>OY740768.1:64320361-65644111 GCA_963513935.1 Aphrophora alni | reverse complement strand
TAGCGATATATCAAAAATGTACCAAAGTTTTATAAAAATGTAATAAAATAAGTACTGTACCTCCCCCTATAATAATTTGACTCTGATTTGTTGTTTGTTCAACACTTATCAAGAAAATTGTAATTATCTCTCCGGTTCAGCTATAATATATTGCAACCTACCGCTTCCTTCTTAGTGATAACAAAGTTCTCTGTCCTCTTATCGACTGAAGATAACTTCTATTCATGTTTTAGATTATTTAATGAAAACATTAAACTTGTGTAATCATTTTGTTTCTCATAAGTGTTGTATTTATATCTTTGAATTATTATTAGAGCGGTAAGCTACCTAAACTCACTAGCAAAAATATTGATTTAAATATTTTCTTTGTGGTTCTTTTTCTTGAAATTCAGACTACTTGAATATAATATCACTTGAAATTGAAAAATATAACGATTATAAAGAAGATCATTTGGAAGATCAAACATACTAATAATTTGCTTATTAGTGATACAAACAGTGCCATATATGGTTTATAAGGTATAATTACTGTAGTTGATCAAAATAATGAGATTTGTATTTTCCTACATAGACGTAAAACATTTTTTTGCAAATAAACAGTTTTGAGCTCACTTTCCGTGGAGGTTCAAAAAATGATGGTGTTGACTCAGCATCGTGAGTAAAATGAAGAGCTACGATTGACTGGAATCAGGATGTGAAAGCCCAACTAGACCTCGATGTGCTGCGCAAACCTCGCCTAACTGAAAAACAACACCAGTCCTAAGCCCAACAACCGGTTGTTGCACCAAGGATTTATTTGTATTTATTTATAATTCCTCAAATATTATTTTATTTTAATGTCTGTAAGCAAACTACACTGTGATCACTTCTGTAAACCAAACAGTCAAACCAATTTCGAAGAATTAGATACGTACTGTGTTTTGTGCTGAAAATAAAACTGTAAAGTTCTCTTTTATTAACTAAGTTATTATAAATAAATGGTCCCAAATAATGTATAACAGTCCCCCCACCCTAAAGTCGGAATCGGGAGTAATACCCTATTAAAGGAAAAGGCAATCTTTCAACTTAACATATTAATTTTATTAATTGAATTTATTGATCATATTTTAGTTAAATGTATTGTTAATGAATTAAAACATGTAAAACGATTAAAACACGTTCAGTAAAAAACTTTGTCAGTTAAAAACCAAAAACATTTATTAAATTTTTTTCAGTGGTTAAATATTTGTATTGTAGTATATGTGTTCTTTAAATCTATGACAAACAGGTTGTATACCACATACTTGTATTAAGAATGATGTTCTAAGTCAATCTAATACCAACAGATTCAAGTAACGAGACAAGTAATTATTCAAGATAGTTATCAACTGACAGTTGAAATGATTAAATTTATTACACGATGTGTACTCAGACATTTTCGCACAGATGTCAATCGTGTACATAACATTAACGTGTTGCATGACGTTTAATTAATGTTCTTTTATTATTCAAGGGTAGTGGATAAATCAAGAAAAAATGTATAGATTCAAAACCCAGTATTACTGTCGCACTTTATGATAAAACATGAACAATTAATTGTTTAATAATTTTTTTTCATTAAAAATCTATTATAAAACTTTTTGTCCATTTCGAAAGGAACTTCCTTAGCAGTAGATTAAAATCGAAAAGTAACAAACTCTGAATCTCGGTAACTATTTGATTGTTCGTGACGATTTTTTGCACATAATTAGAACTTAAAATATTTCGATGATGGCAAACGTGGATTTTTAATTTGTGTTAGATTTTCTATGTTGTATTTATTAGCACCTAGAGATGACGTCACGGCATGATCTTATATCTAAAGAGTTTTTTAAGACGTGGATTGGTCGTCCGATTTCCCTATTGTTTCTCGTTTGAGCTATCAAGTATTTAAAAGTTAATTCTTTTAATATTTATTTCTAAATATTTGAATACCTAATAGTATTAACAGTATTTCCTGGTTGTTTTCATAGTCATATAATGTGAAAACAGACTTCGGCAATTTTATATAGTTTTACCACATATATACATTTGTGTAGTTTTTACTAACATGTATTAATTTTATTAAATGAATATATTCATTAATCTACTGTTCAAGTTTAAAGTTTTGAGAGTTCAAGAACTGAAATTTACATTTCAACTTCGTTCTATTGTATAGTTATTGTTTTTTTAATTTAACAATTTTTTTGTGTTAGAAAGTAACGTTTGTTAAATGAAGAATCACGATCTTTATATTTAGACATAATTTAAGGCATTTTTAGTTGAATTATTACAAAACCATGAGTGCATAATTTAAACTACTACGATTTCAACTATTTAAGCAATTATTTAAGGTTAATGAAGTTGTTCAATGCAATATTTATAAACAATCTGTAAACCGAATTTTAACATATTATTGGAACGAATATGAGATTATTATCAATTCACTAAATAAAAAGTTGTTTTCTGAAAGGGTTTTTGTCACATCGTAAATAAGTTAATGGTTTTTTTTTGTAAATAGCGAAACGCATATTAAAATTGATAAATTTATATTATTTAAACAATCATCTTCAGTCATGAGCGAACCAAAGAGTAAAGATATAATTCAAAGGTATTGTTTTCATGTGAAATAAAAATATTTAAAACATAATGATCATTATTAAAAAAAGTATGCTGTACTTAAACTGTATTCGGAATCACGGAAATTATAAATTCCACAATATTTAATTCAAACATTTATCAACTCAAAATTTAACCCATAATAGTTTGTAGTTCTATATCATAAACGAATGATTAAATTTTTAATGATTGGAATTACGTCTGTAGTTAACGTCGGATTAAATTTTAAAGTAACGCGAAAGGAGATTGGAAAACTGGAAAACTTTATTTTAGTAATACGGAAATAACTCTACAACCTGAAACCTAAATAAATCTAATTGTAGTGATTATAAGAAATTATTTACTCTATTTAATAATAGCTACTCATTTAACTATCATATATTTTAGATATAACTTAGTAATAGCTATCTTATGTAACTACCCTATAGATAATTCATTTCCACCAAATTTATTTCCATATACTGATTTTTATACACGAAACATAAAATAATTCACCATTAAAAATAATTTAGTTTATTTATTGAAATTAACAAATATGGAATATATAGCTTCAACCAAATTCTAAACGTTCAATGTAAGCTTTACGCTGATGGTAAATCTTACATTACTCAACATTCTTGTAGATAACTTATATGAGTTAATAAATTATTTTAAGAATTTACCCGCATAATGTTTATCAGCTAATTTCGTCACCATTTTTATTTAATCACCAAATTTAATTCCAGTTAAACTCTGCCAAATATTCCAAAAAATCGGTCGCATTTTCCTCTTTGGATTCGGGTGAATTCAACCGCACTCAACGGTAGCAGTATCAGTAACGCCACTACAACCGGATTGGGCTATGTCGCTCCCTCTACTAGGATAATCGGATTGATATTTCAATTACAGATTCTTTCTCGTCTTTTCATTACGAACAAAATGACGTATCACATGTCTATCCTATTTGGAATATTTTGCAGGGTTACCCCTCCCCCTTTGGGCCCCGGGACCCAAATTTGAAAATTGTTTTGTCATGAAAAGTGTCCCCTACTTCCAAAATAGAATGGCGCAAACCGCTTTCAAATATCTCAAATAACAAAATCGTTGAGGGGGTGCAGGTTTCTTTTCAGCCACCCTGTATATTGAATTACATTGTATTTATGAAATTATAATTTTTTTTTTTGACTCTAAACTTATGTACCTAAAAATTGTATTCTTTTTAGTAACGTGAGAAATATGGTAAAATTATTATAATGCTTTAGTTTTTTTTTAGGCCTTACAACAACTATACTGAAAAAAAAAAAATTATACCACCAATAACTTTGTCAGTTATCTTCTTCAGTGGATCCGTTTCGAGGAAACTCCATTATTCAAACTTCTTTCATATCGTGGAGTTACTCGGAAATGTGTCAATTGAAGAAGCTGTTACGAAGCTAGACATGGCAGAAGGTTTGACTCAATACAGACATATGTGTTTGTAACTCCAAAAATATTGTTTATTAATAATTAGGATGTGGTCGATTTTTTCTGAATTACTCCGATATTTTTTTTAACAAATTTTGAGCTCAAAATAAACAATTATAAATTGTTCAAGCAATGTGTACATTTCTTAACGGGAAAATTTCACTTCCCTCATATTCCGATACTTATTAACTCATCTTATCAAGTTAACTCCCATAATCTACGTTCATAATTTGAGGGACTATTACGTGAATCGCAATGTCCATAATCCAATACTTATTGAACAAATTTGTTTGTTTTCCTACATTGATCAAATTCTCATTTTTATTTTGATAGTGTTTATTGCGCTTTAACAACGATTTGGCACTATCTCGTTTTACTTTTCCACATTTACCTAGTATAGAGAAAGTTATATGATGAGTCAAAAAATCTGTCATTTTTTTGCGGATATATCAGTTTTAAGATCTTCTAAGTAATCAAAGTTTTTTCTGAAATTATGTCTGTTGTGTCAGCTGTACTCTACAGCCCAAGCTGTGGTATATATATATATATATATATATATATATATATACTGGTTGTCCAACGAAGAGGTCACTATTTTTGAATTAATATGCCGGACCTATGGAACACTACAAACTTGACACTTTACAGTTATTTTACTTAGATATATAAACTAAGTTTCATTTTTTAATGATCAATCAAAATTAAATTGAGGAATAACAAAAAGAACATTCAACTGTAATGAGCTAAACTTTAGGAAATTTCAAAAACAAATTAATGAAAATACAATTTTCCACAAATACACTTTATTTGTGCAAACACAAATACAAGACGGCGTTTCAATGACCAAGTCATCATCCTCAGCTGCTACATGCACACATACTATTCTATAACACACAGACACAATATTAATATTAACTGATTACATAGTTTCTCCTCATCTTACTCAACTGGAGATGTGGGACTTTTCTTTCCAACACGATGGAGCTCCTCTTCATTATGCTAACGTGACCAAAGCAGTTTTAGATCGAGATTTTCACAATCGTTGTATAGGTCGTTGTACTGGCCTCCTTGACTGTTTGCATTTTTTTCCAATGGGTTTCTTTTGAAAGAAAAGATAGATGATGAATTAATGACGGTTGATTTAAGAGGAATTACTGTTGATACCTCAGCAATTTTTCAAAAGCATTATTTTCTCTATTTCTTATGCTGTCTTTTGTGGGACAAGACAGTGGGAAAAGAAGTGTTTGAATATTGTGACCATAATACTGATAAACACATACAAATATAAAAAAGACTGTCAGAATGAAAAAGATAAAAACATTTTGGACTCAAGGGATGTCGTGCAGATCAGATTTTTTTTCAGAACTACATTTTAAATATTTTCGTAGATGAAGTGAAACGACGAGACGACAGAGAGAAACACATAATTTTTTGACCTGGATACAGCACAGAACTACTGAGTTTTGGCAGGCCAGACGTGATGATGACGTTAGCAAAGTTTTCCCTAAACAAAAATCAGTACATATTCCACTGTAATGGGCTCGCATAAATAGACCAATGTAAAAATTAGTTTTAAAGTTACTTATTTGAAATGAGTTCATATTTATTTTTATCCAGTAAGTTAGTTTAAATGGGGACAATCCTATAAGCTTAGTAAATTTTGAAACGTGTGTTAATATTATTAATTCAGACTAAATTTTCTCAGAAGTTTTGTAATAATATGAACCATAACTCCGTCTAATCGTATTCAGTTGGAAATCACGTGATGTGGATCTTTCAGCAATATCAAAGTTTATATTTGCCTATGGACGTTATTTGGTTTTACCAAAGTCAATATTTAGTTGAAACCATTTCATTCGATAACTTTCCAGTCACGTGAAACGAGCTCCACGTGATGTTTGAGTGGTTTTCTAGAATGACCCTTTCTTGTTATCCGACTTCATTACTAATATAGTCTACTTGTATCTCTTTAAAAAGTAATTATTTATTTTGATATTTGGAGAGCATGTAGACAATTGTAAGGAAGGAATGTCTCCACGTTGTTCCCTCACCGCTAGTGGATTATCCACTAATCACATAGATTAAGATGAAGGTGCTTTTTGAGGGAGTTATACCCAGTCAGAAAGCCACCACAATTTTACTTCTGACCTGCCAACACTCAGTTCTTTGGTGAAATATATATCCATGCCATCACGAAATCAGGTGATTTTCTCTGACGTCTCGCCATCTCTCTTCGTCTATAATTTCGAGTCATCTGTTACGACGTCCCCTAAATTCAATTTTATTATTTTTCAATTTTTGTCATATTTATTTGTATTTATATGTGTTTATATCAGTATCATGGCCACAATGCTTAAATACTCCTTTGATTACTTCGAAGTATAAATTTAAGATGGTATTTTGTGTTATGTAATCGTTTGCGTCACAACCATTTTTATTTATTTATTTTTTCACAAAAAGTCGATGAGTGGAAACTATTTTATATGAAATCATAAGAAATACGAATAACCAAGCCAAAACATTTGTTTACTGGGAATTATATTTTACAGTAGAAATAAAAACAAATGGTGCAAAACTTTGCACACATTTTCTCCATCGCCAAATAAAACAAAATGAAAACTCTTCGTTGCCTAAGATGTCAGTTCAGCAGTTATGAATAAAAATAAATTTTGAACGCCGTTTTTGGGGAAAAAATTATAATTAAGTAGGAACTAAATGGCTATGGTTGGGCTATAAACGTGTCTTCAGAGTAGGCCTAACCCATATTTGATTAAAACGAGCTTTTAATGACGGCGGTCAAGGTATACTCGTATTTTTTGTTTTTGTCATTATATATCTTCACTTGTCATAATACACGGTTTCTAGTCATTAATATTTACATTTTACAAATTTTGAATGAAATCGTTAGTGCAGATTTTGAGAAATTAACTCCTATAGCCGAGTTATTTATTTATTTAACCATAACTCACAAACTGGCAGTTTTTGAAAGATGATAGCCTATGTTGATTTTGAAAAAGTAGTAATTCATTTGTTTCTAAAACCACAGATTTAGAGTTTTCGAAAAAAAAATAATAATAAAAACAAAATATGGGAAAATATAAAATTTGATAAACATCGGTCCACGCGTTTAGGCTGTAGAATACTACACAGCTGACAAATAATGGACATTATTTCAATTTACTCGGAGAAACTCAAAACGGGTAAATCCGCAAAAAAAAATAACATAGATTTTTGACCCATCACATAATTTTCAAAATACTATGTAAATGTGAGAAAGTAAAACAAGATAGTAGCCTACCAAATCGTTGTTCAGGCGCAATAAACAATATCAAATTTAAAAGAAAATTTGATCAATGTATATAGAAAAAAATTCACAAAATATGACCAAAATATACAGACTTGTTTTTCTTTTTGTGCTAGAAGTTCAGGAAAATCTACCACAACCAAATTATTAATAAACAATATTTGTGCAGTTACAAACATTAAATAAATATAAGACTAGTCATGCCTAGCTGTGTAACAGCTTGTTCAGTCGACCTATTTTTAAATAACTCCACGCTTGTAAAAGAAGTTTGAAAAATGGAGTTTCTCCGAAACGGACCCACTGAATAAGATAACTGACAAAGCTATAGGTGGTAGAATATTTTACTCAATATTAGTTGTAAGTCCTAGTAGAAACGTAAAACATTATAATAATTTTAACATATTTCTCGTTATTCAAGAATACAATTCTTAGGAATATTTTTAATTCCATAAATACAATGCAACCATAAACGCAATATATGTTAAGAAATAAATCTCCAACGCATTTATTATCATTGTTTCTATTTATAAGTTTGTAAACACGAAAAAAATCTGCGAAATCTAGGCTCTGTGCCAGTTTTTTTTTTTTTTTTTTAACTAGTAAAAAGGAGATAATTCTTTTCGCAATTCATTATTAATTAATCATCGATTGGTAATAATATCATGGCTTATAAACAAATTACAATATAGTAAACAAACAGTACATTTATTAGCTCTTCCGGTATCGATTATTCCGCTAGTTAGATCCACCGGAAGGTTAGTTACGAAACCGTATTAAAAAAATATATTTATGTTTATTTTACTATTTGCAGTTTGGCACATTAGTTTGAGTTATGAAATCTTCACATTTATTCAATAATGGATCTAAATCGCTGATTACGAGTTTTTTTTATGTTTAATACAACGCCAATAATTCATTTTCTTTAGATAACACCAGATCCAACATTTTTGGTGAGATGACGACTAATACATTTTGTTTGGTCCTATAAAGACAATATTAAACTAAACTTTACCAAATTTTTCAGGTTCAATTTTGAAAATAATCAGAATTTTGAGTTGTGATTTTCTTTTACAGATTTCCTTATAACTTTTAGCTCGATTGACGTTTGGTTTTGTATATGGATATGTGAAATATTTGCATAACCCCTTGACTGCTGTGTTTTCTATGTGGCTCCCCTTGCTGCTGCTGGGTTTTTTCATAATGTGTATGAAACTTCTAAGTTCAAATTTGTACGCACTTGTCTTCCAAATCTTAACCTAACCTTAACGTTTTACAAAGGGATGAATTGAAACTTGACACTGATTATTTCATGATCAATATGCTGGTCATATTAATTATTATTTTCAAGTAAAATTCATTTTTTACCAATAGGATATGACAATAATTTTGCTTTTTGGTGTTTTATTTTAAAGACTTGTCTAATCTGTTTTACTATGGTTGTCCAAATTAAAGTATCCATAAACATTGCACATGCATATTCAAAACTAAATTCTAATCAAGTTCAAAATTACAAGAAAACAACCAACATAATAACGCATGAAAAAAAATTTCAGTTTCGTGAGTAATTAAGAAAAACCAAAACGAACCTGATTGCAATTAGGATCATTTCGTTATTTTCCGAATTACTACCATAAATTGTGTTTTACTTGCGTCATTAGATAATTTTATACTCTGTGAGATTATAAAAATTAATTGATGGCGATGGAGTTGAATTCTACCTGTCCCTAACTTCAAGCACGCCCACACTCATGGTCTTATTAACCAGTGACTCTGCTATTGGGCACTTTTTAATACAAACATTACTTTATTCCCTTGTGGATAGTTTTCAAATTTAAAAGTATCATTGATTCCTTATAACTTTACGTTGAAAATGAATCCAAACACAATATACCAACATCTGTCCAGTCAGGTAAAAGTACAGCATCCATTCAGTCTACAGAGTACAGGAACCGTCCAGTGTACAGGGTACAGCATTCATACTAAAGTGTACTGGTAGTCTCAAATATACAGGGTGCACAATCTGTCTAGTTTTAGATAAAGATTCCATCCAGTCTACAGAGAACAGAATCCATCTGGACTATAGTGAAGAGTATCCCTTCAATTTACGACGTACACCAGCCATCCTGTCTACATGGTACAATGTCTGTCCAGTCTACATGTTAGAGAATCCATCTAGTCTACAGGCTTCAGCATTTGCCAAGTCTTCAGGTAAAGCTTGTGTCCAGCCTTCAGATTCGGCATCCGTCCAGTCCTTTAGGGGTTGAACTACTGTTATAACTACTGTTATAACTTCAGCGGGAAAATATATGTGCAGATTTTAGGTGTATAACATCCATTATGCCTTCTGGTATTGCTTCTGTCTAGAATACAGAAAGTTATTCAACACCCTAGTCACCAGGATTTGCTATACGAACAGTCTCCAGATAACCCAATTCACCCAGAACCCAGGGTTCAGTATCCTCCAGTCTTTAGGAGTACACGATCTATACGGGCTGCAAGTAGAGAATCCATTCAGACTTCACAGTTTAGCAATTGCCTAGACTACATTGAATACAATTGAGTTTATAACATCCCATCTTTCTCAAGGGTTCATTATTCCAAAGTCATCCATCTGTATATCTACTCCCAGGTATCAACCAGGAGTAGATTATACATCCAGTCTTCAGGTAGAGAATCCGTTTAATCTCTCGGATTCGACTACATCATAATACACCTAGTCTTTGAGGTACATCAATCTTGAAGTCTCCAATGCAGCATCCATTCACTCTACATGGCTGAACATCTATCCAATCTCCAATGTATAGCACATATCTGAACTCAAGAGTACATCATCCTTCTGGTCTTCTGGTAGAGCATTCGTCCAGAGTACAGCATTTGTTTATATGGCATTGGTTAAGTAAACTCGGTCTACGTTATTTTGTATTTGATAGAAATTGAGTTCCTAATGACAGTGCTGAAGTTTCATTATTGTTCTTATCCATTACTCCCCAACCAATTTCCTTTTTTTTTTGTATCTGTACATTAGTTTGAGTTATAAATAATCATATTTCAATACAATTTAAGCCAATTATTGTTAGAATAATTTTGAGGAAATACTTATTTTAGGGTGTATTTATTATTATATTCCGGCAGACTCCCAAATTTTGAGATATATTAACCTTACTTTAGAGTCGTTCACTATTTGTCCCAACTATTTGATATATAGGTCTATGGCATACAATGATTTCTTAACCTCTGTGCACAGACATGAAATTGTTGGGTAGTAACCAATACTTTTTTTTTACCTCATGTCTATGAAGTCTTTTTAGCAAATAATTTGTAAACCCTACATTTTTTTTTTTTATCTCAAGTTTTTATTTATTATAATAATATATTTTAGAAGTATATTATTTCCTCAATAGTTTCAAAATAATACTCTACCACGCTTCAGGAACATCCATACAAGCACAACACCTTCCCTTGTTACTTAAATGGAAAGTAACAAAAATATCATAAACATTTTAAATAGATTTTTAAACAAAAAATTAAAATGCCTTACAATTTCATTGAATATAAGGTCGGGCCAGAAAAATTTTTTTTTTTTTTTTTTTTTATTCTGTTCTTTTCTGTTTAATTTGATATAAATAATAAGTGGGGTACATATAAGAGGAAGCATACATAAAAAATATTTTTAAAATGTATGTTTCGCTTCACTCAAGGAAACTTTGTGGCGTTCAAGCAAGCAACATGTCTTATAGTACAGCAAAAACCTCTATTAGAATTATATTTGTTTCTGTTGGGTTGGTATAAGTAGTTAGTGTAACATCATGAATGCAGCTGTTTTTTTTTTTTTTTTTTTTTTTTTTTCAGCAGATGGAATCATTGTTGGATTGTATGTTTATGTTTTATGTAAACAAACCTGTAACCTAGGTAATTTATATTTGTGATTGTGAAGTAGTGCGAAGTAAATTTTTATAAGTTATATATAGTTACTAAATCGTCTATAAGTTATAAATTTGAGAGTTATGCTGTGTGTTTGTTATATAAAAACAATGCCCTGCTCAAAAAGACTATTCAAGAAAAGAAAACCATTTCATGTTTCAATTGTGTCTGGTGAATGTAGGCCTAGGCCTGTCAATCTAACCCCAACTGAGAAGACTGGTCCCAAAAGTTGTTCAGGCAAAAAGCTTACGCCTAATATAAGTGTTTATAGCAAATATGATTATGATACCAGTGAATACTTAGTCATAGATAGTGATATTTTAAATAAATTAATATCTGAGGTAGCAGTATGCCGAGAATGTGGCGGTAACCTATCACTAAGTATTGAGCGAAACATAGGCCTAGCAACAGAGCTAAAAGTTACCTGTGATAGTTGTTTGGAAACAAGGCCCAACAAGTATTTTACCTCTACTTTGTCTAACAATACTGAAGCCCAAGGTGTCAATATGTATGACATAAACTTACGCTTTTGTTATGCTATGCGTTGTATTAGGAGAGGCCAAAGTTCTGCCGATATGCTTTGCGGAATTTTAAACTTACCGATTGTCCCGAGAGTGAACAGGTATGTAGATATTTTAGTTAAAGCTGCAACTCAGGTTTGTTCAGATTCAATGAAAAGGGCAGCAGAGGAATCAGTGGCTTTGAATGATGGTAGCCGTGATGTTTGTATTGCCGTTGACGGCAGTTGGCAGAAAAGAGGCCACACATCTCTGAATGGCCTAATGACAGCAACAAATGTTGATTCAGGCAAGTTATTGGACTATGAGGTGCTGTCAAAGTACTGTAGATGTAAAGAGAAGTACCAGAACCAACATGAGAATAATTGTCAGGCAAATTATTCCGGTGTCAGCGGTGGTATGGAAGTGGTAGGTGTAACAAAGTTTTTGAACGGTCTATTGCCCTACACAACTTGCGCTACACACAGTTCCTCGGTGATGGGGATTCTAAGGCCTATGATGCAGTTTCTAGTTTGAATGTGTATGGTGATGACTGTAAAGTTGAAAAATTAGAATGTGTAGGCCACGTTCAAAAAAGAATGTATAACCGCCTAAAAACTTTAAAAGCAACCTTCACAAAAGATAAAAAACTAAGCGATGGGAAAGGAATCGCAGGAAAAGGCAGACTGACTGATAATGCAATGAAGCAAATCTCTAATTATTACCACTTAGCAATAAAAAGAAATGCAGGTTCTAATGCAACATTAGAGAGTATGAGACGGGATGTTTGGGCTGAATAGTACCATCTTGCATCGAGTGACGAGCAGCCTATTCACGGTCTATGCCCTGCCGGTAAAGAAAGTTGGTGTAAGTTTAGGAGTGCTGAGACTCACAAAGAACCTTACCATCATGGAGAACATTTTCATATTCCTTTAATGGTAATGGAAGTGATCAAACCAATTTTTATTAACTTATCAGAGCCACACCTCTTGAGAAAGTGCCTTCACGGGAAAACTCAAAACCCGAACGAGTCTGTGAATGGAGTGATATGGTCCAGACTACCAAAGATAGTGTTTGTGGGAATAAAAACTCTAAAGTTAGGAGTAGCAGATGCTGTGTCAAGTTTTAATGATGGTGCAATAACCAAATGCCATACACTAGAAGCGTTAGGCTTGAAACCAGGAAAATACTGTGTAAAAGCTATGTCGAGGATTGACAACGAACGGATCCGTATAGCTGAAAAGGAGCGTGAAGAGCTGTTGAAAAATATCAACACCAAGAAGAAGGCAACTTTGGCTAAAAGAAGGCTGGAGTTGGAGGAGGAAGAAGCTGATGCAGAGGCTGGGCCTTCCTGTGCAGCTGGAGCTTACTAAAACTTCAAGGTAGGCTACTAATCTTGCGTTTTCCGATAGTTATGTTTTTTTAACTTTATGTTCCTTTTTCTCAGGAACCATAATAGTTGGAGACCTCAAATTTTTACCACATGTTTTTCAATATGTTTCACAACAATAGACATGGGGTTTTTTAAATATCTTGCTTAGTTTCAAAAATTAAAAATAATTAACGTCAAAAACATAATAAACAAATGACCGTTTAGGAAAAAATTTATTTTTCATAAGTCGAATAAAATAATACGAAACTGCCATGTCTAAAGGTGTAGAATATATTGCTAAATATGTGGTAAATATTTCAGACCATTACGGTATCTATTATGGTTTCTGAGAAAAAGGTACATGAATATGTCTTATTTACCATGGCGGAGGTAGGACTGGCCGGACACCCTTAAAGAAGAAGAATTTTAACTGTTAATTATTTTGTTTGTTTTATTTTTAAATATAAAAATGATAAAAGATTTGTTTAGTAGCCCACTCAAAGGGCAATAGTGTACATTGGTTTTTACGAATGAAATTAGGAAATGAAACACATTCTTTAAAGTTTACATATTTATTTTTATAAAATACATTGAAATTGAGCCCTCTTTGTAGCAATACAATTTTATGCTTATAGAATCATGTTGAGAGGATCCACCACTTTCTTGTTTTTTTGGAATTCCGAAAATCCTGTGTGGAATATTGACTACGTCTTCTTGGAGTCCTAATACAAGGTAAAACTAACTTATTCCATTGTGTATTTTTACAGATCCAGTAGTATGCCATATTTGAATCAAATCTTGGATGCCACTCTTTGCTGGAATTCTTGTCATATGACATAATTTTTTGAATATGTAACTACAACACTAAACACTCTGCGCCTACAGAAGCGTTTATATAAATAACACTACCAAAATAACACTAGTATTAGTAGTTCATATAGTGGTGGGACATTATATAATCGTCAATCTGTTTTCTTTTTTTGCTCGCTTCGTATAGTCCATGAAAAATTTAATTACATGTAAGTTTTTGTTTAATAAATAAAAGAAAAAATGGAAACATTTATCGCATTTTGTGATTTAAAACTTTGTTACAGGAATGTTTAATTAATATAGAGGGAGTATGCTTTGAGATAAAATAAGTATTAGTCTAAAATAACAGAGAAACTAAATATAAGTTTATAAAGACAGTTGAAACACTGAAAGTTACTACAGTATTACCATTAGACAAGAAAATGGACAGTTCAATATGGACAACTGATAAATCTGCTTATTAAATGCCAGTGAATTTGTGATGGTTGTTTGAAATTAGTTACCATTTTATTATCTTCCTTTGAACTTCTTGTATTCTTTAAACTTGATTTTTAAAATCTGAATTGACTGCAAGTTTTGAAATGTATAAATATTTTATCATATTTTTTAGTGAACTTTATTGTAGTGGAATAATATAGATTATAGATTCTTAAATCCTAAAACATAAATTTTCTTTTTTTATCTAATCCAAAGTCCATCTGTAAGGTCAAATGTGTTATAGCTTTTTGCTTAAACTGTGTTTTACTTTATTTGGAAGTTAAGGGGAGGGGGGTTACACCAAAATATGATATTTTATTATAAATTTATCAAATTAAGTAACCACTAAAAAATGTACAAATGTGAAATATTTTTGGCATCACTGTTATAAATAACTTTTCTCATTCTGTGTGGATTAAAAATTATTTGGTCTGTCTGTTCTGTGTTTGACTTATATGTATAAGCAAATAAAATCAACTTTGTCAGTTTTATGTAAAATTCTAACATTGACTGAATTAGATTAGACAATGATATGTGTCGAAAATAAAAACCACTATTAAAAATGCTATAATATGAGAAATGTACTAAACTAATGATCATAGTAAATTCATAATCTATCCTACTTGAACTTGAAGTGCGATGTGGATGACACTCCCAGCAACACATACATATGCAATTTATTCGTGCTCTCTCCTGTTTGGTCACACTACATGTAAATTGAAGTAGAATTATACATGTTTTTCTGTCGTGATTCTAAGTTAAACATGTACAAATGGAGGACTTTATGCTTCGGTGTCCATTGGTCTGATGTGAACTTCCACATAGCAGAAAAACTCTCAGACCTGTTCACATGTAGTTGGAGAAATCTCTGTATCCTTGACAATCACATAAATAAACAACTGTTTTTACATTCACATGTATATATATGTTATTAGATCCCTTCAGTTTCCCAACAAAATTGGAATAGCTATCTTATGTGCAATCATTTATAACTCAAACGCATAGGCCAATTTAAATCTAAATTGGTATGTGGGTATATTTTTTCCATATCTTATATTATAATTTTGGCTTTTCTTATATTATAATTCAAAATTTAAAGTTAGTTGCTATAAGAAAAATATTATGATTTACAAAAAATCTTTTGATCAACATTTGCTCAAGTGTAGAACCAAAACAAAACGTGTTGGTCAGTATCTCTTCAATAAGGCCAGTTTTTGGTAAAAAAAATCAACCATGGGCGTGTTATAAAATATGCAATTTCTCAAAATCGAATTAATCCATTTCGTTCACATTTTTATAAAAAGTGAAGATTAATAACATGAACCTGTGTAAAAATTCAAGTTAAAAAAAAATTACGATTTACGAATAATTAGACAAAAATTAACCTTGACCTCTTTGTTATTAAAAGCTTGATTTTAATCAAATAATATGTACGCCGAAGAGATGTTTACGGTAAAAGCAAAACCAATTATATGTTACTGTTTTACTGTTCTTATTTATTATTATTTTTTAAAGACAACGTCTATGGTTTATTTTAAGATTTTAATTTACAACTACCAAACTGACATTTTTTATTATGATTAATTTTGATAAAATGGTGATTTTAGGGATGACAGAGTGAGAAAGTTTATGCAATATTTTTGGAAAGTTTATTTCTTCAACTGCGTACAATTTGTTTATTATTCATATTAAAGTTTTATTTCCCTGTCTGTAATGCATGGACAAATTTCACAATAATGTTATCGTCCACTCATCATGAATCAGTGTTTCAACTTTGACAAACTGATATAAATTTTTTAATAAAATTTATTTGTAGCCTCCAAGACTATGTTAATAGGATAACCTATTCTTTATCTTCTTTATTCTAAATTGGATTACTGAACAACTGTCATCATCAGATCCATACAAAAACAATTTATTCAGTTCTCGATTGACATCATTGTACACTGGTCCAATTTAGGTTGAAGGAGTGTCAGACAAGATAAAAAAAAATCCTATTTATTTATTTTATAATTGTTGTTTAAAGGCAAAATACCTCTTGGTTATTGTCAAATGCAGATTTTCATATGGCCCATCAACACAGTTTTGTGTGGTTTTATGTGTCCTGATAACTTGAAACAAGCCTCGTCTGACCACACAATTGTATGAAATAGATCTGTTTTTTCATTGATTTAGTTATGGATGATTTTACAAAACTGCAATATGTGGTCTGGATCATCCTCCAGAAGACCATTGAAAAGTCTTGGACAGGACGGCTTCAAATTAAGTTTACCTATTAACCATAACATGGATGTTTTCAGCATGGAGAGTTTCTAAGGATACCAGTCCAGTGGATATTTCGGATTATTGACATATGTCAGTGCCACTCTCATCTCATTTCCACTCTTTTGTAAGTCTTAGGATGTCCAGATTTTTTAGTGTCAGTAAACAGTTTGTGATCTCAGATAAATTTGATATCTCTCATTTTCTAAGAGTATCTTTCACAACTTGTCAACTGATTTCAAAAATACTTTTAGAAGATAAGTACCAACAAGTTTGTATGGATTCCAGACTCATCTCATGACTAAAATCTGAATTTACTTTTGTTGAAAAAGAAAAGTTACTGAACTGGTTTGGCGTCAATACACTATAGATAAAATTTTGCAACACAAACTAACTTACTTTTGAACGCTTACATAGGTGGAACACATGGAACACATCATCATGGAGTGCCCAGCCTTATGCCAAAAAAGACATAAACTTCTAGAATTTATCTTCATTTCGGAAGAAGAATTACTAAACCTCCCGACCAGGGGTTTGATCAATTCTGTCAAAGACATAGATCTCTCCTGAGTCCAACAAGAGGGGGGCACAAAAGATCTAATTAGGTCGCAGTGCAGGAGGGGCTTTTAAAACACTCTCCCCAGTCTTAATAATAATAATAATAATAACTTACTTTTGAATATCAGACAAATATTATTTGCTGTTAAGCTCTGTGAATTTTAATTCCATTTGTGATGTCATATGTATATTTGTGGGAAGTTTAGTTTTTTGCCTTCATATTTCATAAAAAACCATTAATTATCTATCTTGTGATGCTACAGAAAGTGAGGGTGAATTTTGATTCAAAGATTTAAACAATAATGCAGTGAACAACAGACTCGTCCTTCTCAGTAATTACGATTTATTTATTCAATAATATAATTCTTCCAAATATGTACTAATTTAATACTTTTTCACAAGATGTTTGTAAATTTGTATTACGAATTTCATTATTATTCAAACATAACCAACTCAATCGCACCACCTAATCTACCCTATGCAACTGTAACCATTTTCTAACTGGGAGGCATGGAAAAATCCTTATACACTGAGAGAATTGGGAACATCTACGATAACCCCTTCAGCCATGCACCACTATAATAAGGCTACGAAACAGCTGATGGTTCTTAAACTGTATCCCTGTTTTCTTGATTTGTTTTACTTTCTCATATTTATGTTAGTAAAAAAGTAAAAAGTCAGCTGAAAGTAAAAAAAATATCAGTTTGAGAACTCACGAGTCTATAGAAAATGGTTTCCCAAAACATATGTGAGTCCTAAATTGTTTTTGGAGTCAAAACAACTGAAACTTGAGGTGTATAAATAAAAAATATGATAGAAAAATACAGATGTCTTAAAAATCAACACTAATGCCTTCAATAAATGTAACATAATCATAGCAATTTTGAACTTAAACAAATATTAATAGTCAACAATTCAGAAAATATGAGATTTGAAAATCGGTCATCAAGACCGGATCAAAAAGACTCGGATTATTAAACTTCTTGATTGATTCTGGTGTGTTTGGGTTTTTAGGTTTGGAAGTATACTTCTAAAATATGATTATAACAATTTAAAACTTGATGGTACACCTACAAAAAAATTAATACAGATTTTATAAAAATTTACTAAAAAGATTTTTATTAAATAATTTTAAAACAAACCAGAGGAAACCAAAAATAAGGTATGGATCACTATATATTGGTGTAGTGTGAATAATGACAATTATTTGATAATCACATTCCTGGTTTGTAATACTGTTTACTTTTACATATTTTCAGGATTCATCTTGATTATTTTTATATTATAATTATATAATTAAAACATACTGTTTTCCCTCCTCCTAATTCATCAGCAACGCTCATTTGACAGATTTTATGATTTTAGTTTTTATGCTCTCTCTTTGTACACACGGATCCAAGCAGCGCATGTCTCTGGAATGAAGTTTAGCCATTTTCAAAGATTTGATATTGTGACTAACAAATGAAAGCCCTAGGCCTACCACATTCCGTATCATATATCAACATACCTTTTGCAGTGCTTATTCTTATCACTTTGCCTTTGACAGTCCATGGTTCTGTAACAGAGTAAGATCTTCTGGCAGAGAAAAGAAGCAGCCGTTCTGCAATAACATAATGAAATTTGAATACTTCCATCGTCTACTAATGAGAACATTCTTTCCTTCCTTGTATGTTGAAGGTCACCCTTTCACAGTGCAGGAATGGACACATATTTAATACCTTCAGTTTTTACAGGGAGTCCTCTTCCAATTATTATTATTATTATTATTATTAAGACTGGGGAGAGTGTTTTAAAAGCATCCCCTGCACTGCGACCTAATTAGATCTTTTGTGCCCCCCTCTTGTTGGACTCAGAAGAGATCTATGTCTTTGACAAAATTGATCAAACCCCTGGTCGGGAGGTTTAGTAATTCTTCTTCCGAAATGAAGATAAATTCTAGAAATTTATGTCTTTTTTGGCATAAGGCTGGGCTCTCCATGATGATGTGTTCCATGCGTTCCACCTCTTCACCACAGTACCTGCAAGTATCATCGTCCACCAGGACCATCTTACTAAAGTGGTACCTGCAATGGATATGTCCTATTAGTATACCACAGAGGAGTTTTAGCTCTCTTCTGCTTAGGTTTATCACTTCCTTCCCTCTCTTTTTATTAGGGCTAAGGAACTTCTTGGAATGTATTAGACCCGGCAATGTATTCCAGGTTCTGTTGATTACTTTGTTGGCCCAGTTGGTAATAATCTCCTGGTAATTCCTAGGGCCAAATCCATACATAGGAAATGGCCCTGTAAAGGGTTTAGATGCACCAAGTTTAGCTTGCTGATCTGCTCCTCGTTGCCTGCTATTCCCTCATGCCCTGGCACCCAGACAAGTCCAACTTTATTCTTGTCCGCCAACTGGTTTAGGGCCTGATGGCACTCGTGAAGCATCTTTGATCTCAAGTTGTTACTTTGAAGTGCTTTTAATGCCGCTTGACTATCCGACATCCTGTTGAACTATCCTACTAATGAGAACATTCTTTCCTTCCTTGTATCTTGAAGGTCACCCTTTCACAGTGCAGGAATGGACACATATTTAATACCTTCAGTTTTTGCAGGGAGTCCTCTTCCAATAATGACCAGGAACTGACCATCAGGGTTTGATTTTCCACTGACTACTGCCCAATGGTGACTATTTAGTGTGCTCTGGTGTTTAAAACCTAGTATTATGTTTTTTTTCTTTTCCTCTGTCCTAATAACTTAGGTTCAAATGTACCTTCCTTGAACCCCAGAGGGTTTGGCTTCATTTGGTTGCAACCATGTGCTCGGTTCTTATTCTGCCAGAGCTGACGTCTTTCCTTCCTTGGTAGAACATTCTCCTCTATAGTGAGAGCTTCCTTTATCTTTAACCACTGGAAAGCCTTTTGGTTCCTTCCTCTGTTCATAATTATCCTCTTAGAGTTGCTGTCCTTGAAGTTCAGCAAGACATCCTCCTCCATAGGTGTCAGATCACCCATGCTTAGTTCCTCAGTAAGATTGCTTTTGGCCCCAGGACCACATCCCAATTGATCCATTATAGTAGCTCGACCATTTTGTTTCCATGAGTACTGTGTTGATGGTCCATCTTTTCAGAGACTTGATTGAAGAGGGATAATACATACTACTGGTTTCCTCCATGTTCCCAATAGGCCTCGTTTTGACACTGGATATGCCCTCAGTACCATTCAGCATTAGATATGGATCGTACTTTGGCTTAGAGCACCCCTCTTCTTAGTTCATCCAGTCAATTGTTGGACTTAATCCAGCTCTGGGGTGGCCTTGCCTAGAGCCTGAACCCTTCGAATGATGATTTTTGATGCATGTATAATTAATTGATGTATAATGTATAATTATGGCTACTCCATTATAACCATAACCTCTGTCTTCCCCTTAAAATCTTATAACTTTTATGTTGTTTTATTGTTTACTTTAACCAAGTTTGTTTGTAAAACACATATGTGGATATTATTCTTTTATAAAGTTAGTTATTAGTTAGTTAGGCTCATTTATCGATAACAGACCGACAATTCCATTGTATAATGTAATATAACGTAATATAGTCAACAGCTATCTCATTATCCATTAGTCTTTCATTCCTATATTAGACTATTAGACTATCTGCCCAGTTTAGATTTTTTTTATTTTTTTTTATGTCTCTTTTAACAATTCTTTAAATAGGAGCAATCCTTCATGGAGGAGTATCATTGTGCATTTGTGTTTGTATTTCTTTAAGGGGAATAAATAGATCTACCCCACTGTTCACTTTCTTTTTCTTTTCTTTTTATAGAAAGTTGAGTGTGAAAATAATATTCAGCATTAATCATGGCATCATTGTTTTCTTTCATGTCTGTCTGTGTCTTGACCAGTGATTGGACAGTTGGACAATTGGACGTGATTGGACCATTGGATGTGAGTGGAACACAGATAGATCAAAACAGTAATTGGTTGCTTTGTCCATTCCCTCTCAAATACAGTATCCTAAAATTCACTATACAATAAAATCGTGAATAATTAATATAATGATATTAAATTCTATGAATGTCCAGTTATTTGGTTTGAAATCACACAAGTGAAGTGGTTTTTCTTCAAGTGAAACTTTTTCACACATGTTCGTATATGTGACAGTAGAATGTGGTGCATTTCTTTTGTTCTAATGGACAGTACTTTAATATTTGAGTAAAATGGTGGTCCAAATATTTGATAAACAGTAAGTTTGTGATGCTATGACAATTTTGTATACCATAATATATAATTATTCTAAGTTAAACTTGTCTAAAATTGTTCAAAAACAAGATTTTTAATTTCTGACAGTTTTCATTTTTTTTTTTTTTCAATACAGAGGGATAACTAAACAAATCTCAATTTATTGGAAAACAAAAACGTAAATAACAATTTTTAACTATTTATAAATGTTAAACTTGACAGGGTCTTATGATCCTTTTACATTATTGAATCTTTTAAACCTGGAACATTACAAAGCCAAATATAACAAAATTTTACTTTTAACAAAGTACTTTGATGTTATTTAGAACAAGAGAAAAGTTTTGACTGTATCTGTCTTAATTTTAATGGCATTTATAAAACAATATTGTTTTTGAATGCTCTAGATTAACTCAAGGCATTTTGAGAACCAAAACACAGTCAAAACAGGACAAATGATTTGTTTTATGTTACTTCTAAATTGTATGGTGATATTTTGAATAATTTGGTTCCTTCTAAAAGACATTGCAATAAATTAAATAGCTTTAATACAGTTGTCGACATCTAGTTCAAATATCTGCTGATCAAGTAGATCTCTAAGCCTTGAATAAATCATACGCAAGTACTGTTTTGATTTAAAACTTGAATTATAAAAGTTCGATTATTAACCCAATTTGGCATAAAACTGATTTTTTTTAAGGGACATTAATTGTTGTGTTTAAGATTTTATGTAAGATACATAAAAAAATCTGAATATATAATTATTTAATTCATTGAAAATCTTGAAATTCTCTCCAAAATATGAGATTTTTTTAAAAAATTCTCAAGACTCATAAAATGTTGAACTATGTATTTATATTAGAATAGGACATAACAAAATGCGAATATTGAAAGTTTCGAAAATTTCTTAAAACAAAAATAATATTCGACAATAAGTTCGAAAATATACACTTGTTAAGTCCTTTTAAAACATGTAATATGATATATTTAATAAATAATAACTAATTAAAAATACTTAAAACCCTTTAATAAACTCAAAACTTTGAATTTTAACATAGTGTAATATGCTGAGTACGCATATTTTATGTTTTATACTCGAACTACAAATTTTAATTTCTTATACATTAAATTATACAAAATATTGATCTCGACAATAAATGTATTATTGAAACTTTTAAATAACTTAATGAAGTTTACCTTGTTTAATTCATTAACTTCAACAAATGACTTATATTTTTATTTTCAGAAAAGGTAAAAAAAAGTTTTGCTTGAGAACAACAAACAAGTTACTCAACATGGGTGTTCAAGGTTATCATAATCACAAAAGATTTTTTTGTTTTCTTTATTTACAGGAAAGAAATTAATCGCCCTTCAATGTAAAACCTTTTGAACTCCTGACATAGAGATAAACAGAATGATATCGCCACCCACAGTTTATGTCGCCGGTGTGTCGAGCATAAGAAGCACTAAATTGTATGGTATACACAAAGAGCACAACTGTAAAGTTTGTTTCGCCTTAAAAAGTGTAACGGTGTAATTTTTTCAAACCATAATTAATTGTGTTTACAATTTATTAATATTATTGTTTACATTTTAGCTATATATTTGATAACTGATAACCAATTTATTTTCAATATCAAATAAGAAAGTAACTTCCACCAAAATGATAATTAGTGACACAATTCATTAGTGCATAATCTTGTCTCCCGGTAGTATTTAGAGCTTACTACATATGATAAACAAATTTACACAGTAAGGTTATTTTCAGTGTCTATTACAACTATCCACATAGAACCAAGCTCTCATCAGGAAATTTTTGAGAGTATGAATACAAGTATAAAACAACATGACTATAATCAAATGCATCACTTATAATTTCACAAAAAACAATTTATTGCTACAGCTGTTTCGCCGTTAGGCATCGTCAGACAACAATCAAATGCATCGATTGCTTACAAGTGTTCATGATTTTTAAGTGTGAACTAAAATTATTTTATATCCTCATTTATTGATTCAGCATTACCATAGTAAAATACAAGCATACAAACTCTAGTCAAATGTAAACATGATTTTACGCTTCGATAAGAAAATAAAACTTGAAAACTTTTTGTTTCAGACCTAAAATACATTTTAAATCTGGTACAATTTTTCATCTCTACACCTTTATTAACTAACCCTGTATTAATAATACTTGACTTCATCTTTTCCTTATTATATATTCTAAAGCACTACAATTCCCATTTTTAATTTTTGTTTGTAAACTCAAAAAAATCAAACCATTTAAAAATTGAATATTTTTATTTTTTTATTCTATTTTGTCTCCACAAAGCCTTTATTTGATTTAATTCACAAATTCAGTAAATTTTGCCATCCATTTAAAAAATAATGACAATAATGTAACAAGTAGATAGATGAACAGGCATTCTGAAAAATGTCTATTTCTTCCACGAGTTTTAAAAAGTCGAGATCCACCGAAAAGAATTTGTATATTGAAATTCTCCCATTTTCACAATATTCCTTTTACATTTTGCAGAGTAAAAAAAAAGCTGAATTTTAGGGTATATGTTGTCTAGTTATAAAGTTTCTATCAATTAACTTATATGAACCAACAGCAGCTTTAACATAAATCATGGAGTGAAGTACAGGAATCTTTCAGATGTGGAGACTTGAAGTAGACATAAGATTTGAAAGCTTTGTATAAACACTAATAAAATATGAAACACTAATTTTTTCGATGGAAAATATTGTTAATTAAGCCATCATATCAAGAATTTCAATATAAAAATAATATAGCAGGAAATCATTTCAGTTTAACCTAATTCAAATATTTTGGCTGTTTGAAAAGTTTCAGAATATATAGTATACTACAAGAAAAACCAACATTTCCACCCAGATAATAGTTTTGATCAAATAAAATTAAAATCATAAATAAATGGGGGTACCAGGCCTCACTTCATGAAAATCAAGGTCGACTTTTATATACCTCTATTCTCATACACAGGGTTATCATAAAAGAATGTTGGAATTTCATTAATTCATAGGAAGACAGTAGAGAATTTTTGTGGTTTTGTATATGTATCGCGATAGCCTATAACCCAAAAATTTGTTTAACGGCTTTTGTAACCTCAAAATTAGTTCTTGCATTGTTGTGGTAGTGTATTTTGTGTTTTCTGAAGTGTTCTGTGTAAAGTGTGTTATTATGTTCTCTAATAAAGAAAAAGCAAAGTGTGTTTTGTTGCTAGTTGAATTCAAGTTTGTAATTTCAGTGCAACATACATTTTGAAGTAAATACAGAAAAGATCCACCACATGAAAATAACATGACGTTGGCAGTGCCGGATTAAGCACTAAGCAGACGAAGCGGCCGCTTTGGGGCCCCGGCCCCGAAGGGGGCCCCCGAGGGATTAAAAAAAATGTATTAAAATAGTATAAAATAAAAAATGAAGTGAGAAATGACGGTCTGAAACATTAAGTATCATAAAATCAAATAAGTGGGGTAGTGGAAGGTCTCAGAAATGCATATCGTAACGATTAACGAAACAATAACTTTGACCGTTGTCGATATCGCCGTACGTTGGGGTCGAGGTATTTTCAGTATCAGTGAGTAACGGGTGAAGGCTGCTGCAGGAGGAGAATCCAAGGCCGACTAGATACAGATAACCGTGAATACCAGAATCCGATCCTTCACCCTCCCGCAATGGCTAGCTGACTGAAGACCCGCGGACAGGGAGGGGAGGGGATTTCTATTTTTGTCTGCATTTGACCTAGTTTCTAGCACAATACACAACTGACAGTCAGTGTGTGTCATGCACTGTGGTACTGGTGATGAGGTTATGTTTTGAAAATTGAAATATTGCGAGTTTTGAGTTGTGTTGTGATGTCCGTGAGGTGATGTGATTGTGGAGCAGTGGAGGTGAAGTGAGTACACAGTTCTATAACAACTTATTAGTAAGTATTTATGTTTTATGAACACATTACTCACTGTAGGCTACTTATAACTTTATATTCCTTTGTGTGCATACACAACTTAGGTACGGTAGGCTATTAGGCCTTTAACATGGATGGACAGGACATAGAACGATGCGACTGAACATTTCATTTTTAGAAAATGGTAGTAAAAACTAAAGTTTCAGTTCAGTATTATGATATTATCTAAATCAATGAGCCATTTTTTAATGCTCACTAAGAAAATAAATGTATACTTTCAATACTTGTCCAATTGCTTGGCAAAGCATTAACTTTCGCGAGAAATAATTAATAAGTTTGCCATGAAAAAACGTTAAGTTTGTCTCTGGAACAGAGTAAGAAATAGGATTTTGTAGTTACAGTTTATAAGTGGAAGAATTCCATACACCACATCAATCCAATCTCAATCTTGAATCTGCTGTGTACAAGTGAAGAGTACAAGGATTTCTAACAATTTCGTCACACACATTTTTTACAAAGTCAAATATTCTGTAAACGCTGTTGATCATTTTATGTTGTTTTTTTTAATAATATGTGTGTTATACAGTTATGTGTGTATAACATGGCTTCATTGTAATGGTTTCAAAGCCGCTCTCTTGAGTATTTCGTATGACACCAACCAAAAGCCAGAGATAGTTCATGAGGCTAGGTGCTTATTAAAAGAAATTTCAAAAAAAGAAACATTCATTATGACCCAGTTTTGGTCAAGCATCCTAGAGCGAATCAATGCAGTTAGCAAATCATTACAAAGTGAAGAAGTTGAACTTCAAACTGCAGTTTGGCTCCTAAGCTCACTTTTGGAGTTTTTGAAATCCCAAAGAAACAACTTTGATCAGTATGAGCAGAAAGCCTCCGAGCTAGAATATACTGAATACTGTGATGAAGGCAAACGAAAGCGAGTGAGAAAATGCCAGTTTGATGATGGTGATGCCATCGATGTTGCTCTGCAGGGAGGAGAAAGATTTAAAGTTGAAACTTACCTACCAATTCTGGATAAGCTGGCTGCTGAGCTAAGTCGACGTTTGAAGTGTTAAGAAACAGTGAACTTTTTATTTGGTGTTTTGTGCTCATTCCCAAGACTGACTGATGCTGAAGTAAAAGAAGGTGCTTCAAAACTTTTTGAGAACTATCCCAATGATGTTGAACCTGAATTCGCAGATGAACTTGTTCACTTTATGTACTTCATGGCCCAAATTGAAGACTTCAATGGAAAACAAGTAATTTCAGCTTCTCAATCATATAAGGTCATTTTTGAAAACAAGTTGCAGTCTATGTTATCAAATGTGTTGGTAGCTTTAAGGATGTACCTTATGCTAATGATTCCAAATGCAACCGAGGAATGGTCCTTTTCAAAAATGAAAATAATTAAAAACTGCCACCGTTCAACAATGAATCAGGACATACTGGTGTTACTAGCTGTCATGGCTAGTGAGAACGATGTTCTACAAAGCCTAGAATTTGAAGACATTTTGAGTATTTTTGTTACAAAAAAACTGAGAAAAGTCACTTTGTAAATTAAAGAACTTCATGGAGTTAAAGTAAAACCAACCTCATTATAACTTACAGTATATTATGTAAAATGTTTAAGTTATGATTCATGTTTATTATGTTTATTATGATTCATGGAGTTAAAGTAAAACCAACCTCATTATAACTTACAGTATATTATGTAAAATGTTTACTAATTGTTGTAGCTGGTTTATTACACTAATTTGTATTTAAAATCTAAAATAACAATAATAACATGTACGAAAATGTCTTTTAGTTGGTATGTTTGTGTAAATAAACAACACTACTTGTTTAACTGTTTTTTGTGTTGACTTTTTTTAAATCCACTCATATGCAGGGTGCAAAGTTAACAGATTATAGGAGAACGAATAGTGATAAATTCATGAAATAAAGAGATTTCACATTAAATCGAATATAACAACTAATCTGAGGAAATTATATTTGTTGCATGACCTTATCTCTATTCGTTTTCCAAGGACCTGTTTGGGACAGCCTATCAAAATCACCCTGTAATTTATATGCAATAAGTGCAATCAGCTGGATCAGTTTTGATTATTGCTTTATTCGTTGTCCATCCGGATGGCGTAGTGGTTAGACGAGGTGTTAGTTGTGGGTTTAGTTTCATTGTGGTCGCGGGTGGGGAAGGGTTGGGATAGTCGTGGTTGGTTGGGTAAGTTGGGGAGGTTGTCGGGGTTGGGGGGGCCTCCTTGCCTATCTCGCTTTGGGGCCCCAAGGTTCTTAATCCGGCACTGGACGTTGGATAAAACAATTCGAAGAAACTGGATCAGTTCAAAAACAGATATCATCTGGGAGGCAAAGTATATCAGACAAAAAAGTTGAACTTATAAGACAATCTGCAATCAAAAGTCCTAAGAAGTCAATATGTCAACAAATCCAAGGTTAGACTTTGTTAGAGTTTTTTTTTTAATACCTTAGAGTTAGGTTTTCCAAAAACAACAATCCATAAAGTTTTATACAAAAGACCAAAATTACACGCATATAAAATCCAGCTATTGCAGGAATTGAAACCTGATGATGGTGTAAAATGTTTTAATTTAGCTGTTGAAATGTTGAACAAGATTGATGAAAACCAATCATTTGTAGATGATATAATTTTTTTCAGACGAAGCTACATTCTATATCAATGAGTCTGTTAACAGACACAATTCGCGCTTTGGGGATCTGAAAACCACATACAATTTTTGAGAAAATACGTGACTTACCTAAAGTTAATGTTTGGTGTGGTGTGATTATAATTCGTCTGATAGGGCCTTTCTTCTTTGCTGAAAAGACAATTAATGGAATAGTGTATCTTGATGTGTTAATCAATTATTGTTTTTCTCAGCTGGATGAACTCGAAAACATTCAACAACTTCATTTCCAACAAGATAGCGCACCGCCACACTTTAGTGCATTTATCACAGACACATTGAATGACAAGTTTGGATATCAATGGATAGGCTGGTAGGGACCTATACGCTGCCCTCCAAGGAGTCCAGACTTGACACCTTACGATTTCTTCTTGTGGGGATACATCAAAAACATTATTTATCGAGAAAAAATTCGTGACCTAAACCACTTGAGGAACAGGATTAATGAAGCAATGACAACCGTTAACAAAGACATGTTAACTAACGTTTGGGCAGAACTTGATTATCGATTGGACATTTGCCGAGCGACTAATGGCTCACATATCGAAATTTATTAGTTATGTAAAACAACTGTTTCAGAAGACGATTTAAATAAATAAACAACATCATCTGTAAGTATCTCTATTTAATTAAAATCATGTTCAAAACCCCACCATTCTTTTATGATAACCGTGTATTTAAAGTAGGGTATTCCTATTAATTTTGTATATAAGACAAACATTCTTACAGTTTTTCCAGAACTGAACATTGATATTAATAAATATTTCTTGTTACAAAAACATGTGCTTTAATAACTGTATGTAAGTTGTGTATACATTTGTTTGTGTATGTGTTTTGATATAATATTGACATTTAATTTTCACTTAATCATTCAAATCAGTCTGTCCACTTGTATTTTCTTGAACTAAAATCAGTCACTATTAAACTTACATATGAATAGATTTTTTAAACGAAAATTCTGATTTTAAAAGCATGTTTATTTTTGTTATTTGTCCATACCTTATATCCTGAAATGTTATTTAACTAATAGCCCTGCTTTATTTGAATAAGTGTTTTGTCTGTTAAGCTTATAGATATTAAAAACTTTATTATTTATAAAAACTGATTGTCACCTTTCATTGGATTGAAATCTATAAAAGTGATTTTCTATATATTTTGCTGTCTGTATGTAAGCACAGGAACGAAATATGATGATAATATGACATTTTATAATGGGGATTCTTATACACACCTATTAAAATTCAGTTTGTAAAATCATGTTCTAAACAGATTTTTATGTCCATAGCTTGAGTAATTCAACTTGCCACAAGAATTTTGAATATTTATTAAATACTAAATATGTAAAGTGGCTAGGCTAAATTCTGTTAGTTTTAATATCATTTCAAGACTGCAACATTTTTAGTAAGATATTTCACCAAAAAAATAAAATTTTAAAATGTTTGCGCATATTTATGTCTATCTGACAACCAATCCTACCAACCAAAACTATTTATTATACAGTGTGTCCCACGAAGGTATTTCCATTATTAAACAACCACCAAGTTCATATGCATCAACCAAATTGTATGTTTATTTTTCATGCATATTGGAAACATATCCCAAAGTGTACCAACAAATTTTTACGCATATATCTGGAATAGAAATAAAATAGCTACTGTTGACAGCGATTTATGGTTTAAACAATAGCAAGCAATAAAATAACTTTTTATTCTTTTATAGACTTTAATAACTTTAAAAATAAATAATAAATAATAATATTATTAATATTTAATTACCACAATATTACAAATTATAAAATTTCTTTTCGTGATAAAACATGTTTCTTAACAAACAAAAATTATTCAAATTGAAACCTGTCTTCTGCTACGCACTGGTAGCATCAACGAACAAAAGCCCCAAAGGCATTCCTGAATAATTCCCAAGGGATGTTAAGCATTTCTTCTTTGATTACGCTTTTTAAATCCTTATCGGTTTCTATGTCATGGGAGTACACCTTTTCTTTTAGATACACCCACAGAAAAAAGTTACAAACTGTTAAGTCCAGTGATCTAGGCGGCCAGTCTATAAAATCGTTTCCTTTTCCAATCCAACGACCAGTTATGGTAGTTTTTTCACTTCTCGAGGATAGTGTGGAGTGGTTCCATTCTGCTGAAATATGCAAGTCTGCATTTCTTCGAGGGCTTCATGATACCTAGTACCAGTCATTGTCATCTCAGAAATGTCATAGGAAAGAACTCCATTAGCTGACAGTGCTGTCCAAACTGTAATGGCCTTTGACCTAAGTTTTTTTTCTTCTGCAATATGTGGATTTGTAGTATTGTAGTAGTTACATTGGGTCTACTTACTATACCATTATGGTAAAATGTAGACTCGTCTGAAAACATCAAACGAAAAAACCACTCATTGTCAGTATTGTAATTTTAAATCATTTTGAAACAAAACTCTACTCTTCTGTGTGGGTCGTCATCAAAAATCTTGTGTACTCTATGAGGTTTGTAAAACTTCAAACCATGTTTCTTGATTGTTCAATGTACTTTAGGCACACCAGTACTTAAGGATACTTTTCAAATCGATGTGGATTTACTGGAGGACTTTAAAATAGCAGCACACACAATTTTGGCCACTTCTAAGTTAGGTGGCTGCCCGTGATACTTTTTCTGTACACTACCAGTTTCAAGTAAGAATTTCCTCCACTTTGAAAATTGATATGACTGAGGGAAGTTCAATCATAGGATATGTAGCATGAAATATTCTATGTGCTTTTTGTCAATATTAAAAGCAATAGATCAATCACAACACAAAACTTTCTTCTATATTGTAAACAACATGGCAAAAAGCAAGAACAACCTGGGTTATGTTTGTTGCCTAAGATAACACAATAAAAGTTGTCAACAATGCAATGATCTGAAATAAAAAAAACAGCCGTTTGTTTTAAAATAACTAGCTGTTTATTTGGAGCTTTTATGTTATCTTGTTCTCCGTCTGCAGGCGCTGTTGTTTAACACGTTGACTGCTAGCGTCCACGATCGTGGACTCAGGGGGTCGCCGCCAGGTGTGCACATCTACATTGTTTTGTTGCTTAGATTCGTCAGTGTGTCTCTAACATTCGTGTGATGTGGACTGCTGGTTTTGCGCATGTGGGGGAGATAGTTTTCTTCCATTTTTGCGATCGTAGTTTTCAGTTCCCGTGTTTCCATGGTAACATATGTGTATATTTATATTGTTTGTTTGCAAACAGTGTTTTTATGAAAATGGATTTACCCCCCGGCCCTAGTGGTATTAATTTAGTGCCAAAAGAAAGATCAGACAACGAGGTTAGCCTAGATGATCAGGATCCAGACCAGGTAGTGTACGACACCGACGAGGGGGAGGACGATGACCCCAACTCCGAGGCCAACCCGCCCAAATGGATTCCGCACAACACAATAGGGTTAAGAGATATACCCTTTACAAAGGAAGAGGGTTTTGTGGTGCCATTGCCTGAGGAGAAAACACTGGTAAGCTTCTTCAACTTACTTGTGAACATTACTGTATATTTTTGGAGGGTATTGTAGCCACAACCAACAAATATGCATTTGAAGTGTTTTGCGGTCCAACTACTACACCCGGCTCTCGGATATCTCGCTGAAAAGATCTCACTGTTGAGGAGTTAAGATTTTTTTGGCCCTAATTATTCATATGGGAATTGTACAACTCCCTAGAATACAGGATTGTTGGAAAACAAACAAACTTTTTGCCTCTTGTTTAATAGATTCATGAGCTGAGACAGGTTTTTGATAATCTTGCGGTGTATAAATTTTGAACCAAGATCTGACCCTTCCAACAGATCAAGTAAAGTGCAGTTCCTTATTGATTATTTTAACAATAAGATGATGAAAGTATATTACCCGCAGAAGAAATTGTGTATCGATGAGGCGATGATTTTATGGCGCAGTAGGCTGTATTTTCACCAGTATATAAAAGGCAAACACCATAAGTACGGAATCAAATTATATAGCCTATGTGATCCCCATGGACTTATATTGAAATTTTTCATGTACTGCGGTGTTTTGGATGACATGGGGGGCAAAAGTCATGCGAGAAATGTTGTATTGAAACTCATGGATGGAAAATTGAACTGTGGTCACAGCCTATTTATAGACAATTACTATAATAGTTTTTCATTGGCTGCCCTCTTGCTTCGGAAAGGAACATACTGTACTGGCACTTTGAGGCTTGATAGGAAGTACATTTCACCAGAAGTGAAGTCTGCAATATTGAAGAAATGTGAAACAGTGGCCCGGTACGCCGAAGGTGTGGTCATGGGAAAATGGAGGGACCAGAGAGTTGTCTCTTAGATTTCCACAAAATACAAGAATGAAATGGTTACTTCAATGAACAGAGTTAATGTGGAAAGAATAAAGCCTCTGCCTATTGTACAATATAATCATCTTATGAAGGGGGTTGATAGGGCAGATCAAATGATATCCTATTATCATTGTGAAAGGAAACCCTTCAATGGTACAAAAAAATCTTTGTTCGTGTGTTGCAAATGATTTTATCAAACGCACACTACCTGTTCAATGAAGTGCAAGTAGCATCAGGTCAGGACACAGAAAAAAAATGCATTTTTATGACTTTCGTCTCGCCATAGTTGACAGTCTGCTGCTGGATATACCAACGCCATCCAGACCACTGAAGCATAAGAGCGTCCCTCACCTACTCTCCAAATCACGGAAAAGCAAAGTGTGGTAAAAGGGTAAAACACAAAAGATGCCGACAATGCAGCAAGAACAACATAGTGAAAAAGGTCTTGTGGCATTGCACTGAATGTGACGAACAGCCGGGATTGTGTGTCCCAAAGTGTTTTGACGCATGGCATAATTGAATGAAAAACATTTGGGTAGGCTGGTGGAATGTATATAGTTTAATTTTAAGTTCTTTTCAACATTTTAAAAATCATTTTATCATCTCTGTGTTTTTAAATATTTCAAATAAAATAATTACTGACTTTTTGTGTAAAACTAGTAATATGACAGTGCGCGTTCGCGTGAGAGGACGTCTCCAGGTAGTCCAGGTGCTTACGTCCACGATGAGGGACGATAGTGGACGAAGACTAAAATGGCGAAAATACTTTTTTTTGCTCAAATTGTCTTCATACATGTTTTTCCATCATAACACATCTGATGGTAGGTCAAAATAATTTTAAAATTTTTTAGAACGTGCCAACCAATATTGCATGAATTTTAGCAGTCAATGTGTTAAACACTATTTCTATAAAAAGCTGCCATTTTATTTCTGTTGCAGATATCAAAGTAAAAATGTGTTGATACACTTTTGGATATGTATGAAAGAAATCTTACAATTTGGTAGACACATAAATGTACTTGGTGGTTGTTTAAAAATGTAAATACCTGCGTGGGACATACTGTATATTATGTCATATTATACCTGTACTGTATACCCCAGATGTCTGTGTATATAAAGAATATGCAATATTGCCTTTTTGGTAACGGTTCTGTGCCTATTCACAGATAAGTTAAACCTTCAGTGATTCCAAGATTTTACAACTTGTGGTATAATCTATGATCCGGTAGTATGATCATGATCTGTGACCTGTGTCACCGAAAGTTTTACAACAACCGAGTAGTGGTCTAAGTCTAAGTCTAAATAAAACACAAAATATGATAAATAGAAATTAAGTTGATGAAAAGTGAAGTGATATTTGAAGAAACAGAAGTAGAGTAGATTAATCAAGTATCAAACAAATTATTTACCAAGATTATGAAATAAGGTATATAGAGCTGAATTGGAATAAAAACTAACCAAAAGATTTCAAACAATGGCTGATGCTGCTGCTCGTCAGCTCCAGTACGAGTATAAAGCGGTAAATATAGTTGTATTAAGTCTAGATTTTTTTTTTTATTATACACATATTATCTAGTATATTAGAATAAATTATATTTTTAGGTTTATACTAATTGTTTTGGTGTAACAAAATTAGAAACGCAACGGAGGCAATGGTCCTATTTTTGAAAAATGTTTTTCAACGTTTAGGAAATTTGAAGAAATTGTATGTTCATGATTATCATCTTATTAATTAATATTGGCTTTTTTGTACATATTAAATCATTTATATTGCAATTTTATAAGTAGTTTTGATTTACCACGTAAACAATACCATTTAGTTTGTTGGTCTCCCTACTTTCTGTAACTGGTAATTGTGTATTGTACCTTGCCCTGTGATTTAGTAAAGACATTTATGGAAATCGTTTACTACAGGCCTTATTTTGACACAATTAGATCATATTTGATGTCTTAACATCACTTTGAAGTACCAATATACATTACTTAAGTAGAAAATATTAAAGTTAGATATCCCGGTCTGGTTAGCCTAGTACCGAAGCCTACGTTCGTCAACTTGGTGAATGTCTGATTACTTGTTGTTTATATTACATCTGTACCATTCATGAAAATATTAAGGTAAGAAACATTATTGCAAAATATATTTTACGTGGTAAGGACTAATTCTTTGATTAGGTATGGCTAGGTGACTATATATATTCACCCGCCCAAACCGATTTCTCACAATTCTTCAATCATATAACATTTTAATATTAAGCTTTCAGATTACATCTAATGCACATGTGTGATTTTCGTCCCATTGAGTAACCTACATAAACCATACACATAGATAGATTTGTTACTTTCAAGTCGATTGTTTCAAAATAAAGTATGTAGTAATGATTTCTACAAATTTTTTAACTAATCTCAAGGCAAGGTACAATACACAATTACCCTGTTACCTAAGGTAACTAACTACCCTATATTTCTGTAACCTAGTTCCAGGCCTAGACAGTATTTGTGATGTAACTTTGTTGATTTTTTTTTGTCAAAAAGAGTATTGTAATTGTTTACTTAATGGTGGCACCTTATTTTCTGGATATTTTTTTTCCTTATCGTCTACTAAATACCTTACTTTTTAGGAATAAATAATGTTTTCTTTGTGCAGATCACTATTTTTCACTGAAAAATCACAATCTAAAAACTATCAAATTCAACATATTTATAGGTTAGACATAATGGCAAATGTTCACATTACGTTTCATATGTTACTAAAGATATTTCAATCTATAATATCCGTGATCACAGATCATATGATATGCTATGAATCCTCCATATTAATAATGTAATTTCAAATTATTAACTTCAATAAACTTACGAAAGGTAACCTGGACAAACCTGTTGTGATATGAAATAGCGATCTAGCGTAGTCATTGTGTAATGCGCATGCGTTAAACCATACGCTATTAACATAGTCATTATGTTTTTACCTATAAATACGTTGGATTCGGTCGTATTTAGATTGTGATTTTCAGTGAAAATTAGTGATCTATGCAAGGAAAACATTATTTATTCTTAAGAAGTAAGGTATGTAGTAGACAATACAAAACAAATCCAGAAAATAAGACTCCACCTTTAAGTAAACAATTACCTCGAAAAGTAATCATTCAGGGGGGGAGGGTAAATTGTCCCAAACAATTTGAAACATTGAAAAACTTAATAAAATTAAGCATTTATAAAGTTATAGTTTTGTTATTGTAGCTCACATATCACTGAGGATGGCGACTTTGTCGTTGAAACACTTTTGATTGAATAAACGAATCTTATAATATCAAGATTCATATATTGTATGAGGCTTTCACATTGAAAATTCATTGTAGTTTGTATTGAAATATTATAATTTAGTTTAGTACTAATTTCGATTAGATAAATGATTTTATCAAATTCATTTAGTGCAAACCTTACTTGAACAAAAAATAGCTTTTTTACGTGGAATTCATTTTTTTTCACTGTAAAAATTTTAAATTAAAAATATCAAATTTGCTGCTTTAAAATAATGTAAAGTCTAGGGAATTGCTGTTACTGAAGTAATTACATATAGTCAATTAATAGTTATTACAATATAAGTGAATATCAATTATCGATCAGACTAACTGAGCATGCATAATTTTACTTTTCCATGAAATAGGAATAATATGCAATAAATAATATAATAATAATTTATTCTTACTTGACTTGTCTTTTTCATGAAATACTGTTTATATACAATATTAAATTATCAAACTCATAATTTTTTAATAGAAACAGGTGACTCATTTTATAACATTCAATGTGGATGGGCATCATACAATAAATAGGCTACATCTTGATATTAGTTGTCTTTTAGGTATTTTATCTGTGAAAATTGATTACCTCATTCTTAAAATGTATTCAAAGTATCATTCATTAAAACTGTCTTGTAATTTGATATTTGAATTTAACGGTTAAAAATTAGATTCCTACAATATATATATATATATATATATATATATATATATATGTGTGTGTATGTTGAAATTTCGGTAAATATCGTTTGTACCTCATCCTTAGATTTTTCTATAAAAAATTATGAAAACGTAAATGATTTACCCTGTAATCATAGGATCAAATCATATTATTTGTTTGAAAAAACAATATATATATATATATATATATACCCACCTGACCAAACCTCGCCTATGTCATTTACGTCCCGTTGCATAAGTTACGCAACTTAGACTCTACTACCTTTTAAGTCGATTTCATACTTTAATATAGCGTGTTTACTTAGAAACAAATGCATTTTGTGACTTTAAAAGTGTCTTACGAAATTAAAAATGATCTGTTTGTTTGAAAATAAAGTAGCGATAACACATACAACTAACTTGACTAATGTAGTCATATATATTAACATATGGTTTTGTTATTAGACCTTAACCTAACAACAGCTGTATTCCCTTGTTTTGTATGAATTATTATTATAACAGTGAAAAAATGCATTTTGTGGCTTGAAACGTTTCTTCTTACAAGTAATATGATCTGATCCTTTGATTACAAGCTAAATACTTTACGTTTTCATATTTTTTTATAGAAAAATCTGAGGGCAAGGTATAAACGATAATTACCGAAACTTCATCGTTAAAATTAGTTTCTTTTAAAATAGTTGTTTCACGATTTTGAAGTGAATATGAAACTTCCGAATTCCCATATATTGTAATGGTATTTCGGAAGTTTTTAGTGGAATTTATTTTTTCACAGTAAAAATTTTCAATGAAAAGTAATCATTTAAATTTTTATTGTGAAATTCTACTCAAAAAATGGCCTAAATGAATTTGCTATATACTTGTCTTGTATTTAATCTCGTGATAGTTAAAGAAAATTTTTACTGACAATTTTGATAGTTATAATATCTTCTAGCTTTTCATATATATAATAGCCAACATGTAACTCATACATTCAATCATCAACTCATGCTATCACATAAAGGACCTACAAACTCACAATTTGCAAAGGAAAATATTGTAATGAATTCCAATGATTTGCGATGAAAAAATGAGTCGCCCCATTGTTGGTTTCTGTTGCCAATGTAAACTGACATAGACAGTGGCACATCTAGTGGACAAACAAAACATTTTAATTAATTTTTTTTTTTTTTTTTAGAATTTATTAAGTATATCTTATCTAGATTTTGCATTACCTATATAATTTGTTACCGTATCTTTGGCGTTTTATTTGTTTTACTCTGCAATATAAACTAAACAGGTATAGTTCAATTGTAATTCTTTTGTAATACATTTGTTACATTGTTTACAGTATGTAAAAGAATTGTTAGAATGGTCATTTTCAAAATTGTTTAATAACTTTAACGTTTAACAAAAGTGTTAGCTTAGGTTCATTTTTCACGTAGAACACACTCTGTAAACTAAAATTACTGGTGTTAATAAACTGATTGTTCTTTTTATAGTACTCATGTCACAATAAACGTCCATGTTCCAACTGTTTGGCATGTTTTTCGTTTCTCGCACATTTCTCCCCTTCCAGGCTGGAAAACCTCCCGCATTGTCACCCCTCTAGGTTGACAGCTCTGGAATAGTGTTAATCTTGGTAAAAGTCTTTAGGTAAAGTAAATTCTTTTGTATTTATTTCATACAAAACAAACATGTCTTAACAATTATAGCCATGACAATATTCCTATCCACAAAGTAAAATTCTTGCCAAAAGTATATTATGCTTGTGCACTTAGTACAATTGATAATTGATACTGACTTTATTGTGCAATATTTAGAAGCTCGTCATCTGTAATTTCTTCAATGACTTCAATTTCCTAGACTTTACATACTAACATATTTGTATGTACATTTGGTACTTATTATTATTATTATTGAACAGTGCACTGAAATACTTTTTTTCATTTTCAGTAAATACTATTTTCATTTTTATCTCTTTTTATCCCCGGTAGCCTTTATTTTCTTTATTATGTTAATTGCCTATTTTTAAGTTTCAATTCTCTCTTAAATGCAAAGTAGATAAGTTATGTATCACAAGTACCTTATTTAATTAATCTATTATGAATTCGATTTGCGCAGTTGTATTTTTGCAGCAAATTTGGTTGAATTTTTTATGCAGTTCAGCATGACAGAAATAATTCTATTCGCTTGTTTTTCCTCCCAAGTAATATTTTTAGGAGAATTTTATACAAGCTTTTTCCTTATTTAATTATTCATGAATGCATGTCATAATACTCTGTCATTAATTATAATCATGTCTGCTATCTTTTGAATGCTGAGACATTATGTTAATAATAGTAATTTACTTTGGACTTTGTCAGTATCGAACTCCTATAAAAAGCAGGGAAATAGTTAAGCAGATGGGCTAACAGTAATTAGTCCAAAATAATACAGTAGTATTATTTATAATAAATAATATGTATAATTAATACATATACAATAGTCTATGTTAAATTTCCTAAATGTTGTTACTAACCTGAATTAAAAATCTATTTATAATATTTCAGAATTCTAATCTTGTACTTCAAGCTGATGTTCGCCTTATTGAAAGACGAAGTAGAGATGAGGCTACAGGCGAAGTTATGTCCCTTGTGGGTAAGCTTGAAGGAACAAGAATGGGTGATAGGTTCCAAAGGACCAAACCAGTCAAAGCGGAGGAGAGGAAAGTGAAGTAAGTGTTTTTTATATTTATAGACATTAATTGGCTGTAGTCCGTATTAAGTTATATATTTCTTGTAACAATGTTTATTTTGGTATTAAATTTTGTATTATAATAGATATTTGTAATCAGCAGTTCTTGATTTTTCAACCTCTAATAACCTATTTATCAAATAATGTCCATATGTCTGTAACATTCTTATTGTGTATCATATAAAGAATAGGATGTCTGTTGATTTAACAATTTTTAAATTTGATATGTGGTTATCTTCTGGAATGATTACATTTTGAACTAAAGGATTTATGGAGATGGAAATAGGATGAGAATGAAAATTGATTGTCATGCACTCTAAAAAAAACCAGTTGATCAGAATATCTTCGGATTTTACATTTCAGTGTAAGCTAAAAGTATATCTTGAAATGATTATATTTGATGACAGTATTGTAAAGAATGTTGTAAAGTTGGGTTTGTCCCTACATTTTTTATAATTTGTATTATCCAATTTTAATGAAACCCGTCATTGAATTTAGTTTAGAATCATGTGCTGGTCAAATCAGCTGTTTGTAATTTATGTAACCTACAGTTAGCAGAATTTATAGATCTGGTAGATCAAAGCCTACCTCGGAAAAACAACATAAAAATACTTTGTGTTATGTGGGATAAAATACAAATGTGCAACAAAATGGATTTAAAACTGTAAGTATCCAAATTTAAGGACCTACCAATAATTAAGTAAAGTAATTTAGTTCTCTCTATCTGTATGAACACTGCATGTCTAAAATGGAACTTTTTATTAGTGAATTGGTTACATATTCATTTTTGTACAATTTTAGACGCCAGAAAAGAGATGAAGCCCAGTATGATTTTGCACGGATGAAGGGAGCAACACTTTTATCTGAAGGAGTAGATGAAATGGTTGGAATTATTTATCGCCCAAAAACACAAGAAACAAGACAAACTTATGAAGTTCTGCTTAGCTTTATTCAAGAAGCTCTGGGAGATCAGGTTAGTAATTTATAATGTTTCTATTAATTTTATTCACAATAATATTTCAAGTGAAAAATATACGACCTAGACTGGGAATCGAACCCAGGACCTTTGGCTTTACGCGCCAATGCTCTACCATTGAGCTATCCTAGTCGCTTCCCAGTACGGGGCGCAGACTTCTCACTTGACTTTAGTTGCTGCAATTTTCCGTACTGGGAAGCGACTAGGATAGCTCAATGGTAGAGCATTGGCGCGTAAAGCCAAAGGTCCTGGGTTCGATTCCCAGTCTAGGTCGTATATTTTTCACTTGAAATATTATTGTAAATTCAATATTTGCTAATAAAAACGTATAAGCGAAAAATTAAATAATTAAAATTACTATAAATACATGCGTAAGGGCTGAAAAATGAGTGAAAATTAATTTCAATGTCGCTATGTTGCGAGGTAATTAATTGGAAACTCAAAATTGCAGCAACTAAAGTCAAGTGAGAAGTCTGCGCCCCGTACTGGGAAGCGACTAGGATAGCTCAATGGTAGAGCATTGGCGCGTAAAGCCAAAGGTCCTGGGTTCGATTCCCAGTCTAGGTCGTATATTTTTCACTTGAAATATTATTGTAAATTCAATATTTGCTAATAAAAACGTATAAGCGAAAAATTAAATAATTAAAATTACTATAAATACATGCGTAAGGGCTGAAAAATGAGTGAAAATTAATTTCAATGTCGCTATGTTGCGAGGTAATTAATTGGAAACTCAAAATTGCAGCAACTAAAGTCAAGTGAGAAGTCTGCGCCCCGTACTGGGAAGCGACTAGGATAGCTCAATGGTAGAGCATTGGCGCGTAAAGCCAAAGGTCCTGGGTTCGATTCCCAGTCTAGGTCGTATATTTTTCACTTGAAATATTATTGTAAATTCAATATTTGCTAATAAAAACGTATAAGCGAAAAATTAAATAATTAAAATTACTAATTTTATTCACATTAACTATTAAATCGAAATATGAACAAGTCTCGCATTGAATAGACTGGATGCTCTGCTTGCTCTTATTTGTTCTCTTTTTTAATATTAAACCATGATTGAAAATACAGTAATCCCTCATATTACGATGACTTCACAAAACTATTATTTCACTTTACAATGGAGATTGGAAAGCAGTTCCCTACAATTTCCGGTACTGTATCCTCCACCCAAACATTCTTTATTTGACTGTATGCTCAAGTGACTACCTGACTAACACACACAGACCTAGGTCATTCCACCTCACACCTTAAATTGGTTAATTTTTTCAGTTAGTTAATTAGTTAGGTTCAGTTGCTTATATACGTCGTTGTTAGTTTATTTCATGGTGGTTATTTTTGTACAGTTTGTATGCTGCATTTTATATATCATTATCTGTTCTGCGAGTTGTGTATAAGTGTTATATTTTTATAATTATTATTATTCGTTTACATTATTTATTTTTCTGTGTTCTGTTTATTATTTAGTTTTAAAAAATGGTTCTAAAGAATGTTCTAAGTTATTAAAAGTGAAAAAAAAGAATCAAGAAGCATTAGGATCAGTGACTTAGTGCAGCAATATGGTTGGTCATAGCCTACAATTTCAACAATAATAAAACAAAACAAAAAAGTTCTGAAAAATATGAAAGTAAATGATGAATCAAACACAGTATAAAAGGGAAGTGAACTATTAATTGAGGTGGAATAAACTTTTACATTTATGGATTAAAGAAAAGCAAATGAAAGGAGATTTAATTAATAGAAGCATGATTGTGATCCAGCTAAACAAATTTTTGTTAATTTAAAACAAAAAACATTGTCTACCTTAATACCTGTTACAATGATTTCGAAGCAAGTAGGGCTGATTTTGAACGATTTTAAGAAAGATATAATGTGAAGAGCGTAATTTTACACGGGGAGAGTGCTAGTGCATACAGAGCCTGGTGATTATTTCAAGGAAGAATTTCAGAAGCTTTGTAGACGTACCTTCCTCAACAAATTTTTAATTGAAATAAGACCAGGCTTTTCTGGAGAAAAATTATGCCATCACGAACCTACCCTCCTTTAACCTAGTCTCTTCAGACAAGATTCCAATTTATAAAAATTAGATTTTTCCCTTTAAATACAACTACTTTACTTCAACCTATGGATTGATAAATAATCCTTATTTCAAGAAATTATACACTAAAAAAATGCTTACAGTATTGTGGTACCTAAATTTCACGCGGGTATCATGAGTTGCCTAGCAAGCGACCTGCAGGTGTTTATCAAACACTAAGGGGAAACTATATCCCCCCCCTCCTTTCGAAGGGGAGGAGTGCGCATCGCATGCCTACAGCGATGCTTAGTGCACGCCTTGAAACGGGATAGTTGATTAGCGGTATGTTATATCTCAATTCAACATATGTTTTAATATTGCAGAAATGACCACCTAGCCTTTGACCAATTTGTATTCACATTTTGATATTCATTATTATACATGGGTTTTGGGCCTTTTCTGAGAACTCGTCAATGCCATTAATTTGTTGGCCATGGTAAATTTGGAATTATATATAAAAAGTAATTAAAGAAATAACTTGGAGTTGGCAAATTAGGCGAAACCACTGAAGTGTACACACATCGACTCCTTAACTAATCAGGCATACCCTATATATTTGCAGATCTGCAAAAAGGACGTTGATATTAAAAACTCTTGCTAGATGGTGCAGGATCACAACCAAGGCAGACCGAAGGTTACCATGATTTTAAAACATCACAAACAATATTACTAAAACTGAAATCTTCATCTTTAGTTGAAAACTGAACTTATGTTTTAAGAAATAAAAGAACCATTCAATACGAGGGAAATTTTGAAAAATGTAATGAAAAAACATCATGACATTGAACTGAAAACATATGAATATGGGGGGGGATTCAGAAATCTGCATTACAAACAACGTCTGAGAAGTAAATAAGCTTAGAAACATTTTTACTGGAAGCGACAGCAACAAAAGGAGTTGTAATGAGGATATATCAGGACTTAGCTGTGAAATGGGAGCTGAACATATTAATACTTTGAACGATAGTACAGCATGTTAAAGAAGTAAACTTTGTATACAAAATTAGTGTTTAAGTTAATTCTCTATTACGTTTCGTCAACAAAATTACTGAAATTTCTATTTGTTAAGAACAAATATCTTAAGGATGTAATCTTTTAGAAATGGAAACAAAGAGTTAGGATATCGTAGCCTATTGTGAACTGAATATTCTTTAATAATTATAAAAGTATAATGTAGCTTTATAGAAATATTAATTATGTACATTGTGGTATAGTATTGGTTAAATGAAACTCTGGTTGTAATAAATAATAATAATAATAAATGTTGGCTATGTTTATTTATTTAATTATTTCCTAAAATAAATAAAGGTAATGCATTCAGATACAGTACACATTTATTTACAGTTCACTGATGCCAAAATTGCCGATTTTGAAATATGGTTTCTCAATACAGTATTTATAAGGGAACAAATTACTATTGTAAGGTTAAGGAATTACCGTATAGATGAAATAAATGATGTTTAACTCGATTTACAGATAAGGTCAATTTGTTCTTTCCAACAATATATATAAAATGGGTAACACATTTGAGTTATAGTATATATACGCTTACTAAATTTATTATTATTTTTTAATTATAATATCATCTAAGTTGAATTGAACAACACTTGTGGTAAAGTTACAGTCAATAAAAATGAAAGAAACTCATACATTAAAACAAAAATTGTTTCTATTTCATGATAAATTGTTATCATTCTACATTGGTTCACAATCTTGGGTAAACAATTAGTTATTCTAGAGAGTCGAGCAATACATCATTAAAACAAGTCTTAAATAGCTCTTCATGACTTTTTAAGGTATTTCTTTTTGAAAGTACACTCAACTCTCGATTATCCGGGATAATATAGGGTTAAGGCTTCCCGGATAAGTAAAATCGCGGTTAACCCGCAAAACGGTAAAAACAATAGTAAATTTTAAAATAAACAGGTTAAATGAGTTTTATTAACATACATACCTCATAAACTGCAGTAAAAAGAGCATTATTATTATTATCATACACAAAAATTAAACAAATTATTTACACACACAAAATAAACACACTTTTTTTAAAACTACTACACGGGAAAATATTTAAATTACTGTACAGTACTGCAAAAGTAAAAAAAAAACATATTTCGAATAGGCTTAGTCTAACTTTACTGTTTCTGAAAATAATCAGTCATGGTTTTCTGTTTTTGTGCTGAGAAACACTTTTTTCTTTATTTTACTTCTTAGGTTTCTCAAAACAATTTTATCAGTGATGAGAGCATCGTCCTGGCTCTCAATGTACTCGAGCAGTGACTCAACGTTTGCCAAGGCCATCCCATGCGAAACTGACTGCTGTGCGTGTGCGTGCGGCCATCTAATGATTTCAAAGTTGTTTCATTCGGGTGCGAGGGCGCGTTGTCTAATAAAAGAACAGCTTTTTCCGGGAGTCCATTTGACTTTAAATATTTACGTACTTGAGGCACGAAGTTGTTGTCAAACCATTGTCAAGCACATTGTACATAATAAATATTGGAATATTGGTATATATTGGTATCGCGGTTAAGCCGCAACGCGGTTGATCCGATTACGGTTAATCGAGAGTTGACTGTACTTTTAACATTCAGGATTTTTAAACTGTTAATTGGATCATTTCTGAAAGTAGTAAATAATAAAAGTTCTACAATTATTTATAGCTAGTAAACTTTCTATATGTTGACTATACAGTGAAGAATTCTACCTCCTGCTTTTGTCTCACTTTTCTTGTTCCTGGTAGTATTTAAAACATTGAAGTGTAGAAAACCACTCAATCATGCAGCAGATGTAACATGATATTTTTTATTAGTTACATGCAAATTTTAGGATTAAATAAAGCAACAGATACCCGGTGATGCCGCAAGGCGAAAAAATTGTAGCTTTTTTATATTATTAAAATAATTTTGAAACTCTAGCTTTATTGCTTTATTTAATCCTTAATATGGAGTTTCAACAAGAAATATCTGCTGTTAATAAAACATGCAAATTTTTTTTTTTTTTTTAGTATCCCCTTTTTTGCCGACTTCATCCTTGGTATTAATATTTGCTGATCACTATGGTACACAAAATAAACTGTTGTAGTCTTATGTAGAATGTAGGTAAGACGTATCCTCTACTGGAAGACTGTTTCAAAATATACTGGCTACTATTCTGAAATATTAATCATTAGATACAGATTTTAAACTTACACAAGATAACTGTAATAATTCAAAATTTTAGCCTTCTAAGATAAATGAAGCTATTTAAAAAAAAAAAAAAATTATGTGAACCTGAAGGGTTCTTGTATTTCGTTATTACCATATAAAAGATGAATTTAAAGTTTATTTTAATTATTTGCACAGCAATTTAGGGCGCCAGATGTGTTAACATCAATTTACAAAAAAAATGAATTTAATTATTTAAATCTCAGGGTGTAGTTCTTTTAAAAGTGTACTTACAGTGAAATTGGATTTGATCAATGAAAACACTTGTAGCTGAAATTAACATAAAGGTTTATTAGACATAAAATCATTTAAATTATACATATTTTTCAAAATACATATCCTAATTATTGTTATTACTATTACCTTTGAAGATTTAATTTGAATAGTAAACTCTAAATTCTAACTCTAATTTTTCACATTGTTACATAACCTACAGGGGTTATAGAGATGTTGTAGGGCTTACATGTTAAATGTTATTTTTAAAACGTTTGAAATTTAAAATCAACCATATTTTAAAAAAATACTAACCAATATTTTTCTAATTATTGAACTTGTTCAACGATTTTTAAACTGAGACTATATAAAATTTGGACCATGAGGCGTATAGAGCATTTATTAACATAAATATTTATATTTATAACCAATTCGAGATCTGCAGCAAATGTGGTTGTACTCTTGGTACATCACTGTAAAATGTGGAGTCTGTGGGCCCAGACTGAATTCTAAACTGGAGATTTTTCCAGTTCTCCATCGTCCAAAGCATTCTGTTTGTAGCCTGTTGGATGCTGCAATTTTGAACTTTTTTTGTGAATGTTGAGGAGGTACAACAAGTGAAATTTGCATTATATTTTGCTTTGTCATCAACTTGTTCATTTCCATCTATTTTTTAAGGACGGGGTCAATTTAAAAACATGTTTTCTTCTTTTCACAAATTTGGACAGCAAGACCTTCAATTTGTATATGTGAAAAGAGGTTTCAAAACTTAGATTGTAATGAATTCAAATTTTACAGTTTGTTATTGAAACTTTTAATGAGAAAACTCTTTGTTATTAAAACTGTAATGATTGTTTCAGCCCAGAGACATTCTATGTGGTGCTGCAGATGAAGTTTTGGCAGTTTTAAAAAATGACCGCTTAAAAGAGAAAGAAAAAAAAGTAGAAACAGAACAGCTTCTTGGAGGTTTGGCAGAAGAAAGATTTGCATTGCTTGTCAATCTTGGCAAAAAAATTACTGATTTTGGAACTGAAGAAAAAGTGCAGACAACAGGTTAGTAACATAACCAATGAAGTTATGACTTGGATGCTTCTTACTTAGTCTTCAATTATTTTTTTTTACATTTATGGTTAGGTTTATGTTGCAAACTAACCTACACATACAAACTATGTATAATGCAATTCATCAATTACACTTTATTGCTAATTATAATATTATATGTATTGAGAAAATTAGATTGATTTTTTGCAGATCTATTATTTACTGCTCAAATTAATTAAAATAAATGTCCATTTTCAGTATAATAATATACATGCTAAAATGGTTTTTCAAACCTCTTTTGCTGGCTATATATTCTTAACCATGAGAGAAAAATACAGCTATTTTCTTTACAAATCAAATGTTTTATAATACTGATAGAACATTGTCAACAAAAGACTAAAATTTTGCCTTTTGTTGTTGTTTAGATGAGAACATAGATGAAACATATGGTATAAATGTTCAATTTGAAGAATCTGAAGAAGAAGATGATGAAGATATGTATGGAGAAGTGAGAGAAGGAGAAGAAATGGAAGAAGAAGGTGAAGAAGCAAAACTAAACACTGCAATACATGCTGAAAATGTACGTTATGTTATTCATTTTATTTTAATTTAGGTATCATGTTATTAATATTTATTTATTATCTGTGAGGATGTCAAGTGCGTTGTCAACTTTATACTCAACTATTTTTATTAACTGATTTTGAATACACAGTTAATCACACTCACCATTCTCAAAAACTATCACTCAACACTGTTTGGTTACATAATAGAATTTGGTAAGAATTAAGCCCTTGCAGTACATGTTTGCTGCTCCATGTCCCCAACAAGAATCACTTTCCCTCTCCAAAGCATCTCTCTGAAGGCTTAATGGTATGCATGCTTATTCTGCAGAATCTGCACATTCCAATCAAGTTATGTACAATTGTGGGGTTACAGATCAGAGCCTCAACAATGTTAGTTTTAATAAAATAATGTCAATAATACTAACTAGTGCCTATTATCAATAATTGTCTAATACTGTAACTTTAAACCAGAATAAATGTTTTATTCTTTATAGTTGCTTTTTCATACTATAATAAAATGATTCCCTTCAGAAGAGCAATATTTGAACTTAAAATTATTAGGCCGACGTTAATATAAAATTTTCTACATTCTCAATGCTTTTAAGTTGTAATTTTATTTCAAAAAAGTAAACTACATTCAATAAACTAAATCTAATAAATTATTCTACAATTTTGCAGATTACATCAACAATAAGATGACACCAATGTGCATGTTTTGAGCTTAATCATTAATTATTAATTTTCACAATGCAGCTCGTCTTGAATAATTCGTTCATATTTTTATAGAAAGACAAAAATCATGAAAAAAAATCATAAAAGTACATTAATGATTGTACAGAGGGAAAACATATTTGGGATTTCATAATATTTCTTGATAATTGAAGAGTAATAATTATAAATACTCAAAGGCATTTCAAAAAAGTTAAACCACTGCTCTTAAATAATTGTATTTTAATGTTAGTCTGATTAAAATCACATACTTTCATCTATAATAGTTATTTCATTCTTGTAATTCTGATTACTAATTGATATAGTTCATTCGGATATTTTCCATCATTTGTGTATTAGTTTTTGGTTTTATAATATATATATATATATATATATATATATATATATATATATATATATATATATATATACACACACATCCAACTGTCTGAATAAACTTTATCCATAATATGAATGATCTATAACTTTAAAATCAGAATTTTTATTTATGTTTTGAATTTATTTCCAATGTCAATCATTCCTTTTTTAACAGATATAAATAATCCTTATTTTCTAGCTTGGAGGTGGTGAAGAAACCAAAAAAGAAAAGTCTTTACATCCATTGGACATTGATGCATATTGGCTACAGCGGCGGCTAAGCAAATTTTACGATGATGCAATGGTTTCACAAGCTAAAGCTGGAGAAGTATTAGCAGTACTTAGAGATGCAGGAGATGATCGAGACTGTGAAAATCAGTTGGTGCTATTGCTAGGCTATGATTGTTTTGACTTCATTAAACTTTTGAAGAAACATCGTCAGATGAGTAAGTCTGTAGTTTCTAATGATAAATATAGAATTTTCTTAACATTGTTGATGCATCCAAAGAATTTTGTTGTAATTTTTGTAATGATTTTGAAATTAAACCAGAATAAAAAATAATTTTAAATTCTTTATATAACTTTAATTAGTATATTATTGTATTTCAACTTATTGTTAGATAATTGAAATTATATGATTTATAAATTTTATATGATTTCGTAAATTTTATAATACTATTTTTGGGATTGAACGTACAGAATATTTCATTAGATGCAAATTAATTTTTCATGTTTTACGAAACATCTTATGTATTGTTTATAAAAAGGAAATTTGAATTTAGCAAGCTTTTTTCTTGTTTGAAAAGGAAAAGCGTCTTAGTCGTCATCATCTTATAAAAAAGAGGGGGGAAAAATTATCAAATACCCCTAACCCGCCCTTTTATACTCTAAATAACATCAGGGCTGGAAAAGAACAGGAGGTGGTCAAGAGAGACCTTATAGGAAATAATGAAAGAGGAGGATCTAACCCAAAACTACACGAAAAATTTGTAAATCCAGCTAGAGTACCTCAGGATTACCAAACCCATACTCACTAAAGTGATCTTCTGAAGGTTTGAGGAGTTTTTCAGTGGCTGTTTGCTTCAAACCATTCTACCTTTCTGGCCTTCCCTCAGATTTGAATCCACCAGCCATCACTGTTAAAAACGTATTAATCAATATTGTTGTATTAGGTTTATAAAAGTATGCTTCTTCAGGGGCTTATTTGTAGTGATTTTTTTTATTTATTTTTTTCATTTAAAACCCTAAGTAAGGACATTAAAGTGGGACCTTCCGTTATGTGTAATACATTCACAGTCCTTCTCACTAGACATATATCGAAGTTGTCAATGGTCGTTATTATTTTCTTCCTCCTTCTTTTATTAGGTGTATTATACCATAAACCTACCAGCCTACAAACATTCCTTTTCTTCTTTTAAAATTTATGAATCTAAAGGAAACACCAGTTGCTTGTGCTATGCATGTTTGAACTTTTTTTAAATAAATAGCTCCTCTATTCTCGGCTTCTTGTTTCATAAAACTATTCACATTTGATATGATTTCGAGAGATTGACTCAGGTGACTTTACTCCCACCAACTTTCTTCCTGATGTTTTCACCTTACATCACAACACAACAAACCAATATTTTTGAAATCTACATATAACTACGAAACACAGTACAAAACTCGCTGCAAGACTGATCTATGTGTTTCCCTCACTACACCAACTGGCCCAGAGACAACTCCGCATCTCAATGACAGATGTCGCACTCTATCATATGGACCGTATACTTTTCTTCATGTAGTTGAATTAGAACCCTCTATTTCATCTTTCCTACCGTGCCTCTAAACCACCTCTTGTTATCTTTCGATAGTGGTGCTATTAGGGTGTTCTACAGCTAGGGATTTTATAATAGTTTCTTTTTTTATATAAAGCGATGATAACAGAGAGGTTTTTCGCCTTTAAAAAAACCAAAGGAAAAATATAACAATATGAAGTTTATCTTTCTAATTATTATAATATTTGGTTGCAGTTCTGTATTGTACTTTACTGGCTTCTTCTCAAAGTGACTTAGAACGACAAAGACTGCGTGATGAAATGAATAGTGATGCTATTTTGTCAAGGATTCTACGTCAATTAGAGACAGGGAAAGGTGATGATGATGGAGGAGGAGGCGGTGGAAATTCCTCCGTAGACAGAATGGATGAAAGCAGTACTTCTAGAGCTTCTCGCAGGAAAGAAGTGTCTGATGATGCAGTTAATGGGGAAGTAGGAGGCGTTGTACCTGGAGTTCGACAGCTGGTTGATCTTGAAGATCTCATCTTTTCTCAGGGATCACATTTTATGTCTAATAAACGTTGTCAGCTACCAGATGGATCTTTCCGTAAACAAAGAAAAGGTAAGCCAATGTCGTTCTCGGCATCTACTCAAAGTATAGTATTTTAAAGTTATTAACTACATTAGTACAAATTACCATTGTTTAGTATTATTACTTTTCTTAAAAATATTACAATTTAAAACTAAATTGATAATCTTTGTCCTTTTAAACCTCGAACTGCTATAACGCCACACCCGTGCTGTTACAGCGACTTTTTCCCTACCAGGAAGTGGCAGAACACTATAAAGGCTAGGAAATAACCTCACTTTCCGTTCAAACTTTCACTCACTAAAAATCAACTAATTGCAATAAATTTGGCATCAATGGAAAGCTAAAGATCTGAACTTGCAATTTGATGCAACTAAAAGTCTAAAATATGTAGTATATAATACGTTTAAATTCGATGAAACGAATTTACTGTTGCACACAGCTTCACATGATTAGCGTAGGCGAGTCGACATTTTGTCTCAAACATATGTTACATTTGTTGATTTTTTATAAGTTCTTAATTTAGCTTAGTCTACTAAACCTTGACTCTATCTGATAGATATAAATTTCTTCCTATTTCATCTATGTTTTTAAACATGTTGTAACTTATATGCACAGGAAGAAATGGAAAGTTATCTGTGAAGCACATTTAGCGAAGATTTTGCCGAAGATAGCCGAGCTATAAAGGCACACAATAAATCGTGACATATCGATAGTCAAATAGTCAAACTGAAGTTTTGGAAGGCCTTTTTCCATAACATATATTCAGTCTACACATCTTTCTAAAAATAAAAAAAATTATATTTTATAAGTTTGATTTAAATAATATTTATATTTTTGAGGAATTTCTAAAAATAAGCGTAGTTTTTTTTTTTAAATGTTCTAATAACAATTAGATAATTTTTTTTTTTTCCAGAATCTTGACAAATAATGATAAAACTTGTAAATGATAATATCTTGGAAAAATTACAAAATATTTTGTACATTTCAATTCAGGTGTTACAATTTTAGCTTCGCTTACAGCAACATTTTTGATTCCTGATATACTAACTCAATTAATTTTACAAAAAAACTTCTTTTATATATATGGATTCTATAGACAGTTCTGAAAAAAAATGTATTTTATAAGTTTAGTTTCAGATAAGATAACTATTTTTTGTGAATTTTTAATAAAAGTATTAAAAATGCATTAAAAATGGCCCGTCAACAGGGGGTTTTAGCATTGCCAATTTGAGGGTTAATAAATTATGTCTATTTTTCATCCTCCTCTGTACTATAATAATTAGCCTAATTAGTAATAATAAATAATATAATAATTTACTAATTAGTAAAATAAATTGTACTTAATTAATCTACAATGTTTCATTTTTTCTAATAACTCTTTTCATTAGTTATTTTTGTTTTTAACTTTAGATTTGAGTATAATATCTTTTGGTCATAGCAAACGCTTCGTTACCACAATTTTGTTGGAAAAAAATGTTTGGTTGTAAAATGATAATAACAATAATCACTGATATTTTTAAGTAGACAATTATTGTAAATAAATGTTTTAATAATAAATATCTATTGTTATTAATTAGTGTATCTTTGATTTTATAAATTATTGGTTGAGAAAATAATAATTTTTTTTTTCAGGATATGAGGAAGTACATGTGCCTGCACTGAAGCCAAAGCCTTTTAGCCCTGAAGAAACACTTTTTCAAATAGACAAACTTCCTAAATATGTTCAACCTGCTTTTGAAGATTTTAAAACTCTCAATCGAATTCAAAGTAGACTGTATAAGACTGCACTAGAATCTGATGAGAATTTATTATTGTGTGCTCCTACAGTAGGTTACTTTTTAATAAAGTTTATTTTTATTATTTTTATTTATTAGATATATTTAAAAATAAAAACACCAATCTTCTTAAAATTTGCCCAGAGAAATGTAAATTTTTAACTTATACATATGTCTTTTCTAGTAAAGTGATGTGATACTATGGGCCTAATAAAAAGAAATCCAATTTTTGAGATTTTTGCAGAAATATCTGTTTTGATAATGAACTATTTTTTTAGGATCCAGGTCACTAATTGAATAGAATAAAGTTCTTTATCCGTACGTGACTTCTTTTCTTCTATTTTAAAAGTCAAGCTGTTGTTCGATAGCCACATGTTTTCTTACAAAAGACCTACAAATTTCCGTAAATGTGTTGCTGTATATTGTAGTTTTTATGTCATTTGTAATAATTTAATTTTGGTAAAGAAAAAATATTATTACATTTATTTTACTTTAGATGAATTTACTTTACTTGTTGAGCGTCATTTTGTGATAAAAATACAAACACTAATTAAATTTACTCTTTTTTACCTTGGGTCGTGAATTACGGGAAAATGTACTTGATAACGCAAAATGATCATGAAAACCTCTGCAATAAAACATACATTTATTAAAAAGTTCTAACAACATCTAGTCAAGCCATTTTGCTTAACTTTCTCTAAAATATGTAGAGTGTACTAATTATTAGACATTGGTTTCATAAAAATTAAATATTAGTTCTTGTTACAAGTATTTACAATATTAAATTCAAAATTAAAGTTCAAATAGTTCATGTTACAAATAGTCTTTACGATCAAATTCAAAATTCAAACAATTCAGTTAGCTATTATTAACCAATGTCTTACATTACGACACCATATTTTAAACTGATTGTCTCTATTTTTTAAAACATTAAATACCAATTATAATGTACTATTAACGCTATACCAAGGCGTAACTTTGCACCGAATTTAGTTTTAGATACAAGGTTAAATAAAAGTATCAAACCATGGAATATGAATTGATCGTTGCACTATATATTTCAGGTGATCAGCCTTACTGTTGATCTAACCGTCTACATGACGCTCTGTTCCTTCATCATAATGGCGAGAGACTCCTCGTTCTTGCTAGAACCGCTTGTACATTCCCCCACTTCTTCTATCTATCTTTTCATTGGTCTATAGTGTGCAGTCCATTTATGACAACTTCATTCAAAAGCACTTCCACAATAACTGTTTCTCAATTCCATTAAACATACCAATTTAGTTAATTTTATTATAGTTATTTTGATTATGAAATTCTAAACTAATAATTTTTTATAAATTTTCTAAATAACACACATACTTTGTTCTATAAGTTTAACCATTCTGAAATCCTGTATGTCTAAATTCAACTTTTTATTATCGTTCTTTGTACACAAATAATCCATACAATAAAACATTTTACAATTTTATTACCTTTATGGATTACTCTCATTACTTGTAATTAATTTAATTTCTCTCAATCAAATGTATCTTAACATAAAGATATCAAAATTGTGAACGTTACACATTAATGTTAATGTATTAACGACTCCAGATGAGTGTTTTTGAATTATTTGATGATGGGATAGAAGTCTCAAAACATGTCAAAATTTAAAAACAGAATAAAAGTGGTTACGTGACAGATATAAACTAAGGTACTTTTATTCTATCTTGATTTGAGGTCTCTTAGGTAATGTTTTAAAGACTACCTATCTATGTACTCATCTATAGGCAAAGTGATAAACTGATTTAGTAAAATGTGTTATATAATGTTATTTAAGGACAGAAAGGGACAACAATTCAGGATAATTGTCATATGAACAAGACAAATAACTTAAATTTTTTCATAATTGGCTCTAACGGTGAATTTTAGTTAAATTTTGCATAAACCTAGTATCAAAAACAACAATTATTAATCTTTTTCTCCCAAACTGATAATTAATGTACAAGAATGTATAATAATTAACTATGTGTGATTATTATTTGTCTATGTACTATGATATGGAATAATTTTATTTTAAGTGTTATCAATGAATTGTTGCTATGAACTGAATTGTTAAAACAATAGATTCGAAATAATAAATCATTTCTAAATTGATTTTGTGAAATATCTCTGTAAGAATTGAATTAAATATCAATAATTATTCTGGTATGACTAATTAATTTTCATTCTTACTCAGTTGTAATCTGTGTTTTTCAGTGATACAGTGGTTATAAAAATTTTAATAGAATACCTTTTTGTAAAGAATTTTCTTCTTCCTCTCTACCATGTTGTGTGCACTATAGAAAACATATTTTCATCTGAGAAGGGCAATTAAAGAAAACTAGCTTTATCTGTAAATCATGTTTGGTCTCTCTCAATTAATATTGTTTTTGTAACAATATAGGGTTATAGTGGTTTTTTGGGTGCTTTAGTTTTTCCATGCTAAGTTATTAAATATTAGATTACCATCTTATGTTCTCTTTCGTAGAGAATTGTGGCTAAGTAGACGATGCTATAAAAGTGCAATGCATGGCCATTAAAACATTTACCAGTGATGTTGTTACTAAACACTTTTTATTGAGAATTTTAGAAAACAAATATATGAAATGAAATGAGTTAACCCTTGAATGTGTTAATCTCAATCTGTACTGTATACACCAAACGCATTGGTACATACTGTGTATGCATCATATAATACCGTCATGTGCTTCTATCTGACAGAATAAAATAAACTAAATTGATTTATTTTAAACACAGTATTATTGTCAGACGAATATTCCAGTCAGTTGGTTATATTTTAACGAACAAATAATTAGCTGACATAAATATAAACTACAGCTGACATGTTGTGTTTTGAATTGTTTATTTACTTTTACATGATTTCTTAGTGCTCATAACTTATAGGAATGGGTGAGCCCTCAAAATTTTGAGCCAACAGCTTTATAATAATCAAGCCCTCGATTTTTCGAGCCCAGCTCGATTTTTTCAGCCTGGATTGATTCTTTGAGCTCGACTCAATTTTCCGAGCACGACTTTACATGATTTTATGAACCTGGCTCAATTTTACAAACTCATCACAGTTTTCAACTGACCCATTAGCCATCAATTTCGTGACCATGTCCGTTTTTGGGAAAGTCCGTTATTTAGAAACACTACAAAGGCCAGAAAAGCATGATGCCGGTCGGATTATACAAAAATGTCCGTTTATTAGAAGTGTCCGCTAATTAGAAGTGTCCATTAAGGGATGTTTCACTGTAATTCATAAGTTTCATATTGTATATGACATGCTTCAACATCACTTCTTAGATCAATGAAAAAGATTTAAATAACAATATCCATTTTGAGGTGGGCCTAGGGTATGGAATTGTGCTGGTGATAGGGTAGCTGCAATAGCTGTAAAAAAATCAACGCATGAGGGTTATACTAGGCAAAAAACAATTAACATGTTTAAGGGTGAATATTGTTAGTTTTAAATTCTAACTGCATCAACTTGTAGGAATTAAAACATTTGAACTTAACTCAAGAAACGAGTTCAGTTTCAGTATTTAAATACATGTCACATCTATAATAATTAATGGTATTGACTAATGACTACAGTTTTTATTGGAAACAAATATATATACACCCCTTACTCTCTCTGAGTGTGTTTCTTTATACATTTATAATTCTGTATGTTATTTAAATATCATTTTTGTGTATTTAGGGAGCAGGAAAAACAAATGTAGCATTGTTATGTATGATGAGAGAAATAGGAAAGCATATCAATTCTGATGGCACAATCAATGCAGATGAGTTCAAGATTATTTATGTAGCACCTATGAGATCCCTGGTACAGGAAATGGTTGGAAATTTTAGCAAGGTTAGTAGTTTTGTCTGTTTGTTGGAAATTAGTTGTATTTAATTAAATTCATGTTGGGTACATTTTCTTTAAGTGATAAAAATTAATGTAGATCAATAGTTAAACATATTATCAATGTTTTCATACTTTTATATACATTTTTTGAATAGCAAAATGTTAACATCTTATATTCTGTCTTTTCAAAGTTAGTAGACAACTTTAAAAATAATTTTAAAAAACTGTTCGTTTTAGAGTTATTTTAAGATCAAAGTATAAAAAAATCAAAGGCTGTCGGTGTATATATTATCCTTACATCCCTAAAGAGCTTACCATGTTCACTAATCTCTTTCTTTTTAGGTACAACAAAGCCCCTCACACCTTAAAATAATATATATGTAATTTTATTAAAAAATACTTTAATTCTCCAGATGTCATTAATTGTTCATGTTACAATTACGTAAAATTCAATCTTAAGGTTTATGGTATAAAGTATTATGATGGAACTACTATTTATTGCTATATCATTTATATGTGGTGCTATATCATTTATTAATACACAAAGATACACATATCTTTTATTAATAGTATTGTTTTACTACCTAATATTAAAACTGCAGGATGTGTAAGCCTTCAAAATTTTTAGCGTGGCTCAATTTTCTGAGCATGACTTGATTTTGCAAGATCACCACAGTTTTCCAAGTGGTCTAGATTTTACCAGAATTGGCTCAAACAAGGTCCATATTGATAGAATAATACAGCAATGACAGCTTGATATAATGAACTAATGAAATGAGATAAAACATTCCTAATTGTTATCGGATATGAAATGAAAAGATATGATATTTGTCTTAGTCACTCTTCTCTTGAGATGAAAACAAATTTTCATTAACAACTGTAGATCAGAGGAATTTAATAGGAGAAAGAAAGTAAGTTGCTTTAGTGGTGCCCCCATCCCACTTGTTCGCTTCAAATATGACTACTTAATGTCAACATGCATCACTGAAGAAACTGCCATCTACACGGTTTGAATTCTTATATTATTTGTAAAAAAAAAAAAAAATCTGGTCTTAAAAACATACTTGTGAGATATTCCCCTTTCCATCTTTCTACTTCCCCTAAACATGATAGGTTTTGTGATTGGATTAATTTCCTAAACTGTCATTGGATAACAAAAAACTATATCTGAGCTTTCCCCATCCCAATAATTCCCTCTGCCTCCCAAATCATATTAAGATGTCAATTCATTTCCTTCCCACATTGACATTAATTTAAACCAAAATTGGCTATAGAACTGTTATGATTGTTCGAAATTTTAAAAAGACATAATGGTTGTTGATACTAAGATAAATTTGAAAAATAAATTTTGGACCATACAGCTTTAAATGAGATAGCCTTAAATAATCTATACATTTCCCTAGTTTATTGACAATATCTCCTCTCCCCCTTCAGCCTTTTAGACTAGGAAAGGAATAAGAAAGATCTACAATTATTATTCAAAAAATAAAAGAATTGAGATTCCTGTCCCCAAGCTTTATATTTATTCTAAGATGCTACTTCTTTTTTGTCACATAGAAGTGAATTATTTGTTATTTACAAAACCGGCATTATAACCATTTTAACTATTGCAAGGTGTTTTTATATTTAAAAATTTGTATTATTATTTTTTTATTCTTGGCAACTACCACATTAAAAAAATTATTATTAAGTTTTCTAATTTTTTGATGTTCATACAATTTAAAAATTTATATTTTACAAAAAATTTCTAAATATAACATTTATTACAATATTCGTATAGTATAGATCAAAAGTCATATCATAAATACATGGTAATCTTTTCAATGTAAATGAAAAAATATCTGTATTTCAAAGTTTCTTCTCCTTTATAATGTATTTCCATATTACCCACCTCCTAGTATTAGAATCATTATCATTTATTGCTTTTTCTCCCCTTTCTCCTCTCTGTAATATCTCTCATAGTATCGGGAATCTGAGGGATTGGTCTCAAAGAATCAGTATCAGGACTCATTAATAAATTCTGGTATCAACTCACCCTTAGTCAACATAGGTACTAACACAGATAATATACTAAAATACACGTGAATAATACAGTGAGTGAAAAAGTAATTGACCTTGAATGTGTTTATTGAATTCCCATATTTTTCATCTTATAGGCAAAACAAATTTGCAATTTACTCACATTTTAATTTCTCATACAATATAAATAGTATTTAAAAAAAATCAAATTATAAAATAATACATTTTTATTGTGAATATGAGAAAGAGCTGTGAGCCACCAAGTCGAAAATAGTAGGAATGTTTTGGATCTTAGCACAGTTTCAGAGTTTTTTATTTTAACTGGCGATGGTGGTTGGATTTTTTTGACTCTAGGTACACTCCAAGACAGGATTTTAGGTTTTCTCACCACAGTCTCCGTTTCATAACAAAGCTAAATAATATAAGATTTTCATAACGCATATTATTAATTTTAAACTATATGAAATGTTATATTAGTAATTCTATCCTTTTGAAGTTACAAACAAAAAACTTTTATTGAAAATATACTCATCCATACCCATTACGTTTTCATTTTGCGATTAGTCCATTGATTAAATGATTGCACATACTAAGACACAATTATTTTGATTTATTTTTTTGTTTAAGGGGAAAATGGGTTAAATTGGGTACAAAATTGATGATCAAAGACTTATATAATGTTTTCCGTTAACCCAAAAACAGAAGAAAACTCATTAAAAATGGTAAAATATAGAAGACAAATGTTTGGTTTTTAATTTGACAACCCTCAATTATTTTTAATTTAAAAAAATAAATAAAAATTACACCAATTCTGAAAAAAAATGGTTTCCTCCATTTATTTATTTAGTTTATTTTTACAGATCATTATCAAATGACTCAGCATTAATTACTATTATAAAGTCAGCCATAAACCATACTTTCTCCTACTACAGGAGACAGTGAAATGCATATGAGAAGTAACATAATATGAGAAGTTTTTGTTACAGAGGCACATATATCTCATAACAAATGAATACAAACACCCGTTCAAGACTAACTAGTTATCCCATCTCATTTCTATTCTTCCTAACGCTGCTACTCTTGAGCAATATTTTTTGTTGTTAATTCTGATATCATGTACAGTACTTAAATTTTGTCGAAAATAATTTACCGAGATTCTCATTCTGTAATTTCACATATTCGTAGATTTTATTACTATTATTAATAAAATGCAAGTTTTCTCTTCTATTAGGCTCTTTTTTTTTCTTTTTTTTTTTACTTGATCCTAACTAAAAAATCTTATCCACAAATTCATAATTATCTTTCTAATAAAATATGTGAATGAAATGGGTTTTGTAATCAAATTTCATACTAAAGGAAGTTAGTATTTATTTTGTTAGTTCAAAAATGTCAATTACAGCAAACTGCTTTTCCCTCTACACTGTCTTCCCCATATTTCCCATTCCAAAACAAAAGATCGAGATTATACTGATTATATTTCAATCTAAAATGTAGTAAAAGCTTTAAAAAACTATTACTCGATATCAGATTGTGCTCATTAAAAGACTTGATCTTGATAAAAGTTCGAGTTCATTAAAGGCTTGAATCAATTTAAAAGTCAATAAAAGCTCAAGTTCGTAAAAAGGCTCGAGCTTGATTAAATCTTGACTCAATTTATCTGAGGGTCAGCTCAAATAAAAAAAACTAAGGCTTTACACACTCTTATTGAAATTGTTCCAAGTTAGCTAATATTAAAGTTAATGCATTCTATTATTTCAAATTGCAGAGACTAAGCTCTTACAACCTGACAGTTTCGGAATTGACAGGAGATCATCAGCTTACCAGAGAACAGATTCAGGCCACACAAGTCATTGTTTGTACACCTGAGAAATGGGATATAATTACAAGAAAAGGAGGTGAAAAGACATTCACACAACTTGTCCGACTTGTAATTATTGTAAGTTAATATTATTTTATACCTGTATGAATTTTGTCACATGTATTCACAATTTAGATTTGGTTTTTCAAATAAAAAATATAATAATCATATGTCTATGGTTTTAGTTTTTATTACATTGTCAAGACTATTAAATAGACGCCATATTATTAATTTAGGAATGTTTATATCCTCTTAATAAATTTAATAATAAATATATATTGCCAGAATTTTCCAACCACCACTGTCTTGAATCTGCAATCTGGCATGTAGGTATAATTTTTTTGATAATTTAAACTCACCCGGTGTACAAAAAATCTAGAATATATGATATTTTTTGTTGATTTGTCTTACAATAAATCATAAATTTAAAGTAGATCATTTAACCCTTAGTACGCTGAATAACAATTTAGGCTATTTACTCATAACGTGCTATTAGGAATTTTTTTTGTAATTGTTTAAAATTCTATTTGATTTTGGGTTATTGTAAAAGTAGGCCTACTATTTAATTTAAAATAACCTGAATTTCATCAAACAAATAAATTTTACTAAAAAAAGATTTTGAGGAAAATCAACAAACCATATCAAAAATATCTTTCTACTGCTCATAATAATTACCTACATTCAGGACATCAAAAAAATTACTGATATAGACTAAATATACAAATAAACACACAAACAATATTTGACGATAATACCGTGTCCATAGAAACTATCTATATTTCAAAATGTATTCTGTAGTTGAAAAATAAGCATTCATTATTTCATCAATAAATTGATCAAATCCATGGCCGTCAGGGTTTGCCATTTTTATAACTAGCCTATTTTACACAAAATAAAAATGTATACTATAACCTAAAATATAAATAATACGGCCTAAACAAATCAACAATGAACAGCTATAGCAGTTATAACGCTGACACAAAACATTTCACAACTGACAGTCGTAGCTTACTAGAACGAGAAATCACGTTATACGCGCTGGGGCAGAACACAAAATGGCGCCTGGTTGCTATAACAACCAAATAAAGACCAACGACAGGTGATCGAGAACAAAGACCGTAGTGTGAGTGTCACGTTACACCAATAGGACATTTCCCTGCACTCTATTGGACTTTAAACGAATTAAAAATATCTGCAGAAGTCAAATAGCGTTGAATCGAGATATCCCGTCATACGCGTTACCAGTTAAGTTGAGGGTTACGTGAAATCCAGTCATGCGCGTGCTAAGGGTTAAAAATTTAATTATTCAACAGTTCTAGTTACCAATGGCTTAATATGGCTTTTTGTAGTTTCTGATATATTTTGTATAATTTTAAGAAAAAATAAAAGTGTTTTGTTTATGAGAGAAATTTTTCCCGGCAAAAATTAATTTTGTTTACAAAAATTATATAAGTTTGAATTGTCTATAGCTTAATTTTGTTAATTTAATGAGGAGAGTATTCTTAAAAGGTATTCATAATTTATATGTAAAACTGTGTAATTTACTTTTATTTTATTTAGTCAGTATAATTTTTATGTTCAGCTGATTTTTCTTTAATCATAGGTATGTTACAGGATGAAATACATCTGCTTCATGATGAAAGAGGACCTGTTTTGGAAGCTCTCGTGGCTCGAACAATACGTAACATAGAAACAACACAAGAAGATGTGAGATTAGTTGGGCTTAGTGCCACATTACCCAACTATCAAGATGTTGCTACATTACTTCGAATCAAACCTGAAACTGTAAGTACGATGCAGCATTTACATAGCAAAATGCTTTTCTGTAATTATAGATAATATAAAATTTAAATGAAAATATTAATTTTTTTTTAAATTTTCAGACTAATTTTCATGCCTTTATTATTAATCTCTATACCGTGTGTGAGCTACTAGTCCGCCACAAATCCCGAATATAAAATTTATCGTTTTTGAAAACCTTGTCTCCATTGTCGAAATATATGGGAAAAACTCTGAAATAAAAAAAGAAGAAGAAATTGTTTTGATGACCCTTGCTAATTATCTGAGTTTCTCTGTTTTTCATTTCACCTGAAAAAATAACTGTATTTGTATTTTTTTTTATTACATTCATGGGTTTTCCAATATATTTATTCCTGCACCTTAATTGTTGGGATAGTTGTACATAAACTTTGCTCCGTTTTCCCTCTCAAGATCTTTGTTAACTATTCTATTTTTTCTAAAATCCAAATTTATTTTAACATAGATTTGTATGAAAGAATTCAAGAAGTCAATTTATTCAATTCAAAAAACTCTATATTTTAATTCCAGAGGTCAATTTAATTACGAAGAGAAATTGAAAGCAAACCAAACTAAGCCAGTATTATCTTTTTATTCTCTTTCATCTTCTATTTACATAATTTCTTTTAAGCATTTCAACGCATTTTAAACAATAAGGAAAACAGGATTTTCCAAACCACAAAAACAAGAAACAAAACTAAGATTATAATAAATCTAGTTTGTTTATTATAATACCATTATGTACATTTTGATGGATTAGACCTTAGAGGTTTACAGCTAAATTAAACATAAATCTAAAGCTAAGTGCCAAGGTGTAACTTGTTTTCCTTATTGTGAATATCGTCACAGTGCTCCTAAAGCTAAACTAAGTACCAAGTACATCTTAACCGTCCAATCACAAAGAGGCATATCTTATCTCAGGTGACTGACCCGGATTTGGAAGGGTCAATGCTCTTGGCAATCTTATAGACTACCTGGTACAATAAGCTAATATTTAACCAACAAGTGAGTATACTTTATCTAAGAAAATATAAATAAAACAATTAAATAGACCTTATCACCCTGAAAGTTAACTTAGACTTTGTACTTAGCTTTAGATTTGTTTAGTTTAGCTGTAAACCTCAGGATGATGATTTTGTCATCAAAATGTATATAAGGGTATCATAATAAACATATTAGATTTATTATAATCGTAGGATTGTTTCTTGTTTTTGTGGTTTGGTGAATCTTTGTTTTCCTTATTGTGAACCATCACGATAGTACTCCTAGGACATTTGACCATTTTAAATAGTAAATATAATTAAACCAGCTTTACAATTCTGCAATGCAATTTTATTTTTAGAGTTTCTGTCTCTAAAGCTTAGCTAGAATCTACATTTTATTTTAATATACATTTTCATCTCTTCCATTGCCAAATATTAAATGATTTGAAAACTTAATAGTTTCAGAAATATCATTCGACTCTATTGAGATGCTAGAAAGCTGATGGACTGGAGTTCAGCTAACATATAGCTAACATTTTCAAATCACCAGTTTCAATCATAGAGAGAGGAGGGTAAAATGTTCTATATTATTGTTTCCCAGACTGTCATAACAAAATTGGCAAACAATTTAAATCTCTTAATCAAAAAGGTCTATTAAGTTCTAGTCAATATAGAAATGTGATTTTAACCCATCAAAGAATAATATTTTGTTTGTTTAAAATGCTGATAGCGCACTATTTTAAGGTAATTAAGTTGACTTATTGTGGTATTACTTTACTACTTACTCTGATTTGGAAATAACATAGCCTTTTAGATTTGTGGACTATATTTTAATAATATACTATTACTATGTTGATGAATATTTAAAAAATTAACACTTAACCAGTATTCACCTACCTATTCAGTAGTTTGTGTATGGTATTTCTTGAAGCACTCTCAAATGTGGAGGGTATCAACATCATAGGAGTACAATCTCTTGTACTCCTATGAATTAAATGTAGCAATGTCAGCCGAGAATAATCTTTGTAAAATTTTGGGAAATCCAAAAGATAAAATTAAAGAACAAGATAAATCAGGAATTTATTGTATATATTGTGAAATATGTTCCAAAAATATATAGGCCAAACAAAACGAAATGTCAGGATAAGAGCAAAAGAACACTTTGCCCCACTTCAAATATAATAGGCCTGATATCAGCAATGGCTAAACATCGTTTAGAGGAAAAACATTACTTCAAAATAGAAAACTCTGTGTTGTTGAAAAATGTTATTAAATTAAACACAATAGATGCATGGGAAATATATATATAACTGTTAATAATGAATTAGGCCCGATATAAAATTCTATATTAAAGTAATATATAAAGTATAGTGTTAGATATAAAATTAGTTAAGAATATTGTATTAGTTAGAAGTTAACTTTAAGTTATTTAGATTGACAATAGACACTTGTTAATGCCTTAATATTAGAAAGTAGGTTTAGGCCACGCCCCTTTAGTTTTGTATAAATATGGGGGTTGGTGCAATGCTGGTTTAGTTATAGTTTTGTTGTAGCTCATGTATCACTGAGGATAGTGACTTTGTCGTTGAAACATGTTTGATTAAATAAACATAATTTTTGTGAGATCTTGTGTTCGAAGTTTTTGTTCTACACTCCTATGAAGTTTAATTTTTCCCTTGAAATTTTTTCTTGCCTGGATTTTTTGCAATGAACCTTCGAAAGTGTTCCTTGCAAGAAGCCTCAGGAAATTTTCACCCATTGTAATATGTTATTTGCATTTAAGCCTTTATCTCCTTTTAACATCTATTCTTAATGAGTCATGTTTGATGTACTTTACACATAGTTTCCGTCTCCTTTCTCATTTATCTCTATAACATGAACTTTAGCTTATATTTAATCATTTTTTTTTGTTAACATGCTAAACCTTGTATTATATTTTTACCATTAATTATAAATGAAGTTTTACCAGTTATAAGTTTTTTAAATTACGAAATTACATGCATCTATGTTTTGTTTGAGAAGCCTTTCTCAACAATCAGTTTTACTCCCATTGTAGAACCTAGCCAAGCAAGACCTGATATTTGCAGCTCCATGTAAAAATAATAATATATTTCATATAAAGAAGAAAACAATTACTTGGGAAGTGATTTAAACTGTCTAGTAAAGTGTTAGTAACAAAAAAGTGATTATGCAGAAATTTGTTTTTTTTCTTCTTCATATCGTGATTGAAGTTTCTACAAGTGATTGGTTGTAGATTATGAATTTTAATTCTCATTATACTATATTTCTGACATTCTGTGTTTTGTTGAACAGGGTTTGTTTTACTTTGACAATAGTTTCCGTCCTGTAGCATTGGAACAACAATATATTGGTGTAACAGAAAAGAAAGCTCTCAAGAGATTCCAAGTAATGAATGAAATTGTATATGAGAAAGTTATGGAACATGCTGGTAGAAATCAAGTTTTGGTCTTTGTCCATTCTCGCAAAGAAACAGGTAGGCCTATGTAGTAAAATATTTTTTATAACAAATGAATAATGTAATGGAGAAATTATCTCAAAATTATTAGATTTGAAATTAAAGAGATATTTTTTGATCCAATCAGTTAAAGGTCGTCTGACAAATAACCAAGCTTATGGTTACTGGTTAAAAATGCATTACAAACATTAGTGTTCATATATTGTGCGTAATTTCATGAGTGGAGAAAATGTTATTGCCAATGATAAACCCATACTGGTTTTGGCTTCTAAGCTAAAAATGTATTCTAATTCTGGACAAATTTAACAAGTTCATGTTGATGGTGCTTTTGAAAGACTTTTTATTCAAAAATTGGGAAAACTATTTTAGTTGTATACGTCTAGTGATATCCAGATGAGGATAAACTAAATTGTAGCTATCATATATCATTAGTGATACTTGGAACTAGAATGTAATCTGTACTGTGAGCAAGTTATCAGAACTGATGTACATACTAAAATTTATAAATATTTTATGAAATTGAGATATATTAAATACCATAAGCCTTGTACAGAATATTTTTAAAAAGGACTACAATTTTAAAAGAATGTAAAAAATTATTCAAATAACTTACAGAATCGGTTGTGGTGTCATATTATCAGGGCCGGATTTAGCGTTTTGGCGCCCCTAGGCCCAATAATTTTTCCACCCCCTAGTCTGGTTAAAGTTACTTCCCCAAAAACCTTTATTAAAAATCTATATCAAGCTTATGTTGTAACGAAGTTGATGCGTAACGTTAGAAAATATTTTAACTTTACAAACAATTATTTGTTCCAATGAACTTCAAAATCAGAATTTTTTTGTAATCAATTCAAAAAATATGTTTAGTTATGGCTATTTATTTTTATTTCTAGATATTTATTTTAAAAAATTCTCTCGGCCGTGCGCCCCCTGGGAGCTTGCGCCCATAGGCCCGGGCCTTCAGGGCCTATTGGGAAATCCGGCCCTGCATATTATGTAAGCATGTGACATCTCCAACCAATAATCTGTATTATTATTATACATTTTTCGGACATTTGCCATCATTTGTGTGTTAAAAATCAAAACACGACGTTTCGGGAATAAGAATCAATTCCCGTTATCAAATGACTAAAAACTAAAGAAACATGAAACTAGAAACTAAGTCTATGTAAGAAGTAAAATTAAATAAGAATACCACCAACCTTAATATCTAAGCATGCATCTCAGAGCTGAAACTGAGAAGTCAAAAAACACAATCACGGTAACACACAACTAATGTCAAATATGTATTGTTGTATCAAAGATACAGCAACAGGTGACGTGGTCCAGAAGGCGTGACAAACTATTGGGGGAGATTTTTAACACACAAATGATGGCAAATGTCCGAAAAATGTATAATAATAAAATTGAACTTCCATCATTAACAAATAACTTCAAACAGAGAATAGTCTGTAGTCAGTAATTAAAATAATTATTATTTGAAAAAGAGACCTTCCTTGACACTATAATTTTTAGGGGATGAGTCAACATTTCACATCAGTGGCAAAAAAAATCCCACAACTGCAAAATCTGGAATAGTGAAAATCCATATACATGGTTGGTGCATGATTGTGATGGTCAAAGTGCATGCTTTTTGTGCCCTTAGTAAATTTAAAGTGTACGACCTATGTGCAGTTATTTTTCATTGATGAAAACCATAAATAGTATTATTATCTGGATATGCTCAAAAATGTTCTTATTCCACAGTTAGACCAAAATGACTACTCTCCACTGTGACCAGTAAGACGAGGCTCCACCTCAATTTCGCACAGAACTTCAGGAATTCCTTAATGAGTGATTCCCAGGTCAGAATGGTTAAAGGGTCAATTGTAATGGCCGCCTTGCTCCCAGATTTTACTTCTCTAATTTTTTTCTTATTGTTTTTATTAAAATTGAGCATATGGTCCACCTTTACCTGCCGATCTCCCTGAGTTGAGAAATAAAATTTACCCCCAGCTGCAGATGTAATGCCTGGATGTATTGGCATGAGTTTGACAAGAAATTGACTTCACGTGGGTTCAAAAAATGGTAGTCAGATCAAACCAAAATGACTGTTTCGTAAAAAACTTGATGACTTTTGCCTTAAAATGACACCTCAACTAATTATATAAATTATTTGGATAAATTTTTACATGCATTTAAAATTATGAAGTCCTTTTTGAAATGCCATGTATAATACTTTTAGTTTTTATATTATGTGACAATTTGAATCACCAATTAATTGAACAATCCTCTTTATCATATTTTTTAATTCTCAGGGGAAAAATGAAATACACATAATATCAATTGATATCTTATATTGTCATTGTAAGAATAAAAGAAGTTTAGTAACAATTGTTACATTACAAAATACAAAAAGAATTCAAATCCACACTGTTTTAATTGTGGCACACAATAGCCTACATTTGGAAAAAGTGTATACCTGCAGTAATTTATGCCACATGTTAAAGTAACATTCAACTTTGTCTTATGATAAGTGGCTACTACTATAAGAAATAACGAATATGTTATAATTTTTATCTTACTGAAAATTTCATTGTAGCTTATAAGTTGTTATTAAAATTGTATTTAACATTTTTTATTGTATTCAAAAGGAAAGACAGCACGTTCAATACGAGACATGTGTTTGGAGAAAGATACATTGGGTCAGTTTTTACGAGAGGGCTCTGCTTCTATGGAAGTCTTACGTACTGAAGCAGAACAAGTCAAAGTAAGACCTTAAACATTAACATTTTAAATTATATTCTTGTACACGCTACAACATTAAATATGATAATTTTTTTTAAGATATTGTAACTTTTAATTTTTTTACATTAAAATGTTGGAAACCCCCATCGAAGAGAGTATTAAAGACTTTGGAAAATGTCATTGTGTTTTATCTAATTACATTATTTTTTTAAATACTGCATATCTTTTTCAGAATCAAGAACTGAAAGATCTTTTGCCTTATGGGTTTGCCATCCATCATGCTGGGATGACTAGAGTTGACAGAACACTAGTTGAGGATCTATTTGCTGACAGACATATTCAAGTAAGTTAAAACCAGATGTTATTTCTTGATCATTAAATCTTCTCACAGAAAAACAACTATCCTGACTATGTAATTTCTATTGTTTCATTTGTTTAGTATATGAGTATTTACATCCATTAATAAGTTTTTCACACCACTGTAAGTTGCTCCTGCTTACTTACAACTTGAATTTATTTTAAGTCATGAAAACATTAGGGCAATTTGGAAGAAACAATTAAACAACTTAATTTTATAACATAGGCGTCATCTTGGACGCCATCTTGCAAGCATGTGTGTCTACTTTCTTTCTACAATTAATTCTGTCTTTATTTATTCTATCTTAAAAGTGATTCTACTATTAATGAAAGGTCAAGGTTCAGTCTCTGATCTGTACTTACCGGTTGCATTGATGTGGCACGGGACAGTGGTTTACACACAATGAAACTAGCCAGCCATGTTTGTGTTAATTGATACCTTTCTTTTTAATTGCTGACAATTTATGAATTACAAACATATAAATGGATAACTTTTACAACTGAAGTTAATTAATATAAATTTAGGTCTTAATCTATCATGTTTTGTGATATTAAAAATATACAAAGTTCTCAATAACTGTTCATCTTAAAACGTTTTTCTTTTAGATTACTCGTTTGATTATGTAGATATCTGTTCATATTTACTCACGTATACTTGTAAACACAATTACTTCACCACCATTGCCTTAAAGTCACTTAACAACGCTTCTTCTAAGATGTAATTACTTAAACCGCTCCATAGCTAACGCAAGACTTGCGTCTTTCCCCTTTGAATCCTTTCATTAGACTAGACCAAGCCAAGCGTTCTTCTTGCTTACAGGTAACGCTAACACAATGCATCATGGGATACATGCTATTGTATGATTCAGTCTTAGAGGGGTATCATTTATTCAACCAACGTGCACATTTTGGTTCAAACCTTTTTTACACTGTATTCGTAGTTCATTGTCTTTGAGTAATCTTAAAATTTAAATGATACTTTCTTATTTGAATACATCTCAACATTCTTATATTTACTATTTATTATTGGTTGGAGGGTGTCCCATGCTTACACCACACACAAACAAAAGAATTTTTTGTTTAATACATACATTTGTCTGAATTTTAAATTAAGAATGAGATAAGTTGAGGCTTATAAGTTCTGATTAGTGTTTATTCAATTCCTTCCTAATTCAAACAAAACCTTAACCATTAGGAAGTATGTAAACTAAATAAGATTTAGTTTATCATGTCAATGAATAATATAACATTTTCCTAATATTTCTGATGTTTTAATATTTTTGGATGTTGAAACAAGGTTTTTTTTGTTTAGTTATACATAAAATAAGAGCCCCTACTGCATTTAATAAAATGAGATTCAGAACTCTTGCAATATAATTAAAGTGATTCAAATCTTAATCAAATTTTGATTATTTACAACTTTTTTGTAATCCTTAAAATCATATGGCACAGAAGCTACCATATCTTGATGACCAAATTGACCAATAAACATTTGTTGACAAAATTACTGATACATTACTTCTGTAACCTGTATCTGTAATCTTCTAACTTACAAATTGCTGGCCTTGTATTCTGAAATGAAAAATAACAAAAGTAACAACAAGAAAGTAATGCATATTATTAATTGAGTAAAGAATTCAGGCAATTGATATTAGTACCATTTCAATAGCTAAAATTGCCAAACTAGTCAGTTGACAAGGCACATTTCCTTCTTGAACAGGATTTAGATTCAGATCCGGTATAGGCTAGGACGAATGAAGACTTCTAAAGTACTATAGCAATAATATTTCCAACATGAGATCTAGATGTCGATACTGATCATGATTCGAAATAATTATGTATGTAATACTTTATAAAGACACAACAATAATTCAAACAAATTGAAACGAAGATAAGAATTTAATAATCTGATATATAAAGTGCATCTAGGTCATTTCCCCCCTCTTTAAAACTTAATAGTTTAAGATAATTTGGGTCAGGTTATATTAACTTAATTAGTTCAATAAAACCTGAGTTCATATTATTTTTTTTTAGTCATAACATATAATATACATCGAAAGAACTTGATGATATAAAGTTAACTAATATTCGTAATAATTTTCTGGTTAATTTATATTTTATTTAGTCTATTCACAGTTGGGTGAAATAGAGCTATGGTGATATTGTGGAAGTCGAATTAAAGTAATTAAAAAGTAACTCATTTTATTTTGCCACAACAGTAGATACCCTGTACTAGCTAATAATTAAGACCTTTATTTATTCTTTTTACTTTCACAAAAAATGTTTGTCTAGTTTTTTGCAGATATATCCTTTTTTAGGTCCACGAGTTCAGAAATGTCGTTTCTGGAATGATATCTGTCGTATGTGCATTGCTCTATAGTACAATGAACTGATTTTTATCAAATTTTGTACATGGGTTTTTGTGACCATATCTTTAGGTTTTTCCTCTCATTTTTTCGATAACCAATATTTGAGATAGCTACTATAAAAAAAATAGCATGAAATTATAATTTTCTCAAAATCGACTTAATAATTAAGAATAAATTTTGCTCCAGTATAGCTTCTAAAGACCTAAATAAAACGTTTTGATAACCATTTTTCCATGAAGTTGGTTTGTGAGTTATACTGAAATTTAGTGAAATGTGAAGATCAATGACTCTAACTCATGTGCAAAATCACAAGTAAAAAAACTAATACAGTTTATGAATAATTGACAAAAATCAAAAAGACAGACACCCATCAATATAAACTTGATTCATGCTAAAGACGTGTTTATAAGTGGTATAAGTCAATTTAGACACTATTTGAAATACAAATATTTATTTCAAAAACCGTGTCTAAGGTTCATTTTACTTTTTGAATGAAAACTACGAAATGCCATTTTTGGTGATAGTTTTGTTTGTTTTTAATTGGTTTTGAGAATAAAGTGAGCGAGAAAATTTGTGCAATGTTTTTACACAATTTATTTATAATGTTAAAATTGAGATAGATGGAGATTACATTCCAACAATTAAGAAAATACTTATAGCCTAATTTATTTTGAGAACAGTTGCAATCCTTAAACCGAAATTGATAACAGGAGTATGAATTACCTGTTAATTATAATTATAGATGCCACTTGTGTTTAATGGAAATCTTATTGTGTCAGTTGATTTTAAATGTAAACCACAACTTTTGAAAGCATAACCACTTAAATACCATTTGTTGGTACCTAAAAATTAATTACTTTTTAATGGGTAAGTTTTAACAAGCAATGGTTCAAATAAATGTATCGACAAATTCACAAGTGTGGTTAGTTTGCTTCAGATGTAAAAGTAAAAAAATAATATAAATATTTGAAGTATAGTGTTATATTTAATAATAAATTAGAAACTCTAACTTACATTTTTTTTTTAAGGCGAAAAACCATTTTGGTCATTATTGCCTAACTTCCATAATTAGAAAACACATTAACAAGGTAATGTTTTAATGACTATGTTCTCATCCTTGGTTGCCATCAGCACACCTAATATATTCTGATTACAACCCAAATTTTAAAATGTCATTTTGTTGACGTGATTTTTGTTATTGTAGTAATTAAAGTTTTAAATTTATATTGATTTCAATTTTATTTTTGATTTAAATTGGTATTGTGTTGTAGGTATTAGTTTCAACAGCCACTCTTGCATGGGGAGTAAACTTACCAGCACATACTGTAATCATCAAAGGAACTCAGGTTTACAACCCTGAGAAAGGACGTTGGACAGAGTTAGGTGCTCTTGATGTTTTACAGGTTAGTAATAATCTAAAATTAATACCCTGTATTACCCTAAAATTATAATATGCATGTATATTTTATATAGCAACAATATTAGTCGAGATTGCCTTTAGTTTCAAATACTTAAATTAGTTCTAGAGAAAAGTTGGTATACAGTTTATCCAAATGGTCGTTAATTTTTTTATTATTTTTTATATTCACCTATTTATTGAAATACTTTTACTATTCTCCTTAGATGTTATAAAGTCTTTTAGGTTTGTACACTCAATTCAGGATTTTTAAAAGTCTAGTTTGGTCCGAAAATGGAACTTATATTTACATGTTTGTGTAGCTTGAACTTTAGAATATCAATAAATAATCAAATAACAGTCACTTAATACAATTCTTTTGGGCAGAGATTTTTCACTACATAGCTCACTTACTGCTTTTATCAGTGCAGGTAGTAAGAGAAGTTTACAACATGTACATACAACGTGAAAGAGAGGAATTAAAAAATAATTTACAAAACAGTACTCCTTCCAACCTATATCAATGATATGATACATTGAAATATTCTTAAACATTTAATAATTTCTTGTTTTTGTTGTAAAAAAAAAAAAAAAAAAAAAAAAAAAAAAAAAAAAAAAAAAAAAAAAAAAAAAAAAAAAAAAAAAAAAAAACTTAAAACCTCTTCATAAAGCTATAAAAAAAAAGAGAAAAAAGAACACAAAATAAAGCCTTGAATACTCAATAGCATCAGGGTCGAATAAGAATAGGTCAAAAGATATGTTATAGGAAAAATGATAAACAGGAATTCTACCCAAAACTACATGAAAAAATATGTATCTTGGGTATCTGAACTTACTACTGTAGAGTGAGGCCCTGAGGGTCTAGAAAATATCTAAAGTTTTCAGTTAGATTAAACATATAACAGTTTTAAAAGTTAGATTCCATTCAGGTTTAGTTTTGGATTTTCCATTGGGTTAGGATTCAGTGTCTATTTTATAAAGGAAAGTTTGGTTTTGTTCAGTGATCTTCAGTTCAGTTTGGATTACATTTTTTTAAATTACAGTTTTGAAGTTTGATTTAGATTTAAACTATAAAGTTAACTCGACACCAATTTATTCTTAATTTATGATAGAAAGTTTTATATCTTTTGTGTTAGTTGTAGTAGCTTGACAAAATTTAATGACATTTAAACAGTAAACTTTAAAAATTAGGTTGTTAAATAATTTTAAAACATAATATATTTTGAATAAGTTTTAAATATATTGTAGATGTTGGGCAGAGCTGGACGTCCTCAATACGATACAAAAGGTGAAGGTATCCTTATTACCAACCATAGTGAACTGCAATACTATCTATCTTTATTAAATCAACAATTGCCTATTGAGTCTCAGTTTATATCTAAAATGCCTGACATGCTTAATGCTGAAATTGTTCTTGGTAGTATTCAGAATGTAAGAGATGCTGTTACATGGCTGGGATACACTTATCTATATATCAGGTGATTATTGCATTTATTTTCCTTAAAGATATAAAAAGTTGGATACATTATTAACTATTTTTGTTATAATATTTAACCCCTCAACATGGTTTACCAAGTAGCGCTCACATTATTTTACTCACAGTATTTGTGGATTGCCAAGCACTACTTGCATGGCAGTAGTCTATCAGCTAATGATCTCTAGTAGTTATGTTTGGGGCTCTTTCAAAAAATTAAAATACACAGAACAAGTATAAAAGATATTTTTATCATTACTAACAGTCTGCTGAACCCAATAATGCATTTTATTAAAATAAATTTTGAAATAAAGTGTTTCTACGCTAATCGCTGTCTCAGCTGTAACTTGCTATTATGTTCATTGTTGAACAGCCCTAGAACTACATATATTTTATTTTATATATACTATTCGTATCTGTCAAATGTTTTAGAGGAAATACACCAGAAGGAGGTACCTCAAAAGTGTAACAATGTTAAACATAATTTATTTATTATATGACGTGTACAAAAAATGTATAAAAATTTGTGTTACAAGTGTTGTGTATTTATAAGTGTTTGATGGACATAACAGCTGGCCTGATGATGCTGCCTGTGGCAGCGAAACATGTAGCCACATAGAAGGTAAAGTTAAAATAAAAATAAAGACTACATTTGACAGATACGAATAGTATATATAAAATTGCTATTATGCTAAACAAAGAAGTTTCTGTCTTTTACACAGTGTTTTTATAATATAGTTGTGTTTTGCCAAAAATAAAATTAATTCTTGCGTTTAAATTATGTGTCCAAATTATTTTGTCATTTTGTTAATATGTTTTTATAGTTTTTTAAAGATAAGTTATTGTGTGTTTATTAGCTAATATATTTTAGTTAATTCAAAATATTTTAATGGTGGAGTCTTATAAATCACTCATGTTATAAATGAAATATAAATATTTGAATGAAAAGTTGCAAGTGCTTACTAAAACACCTAAAAAAGTACCGGAGCAGAGATTATTCCTTACCGCAAAATCTCCCGCATTGAGGGGTTAACCAAGTTATACCCTAACTATTATTTTAAAAAGGTTTATAATGGATACTGGCCTTTTTATACAAATAAAATGTATAAAACATTGTAATAAACATATGTAATCATTTTTATTTAACTTTGATTTGTGAGTGTTTTTATTACTATTTCAGAATGTTGAGGTCTCCCACATTGTATGCAATCTCTCATGACAAACTGAAAGAAGATCCACTACTCGAACAGCATAGAGCAGACTTGGTTCATACTGCTGCACTGCATTTAGAGCGCAGTGGGCTTGTTAAATATGACCGGAAAACAGGACACTTCCAGGTATTATTCTATTTAGAAAAATAATTGCACGAAATGCCAGTAAAATACCCACATGTAAAATTAATAAAAATGAGTTGGCCAAAAACAGTTAGATGTAAAATTCAAACAAAATCAGCTAGGCTTCTGTTCATCTAAATTAACTAACTCCTTTTAAATTTACTCTACTCCAATACTTGTTTGATTTTTACTCCAATTTTCTAAAATTACGTTTTCTTACCAATGTTTCTGTTCTACTATTATGGTGAAATTTATAATGTAATGGTTTTTATATGTTTTAGGTGACAGAATTGGGAAGAATTGCTAGTCATTTTTATTGTACTCATGAAACCATGTCAACCTACAATCAGCTCCTGAAACCCACACTTAGTGAAATTGAATTGTTCAGGTATTTATATTTATAATTGTGTTTACTTTTCTTCTTACTTTTGTAAATAATAAAAGTTTTAAGTTTTTAAACAATTTTGGTTTAAAAGAGGAATTACAATTTGATATAATGCAATATCACCTCAAATATCTTCATGCGATTGTTTGACACTATATAGGACAAACTTTAAATTTTTGTTACATCAAATTATTTTAGATTAAATCCATGTTTGCTGTGAAACCTAATAATATTGTAAATGAATACAAGTTGTGTTTGTTGTGTCAAGGGTCTCGTTATCATTGTGGAAGTCATCAACAATTATAAGAAAACAAAAATATTAGTCATAAAATTTATAAACGTGTAAGGGACATTACTTATGAGTTTTTACAAAAATATGGAAGTAAAATTTAACAATTACAGCTGACATTACATAGAGTTCATAGCTTTGATTACAATATCTCTGGTCATTACGTAGTATAATATTTTTATCTGTTCAAATAATTGTTAATTGTTAAATTATGAGACATAAATTATAGCAACTTATAAAAAATAAATTATATAAAACATATTTTTTCTAAGATGTCATTTGCTTCCAACAACTTCTTTTTTTTAAATTATAATAATTATTGAATTCCTTCCAAAGTATTAGTGTATAATGGAAATTTTATTTTCAACTATAGGCCTACTAGTGTTAATTATCTTAAATATAACTTATTTTATTAAATATGTTTATAAATAAGAGATAATGAAAGATAATATAGGGTGTGTTATAATACATTATAAGATGTAACATTTTTGATTTACCTATACTTATGCCTTATTACTTGACTTATTTAATAAAATCAGTAACATTTAATTGATTTTTTAGAGTATTTTCTCTCTCTGGAGAGTTCAGAAACATTACTGTCCGAGAAGAAGAAAAATTGGAACTTCAAAAATTAATGGAAAGAGTTCCTATTCCTATTAAGGTAATTAACCATTTAGAATATCTACTTATCACTTAGTTTTGTAATTATTTTATTTGAGTTCCCTCACTCTCATTGATAATCCTTTCCGACATCAGTTTAGTTTCAGTACTACATGTCACCATGTCTGGTTTGATGTTTTAATGTATTGTGTTTGTATTTTTTGTGTTTTATTATAATTTATGTCTCTGGCAACCTTGTGTAAGTGAATAATGCTTTGTTCAAGGGGTGGGGGGACAAAAAAACGGGAATTTGGTCATAACTCATTTATTTTTCAATTTTTACACCAAATTTTGGTCACCTTCAAAATAATTACCATTGACTGCAGTGCACTTCTCTAATCGTTTCTTCCATTGTTCAAAACATTGTCAATATTCACGTAATGGAATGTTTTTAGTCCATCCAGCGATTTTTGTTTCACCTCTTCCAAAGTCTCAAAACGTTTATCTTTCATATCCCTTTTGAGTTAGGAGAACAAAAAAAAGTCGCAGGGAGCGAGATCCAGTGAATAGGGGGGGAGGATGCAGTCGGTGTCATACCGTTTTTCGTCAAAAACTGCTTCACAGACAGGCTTCAATACAGGCATGAAGTCGGCTTTCCCTTTGCTCGTCTGTGAGAAGGCGTGGAACAGGTTTTGCTGCAACTCTTATCATGTACAAATCCTCCGATAAAATCCTCTGGATTGAGCTCCAAGTCAACCCAGACATTGCAACTACTTGATCAATGGTTCGATGATGATCTTCACGAACCAGGGTGTTAATTTTCTCAACATTGTCGTCAGTTCTTGGCATTGAAGGGCGCCCAGAATGAGGCTGGTCTTCAGTTGACATTTATCCATTTTTAAAACGCTGAAACCACTTGTAGACACATGTTTTATTTAAAGTAGCTTCCCCATAAGCTGTTTTAAGCATTACAAGAGTTTCCGCGAGCGTTTTCCCCAACAGGAAACAAAATTTCACAGTCACGCGTTGCTCCCACCAGTCAGCCATTTTATGTTTTTGCCGAAACGGAAAAAGGTCTCACAAAAAAAGTTCTCATAGGCAAACTGATCCACTCACAGCGAACAAATGTCGCACACTGACGTGTAGCAATGTGACTCGAGACTCGCCGACCGGCCACGCCCACCTACCTCTCCTCACCAGCCCGATTACAGTTATCTTTGGGTCCCCCTCGTACGTGCCACCTGAAGATGTGTTTGAATTGTTCTGAAACAGTGGTAGCAAATTAACAATACTAATGTATTACCAGGTATTTATTACCATTATTATTCCCAAACTGAATTATAGTTATCCCTAATGTCATCAGCCTACTTTGTTTTGAATTTGAGATGAAACTGAAGTTTTGTTTTTTTGAAATCCAACTTACAGAATATGTCATTTAATATTGAAAAATTTAATTGAAATATCTATTGTATGGTGATGTAGAATTTTTAATTACTACATTTTTTGTGTAATATTTTGAAACGTATGTTTCCGTTAAGAAACAGAATTTTCTTGTAGTTACACTATAAATTGAAGAATAAAGTATTTTAACTAGGCTTCTCTTTTAGAATTGTTGTTTAAGTAAAGAATACCTAATAAATACAAATGTAAATTAAATCATTCAATATTATTTACAAACTGCTTACAGTTGATGTTTTTAGGAAAATATAGTAATGATGTAGGATCTTTCCCCATAAACATGTCACATCCTCCCTCTCTCTATTTGAGTTATTTCACTAACAATGTATGTCATAGTTCAATTAAGATTTGCTCTACTTAATTACTCTATTTAATAGACCAGAAAAAGAGGGGGTAATTTGAATTTTAAAACTTCTTGATTTTATTAACAAAGTAAACTTATTTTTAAAATACAATATTTATTTTTTTAAACTATTTACTGGGTGTCTTAAAAGTATTAATACTCCAAGGTATTTTCTTTGCGAAAATTCATACAACAATGCAACTTTAGATATGTGACCTTACTATAGTTCACAACACTCTGATACATTTAACTGTCACATTTCGCTACTGGGAAATGTCATGCAGTGAAAGTCATGAAAATCTTCAATCTAAGCATAGATACCTCATTTTAAAATTCTTTATTAGTAAAACACATTGCCGCAAACCCGACCTCAAATGGACAATTCATTCTGAAATGGCAGCTTCCCAACATTTGTTTTTCCTGAGCGAAATTATTGTAGTGCTGATGCTGATACACGAGAAATGTCCAATACCGTAACATTGAATACAAGAAAATGGAATGAAAACCTTAGCATTTGATTCATTGCTTTGTTGAATGAACTAATGCAGAAAACAAAGGGTTCTGCCTTAGTCAAAATGGTAAAGCAAAGAGTAAGCAATTGAAATAACATTTAATTGATAGTTCATTTTCATATTTAACTATCATGGTAAATTTGAAACGTAAAGACATACTTTGGATGTGTTTTAGAGAAGATGTTCGAAGTGTTGTCCTTGTGCAGCTTGAAAATATGCCAATCACTGTTAATAACCATTTATAACATTTCCAATCATTTCTTCTGTCATCTGGTGTATCTCTTCCATAATGGTTATTTGTTCAATGTTAGTTGGTTTTGTACCATAGACTTTACCCTTCAGAACATCCCAAAAAAGGTAATCTAAGGGGGAAAGATCCAATGATCTTGGTGGCCACTGTAACATTTAACATTTTTGGGTCTCTGAGTTGGGTTAGTGCTTGGTTCAATATGTGTCATAAGCTGGATATGATGTCGAGAAACTTGCATCACCTCTCACATTGTGATCTTATATTTGAAGCCTCGTATGGACGGGCAGACAATGTTCCGAAATTGGTAAATGTTATAGAATCGTGAGTAAATGATTAGGATGAATGATAAAGTTTAAATATTGTAGAAAAAATAAGACATTGTAAACCATTTACTTTTATTATAACATAGGTAAATAATTGTAACAAATAATAGTTTTTCCCCAAAATTAATTAAGTGCAGTGTAATAGTGCATCAATCTAATTGTCAGGTCATTCCCTATTGGCCTAAAGGATCCACCAATTAGAGCATTTTTAGTTGAACTGGTATATGCGACTTCAAGGAGAGACGCTAACTCTTCATCGTCCAACAAGAGTGGTTGTGTTGACTCTCTCATCACTGCGGGACCTAATCATTAGGCTGATCGCCTCCTACAATCTTCCAGATTGACATTTTAACAAGAGCTATTCAGACAAAAAACCGTTTTAACCTGAGTTTATATAAAGTCAGTGATTGCGTCCTGGTATAGATGCCTACGTTAAAACTTTTAACAAAACAAAAGCATTTCAAAGACAAAGCTTTTAATATTAATTTTGAAGATAATAATTATAAAAACATTAGACAAAATGCCCAAACATTTACTTTTTTGGAACCTATATCATCCTTCTAGGGTTTTCTTGAGACCAAAAACGATCATTTTGTCTTGTTACTGTACTATTGAGAAGGAAACTTGCCTTATCACTAAACGGAACCCGTGTTGGGAAGTTTGTATCATGAAGACATTTGTTCGTTATAACTTCACAGTATTGGAGTCACCGGTCTGGATCGTCCTCATTTAGTTCTTGGTGTAGTTGGATCTTAAATGTATGATATTTGTTTTCACGCAATACTTTATGGATGGAATCTTTACTACTATTGCCTAGATATTTGCTGCTTTTCTTAAAGAACAGTGAGGGTTTTCAACAAAAAGCTGAAGTGGTTCAATAGACTGTTCCTTCATTTGTTGCTGATTTCGGCCGTCGAGATTGTTCATGGTCTTTCACAGAACCAGTTTTTTTTAAAAACGTCACTGTATATCCAACTAGGTGGCCTATTGGGATGAGTATCATTAAACAACTGGCACTTCTACATTTTTCTATTGGCCCAAATTTTTCTTTTGTTACAAAAAGCACAATGACCAATTTGTTAGCCATCAGCCAATCTTGGACAACATTTTGATTAGCTCTCGCAGCTACCAATGTCTGATCCCTCTTCAAATGTTGGTTGATGTGAGTGGTATCGTCTGCATACAGGACAGTCTCCCCCTCTAACCATTAGTAAAAATAGCAAGAGCCCAAGTACCGAGCACTGAGGAACACCACAATTAACAGGTAAACATTTGGATGCTTTGTTGTTTATATATATATTGAACTCTGTTCTGTAAATAAGATTAAAAAACCTTTAGGGCTGAATTCCTTATATGACAATATTCCAACTTATTCAGAAGTAGTTTATGTGACACAATCGAAGGCTTTGCTAAGATCATAACAATCAAGAACCTTATCGACCAGCTTTATCAGTGCATAGTAGTTGTGCGTAGTGAGTAGTTGACAAGCCTTTTTCTGAGTCCAAACAGTGTATTACGAATAGTGTGAAACCATAGTAAGGACACATATCTAGAGTTCTATTGCTGTATGCATTTTCACAAAGAAAATATCTTTTAAGACAACCTGTATATGTAGTCCTAATTTTTCAAAAATCTGTACAGTTTGTTGAGAATTATTTATTTTATTATTATTTTATGTTATGTTTCTTTCTTTGTTAAGGAAAGCATGGAAGAACCCAGTGCTAAAGTGAATGTCTTATTACAAGCCTACATTTCACAATTAAAATTGGAAGGTTTTGCTTTAATGTCAGACATGGTTTATGTCACTCAGTCTGCAGCCAGGTTAATGCGTGCTATATTTGAAATTGGTAGGTATTGTTTAGTTTGAAATTAAATAACAATTTAGTTACTATAAAGTTGTCATATTCATTACCTTAAAAGTCAGTACATTATTTTTAAGAAACTATTACAAGTTATTATTAGTATATTTAGGGAAATTGACCCACTTTTATTTACCAAGCAGTGACAAGTTTTTGATTGCCTACTACATGACAATCACAACTTTTTGTTAATTGCATCCTAACCACGTAATTTATTATGTTGTCATAACTACTAAATTATATTTTTTAATTCAAATGAAATAGTTTACTTTTTGTAATTGTAATTAAAAATATACTATATTGATATCTTTTTAATATTCTGGTATTAAAGCGAAAATTTAAATCATGATATAATCTAAGCTCTTGCATCTTACAAAACTGTTTAAAAATATTTTATGCTGCGCATTTCTCCTTGTGTATGTTAAATTAGATTGAATAGAAATATTTACTTTTATAACAATCTACATAAATCTAGATTTGAACAATAAAACAATAAACAAATTTGTTCTCATAGCATTCATTTTTAATAAAATGAGTTGTAATATTTGATTTCTTAACAGTACTATATCGAGGATGGGCACAGTTAGCAGACAAAGCACTCACACTTTGCAAAATGGTGGATAGACGAATGTGGCAGTCAATGTCACCGCTCAGACAATTCAGAAAAATGCCAGAAGAAATTGTCAAGAAAATTGAAAAGAAAAATTTTCCTTGGGAAAGGTAAATTTGAAAAATCTATTTTGGTTTTTTATATATAAATTCAACATAGGGGTATGGGAGCTTCGGTTTTTTTTACTTTGAGCCAAGCCTTGAATAGCAGTGTTTACTATTCTTTCCCAAACACCTGCTTAATTCACCTGTCCAACTGTTTTAAGTAAACTTTATGTCTGCTTTAGTTGTAATTAATCTTGAAATCTTTAAAATATATTCACTCAAAAGTATTACATAATGTATTTGTTTCTTAGGTTATATGATCTAGGACCTAATGAAATTGGAGAATTGATAAGAGTACCCAAGTTGGGTAAAACTATCCACAAGTATGTACATCAGTTTCCGAAGCTGGAGTTATCTACTCACATCCAACCAATTACAAGGTGAGTCCATGTCTTATTATTGTCTCTAAAAAAATGTATATTAAATACCAAATATTTTAATTTAGATTTTTTTTTTTTAACACGTTCACTGCTGAAAATTACTTACCTTAAAGTCTGTTGTGGTGTTCCCATCATGTATCATATTCATATTACCAGCCAGAAAATGTTGATTTCTCATTTTCAAATTTGAGTTGTTCCGGAACAACCGCTGCACCCCGTGCCACTTCACGTAAGTAATAAGTTATTGGAATTGGTTAAAATAGAGGTACTGACCATATAGACAAATTTAAATACTATTCTAGAAATTTAATGAGCAAAAGTATCTAAGTGAAAAGCTTTAAGACAACAAATCGATGTAGTAGTTACTGAGTGTGCTAAATAAATACCACTTTTCACCATCTTTTTCCTCATTTTTGAGAGGTACTTTGTAATAGTTCAAAAATGAGATGAAGTTATTTATTTTATTTATTAATTTGTTAATTTGCTCGACTATAGGGCGCCAGGTTTGCTTTAGCATACCAATTTTAAAAAAAGAATGAATTTAAATATTTAAAAGAAAGAAAAAATATCTGGGGTCGTAAGTTCTTTTCACAGTGTACTTACAGTGATATTTGGTATTTAATGAAAACACTTGTCTCTGAAATGTTAACATAAAGATTTATTAAACTATTAGACAGATATAAAGTTTGAATAGTCATATTCAACATCTTACACTAACACATCCTATCAAATTACTCCTATTAAAATGATATTGATAAGAAAAAGATCTGAATAAAGTTTATTTACTGACGTTATCTTACTTGTTGCAACATACAAAAAAAATGAATTTAATTGAAATAAGAATTGCATCCTTTTAAATTAATGCAAGTTATATTGTTTTACTGAATATCAGAAAATTTATAATTTGTTTTCTTCATAAAGTTTTAAGTTTAAGGATTTACCTTTTTTATTAAAATTCTAATCATCTATATATTTTATATCTAATATTAAACAACACAAATTCTATCAAATTCATACATAGTTTAAAAATAAGAGTTTCTGAAACGTGGATACCAAACACGTTATTGTTTCGTTGAAAACACTTTGAATCCGTGGTTGACTTCTCCTATTGTCCAAGACACCATGATCCCGCCTCGTGGAAATGCTCTCTCCCTTATGATGACATCCTCGAATCGTTTCTCCCTTTGTTTTATGGAATTCATATTTATTTTCTGTTTATTAAAATGAAAATTAATATTCATTTAAATTAAAATTTCTTTTAATATTTCTCACAAATAACAGTCTTGTCTATAAATATTATCAACTCAGCATTAACACTGAAACACTGAACGTTCATGTCTCATTCTACAAGTTTATACATTGGTTTAAAAGTTCACTATTTATAACAATCACGTTCAATACTTTGAATAAGGGTTTATAGTCCTATTGTCCAGAAAATATTCAAAACTCAAACCTTTGACTCATGGAAGCCATTGCAAAGAAAAACCGCATGGTAATTCATTCTACTATATAACAAAGTCTCTCGTAAAGTCAGTCTCTAACAATTCTTTGTACACTCATTTTTCACTGTCTATACCTTATGTCAATATCAACTCTATTGTCCCTTCTAAATTATAAAATCTTACATTCTATCGGTTTTTTTTTTTTATTGTTCTATTTGATAACGCACAAACGTCGAAATACGTCTGAACCCTTCAATCACTGAACTGAGACTCTTTTTGAAACAACCTGTCACTCCTAACGCTGGACTTAGACTGCTGTTACCATGAGGCCAATTCTTACTTCCGAAAGGCGTTCCTTCCGGTTACTGTTCAACATTTTACCGCACTGCCGTAAAATACAAATAAATTACATTTTATAACAAACAAACTAAATTACATTAAAATTAAACATAATAATTCATATTGTTGTCTTGAAAATCCATTTTTCTTTTATTAATGAAGTTACTACATTTAATTTATTATTTGAATCTCTTATCTCTTTGGCTTAACCGCGTCTTTTAAATGAGTCTATTTTAAAATCTAACTTTTCACATTGTCACAAAACCCCACAAGGTTTGTATTTCAATACAGGTATTGGAATACAAAGCTTTTATATATATATATTTCAAATCGAAAAAAATATTAATGGATGTTCAAGACATTTCATTTCAGAAGCTAAGGACCTCATGAAAGAAAATAAGTATCCCTAGTATACTTAATTTAAGAAAGATTCTCTTTTTACATAAAAAATTAAAAAATCTATTTATTAATAATCCTATTTTACTATCTCAATTTGTTTGAGTCATCATAACTCATTTGTAAAAAGAAAAAATATATACGAATCAATTAGTGCCAAGCCTTATCTCTATTTATACAATAAAACCCATCATCAGTTTCCTTTCCAACCTTGTTGGCTGAAACTTTCCATCAACATTTTTTGTTGACAGGATCCCGTCACTCAAAGCTTATCTCCCAGACAGCCGTCTATATACTTTTTCTTGTCTCATCCTCTTTGCCAAGACGACATTTCTACATCCTTTGAAAATCTACCTTTGACTCTAGATATTCATCTGAATCATTTTTTAATTAAACACAATTACAATTTAAAACCTCTCATTTTTAATTAACATTTTTACGAAATTATTTACTTATTACTCAACATTACTTCAATTCACCTTAAACTTTTCAATTATCATCTTATATTATTATTCATTTTAGTTTAAATCCAATAACTATTTATTCTTACTTAAAATCTCAATTCTCCTTTGTCTTGCTGGGATAACATGTTAACTACTGATTTTATAATTACAAAAAACTCTTTTCTTCAACTAAAATTCAAAAATATATATCATTATTATCAAAAAAAAAATATAATTACTTACAAAACTCATCTATTTATTTCAAAATTACCTCTTTACAATTGTATTGTCTCTCAGTATCCTATCTTAAAATTATTTCCATCTTATCTTTCATATTTTAATAATCAAAGTTGCATTAATCCCCAAACAAATTCTTCATAATAAAAAACTCCTTATTATTTACCTATATTTTATTTCATAAATAATCTCCTTATTTCAACGTAGCTTCCTTTAAAAATCATAATAATCGCCGTATTTCGTAGAATTCCTTTAATCTCCTCTTGTTTTATTTAAAATCGTCGCATTTTTTCTTTATTTCATTAAAATCGTCGCATGTTTCCTTTATTTCATCGCAGTACTCAAAAAACCTCTTAAAAACTAAAAAACTACCATTAATGCAACCTAACTACCTTCTTTATAAAAGTTTCTTAACAGAACAACTTCATTTTAAATACCACTTTACTCAACAATTCTGTAAAATCATCATCTTCTTATAAAAACTCAAAAATCTCTCATTTAAACTACTTCTTATTAAAATCTTCTTAATCATCTATTACTTGTATACAAAAACTCAAAAAAAAATAAAATTTTACATTGTTTTCCCAGCTAACACCGTATTTCATCAAAATCTTTAGACACCTTTATCAAATAACTGCTTAACATCATTTATTATTTCAAATTCCATTATTATTTATTTAAAAAACACTACTTATTTATCCTTTCTATAAAATTCATTAAAATCTCTCTACTTATTATTAATTTATTACTCCTTCCTTTAATAAACAAAAACTTAACCTTCCTCATTCATTATTTAACATCAAAAAAACTTAAAAAAACTTAATTATTATCTGTCTTGGCAAAACTCACATAAATTCTCAAACTTTAAACAACCATTCTTCATATTTTCAAACCATAAATCACTTAAAACTAACTATTTTTCATCTTATCATCTAATCAATAATCCTTAATATTTATAACATCAAAACATACAACTTATCGTTTTACAATTTAACATCTAATTACCTATCCTAATCAGCTAATCAACATTTCTACAATTTTATAAAAATTATACATTTAGTTACGTAAGTACTCCCTAATAATGTCACGTCCGGTTTATTCCATGTATATACAGATCGATCACTTCTATATATATATCCTACAATTTGTTTTCAATCAACATCTGTCTAAAATTTATTACATGAAGTTTTTTTTATGTAATAATGTCACACTTACTTATGCATTTTTCTTCCTAACCTCTCCTACATAGGTTCTTCTAACCGTCTACTTTATACCGTGCATACTTCTAATTGCTCTTTAGACTCTTACACAGAGTAACATGTTGTGACGTTGAAATGTGCAGTGGTTGAATGCAATATCCCTACTTGATTCAAGATAAAGCCCAAAACACATCCCTATTTCACAACACGCCCTCTTATGCAGTCTCAGAATGCCTTATTCTTACGAATAAAACATTCTATTTTAACTACACAAACGCCTACCTCCTCCCAAAAATGTTCATGTACTCCTTAAATGCATCTACACGAAGAAAATTTTAAAATTCATAAAAAAATTTCATTAAAATCGTTTCATCCGAAGTTGAAATAATGTTTATTTTACCAAGCTTATTACTAGCATCGTCGATTTTCTGTTTAGGTAATCCTTTCTAGATGTTATTGTTCAAATTCAAAAAGAAAATTTTATTTTTTTTTTTAAAATTTATTCTAAGTTTTTTTACTTAGAAATTTTACCTTCAATACTATTAAAGTTATTTAAGTAATCTACTTTTGTTCTTGTTTACTAAATTTAAAGCCAATTATCCTTTATTTAAGTAAATTTTATTCGAAAACGCAAGTTAAATTAGAATTATACGTCAAAGGTTTTTTATTTTCCTAGACAGCATTTTGGTAACACCCTATATTTCGTCTCAATGTCATGCATAGGAATTTATACCTGACTAAGGAATAAACAATCTCCCCTAGCTGTATGAAGCAATATATCTGTCTACTGATAAGAAGTGAACCTTTTAGCTCCAACTAGATTCTATTTCTCTCGTCATTATTGAATATTTTATTGAATCCACCTATTTAATATTGAATATTGTTTCTTCAACGTTACTCTGAATCCTCGCTTCGAACTAACTATCTTATCTATGTCACGTAAAATCAATATTTATCTTAGTATAAACAACTCTCGGTTATTCACTAACAATCTTGCAGCTCCAATGATCCTCTCATCTAGCTAATCTGTTTTCGTCACGTTTTCTAAATATTAAGATCTTAATAAACATATAAAGTTGTTTACTGCTATAATCCAGCGTCTTTACTTTACAAATACCTAAACGTTTTCTAAAACTAAACTCTTAATATTTTACGCTTGGCTAATAATTATTTTCTATATTTTTGTCTCAGCTTACAAAATTCATTAGTACACACAAATTATTAATATTCATAACTCTTAATTATCTATTTTCAAACTTAAACTTATTTATTAACAAACTTCTTATTCTAATAATTATTTTTCAAAATCTAGTCCGTGTGTTTATAAAAAATGTCTTTACATTTATTATTAGTTGTTCCAAATTTCAATTGATTACAACTCAATTATAAATTATACATTTTTTACGATGGTTCCCAGATTGGTGAAAGATTTTAAAATACATGATTGAATTTTTTAACACATTTTTAATGTTAAATACTTCTGTCCACACGGACAGTTTGTCTAGCCTATTCATCACAACAGACCCTTTCCTAACAAAAGATCCCACTTTGTTATTGTCTCGGAGTACTGACAAAATACCTTTCTCTTTCTCCCTTACAGACATATCTACATTTCTCTTTCTCTCACACATCTTAGAATCCAATGACCTAAATTTGTCAGCTATCAGCTTGGGAATCCTTACCCCACCATTCTCGTATATCATCACAAAGCCTTCCTTTACTATTTCTACATTTTTACTTTCAAGATTATATTTAACTCACTATTTGGCAGTTGGGTAAGAAACTGTCATTTGACCACTGACGAAAGATGGACAACTGTAAAAAACTCACATTTTGCAACTCGTCATTAGAGTTACTTAAAACCATCTTATCGAAATAAATGTTATACCATTGTAAAGCTGACGTTTCGTAGATGCATATACATGTAATCAAAAGTTCATAAAACGCTATAAAAATATTTAATTAATTGGTAAAGTTTGGCGTGTTTTAGACAGAAACATGACGGTTGGCAAAGAATACAAAATGGAGTCCTCCTTTAGGACGTTGTGATAATAATGTTTTCCAACCATATTCCTTGACAATTATACTGTTCTTAGTACAAATGTTTACCTATCGAACAGAGTTCGCCACATGTCAGAAAGACAAATGGTTTTCATTCTAGATTTTTTTCAACACAAAAAAACAGTTTTAGAGAAAAAAAATGGTTGTTTTCTTCAAGTCCACTTTACCCTAGTAAATGAATTCTTAGAAACATGAATTATACACCATTGAAAAGCTCATATTTCAAGCTTTTAGAGGTTATGAAATTTGATTATCTTGCTACATTTAGACAAAATACAATAATTCTTTGAAGTCCCCTATTTCTCCGGCAGACTGCTGCACTCGACGGCTAAAGAACTGTAACCTACTTCTCTCCTTGTTTATTCTAAATATAGCTTTACATTTGCCCTATCTGACAGGTTCTTATCTCTTTGTATAGACAAAATACAGACCTTTCCAATGATATAAACCAAGTTTTAGTCAGTCATATGGAACCTAAAGACAACGTGGTTGTTTCGGATTGACGGTTGCAAACTGAAGCAAAATGGCGTTCTTTTTGTCGCTTTCTTCATATTTCTTGTGATAAATCGAGTGTATTCATTGATTATAAAAATGTATTATATAAGTTTATATGTGTGTTATTCTTTGTAGAATCTATTGTGTTATTGTAATTGTGAAATCTAGTGAATGTTGATTTAGGTGTACAAAACATTACTAAAAAGGCGTTAGTGGGTAAACCTTGCAAAATTTATAACTTATTACGGGTAAGTACAATTTCTATATTCAAAATTTCAGAATTTGATTTTTTTTTTACCAATTGTTATTCATATTTATACTAGAAAACGTTTGTAATACTCGTAAAAAATGTAAAAATAGATTTTCTACGCTCAATTGGACTTTGAAGTGAAATTTGGCCTTGGATTTTCGTGTTTTTTTTTGTTCTATGCAATACTGGCTCCAAAATTATTATTCAATCTTTTTTTAAATTACACTACTAAATTCTATGAACATTTCTGAACATAATTATATTTAGAAGTTGGTTTTCCATAAATATTACAAATTTTGGTGATTTATTGAAAATAAGCTGGACCATTCCTCTTTTTTTGTAAAACAATTTTTTAAATATTCAAAATGTAACAAATTTTGATATATTTTTTCCGAAATGTATTCACAAATATATCACTAAATTTTTGTACATCTTAGAAAAAGGTTGTAAGCTTTTGATTTTGGGTGATACAGGTATTTCTGAAAAATGGTAACATAAATTTTTGACATGTAACACACTTACTCCAAAACCGTTTCAAAAATTATTTTTTTTATTACATAGATAAATTATATGCATCTTTCTGAGAAAAATGATGTCTTATAAGTTAGGTTTTGTTATATATTAATATATTTTATTAATTTTTAAACAAACGAAGAATTGTCAAGAAAATTAACATTGCCAAATCAAGGGTTAAAGTTAGATTTCTCACAAAAACTTTTAATTTCTTGTTCTTGGGTTTGAAAGATACTCTTAAATTTTATCATTACATAATTTTCAAACTCTACATTTTTATGACCCACTTGTTTTTTAAAATAAACAGCTGATACCTTCGTTATTAGATTATTTACTTTTACTTTGTTTTTCAAATTACTTATACCTATTCCAACCCCACTAGACATATTAATTTCAACATTATTTGCTGTTTCTGGATATACCTTGTTACCTAACCCATTATTCATCTTTTTAGCAATTTCTTGAACACAGTCATTTACACAATTATCCTCTATTATTATCAAATCATTTGACATGTTATTTATTTCATTAAAACTGTTAATTTCAATTTCAGCTATTGCTTGATTTAAATTATTATCTAAATTATTAATATTTTCTATCAAAGCACCTTCTACATTATTTATCCGTTCAAATTCTACTTTTTTCTCACAATAGCTTACTTCAATTTTTACTTTATTATTAGTTTCCATTACATTAATTTCCATTTTAAGATTCTGTTCTGATTTTACATAATTTGGTTTTAATTCAACCCTCATTTCTTCAAATTTTTTACACATTGCTTCTTTTAAATCTAAATTATCTTGTTTTAGTTCTAATTTACTCAGTTTCAAGTCATTATCTATTTTATCCAGTTTAACATTATTCTGTTCGAGTTTAACATTGAAATTTTCCAGCTTAGTGTTAATTTCTAGCTTATTTTGATCAAATTTATTACTTATTTCTTTTAATTCCAAATTGTTTTGATCAAACCTATTATTTATACATTCAAACTTCTTATCATTATCTTGCCTAAATTCTAGATTATTCTGTTCAATTTTATTATTTGTTTGTTTAATATCATTACTTATCTTCGAACTGCTTTGTTCAAATTTATTTATTAACAATTCATATATTTTCTCCATGCTCATACCTTGATCATTATTTGTTCTACCCCCATTTACTCTATTCTGCTCAATTACACTAACCTGTTCCATTACCCTAACCTCTTCAGCTCTTAATTCCCTATCTGAATTTTCTTCTACTATTTCTACCCCTGATGTTTCTACTAATTTTTCATTCATATTTTCACACTGTCCTTTACTATCTAGAATCCTATCACTATCAAACCCATTAAAATCCGAACCTGAACTACTAATTTTACTCATACTTGAACGTCTACTATTACTATTATTACTTATTTCTTGATCTAAAAAATTTTGTGCAAATTGTTCATTTGTTTGCTCATTATTTTGCGATTCCTTCTGTAAATTATCAAAAATATCCCCCGTAAATTCTAATGACTCTATATTATTTAAAGAATTTTGATTTCCTAACTCTACCTGTTCCTCACTATTATTAACATTTACAATTTCTGACTCCATTTTTATCTTATTATATTTAACACAAAAAATTTTAAAAAAGAATCTTTCTTATTATGATAGAGAGAGTCCTTACCTTGATTTTAAGAGTTCTCATTACCAAAATCACTGTTTATTTCGACTAAAAAGGCCCACAGTTGCGGCGACATTTGTAATAGTTCAAAAATGAGATGAAGTTATTTATTTTATTTATTAATTTGTTAATTTGCTCGACTATAGGGCGCCAGGTTTGCTTTAGCATACCAATTTTAAAAAAAGAATGAATTTAAATATTTAAAAGAAAGAAAAAATATCTGGGGTCGTAAGTTCTTTTCACAGTGTACTTACAGTGATATTTGGTATTTAATGAAAACACTTGTCTCTGAAATGTTAACATAAAGATTTATTAAACTATTAGACAGATATAAAGTTTGAATAGTCATATTCAACATCTTACACTAACACATCCTATCAAATTACTCCTATTAAAATGATATTGATAAGAAAAAGATCTGAATAAAGTTTATTTACTGACGTTATCTTACTTGTTGCAACATACAAAAAAAATGAATTTAATTGAAATAAGAATTGCATCCTTTTAAATTAATGCAAGTTATATTGTTTTACTGAATATCAGAAAATTTATAATTTGTTTTCTTCATAAAGTTTTAAGTTTAAGGATTTACCTTTTTTATTAAAATTCTAATCATCTATATATTTTATATCTAATATTAAACAACACAAATTCTATCAAATTCATACATAGTTTAAAAATAAGAGTTTCTGAAACGTGGATACCAAACACGTTATTGTTTCGTTGAAAACACTTTGAATCCGTGGTTGACTTCTCCTATTGTCCAAGACACCATGATCCCGCCTCGTGGAAATGCTCTCTCCCTTATGATGACATCCTCGAATCGTTTCTCCCTTTGTTTTATGGAATTCATATTTATTTTCTGTTTATTAAAATGAAAATTAATATTCATTTAAATTAAAATTTCTTTTAATATTTCTCACAAATAACAGTCTTGTCTATAAATATTATCAACTCAGCATTAACACTGAAACACTGAACGTTCATGTCTCATTCTACAAGTTTATACATTGGTTTAAAAGTTCACTATTTATAACAATCACGTTCAATACTTTGAATAAGGGTTTATAGTCCTATTGTCCAGAAAATATTCAAAACTCAAACCTTTGACTCATGGAAGCCATTGCAAAGAAAAACCGCATGGTAATTCATTCTACTATATAACAAAGTCTCTCGTAAAGTCAGTCTCTAACAATTCTTTGTACACTCATTTTTCACTGTCTATACCTTATGTCAATATCAACTCTATTGTCCCTTCTAAATTATAAAATCTTACATTCTATCGGTTTTTTTTTTTTATTGTTCTATTTGATAACGCACAAACGTCGAAATACGTCTGAACCCTTCAATCACTGAACTGAGACTCTTTTTGAAACAACCTGTCACTCCTAACGCTGGACTTAGACTGCTGTTACCATGAGGCCAATTCTTACTTCCGAAAGGCGTTCCTTCCGGTTACTGTTCAACATTTTACCGCACTGCCGTAAAATACAAATAAATTACATTTTATAACAAACAAACTAAATTACATTAAAATTAAACATAATAATTCATATTGTTGTCTTGAAAATCCATTTTTCTTTTATTAATGAAGTTACTACATTTAATTTATTATTTGAATCTCTTATCTCTTTGGCTTAACCGCGTCTTTTAAATGAGTCTATTTTAAAATCTAACTTTTCACATTGTCACAACTTTTTATGAGAACCATACACAAGGTAACTTTTTATTTCCCATAATCACTTACAAATTGTCCAAATTTGTGATTTTTCCACCGCATATACCTATACAGAAAAAAATCAATCAAACTGTATATACCTCTTTAACCACTAGAAAAAAATTACAAGTTAAATTTCACTGCTTTTTAAATTTAATTTAATTTGTAATTTTTCATGGAAAGAAGAGAGATAGATAAAAAGTTCACTGGACTTTTTTTTACCTTGATTAATTGCAAACAAAATGATTTTTGTTTCATCCTTTTGTAACAAATACTTTTTGAGTTATAAATATTTACAATCACCAAAATTAGCATGCCCAACAATAAAAATGCCCATCACAAGTAAACCGCTTAAAATTAAAATTTAAATTTAAAAAAATTAATAGTTTTTAAGTCCTAAGACACAAGGGAAACAACTGGTTAGGTTTGATTTTTTTAAAGTGGTCAAGAAACAGTCTTACTATTATTACTATTATTACATACCATTTTACTTCTGTCAGCTATTTTGTGTTTTTTGAAAAATAATTATAGCTTTTGAAATTATTAAGATTTTGAATCGAAATTTGGTAAACACAATTTTATGCTACAGTTTTATCAGTATATCAAGAATCAAAACATTTTCTTATAAATTGTCGAAATAGTTACTGTTTGGCATTTTTAATGTTAGATATCTCTAAAACCCGGAACTTTACAAAAAATTTAAACAGCCGCCATTTTAAAAATATATGAGATAAACTTTTGTTTCTTAGTATACTGGCAAACCTTTACATAAAAAAAAATGTGTATACCAAATTTTGACTCGAAATCTTAATAATTTCAAAAGCTATAATTATTTTTCAAAAAAAAAATGGCTGATAGATTGGTAACTAAGTGTTTTGGACATGTATTTATAGGAACGTTTTTCTTTATTTTGCCCCATTTAACCATCACTTAAAGTTTGCCACAACATTTTCTGAACATTCTGAATATGTATCCATTTTTAAAGACAATTAAAACTTTTATTTTTCCTGCTGTTAGATTTAAAATCTATAATTTCATGCTGCATACCAAATTAATGTTTACGCTGTATTTCCATTTATACTTATGTTATCATTAATGGGGGAATAAGATTTTGTACTGGGTGTTTATTATTCAACATATCTACCTCGATTCGTACGTCAGATCTTCTATTTATAAGAGACCAATATGCTTTTCTGATCTAATGTCATTTGAATATATTTTTGAGAGTTTTGAAATAGATATATGTTATCCCACATTGTAGCTACTTTATTGAAGTAATGTTTATTTGTATTATACTTGCTTTTCCAACATTTGATGATTTATAAATTCTTTATCTCAACACACCAATTGAAATAAAATCTCTTTAAGATGGGTTGTTATTGAATGACTAGAAAAAGCTATGCAGAATATTTTAACTGGACCATTTGAAACTAGAAAAGATTTAAATATTAGGAAATATTTAGTTTCTTTTCTTGTTAAAATAGAAAGTTTTATTTTTGCAGAGCTGATTTATAGTTACTCTTTAGAGACCTACAAAACTAAACATGCCTAACAAACCATAAATGTAGTTGGATATCTCTAATTAAATCACTAGTATTGCACAATATGCTTCTAAAATGTTAAATCAACATTTTACTTATTTAATATTTTTGTATGAACTTATATGTTTAGATTGAATAATTATTTAAATATGATCCTTGTTTTGTTTAAGGTCCACTCTGAGAGTGGAATTAACAATTACTCCAGACTTTCAGTGGGAAGAAAAATTGCATGGTGCTTCTGAAGCTTTTTGGATTCTTGTAGAAGATGTGGATTCAGAAGTGATTCTTCATCACGAGTACTTCTTACTCAAATCTAAGTACTGCCAAGATGAACATCTGGTTAAGTTCTTTGTGCCTGTATTTGAACCTCTGCCTCCACAGTATTTCCTAAGGTATGTATTGTCTCTTAAGCTTGTAAATTTCCTGATGATACTGAAACATATAACAAAATTTGTAACAACTTAACAAAGTGGTTGTAGATTTGTGGGGAGAATACATATAAGAGCAGAAAGTGATTTAGAATAGCTCTTCACATAATGATAATAAAATGTATAGCTCATTGTATAAAGTAAATAATTCAAGGCGAATCTACATCTTGTCCAAAGTTCAAACTATATAATCACTTACATCTACAAAATCAAACTCCAAAATTGAAATTGTAAGTTCGAAAAATCTGAATATCTATTCCATTTCACTCAAATAATTCAATTTCTTTAATAATGTTCATTAACATCATGAATGAAATCATTGATATTGAGACTTTAGGAAAACTGCTTCAATTATTTTAAAGTGAATTTAAATTTGTGAGATTGTAACAACTGATCATGATGACTTGATCACTGAAACATTATCTTGGTGTGAAAATTAGAGTGTTTAATTTATTAAAATATTGTTTATGAACTTTCCCAAATTTTTTCTCAATATTTTTAAATGATATTTGTTTTTTGTTGTTTTAAACATAATTTTATATATAATATTGTGCTTGTTTCAATTTAGAATTGTGTCTGATCGTTGGATAGGAGCAGAGACTCAATTACCGGTTTCGTTCAGACATCTCATCCTCCCAGAAAAAAATCTGCCGCCAACTGAGTTGTTGGATTTACAGCCATTGCCAGTAAGTATATTCAAATTTATTTTTTAAATAATGTCTATTACAATATATTTTTATGAGCATCAATTGGCTGCCAATTTATAAAGAGTCAAAGAAGTAAGTAAATAATTTCGTTTTCTAGGTTCATCAGACTGTATAACTTATAGAAATGTTTTGTTTTAAATAACCGACTACTACATATCGTGTTTATGTTTCTCAAATATATAACTATATAATGTTCTACTGTTGATGGAACTGTTTTTTACTTGTTAGACAAAGATATTTTTATTTGTAACACTTAACATTACAAAATGGCGCCCAACGATCTTTCATCTCTCAAAACTATACTTTGCTGTCTGACAATTGAGGATAAATATGTTGTTTCTAATGTAAGATTAATAGTATTGGTTATAATTGGAATTTTATATTTTTAATTGTTGGTAGCATTTTTGATAAACAATTGAAATGATCAGTTTACCTTTTCCTTTAAAATAATTTTTTGTTATAGGTTAAATAGTCTAATTTAAAACACTTAAACCCCTACCACAAGTTTGGTACAATAACACACACACACACACACACACACACACACACACACACACACACACACACACACACACACACACACACAAACACACACACAAATAAAATATAATAAAATCTTGTGGTACGGGTTTCAGTGTGTTAAATTGTTTACATTTACCACAGTGCTCATTGAACATCTGTTAAATAGTCTATTTGAATAATTGTATAAAAGTTGTTAATAATAAATAACAATTGAAAATGGTAAAGAACAAAATTTAAATATGGATGATTCTCTATCCATGATTAGTGAATCAGGAGTAGATATGAATTTTGATAATAGTAATAAATTGGAAGTAGATTTGTCTAAGAAGAAACTAGCACTCATGAAGAGGTTAGGTCACACAATAATTGTTTATAAGTTGTGATCAGAAGGATAAATTGATTAAAGGAGGAAATGGTTCAAATTATAAAATGATTAATAAAATAGATTACTTTAATTTTAAAATTTAATTTAATAAAAATTGTAATGATATTCCCATTTAGGCCCAAATTAGAAATTTAAATGTCAATAAATTGAAAATTTGAGTTATTGATATAGTTTTGATTTAACAGGTTTTATTTAAGTTCATGTTAAGAAATTGATAATATGAAATCAAATGTTTTAAATTAGGAAATTGAATAACATAACAATCATTAATTAGGAAAGGGTGTAAAATTATTAATTTTGAAATTTACATATAGTCTTAAATATTGGTTAAATATAAGTGACCAATATTGATGCAAGATAAATGTTTTACAAATAATGTTAAAATATTCTCTATGAATATTCTTAATGATTTTGATTAGTGAGTGACAATTAATTTCTAAATAAAATATTTCCAAACCAAATGAATATTTCAGAGAATGGAAATGATATTGATAGGGCTAATAAGTAGAATCTACTTATTATTGAATATGAAAAACAATTATTAATGTGTTGATTACTAATATAAAACAATTAAAATGATATTGTGTGTATACATTTTAAAAATAAAATGTTACATTTGTTTAAGTTAATAGCTTTATTAAATTTTTAAACATGAAGCCAGGTATGTAGCCGAAGAAGAACACAGTAGTCTACATCGATGAACCAAAAATGCTGTGGGAGGCTTCGGTGATTTAGGGTTAGGGTATGCCATAAAATACCTAAGTAGCTATTTAGAAATTTGATCAACAGGTGTCAAAATAATCTTCAAATAAATATAAATATACTTATAAGTTTTATAAGATAATGCATCAAGTTATTTTTGTGTAAATTATAAATTCCATAAATGTGTTAATGAATAGGTTAAGTTACTAGGATGAATTTTTTAGGTTATAGATAATAAGAGACAAATTAACAAATAATTAATAGAATTTTTTTTAATATTTATAAAAAATAACAATAAATTTGACATACCGGTAATTTAAAATAATTGAATAAAACTTATAAAAGTAGTCAACAATGTTGTAATAATAACATAATTAGTAAATAAATACGTAACTTTTAAATAAAGAATATTTTTGTGGGTAAATTGATTGAAAAAAAAAGAAGGGGGGGGAATCTACATCAATTTGCACAACAAAATAAATATTTTGTTATATAATATTTTTTTTATAATATTTAGTAATATTATTAATATCTAAGTTTTTGCACAAACCTACATCTGCACATGAAGTGACAGTTGTTGACAGACCTTATTCGGTAGGTATGAACTGTCTAACAGGTTCCCCTCCCCCCAAGGAAACAGTGGAAACATACCTAGACTTGGGTTTTTCTTATCACTTTGCTTGAGTTTTTCTCCTTTCCTTACTACAGTTTTAAAATTATACACACAAATTTTCATGCAAGAAAATGATCCAATCTGACATAATTAGGCGACCTAAACCGAGGTCAGATATCTATTAAAATCCAATCCAAACCGACAAATTCGAAGTTTTGCTGACCCTAATATTTTTCTTATCTTATTTTATTGTATAATCAAGCCTTATGATAATTAATTTTGCGATATTAAATATTAATTAATATAACTGTTTATATTTTGTGTATTAGGTCACTGCTTTGCGGAACAGCCAGTTTGAAAATTTGTACATAGAAAAGTTCCCACAATTTAATCCTATCCAGACTCAAGTATTCAACGCAGTGTATAACAGTGATGATAATATTTTTATTGGAGCTCCAACTGGTTCAGGTATTTATTTATATTATTTATCTTAATTAAACCATGTAATTTTTCAAGACATTTTATTTGGTATATCTATGTTTAAATGAATTAGATTTAAAGGATTGTTGTTAAAAGAATGGTTATCTGGAAAGGACGGTTATCTAAGAATTCATTGATATAATTTTGAATTGTCAAGGGTTAAATAACTGTTATTTCATATAATAATTGTACTAGTCCACATAAGGGTGAAAATGAAGTGAAATAGAACTATAACATTAATATTAGTCTGAAATAGTGTCTTCTCAGTCAATGATTGTGTTTAGGAAAAACGTTGTATGAAATATGAAATTCGAATACCGTAGATATAATTTCTCCTGTTCATTGTGCAACATATAAAAACTGTTTTGTGATATTACTAAATAACTTTTTTGAATTTTTGTAAGAAAGTTAAATGTTTCATCAATTGAGGTTGTTAATTCTTTAAAATAAAAATTTTGTTTAAATAAACTATGAAATAATTATACAAATATCCAAACTGCAGTTAAAAATTTGTTTAGAGCTATAGATTGTATTGTATATTAGGGGGTTACCACTTCACTGCAACCTTTGTAGTCTTTTGTGCCCCTCTTTCATTATTCCTGCACTCACAACATCTTTCCAATCCTGTAGCCACCATAAAATGTAATTTGAAGGACATTTAAGGAGACTAGATCTCCCACTTCTAATTAGTATCTTTTCAAAGTTCTTGCTTTTTTAATAACTACAGTAACGCAGTAGGTGGCGAGGGATTTCCTCACCCTCCTTACTGTACCTATATATTATCATTTGTTAGGTCAAGTTTCCTATGTCCTCTGAGTTTACTGTGCCCATTAAGGAAGCCTGTTAGTAGTCTTAGCTCTGGATCTCTTCCGGTCGTAATTTCGAGAATCTCCTTAGCATGCCTCAGTCCTCTTGTTTTTTCCAGAGTTACAATCTACTGGCTTTTTCACCTCTTTTGAGTCTCATCTTTAAGTAATTTCCTCCAAGTCCACAGAATACTTCTGGTCCTACTAATAGAGTGAATGCCCTCTTCTTCACAAGATCATCTGCATTTTCATTGTCTCTATTCCCATGTGTCTTGATATCCAGAGGAGAGCTACTTTATTACTCCAGCCTAACTCATTAAATTGTTGTCACTATTCCCAAACCATCACTGAAGTGACAAATATCTCTCCAGCTTAACACATTGATGGCAGCTTGGCTTTCTGACAGAATTGTGATTTTTTCCCCCTTGTATCGCCTGTCAAGGTTACTTTACACAAAACAGTCAATAGCATAGGTTTCCGCCAAGAAGATGCTGAATAATGGGTCCATCTCCTCCGAGTACCTGGTACATAGCCCAAATACTCCGGCTCCAATTTCCTCTTTGGTTTTGGAACTGTCCATATAACTCAGTATAGTAAGAAAATGTTTTCAAAGTTTCTTAGGATTGAATTTCTTGGGAGTTCCCAACAGTCTGCCACTTCTTTTTCCATTGCTGGTAATCTCACTAGGCCAATCTTTGCCATTCACAGGTGTACTTTTATTGCAACTGTCTCCACAACTAGATGGAGGGGTCTTCCCAATGACATCTGGTTGTAATCAGCTTCATTCTGTTTGCCCATGCCACTACACGATAAATGATTATTGGTCTCACTATCATGATGTGCATCCATTGTAGAATCTGAGGGTGTGGCAACCCATGTTTTCCCCACTATCTCCTGCACGACATTAGGACAGAGGTAGCTTTATATATAGTAGACTCTAAATGCAGCTAAATGTTAGTCCCTCTTCCTATTAACTCTCAGTTGCTCATTTTAATTGTAACTACTAAAATCTCAATGGATATACAAGATGCCAATAAGCTCTCAAGAGTCAGAATTTAAACATTAAATGCTTAAAATGTGGTGGGGGAGGGGGAAGAGAAACAAGATGTTCAATCTTTAATAAAGTTTTAATTGCAGTCCTGATTTTTAAACACACATTATTATTTGGTTAAACAAATATAATAGTTATATCTTAATATACTTTTCTTTTTTGCCTACAGTTAATACACCCTATCTTTCTTTTGTTTAGGTAAAACAACAATTGCAGAATTTGCAGTCCTGCGATTACTATCCCAGCACGCAGATGGTCGATGTGTGTACTTAGTTCCTAGAGAGGCATTAGCAGATATAGTGTTTGCAGATTGGCATCATAAATTTGGCACAACACTTGGCAAGAAAGTTGTACTTTTAACAGGAGAAACTGGCACAGATCTCAAGGTTATTAACCTATTTATAAATAGACTTTTTTATTTCATTAAATTATTATAATACATGAGTGATTATGAGTTTTCTTCCCAAGATATGGTTTCTTTAAAGAATGTAAGTCTAGGCATAGTGATATCATATTATAATTATTTGCTGTGAGACGAACTGAAAAATTGAGATCTCTTTGTGATAGAATAAAAACAAAATTATTCTTTAAATATTTTATAAAATGTTTTTTAAGAACTAATTACTGAGTATGGTTGTGATCTATGGCATAAATCTTCTTTAGTTTCATAGAAGTGTTTGGTTAGACCTCTTATGGAAAGCACTAGGATTGGACGTAAGCTCTAATTTTCTGATGTCACACAGAAGGTGTGTGATTGTAAATCGGGGCTAACCTGACCGCAAAAAGATTGGGTTTACCGTCAATACTGAATTTCTAAAGAAGTCCTGAACTTGTTATCAGTTTCTAGACAAACTTTTAAACACCATTCACATTCACTTTAAAACAATGATTACGATGTTTGGTAAAGATTTTAAATTTTAGCATTAATAGACTACCCCATACATGCTGAAAGCATATGTCCGTCTGAAATGTTTGCTTCTGATTACAATATTGTTTGATTATTCTATATAACTTGTCTATAATGTTTGTTGTCTGAGGTTTCAATGTGTTGTTTATTCTTATTTGGATGGAAAGTTGCGTGTTATTGTACGAAATATTGAAGGCGATGAATTATTTTATTTCATAATATTTGTAAATCATTTAAGCCAAGATTGTTATTCTAATTTCTTATTATTATGACTATTATTTTTAATATGGATGTTTCTTTTATAAATAATCTGAACTATTTGGACATTTTTAGTAATGACGAAAAGTGGGATAGTAGTAAAAATGAAAACAGTGGGTCAGAAATTTTTTAATGTTCCATTGCTCCTGATTTAGTGCCAGTGAAATTTCTAATGGTTTCAAATGAAGATGAAGATTCTGGTGAATTCTTAGATCTTAACCCAAATATGCCTCCGACACGGCAAAATTAGAAGTCAGGTTACATTCATTCATAGATTTGGTTAATATATCTTTTAGTTCTCCTTTTCTCAAAGCATCTATATCATATAATTGGATTAGGATTGAATATAATTGATAAAACATAATTGAATATTAAAATTTACCTAACAATTTTCCCCTTTTCAATTAATATTTTGAATCCGGAAATAACTAAAATAAATATGATAATTAATTCAGGTTTCTTAATTTTATGATAATTAATATGAAGAGGTTTCTTCAAAATTGAGGAAAGTATCTTTTTTGTAAACCTTCCTCTTATTCATCAAAAACAAAGAACAGTTTTACAAACTTAGGATTTTATTAAGTAGTGATGTTTGCTAAAGAACTTTGGCCACTGCTATAGGCCTCTTAGTTAAAACAGAATTTTGAATAATTATAATTTGGTTAATTGTGACATAACTGGATTAATAAACTAGTTAGTAGTTACACTACAAATTTATTCCTCAAAAATTCTTTTTTTTTTTTTTTACAGCTTTTGGCAAAAGGCCAAGTTATAATTTGTACTGCTGAAAAATGGGATGTATTATCAAGAAGATGGAAACAGAGAAAAAATGTGCAAAACGTGCAACTGTTTATTGTGGATGAATTGCAGGTAAGATTATTACAATTTCTTAATATATTTCTGATTAAAGAATATGTTTAGATTTTGTATGGATAGGAGGCACAGGCTTATCTTGGAAAGTGGTCCTTGGTATTACCTAGTAGTACACAAATAGAAACACAATATACTGTATCACTAAAGTTCTGAAAAATATTTTGTAAACACTGTTCACCTTCTCAATCAATAGAAAGTTTTTTTTATAAAACATTCATCTATCGTTCAACACTCAACAGAGATCCATCCTCTGCAACCAAACTATAATAATTTAGTCTTCTTTCTATACTCTCTACTAATTGAGAAAGTGAACATTGTTTACGAAATATTTCTGAACTTTAGTGTTTTATTTCGTTTTCCTACTTGTATACTTCTAAGTAATACCAAGGATGACTTTCCAAGTAATGCCTACATCTTCTATCAATTACACAAAATATAAACATAATAAGCTACGTATCATATTAAACTCTAACTTAAAACCAAACAAAAATTATTAAATAATACGTTTGGTAATGTGATCTTGATATTTTTTTCAAAATTAGCTACTACATTTTGCATTTTAAAAATGTCATTAAAAATATACAAAATAACAATTTTAGGTTGCTACGGGACCTTGTGCTAAATAATGATTAATAACGTTGAAGTGCATTAAATTTCAATTAGTCATGTTGAGTCTGAAGAAAGGCACCAAAAAAAATTATTAAGATCAATTAGTGAGCATACGCCTGGGCTATGAAATTATATACTGCTGTAATAGATTAAGATTAGATAAGCACAAGTATGTTTAGTTATTGTTCTTCATGGGACTACAATGGAAATACTGTAATATGGAACTATTTCAAACCAGACAGTTTCCAGAAATTCTCAAGCAATAATTGGACAAATTGTGTTGTTTAAAAATGGTACATTTCCGAGTTATTTTACCAATAATAAACTATCTAAAGAGCTAGATATTATTTTGTTGATAACAAATCGTTAGTTTTTTATTTAAGTTAAAAAATCACAAATACACATTTGATCCTATGTTGTATTTTGAATTTATATAAACTTGTTACTCTTATGCTGATACTATTTTTATAACCTTTTTTTTGTCAAATTAATCAGTGGTTGGTAATACTGTATTACCAATAAATATATTCCTGTAATCTGTTCTGTAACACTATTTTTTTAATTTAAATATTTTTTAAAAAGCTTGTTTGGTTATTCATTCAATCAAATAAAAACAGAACATTAAAACCTCAAATAATAGAGTTAATAAAATAGTTTTTACTTTACTTTGCTGTCCAACATTCCCCTCAGAGGCTCACTTATAATGACAGTCATTCCTGAAGTACCCTTGGTGGTTCTACACATTCTAGTCATCTATTCTTGGGTTTAATCCGCCTCTCTCATGTTTCCTATAAGGTCTCTCTTAACCAATTGTCGTTCTTTTCTGAGAATTCAGAGGTCTTTATTTTATCCTCTTCTTCTTTGTTTTAAAGTGATGATGATCAGGAAGTTTTTCGCTGTTAAACAGGTATAACTGTCCAATGTTATGTTACACTTTGACATTTGTATTTAATATCTGCTCTAATATTAACCCTCTAACCGCCTACTATAAAGTCATGCCATTTTGCTTCTTATCATATAAGGTTTCATAGTAAAAGTCATTAATCGTTCCATACGGAGCTCGTTAATGTTTAAAAACAAAGGTGATTACAGTTTCCATGCACAAATAACACATAGAAACACTTTGTGCATGTAAACTGTAATCAACGTTGTTTTTAATAACTAACGAGCTCCGTATGGAACTATTAACAACTTTTACTAAGAAACCTTATATGATTTGATGATGGGTCACTCAGCCTGAAACTGCAGTAATTTAATTAACCAACAGGAGAGTAGTGAGACGTACCAAATAAAAAGGTTATATAAAAATGATTTACAAGTTTCTGCTAATCCTTGGGCTACAATAAAAATGAAACAGGAACAGTTCATCTTTGTAACAATTCGAAGAATGTATATATCTCATAAACTGTGAGAGCTACGATAATTTTGAGTACGAGGTTTGAAAGAAGAAAAATAATAATATAAATAAAATAATGTCAACTTGTGCTATTTGGTCAAGTATTAACATTTACAAAAACTATGTGAACAATGAACTCATATTTTCTTGTATTGCAACGTTCCGTCATGTGCTACTCCCTAGCGGCACAACACACCAACAACTTAATTATTATATTTTTACATTTTGTCATATGGCATTTAGATTATATAACTATAAAAGGTTGAAACATGTTCTTGACAATTATATATAAATTGTTCGGATACGATCTTTTTTTACTAGGCTATAAGGGTAGTTGAAAAAAAATTAGGGTGAAAACTTGTTATGAATTCTTGATTTTGTATAATTTTTTAGATCCTAAACTATAAAATTAAAAGTATTTTGAAAGCACAGATCAAAAGATAAAGAAACCTATACAATATTGTTACTGTAGATTAGTTGTACAGAAATATGGACTTGTGTAAATTAGACAAATAATGACGTAATTATATATTTTACTGCTACGAATGTTGCTCTATTAAGAAATACACAAACTTTATCAATTAATTAAAATTATTTATAACATTTTATGGACTTTTGGAAATATGACTATGAATCTCTGAATCATTGTCTTTACAACAGTATATAAATGATCGTTGTAGGATGATTTTTAATAGGCGAAATGTTGAGTTGGAAAAATTGTTGATTGATTATCACTGCACGGGACGGAATCCATCGTACCACTGCGGTACGATAATCAGTTGGAGGATTAAGCAATAAACTATCTCTCAACAAACAGACAAGACTTATGGTGGCCAATAGGTCTGCTAAATGGACAGTGCACAATAACATAGCATTTAAAAATGGGGAGTTGATAGAATGAGGCATTTTCCTGTGCTCCTATATGATAAAATTGGCAGAACACCTGTGCAACTATTAAATGTTTGCTCAGTAGCTCAACATACTCTGTAGGGTCTTTAGATAGAAGTTATATCACAATCTTTATGGGTTTAATACAGAGCCTTGAGTGGATTTCTAGGTGGTCATATATTCCACAATAGATCTCATTTAGGTCCCAAAAGAGAAAAACTTGCTGTAACTTTGTGACCCTGTATGAAAGGAAAGAAAATTACTATTAAAAATAATTTTGTTGAACTTATTATGGTTCTAAATTTTAATATCATTAAATCCTTATTTAAAAATTGTAAACATTGAATTAGTTTTGTTTAAGGAATAAGTGAACTGACATGATTTTAATTGTTCTAATTAATGATTACACTTCTATTCTATTTTAAAGCAAATTGGAGGTGAAGATGGTCCAGTGCTTGAAGTAGTATGTTCAAGAATGCGTTACATTTCATCACAGCTGGAAAAACAAGTTAGGATCATAGCATTGTCTTCAGCCTTAGCTGATGCCAGAGATGCTGCACAATGGCTTGGTTGCAGTCCTAACACAACGTTTAATTTTCATCCTAGTGTACGCCCAATACCACTTGAGCTTCATGTACAGGTAAGCTAATAATAGTGTAATCAAAAGTCACAACAATTAGGGCGATAAAATTTAAACCTAAATCATGTGATTCATATATATATATATATATATATATATATATATATATATATATATATAGTTTTACAGTAAATAAGATTGTTGTTATTGTAGTTTAATCTATAATTAAAATTTTGTTTTAAATCATGTTTTTCATGAAAATAGCATTTTAGTTTTCTTTTTGTCATTTTTTCCTAATTCAGATAATTACATCAATGGGGAATTTTACGATACATTGAAATTTTTTTATAATTTGAATATTAATAAATAAATCCGTGGTGTATCACCCACTAAGAGTCAGTGTGATTTGGAGTCAACACATCCAGTTCTCTTCACTGTACCGTTCTAGCTTTTATGATCAGGATTTGATATCTGTATATATTTGATATCAATCACAGCTCTCCACTTTTGCTGGTGGACCAACACAAATAGTTTGTATACAAAAGAGTTATAATCATTATATTTTAAACCAATAAATTTACTATTTTTATACATGCTATATAATTTCAAATTTGTTTTATTTAGTAAGATTTAAAAACATTGTTTTCCCATAGGGTTTCAACATCACTCACAATGCCTCCAGGTTGATTGCTATGGGGAAACCTGTGTATAACTCAATTTTGAAACACAGTCCCCATAAACCTGTTATTGTGTTTGTACCTACTCGTAAACAGGCTCGACTTACTGCTATTGATCTGTTAACTTTTACTGCTGCCGAGGGGCAACCTAACAGATTCTTTCATGCTGAGGAAGATGATATCAAACCATTTTTAGACAGAATGACAGATAAGGTAAGTCAATAATAGCCACTGTAAGTAATTTAATTTATTTTTCGTAATTATAACTACAAATTTGTTAGAAAAATAAAAATGAGTATGTTCAAACTGGTTTAATAATTATAAAACATTATTCAATTACCTTACATTGTATTTGTAGCTTTTCTAGGTGTCAACATTTTTGTCTTTTCTCAAATATGATTTAAATGACTTTTTTAATTAATTAGTAAAAAAAAAAAAAAAAAAAAACAGTACTAAAATTTTGAATCAAGGTTTTACCCATTTTTAGCTGTTTCAGTTGTTCTCCAATTTTCATGAAATACGATAAAAACATTAATCTTACAGGGCAGGGAATCATAAAATAAAGTATTAGGGAAACAAAAATCCCTTTTTTTAAAATTGAATTAGAAATTATGGATTTGTAATAGAGAAATTTCATTTAAGATGAGTGATGAAAATTTTTTAAATTTATAATTGTTGTTATCTTTTTAATTATCTTGTTTCCTGTCTCTTGTAAGCTCGATTTTTATTTCAATTCATATAGTAAACTAAAAATTGTATGTTTTCATCTGTACTACTTTTTATGTACAAATTTTCTAGATATACTAATTTTACTATTTTAATTATCCTCAAATGCAATTTATGTTTGTTCAGACACTAAAAGAGACACTGTCCCAAGGAGTTGCTTATATTCATGAAGGACTTTCCAAAAGTGACCATCGTCTTGTTGAACAATTGTTTGACTCCGGTGCAGTACAGGTTGCTGTAGTTACAAGAAATTTATGTTGGGCTCTGAACATTTCTGCTCATTTAGTTGTCATTATGGATACACAATTCTTTAATGGAAAAATTCATGCGTAAGTCGTTATATTAAATTATATCTTCTTTCCAACTAATATAATATTTATAAATTTTCAATGTATTGAAATTAATGTCTTAGATTTGCAAATATGGCATTATTTCTCATGCAAAATTGATTTTTGTCAATAACTTGAAATACTCATATTAATCATACACTGTGTAGTTATGGAAATTCATTAAAGTTAAGTTAACTTGTATGTATATCTATCATTAAACATAAGTAGTTATATTGTTGTGTTGGGTGTTAAGTAATCTGAACAAAAGAAATTATCAACTCCACGTGTTTATATAGAAGTCATTTTTTTAGTCAAAATTTTAATTTAAATGTTTAACCATCTACAAAACAGGACTTCAGTTCCTTGTTCTTGTTTGTCTTTCTAAAATATACCAAAATATGATTAATCTATATTATATTGAAAATCACCAGTTTATTTATTTAACTAAAGAAACTGTCTACAATAATTATATTAAAACTATTATATTTACTACTGTATTTATGTGAATTGTATTTATGTGATTCTTATATGTGATGAACGTAAAAAGCACCACTCTATCCTGATTTTAAGTCAAACAATATTTTATTTTAAACCAGTTGTATTGAAAATTATGTGGAATACACACCCCTATAAAAATATAGAACTTTATAAGTGCAAGAAAATAAAATATGATTATTTTCATGGTTTAGAGAGATTTTAGAGATAAATTGCATACTTGTATATATATAACTTTTATTAAAATATTTCCTTTATTCATCCATATTTAAAACTATTTTGTTCCGTATTTTCAATCTCCTTCAGATATTTTTTAAGAAGTTTTAATGCTCTTATTTTATTTGCATAAATCATCATGCCTTATATTATGATTACTTAATTAAAAAGTAACGAAGAGTGTGGTTTTCTTCCGTGCCTAGCTTTGTCTTTATAACATCTTCAGTTGACATAATTTTGAGCAGGGATGCAAAATATGTCCTAATGCACAAACTTGGGATTATGGCTCATCATGGCTTATCAATTACGATTATTTTTAACGATTATTAATGATTAGTGCATATAAAATGCCTTCTTACTTATATCATTACAGTGTTTGTAGAATGAGAAATCAAGTAAGGGTAATTAATAAATGTTACTGTTTCTTAAATTGTCAAATTATTACAATTGTAATCCATTAAACTATAGTATCATTAAACATTATGAATAGTGCTCAGTAAATTCCTTCAAACTAAAGATTAAATTGTTAACACAGTGTTTGTAGAATACGGAATAAAATAAAGGTAATAAATATATTTTACTTATTATAAAGTGTCAAATTAAATGAATGTTAGGTTAGAATATCAATAAACATTAAGATTAATTGGTTATTAGTGATATCTGATGTACAAGTCATGAGTGTTTCCACAAAGCCTAGAATTAAATATCGGAAATTCAGCCGGACTAATACCTTGAAATTCCTGTGCGAAGTTACCATTAAGAATAGCAAGAATTTGCTTCATTATAAACAAAACTGATAAAAAATTCAAAAGTAGCATTTCTCGCTGGTCTGTCAACTGGAAATAAAGCACCAAAGGGCTGGACCAAAGGGGGTGGATCAATAAAGCACCAATAAAGGGGGTGGACTAATCATAACTCACATAGGGAGTAATAGTAGATTTGTTGAAGGTGGACTCTGATTATTCAAATTTTTAAAAACGGGCGATTATCACGCAGATATGGATGGAGATTACTTCGAGGACTAGTTCTCTAAGACCCTTCCACTGCTCGAAGATAACAGCAAATTCGTGTTAGACAATATGTCATACCATTCTCAAAAAGTGGAAGAAGTTCTGAATTCTTCGTGGTCAAAAGAAAAACTAAAGATATGACTGAATTTGAAAGATATTGAATTTGACAATAATAAGGTTAAAGCTCAGTTACTAGAAATTGTACAACATCACCAAAGGAAAATATAACTCGTATGCAATTGATGAATTAGCTAAATACAGCAATAAAACTGTGTTGAGACTATCTCCATATTGTGAATTGAACCCAATAGATCTAATTTGGGCTCAAATATAAAATTATATCGCATCTAACAATACCACTTTTAAAATTTCTGACATCAAGTTGTTATGTACACAAGCTATAAACAAAATACAGAAAGAACAGTGGATAAAATGTGTCAGGCATGCAACGGATATAAACCCAAATTTTTTAAGTTAGGCAATATAATGGAAGATACGATTGAACTGATGATAATAAATGTTAACAGCAACAGTGGCAGTTCGTCAGAGTGTGGTAATTAATTTTCTATGATTTTATTGATGAGGCTGTTTTAAATGACCAGTTAGATTTGTATAACTCTCCATTAGTAAAACCTTTAAAAGTTATTTGTACTTAGAACAATTAACTTGTTTTCCCATTATGTATTGTTCCTATGGTCATTGCCCAGGCCGGGTATTTCCCCAACCTTCTATTCATTGTATCCTAACTCCCACCCTCTAGTTTTAAGGTTCTCTGTTTTTTTCATTTTTCTTCAGTCTGTAATACAGCCTCGTCAATGCCTTAGCAGGCGAAACCATTGGTCGGCTAGACTAATAAAAAGTGGATATTACAAAATAAAAAATTGTGTTTTATTATCTTTAATATAATTAATTTTTTTAAATTTTATTTTTAGTGCTAAACAATAAATAACAAAATATAAGAATGTTTTATGATTATATAAATAACATAAAGTCCTTTTTCAAGTAGCTGTAGCATGGACATTATGTGATTATTACGGGGTCCAGGAGTGTGCAGGAAGTGAGAGAGATAAGGTTGTATGTTGTATAGAGACTTATAAAACAACTCAGCTTATTACTTGAACAGTTTGCTGTCTACTAATGACTGGCTTATTTAAATAAACTATAGGCATAAAGCTAGTCATTATGTCACTTGACTTGAGGTGATAACATCTTACAGTCTATATATGTTAGATAATACATACATGTTCATGCCACATTAGGTGTAATTTTATATAAAGTATTAAATTGATCAATAATTGTACTCTTTGACAATATATTTTTTTTTTTTTTTTTAATAAAGCGTCAAACGTATCCGTGCTTTTGTGTGACACATCAGAAGATAAACAGTATTCTGTCACTTAAAGTGAAAGAACATAACCTGATAAATGTGTTGAGTGAGAAACTGGTTGACCTTGAACTTATTTACAGTAGTATTTTTCAAGGTTGAATGACACACACCTACACAATAGAATTATCATGACATATAAACCGAAAATTACAAAACTACTTATTATTATTATTTTGATTTTAAATTATACATTTTGTAGAAATCCCTGCCTTTCGTTTTTCCTATCATATAATTCAAAACAAAACTTTTTTTTTTTTTTTTATATCACTGCCAAGAAATGTTTGATATATTTTAGGTGTTTTTTTTTCCCCTTCTGATTCTCTGGTAATGATATAAAGGGAAAAAATGCTATGAAGACTTGATTGAATTATAGATGAAATACAAGTGAGTGATTTTCTTTGAATCAAAAATCATCCAAATAAGCCAATTTTCTTCACAGTGAACTAAAAAATTACATAAAAGATCCCAAAAAGATTTTAAGTTGTTTTTGTTTACTTACAATAAAAGTTTACTGAATGTATGTGGTAAGGCAGCAATGCTGATGCTTAGAAATACTCTTTGTTACTCAGAATTCAGTTGTACCTTTAAGAGACAATCTTTAATCATTATGATTTAACCTGTTGACAAATAAGCATAATGATCCCAAAACAGTGTGCACAGTAGTTGTTAAGCTCCCAAACAAGTAAGCACGGCATTTGCCATTTCTGACATTACTCTAAACCTATTTTATTTTGTCAATGCCCTGACATATGGCAGCAGTATCTTGAACTAAATAGATTTTCTAAATATTTATTTATTGCAACACATCTGCTAATAATGGTATCAGTGGCATATGGCATCTAAAACAATTACTTGTCTTACCGCCTTTATCGCATACGTTTACAATGTTTGGTGCGCTTTATTACTAGTTAGATGTGAGGAGAGTAGTTTATGTTGGTTCTTCTTTGTGGTTTGTTATATGTGTTTATTGTAAATTTTTATAAAAATGAGTGACCATATCGACTTTTTGTTTTTTTGGAGTAGACTTGTACTCCCTACGTATATATCTTTGTTTCCAAGAATATCACATGTTAAAACAATTATAAAACAAAAATTTCAATATATTTTTATGATATTTTGAGTTAAAATATATAAGTTTTCACATTAAAAAAAGAAGCAAAAATGTTACTCCTTTGTGATTTGTTTTTGGTCAAATGTGTACTCTCATGTAGCATGCATCAAAGCACGGCATATGTTATGCGCACTCGCCAACAGATTAATCAAAAGCACACTTAATGGCATGATAATGAAAAATGAAAAATTAACTGTAATTAAATATTTTTAAAAAAGTGTTTAGCAAATATTGCATGAATATCTATTGATTCATAAAGATTAACAAAGATCAGGCTGTTCCCAAACTCAACAATATGATTTAAAAAAAAAAAAATTATCATACTCTGATAAATTCAAATTACTCTGAAAGGTAATTAGTAATAAGACCTAACAAAAACAAATGTATATGACTGTATAATTAATTTAATACAAAGTATGTTTTCTGTTCATGAAGGTATGAAGACTTTCCAATCACTGATGTCTTACAGATGGTTGGACGCGCCAATAGACCTCTTGAAGATGATGATGCCAAGTGTGTACTCATGTGTCAGAGTTCGAAAAAAGATTTCTTTAAAAAATTTCTCAATGAATCTTTGCCAGTCGAAGTAAGTTAGCTAAAAAGTTAACAGAAATATTATAATTGACATCATTTTTGATTCTTTGTATAAACAACGATGTTGAAAAAAAAGCTTTCAATTTCAACATAATTTGTTTGAATTTCGATGGTTCTTAAACAAATTTAAACTCTTATAATTTCTTAGTAATTGCTTAGTAATTTTATTTCAAAATGACTATAAAATAATTAAGAGACATAGGCTTACCTTGGAAAGTGGTCCTTGGTATTTACCTAGTAGTACACAAATAGAAAAACGCACAATAAAACAAACAAAAATGTTCAAAAAACTTCGTAAAGACTGTTTATTTTCTCAATCAGTAGAGGGTATAAAAAGAAGACTTAATTGTTGTAGATTAGAGTTGCAAATGATGGATGTGTGTTGTGTTGAACCACGGATAAATGTTTTATTGTATTACTTTTATTAAAGGATAAAGGATGATTTATCTAAAATTAAGGTTAGGGGGTTCTCTGGATTTTTGACCCATTGATAAGACACTTCCCACCATTTTAATTCTAAGGGGTTGCATTCTGGAGGGAGTGATTTTTATAAATTTTGTCATGAAGCTGTCATCAAAAGTGGCAGTGTTGTTGGGTTGCTGCATGTTGTACAGTTGGTTTCTGTATATTCATAAATTTTACATCATGTCTGTGGCCATTCATCCTGGTGTTTAGGTTGTCTGTGGTTAAGCCAATATATTGAGTTGCGTGAAACCTTCACTGTAGTTGGTAGATAACATTTTGTAGTGCATGTGTGATGGCATATAATTTTAAATTCTGATTTACTGGAGGAACCATTGAAGATGTTGGAGGAAGATATATTTTGTATCTTGAGCCTATTGAATGGAAAAGAACCATGGGGAAGGTTTTTAGTAGAACTTTAGTGTTTTATTCTGTTTTTCTATTTGTGTACTACTAGGACCACTTTCCAACTGTGTCTCCTATCAATACAAAATCTAAACATAATAGGCTATATGCTCTATTAAAGTCTAACCTATAAAATAAATTAGTTACTATATTCCAAGCTTGGTTTAGACTTTGGAGAAAAACAAATTTAAAATTAGATAATTTTGAGTGTTTCAGATATGTCTTTATTTCATAAAAAAGTACATAATATACAATTGCATCCTATAGTTGTCCAACTCAAATATGTATAATAAAAGCTTAACAAAACATTATACCTAAACTCTAAACTGCTAATTTGCATAATCATATATAAGTTACTGTTTTATCCCTTTGCGAGCCACGGACGTCTATGTCAGTCAAGCATGAAGCATAAAGAGCCAACAACGTGAATAGACGCAAAAGTACAAATTAGTTTTTCTATTAGTTATAAGTGAAGATAAATTTCAGAGCTGTTTATGGTAGTATAAATTAAGTTGAAATACGCATGTAGCTGTCAACGCTGTATTTATTGACAAGGGAACAAAATGTCGGGCGGCCTGTCTTTCAATGTCTCTCACAGAGCCAAAGACGTCTTACCCACGCATAGTTAGTTGTGAGTTAACGCGCTCGAGCCTAGTTGTTTTCTTGTTTGTTGTCCTCGAATTAGCAGTCGATGTATTTTATGTTTGAACAGTTTTGAACGTCATTGTAAAGTTTGCTCTTTGTTTTTATTTTGTTATAATTATTTATTGTACTTTAGTTTTTTAGTCGTAATATATTTTGTATAATGGCGAATCCAAACGACCAGGATTTTTAGCAATATGTTTTAGAGGTAATTTATGCTTCAAAACCAAGAAGTGGTACCGGAAATTTTTTTTTTTTTTGGCTACTGGAGGTGGCAATTGTAAACTTGTACATTTTATATAAAGATTTACAGCAAAAGAGCCATTCAACACCTATAACCCACGAACAGTTCCGAAAAAGTTTGGTTCGTGACCTTGTGAATGATAAAATGATATCATTCAAATAAACGAAAAGGGAGATGGTTAGCTCAAGGTTCGCTTGAAGAAAGATTATATGATCGTCATTTTACGGAAAAAAGAAACAAGTTTTTTTTGGTGTGTTGTCTGCACTAAGAAGGGAGTTCGCCGCGAAGCAAACTATACGTGCAAGAATTGTACCTGCATCTCGACATCTGTTTTGAGGAGTACCACACAAAAAAGGTTTACGACTAAAGACTGATCTTTTTTTTTGTAACTGTTGAAGTATATTTTTTTATTTAGTAAACAAACTGAAATTAGATTATAGTGTTATCCTATTATTATTTATATGTTTGACAAATTTTCATTTAATTAAAAAAAAAAAAAATTTTAGTATATACATATATATATATATATATATATATATATATATATATATAATATATAAATATTTTTAGTATAATAATATTTTTTAGTATAATTATATATATATATATATATATATATATATATATATATATACTATATTTATAAATAGTTTATTTATAGTATATATAGTAGTAATATAATATGTGAAATATATTTACTACATTTCTAGATATTTTATATCATAAAAAGCAAACACAATTTTTTAAGTAGAACATAATATTGTAGCTTATTGAACATTAGTTTTGTCTTTCTTCCTCCCACAAATTTTTACTCTTAAATAAATAAAAAATTTGTTTAAAAATATTTTTGTGTTTTTTTATTTTCTTATAATATTAGAAACTTTTTTTTAAAAATTTGCTTTAGGAGTATGCCATTTTTTATATTTCCAACTAATATGGCTCTATGGAGAAGTCATACCCAATTTAACATGGCTTGCAAAGGGTTAAACTATACAACAAATTATTAAACTTTATTTATACAGTTTCTAAAAGTGTGAAAGACATATTTCAATAATGAAGTGTAGTCAGCATAGTCAGAAACAGAAATATTTGCAAAGTTTGGAGTTTGGACATTTATCTTTCTTTTTGTTAACACTAGAACCACCTACAAATTCTCATTTTTTAATTCATAAAAAATAGTAATAAACACAACTTTGTTATATATCTTTTTTTTCAGGAAGGTGAGTAGAATTTGGAATTAGTATGTTGGGAATCAAAAAATGAAATGAAAAGGCCAAAGCCTATTTATACAATACAACATTTTTTTTTTTTTTTTTCTTTTTTTTAAAGATTTACTAAAGTTTTTATAATGTAGTTGTGAATAAATATTAATAAAAAATTTATCAATTTATTTAAATTTAAAAAACTTTCTGAAAAGATTTTTTTTTTTTTAAATTCACCAAGTATATTAATATTATGCAAAGCACAAGTTATTATATACCATTGTTTAGAGAAATGTACATAAAATTGTTGAACTAAAAAATTTATAAATTTTCTATAATGATACATTTTCGAGTAAAGTAGTCAAGAATGAGAAAAGTTATCTTCACGTCCAAAAAATTTAACCTAAAACTCACCAACAAACTTGCATAAAAATATGTTTAGACTCTTCAAAAACTTACAATAGTTGTAGAAAGTAGTTGTGAAGATAAATCTGTATCAACACCTATCAACAAAACAATAAATAATAAATCAAAAACTCTCAAAACCATAATTTACTGTGCACTAAACTGTACTACTATAGACACTGCTAGGCTTCATATTGCTGTGTTACAACTCAACTGTAGTAGCAATATCACAAGACACGTTTGTTGTGTTGCTTTCCTTGTTCTCGCCAGTCCTAAATATTAGTTGGACAAGGGAATGGAATAAAATATTCAACAGATCTGAAATTCTACTTTTCAATGATGTAAAAAAATGTCGAAAAAATCAAAATATTACTAATCAATATTTGATATTTCGTAAACGTACCGAAAAGAAAACTGGATTGGTATTCTTGGTTACAAATTCAAAGAATGTATATATCTCAAAAACGATGACAGCTACAATAATTTGGAATACAGAGAAACAGAAATATGGACTTGTGAAAATTAGACAAAATATTTCTGTTTCAAAACTACACAGTTGTTGCGTTACTCGTTTGTGGTGAAATACACAAAGTTTACCAATTAATTAAATATTGTTTATAACCTTACATGAATAGATGAATGGTCACATGAATATGAATGTTTGGAACATTAGCTTTACAACAGTATATAATTTAATGTGGCACAATGATTCTTAGTAGGCGAAATGTTGAATTTAAAAAAGTGATTTTGTGTCGTTTAGCGCTACATGAACAGAGTTAAACACAAAATGTGTCGAATAGCAGTTTGAGGATTAATGTTTATTTTATAATGTGGCGAAAAACAATGTAATACATGTTGGGATTGAAATTATAATTGTAACCTTCCATTATTGGGTATCCATATCCTTAAAGTTCAAAATGAGGTATATAGCTTGAAAAGGATACTTTAAATTCAAACAATTATATTTCCAAATTGTATTTCAACTCATAATTGGACAATTCATTAGGTTTGGTTTCTTTTTAGAATTTTTTTTTTTAATGAAACATTTACCTTTACTTGATATAAAATAATTGAAAGAAATAAATAGTTAAACTTAAGATGTATGTCATTTTCAACATCTTTTTTAGAGTCATCTAGATCATCGTCTTCATGATCATTTTAATGCTGAAATTGTTACCAAGACCATTGAAAACAAACAGGATGCTGTGGACTATCTGACTTGGACATTCTTGTACAGACGACTTACACAGAACCCTAACTACTACAACCTACAAGGTGTTACACACAGACATTTATCAGATCATCTGTCAGAATTAGTAGAAAATACTCTGCAAGATCTGGAACATTCCAAGGTAAGTCCACAGACCTATTCAGTAGCTAATTTGAGTTTTTCTTTCTTTTTGACTTTATATTTTCTGATTATTTCTTTGAGTCTTGGATTCAAATTGTCAGTCTATTTGCAATGATGTAACAGTCTGTACTTCTGATTTCATTTGAATTTAATGGGTTAGGTTAGGGTGGAAGCACACACACTTATAAAACAAAACTCGGCATCGTGAATTTCAAGGAAAATGTACTGTTAATCACAAGAAAACTAGCTGTTGTAAAATGCCCAAATTTAATACTTTTTAATATTTCTCCTCCCTCTCTGAAATTACATACATACTACTATTGATTATTACTTAGGATCTAGCATAATAAAACAAAATAAGAATTTAATTTTATGGAGGCGCTCTTGAAAAACCAACATATACATCAATAGTCCAATACTTAAAATTATTCAGAGTCTTTACTGTCTGTTAATATCACATCAATAATAATAATAATGGCGTGAAAGATGTTTTTTATTTAATTTATGAGTTTTTATTGATTTTGGTTTATCAAGTATTAATAGTCAATTATTTGAAAATCTGTTCGGGCACCATTTTGTAAGATGTGTTATGTCCAAACTACTGTTTAGTCGTTATTCAAACATATAAAAAGAATATCAAGGTTCTAGCCCTAGTCTGTACTTACCAGGTCGGCTACGTATGAAACATGAATGGATGGATATACTCAATGAATGTTTAGACAAACATGATCGTTTTTAAATGAAATCTCTCTTTTACTCTAATTTTAAATTGAACATTTTGACAGAAAATCATCTTTTATTATAATTATCTCTATCCTAAAACAAACGTATTAAATCATCAATAGTCCTGCAATGTTCAGTATCTTTCTCATAAAGTTAAATATTCTTACTTACAACAAATGTCTGAAATCGAATCTCTCATGTATTTCTATCTTTAGACAATAATATAAAATGTTACTTTATTCAAAGTGGCTTCGGAAAAATTGTTTAACACCAACCCGCGCCTTTTGTCAATTGCAGCCTAGAGGGTGTTACATTTATTCATGGCAGGCGCTTAATTTGAATTGTTCGAATATCATTATTTGGTTTAAATATTTTTGTTCAAAGTTTTTATAATTGTCATTTAAATAATTTTAATTTCTATGTACTATGCAAACTTCTTAATTAATTAAATATATAACTAAGTCCTTAATAACTTTATTTATTTATTTTTTTTTTTACTGGTAGAAGAATGTCCCATGCTTACAGAAGTTTATGCAAATATCTATGCCGCAATCCTTCTGATTATCTATCATCTCTCTTTTAAATATAAAAAGTTTATAACAGTAACATTAACATAAGTGTCTATACCACTGATGCTTAGCACTGATTTTACCTAAATACAAATTTAAAATGGTTTTTTCTAAGTTTTGCTCGTTGAAGCGTTGCTCTGGTTGAATCGTAGTTCCAATCAGAAGTTGGTGAGAGAGCCAAAAACAGGACTTCTCTTGCCTCAAGGAGACGAGCAAGTGGTGTTCCCAAAATCCGGACTAAACTTCTCCAGTCGGAAAGTATGATTATTGGTGGAATCTGATAGCCAATTACAAACGCTAATTGTCAATCTGACTGTACTTGTCGGCGCACAAGAACAGTGCACTGATCTAACGCAAACCATTATTTTCTTTTTCAATTTGATCTTACCTAACTAATATTTTATAAAAATGACTTATACTTATATCTTAACACTATAACTATAAATTTTACATACAACCCATTTACTCTTTGGTCTGCAACATTAACCAAATTTGAAAACTTGTCCATCCGTCTATACTTTATTTTGATATGCGAGTGTGACACTTGTATGACGTAAATCAGTACATCATACACAGTTACACCTCACCTATTGAACAAAGTACTAACCCAACATGAAGCCCAAAAGTGTGCAATGTTACATGATCATTGCCATCTTATTGAGGGTATTGTTTGACATATTATTTCAAATTTAAATATTTAAAAATTATTATTATAATTTAAACATTTAATGGCAAAGATCTGTAAAAAAATTGCCGCAATTTCCTTACATTTTTTAGTTGTTAAGAAAATTTGAATTTTCCATATTTAAAATACATTGTATTGTAAAAAATAGTTGTTTTTGAGTTAAGAGCTTTAACAACCTAAACAACTTTAAAATGTAAACAATTTCATTTCATTTGTTTTAAACTGTAAACAATCACAATTAATTTTATAACCATAGCCATAATTTATTATTGCACCTAAATAAATTTAAAATTGTATAATAAAATATTGTTTGGTAAATTAGTTAGCAGAGAATAAACAAAAAACTAACAATAATCTTATATTTAATAGGAATTTCTGCGTCAATCACATATTGTTTGACTATAGGGCTGATTTTAATGATTGAAGTGTCAAGTTAAACAATGTTTCCTGCATAATTGCCGAAAATTGTCAATTTTCTTTGTACACATGTATTTGTAATAAATTTATCTTTTAAATAACATGCCTGAGTAAATAAAATGTTTTACAACAAAAATAATTGAACAGCTGTTATAAATTCTCAAATATGTTTTATTTTGTTGTTTTGTTTGTGAATTTAAAACTGCTGTTTTATATTATGGATTTACATTGTGTTGGGATTGTTTGGTTATATTTCACAGACAAAATAATATAAAAACATGCCTAAATATTTTAAAATTAAACTTTATTGAGTGACTAAAACAAAATGCTATACATGGTTACTGAACTCCCTAACTGAATAGAACTCCTACAATGATTTTTTTTATTTGTTTTTAAATTAGTATATATTCAAAAACTATTCTTCTAATCTGAAAGTTTGTTAATAAGTGTTATACCCACCTGTGAGGGAAGCATTCGGTAAACAATTAGTTTATATGAGGAAGATAATATATAGAGTTTGATCCCGTAGTGTGATAATCATAGAAATTATTGTAATGTTATAAACTGGTTTACATTTGATCCAATTACTGTATAATATATAATGATTTCATAAAGTTAATGATTAAAAAGGTTAATATTTTTCAATCACTGAATGCTTCTGTGCAAGATTCTATTCTTTTTAATTGCTTATATTTATAAGTGTAACACCATTTGTATCTCTTGACTTGAAGAGTTATCCTATACAATTGTAACATATTTCAGTTAAGTGTATATAAGACCATATTAGATCACAAAAGTAATGCAGTGCAATAATTTTTTTAAAGATTTTTTTCAATACAAAAATTATGAGCAATTTTTCTTTACATAAAACTATATGTATGAATGTTATAACATACTAAATGGATGTTTATCACCAGACCTTAAAAATGTCTGCTTTGCACCATTTACAGGATTATCTCCCAACATAATATTAGTATTAAGAGCTAGATCATTCAATTTCAAACTACAGTACAATACAAGACCAAAGTATTGTCTGGATTTTGTAACAGATTCTGTCTGAACCATTACTGTTGTGTCATATTCAAAGTTAAGTAATGGTCAATATTTAAATATGACATGATGAAAAATCCTAAAAATAAATAAAATAGGTCCAAAGACAAATCCTTTTAAGTACTCTCAAACTTAACTTTGTCTGGTAAGATGAACCCTGTCTACTTAAGCCTATTTGGATAGTGTGAAACAAAATCCACACTAAAAAAAAATAATAATAAAAAAATAAATAAAAAATTAAGAAATGTTAATGAAGCTGATCATTTCATCAGTTGTGAATTTCTCTTTTTGAAAAACATAACTAGAACTCAGAATACGTTGTGGATTATTCTGTTACTACAGTTTGCAACTTTGGTGGACTAATTGTTTAAAATATTTTTCATATTTTTGGAGCAGACAAATAATTTGTCAACTTCATTAACTGTCTTCTTCAATTTGTATCTTATGGCTGGCATTATATACTTGAAAGTCTGAAATTGGCAAGCTAGTTATATTAAATTTTGTATTTCTTTATCATGGCGTATTGTAAGTCTGACTTGAAACTCAAAAATACTATTGTTTGATTTCAGTGTATTAGCATTGAGGATGAAATGGACTGTTTGCCACTCAATTTAGGAATGATTGCAGCTTATTATTACATCAATTACACTACAATTGGTGAGTAAAATAACTCTTTTTATAATTGTTTCAATTTCTTTCAAAATTTGTCATTGAAAGAATGTTTAACTTTTTAAAACTTATAATTGTTATCATATTTACAAATGTGGCTTTATTAAATGTCAATATTTAATATTCTTCCAGAGTTGTTTTCATTATCATTGAACAACAAGACAAAAATACGAGGTCTATTGGAAATTATCTCATCCGCTGCAGAGTATGAAGCTGTTCCAGTCCGTCATAGAGAGGATGCTCTTCTCAGATCTTTGGCGGCACGATTGCCTAACAAACTACCAGGAAGCCCGAAATATAATGACCCTCATGTTAAAGTCAATTTGTTAATACAAGCTCATCTCTCTAGGTTACAGTTAGGAGCAGAACTACAAGGAGATACGGAGATGATATTAGGGAAGGTTAGTGAAATTTAGACATTAAAACGCATTTTATTGAATATTAGGTCAAAATCAAAATGTAACAAATACTATATCTTGAAAGTGATTTAGATCACAGAAAACCTTGAAATATTTCATTAATCCTTGCTATGAATGACTTTAGACATTATCACTATGCCGCCACACAATGCTTCTCAGAACTAAACTCGTTTTATTGTTCGTCTGATCTGTGCTACAAACGAATGAAGTTGTATCTTGTTCAATAACCTTGAATATTTGCACGCCATCTGTTAGTAACAATCGGAACTATTTGTCCTCCTTAGTTGAAAAATATATTTTTTACAAAACTATTATTTGTGTTTAATGTACAGCAGATATTTCTTGTTGAAACTCCATATTAAAGGATTAAATAAAGCAATAAAGCTAAAGTTTCAAAATTATTTTAATTTTGGGTCATTCCCCTAACCCTTCCCAATTTCTCTTATTGTATTTCAGTTTCCTGTTACTTGTTTATGTATAAATAGTTGTCAATACTTGTTAATTATCAGTTGTCCGATGATGCCGCAAGGGGAAACAATTGTAGCTCATTTATATTATTAAAATAATTTTGAAACTTTAGCTTTATTACTTTTTAATCGTTTATTATGTGTGTTCTTATCCCAGCTGTTTATTATTAACACTCACTTGATATATAAAATGGTATCTACTTTTGCATTCTCCTAATGTTTTCAGCGATTCGGAGATTGAGAATTTGTTGTTATATGACAAATCTAAATGATTTATTTAGTGTAAACGATGACCTGGTGTATCAAAATATGATGTGAAAGTAAGTATGATGAAATAAGTATTCCCTCTTCATGTAAACAGGCTAGGCCTAGAAAAAGGAATGAAACAGGTAGGGCTAAAAAGAAATGAGTTTACAATTGTGCTAATGGGATTTTCAATCCGGTTATTTACAATTATGATTCTTCTAATAATGGAATTTTAGAGTTTTGACAGTGAAAATGATTTTTTTTTTTTTTTTAATGAATGTTATCTGAACATTTATTAAATTTAGTTGTCAGGGAATCCAATCATTATCATGAATATGTTATGACCAAGGTTTGATTATATTATGTTATACACTGTTCATTTGACGAAGGCTGTTGGAGAAAGGTACTACCTGCCCTGCACCCTCGCACACTCACGAGCAAGATACAGTGACAGCCCCCTCCCCCACTCACACACGCAAGCACAGGGTCATAATCCCCTGTGCTTGTGTGTGTGAGTGGGGGAGGGGGCTGTCATCCTTTGTCAAATGAACAGAGTATAGGTTCTTTCACAATTACCAAACCTGTACTCATTAAAGTGAGGCCTTGAGAGTCCCATCTAGAAGTAGATTCCCACTAGGAACTCATTTAAGTTGTTCAAAAACACTCCTTTTTTTAATAAAAAGTAATAAATTAACAACCCATATTATTTAAAAAAAATTATGATATTAATTGATAAAAAATTATTAAATAATTTTAATTTTACATCAATCATTGAATTTATGTGTTAATTTTCAGGCTATTAGACTAATCCAAGCTTGTGTAGATGTACTGAGTTCCAATGGTTGGCTATCCCCTGCTGTTGCTGCCATGGAGTTGGCACAGATGGTTACACAAGCAATGTGGAGCAAAGATTCATATCTGAAACAGTTACCACACTTCTCATCTGATATTATAAAACGTTGTACAGAAAAGGTGAGCTGGAAAATGTTGATTCTTAATGTAATAAAATGTATTATTCAAGATAAAATTTACAGTTTACATGCTAGCTTTACAATTCTAAGAAAATATTTGTTTCATAAACTTATATTGAACATTTATGTCAATATTAAAAATTATAAATGTTACTCTTTTTAAAAGTCATTTTGTGAGGTTGACATGAATATTTCCCCTATGCATATCAGCTGCCATCAAACCAGAAACTTAATTGATCTTTGAATAACTGAACTGTTTGGAGATCACATCATTGCTTCTTAGTTCTTATGAAATACAAACAAATAGTTGTTAAACAACAGATTACTTTTGTTATATAACATACCCTAGTATAACAGTACAAATCACATCAATAACTTATGCAACAGGTTAGGATAGTTAGCCTAAATTAACCAATAACAACATAACCTAAGTCAAATGAAAAATAGACGATTTGGATAATTAAGCATAGAACACAACGATCTACATTCATAAGTATTAATAGCAGACATTTATATACAACCTATTATTAATAAACCACCTATATTCATTCAATTGCAAAACAAATCATTTCTATTTATTTATTATAAATGGCGCACAACGTGATTGGCATGATTGTGTTATGAAACAATATGTACATATCAGCTTGGTAACAATTAGGATATTACATTAAAAACTTATCAAACAGTAGCCTAGATATTTAAGTTAGTCCTAGATAAATTTGATAATTATAAATCATTTACTAGTACATAAACATCACATTCTAGTTTTAAAATCCATGTTTATATGTGTTAGAATAATTAGTAAGTAAAGTAATAGGCTAACCATAAAAGTAGTACATACATGATATCAAGATGAGTTCGCCAGACGAGACATCCAAAGCAAACTATGACCTTAGGCAGACAATACAACAAACCGACAAAGCCAAGGAAGGGCAGTTACCAATTTTAAGACGAACTGCTTCCAATATAACAATAACCGACCCTATACCTCAGGATATCGAGACCAACTCAAACACTAACGACACTGAAACCGGGATAGCTATGAACATACCTACCACATCATCCCCTAACCTGTTAGAGCAGATGACATTCCTTATTGCAAACTTACAAATAAATTTAGAAGAAAAATTAAAATTAAACCAAATAGAAACCAGTCAAAATTTAGAAGAAAAATTAAAATTAAACCAAATAGAAGCCAGTCAAAATTTAGAAGAAAAATTAAAATTAAATCAAATAGAAATTAAACAAAATTTAGAAGAAAAATTAAAGGAAAACAGTCAAAATTTAGAAGAAAAATTTAGGCAGAGCGAGGCTAATATAAAAGCCAACTTTATAGGAATACAAATGGAAGTAGGGCAGCTTAAAGAATGTATTGCTACACAAATAAGCCAGGTAGAAAATAAATTTTCGGAAAATTTCACGGAATTAGAACAAAAATTACAGGCTAACAATTCTAAGATTATCGAGTTAGAAAATAAAGTTGACCTTACAATCACTACCAAAAGTCTAAATGAGTCCCTACAAAAACACGAGACTACAATCGACGAAAAATTGGAAATAAATAACCATAATGTTATGAGGGAGGTACAACATATAATTTCGGAATTACCCAAAACAAACGACGTTAGAAACGTCCTACCCCCTATAAATGTTACATGCGGAGCCAACGGACACGAAAACAACAACTTAGTCATGCCTACACTACCAAAATTCAACGGGAGGCAACCAAACCCTAATGAATACCTATATCAACTAAGCAGGTACTACGAACGGCTCACGAATCGGACCATAGGAAACCCTATCGACAGACAGGATTGCTTGTTCGATATCATCGAGAACAGCTTAGAAGGCAGTGCGAGCAGATGGTGGCAGCTGGTTAAGCCCGACATTACCAACTTCCAAAAGTTTTGCGAAGAGTTTTTGTCCAAATTCTGGAGCAGGGATGTCCAAAAGGGGATTCGACAAAAACTAGAGTTCGAACGGTATCGACCAGGAGGGAAACTAACCCGCAGTGAATATTTCATCGACCGTGTTCTAATAATGAAGTCGATGATTCCACAGCCTCCAGAGGAGGACATAATCACCACATTGGTGGAACACTTCGACAAAATTATCCAGGACGCACAGAGGGTGCAAAACATAACCAGCATCAAGGAATTCTCAGAACTTCTGCAACGTGAAGACACGGAGGAGGCCAATGCGGAGATAAGACACAGGAACACTACACTACAAAGGTCAACACACAACACGACACTACCCCGACCGTCAACATCATTCCAACACCCCAACAGAGGAACACCACAGAGAAACCCACCGTATTACAACAACGCACAAGACTATAGGAACCACCCTTACAGACATCAGGACGGTTTCCAACACAACTCAAGATACACACCCTACCACGGAAGCCCCCAATCAAATACAAATCAGAACGGTAACAGATTTACGACAAGACGAACATTCGACCGTCAACCTGGACCTATCGCCACAGACTTCAGGTACCAAAACCAAACCCAGAACAGACCAACATACCCACCACAAAACACAAGACAGCATAACGAAGCAAGAGGAATGACTTACCCTACTAAAGAACAGACGAGAGAGTGCCAAATGATTGCCACAACGGCGAGACCGCCGAGTTCAGATAGAACCGGAGAAGAAGCAAGGAGTGATACGAACCAGAGTGCGTTAAACACCAACGCACTGGTTTAGATTCTACGATCAAGATAACTAATGGCTGTACAGGTAAGGCTGAAGAAAATGGACATATCAGCACTTCACCAACTACACCAGTGCAAGGAGCAACGGAACAAATCGGAATTAAGCCATTATTAGAAAGGGAGCAACAACCATTGGAAAGAAACCCTATAATTATAAGTAACCTCTACTGCGACAGGGAGTTTTTATTACGAGAAGATGACAACGAATTGAATGAGCCCCTAATGAATTTTAAATGCCCGGAAATAAATATTAAACTTAACGGTTTGAATACAAATTCACTTCTGGATACAGGCAGCAGCATAACTTGCTTGTCCGAAACGTGGTTTCTCAACAACAAGAGCAAATTAGGTCATGTGGAACAGTTACCCGTCAGTAACACATTTATAACAACCGCCTTAAACAGCAAATCAAAACGAATTTCACAAATAATAATGGTAAAAGCAGAGATTAAGGGACTAGAGTTTGATTTACAATGTGTTATAGTACCGTATCTTATCAAAGATTGCATTTTAGGAATAGACACGATTAGGCAAATGAAGATGGAATTAAACTTCGAAAATAATGTTATTAGTATAAAGAACGCAAAAGGCGATGTACTAGAACTTAATTTAGAATGTGAAGATATTAAAGGAATAAAGTGCAGAATGGTATGCTACGACGATAACAACAATGATAATATTAAAAATAAAATTTTAAAGACAAACAATGAGTACAACGACGATAAAATAAGTGAAATATACAAGACTTTTGAGGCAAACGACAAATTAAAGAACATCCAACGAACACAAATGACCGACTTAATCATAAAATATTCTGAAACTTTCTCCAAGAAACCAGGAAGATGTATTGTATACAAACACCGAATAAACGTGGAACAGCCAGAGAACTACCGAGCTCAAAGTTACCCTTTCCCAATCAACCTACAGGACGCAGTAGAGAGAGAAATTAACTCTTTATTAAAGCCATACCGCCAGAACATACCTGTACAGACCAACGCCTACTACATACAAAATGGAACACCCCCAAGTGAATTGACTACCATGGAAAACAATGAGTGTGAATAAAAACAGTGAAATACCCAACAAACTACCCCAGTGTTCCCCATTATAAACTACAATCTTATGAACTACATAAGTCCCCAACCCCTACAAATCACCAACAAGTGTTATCAACAACAATAATATGAGCAAACAGAAACCACAACGAGGGTTTGAAAAACAATACTACCCCAGAATAGAACTAGAATTGTAATAACCATGTTAGATTTAAGGATTATTATTAGTTATAAGTTATTTCATTGTTATTAGTTATGTTATTTGATTGTTACCAGTTATAGTTAGATTAAAGATGTTATTTGTGCTTCACAAAATGATTTTGGATTCAGTACCCTCATCAAAATCAGTTTGAAGGGCATTATAACAGTACAAATCACATCAATAACTTATGCAACAGGTTAGGATAGTTAGCCTAAATTAACCAATAACAACATAACCTAAGTCAAATGAAAAATAGACGATTTGGATAATTAAGCATAGAACACAACGATCTACATTCATAAGTATTAATAGCAGACATTTATATACAACCTATTATTAATAAACCACCTATATTCATTCAATTGCAAAACAAATCATTTCTAAAGCAGACGTAAGATAGGCCTATCTCTAAATTGTAAACATTCGAAATTGAGACGCTGACACAAATTAACCACACCACTACACAACCATAACATCACATATCTTTATTTAAAATCATTTCATAAGATCCCAAACTTTATTTACAAGCAAATCACTACTAATAAGGAACAGTGAGTTTGCAATGTTAAACACGAAAACGGCCTACGGCCATTCTCCAAAATATATGTAACCATATTTCGAAGTACTAAATAGAACAATCAGACTGTAAATTACTCTAAGATACCACTACTTATAAATTATTTGTATGTAAAAACATCTGTTAGTTTTAATTGCAAACATTGTAAAATATTGAGGAAGAAGAAATAAGTTACTGATGTAGTCATTTAGTCAACCTTGTATTAAGATAGATCAGCTGATATGTATGTACGCGGTCTAAATCACCCTTAAATTAGTTAAATAATGTGTAATTAATAAACAAATTGATACAAAACAACAAATACGAATAAAAGAAATGATTATTACAACCCCAAATTGCCAATGGCCAAGAAAAGAAGAAAAAAAACGGTACTATATGGTGCCGCGGAAGAATCCCAACAGTTTCAACAAACGATCTCACTTAAAATAGAAAAATATCGCTCCGCAAGACAACGAGGCGCCATGTTTTAAAAGAAATGATAGAAGAGTAACATTGTGGAGACGAGACAGTACAGAAGCCAAATTAACATCCAAAGTTTTCTTTATAATATTTGTGTCTAAATTAGTGATTAGAGTCAGTGTGAACTGTACAGAGCATGGTATGCTCTGTTAATTAACTATTCTAAACATTTACCAAATTCAAAGGCCTGTATCTACTTCAAAATTATCAATTCAACATTTCTTGTGAACTTTAATTAATTTTTTTTTTAGAATTTTAATCATTTCAATTTATTTATGCGTTATAGTTGTATAACACAACCATGCCAGCCGAGTGCCTACCCCGAGATCTAGCCTAATTAATATTGTATTCTTTGAGTCAATGTGTTCTGTTAAATTGAGCTAAGCCTAGAGGCCTATAATATTACAAACTTTATTACAAATTTCATGAACTCTAAAAGAGAGTCAAATCTTAACAAATTATGAATTAATATTGTATGTTAAAGTCTAATAAAATTAATGTTATTATGGTAATATAACATCATATCCTATTATTTATTAATGTTTGAACCTAGAAAGTAAGAAACTGAATTTAGTCTTTATTTATTTATTTTTTTAATAACCATCCATATTCCAAATTAACCAATTAGCTTGAATTGAGTAGAGCCAAGAGGTAATTCTATTTCATTTAGAAAGTTATTCCAAATTTAAGAAGTTTTTCAAAAAAAAAAATAACTTGAAAGAATATATTATTTTATAATATATTATATTACATTATAGTAAAGAAATATTTATTTATTATTATTTATTTATTATACTAGGTGTTTTTGTCACGTTATATATATAACTTTGTCAAGCTTAAAAATTCTGCTTCATACATAGATTAACTATTTTGTTTTAACAATTGTGATTGTTTGTATGGTTTTCATAGTTTTTTTTAATGTTAAGAGTAATAAAAAATAATAATGTTTTATCATAATTTATTAGAAAATAGTATTTTTGATCCTTTGATCTCCAATAAATCAGTTGCTGGACAATAACTACAAAAATTCAGATCTCCAGGGAATAATTATAAAAAATGTTTCTTGTATGGTTAAATAAACACCCGATGAACATATTCTAAGTATAAAAAAAGTTTTTATTGAATATTGTCCTCAATATTTTATAATTGTAAAGATGAAAACAAATTCATTTAATAAACTCCAAAACGGATATATTTTTTTGTCTATTAAAAACTTGTGGTTGAAAATATGATTCATTGTCTCTTTCCTTTACTATGTTCTTCAGAGTGTTTGAATAGTTTAATTTGTTTCTTAATTCTTAAATAAAAATTACTTTAAAAATTTTTTTATTTAATTAATTTAATTACTCCAATTTATATTTATAGTTATGTATTTCTGATACAACATAAATAATTTTGATTTGTATAGGGAGTGGAAACAGTATTTGACATGATGGAGTTAGAAGACGAAGATAGATCGAAATTGTTGCAATTAAATGACGTTCAGATGACAGATGTTGCTAGGTTTTGTAATCGTTATCCTAATATTGAACTTAGCTATGAAGTCCAGAATAAGGATCGCATCAGCTCAGGCTCATCAGTGAATGTTGTTGTGTCGCTAGAAAGGGAAGATGAAGTTACTGGTCCTGTTATAGCTCCTTTCTTTCCACAGGTAAAATTTTCTAGATTTAATTTTCTTCTTATAAATATATTATAATGAGCAATGATATTTGATATTATACTTATTTAATTTTCTAATTTACCTGGAAAACAAATTTGTAATCCTAAATACCAATAATATTTATTGTAAAATTATGAATATGCATAAAGCCAGACTTCCATGCGGGTAGAGCTATAAGCAAAGCTAGTGAAGCCCTCAACTCACTCACCTGGAAAGGGCGTGGTCTGAAGACTAAATAAAATCTAGTTGGAAATAAATTCTGCTATTGTAGTTTAAAAGTTAATAGCTGAGTAGGAAAGTACATATATAATTATGGGTGCCACCTTGTTATTAACCATGAGTAAAAAGAGATACCCCAAACAAGGAAACAGGTTTCAATTGTACGAGGTTGTAGTATTGAAATCAGTCTGATGAGAAGAAAACTCAGCCAGGATAGTCAAAACTTCATTATATTCACAAACGTACTCTAATAATTTGTATCAGAACAAATCTAATTCAATTGACTTAACCGAACTCTATATCATAGTCTATCAATAATAACAAAATCCAAACCACAAGTTAAACCTTGGCCATGGAGTGAATAAATTGTAAATATGTACTCTACATTGTACAAAAATATTATATATAAACATGCCAACAAACAAAACATATATAGATACTGATATGCTTTGAACTATCTTAAATCTAACAAAGCTGCAAATATACAAAAGACATTGAATAAACATGAGATTATCTATACTTCAAGAATCTTAAATTCTCTGACTGAAAATATGTCTCAGTTTTCTTCTTTAACCGAAACAGCTGTTTCATTTTTTAAATTGTCTTTTTCAACCGAATTCTTCTCTGACCAAAAATTTGTGAAAGCTTAAGTGTATGGTAACTATAAAAAGAAAAACCAATTGGTGAGTGTTTTATTTCATATTGAATTTATAGCCAAACACCTTGTGAATATTGATAAATTCTATAAACAAGACCTTCTTCTAAAATTTTAATGAACTAATATTTTTTTAACTCAGAAACAAAGAATTATTTAGATCATAAAACAGTCGCTTCATTTTTTCACCCACCCATTCATCCATCTAGTAAGTAAGAATATTAATTATTTGTTTTTAAGTTTGCATCTGTTAACTATTTTCCATTCCTTTTGATACTTACATTGTGAATCTGATAAATGATTTTCATATAGATAATAAATCTGATTTTGTATCAATACGCATTGCCTATTTCATCCATTTAATTACATAGCATAAAATAGTTGTATTTGACGTTTAGGTTAGGTTAGGTTTTATCAAAACATTTTATCAATTGTGAATCCGTTTAGCAAAAGTTTTGATAGCCAAGACCATGTGATTTTGCTAATTAAATATACTCGTATAAATAATATGCCCCTTCAAATTCAAGCACCATCAACACGCTTTATAATGAATCGTTTTCTCTGACAGAATATATTCTTCAGGTTTCTACTTTGAGCGAAAGTTTTAACTCGTTTTCTTCTTTGACCAAAACCCTCTTTCTTTTGGTCAGAGAACACTCTAAAAGAGTTCTCTGACCAAAAATCAATAAAATTGTCTTCTCTGACCGAATCTTCTGAGACCAAATTTTGCTCTGACCGAAATATTAATTTTCGGTTATAGAAGACCAAAAGATTTCTATGATATATTTTGGTCACAGCAGCCCCCTTGATAAATGAACAAATAAATAGTTTGTTTACTGTCCGAATTGTTAAATATGATTTTCTAATTAATTCTGAAATTAATATATTTATTTTGAAATTAATGTTAAAGGGTGCTTTTGAATAAACGTAAAGGCTAATAATTAATTATGTTTATGTTTTGAACATAAATTTAGCTGTAAGTTAGCTCTCATGTTAATTCTTCATTATATATTCTAATGTAACATAATCCCACCTAGTTAATATACAATCAATTTTATTTAATCTGCTGACAAAATAAACTATGATATTTTTGTATTTACAGAAACGAGAAGAGGGATGGTGGGTGGTTATTGGAGATCCCAAAAGCAACTCCCTTTTATCTATCAAGAGGTTAACCCTTCAGCAAAAAGCTAAAATTAAGTTGGATTTTGTTGCACCCAATCCTGGTAAGTTGTTAAATATTCATTATTTTTTATCCACAATATATTTTTACAAATTATTTTTTATTACACTATTATAGATTTTGTATGTATAGTGTAATCATTAATTGTATCAAACATAGTAATATGATAGTAGAATAAGTCCTAAACTTATAAACTTTGGAAGATACTAATAAATGTAAAAATGCAAATGTTCCTGGTGAAGTGATTGGTGGAAAAGGTTAGCCAAAAATTGATTGTTGTATACAATTAGCTGTTCTCATTTGGGTGGGGAGTACTGTATAACCAACCAACGCATTATTTTGATTTTAAAATTTGAATTTTTCCTTTAGTTTCAAGGGTTATTTTATTTTTTATTTTGTGCACACCTTAAAAATGGTATCATAAAATAAATTATTGAAATTTCTTTAAAGTTTAATTCAAAATAAGTAAAAATGGAGTTTTATCCGTAACTGATGAATTAGACCAAAATAACTTGTGAAAGCTCAAGAACCTAAAATACATTACAATATCTTTTCTTGTTTCAACAACTTGACTAACTTAATTTGTTATTGTTTTAAAAATCCAAATGTTTTTAAAATATTTGTTACATTTTCAATATTAGTAGGGAATTTTTTGCTCTATTCAACATTAGTATCTGTATTACTGTTACTTAGATAAGCAAATATTAAATTTACAAAAAATAAATTATGTAAATGCCAATATTAACGTTTTAATACATATTTGTTCATACACAGCTTATCACAGTGTAAATAATAAAGTACAAATTATGTTCTTATTAGTCATCATTTTGTAGCCAACATTGTTGAATTTGAACTCTGTTGCAGTAAATTATACATTGTTTGGTCTCATTTTTATTGTAATGAAGTGTATAATAAAAATATATTACAGATTTTATTTTAAAATATCAATTTAAATAAATGAAAGTTTGATCAAGTGAAGCACAGTAGGTAACTCATGCGGGTGGCCCACGGCAGGTACTGGCCAGTCTGCGCTCCTGTGTAATGGCGTGTGCGTAGAGTGAGGCGACCCTTCGTTCAGCCACATTCCCCATTTGATAATAGAATAAATATATTTTCTGTACAGTAATAGCAAACAGATAATATTGACAAAACGATCCATAGTTTTTTCAACATAAAAACTATTGGTACAATCATATATAGTTTGTTAGTTCAGGTTTTGCTGTTAATAAGAAGCAGTTAAATTAATAGGTAAAATAAATAAAGAATTATATAAAATTTAAAACTATTTGAATTCACAAATATTGTATATTTTCTAGGCCATCACTCCTACACACTCTATTTTATGAGTGATGCATATTTGGGTTGTGATCAAGAATACAAGTTCTCCATTGACGTAGGAGAGTATGAATCTGGTGAGAGCGATAGTGAATAGACCTGCATCCAGGCTGCTATTCCAAAGACAACTGTTTATTTCATGTACATAGCTAATTTTATAGACAATCTGTTTTATTTTGTATAATTATGAAATAAAAATGGTCTTTCACCAAATAATGTTTTTTAGTTTAATTGACCACAAAAAACTTTTAGCATGTAATAGCATTTTTTTTAAATCAGGAGTTGTATTTATAACTCTGATTAATCAGTTATTTATTAAATGTAACAAAGCACTGATCAAATTTTTAGACATATTTAACCTAGATCTAGCAATAAGGTCTAAAATTTCACTTTAAATTGTATGGTATAATTGATCATTAACTTCTTATAGTACGAAGGTAATTAATATTTAATTATATATTTGTGTGTAATTAATAAAAACTTACTTTGTTACAATAATGGACTTGATTACACCACTGTGTACTAGCGTTTAACAACTTTCTCTAGAAAAATGAATTGTAAGTAATCTTCTGTATAAGAATAAAATTGTCAGTCTCTCCATTCTCACCTGAACATATTGGTTGGATATTGTTTATATAATCTGGGATATAACAATTTTGAGTTTTTTACATTTTTTTTATAGATTATAATCATGAACTTATAAATATAATTTTCAAAAATGAGACTGATCAAAAAACTATCATGTTCTAAAGTTATAAATCTTTAAACCAATATAAAATTTTAGGTTTTAATAAACGTTATTTTTAACGAGTTTGGTAAGTTCAGTGGAATTCATTGTATTTGAGTTGTCATGTTATAACTTAGAATGAGCTATTCACATGAAAAATTAACAAATGAAAAAAATGCTCAAGTTTCATTTAAAAAACTTATTTTCAACAGTATAGTGTCTCAATGGCAAAGTTATCACACACATTACTTTTGTTTACTGGTACACATATTTTAAAAAGTCCAATGCCTCATGCATATAGCAGCAGTGATTCGGTTTAGTCCATTATAGATCATCCAATACACTTTTAGAGAATGCCATTATCATAAATACAATCACTTTACCAGTTTATCATTAAATAGAAAACAACATTAATATTCTAGTTTTAAAGTTATTTTGATAATGATAAATTGTACATATTATTGGTGTAGTTTAAGCTGACATTTGCATCATTAAAAACTAATAAACAACATTTCGAGAGTATGGATCAACTCTCTCCCATTATCAAGTGATAAACCTAGAATATGAGGAAAGTGAAAAACAAAATCTGTTGACCAATTAGTAGTAGGCTCTTGTGTTAACATGATGTTTGCATGATGTTTGCCCTTTGTTATGTTCTGTGATTTGTGTTTAGTGATTACTCAGATTCAGCTTTAGCGCTGGGTTCTTTTCTTAGATTTCCACTTTTAGTTTTAGTTTCCAACATGATCCTAGGTATTTCTCAAGGTTTTCATATTCTAGGTTCATCACTTGATAAAAGAAGTTTATTTATACTTTCAAAACGTTGTGAGTTTTCATATTCACAAATAATGACAAATGTTTGTTTAAGCTAGATCATAATATGAACAATAATATATTGCTTATTTAACTTAAGCCATGAATTGTGTAAAACTCGGAACCAGATTCCATTCAAAATCCATTGTAATTAACAAAAAGATAGCTTTAAATATAACTCAAACACAACATTACTCAGTTTACAAAGTTCATTGAAAAAATCAAGTTTAACCCGTCCCAAAAAACAAAATATAACATCTTGTTGATGATACTTTTATTTATTTTTTTGTTTAAAAAAAGTACTTTACTCTCAATTGACTCAAGAAGATCACTCCTAAAAATTACTCTATAATAATCTGGTTATAATTATATACATATCCTATCGTCACAAATTCCAGAATATGTTTGGAATGTTTCTTATAATATGTGTGTTGTTTTAATGTTTTAGCATGTACATTTTCTTCAAATTTGACACAAATATATGTCTTGATTATAAAAGCAATGAAAAAAATATTTCAATACACTTTTAATTTCTACAAAAATATTCTACAATACTATTTAGACATTTATTTTGATGTGGAGGGGGAAGAAAAAAAAAAGGGGGGAATGAGAAAAAAAGATCTTTTGAAAATGGTTTTAGAGGCAGTCTTCTGTACAGTACCCTACAACAAAAATAAGTGGAAATATTTCAATCAAACATGATATATTTTGGAAATGTCTCTAATTATTTTTGTAATAACTCAAAATTCAGGGTGCCTATCATAAGACAAAACACATAACTTTTTCTCAAATTGACTAACGATTTTGCTAAAATTTAACCACCAGATCATATTGATATCCTTCTCACTAAAACTATGTTCAGGAGCACATTAATCAATTAGTAGAAATGAGCTATACATGGATGTCACTTTAGAAAGTTGATTATCTCAAAATCTATTTTAATCAACTTTAGATGAAATGTGAATAAACATGTAATTAGAAAAAATAATAGAATCCTGACCTCTTTTTGTTCTTTTTTTTTAACTGTAATTTTCATTTACATAGGACTTGGCACTTTATAATAAACCTTATTCAATTTCACCAAAATTTCATCAATAATGTTTGCGGTGATTTTATAAGATAGTTGGTGCATTCTCACTTTTGACTGATAACTCCTAAATCAACATTTTCGCAGCATTTTCAACAATTACTCTCATTTGGTTTGAGAAAGTTAATACAATTTATGTACACCATTTAATTAGCATAGGCAAGTTTGATGGTAAATTTCAAAATGACTGCAGTTTTGAGTAGTTTTAAGGAATTAACTTCTTAACTATATACAGGGTGATTCAGGAAAAAAAGGCAATACTTTGACAACTGATTCTAGAGCTAAAAATAAGAAGAAAAAACGATATGAACATAGGTCTGGAAACGCTTTATTTTCGAGTTACAACTAGCGAAAGATTTTGCCTTGATTTCTTCTCCAATGATCAAATTATGCCAAACTGAAATTCCAGGGACCCAAATGTAAAGGTAAATTTGATGTTTTCATATGGTTTTTGAACTGAGTAATTTACAAAATGGTCCCAGAACTGTAATTTAAGCAATTTTCAAGAAAATTGGCGTAAAACACAAAAATTGTAGTAAAAAAAAACTCACTTTTTTTGGTTAGTCATAAATTTACTTTGCTAAATTAATTGTCAATATTCAAATAAAAATTTTAGACTAAATTTGTAGAGAATTTAATTTTGGAAAAAGTGATCTATATAAATGCAGTAGAAACAAATAAAAGTTGAGGAATGTAGACTTTTGTTAACAACAAAACAGATTAATTTTTAACATTGAACAAACTTTTTTGTTACATAAAAAATAATGAGGAAGCAAGAATATTCACTGTAGTTTATGATAAAATTCTGCTTTCAAGTAGTATTTCATGTTGTTTTTAAATCATTTTCAAAAATTGCACCATTGTGATTGAACACTTTTTAACTCCTTTTACTAGATTTTGTGTTGCCAGTCTAGCTGTATCTTTGTGTTCCTTGAATGTAGTTGCAGCATTTAGAATGTGAGCAATCAGTTCGTGTTTCTCTACTTTTTACTTGTAAACCTGATTTTTCATCCATACCCATAAACAATAATCTAACGGAGTGAGGTCTGGAGATCTAGGTGGCCAATTAACCAGCCCTCCACATCCTATCCATTTACCAGCAAACTTTTAATCAAGCCATGACCTCTCTAAAAAACAAGCACTTCAAAATACAGATGAAAATAGATTTGTTACAGAAATATCTACTATATTCAAGTGCTATTTTGAATTTTAAAGATTGTAGATTGAAAATTGTGTTATACTAGACTATTTTTATAGATATTGTATGGTTGTTGCAGTAATATATATTAAACGAAATATATAACTCCTTTTTTAATGATATGTAAATTTAAATTTTTTTAAAAAAACAGTTTCTTCACAGGAATTGCATAAAAATATATAACCGCCTGGGCTGTAGCGACGACAGCTTATTTTGCCCCAAAACTGCACATTCTAAATTATTGTAAGGAAATTAATGGGCAGTTTCTCAAAATGGCAAATCTGAATTTTATTTGAGAACAATATAATTTTCCATCACAGCTGTTATAGAAGACATATTTATCCATTTCATGTTTTATCACGTCCTATGGGATGAGGAAAACTGTGCAACATCGAAATGTACGTAAGTTATATTAATATTAATACTGGGTTTATTACAGTCTTAGTTTAGTTTCTTGTTTTTGTGGTTTGGAGAATTCTAATTTCCTTTATTAAGAATATCCCCACAGTGCTTTTTGGATATTTGATTTTGCTACTGTTATCAGATTGGATTTTATAAGAATACACTGAAACAATTAACATTAAGAAACAACCTAAATATTAAATGAGTAAACTAAAAATCTCGTTCCAAAAGTGGTGTTTTAATATAACTGTACAATTCTAGTTCATGTGGTTACAAAAACTGGAGAATAGACAACTGACAAAGCAAGCGAGGAGTTGTAAGATATATGCGACAGGATGTTAGTCGCGAATTGTGTTTTTTAATATGTAACATTGACTCAAGCCTATCTTACAATTGGCACATTCAGCCGCACTCACTGGTAGCTAACGGTATGTATCAGTGCGGCAGAATGGCACTAACTGAACTGCGGTAGGTAAAGTAACTTCCCTTAGCATATGACATTTTTTCCACCACTATAAATCAGCTGTACATCACCTGCTACAGGGGTAGCAACATGACGAAGAAAACTATAATCTTTTAAATATAAGGCTTTTTGTAACCATCTTTCTCAGATTGTTTTTCCGCTCCTGATGTTTAAAAGGGGAAAACATCTTGGTCATAATAAGGAAGAAATTAACATAAAATAAAGACCCCTCATCCTAGAATACTGTAATAGCATCTGGGTCGAAAAATAACAATAGTTGTAGAAGAGAGACCTGGTAGTAAAGATGAAAAAGAAGGATCTAACATCGGTTTTAGACACTTTACGTATGTGTAGTATACATATGAAGCTAGTAGTGAGAAGTACACATTCACCATTATATGAGGTGGGTAGTACAAATGTGCAATAATTTATCATCTTTCAAATGAGAATCAAGAAGCCACAAATTGCAATGCCTTGTGTGGAAAACCCTTGAAGAACTTCAAGTTCGCTTAGAACGTGATCAACAACAGCGCCAAGAGTGAAATGCTAGTCTGGCAGCATTCGAAAAGGCGATTAACAAAATCTGCAAAATTTGTACGAAGCGATGTTGCAACATTGACATTTGTCCAAACAAAGCCATCCTATTTGCCAGACGAATAATTTTTTTTAAAATTTTAAACCCACTTTTCTAAAAAAAAAAATTTGTTATAACTAAAAAGTATAAAATAAATTTAAAAAAATTTTAACCCACTTTCTCAAAAAAAGAAAGAAAAAACACTTAATACAAAGTACTAATTCAAATGTAAATTACAAAGTAAAGTGGTAGAACTTAGAATTTTTAATTATTATTATTATGAATTTTAGGAGCACCCCACTTTATTTTGTAATTTATGTTTGAATTAATACTTTGTACTGTGTGATTTTTCTTCTTTTTTGTGTGTTTTTTATCTTTATTTATAAAAGTGGGCTTAAAAAAATTTAGAAAGCATCGGTCTTCTATATTGAAAACAAATTTTAAAATATATTATGATCCAGTTGTATGACTAGTTTATACCGGCATAAAATTCACCTAAACAAAAATTAGCTCAAGTAAAGATTTCATCAGCCATATTAATATCGGCATGCCATTTGAATTTTGAAACACCAGTTATCTCTACAATATACCAATACATTCAGCCGCACATGTTTTTGGTAAAAAGCACCACTTTGACGTCACCAATTTATCGGTGGATCTAACCAGTGCGTTTGCAATAAATGTGTGAGCTGAGAGGTCTGTAATGTTTATTATCTGTGATTTAATACAGCCTGAAATAACAATAAATTTAGCAAGTGGTTCCGGAATCGCACGAAGATTTCCGAAGAGTTAACCTAGACAACGAAAAGCTGAACTATTTCTTTATTTTGGGCTAAGTCAGAATAAAGTTTGAATTTAAAATAACAAACTTTTGTAATTATGAATGGTTAACAACCAAAAATGTTAGCCACATTTATATTATTTGTGATACAAAATAGTAGTCATTGTTTAGTGTAAGGTTACAAGTTGTATGGTTAGTACAAATGAATTAAAGCCCACTAATATACATTTTATATATTTGATATAAATGTAAGTCATGTTACTAAAATGAATTAGGTCTTTAATTGGTTTTCCACTCCATACTACTCCACACAGATTATTATCTAGGTTTTACTAGTTTATTCGTAATTTGCAAACAATGAAAATGAATGAAATTAAAATATGATTATAAAGCTTTATTTCTTATAGTTATTAAACTTATTAATATATCATACAAAAACAATAATATAAAATCTAACAGAATAAACTTAAAATTAGTAAAAATTAATACGAAATTATTCTATTCTACGGGTGTTTTATTCAAATATTATTATTTGGGTGTGAACGTTAACTAACTATAAATATATAGTCAGACGTATTGTTTGCAAATTATTTCAACTAATACATATTTAATTAGATTTATATTTGTATATTTAAATGTTGGTTTGTTTAAAGTGCTGCTATCTGGGCAGAACTATTTTTGTGTTCAATTTGACAACACTGTTTGAGGTGCGCGAAATGACTTCTGATTGAAAGCAAAGCCAGACGCCAGTTAGTTGTCTTTTGAATGGATTCGGAAATGGCAGCGAAAGTGAAATGGAAGAGTTGTTGTGTTATGTTTGTGTTTATATTTGTGAATTTTGTTAGTGGAATGTTTACAAAACGACACTGCAGTCACATTCATCCAAAACCAAATGAGGTAAAACATACCTTTCAGTCTTTATTTTAATTTAAAACCCTAAAAATTTATCTTTAGTTAGGTTATGTAGGGGTAGGTACTGTACTAACATAGTTTGACAGGTAACACAGATAGATTCAATATTTGCTAGAAGTCATTCGATAATAACAACATAATATAATTTGTTGGCAAAAAATATTTTAGCAATAATTATTTGTTGCAATTAGTAAACAAAAACAAGGATAGAGGACAAATTTGTTAACATCCTAACCTAGTCATTTAGACAGTGTATGTTTTTAAATAATACCTAAAGTCTGTTAAACGAATGTATGCGATGTTTTTAATGATAAACTATGTTTGAAAAATTTCTTTTTATAATTAATGTTAAACATTTGCACTTTTGAACCCACTGTGGCAAAACTTATATATTAAAAAAACAAACACCCAGTACCACAATCCAATGACACAAAATTAAAAATTGTGGTACTGGGTGTTTGTTTTTTAATGTTAAACATCTTTGCAAATACATTGTAAAAGTTATATTTTAAAAATTCAGAAGAGTACTATATTATTTTCTTTAAAATGTAACTTAAAAACACCCTTTGTTGTTATATACTTAACTATGCTCAGTCTAATTTAGGGTTCTTTTTATAGGTTGTAAAAACTAGAACCATCAATGTCAATGTTCAGTTAAAGAATTAAGGCAATGTTAATGTGTAGGGTAGCAATAATAAAATCAGAATCATCAATAACTCTTGTATTTACAGTTTTTCATATTCATGTCATAGCCTTAGATACATTTTTTTTTATTCAACAGTAGGCCGAAGTCGAATACTATAGGAATAAGTTAAGCTATGATGATTAAATTGTATATCATGGCCTTCTAAAGTAAAATAGACATATTAGAGTAGGCCTATGTTAAAGATTGTCAGATAGGATTACACAGTTTATTTATTTTTACCATCATGTATTATTTATTTCTTAGGAAACCTATTATTCTTTTCAGTTTTAATTGTCAATCACAGTGAATAAAAATTATGGGTCTTTGTTGCTTTGTTAATTCAGTGGCCAATGAGAGATTTTTATGTGATTTCAAACAAGTTCAGGGCTTGTTGATATAGGCTACACATTCTTTAATGCACCCCTTCCTGTGTCTGACAAAACCATGGTTTAAACTTGAATATACTTTGTTTTTGAAATTTGTATATAGATAAATACGCATTAACTTAGGGTTTTGCTTACTAATTTCACTTTTTCTAAGCTTAACATTGAAATTATGTGTTATTGACTTCTAAAGGGTTGCGATAGACCTAGGCTATTAAGTTAAATTTCTTGTTTTAAAAACTTCATACTAATTACATATTGGCTAATGGCCAAATCAGATGTATTGGCAACTTTTCAATTTTGTTACTCATACAGAGTTCTTTATATCTAAACGATATCCTTCAGAAATCATTTATATTTAGTTTGACCTGTCCAATTTACAAGTTTTCACAAAATGAAGATGAGTGGCTTCTTAAAAGAAAAATATGTTTTTTCCTTGTTGTTTAAAGACTAAAAATCTCTCGGTTATCATCATTAATAAAAAAAAAGGAAGAAAATAGCATAAAATAAAGACCCCTGGCTCTCAAATACTCTAATAGCATCCTGGTCATAACCAAACAAGAGTTGGATAAAAATGAAGAAAAAATAGTGTAAAAATAAAGACCCATAGCTCTCAGAATCAAACAATAGTTGGTTAAGTTCCTGATATGAAAAATATGTTACAACCTGTACAAGAAAGTGAAAAGAAGTAATAACAGTAAAAAATAAATTAGGCTATGGTATGCATTTTTATAAAATAAGAGTTGGGTGTAAAATAGGGGCTAATTCAAAGACAGTTCCAGAAAAACACTTTCTAGTTAAGACATTTAAATGACCTGTCCCTCTCAGCAAACTGGCATTTTTTAATAATATAGTAATAGTGAACTAATAAGGTAGGTAGCTGTATAACAAAATTGGCCTAGTTCTGCATAAACCACTTCTTATCTTATCTAGGCCTACTTTAATACATGGCCAAATTAATTACAACTCATTTAGAAATAAAGTTTAATAAAAAAATAATTGCTTTTGTGGATGCTAGTACATCAACTTTATTGTAGTTTAAGGCACATTGAATTTTGTAAAATTTCATAACTCTTCAGAATAGGTGTTCCCTCATATTGGGTGTTTTTAATTATGCAAATTCGAAAATTAAATCAATTTCATTTACAAATTTAGAAAAACGTTACGAAAACCCTTGAATATCTATGCCATTTATTGCTTTAATTATTTTGTCAATAATGTTACTTTTAAACAAATATATGAACTGGAATTCTAATACAAACACAAAATTAAAGAAAACGCTTCCCCCCTTTTTTTAAAACAATAATCACTATATTTGTTACAAAATGACATTTTGAGGAATAAGTTACATGTAATAATAATAAGTTGTTACATGTAAACAAACCCTCCTGGCATTCAAAGGAAGTTTTTACTTTACGTTAGAAATAATTAACAACCATTTTATTTTTATTATGAAGTTTAAAAAACTGTAATCGAGGTACAGGTCAAAGAAGGTAAAATTTAGGATTTCTACTTGTCTGAATAAAAGAAAATTCAAATTTAATATCTTCTTATTTCAATAATACAAAATCATGTAAGTTTGAAGTTTTTTAAAACATTCTGAGAATATTTTTGAAAGATAATATTTTTTTCTTTAACAGTGTTTGGCAAACATAATTTTTTGTTTGAATCTTTTTTTACGCCAACAATAAAATATTCTTATCCCGTGTTGTTTGAATGATTGTATACTATCATAATGCTATTTCACCTTCTTCCATTGTCTTGTTTCTGGTATTTTTTGTCTTTCAGAAACAAATAAATTACTGCCCATACATTCATCGCGTAATGCGAAGTTTATATAATAAAAATTATGAATCGGTATTTTTCATTATACTTTGGGAAAATAATATAAGAATCTTTTACATTTATTTCGACCCTGACAATTTAGGGCGGATAGGGGGGGGGGTTCTAGAACGTAGTGAGAGCAGGACACCAACTAAGCTAACGGAGGTTATTGGATGTATTCCTAGCTGGTATAGGAATAGTTGGGTATGTCTAGCTAGAATAGTTGCATTTATGCAGTCGAAAAAGTTGGATTTATATAGCTAGAAGGTCGTGTCATTATAAAAAGAGTGTCGATAAGCATAATTACAAGATTTAGATTTCAACAGCTGGATTTTATTATCGATTCACCACAGTAACATACGTTGTTTTCTTTTACTCTTGAAACTTATTTTTCGCTAAGAAAATACAAACACATACTTATATTTATCGACATATTGAATGTTGTCTGCAATCTTTGAAATGAGAAAATATTTTACTAACCAATGCCTCCATCTAAAATCTCAAAATATAAAATTTTTAAACGTCGTTTTTGTTTGATTATTTTATAAAATTTGTAATTTACATCATTATTGGTATCCAGATTGTGTATTTATTTTCTTGTTTATTGGTCTAGTTGAAAGTGTAGTAGGGTCAATAATTCTTGAATTACACTCCTGTGTTATTTAAAATGTTGTTCTTTTAACGACATCTTCAGGGACGTCGAGATGGCAGTCAGATAGTCGTTTGAATTTACAGCTGTGGGAGAGAATAGAAACTTTTTGTACTGAAAGAATCAGCTTGGTGAACTAACAGATACGACCAGGTAAGAGTCAAGTGGTGTGTTGTCTACTCTCGATGTTTGAGCCGTGTATTGGAACCGGATGTTTTGGTCTCTTTATTGTCTTATCCGGTATTTAAATATACTATTTCCAAGTGTCTTTTTCCGTTTTCATGAGATTTAACATGGTTTTGTCTAGAAAATATATCATTAATTATAATGCATTATGTAATAACATACAATTACTACCATTATACACTAATGAAGTACTAATTTAAATATTATAAAACTCAATAACTTCCGCAAAGTATTAGAGACAAAGCTTAGTGCCTGTATCAGTTCAAGATGGAGTTATAAATAAGCGGCCTTCATTATTATTCTAATCTATAGTGGCGTTATTTAAAATGAAATAAAAAAATCAGAATACTCACTTAATACTGTCAAATAAATTCAATATTCAGCCACTTGACATTAGTTCTTTATTTTTATACATACATTCATACAATTTCATTTACATAAATGTAGACATAAATCATATTTATGTTAGCAACAAGGAAATACAATTTAATTACCAGTAAATGCCGAGCGCTAGCGAGATGCAGCTGGTATGTATTGTATGATATAGCCTATAGGTATATGAAGCGGTCACAAAACTTGTTACGTACCGGAAATTAACAATAATTTTTTTTTTTAAATGGATTGCAATATAGGTAGCGACAAAAATTCTTAAGGACTTTGTAGAGGGATGTTTAAAGCTTTGAACATTGACAACATTGAAAATTCGAATTTTTACCTCTTTTTTTGAGGGTTGAAAATGGCAATTTTTACGTTTTTTCAGACCTTAAATTGTTATGACTTGAAAACTGTTGACTTTAGGAAAAGTTAATAAGAAACTTTTTGCCTAAAATAGTCCCAAAAACCTACTAAATTTTGTCAGAGCCGATAAAATGATTTTTTGAAATTTGCATAAAAAAATTGTTTAAACAATTTATGACCAAAATTTCCTTACTGCAACATCCGGATTTGTTATAAGGGACTATTTGAAGTAAGATTGTGCAAAAAAACTGAATCAGAATATTATTCCTACCGGGGGCGCCGAAACTAACCGGGCTATATGATGTTTTCTAATAATTTAACTTTTCAAATTTTATTACATTTTAAGTCGAAGTAAAATATTGACCAGGAATCAAAATAATAATTTGATTTGAGGAGTCTCGAAACACTTATAAATAGAAGTAAAAAAAATGTTCTTGTTGTTTAAAGACGAAAAACCTTTTGTCCATCCCAGCCTTAAATCAGAAAAGGAAGAATAGAACATAAAATAGACCCCTAGCCCTCTTATTCTGTTAATAGCGGCCGGGCCGGAGAAGAACAGAATTGGTCAACGGAAACCTGTTGGGAAAGGTGAATGAGAGGGATTCCAAGACTACATAGATTCAGCTAAGATCCCTCGAAATTGTCAAGCCTCGTACTCACTAAAGTGGGGCCCTGATGGTAGAAAATTTGTATAATGAATTTTATAATCTAAAATAAAGTCTGTGGACAAATTAATCATACTAAAAATAAATACCCTAGTCGGGTTCGTAAATTATGAAAGTTTCAAAAATGCTTAATTTTTTATTATTTTTTTAAATAGGCTTTGTATGTATTTCAATACAAAGAGTCGAGTGTTATAATAAATTTGCTACAGTCAATAGATTTAGTCATTTTTATTTAAAAAACCTAACATTTTGGGAATTTTTATTAAGATCATGGGAAATTCGTGATGTATTTTAAATTATAAAATAAGTAATCAGCAATGAAAATCTTAGAATCATCGTTGCACATGTTGTCTTCTACCATAAATTAATACCAAGAAAATTTCACAATTTAATTGTGTTTAATCTATCATTATTAATATCGGTACGTTTTACGTCTATTAATACTGTGTGGAGAACGTTTATTGCCAACAACCATGTACCTATGTCTGTAACGTACAGTATTGGGACTATCTTGTATTGTGGGGCTCAGGTTTGGAGGTACGGGTCTACCTTGTGTTAATGGGTTCCGATTCGGACGTACGGGTCCTATCTTGTATGTGGGGTGCAGGTTTGGAGGTATCAGGTCTATTTTATGCTATGGGGCTCAGGTTTGGAGGTATAGGGTCTATCTTGTGTTATGGGGCTCAGGTTTGGAGGTATTGGGACTATCTTGTGTTATGGGGCTCAGATTTGGAGGTACGGATCTATCTTGTATTGGGGGACAGGGGTGGAGGTATTGGATCTATTTTATGTTATGGGGCTCAGGTTTGGAGGTATTGGGACTATCCTATGTTATGGGGCTCAGGTTTGGAGGTATTGGGTCTATTTTATGTTATGGGGCTCAGGTTTGGAGGTATAGGGTCTATCTTGTGTTATGGAGCTCAGGTTTGGAGGTATTGGGACTATCTTGTGTTATGGGGCTCAGATTTGGAGGTACGGATCTATCTTGTATTGGGGGACTCAGGGGTGGAGGTATTGGATCTATTTTATGTTATGGGGCTCAGGTTTGGAGGTATTGGGACTATCTTATGTTATGGGGCTCAGATTTGGAGGTACGGGTTATAACATAAGCGCTGCTTTGCTATATTAATTATTAATTAACCTTTTCAATTATCTTATTAGCCACACTTTGTTGTGCCAAATATAACAATGAAGTTGTTATCTTTCAATTAATTTAAACTCTACTAAAAAACACAATTCAATTTATACTTAAAACTCATTAACAAACAACGTTTACCTGGATAAAATCTCTATTTTAATTTATCATGAATAAATTACAACAAAAACAATGAACATGTACATGAAATAATTCAATCCTTACTTAACTAAAAATCATTTATTCCTCATTCATTCCTTATTTTTAATTTATTTATAATAGACATTTAAATACAAAATTACTTTATTTTTAACATTAGTTAAAAACTTGAATATGCAAATTATTAGTTCCTTTTTAGGATTTTATGATATTTCTTTACAAATCTAATTATTACTTTACTTTACATTAACATTTATTATCTTTTTAAATCGGCTAGATCAGTTTTAAATTTATTTAAACAAACACAATCTCTTATCTCGGGTCATAGGTCTTTTAATGGCTCAATTGAAAGTGAAATAAAATCTAAAATGAATTTAATAATTAACAAAATTTTTGGTACTTATCAATTGCTGGTCCTTTTGATCGGTCGATTTGCACTTTATCACTACACATAAAACTTTAATTTACTCTTTTATATTAAAAGACACCACACTGCTCAAAACACTTTTACTCCTTGGTTTGACGCTTCCTCTCGCTCCCTGGGTTGTTCCAATTTCCAGCTTCTTTCTGCGATGACTGAAATTCCTTGGCTCTTGTCAATTGAACTCCTTTTCTCGATCTGCTTTTTTAAAGAAAACTCCACAAAACTCCTAATCTGTAATTCCTATTGTTACTTAAATCTTCCTTTCCTTTTACTCTACTTTAAATTTAAACTTATCAAACTTTTTAATAAACAAAGAGTCTTCTTGTCCCTTTATTTACTGTTGAGCAAACTCTATGGAACACAGAGCAGACTATCTGTGCTCATAACCTTGCGTCTCGGCTTCTCTTGGTAGACTGTCTCTAAGAATCTATTTTTTAAGAATCCTTCTCTCGAACACGAGTTTTCGCGCCCTGTTTGCTGATTCGTGGATTTTCCCTAACTTTCTCTACATGTGTTCTTTCTCGCTTTCTAGTGGTTGTTTTTAAATCTTGCCGTTGTTTTTTTAAGCTTGAGAACGTCTTCGATTGGCCGACCTACTTTCTCCTTTTCGTTTTTGTGTTTTTTTCTGAAGTACCGTTAGACTTTCTACTTGTATACCGTTAAGACGCTGGCTTTCCCTTTGATTTCTCTTTTTAGTAAAAAAAAAAACTCCGCTACCCCAAGATTCCGTTACTGTACCGCATGTGTTCGCTTCAAGGTTGTTGAAATCCTAGTTCTATTGTAATCTAACACGTACATTTTTTAACTGCAGGCGACAGCTGTCGTCTCCCTTCATTTATTTAACATTGTTCTATTTTTCCATATTTATTATTTTATAAGTTATTTTAATTAATTTATTATTAGATGTCATGATTGCGATGTTTTATTTAGGTGGGATCATGATATCGTTACAGGGTTTATCTTATATTGTGGAACTCTGGTTTGGAGGTATTGGGACTATTTTATGATATAGGGCTCATATTTGGAGGTATTGGGACTATCTTATGCTATTGGGCTCAGATTCGTGGGTATCAGGAATACGAAATGGAGTTAAAAAACTGTTTTGTTTACCACCCTAACACGCCAAATGTTACTATATGCGTTGAAACCGGTTGGGAAAATCCTTTTTTATTTGTAATAAAATATAGTTAAATATATGTTAACTGAATGTCTGTCAAATATTCTAGCAAAACTTACAATAAAGAAAAATCTGTATTGGTACAAGAAGTGGCAACTATTGTTTGACAAAAACGATATCTCGGTTGACAAATAAAGCGTTATTTAACAACGATCAAGGCCACATATGTGTTTACTTATAAAGATAAACTTAGGTCAGACTGTTTGGTAGCGGCGAGGATGAGTCGATTGCATCATATTTACAATTAGAACTAGATAGAGGCTACATCAATGATAAATACGACTTTTGAGGGTAACTAGGTGGACTTTTAATGTAAGACAGAATCAATAAACTTGAGTTTTAAACCATGAGTGGAAGAAATTAGTTATAAATGCTCGTTGTTCAAAGAAGGTGAAATTGATGGTATGTATCACTTCATTGCCATATGCCGACAGCTAATGAAAATTATAATTTAATATTTATGTTAAAACTGAACTAGAGGATTATAGGATATGTGAATGGGAGGGATTGGATTTGGCTGACGAATTTCTTAAATACAGGTGGCATTACAGGGCTTTTAATTTTATGTTTCTCACCAGTCTTTATTATTCAATAAAAAATATTAATTTATATATTCTTATTATTATTGTTTTTTTTAAATTTTTTTATTTTCTATACTTTAATTATTGTTAATATATTTCTTCTTTGTCAATATCCATGTTTATTTCTCTTTACAGAAAGAAGAAAAAATATTACGGAGAAGAAAGGAATTTGTTTATTTGGATATCAATGTTTGTATTGTTCGATTTTAAGTGCTAAACGATTTTTAAATGATTATTTATTATTTATCATCAAACTACTCGGCTACTTTAGTATGAAGTTATATAATTATATCCAACTGCACAACCATAAAGACGGTCAGTAGACCATTGTATTAAGATGTGACATCAGAAAAATATAAACAAATATGTATTATCTAGGTTTTAATAAAGCACTAACAGAAAAAAATCAGTACATTTTAGAAGTAACTTAGTTTACTTCGTGATGGCGAGAAAGTAGACTTTAATAGATTTATCTGTAAAACCTTGTTTAAGGTCGGCGATTAGAAAAGTCTTTATACAGTATTACCATTTTAAATGTAGAGGCTGTTCAGGTGTAAACATTATACGTGATTAAAATTACTTATCAGTTCATGCTAAAACGGAAAATTAATTAAAATAATAAACATACGAACATTAATAACCAAAATCAAGTTAAACCCATTTAATCACAATAAAACTAGTAGAGGAAAGTAAAACTATCTACTCTACACCATTACACTGAGAAAACATCATCAATTACATCATCGTTCAGAAACTGTATGAAATACTACTTTGGTCTACTTTGAGTGAATGATGCTCACATGATATTACTTCTGAACTATCATGGATGGACTTATGACATAACGGAACCGCACTGAACACGCTGCGCTAGGTACTTACTTTTTACCCTTAGGGAGCAGCCGGTGACTTTAAGGGTACTTACTTTCTACTCTTAGGGATCAGACAGTTGAGTTGACTCAGCTTTGACAGCAAGATTGAGAAACTATAATTACTAGCGAACTCTGGTTGAGAATGTTAAAACAACGCCGACGGGAATTTCGAGGTACTAGCCACACACTACTTGACTGAAAAGGCTATTAGCAAGCCTAGGCTCTTCACGGGCTATTGCACCATAGAGTTTTGGTTTTTAGTTAGAAATTATTTTTAATTATGAATCTGTTTAAATATATGCTGAGTGCTAAAATGTCAAAAATGTATGCAACAATATGGATTTCTTTTTTAATAAGGAGCTACATTTTTTATTTAAACTTGGAAGCAATTATACAGATTTAAAAAGAATATTCAGTTCCAATTATTATTTAAATTATATACTAAATAAAACATTAGCAACAGAACAAAACTTGAGGCTATATTGTTGAACATTTTAAGAAAATGCAAAAATATGTCGAAAATTTTGGTTTTCTTATTATTCGTGCAGACAAATAGTGTTAGGACTTGGGAAATACTGAACCGATTTTGATCAAACGTGAACTAAAACCTGACTATCTACAGTAGCTACATAAAGGGGAAAAAAGACAAAAACTGGAATCAGCAGTTCATGACATAACCTAAGCTTACAGACGTTGCCTTATACTGTATATTGTATTATATACGGGATGTTAGAAAAGTATGGAAATGGCTTAAATATTTCAAGAACTGCTTTAGATAGAAAGGATGTTCGACCACTTATTTTAAAGCTCTTAACCTGACCTGTCACAAAGTGGTACACATATTTAGTAGGATATACAAGGTGTTCCAAAAATTAAAAAAAAAACCGTGATTTTTCTCAACATTTTAAAATGTAATGCTATTATTATTTTTACAAATTCTAAGAGCTCAATCTAAGATACTTAAAAGGAATTTTAATTTTTAATTTATCTTTAATATACCGAGTTATGGCTTTTTAAAATTCGTAATTTTGTAAAGACAATATTAAACTTTGCAGATCTGAGTGAATAATGATTTATTATTTGGTTATTGTGATGTAAAGTAAGTCAAGATGTATTGGTAATTACATATCCGATACAGGGTGTTCTAAAAAGTAAGCCGACATATTTCTTAATTACACAAATTATTAGAAACAATTGTTAATACTAACATTTGGTTCTTGTTAATACTAAAATTTGGTTCTAATAATTTGTGTAATAAGAAATATGTCGGCATACTTTTCAACTTTATAGATATCCGTAATAATGTTTCTTAAATTCCGAATCTTAAAACGCCATAACTCTATTGTTAATAAAGATAGGCCTAAATTAAAAATTCTTTACAACTATCTTAAAATAACCTATTACATTGAAAAAGTTGAGAAAAATCACATTTGTTGATTTCGGAACAACCTGTAGGTAGGTCAGGTTAGGTTAGCTTTAAAATGAGAGGTCGAACATCTTGCTATTTAAAGGGGTTCTAAAAATATGAAATCGTTTTCATACTTTTCTTACACTCTGTATATAGGCTATAGATATAGATATGAATTTGAATCGTCTTTATGTTATAATTCGGAATATTATAAAACACGGATAAAAAGTCCAGCTGAAATTTTATTATGAATTTAAGTCTGATATTCGGAAGAGCGGTGTACTTTTGCTTTAAATCTCAAATATATCTTAATTGTTAGGCCTAATTAGATGTTATCAGAAATTAGTTATTGGCAATTTAAACAAGATATCAAGTTAATAGCAGTTAAAATTTATAATTGCCTCGAGTTATCTAGCCGACTGCATTTAACATCATTGAAGAAAATAACAATAATCATTGAAGATCTATTTCTTTAATCGCGTATAGATAAAAAACTAAAATTTCAATATTTTTTGTGAAATAAAATTAGCTTTATGATTCACTGTTTATTAACTTAATAAAACTGTTACTTATTAATTTTATAGTAGCATAACTTAACTACACGTAGCTGATACGCTGTCATATTAGGAAGAGATTTTCATTGATCTTTATTGGACTTCCCCTCGTTTGATGTCTTTGGTTAATGTACGCAGAAGTAACTACATAATTAAAACCCGTCCATTCGACCGCCGTTTTTAAATTTCATACCATTTTTACAATTCAAAGAAAAATAAAACTGTTTACATTCTAAATTTAATTAACATTAAACAAAAATACGAATACCAAAACTATTATTCCTGATTAGTTTTTTTTTTTTTTTTTTTTTTTTTTTTAAATTTTAATTTGAGGTTTAGTTAATAACAATTTGGGTTGTATCTGAACGAAAGCGAAGACATTGAAATTTTGAGAAAAATCCGACTGTACATTTCAAAATGGAGACCACTGTAAGTTGATTTTTTTTTCTGCCTAGCCTTAGATCTGCCTAGCTCAGGCTAGACAGCGATGCTGCATTCTAGTAGTTATAACTCTTATTTTTTTCTTTGAAAACAGATTGGGTCATCAATAGATACAGATTGTATAGCTGCCTTAATTAGTGATGGTAGGACCTAAAATTGAAAAACATCATTCTTGTGAAAAAATTTTTATTCAATTTAAAAACGGCTACAATTTGGAATTTACTAACGATTTTTTGGTTAACGAACCTGTCAAAGATTAGTAAAACCTAATCTGTATATTAAATTAAATATACGGTGCAAAACCATTGCACAAACTTCTTCACTCACCAAACCCTAAAACGAAATAAAATCCGACCAAAACTATTCGTCGCAAAAAATAAAACCGACCAATAAACGTAGTTTTAGAAATACATATTTATATTATTTCAGTTGGGCCTAAACTTGCTTCCCTTGTCCTCATCGTCAATCGTAATTGATTAAAATCGAGTTTTTAATGATCACGTGGCTAACGACACAACTTGGCTTGTGTGTCATTTGACAGCGAACAGCTGACCGGAACTGCAGCTATGTTGAGCAACCCATGCTAGTCTAACCGGAGAAGTGTCACGACCGTTCTCGGAGTCAGACGAGGTGCGAGTGCCCGTCTCGTATTAGTTTTGGTTTCTGAATTAATTACGACATGGTTGTTTAGTTAATTGGGGGTATAGTGGTGGGGAGGTTTTAATAGACCTCCAATTCCCAAATCGGACCCGTAATTTTTTTATTTAAACGAGTCTAGTTGAGTAATTAGTTACAATTCGGTAACATATTATTAAACAAGGTTAGTTCTTCAAAGTTGGGTACCATGTGGTATATGGGTAGATCTGGGATGAGCGATTTTAGACCTACAAATTAGTATCGTTATCCAAAATGTAGAGCCTAGGCTAGGGCCTTAACGTTACACTTACAAATTGGTTTGCAAACGTTACACACGGTCAAAGTTGTTTCTGTTTTTTACCAGTTATTCACGAACCTTTTTTTTTTTTTTTTACTTGCGATTTTGGACATAGTATTGGGCCGTTCATCTTGACATTTCACTATAATTTAACGAAATATGTAAAGCCGATTTTGAAAAATAAAGTTTTATATAACAGCTCCATAGCCGATGTTTTGGTTTCTCACCAATAACTCAAGAACCAGCATTTTAGGCGACTAAAACGTTTTGTTTGTAGTCTTTGAAGCTATACTAAACAAAATTTGATGAAACTCGTAATTTTGTATTTTTTCTTTACTACCCCCAAATTTTAAATTGACCAAAAAAGTTCCTAGATAATACACCATATTTCTTATAATGTATCAAGCGTTTGGGCTATGCTTAGATGATAGACGTTAGACAGGTAAATATTATTCCAAAAACTACTTTTGACTTGGAACGGACATACCGTTTTTCGACCAATGACATAACTTTCTCTATATTACTTATATGTGTGAAAGTAAAATCATTTTAACTAAAAAAATCTTCCTTTACATTTTTGAATGATTGCCATTTTGAAATTTATTATCCTTCGAACAATTAGTAAAACTGAATCTATACACTGAATTTAAAAAAATCGGACCAATTGAATGTTTACTAACATACACATATAATTGTGAAATTATCACTATTGGTAGCTTTGGTGGACATTTCAATAAGTGAGCTCACATTAGCTAGGATGTCTGTGTTAGAATAACGAGACTGGAAGGAAGTAATTATTCAATTATTTTTGAACTTTGTTTTATTGAATTCAGTGCTGTGCAAAATTGAGTTCGCAAAGTTTGATTGCGTAAAAACTATGTATTAATATTGCGTTACTCCTGAATGAAATTTTCAAGAAAAGTAATGAGAGAAAATAACTGAAACAACGCAATGTTTAGTATACAATGATGTTCTCACCTGGGTGCCATCACGATCTGGTTTTGTTACATCTTCAAGAGATTACTTTTGTTTAAATCTTCAAAACAAAGTTTCATCTATGAATTCTAAAATAAACTGGAAAAAATAGACTTAGGAGTGTGATTGTATACAAATTTAAATCAAATTTCGTCAGAAAGTGACTGTAGTTGATTGAAATTAAGATAAGGCTGATTAGATATATGTTTTATGTAAAGTATTTGATAATAAATGAAATACATATGCATTTGTAGAAACGTTAAAACTGATTATATTTTCTTTACGTAATCGTTAATGTATTACATCTTAATGTATATTCTTCTTTATTGAATGTTAAATATGTATAGGTAGTACAACAGTAAAAGTAAGTTCAGTTTCTGTACTTTGTCAAATAATTGTTTAATATTATAATTTAATTTAACAATGTATCACAACTAAAACTATGTGATTTTATCTTTTTGGTTTCCATTGAACCTTGGACATCACATTATTGTTAAAGTACACTGCCTAAAGTAAAACATACACTTAAACACTGGTAAGTTGAGGTAAAGGAAGCCGAGTTGGCTATACAATCAGGCAGTCCACAATTAATTATCCTTGTGCGGACATTCCTCCATCACTCGGTAATATTAAAAATACTACTGAAAGCAAGCCAATTCTTTATATTGGATTTTGAGTTTATTAAAAAAAAGTTTCTATCTTCGAATCAAGAAATCCAATATTTCTATCTCCAATACGTACATAATACGTATACACATAATGTATAAGTGAGGTGTTTTTAATTTGAGTTCCAATATAGTGAAATAATTTAACTGTGACTATATTATACTTTATACTCCATCTACTATATTAATATCACATCAGTATGTTAGAGCCGGCTAGTAGCAGCTATACATGTACAGTAATTATGTTAATAAAACAGATCCAGAACATGTAACAGTAGTGAATACTGTAGTTATTTCATTAAAACATAAGTAATATAATATTACTCGATGTTTGATTAATACTATATTATATTAATCCTGTACTTATATAATATAAAGTAATTATTTGTATTGATACCTAATAAGAACTTACTTTAATGTTAAACTATATACAGTACAGTATTATATAGATGATTTGGTTGTTGGTATAAACATGATTGTAGTAGGGAAAACTATTCGTTAATAAATATCAATCTCAGATCCTCATACGGTTATTCTCAGACAGTTATGACAATATAGGCAGTAGGTAGTAGCTCAGTCAACTCGGTTGGCTCTTATTATCCACGCTACACGATACTACACTTGGACCCAAAACAAATTATGCAAGGTACGTTTATTGATGGCTGAGGGAGGGGGTGCATACAGCTTAGTTACGTTCCTGTGTGTAGAAATTAAAGAGTTTACCTAGAGAAGGGACCCGTGTGTAGAATAAATACGTAGTTAGACTTTAGTATAAATCAATAGAAGGGGTTATTCTATGAGTCATTTCACTTATTGATTTATGATACCGCATGAGTCAACAATATTACTGATAACACAATGACCCCCTAATTACTTATTCATAAATAACTGCAAGTAATGTGTTTATACCAAGTGTTAACTGTTTTCCTTCATAAACTTTGGCATTTTTCTATTTACCACTTGACAGTTTGACCTGGGGTATATTAATATGTAACAAGACCTCAAGTTAGTAAAAAAAAGCATTTTACATGAATAATTTACAGAGTGGAAAAGGTATTCCCCTCCTATTCCCCCCCCCACTATTTTCGTCATGTCTATACTTCCAAATAAAGATTAAACTTGACTCCTCGTACGTTTTATGTTGTTTATCATTTTTAACTGTCATCTGGAAATTTCAGTCATTTAACAAAAGAATGATAATAACATGGTCGTGTGATGAGGATTAAACTTCGCTGAATTCAGTTGCTTAATAGGTTATTTAATAGTCTCCGATCACCAGCTATTCATTAAAAATTATCTTGGAATTTTTACAATACACTTCTAAAGGAAATTTAATATTAACTTATTGATTTTAACGCTTTTAAATTTTTTTACCAAGCTAGTATATTAATTAAATAATTATTTTAAGTGAAAAAGTTACGACCTACACTGGGAATTAATAAACCCAGATAATACGTAAAAGCGGCAAGCCGAGTATACAGATCAGTTTCAATGTCGTTAACGAGGTGATTGATCAGTAATAACTCAAAAATTGCAGCAAAAAACAGTCATGTGAGAAGTGTACAGCCCTATACTGGGAAGCGATCAAGGGTAGCTCAGTTGGTAGAACATTGGCGTGTAAAGCCAAAGGTCATGTGTTCGATTCCCAGTATAGGGCGTATATTTTTCACTTGGAATAATTATTAAATACAATTTAATGTTTTAAACCATTTATGACACTGCATAAAACTTCAATGTTGTTCATCTCAATGATGAAACTGTTTTCTATTATCAACTTCTGTTTATTTAACTATTCAAAGTTGATAACATTTATAAACAAATCATATTACATCTTAAAAGCTTATCATTTCCAAATGGTGTGGAGCTGTAATAATGAATCATTTCCATAACGGTTCCACACGGTTACTTGACCATGTACCATTTTAAAAATAATATTCAAGTTGAAGATGGACAGCGTAAAATTTAGTAAAGTAATATCTCTATACACTCTCCAATACGACTACAAATTGTTCCGACGACCGTCATTGTCGGGACCTTTTTGACACGTGCTTCGACCAAACCAGGAGACACGACCACTTCATTAGTATAGAAGAAGTGCTTCTGGTGCGTAGTGCTTTTAAAATGCTCAATATCTAACTAAACATAAAAACTGCGCAGTGATACTTACTGGTGACGGATGAAGAAAGAAGAGAAGTGTGTGGTTTATGAAGTGGTTGCAAACGTTTCACCCATATGATACTTGTAATGGAGTCGGCTGAAAACGATAATTGCAATGATTTGGGTGTGTTTCATTAACATTATAGCTGATACATGTAGACTCTAACATTTATAATGTAATACCGCCAGAAACAATATGCTGCTGTGGTATTAATATTTTAGATGAGATATAATGTCACTGTTAAATTATGTAACTTTATTGGAACTCCCTTTGAAAATACTTCACTCATAATAAATAAAAACTATTTATTTTTTAGTATAACCACAAATTTAATGAATATACTAAAAAATAAAAAGTGTTTCATTTATTAAAATGGTATACCACCAAGCACCTACGCTCCTTAGCATAGTTTTATAAAGAATTCACTCATACATTATTTTTATGGCTAATATTTAAGTTTTGGAGACGGAAATAATGGGTTTCTTGATTGGAAAATAGCTGAATAGAATATATATTTTTAAATAAATTAAAAATCTAACATGAAGAATTAATTGGTTTTTAGGAATGTTTTTAAGAGATGTTTTTGAGTAATGCTGAACCATGGGGTAATGTCGATAGTAGGACTATCAGCCGGCTCCACCAATTCAGCTGTTTCCATATTTTTTCTACTAGGGATAAGCTACAAACGTCATTTGTTTACAAATTGATAGGACAGAATTTATGGAAAAATTAAGTAGGGAGTCACTTCACGGTATAATTTATAACTACAAAAGTTATAATATTTTTAAAAAATATTACAGCGCTTTTTTAGAGTAATATTTTCACCGAAGCCGATCTGTTAGTAAACAAACCTATCAAAGTAATAAAAAAAATAATTAAATTCATATTTTGTTGCAATTTTTTTATTTTTACATTTTCCAGATTTTGTTATTCTGGATTTATTGATATGTTCGCCAATTCTCTACGAAAACCCGTTCTTGATATGATTCCCAAAACTTAAAATATTTTCAACATTTTGACAGGCCTTTTTTAACGACATTATATATATATATATATATATATATATATATATATATATATATATATATATATATTGTTTTTAAAGGTGCTTCATTATAATTTCCAGTATTGTGCACTTTGTCGCTAAATCTCCAAATTAAAAAAATAAAATAAAAATAATATTTTTTTATAACATTTGAAGTATGTTTAATTTATATAAAGCATCACATACCACAAAAGCAACTATCGAAGCGAGTTCACACACTCTATACATAGATATTTCATCACACAATTACCTAGGCTAGAGACCGAAATAGGTAAACAATAAGAACAAGTGTCCTAGAAAACAATTCGATTTCATTGCTGTTATATTATTTGTATTGATAAACCTGTTTTCTTGAGTAGGATTACATTTAACTCTAGATAATGCAGTATCACTTGGTAAATATCAAGGCACTCTAAACTGGTTTTAACGATACTGACTGTATATGCAAAGTAAAATCGTGCCTGAAGGATACACGGAGGCTGTTTCCTAGTTTTAATGAATAACCATGGTTATTATGGGATTTTTTGTGATAAAGCGTTTGTAAAACTTCAGGGTACTTCTGGGTCAGTTTCCATGTATGTAGAAAACCGTCGTTTTAAATAATTTGGTCGATTTTAAAAATTAAAATTGGTGTAAATTTGGGAAATAATTGTCCTCCATAAATTAAACGGTACCAAACAGTGCACAAAATGTCCTACACATTTACACAAAACCAAACAATTCCACGTAATCTTCGCAAAAATGATTCACGGAAGGTTGAATATCTCAAAATAGGTTCAAGCTATTTGAATGAAGTTTTGTTGAACACCTAATCGTTGCTAAAATTACAGTCGCCGATGGTTAAGTTATTAACTAACGTTGTTAACGGATATTTGGTTTGTAGAGTAATATTGTATCACGACATAACATATCTCTGGCTAAGAAATAAAAAGTAGACACCCCTGAGTCGAGTTGGTACGTCGTGTTGTGTTTAATAGAACAGAGAAATGTGATCGTAAAACATCAACTCGCCTTTAATATTAAAGGAGTCATATAAATATCCTGTTCTGAGGATAAAATACATTGTAAATATCGTGTAGTATTATAAACAAAAATTGTGGAAACTCTGTTCTTTAATTACTAGAATCTTTGCCCTTAATTGTTGAAGAATTTAATGTCATTTATTCCGTAGCCCCACCCTTATTTTTTTTTTAAATAAAAAACTTTGCAAATGGGTTTGAGTTATGAAACTTCATATTTCGCCAACATTTAATCGAAATGGCCTTTTTAGAGATATTCAAAGTGACAAAAACCATGTTTCATTTTCACTTTTGACGCAACTCTTGAAAATGCGTTTTTTGGGAAAAATTTTATCTTTGTTGACAATTTCGATAATTTCTGTTGTTATTTTAATGAGAATTATCTGTTGCTTCAATTACAAATATTTGCTTTAATATACAGAGAAAAAGTAAAGTCTCTTAACCGCCTTCTGGGTCGAAAAATGATGTTAAATCATGTATCAAATCACCAAGTTACCATTTAAAAAAAATGACTCAAATACAACATAGCGGTTTCAAGACGGGGGCAGAATTTTATAAAACAACACAAACATAGTATAAGTAATTACACACAAATTTCATTTGCCCGAAATCGATATGACAAAAACTGTGAAAAAAAAGTAGGGGGTAAGAGACTTTACGTTCACTTTGTATTTGACTATGGAATAAAAGTCTTAATTTATATTTATATTTATATTTTCCATTAGCGTTTTGTTTTTGTTATAAGGTGTGGTGGTGTTTTTCATATACATAATTTTTGTAGACGAGATATTACAAAAACAGAAAACTTGATAACTTTTCGTTTTTGCGTGTCTAAAACCAAACCCATTAAATAATAAATGAATAATACCGTGTATCTGCCGGTAAACCTGATTCTTATTTAAATTACAATTATTTTGTACTAAGTATTGCACTATCAAATATAAATTCGATTAAAAATGAATTTCCAATTCGTATGGATTTATTTTTATTTTTAGGCGTGGTGTTTTTTATACTACAATACAAACACATACTTTTTTTTAATTAAAAAAATTTCATATTTTTACATTGGAAAATATTTTCTATCCGTGATTCTTGTATTTGATTTTCGTCTTGTCCGAATAATGTTCTCTTGATATTATATAATACATGTTATAATTTCGAAAATTTCTCCAAACCCAACGGCTTTTTATCAAAAATATTATTTAAAAAATATAAAAACGTTTTGTGGCTTTATGCAAAATTGTTTTCACATATTGGGTTTGGTGTCACATGAACCTTTAAATTTTACCTCTAACTAAAATCTGGTAAATTTTAATTCAACCACATTGCTTATTTCAGTAAGAAACATTAAAAAAACCATAATATCCACCATACAGTCCCAATATTTAGGTTTTACCAATATTTAGGATTTAAAGAAGTTATTTCACACTAATTTCACCCTCTATTAATACATTTTAATATAAGACTATTTGATAATATAAAACTACAATTCATCAAATAAACGAATCACATCATATTCAGTTTTAGAGAATTGTCTCAGCTGATTACAGAAAATAATATAATACAATTTCCCCAGAAATATGAATCACAGTTTAGTAGAAATAAAAGCATGGTGGTCAGGTTTCATTTTGGCTTTTTTAGAATTTATGAACTATAATTTTCATTTATTGTATTTTGACAAGGTTGTTACTTTTCCCAGTTCACCGGAGGCTGTTCGTCAGGTGAAGGAGTTTTCAGTTATATTTTATATTAGTCTAAATATGTAGTTCCAAATTCTTTAACAAAATGTTTGAATTTTGGTATCTAAATAATAATAATAAATATAAAATAGTGTTTAGGCAGTACGTTTTAAAATGGTGAACGTAACTGAACGAGGACCATTGAAAGTCTGGTTGAAGGTGAAGTAATTTGCAGCATATATCCTTGCCTATTGCCGTAAAACATGACCTAGAATTGAGTGGTTGTCATGATAATGGTGACCGTGGTTGGCTATGGGAATATTTTGTTTGGATTACGATTTATAATTACACTGTTGAATGTAATACTGTTAAAATAGCAGTCACCTAATTATGGTTACGTTTGTTGTTTACGGATTCATGTGAATTTTGTTTGTTTTAAATTATAAGTATAAAAAGTTACCTAATTGTAAATTTAATTAAACCGCAATTTAATAGTTTAGAGATAAATTTTATTAAATTTTAAACTAGCCCATCTATACAATTGTAAAATTACTCACTGATCAGAAAAATATTTGATTTAGTCAGCTATGCAGGAATTATTAATTTTTTTCTGCTGTCCTTTTTTTTTTTTTTTTTTTAAATAAAATATGTTAACATCACAGAGTTTTGTTATTTTTTCAATGTAACATTACTATTTAATAAGCGTGACATTTCGGCTAAACATGTGAAGTGTGGAATGAAAGTTAAATTAAATTTACTAGAAATTGTTGATGTTTACAAAGAAATGAACAATTGATGCAATGTTTACAAAATGCCCAATAAATAATTGTTTAATTGTATTATGTCGTATCTTTTTGAATGATTACTTCGAAAAGTAAACTAAAATCGTAATAAATATTTAGTTATTTAGTGACAAGCTAAGACCTGATTTTACATACGCGTGTCACCACTTGGGCTACGTGCTGTCGTTGCATTTCACCTATATTTTATCGATATTTTTGAGACCTATTTGAAATATTCCACCTTCTTAACAGACACTTTTTGAGCAGGTAAATTGGGGTGACTACTAAGTTTTAAACAGTTATAAAAAAAAATATTTAAATTTTATTTGATCCGCAAATTTTTAATGTCCAGTAATATTCGACAAATATTACTGTGTAACTAAAACGGTTAAATTGTTTAGATACTGAACCCATAACATCATACACACATACGCACACACACTCAAGTAATTTCAAAACATTTTTGAATTTAGAAGTCCTAAAAACAAATATGTCTCAGAAAATCTAGAAATATTTATTTTATTATTTTTTTTACGAAAACAAAACTTTCTTTAAGTGTGAGAAAGTAAAATTAAAAAAAAAAAATTTATATTTAATATAATAAATTATAATTATTGAATTTTAGATGTCAATAGACTTCATAAGGTTTTAATAAAATATAAATTGTAATTAAAGAAAAATAAAGTGATTAGTAAAAAAAAAAAAAAACTTTCTATATTCATTCATATCTTCAATAGGGAATTAACGTGAATGTAGAACATCAGCTAAAGTGTTGTAAACAAACGCTATGTAAATAGAATACATTTATTACACATATTTATTTCCCGTGTTAAAAAACTTAAACAGAATTATGAAAACAACATTTACTGTTCTTGGAAATAAACTCTAAAAAAAAAATATTATTTTCTGGATCACCACGTGCAACATTTAATAGGCAACAATATACCACTATACGTCCTAAATTACCATTTGACGATCAATTCAAAACTACTTGATTATGTAAAGGTTGGCAACCTTGTGAAGAACCAAGGTGTAAAACAATTTGAACTTTTACCACTTTCAAAAGTTGTGAAACAAATTTAATCTGTTAGGATTTTTAAGTTATTTGATAATGATTGATTGTTTATATTATTGACATGGACGTTTATCAGCAGGAAACTAATACATGACGTTTCGAGAGTATAAATCAAACTCAAGTGATAAAACCTAATTTTAGCCCTGGGTTATTTTCTTAATTACTAGTTTTAGTTTACAAAATGGTCGTAGGTTACTAGGTTATGTTGGCGTTGATAACTTTTTTCATGTTTTAGGTTTGTTATTTAATATCGGGAGTTGATTTATACTTTCGAAGAGATGTGTGTGCTGATTTTTATTTAACAAAATCTATCCTATTACTGACAAAATTACTTGTGAAACAAATCGCCTAATTTATCATGGATGTCGAGCGTTAACACAAAGACAGATCTTTACTGTGAAAGTAATGGAATTGAAAGATAACTTTCCAAATTGTTGTAGTTTTAAAGAGGACAAAGTAAACGGTTCCTCGACAAACAGTATAATAATCTCTCTCTCTCAACATGATTTACAGCTTTGATCTTACAAAATTACATTTGAATCTCTTTGTTTAAATGATCAATTTTACTTTATTTTAGTAGTTGTCTTCATCTGTTTCATATATATATATTGGCATGAATTATCTTTAGTTTATATATGTAATAAGATTGAGTTTCAATATGTCTCCTTAATAAAATTAAAATGATAATTTAATTAGAAAGAAATGTAGAGATTATTGTTTGTTGTTTAAAGCAATATGTTTATATTTGAGATGTTGGCTCTACTAATATTTTGTACCTAGTTGTATAAATGCAAAAACATCTCGGATATTATCGTGTTATAAAGAAAATAACTTAAAATAAAGACCAGAGCCCGCGATACTCTAATAGCGTCGGGGCTAGGAAAAAACAAAGAGTTGATCAAACCAGATAGGAAAGATGAAAACCACGACTACTAGGAGCCTCTGAGGAGGGGTGGCTGTACTAACAACCAGAATAGTTAAAAATAATTTACGTGAACTACATTCTTTGTTAGGATACTATAATAATTTATTTAGTTAATTTTTACTTCTTGGGACGGGCTTCCAGTGTCTTGTGGCTCCGTTGGCCCGATGTCCATAATATGTCGATCTACCAGAGGCAAAAACATTTTTTCTCTCAAGATAGAAAGGAAATCATTATTCTGGTCCACCAATGAACATAGGGTCTTCTCTAGCTCGGTTGGGGAATGTACAGTGGAGTAGTATGTACTTCAGTGTCTCTTCCTGAAACCCGCATCTCTCACATATTGTGGAGTCCCTCAGGTTGAAGCAATGGAGGTAGCTGCCGGTAACAATATGGCCAATTCGTACCCTGGATGTGAAAGTCGCATTAGTTCTCGGTACTTAGATGGTAATGTTGGTAACATTGTATTTGGAAAAGATGACTTCCGGTCTCTCCTTTTCTCCAGCGATCTATCCATTCCGACCGGAATTCGTGTTGGACTGAATTCTGTAATTGGTTTTGGAGATATGTAGAGATGGGACAGGAGCCTTTTATGTATCAACCTCTCTTGCTTTTCTATTTCCTATCTCATTTCCTTTAACGCCATAATGCGCTAGGATCCATTGGAAAACCATACATTTTCCTTCGGTTGAGTCTGACTTCATAAAGGTCTCTGTTTCCGAACTAGTATTATCTTTTCTTGGTTTTAATATAGGTAGGCCTACTATATGTGGTGTCTTTCAAGTCTGTGGAATGTTCCCCGTCTCCCAAATCCGGTTAAAGAGAGTAAGGATTCTAGTTAAGTGTGCCGACGAGCAGTACTTCAGAATTACGTTGTATATATTGTTAATACCCAAATGAATTTATTTAGAAGTTCCATCAGGGCACCGCCCCACTGGCCTTGAAAACTCCCTTAACACTCAATAAAAATATACGTCAACCCCGTACGAAGGACTGGTACTCTGTTAGTATATATATATATTTCCTATATTAAGCTTTTTCAGTATAAATTCCACTAATTTTATCTTGGGTATATCAGTTTTATAGAATTTGTTGTTTTAACAATTTGCTTTCTTTAAATTTGTAAAAAATTGTAGAGTGTTCTGCAAAATATGACATTATATATTTGTGTCTAAAATTTATAAATACTGTAACACTATCAGAACCTAAGTTGCTTGCAGTTGGTTTTTACCAAGTTGCTTGGACCACTGCATCTTTTGGTTGTGTTTATTTTGTGGACACTTACACATCAATATCTCTGTCATTCACTTCTTACAAATTTCCTTTCATACAAAGTTTACAAGTGATTAGAAAATCAATTAAGTTGTATAAATTGAATGCTAAATATTTTAAGAAATTTCGATTTAGGTGATAATTGATTTAAAAGTAAAGAATATTGTACGAAATGTGTACGAAAATATTTTAATCAGTAATTGCCCATATTTAATTGACTAATATCACATTTACAAATTTTGTAAATTTACATAAAAAATATTTTACGATTTCTTTCATAGAAAACCTAGGGCTAAAGTAAATAAATGGTATTTTTTGAAGTAATAAAGAAATTTATGAGTTTGGAAGTGTTACTTTACAGGTCATTCGCTCTGTTTTGAAGTAATTGAATTTAAACATTATCCAAAACGATGCAGGGCGTTGGGACGTTTTATTGATGGAGCAAGAAGAGCGAAGGCCTGTTTATAAGATTCAGTTTATATAAGTAATCAAGCCATGATGAAAGCACCTTCCATCAAATATTTGTATCAATTTCCAATATTTATAGCCGTTAGCAAAGTACATTATCCCGAGAGTGAGTGGGAAGTTAATAACAATTTTCATTGTTTAATCACTAGATATTATAAACAGTAATTCTTTAAAATGAAATTGGATTTGAGATTAAACCTTCCGCGTATCCATCGCCGTGAACGTATTTTTACATTGGGGCAGATTATCATAGATTATGTAGAATATATATAATAAGAATTCTTGCTTTTACGGTCTCGCTTGCCGAAACACCCAGACCTTGGAAGTGTCTACTGATCCTACCCAACGATAAACAGAAAAATCGGTTAGTAAATTTCAAAATGGTTGTAAATATACACATTTAAACAAATATTTTTCAAGATTAATAATTTTTTACTTGTAGGTTTCTACAACGTCTAAATCTTAAATACCTTCAAAATATGCTTGCAATGATATCCAAAACAGTTTTCCCCGCTTAAAAATACAAAATCAATAATAATTAAAAACAAGTGTTACTTTGAAACATAACCTCAAACCTAGTACAAACCGGCAAATCTTGCCACTAAAATCTTCTTCAAATGTATAGGTTTTATTATTCTTGAATATAATTGAAAAAAAAAATTCTACATATTTCAAAGTGGCAGTTTGAATGTTTAAATATATATATCAGTAGTTTATAGGCCTACTTATGACCTTCATGAACCTTTTAATACCTCATTTTGTGCACCTTGGCAGTCTGATTATACTAATTCTAAATTCAAGGTCAGAAAAACACTCAAATAAATTCGTATCCTATCATTTTAGCGCATCTGGCTTGCCGAGTATTTCTAAAAGTTTATCTGATTGTAAAATGTATTTTTGTTATTTTAAATGGTGAAATCAGAATTTTAAAAATATCAAAAAGTAATTAATGTATAAATATTTTGATACACTGCCCTTTTGAAACTTGTTATCAGAAATCATAGATTATCTAATTTAAGCCAGATCGTAATGAATTATACGCTCTCTTTTAAATTAAAATTGTTTTTGAAGTTCTAAAGACGTATAGAAAGTTCAGAAAAATCCGGCTTACTGCAAAGGGCACCGTCATTTTACAGTGAGCCTGGCACAGATTGGAATATACCCCAAAATCAGCCTTATATTTCGTATGATTTTTACAATATTATGCCCACGTGAATTTATGGTATTAAGAAAATGCGTTTGGGCAAGCGGTCTAGTTCCAATCAAAATTTATTGCATTTAGGGTTTTCTGCTGCAGGCTAATCAGAAATAGCGGAAGACTCACGTGTACCTGTAATAAACAAAACTCTTTAAAGGATCAAATTCAAGGCTGAAGTCCATACACAATACTATTTGAACGAAAATTAAGTTCCTTCAAAATGTCACGGAAAAATATGTAACTGTGAATAATGAATCAAACAGTTATAAACGAAAATGTGCACGTATAAGAACTCAATTTCACAACAGTTGAGTCTGTGAAAATAAATAAAATGTTTAATTTGTAAAGTGTAAACTAAAATTGTTAAATGGCATAATATATTTCATTATTATTATTACTGTTATTATATAATAACAATTTAGATATATTATTTGTAGTTTACCTACTTTTCATTCATAATTTATAGTTCAATTATTACTTTATCACTGGTATTTTTTTTTAACTTGTAGATTTCCTTTTAATAACAGCCTGAAGAATATGTGTAGAGACATTCATTTAAGTAGGCGTTGTAGAAAAATCTCTTATCACCAGTAAATTTGTTATCGATCTTCACTATCTCGTATTGCAGAAAGCTTGTTCCTTGGTTCCACGTTCACGGTTTAGTATGGAAAGTTCATAAGCAATAGAAATCAAATGGAAGTTTCAGCGCTACTAGCCGTAATGAAAATATCACCACTCCGCTATTGACTTTGCTGGCGCCTTCAATGAATCGGTGAAACACCAGTATGGCACCGTAATGTTTACAGGTTGAGGACACATACTGTACTGAATGGAACCAAGAGTAGATTGATTCAATAGCCTGTAATGGGCTTATTGCAATATTTATACGAAAAGTTACACAGATTCTGTCATTCTAATGTGACCGACTTAATAATGTAAAATAACTACACCCTTTTCAAAAAGAAGAATTTTTCAATTCGCATGGAACATTTATATGCTGATTGTGTAAATTTCTGTCGTGGGGAGATCCAATATATTATTTGGTATTTGTTAATAATTCAAACATTTTACTAGCAGTTTTCGGTTTTTAGTGTTTTACTTTTTTTAACTCCCGTGTTCGTGAGCCAGGTAGAGGCTAATGAAGACTAATGGAGAGCATCCTAACCTAACCAAGCCCCCTGAAACGTCATCTTAGAGGATGCGATTCATTAGCTCCCCTATGTGTTTTAATTTCATATTTGTTAAGATAATAATTTATGAATAACCTGTGTAATAAATATCTCAGTTATATGTTATCACAAAAACGATATAATATGTCAAAATGTAAACTTTAACTTAGAAAATGTTCTTTTTACTTTCTCACATAATGTTGAATATAGAAGTAAGTTGTACAGGGTGGGCAAACTCCGGGAAGTAATTCTACATAACTAATGATAAAAAAATGTCAAGTGAATATAGGCCCGGAAATGCTGTTTTCCAATTATTCATGTTTTTTTTTTTTTTTTTTTTTTTTTACAAAACCCTTAATATTTTTGAAAGTAGAAAAAATGTTGAACTTAAATTTTGTATACGTATTTCTATGTAAAACTCTGCACCCCTGTACGAAAAACTAGAATGTTCTTTAGTGTATTTTCAAAATGGTGGCCGTTTAAAATTTTTAATGTCAAGTATCTCAAAAACCGCCAACTTTAGAAAAAATTACAAGAACCCAAAAAAGTTACTTTTTAATGTCAAACTAAACTTGTTTATATTTTTTCTGTATATCAAAAGATAACCGAGTTATCGCCTAAAAATTTAAAAATGTATTTCTTGGTAATGGGTTATCTTAATACCTATTAAAACAATAGCTTTTTCCTAAAATTATTACATCTGTTAGCTACATTTTAGCATTGTTGCTCTTTCCTTTGAAAAGTATAGGCAGTTAATGTAGTATCACTCCCATTGAATTAGTGTGTTCTTAATTGTGAAAATTGTTTTTAAATTAAAAATTGTCATTAATCGCGTAAATTGACGTAAATAAATATGAATCAAAAGTACACAAATAAGGAACTTGCTGATGGGATTTTACATATGGTCAAGCCAGTGGAAATGCAAGGGTGGCAAAACAGCTTTACCAAGTATCCAAACCGTCGCGTCGTCAGCCAGATAGAATATTATTTGCACGTCTTCATGCACCGTCATGATTTGTAATGGTAGACCTAAAACAGTTTCATCACCTGAGGTAGTAGAAAAGGTGTTGAATAATTTTTCACAGAATTCAAAATTATAATGCAGAAGAGATGCTATGTAAGAAAACATATCACGTACGGTATGGTATCACGTATCAAGTGTGGTATATTTTACACTTGCAGTTATTGTATCCGTACCATATCCTTTGCGTATAAGCTCTACTACTGGTTGATAAGCAACATAGGAGAGAGAGAGAGAGAGAGAGAGAGAGAGAGAGAGAGAGAGAGAGAGAGAGAGAGAGAGAGAGAGAGAGAGAGAGAGAGAGAGAGAGAGAGAGAGAGAGAGAGAGAGAGAGAGAGAGAGGGGGGGAATTATATATAATTCGACTTTGTGGTAAAATCATGCGTAGGTAGGAACCAAATACCGAGTTCTATTAAGGAACAAATCCCTTATCTTATTTTGATCACGGAATTGCCAATTTAAGATTGCCTTTACTTTGTTGTCCAATTTACTTATGTGATACAGCATTTTTGGAAACGAGAAATAAAATAGACCACAACGTTATAGATTTTATTATTGAACTTATTGGAATACATTTCCTTCTTTCGACACTTTTATTCTACTTTTAATATTGTGTATTACCTATATTACATTACATATAGATTGTTTTGGAAGCCGGTAATACATTACGAAAACAGAATAGTAATCTGTCTATAGTTTTTATAAATATATAATTTTTACATTACCAGTATCTTTTTGATATACAAATTTGAATTATGAAGCGCTGTGTTCTTATTTTAATTTGTTATGTACATTGACAAAAGCCTTATTTTGAGTTTTAACACTAACATTTCCAATTTTAACCATTATTTCCGAATAGCCTAAATTCAAGGCTACGTAATGTCCATAAGTATAATTTGTGGCTCATATGTGTGTTAGGGAAAGGTCTTTAGTCGCAATGGTTGCTCCGATTTTGTTGTTCGTTTCTACGAACGGTTAAACAAAAAATATTATTTTGTTAGTAAATATAAAAAAAAAATTTTTTTTTGTGAATAACGTTTTTTTTTGTAGGTCCTTCAACGTTCCTTAAAAATCGGCACTTTAATGTTGTTCAAACGTTATGTACATCAAATAAAATAAGAGATTTATTAATTATGAAACAATATCTCGAAATTAAAACTATCATTAACAGCTAGTTTGAATTTTAATTATAGTCAAATTTTATAGTAAAAACCGGCCGTGTGTGGCTTCATGTCTCCCGACTGTGTAGAGACTTGGCAACGCTCCAAGGCCGTCCAGCTAGATCTTGTAGCTAGGTTTTTCGGTAATCCCTTCGTATTTGTTATCAACACCTTATTTTATGCAGCTTTGCGGTTTACCATAGGTCAAGGTCGGAAAACCAGCTGATTTTAATGAGAAAGTAAGCTTCCTAAAATGTCAGCTGCAGACCGAAAACTATCGTAAATATGCTGATTGTATGTATATAAAATTTCCTTTTTTTAATTTTGAGGACGTTTAGAGCAGTTTAAAAGACATTTGTAAAAAATCTGTCTTATTGAAACATTATGAATACATACACTCATTCTTATTTTATTAATTATTCTTGATGTCGTACTGTGTACAATGACACAATATTATTTTATCTCCTAAGTTTAATATAAAGAAAGTATGGTGTAATAATAATAGACAAAAATATGTACTCCACGATTTTGCTCTTTTTTTAATCGAACCCCTTTCATTTCTCATAAAATGATTTTCTTAAAACTAGGTTTAGCAAGAATCATCGCAAATAGGTTAGTTTATATGTTTATATATAACCGTGCATATCGGTGGATAAGCGATAAGATAAGTCAATATGCAGATAACTTGCATAATCAATATAACAACTTTGTACTTTGTTTATTTCCTTATTTATTTATTTCATCCATTCTATACCTACTAATGTCGATAAGAATACAAATTAAACACAGTACAAGCGTCTAATGTCTCGTAAACCATGGAATCAGCAACATTCATTTCTTATGTTTTTGGTTAAAAAACGTATTTCTTTGACTAATTTTCAATTGAGAACATAATTTTATGACACATGGTATGGATTTGATTTTAACAAGTGAAAAAAGTGACGTTGAATTTCCGAAAAAGAATCCAAAAATATTTCGAGTTTTCAGGTAAAATCTGAAATCTGTTTTGAAATCCTCTAACTTTATTGTAAGATCTATTTTGAGTTCGATTTCGTAATAGGAAGATTGTTAAAACTTTTTTTATTAGTTAGACTAATAGAACTCCATTCTTTATATTGGAAAAATTCAATATAAAACACCAGAACATGTATGATTGATGAAACAAGAAAAGTTTCAACATGAAATATACAGATATACGAAAACAATTTATTGGTTCATTGCTCACTGTTGAACAAACAAATCAGTTTTGTTACGGTTATTTCTTATTCTGTGTTGTTCTTTCTAGACTTTGGTCCACCTCAAAGTTTCTGTCTGAAATTAAGTTTTAGTATTTTTATATTTGTGAAGTCAAAAAACCTATCGCAGAGGGCTAAAGTAATTATATATAAGACATTCATCCGATCAATTGTTACGTACGCCCTTACTGTAGGAGCTGAAAGGACTTTTCTAGGGAAAGTAAGGTGTTAAGGAGAATATTTGGTCTGGTTTTTGGGGGAACTGTCCTGGATAGTGCAGACAAATAAAGAGTTGACAAAGTTGTTTGGGGAGATTGGTATTAGTAATAGATGTAAGACTAAGATGGATTGGACATGTTGAGAGGATGCCAGATGACCCAATATCCGGACAATTGGTTGTGGGGAGCTGGGTGGAAGGAGGTTGTGGAATAGGATCTTCGGCACATCCAGGTGAAGAGATAGCGAGTGAGAGGGGGGGAGGGTAGCCGTGAATTGTAGAGGTGGCCAAGGTTTTACAAGGACCGTAAGTATAAATGTGATTCATGCTGTGGGTGTATTATGTTCTAAATATGTTTCACGAAACGACAAGCCTTTAATAATATTTTCACAAGTCTTTAGAAAATCATACTCTGATGATATTGAAAAAAAATGAGCAAAATCGAGGATACAGAAGCCGAACGAGACGTTATACTAACATTACGAGACTCTTGAATTTCGCAAAAGTATATTCTAGAAATGTTGCTAAAAATAATAAAGTAATAAATTAGTTTACGGTAATATCACCACACGTACACTTCGATATAAACAGTAATTAAAATTTTTTAAATTATCCAATTTTATATTTAATAGATTTGTTTGTTGCAGCGTCAGGTTTGTCACCAATAATTCTCTATTATTATATTTAAAATGTAGGGTTTCACATTTCTTCTAAAGAAGTCATGAAGTAAAAGTAATAAAGTTGATTACAAAAATATTTCTACACGACTGGGATTAAACGTAAGGACATTGGAAAACGCAAACTGAATTCTGTACTATTTAAAAACAACCTTTCTTTTTCTTTCCGTAACTGTGTCGACGACACCTGTGCTTTGACTTCGTAACTGTATGAAGTTATTGCGTTGACTGAACTAAATGCGTTTATTTGGATGAACAAATAGGAAAACAATACAAAGGCAATTACTATTAATTTTCCAACAGCTTATACATTTAATTTTGTAAGAATAACTCTTCGTATTAAAGAGATTTATATTAGCTTCGAGGTAAAAGATTTGAAGGAAAGTGCAACGAAACGAATAGTTTCACTTCAAGTACTTGGGCAATACCAAATTATCAACTGCATTAAAATTAAAAACCGCCTGAAAACAGGTAGTATTATGCTAATTTAAATGCAAATTTAAACCATCAAGATTTATGATAATTGGGCAATGGTACAGGAATTGGTACAGTCTAGGAATTGGAATTTTTGACCTCGGAATTGAAGTCAGCTATCTCAAAAACTTTCAGAAAATCATTGTCATAATTTATTGCTATTTTGACCTGATATTGGTTTTTTATGTATCGCCCTCTAGGCGATTGCATCTTTTTGACATCAGAATCGGAATCAGCGACCCAAAAAACATAGAATATGACATATATGTGTCAAAAAATGACATCAATTTATAAAGATATTCCTTTCTTCAAGTTATGTTTAATCGTCCAGCGTTCTAATTGTTTATTAAGTTGCCCCTGAATAAACTGTTTTCAACTTTCTAGTCATTTTAACTAACAAAATGATCTTTCACATAAGTAAATTCGTATAGTCACTCTCTGGATAAGAATAGACTGCCTTTATTGCCCTGACAAGACCATGGATTTGTTCAAATTGCTATGTCTAAGAAACACGGAATTTATTTGATTATAGTGTTCAGACCGGTTACACAGGTCTATATGAAACTTTAAGTGTCTTTGAGAACCATTTTATGTTTTTATTATTTCAAAAATAAAACTATAGTTTCTTTTAGACACGTTGGGCAACATGAATAAAATTAAATTCTATATACAAATCTGTCAATTTGAAATTACACATATAAAAAAAGGATTAAGTACCATTGAACTAATTTATTTAGATTACTTTAAGCAGTTCCTAAAGTTTGACAACTTATATTGCAATAATCCTGCAAATCATATGAAAAAAAACTTCACCAAGGAGGACGTGAAGATGGAAGTTAGCGACACATCTGTTGTAGTTTATCGAGACGGTCCATTCTATCTACGATTTTAAAAATGTCAACGACATATATTTTAACAATTTGAATAGTCATTCATAACCTACTAAATAATAAAAAGTGAATAGCTGATATATATATATATATATATATATATATATATATATATATATATATATATAGATATACAGTTTTATAACTGATAATTCATATTAAAAATAGTTTGTTGTTCTTAAAAAAGCATAACATTCAAAGACAAAAATTTAACTAAGACAAAATGAAATAAAACAGGCTCTTTAGATTAACAAATAAGACAATTATACCCACAAAGTAGTCGGTGTAGAAGTATGAGGTTTATTATTATTTTGTCTTCCTTTAAATAATTTTTTTTAAATGTTCCTAGATATCTTTATTAATTACATTTGTCATGGAAGAAATATTCTTGATGTCCACAATTTTCATATATTTTTAAAACTCCAAAGAATATTTTTCCTCCATACTCTATATATATTTTTTAAATTTTGAAGTAACATTAGGTAAATATCACTAAAACGTAACACCTATAAACAAGGTTTCTTCTACCAAAGAAATGTTAGGTTTCGTTAAATTAAAACAAATTATGAACTTTATATCCAAGGTAATATCATTAAATGATTTTAATAATTGAAACATTTAATATCAGTAAAATTAAATATTTTAAAGAATAATTTTAATTGTATTAGTGTGTTGTCTGTAAGGTTGACATTTTGATTACGGTACTTGATCAAGAGATTTGTTATTTGGCGCCTGCATACACAAAAACTATGTATTGACCGATATTACCATTATTTACTAAAACCTTGATCATTACAATTATACTCACTGTATTTTTAACTTTCTTTAGGTTTGAGAGTGTCAGAAAATATTTGAAATTTATGTTCATTTTGTGGGGAGGGGGATGGTCTTCTTTTATCCCAGTCTATTTTGTATGCAATCATATTAATTATATAGTTTTTTTTAGATGCGGGATTTACATAGCAAAATACTAAAATGTTATATTTCAAACTTTTCAATGTTTCCAGAATTTAAAAAATAAAAAAACTTGTTACAGTTTGATTTTTAACTTTAAACTATATTCATAAAAAAATCTGAGATGTCCAGATGCATTGTCATCGGAGCTATAAACCGGTTTTATTGCTGTTTTCATAAATACCTTAATTATTGTTTGGTCAAGTTGTGTACTACGAAACCTAAATTTATAATTTTTGTTTATAAAACCGACCAAATATCAAAACATCCTCAATGTTTTCACCAAAGTTGGTTAGAGGGACCCTTCTGTACATACTTTTTATCCATAGAAACAAAAATATAGGTAAAAAAGACATATTTTGTTCTTATTTAATAGTCTCATAAATAAGCCTAGTGTTTACAAATTTGTTTTGTTTCAACATCAATATGTTGTGGGTTACCCTCTGTAATTTCAAAATAAAAATCTTAAAAGAGTAATTGAGTTTATCATATAACAGAAAGAGCTTTGGCGATTTTAAATACAAATTTGAAAAATTGTATAAGAACTTTGGAAGTTATTTAAATAAATTTTACATTTCTCATTGCAAAATGCTGCATGAAAGCAGTGGTATTTTCATTTTGGCCGTCACAAATATTTATAAAAACAAACTTTCTTTTTACAAAATTAACTGAAAGTTTTTTAAAACAAAGATGCTTCTTCGATTTCACAACCTAAAATGTTTTTTAATCATATTTATTGCTGAATCAAATTAATGTTATTGGTGCCCTGTTTGCAAAATATTTGCATTTATATTCAATATTAGTACCAACATTTTAGGAATATATTAGTTCATAGATTACCCTCGGGATTGTAGAAGCGTATTATTGAGTCAGAAATTGTGACTTTACGTTTTGTGTTATTAGTGGGAATTCAAAATCATTAGACCCTACATTGTAATTACTATAGACATTCTTTAACATGCATTGTCTGATATAAACAGTCTGACTTTAATACGAGGTCTGAGCATGATACTGGGACTCCCTCCCACACGAAGAAAAATGTATATTCTGCTTAGACTTTGGAACCGCCTCTACAGTATTCACTACCTCAGGGGTTACGAAATCTACACATTCGCTTTTATACGAATAATAATTATCTACTAAGGGCCTGTTTTTATTTTTGGGGATAGCAGTTATCAGTTAAAGTCTCAGTTTTGTAATATTGCCAGGATTGTGTTTCAGGTAATCGTCCAAAAATGAGCTCACTTAATTAGGACTCTTTCTACCTTCGTGATCTATGTAAATTGAGCTAATTTTTTTTGTTTAATGTTACTTATACAAAACACATTAACTGTAAGTTGAGTGAGATGGAAAAGTTCTTGCATTGGAACTTCAGTCAGCGAAATGATTTAGATAAAGTCTGTTGATAAGGAAATTACATTTGTTTCTGTTGTAGCTCCTTCCGAATATACGAAAAAAGCGTACAGCGAAAAAAGCGTACACCAGGAATCTTGCGAAATATGCGTACAGGATCAAGTTTTGACAGTTGAGGAGGGTAAGCTATGACGTCAAAACATTTAGACAGGCGAAAAATGCGTACAACATTTAGGGTAAATGGATCTTTTAAAACCATTGAACTATATATCGATGGCTTAGAGTGAAAACAAACCTGATTTCCATCACACTTTTCCCAGGCTGTGGACTGGCAAAATGATAGAGATATGTTGCGCTATCAATTTGGCGTGTTTAAAATCAGCGTGTAGCCTCGTCATTTTTTTTTTTTTTTTACTTTTTAGTTATTTTTACTAACCTAACCTGACCTAACCTAACCTAACCTAACCTAACCTAATTTAGGGGTGGATGGCCGGGGTGGTGGTTTGTACGCATTTTTCGCTTATCATATTTACCCTATACCCTCGTCAAATACCACTGTTTCCCCTTGTACGCATATTTCGCTGTACGCATTTTTCGCTGTACGCTTTTTTCGTGCCACCCTCCTTCCGACCTTTCATCCAAAATACAATTTTTTGCTTTGTCTGTTGTGTACCATTAATTCTGCTACACCAGTTCTTTTGACAATCTCATTCAAGTAAGAGAACTTTATTTTTAACTTGAGTTACTCGCATTTACAACTGTAGCTAACCTTTAAATCGTTACACTTATCATTGTACAACTGGTACATTATTTTCAGATGTAGATTTGCATTTATATAATAGGATGTTTTACCCACTGTATTGAGATTCATATACTATATTTCAATCTTCCTCTGCAATCTAAACAATAGAAGAAAGCAGTTCAATTGCATATCACTTTAGGTTATATTTAGAAATAAAATAGATCATTACATAAAACTGCTGACGAAATTAATAAATTATTTTTCGTTATGTCTAGAAACTTTAACAAAATTATTAAATAATGACCTTAAGAGAAAATTTTAATTAAAAAGAAGAGTATACTTTTTATTTAATCTAAATGGAAATGTTATTTAAGAAGGAGTTCTTGGTAAACTTGTTCTATTTGCGCAAGCTATTTTAACCTTCTTGTAATTTAAGGATTGATCGAAATTTTCATTGTGTTATAAATGCTGTAAAATATGTATGGTGTTGACTTTTAACTGCGGTTCAAAGATTTTACGAAAATTATAGGGGATTTTATTAATGTCAATGAAATTTTTAAGGCTATTTTTAAAATCAAGTTGATATATAATTTATAATTATATAAATTAACTCACATTTAATTATTAATGTATTTTTTAAGATAACTTTTTTTATTTGAAAACTCTCGTGGTTATCAACCTAAAAAAAAACAGGGAAAAAAAAACATAAAATAGAGACCCTTCTAATAGTGCCAGGGTCGAAAGAGAACAAGAATTGTTTAAGAGAGACATGATAAAAAAGATGAAGGAGAGGGATCTCATCCAAGATTAGATGAAGAAAGGTGTAAATCCTGGTAGAATACCTTGGGATTGACATACCCTTACTCACTATAAATGAGTGCCTGAGGGATAATATTAAAAATATGTAAACGACAATGACATAGAGGGTTATGTATTACTTAACATGTGTTATGACTTTAGGAAAATAAAAATAATAAGCCCTGTATGAGTAAATGCTTACGTGACAAAGACTTTTTGTGAGACTCTCACTTGAGTACCATGTTATTTGAATAGTCCTTATTGTATCGAGACGAATCAAGATTTCGTCTCAGATAAAGTCTCGTGTAGTCATGCAATAACAACGGAAGGTCTATGACCATTTCATAGGTTGTATGGAGTTTTAGTAAGTTAGCGTACGTCATAAACTTTGAATAGTTATGAAATTTTAAATATTCTTTACGTAGTTTGTTGATAGGAGTTAATCAAGAAAATAACAAACAAGGAAGTTAGTTTTTATCTGCAGCTTTATCTTAAAACAAACATGAAGGTAAAATAATATTAATTACTGTAATTATTGTGAATATAAGCTGTAAATTCTAATTCTATTGTTATGTAATGTTTATGTTATGTTCTTGATTTAATATGTGAAGTTAGTGTTGCCATAAAACTCACAACAATGGTAGATGTGATCAGTTGTGCATTGTTTCACGTTTGAAATTATTGGTTGGCAATAAAATGATATACTGGAATAAATTCATAGATTGGTAACGTGTTATATTATATTAACATGAGATGTAAGTTTATTGAGTTAGTAAATCCAAGAAATTTCAATAAATTTTACTAAATAGACATATAGTTAATTTCCTTAAAACGCCAATTAAATAATTACGGAGAGAAAACAAATTTATTTTATATTTACTATGAAAAACTCAAAAACTTTTTTTAATTTCTTATCGTTTGAATCGACTATTTTGCACACATAAAAATATATACAGGATATCAGATAGAGTTATAGTTTGATTGGTGTAGCTCGTGTATCACTGAAGAGGACGAGGACGACCTTGTCGTTGAAACGCGTCTGATACTTAGGCGTATTTTTTGTGATAATTGTATTCTGTGTGTTATACTGTATAATTTTTCTCATACGTCAAGCTCAACATTTAATATATATACAGGGTGTTTCAAAAATTTGTGTCAAGTTAGGAGAGTTATAACATCAAAATAAAGAAAAATGTTCCCAAACATATGTCTTCTTTTCCGTCTGCTGGTTATTTCGTGTTAATTAAACAAATAATTAACTAAAAACATTAAGATGATTTAAAGTCAAAATTTAGTAGGATACATATTTTTTCAACTACGATTTTTCAAAGAATATACTTTGAATCAAAACATTATCTTATAAATTGTTAAAACGGTAGATATTTGAAAAATTCTAAAACCATTTACTTTACAAAACATGTAACAGCCGCCATTTTGAAAATTTATAAAATACATTTTTGATTCTAGGTGTTACAACGTATAGTAGTACAACGTAGTACAACGTATACATACACAATGTGTATACCGAATTTTGACTAGAAATCTTAATAATTTCTAAAGTTTTCATTAATAAAAAAAATGGCTGACAAACTGATAACAAAACGTTTTCGGACATGCTCGAATCACTTCCCGAAGTTAGGACACATATTATTGAAACACTCAAATGGTTAGAAATATTGTAATTCTGATTGCAACATCGTTTTAAGAATTAAAAACTTCCCTAGAGACATGTCACATGCCATTAAATAATTTAAGATGAACTCTTAAGGTTACAAATGCCCAAATTCAGTTTTACCTGTACGAATGACGATATCTTATCTTTCCACTGTTTTGAGAGACTTTTTTCTTATTGTTTAAAGGCGCCTCTCGGTCATCTTCATCTTATTAAAATTAGGAAGGAAAAAACCATAAAATTTAGACCCATAGCCCTCGAATACTATAATAACATAAGGGTCAAGAAAACACAAAGATTTGGTCATGAAACCATACAAAGATGAAAGAGAGATATCTAACCCAAGACGTTAGAAGAAGTGTCGGGAATTGTGGTACTCGCTATATTGACTCCCTGAGGGTAGTTTTATTTTAACTAGCCAATATTGTTCCCTTTCGAAAAACGTTTGATTCCCTACACACTATGAACTGTAGGCTGAGATTTTATAGTGTATAACACTCTTAATTATTTATTGTGTATGATGTTTGTGAATGTTATATTATTATGAAATATTTTCAAGAAGTAAAAGATCAATATGTTTCTGGGTGAAGCAGATGTTTTTGACTCGAGTACATACACTTCCAAGCTATATTAGGGGTTGTATCCAACTTGCGGTCAGTCCAATTTGCGGTCAAGGGTAAAACCGTCCATTTTGCGGTCACCCCAAAAATGTCGTGGGCTAATCGAAAGATATTTGTCCAATTTGCGGTCACATATTTGAACCCCATATAGTGAGCCTAGTGCGGCACTGTCTCAAACACTAGGTTGTAAATCGTGTCTAACAGGTTTGGCCGGAGTATTTTAAGTATTGACATTTATTTATGTTTGGCCTCGTCCCCCTAAAGTCGTGTTGAAGATTTGAAGTGGGGGAAACGTTTACCGAAATTCGTCGTATGCCATTTGTTTTTTTGATTCAATTCAATGTTTTTTTGAGTCAATCCAAATTTATCTATAGTCTTATTTTAAAAATGTCTGGGACTGGCGAACCTTTAGTACGAAGTATGCTTGTAATGCGAAAGAGTATATTCTATAAATATTAGTATCTATTTTTGTTGTAGCTCTCTCCCTCTCTATTTATATATGTATACAGTGTTTGTTTATTATTCCCCCTTTTTTAGGCTCTATTTAAGTGAACAGAGTCGTTTGTTCGTTCTGACTGACTATCCTCTCGTCAAAACAGTGAATTTGGTAAGTAAGAATCCCTGTGGATTCTGCCAACCGGGAACTGTAGACCGGCACGTGAAGATGGCAAACGACTTGATTTGTGATTAGTAATTAACTATCTCTCAAGATGTGACCGCAAACTGGAAACCCTTCCACCTCCAGAACCTTGATCATCCTTCATAAAACTACACTTGACCGCAAATAGGACTGACCGCAAGTAGGAGGACACCATATTAGGGGGTTGTACAGGGCTGTCTCTTACTCACTCCAGCTAAAAAATTCTACACTACCCACTAAAATGTGGGTCGAATAAAAAAACTGCTTTGAATTTCGTAATATGGAATCAGATCAGGAGTTGTATTCAGAATTTTTTGTATGTTGATTATAAACACATTTAAAACAATTTTAGAGTACCCTGAAGCTAGGAATGTGTCTGGAGTGGAGTGGAAAAGAAGGGCCCCTACACTTGGTTTGTTGCGTTTACTTTCAGCGGTACAACCCCAATAAATTTTATAGACCTCAAATGCTTCTGTGTAAACACGTACCCTACTTTCATTTCTTTTATCGGTGTAAACAAGAATACAACTTTTATAAAAGTCTGTCATGGAGTTGTAACTTTAGGAATTAAATATAGCTAAGCAGTAATTTGTGTACTTAGTTTTCTTGGAATGGGTTGTACCGTTAAGTCATGCTAGGGAAGCTAGTAGAAGGGCGGACACACCCCTTACACTAGACACAATCCTAGTCTGAGGCTACTGTACCTCGAAATTTCTGTATGTATACTTTGCTGGTTCTTTGTTGTATAGGAGTTATATGATTTTGTCACCCTTTTCGGACATTTTAATTGTATTACATAAGTTTAACAAAACTCATATATTTCAATTTCTCAATCTAGGCTACACATGTAATAACAAAAAAAAATATTAAAAAATATTGACTACCTATGTATCTAGATTCATTTTGGCTGTTACTGTGCTTACGTACAGACAACAATGATAGATGAATGGCAAACTGAAAGCCTTTTTTACTGGATTTCTTGGATTTCATGAGACGTAAAGATTAGTAGAAAAAAGAGGATGGATTTCTTTTGCTATTATTATACTAAAATTTGCATACTGTTAACTAATACACACATGCAAACAAACGTATGCATATACGTCTCTAAATAAATTCTGTAAAGACATATTGTTGTAATTTGTTCCGTTGTAATCACTTAGTGTAGGAAGTGATAGACGCAATGTTTAACGGAACTCATCCTTTGTTGGCAATAAGTCAGATATGGAAACTGGTCTTGTCAACAGTTACTAAGCCTTGGGCTATTGATGGAGCAATTTCCTGTTAAGTACAATGTAGAGTACGTTGGCGTCAAGGTCATATCCATTAAGCTAACTAGTTTTACTATCAAACTATGTAAATAGATTAAAATGTTTGCTCCTTGTACAGGTTTTATTGTCCACTGAATAACACAGCATGAGTTAATGGTAATTTCAGAAACATGTATCAATATCAGAAAAAAAATGTCGTTTAAAATTTTGGAATTTCCATAGTATTCGGTCAATTTGTAATAAAATCAAAATCCCCTTGTTTGGTACCTGACATTTTTAACTTATGCTTTTTTGAAACGATACATTTCAAATATCACTCACATTTTTTGAAAATTATTGTCTTTTTACAATATTAATAAAAACTCTCGTATTCCAAGTCTCTCGAGGTGCTGATTTAACGTGGAAAAACAGTCCGTTCTATGTAGAGATTACAAAAAAAAAAAAATTCAGACCCCTACAAAATTTGATCAGTATTTAAATTTTTTGCTAATTTTAGTGAATCTTATTTACATTTTTAGTAGGAAAACGTCTTTGATATCTTCTTTTTTTCTTCTTCATAATTTAGTGTGTAATGTCGTTAAAAAAAAAAAAAAATCGTTCTAAAAATGCTTATCACTAACATAATAATAATAAAAACTTAAATGGCCTAGAAAATTTATATAATTTTTAAACAATTTAAACGAATAAATCTTATTTTTGTTTGCGTTTTGGTACTTGGTCGTGTCGTCTTTAATCTACCTTATTCCGAAATATCTAAATTGAAAATGTCACCCAAATGTATCGTTTCGTTTTATTAAAAAGTCATTAATTCCATGATGTCTGACTTGCTGATATTGAACATTATTATTAGAACTATCCTATTATTTTTGGAAATCATTCAAATTTTTAAAAGTAGGTTTCAGAAATGTTTTTGAAATTTACGAAATCTTCGTGAAAACCATTAAAGTCCGGATAAATTTGTGTACAATGTGAGATTGTATATAAATATTTATACATGATTTGAAAATGTTAAAATTTAAACAAACATTAAATTAAAAATTAGCTCTTTATAAAAAAAAAAACCGTGAAAAATGTTGGCACCATGGCAACATTTATTAATTTAGGTAAAAATGGCATTACATTATAAATAAGGTACTCAACAAATATAGATTGTTATCAAAATGGATCTAAAATTATAGAGTTTTTTTTCCAATTTTTAGCACCGTTTCGAATTTCGAATGTGCTGAAATTATTAAGTTAATCCTGACATATAATTTGAAATCAGTACATCAAAAGATTTTTATTTAGACCTTTTTATTTTATATTTTGAACAAAGTAAATATCAAGATACATTATATTCACATTAGGACAAGTTTTTTCCCCCATTAAAATCCCACGCTAAAATCCTAAGTTAAAATGACACCCTGTAATTAATGCATTTTGTGGACGTGTCTGTAATCCGTGATATATACAGCTGAAATGTTTATTTAAAACGTGTTACAAAATTTAATGCTTATATTATCTACATCAAATGGATGAAAGCGGTAAATAAACACTAGTTTGTGGAGATAAAGATAGAAATTTATATTCATAGGTTTTATACAACTCCATGATTTAGTATAAAAATTCAGAATTTCATTAAAGGTTTATTAAATTGTAAAATAGAACTATTATGTAATTATATTGTTAACTCCACCTTATTGTGAATATTTAATTAATGCTTAACTTCAACATCTACGTATAAATTTTTTTTTTTTTTTTTTTTTTTTTTTTTTTTTTTTTTTTTTTAATTTCAAATTTTCATTATGCGATATTAGTTTTTACTTCATTGCCGTTTCAAATTTTAAATGAAATCTTGGATGTTTTTTTATTGGTAAGCCAGTTAGCTCATTTTAAAACAAAAATGCTACAAATTTAATGAAGTTATTTATAACCACGTCATTGGCTGTTATAGCATTCTGCGCAGTCTCTAGTTGGATAAAGTAAGAGACGTTAAAGCAAGATAACAAGAGTTTATTTATACTTTTGAAACGTCGGTATTAGTTTTTAACAAATGTCTGAATAAACCATATTAAAAATAAGAGACGGTTAATAATTCCACGTGGATGAATTCGTTTTTTTTAATGGTTTTTTTTATTTATTCAGTATTTTGAATTTTGTTATAATTATTATTTTCGTGTATACACTTTATCTGTAACGCTAAACCACAAACCAGAGTATACTCTCTGTATCTAAACTAACCAACATCATTAACGAATTACTTTAGATTCATAGGCCTGTGTTTGTTTTAATCTTTTCATCATACAATTAATTAGATATCACACAGGAATTGTACAGTCTTAGTGGCGCCGTGTGAGGTTTTTAGGTTATCTTTCATCAAATGTAAATTATAATTTACATAAACATGTGTTTGTTTTTACTTAAATCAGCAGCGATAAAATTAGAAAGAAACTGGTTTTAAGGAAATCAGCAAATAAAAGTAAGCCAATCTACACAAAATTATTTTTTTGCAATAATATTTTTCAGAAAGTCTCAAGTTGACAGACAGACATGAGTGAGAACGTGTTTTGAAGGTGTTGAACACAATGTAGCTTCCCGCCTACAATAACACTTCATATGGTCTAACTGTAAATAAGTGGAACGGACCGGGTTCGATTCATTTTCATTGTAAGTTTGAACTGCGCATGTCCGGTTAAATTAACACAACAAATGGTACGCATAGTTAATTATGTCCTTCATGTAAAACGGCGTGCATCACGGTTTTGACTTTCGAACTTAAACTAAGACTGGCACTACACTACACTACACGTTGTTTAAGTATTGACCAATTGGTGGGTTACTCGAACTTGTCCATATTGTAAGGACATATCTTATTTGCCGAGTCTCCAACACTAGCCCGATAGTTGTCAATGCTTTCGATTCTCTATACATTCTGTTGTCATGATGTGTATGCGTTCAATCACTTATAGATTAATAATGTTTATATTTGTTAGGTTATATGATGAAAGTTTGGCAATGAAGCTAACGTAAGTAAAAACGAAATAAATCAAATTATTCCATAATGGAATAGTCCACCGAGCATGTAGTACATGCAGCCTAGATTGGGTCTTCGTTTTCTGGTTTCCGTTTAATCGAACAAACTAAAAGAAAAAATGAGTTTTTATGGAAAAATGAAAACTCTCTAAAAGTTAAAAAATTATTCATATTTATCTTTAAAAATAAATACAGTAAAAGGGAAATTACTTAATATTTGTTGCGTAAATTATTCCTGAAAAAGAACGAAATTACCTGTTTTGGTTTAGATGTTACAAATTTTCAGAGTTTGGACTTTAAATGGGTAATCTATTTTTGACGTAAAATGATATTATTCAAAATTTTACCTACTTTGAATTGGAAGAAATTAAAAAAATCGTTCTCATTTTAAAAATTTTCTTACACTTTAATTGTAATAAAAATAGCAACAAATCAATTGAACGATTGTACATTGTGGGAGAAAATTCGCACTACTGGTAAGTGTAGAATACGACGTGAAATAATCTTTAGATCCAGAAAGAAAATTGAAACACAAGTCGTCGTTTTTTCAGACAATTACTTTGTATTACCCATTATAGATAAAAAAATCCAGCCAAATTGTTTTGAAGATCTCAGTTTTCTAGCAGAAAAAATCAGAAATATATTTTTTTAGTCAATATTTGTCGATTTTGGGCTTTAGGTGTTACAGTTTCTTAGACATTACAAATGAATGATAAAGATAATAACGTAAAAAATCCAATTTCAATAGAAAGTTAGTAATGTGTTAAAGGTTTACTCGTGTGGAAAATTTTGTATTTCAGAAAATATAAACCAAATTTGTTATCTTTATGTCCATATTATTTTTAACATTACTTTACATAATGACAAAATAAACTTCTTCACTTGGCAACATGTCGAAGTATTTTTCTTTGAAAATGTAATTTCAATTTATTTGAGAATAGATATAAGGCAAACAGTATAAAACAAAACACAGTAAATATTTTTCTAGTCGTTAAATTAGACGTAATTACAGTAAATTACCGCCTGTGACACATCAAATTGGTTGTAATTAATCTAGGTAACTATGATATGCAATTCATATAGAAATCAAAATTTGAATTAAAAATAAATAAGAGATAAAAATAAAATCATATACTCTTGAACTTTTGTTCAGTGTAATTTAGTCGGGGAAAAAAACAAACATTTGACGGAATCTTCTGTGTTACTAAACAAAACAATCTCTGTGGGTTTACTCTTATTTTGAGTTTTGTTTGAATCAAAGGTCAGATAAAAACAGTGCGATAGATTCGATATTTGATGAACGTTTCATCAAATCTGTAATTAATTTAATTTGCTAACTTGTTCATTAAAAGTTGATTAGTTAGTGGAATGGTATAACATTCATTACAAACCTACGGTTTTTAATTAATTGTAAAAATATTTTTGTTAATGAAGACTGTTCAAAGTTCCATTATTTTAAATGAGTTTATAATTTGTACATTTTGGTAATTTGTTTCTAATTTTCACCAAATGAAAGAAAACACAACTTGTCAGTTTAAACATTTTATTAGTTAAATCACCATTTATTCGTACCAAGGAAGTTTTTGCACATGAGGGCGGTAAAGGTTGTTAGTCAGTGAAACGTCGTTTTGAACAAATAAAGTGTCTATTATAGAAAATTGTGTTTTCTGTCATTTGGTGAGTGCAATGTAATTTATTTAATATATTTGTTAACCAAATCTTGATATAGAAATTAAAGCTCTTTTGCCGACACCTGACACCATGAAATGTCCACCAAGTCTACCTCTTGGAGTGATTTTTAATTTTTTGTCTTGATATTTAAAAACGAAAATTCTCACGTTCATCATTGCTTTATAAAAAAAGAAGAAAAGTGCATAAAATAAAATACTCGTAGCCCTCGAATATTCTAATAAACCCAGATAAGTAAATGATCAAGAGTCGGTTAAAGGAGACCTGATAGGGGAGATGATGAGAGAAACTAAGGCAAGACTACATAGATCCAGCTAGGCTCTCTCGGATTGCCAACCACTTACTAAAATGAGCCCCTAAGTAGCATTTGATAGTGTAGCGTTTTCACTAAGGAGATAGCAATAGCTAGAATGGCCGTACAGGGCGATTGAAACAGGTAACCGCTGTTTTATTCTATAATTATTAATGTTACAAAAAGATTTTAAAAGGTAACGCCCCAGGATTGTTTGAGTTAAAACTGATATTGAATTGTTTATGTTATCCGTCATATTTTTAATATCTGGCAATTTCGTAATTTTGTAATAGGAACAAATGTCTTCCACTCTTAATGTCGACTTTAGATATAACGCTATCTTTTAAGACTTTTTTTATTCTTGGGTATTTTTATAAATCTCCAACCGTTTAGGAGATACAAGTACTTAAGATTTCAAAACTTTTCAATTCCAGCATTTTTCAGAGACGATTTTTCTTACTTTTCAAAGTTAAATTGAGGTGATATTTTAATTACAGCTAAGGAAAGTTGTAATAACACTATTATTATTTTTATTTGTTCTGTAGGCTAAGAAATAAAATCATAATTTTCTGGAATAACCACTGGCTTACAATAATTATTATAATTATTATTACTAAATGTATTATACCTTGTGATACATTTAATTATTTAAGGACAAATTGTTAGACACAGTTAATAAATTTGTATCGCCTATAATATCTTATTCACAAAGTCAAATACATCCAATAATAATTACGAATTAATGTAAGCCAGTGTGTTTTAGACAATCACCAGAAAATTATGATTTTATTTCTAACAGTGTTATTTTTCAGCCTACAGAAGAAATAAAACACAGTAATGTTAGAAAAATTGTCTCTGAAAAATGATTGAATATGCGATTTTTTGAAAATATTAAGGGGCTTTAGCTCTTAAACGTTTGAGGATATAGAAAAATATCCAAGAATTAAAAAATCTTAAAATAACGCCATTTATCTAAAATCGCCACACAAAAATGGCGGGGTTCTTATATTAGAAAATTGCGAAATGGGTATTGGAAAAATAACTGATGATATAAAACATTTCGTAATACCTCTAGTTTTAACTCAAAAAAATTCTGGACTTTTGTACTTAAGGAATAAAACAACAGTCACACCTGTTTCAATCACCCTGTATATGTGCGAGAGTTTATGTTTTAGTAAACTCTCTAAAGATTGCAATTTTAATCATTTAGTAGGTTTAAAACCAGTTGTCAAGGTGTTAATACAAAAATATTTCAAAATGCTGGTTTAATTTATATATATATATATATGTTCCACGATATATTACGCTGGTTACACAAAGGTGCCCAACATATTTTATATGATACATAATAAATGAGTTTATTATGTATCATTTATTCATAAAAGCCTGAAGTAGCTCATTTTGTGCAACTGTCATTATGCTCGTCTAGGTCGGTAAAGGAGCGAATACACAATGAAACAGCAAATTAAATTAGAAATGTATCAACTAGTTGCCGAATATTTAATTTGTTATCCGAATACATTTTACAATTGCTTTTGTGGAAATAGAATTGTTTGATCTGTTTATCCCATGATAGACCATTTAAATTAGAAGTGTATCAACTGATTGCCCGAGTATTTAATTTGTTATCCGAATACATTTTACAATTGTTTTTGTGGAAATAGGTTAGAATGGTTTGATCTGTTTATCCCATGATAGACCTTTGAGAATCCGTTCATTTAAATGTGCATAAAATGTTTTGCCAAACTTCGGGTGGAGATAGGTGGGGGGCATCAAAAAATATAAATACATTATATAAACGTAGGATCTATCCTATAAAAAATGTTATGTTTTTAAAACGCTTCTTTTCCCTCTTGTTTGCCATTTCATGTATTTTAATAACAAGATAAAACTGCAGAAATAGAGATATCGGCGCCAAATTTATCGGGATGTTTTATACATTATGGTTTTTTTAAAAATGTTATAATTTTTCATTTCAAATTTCAAAATGGCAGCTATTTTAATTTTTTAACGTTACATTACAAAGATACAAACAATTTTGAATAATAACGAAACAAATTTTGTGATACAAACAAACTAGTGGTATGAAATATTATGCAGTATTTGATATTCTTTTTGAGTTATATCTTGGTATAGAAAACACACAAAATGGCGGACAGACTGAAAAGAAAGCGACTTAGGACAAATGTTTGTATAAACTTTTTGTTTCTTTTGATGTCTCGTCTTCCATCACATCGCGAAGTTTGGCCATGAACATCTGTACATAATAACGACTTACAAAATATATAAGCAAATTACGTGATGCTGTTATTAGTAATAACTACCATGAGAAACTAATTGGGAATAAATCATCCCATTTAAATATAAATTAGTCAAAGTTATTATAGTAGCTCATCAGACAATACTAGGTAGGCTACATAATGCAGTATTTACACAGTTACCATAAAATTTATAATATTAATTAAAATATCATTCATTGACTCTTAGGTTGAATCAAATACAGAAACCTCATTTTAAAAGTTCCTAGAAGGATTTAGAAAACCCAAGATTCTTAAAAGAATTGTTGGTATTCCTAAGCCTTTGATTATAAAGTTTTAATGAACGCTTTGTTGGTAAACCATGCAACATTCCTCGGTTTGATACTTGTAAATTAATTCCTCTGCAACATCGTTCTCTTTTGAAAACAGTGTAACAAAAACAAAACAAAAATCTATTACATTATTATTCAAAATGTGAATTATCAACCTAAATCGTTATTTTTTAAATTTCGTGTAAATAACTGTCCATAGGATTATTTAGGCTCACTCTTTAATTTTGTACTTTTTCGTTTGTTACGTTATAGACGTGACACTGTTCACCATATTGAGGGAAGTCCAGTTTTGACCTTTGATTAGAACTTGATAAAACTTATGAAATTATGTGGAGTAAATATTTACTAATACATCTTAAATCAATTTAATTTTGATATCTATGTTTCCCCATTAAACGTTTCGTGTAATCAACACAATTATCTTTCTATTTTGTTTCATTCATCATTAACTCATATGTCTTGTTTATTATTAGCAATTTTTTTTTTAATAGAGCTAATGAACTTTAGCTCTATAATTCGTTGAATTACAGTATGCGCCAAAATAACTAGTACTGAAATTGTAATATTTTATTTACATAGTTTTGCCAACATATACAAGTAAAAGGAAGCAAAATCGGTTAGACTCGGGTAATAACATGTTCAATATGACCTATGTTCAGTTTTAGGCAACACTCGTATAGTTTCTGAAGGTTTTGCATCATTTTGATGAAGAGGGGTTATTTCATACTCCTTATACACATGGTTATTTTTTCCTGAAGTTGGACGATGGTAGCTGATGGGTCTACACGGAAAATCTTCTCCTACAAAATTCTCCAGAAGTAGGCGTCAGGTGGTGTAAGATCGGGTTAGTGAACTGGGTAAGGAAAATTTGTTCTAAGGGAGATGAGGCGGTTGCCAAATGTTTCTTGAAGGAAAGCAATGTTGGTCAAGAGCCATCTTGCTGGAACCATTCTCAACGGAAATACAGCTTTCGGGCACGACAAAATCTCCTGAGGGCTCCTATAAAACGATCAAGAATGAGGTAATATCGGTCCTGATTTACAGTAAGAGGATTTCTATTATTGTCTTCAATATGGACCCATTATGCCTCTCCCTGACACAGCGCCCGAAATGGTTACACCGGTTACACGCTTACTATACTGTGGCCTCTCTACAACACTGTCAGGACGTTCAAACCCATGAAAACATGTTGTCTGCTTGTTTATGAAACCATTAGGTGCACATGACATTCATCTGAAAACCATACATCACTCAGAAACTCAGGTTCTCTATAGCACATTGCTAACATTGAAGCGTTGTACTGAACTCTGACTGTTTTGTTTATACAGTTCAAAGGTTGCCCAGTTTATATCTTGTAGGGAAAACCACCATTGTTTTTAAACATTCTTTTCAACGACGTATTGCTTATATTCAGTTTCAAAGATGTTCGGTTTAGGCTTCTTTTCGGTGACTGTAACACTTACTGCAACATTCTGCCGTGGTTTTCATTTGTAGAGACCTGTTGGATGACCTTCCTTTGCGTCAAAACGCTACCTGTTCTTCGAAATTTTTGAACAACACTAATAATCATAGCATTACTAGGCGGGATTTTGTGAAAATGTTTCTGAAAACATAATGCAGTGTGTGACAACTTGGCCCACCCGCACGTCCAATTCCGTATGTCCAAAAATTGCTCTACGATAAAAGCTTTCTTTGCAGTAGTTAGCACTATGTCAGCAAAAACTAACCTCAAATAACAAAGAAATAATAATCACGAAGGCGTGGCAACAATCAAAAGTTGACACAGCTGATCGAGAAAGCAGTTACAACTGATTCAGTTTCAGTACCTACTGTTTATTTTGGTGCATACCGTATTTCCAAATCAATTTATTTATAATTCTCTTAATTGATAGGGTCAGAGACTTGAAGATCCGTACATTTACTGAGAAAAATAGATGATTTAGTGTAAAAAATATCAACATAATGTGCATCAATGGTTGACCGTGAAATACCACCAGTCATGGCAAATTGATGTGGTGCATTTCTGTTTACATATTTCTTGTCCAATTTCGACCGTTTAAGGCAAGACAAGTCTTATACCGTAACTTATTGTTATAAATAATAGACAATAGACTCTCCTTATTTTTCTTGTTGCATATCTTTAGCGCCTACGCTAAGTCAAGGCTGTTGACTTTCAAACACATGCTAAGAACCTCATGACTGTCAGATAGGTTAACAATAATCCTACGTGCAAATAATGCTCAAATAGTAGGCTTGATGCACGTCTTATAGTATTAAAACCTAATATCTTGCAAGATTCCTCGAGTCTTGATTACAAGATTCCATCTCTCACTTCTCTCTCTCTTAGTGAGAGGATTATCTTGTGAAACTGAACGTGTACACGTGAGACGTCCATCAACAAGTGTCAAGTTAAGTTTGAAAGTACATAATCTACTTCGAAGGACATTGTAACCTGCTAAAATGTAGATGAGACTATCGATAAGAACATTTAACTCAAGTTCCAAGAATGATGGTTCTTTATTCTAAATTTGACAGTGTACAATTTAAGCTTACCTAAATATATCTCTAAACACACAATGATATTCACAGCCATTTTATATATCAGTGTGTTCTCATATTGTTGTCAAGGTAGTATAATTATTTTGATGAATCTTTACTTTTAGGCATTGGTAATATCTGTAATTGATTGATGGTGAAGTTCATGATTTCCAAATAATTTAATCAGTGCCCACACTTTTTGTGAGCCAGGTCTAGGATTTCTGTTTGGTTTTCAAAAGCATCAGAATTTGAATTGAGAGATGGAGTAAGTTATTCTTTAGGGATGCCCTATTACAACTTTTTCTTTATTAAACTTTTTTTTTCATGAAATTTATTGCGGAGAACAAAATTTTCGAAGTTTTATACTACATTACCTATTCCAATTAATGTTATTAATTATAACTTGTATATGTCTAAACATAATTGTTTAGCACTAAAACTTTTTAAATATATATTTTTATTTGTTATGCACAAATTTATAGTTTGCCCCAAAAGTACGGAACACATTTTTTATCTACTAAATACATATATGGAGAAACGATTTGTTTGTTGAAATGTTACCACAACTGCTTGACCACCTAAATATATTATTTTAGGTTAACCAATTTTTTTAGGCGTTCCCAAAATAAAATTCAATTTGTCGAAAAAACAAAATTAGTTTTTTAAAGGATTTTTGTGGATAATGTTAGACCTTGTTTTTGATAACTTTTATCGATCGTTAATAAGTAATGAGTGTTGCAGCCAAATGTTTCATTTGATATGCCATAATCCATACCAAACAAATCTTACCTAATTCTTTGGAGATTCCACCAAAATATTTTGGGTTTACAAAACATGTTATAGCGGCAAGATTGAAGAGGGAGGGGGGGGATAAAAAATTTTAAAAAAATACGGTGTGTGCTGTGGTCAGGAAAAATACATTACATTCTATAATATTTCATTTTTCACTGCAATGTTTTTGTTTAAAAAAAGGAGAACATAATAATTTTGGAACAATACAAGCTATGAAAAAATGGTTTCGTGTATTGTGTTCAGAAAGTAATTAATTACCTTTACAATTATAACAATATACATTTGAGAGGATCTCGTCTTGATATATTAGAGACACAATATACAAAGTTTTACTTGGCTAGCTAACACCTATTGTAAAATTTCATATTCATATGCTCCCCCCCCTTCCGAACTTGCATAAATAAATATTGACTTGTGAGATAATATTAGATAGAGAAAAAAATCAAACACAAGATCTCACAAAAATTACGTTTACTAAATCAAACGCGTTTCAACGACATAGTCGCCATCCTCAGTGACAATAAATAGCTCATGTATCACTGAGGATGGCGACTATGTCGTTGAAACGCGTTTGATGTAGTAAACGTAATTTTTGTGAAATCTTGTTTTCGATTTTTCTCTATCTAGTATTACTTACGTCTTCCTGATTTTATTATTGACAATACAACAGTAAATATTTGATTGATCCTGTTATTGTCACTGCTGTAATATATATATAAATTTATTCTAGCGTAGATGAATAACGTAGTTTTTTATGATAATTGTTTTGAAGCTGTGCTTCCACAAACACGTGTGTCGTCACAATAATCCGCTATCATGACTCAATGCGTTGCAGGAAACGCCCTAAGGCTAGCATGATTTATCTCAGATAACAAGCTGTGTACATTACTTTGTTCCTACGTCATCAAGAAAAAAAAACAATGCTGTGTTTGTAATTTGCGATTGGTAACGAATAAACCAATCAACAGAACAGTATTTGTCATGTATTTTGTAAGTGTGACACAGTTGCTTCATTTTATCCTAAATCTAATTTCGTAATTATGTCAGAGTTATATGTTATGAAATTATTTCTCTTCGTTTTGCTAAAGATCTCTTCTAGTCCAACCAATTATTTGAGGAAAAAGTTTGGGAAAAATGCCACGACCTGGTTTTGTTATGGAATACACGTGTATTTCGTAGAACAATAATCCGTTCGTGGCCGGGCTATTAAAATGTGTATTTGCTATAAAAATTGTTTAAATTTTAAATAGTTGCAAATTGATGTTTTATCGGTTTTCATGGAACAACTTAGTATTTAATCGAAATTTTATTAAACTATTTTTTTCTTGTGTAAGTTGTCAGGAATAAAATTCTTTTCAACTTCTCACTACTGGGAATTATTTATCTACTACTATATTTTTTATCATTATTGGTTCGCTACAATGAAATTACTTTGTTGAAAAATCAGTATCTAAATAAACATTAAAACCCAGAGTCTTACCATTTTCACTGGGATATATACAATTATACCAATGAATGTGCATTTAACATTTCAGCTTAGTACTGTATATTGCTCAGTTATTGTTTAGTTTAAAAAAATAAATTTTAACAACAACATTTTGTATAAACAATAATTTTTAAATAAATTTTGTATAAGTGCCGGCTTTGTTTAGGATTCTTGCTGACTCTTACTATCGAAAACGACTTTAAGAGGTTTGATTTGTAATTACTTATGTAAAACACAGCGCTTTAAAAAAATTGATAGTAAACAGTTCTATATCGTTAAAAATAATTCTACACATTTGTCTTTGTCTTGAAAATACACACAACATCTGAGCAAAAACATGACATACATTAAAAAAACACCTCTCTCTGATTCATTTTAATTTGAGGCTACTAAAACAATTTTTATGAAACTTTGTAAATATATTCTGATTGATAATAGCTCGAAGAATTTTGGATATTAGAAGAAATAAACTGTCCAAAAGCAATGCACACACTTTCTTACACATATATTTAAAATGTAAACAGTAAGCGACAAAATTATTCGTCTCCAAAAATGCCGGTAAAAAAGTGAATTTCAACCATGAGTGCAGTTTTTGATTTTATACATTATTTTAAACAATATTTATATATTTACACAAGGTTTAACTCGTCTCATTTCTGTCATAAAGTCGTTTTAAACACACATATTATAAGGTCAAATCAAATTTGAATGAAACGGTAAACGTTCTATTTGGTTTTAATGATTCCTTAAAGATAATTGTCTATTTTTCACTCTTGTTTGGATCGGTCTAGCCGATGTAGCATCATAACCGACTTGTTGGTTTTACCGATAACTCACGACCCGGTATTTTTTGGAGAGAATACGACCAATGGATACTAAGAGGTTAATTTGATCGAATTCATTATTATTATTTTTACTTATGACTGGTACTCTAAATTTTTAACTATAAAAAATATATTAATATCAAAAATATATGTGCCAATATATTGTTAAAATATGCCCACATACCAGATTGAATTAGAATCAGTCCACTCGTTTGCACGGACGACAGACGATAGACATCATTCCCAAAAACTACCTTTTCGACCTTACAGGATCTCAAAATAGATATTCCACGAAAAACTAACCACCGGGTTTTTTACCCATCGATAACACTCTATAAACATATAGAAATATTTACATGAGAAAGTTAAAATCAATCTTTTACAAAATGACCAACATTAATTTTTTTTTCCTGTTAACGTTTTGATTACAGAGTATAGATTATTTTTATAGCTCATTTGGTTCAGATTGGTATTTTATTAGTTATTATCTGCTACAAAATAAACGTCTTACAGTTAAAACAGAATTATGCCTATAATTAAGCCAAATTAAACAGTAAACAATTCATTACAATGTAGTCATATTTCATATACTATTATAACACAATGTGCAATACAGGCTTCATAACAGGAAGAAACAACATCACGTCCATTTCATTTAACAGCTATATTTTATTTTATATTTTGCAAACTATTTATTGCTAACCAATCAACGTTGATCCAGGTTTGAATCATAAAACAATAAAATATTGTTTTATGATATAAATTGTATGTTTTAAAATATTAAAACTGCTGTTGTTTTAATACTGCTATAAACCTCGTTGCATTACGTTAATCTAATTAAAAATTAATGTAAATTCTTATTTTCCTAGTCCTTTTCCAAGGTTAATAAGAGGAAGTAAAGGTAATTAAACTTTGTACTTACCGGATTGATTATTAATGAGATAAATAATACTTTTTACAACAAACCATCATAATTAATTTTCAACTAATATTCAGAGGGGCACATCCGAACTGAGCAACTTGCCCCTCAAGTAGACAAGCGGAGAGAGGCCAGACTTGTTTAGATTCTACAGAAACGTTAAGTCAAGTGATGATAAGGGATGGAGGTGTACTAAAAGTAGCTCCAGTGCCAAAGTGTTTACTCTGGGAAATGAGTAGCTTACATTCTTTCTAGAAGTGAAGGAGGCCATAATCATGAACCATCGTCAGTGCAAAGAATCGGAAGGAAATCCTAACATAACCTAACCTGATTTAGTATTTTGTAGTTGATAACAATAGATTTGTATGATAAGTGTTAAGTTGCTCAGTTCGGACGAGCCGATTCAGAGGTCTCAGTATTTACGTCATACCGAAACAATATTATATTCCAATTATATATTAAATAAAATGTTCGATATTACCATATAGTTTGATATTGCGGTTTTTGACATTTTTAGACCATATAACCATATTTATATCATTTTAAGAATAACATCTGTCTGGCATATTTTTGTCACGTATTATTTCACTTTAGGCTGATTGATCCAAAATTATAAATTTATTGCTGGTGGTGATGTGGGTCGGTAAATACTCTATAGGTGGAGTATAAATAGATACATCTGTTTGGGTAAATATTCAAAACGTGGTATTTTTCTAGTCACTATACTTTTGTCGACTACCCAGCCACTTTAATTTTATTTAGTCCTTTATCCAAATACTTATTTTTTAAGTATGGCTCTATGTTTATTACAACAACAACAAAAATAATCAAATCACTTGAACTACCCAAGAACTTACTATTTGTCAAATTAAAAATTGTCGTGTAGCTAAATAACAAAAGTTAATCCCGTTTTCACAATGTTAAGTCAAATGTTTATATTAAAAATAACGATTATTCACATCTACTAATTTTACTTAAATTTATATTTATATCTATACCAAGTTATTGGAACTAAAATAAAAAAAAAGCATTAATAATCTAGAGAATAAATTTTAGAAAGTCATAAATTAAAACTTATTAAATTTGTATTATAGGCAATTACGAGTATATAGCACTCCATTATTTTGTGTATTGGTATTTTAATAAGAACCTTTTGCTAAAAAATACAAAAAATAAAGTTGTTTAATTTTTCATTATTATAGTAATAGTTTTCTTCAAGATGAAATTTTTTGAAATTACGACTGGTATTTCATGATAATGTAATACTATTTAATAAAAGTACTAGTTCAGTTAATTTTATAATGTTTGTAAGTAATTGTCATTTATTTTTTGTTTACTCCAATAAATTACACTCAAGTTGTATTTTAATACTAGTAGGGGGTGAATATCCTACTGAATTCACACATTTCAGACCAAATCTTTTATAGTTTAAGGGTGAAAATAACTAGAAGGTGAAATGTAATTGTGAAGAGTTATTTCAGTAAATAGGGTGATAGAACAAAAAGTAGTTTTCTTGTTCATTTGCCTACTTTAGAAATTACTATGGTACCTTGATTATATTGTACGTTCAATTTCGTACATTTTTTTGTACATCATAGGTAAAATCTTTGTCGAAAGTCCTTGTACCTTTTTTAGATATTCCACTTTAGAAGACGTTATCCATGATTTAAATTTACTTTTTGGAGGAATTCCTGTCTTGATTTATTGAAAAGGTTGTAACTAGTACTGTACTCTGATTTTTTTAAAAGTTTTGGTTTGGTGTATTTAAGTGTGATGATATTTTTACAATGTTTGGTACACAGTTTATTTTTAGTTGAAGACAAGTTGATATTTTTATATACTTTATTTTTGCAAATTGAAACCTTGTCACGTGGTATAAAATTCTTTAAAACATTTTATTTGCTGTGAACAGTTTACTCCATTAGTGTTGGAGAATTGGATACTTCAAGTAAAATTAATGACATCAATATCATATTGCTAAAATAGAAATACTTGATATTACTATCTTCCTTGTGGAAGCGTGGACATCTTAGACTATGAAATAATCATTGATTCTACACATAGCTGTATGTGATATCATTTTTGTTTCACTCTGTATGTGTCTGTGTTTGTAATTGTTATAGAAGTTGCAATTTTTGGTATATAAGCTTGGAATTTCGAATCATTGGTCAAGTACCTAACCAGTAATTTATGATAAATTTCAAAATGGCGGATGATTTTTTTTAATAATAACTTTATACATGCTGTAATTCACGATATCTTTACATTAATTTTTTCCTCATCACTATAAGAAAAATTATAATTTTTCTATTTTAAGACAATTTCGAACTTGTTAAGTAAAATTTATTTTAACGTTCCACAATTATGCATTTTATTCAGCTTTAAAATTTGGAACTAATGATACTCACACTATTTTATGATACAAATATAAACCTTTTGAATAACAAATAAAATTGTTAAAATAATAACCTTTAAATTACGGGGAAAGGTGGAATCGCCGTTATAGTTCTACAATTCGGCATGTTAGTAAATGTAGAGAGTAATATGTATTTTACGTGGATTATGAAACTGCCCCGCTCATTAAAGAGGATCAGGAAGGGTCGCCTCGCAAGACCAGAAATGCTGAAATTGTCCGGAGCGCAATTTCGGTAGTATGTTTTTAAATTTAACCTCAATCAAGCATATAAGCCTATATGGTTAGGTTAGGTTAGGTTAGGTCCCGTAGCGTAACATGTAAAATAAAATTTTCAATATTATTTGGGCGCTCGGGGCAATTTCAGCATTTCTAGTCTTGCAAAGAGACCCTTCCTAATCCTCTTTAATGAGCGGGACAGTTTCATCGTTTCAAAAGTACCCAAAATGTCGGGGCAGTTTCACTACACCCGTATTTTACTATTTGATTTTAAAAATTATATTTGTTTTAAAAAATGTCAATATTTATAAGTGGGATGGGTTTAAATCTTGTTTTCGATTCAACATATAACTGCTCATTTTTGTGTGCCTTGTTAATCTGAATATATTACTAAAGGTGATGGTTCAGTAAAAGAGATGATTAAAACCGAAAGAAATTCACACCCAATCATAATCGTACTACTGATAACTGCAATATTTGATGAACACTCCAGTTGATACGGCTCATTTCCTTATGAACCCACTTGACTACCAATAACTGAGTTTCAGAATGACTAATTATTTGTTTATGTAAGATGATTTATTTAACATACCATTGCCACGTCCTTCAGCTGATGCGATAACTTTCACTTCCTTGTGCAATTATGTGTAGAGGTCATATTTGGTTAACGTTCTATTAACAAGGGTCACAAACAAACCTGATGACTAGCTTTACGCACTACAACTTGATTTACCTGTTTCAAGTAAGAAATTTCTTGGCAGTTGTACTAGAATTTGGTCGTTATAATCCTGTACAACTACTGGTTTCTTTGATTCTTGGACGTGTGCTTTCGAAATTGTACCAAACATCTGTTAAGTGAGGTCTTGATTTCTGTTGAACTTATTTTAGTCTTAAGACTTTTTCATCGCGTTTCGACCGCCACTGCTACTAGAACATCCATCATTATTTTAGTGAAAGAATGTAATTTACGTGAATCCGTCATCCTTCGTGACCCTGTGATGCTTGAGTCAGTCTAGTTAGGCGTGGTTTATACAAGGTAGTTCTGTAGAATAGCAACGCTTTGTATCCGGTTATTGTTTGATAATGATTTTTCAGAATCCATTTGTACGTATTAGTTTCAATGTCTATGAATTTTAAACAAGTAAATATAGTCTAGAGAAGTTTCAGTTCCTCTATATTATCTGTCGATGTTTACTTCTCATGCATACGTAGTATTGTGAAGGCGCAAAACAATCGATGTTGAGTTTTTTTATTGATATATCCGTTTTGAGTCCATGAAAGTTGTTTTAGGAATGTCTGTCTTTAATCTGTGTTGTGACTTCAGCTCAAACTGATGAATACATTTTTATCAAAATTATTTAATTCAAAATTTACAGTTACTTGTCATAAGACTAAAACAAACAAAATGGTTTTTCGATAAATCTGCTCTCGCGATTTTTCTTTTTACACAAAATAGTCGTTTCGTTAGTTATGTGTAATATAATTTTATAAACAGTAAAAATCTGTAAAAAATGTATAATTTTTTAAAACCATTCTAAAGTTTTTTTGTGAAATGTGTAGATTAATTTCCAGTGTGAGGAATTATTTACATTTTACGTTCTATGAATAAGAATGGAAAATACTTTTGTTTAACAGTGCCACTGGAGGAAATAATCGAAGACGATGTTATTGATGGTATTGATCCAGGGAAACAAGGACACTTGAGTTAAACGACCGAACATAATAATATATTGTGTAGTACATAGAGCCATTATGTTTGAGTAATTTCATCTCATAAACAAACAATAGAATGTAAAGAAACTGTAAGCACTGTAAATAAACCTGAAATGAGTGGGTTTTTTTCCAAACATATACGTCGTATAAAGAAAGTTATGTGATGGGTCATAAAACCAGTTTTGAAGTCCCCTAAACCCCAAGAAATAATTTTTGGAAAGATGTCTGTCTATCTATCTGTCATCGTGAAGTGTAGTACAAGGTTAAATGAGTAAACTGGTTTTTATCAATTTGATGTGTCGACATAGGTTGGCCACATCTTAAAAGTTGTTTTTTTTTCTCTTATAATTCATAATTTGGAGGGAGCTGCCATAAGACCAAAACTGAATTTCCTATTTTATCAATAACGATTTTGATAATTAACTAAATTGTATCCTCTAAGACCTAAAAAAAAAATATTATATATCGCCATCTCCTCAAAAAAGCTCGTTTGGAAGTTATTTCTCAAAATCTGTCTCACCGATTTCGTTAAACTTTGGTGAAATGTAAACAGCAGTGTTCCAAATTGGAAAGTAAAAGAAAATACTGTTCAGGAATAATTACACAAAGGGAATTGAACGTTAATGGATATCATTTAAAAAATCAATTTCAATAAATAGTCTACATTTTACGTTCTAGACAAGTTTTTCATAAGCAAAACAAGCTTAACTTATATTTAAATATATAAATAGCTTTTAAAATGTTAAATAAACAAAAACACAATAAGATGATAATTCGAGACCCCTATTACGGGGACTAGTTATTTCTTCCCATAAGAAATCCATAATTTCTGTAGAAACTCCGTAACAAAGAAACTTAATTGTTTTTTCTTGCCTAAATGTATTGTAGATACATTGGGGGGGGGGGGGGTCGGAAATTTTGTTTTACCAATGAGTTGTGATAAAATTAATACATTTTTTGAACTGTTTATTTTGCTTTCATAATGAAGCATGTATTTGAAATTCAACTTAGATTATATCCTATCCAACTTTCTTGGATTATGTTGTACAATTTTTAGTACTTTTATTCATCATTATACTACTATTTATTTTATGTAAAATTTCTTCTGAGATTTTTTTTTTTAGTTCCTTAATAAGTATTATTCGTGTTTGTTTTAAGTTATTTAATAATTATACTGTCTTCAAGGAAATCTATAGAAATCTATTTTTTCTAACATTAAATATTTTCTTTTTAAGACTTTTTTAGTTTTCTGTTCTGTTATTCCTATTATCTAAAGTTATTTTACTTTTTTCCAGGTAAGAAGAGCGTGCCATTTTTTACAGATGTAATTAAATATATATGCTGATAGAGTAAGTATATATTTTAAATGTATTTAATTACTTTTTTAAACATAAACGATTAAAACTTATATAACAATAATCCCACATAAATTAATAATAATTTTTTAGTTTTTTCAATAACAATAGTTGTTGTATATGCTTGTATAAGCAAAAGTAAACTGATTTGTTTGAAATATTATATCAAAATTCACAGCATTTTATGGCAAAAGACGTAGTGATATTTGCTTTTGTCAATTATTAAAAATTGTCTAAGCGAAATATTTGTTCTGGACAAATAATCATGAGTCAGAGCTTCTTGACTCCGCGCAGGTCAGTAGGATGCCCCAATAATGGGACCCGGGCCTGGGCAAGCCAAGCCGATTAGTGCCAGTTGACTGAATCTCTGCCTCACTACGACCGTTCCAGAACTATAATAATGTTTTAGGGCTTATGCAGATATTTAATATTAGGATCCTGACCAAAAATAGGAATAATCATTCTTTCTCTCGATTTAAACAATTACAAATTTTACCTTTAATATACTTTGTAAGTTTTTAAAATATGAAAAAAAAGTGGATAGTATTTTAAGTAAATTCAAGAATCATTAAAGAATATTAACTTGGACAAATTTGACTTTAATTCAGTATTTTGTTTATTTAGATCCTAACCTTCTTCTGCAAAATATTAAGAAATACATAAGCAAAACTAATTTGCTTAAGAAAGTACGGCATTCCATCTTGGCAATTCTACCCGACGTATTACCGTAATGGTAATCCCATAGCAGAAGCAACGAAAGATTTTTTAAAACTAATTTTTATTCTGGTAATGTTTCTGAAATAGCGTATTTGTTTTTTGTGTTTACGTAAATCTGCTTTAAGTTGAAGCAGTCTTGTTAGAAATGTATTATTTAATCAACAATATTATAATTGTTAGTCTAAGTAACTGCAGATTGTTAATGTAACCATAAGACATCGATTGTATTCTGTGTGCATATTATATACATAAATGAAAATGAATAGTAAAATTAATGCAAACAAGTGAAATCTAGTCTCTGGAAGAAAAAAAAAGTAGGGATCTATTTGTGAACTACAAACCGTAGAACTGAATCTATACAAAAAAACGTGTTCACGCTCGTGAGCCTCTATGACATCAAAATCCAAGTTTCTCCTGAAGCAATGGGATCGGTGAAGCATTCGGGCCTTAATTAGTTTCCGCTTCATTCATCTTTGGGTGACCTAACACAATGTGCTGAGGCAGAAGTGATGTTTACTGGTTCTGCAAAGCTTGAGTTAAGACCATAGAGTTTTAATTGTGTTAACACGTTATATGTTGAAATGTAAAGATGTTGCAGAAACAAGAATAATGGTATATTATTGAATGACATGTTGTACTAACGAAGTACAATATCAGTGCAGTTAATTAAACGACGTAACGTCGCAGAAGTTTAGAAAAAGCGTTCTAACAGAGTTCGTCTTCTTTAGCAATAAAACTCACGGTTCGGATTCCTGACACTACTTTTTAATTTTATTACTTTCCCGCATCTACAGAGAAAGTCTTGCGCGAAAGAGGCCAAAAACTGATGTCAAGTTTTTCTTAGAAATATCCGTTGTTAATTTACCCAGAGTTCAAACGGATGGACCGATTTCGATGAAATTTAGTATTTTGGACAAATCAAATTAAAACTGTAAATACTGAATATCGCTAAATTGACTTCAACGATTTCGATCAAATTTAGCCTATAATAACCCAAACAAAACTTGTTGGTCGTCATCTCATCAACAGTGCTTGTTTCGGGAGTTTTGGTAGACAATCAAAAGTCTTCCAAGATGCTGTTACTATAATTTCTCAAAAACAGGTCTATCGATGTCGGTAAAATTTTGGTGACGATTAATCTGTCAATTCGCGGTTCAATGAAAAAATATATCGGTTCATGAATAATTGGTAAAAACTGAAAACATCCGTAATTAAAAATTTTATTTGAATCAAATAAGAATTATGTTTAGGTACAAGCAAGGAAATCGTACGTTCTTACTGAATATAGTTGTCTTTCAAAATATTTTTGTTTTAATTTTTTAATATTTTGTTGAGGTGTTCTTCTGTACCAACGTATATATAGATAGATACAAGGGCAAAAATTTGGTAAACAAAATTTTTTTGTTCCTTCGATATATATGAGTTAGTATAGAGATATTTTAGGGGAAATGGTGACGTATATATTTTTGGACGTTTTGGATAGATGCATGAGAAATTTAGTATAATTTTTTTTTTTTTTTATAGTTTATTTAAAGATTCTGCCCCACAAGACAAAACACTTCGTCTAATGCAGTTGGAAATCATTTCATTTCTCTTTTGTGTCAGATATTATTTAAGATCCGTCATTTTTTAGCAATGATCAATGTCGAGAGGTATATAATCTAACAATCAATATCTCTTCAACGTCAAAATGATTGCCAGTGCTATATAAATTGCGCGTTTAATGCGACACAAAATTCCATTTATTTTTTTACAAAAAGCGACAATTTTAAAGTCGAGAAACATGTAGAATGTATATAAATGCTGTCACTCTTTTAAATTACCACTTTAAAAACATCTTAAGCTATTCGCAAACTGTACATGTGGATGACATAGATCTTGATTTACTGCCTACTTTAACCTACAGAGAAAATTATCCTTTTCATAAAACCGGAGAAAGGAAAAAGTGCACAAAAAGATAAGCGTTTCTTCTTTATTTAATAGGTGCAATATACGTCTTATGTTTTGTTTTTAAAGTTTATTCTAAATTGTTTACACAAATTTTCAATTTAAATTACTTTTTTCAAAGTGTGATCCATTATATATTTAAACATAATTTTCTTAGTCATGCAATACAGTCACAAATAGTGTTAAATAAGTACGCCGAATGTATAGCTTTCTTTCTATTTCTGACTGGAACGTTACAGCAATAGTTTTGCTTTTAGTGTCAAATAAATCAATTGTCTGCCTGTAGCAAGAAACAAATTAAATAATTTTAAAATAATGGTCACTACATTTTTGCTTATTATTTCAGAATAAGGATATTTTGGGGGAATTCAAGACAAATATCAGACCAGATTAGAGTTTAGAGGCTAAATTTAAAATTCCCCACCGGGTTAAGGGAATTTTCTATCGTTGTGTGCAGAAAAAGAGAAATCTCATAAGAAATAATTCTGTCTGTATTTAATTTTCTGAAACTAAAAAACGATAAGTTTACTTCAAAATGTGTTCAGGTGGTGAAATTAAAATTTTAAAACGGAATCTGAGATATTATTTTTCAAAATTTTGATCGGTCGTCATTTTAAAACGTACGGAATACTCTGGTATAAAAAAAATTCTATTGAGATCTTTATGAGATAAAACTTTATCTAAGTTTGGGGGAAATCTGAACTTTTTTGAGAAACTAAAAAAGGCTTGCTGGTTATTATGTAATAACCAAACGAATGAAAACATAATTTTCCACAAAAAACAGCTTTATTTGTGTAATAAAAATACAAGACGACGTTTTAATGAATGATCTTCAGTTGCTACATGCCTATACCCTACTGTTAGTAAATATTTACTCAGTCAAAGAGTGTACAAGGTGAGTTCGAATAAGAAATGGAAATATCTGAAGAAAAATGGAGGTTTATTTTAATATAGAACCCGTGGAGACACATAAATATGTAAAGAATTATCTGCTGGGAATGCCAGACGAAAGGATTCTCAAACAAAGGAGTTATAACATGCTGATAGAAGATGATTGAAAAGGCCGAGAACAAGATGGTGAAGCCGAGACAGCATCATGACTAATCCTGGAAACACTGACGACGATGGAACTATATATACTGGTTGTCCATAAAGGAAGGAATACATTGAAAATATAGAAAATGGCTAAACATAAAAGTTTGGTATATGATTTACTTTCTAGTTTTGCTGGTTTTCAATATTACCCCCCCCCCATATTGGAATTTAGTTAATTATTTTTTTAAATAGCAACAGGGTCGTTAGATACGTGATTTTACTGTTTTTTTCTCTTTTTTTTCTCTTCCCCCCCCTTTTTGATTTTACATTATTCACGAAAAACCACAGCAAATATTTTGTAATATTTTTGTATTAAGTTTATAGGTTATTTAAAACGCATGCATACATGGATCGTATTTCTTAACAATATTTTAAGCCAATTTTAACAGTGAAATTTATTTAATGTAATACTTTTTAAATAAATAGTTCTCTAATAATAAACAAAACCCGCAATAGTTTCTTAATAAGGATGAAATTGTGTGACATGTTTTTATGAAAGCATGACAAGCATTAACAAGTTAAGAAGACGTGTGCAACTTCCTAGTTTCATGCATTTTGTACGTTTTAAATATCAAACTTAAAAATCAAAATTTGTATGGCTGTGGTTTTTCGTGAATTGCGTAAAATCAAAAAGAATATTGGAAAACGGATTTCACCATTGAACTCAGATTAAAAAAACACAGTAAATCACACGATCCTATTGCCATTTTAAAATTTCAAAATATGCATTGAAAACCTGCAAAACGAAAAAGTATTATGCTGCTATAGAAGAATACTGAATATGAACTTTTTATGTTTAGCCATGTTCCATATTTTCAATGTATTCCTTAGTTATCGACTTCCTGTATATATCGCTTAGTATTAGTACAGAATATTTCGGCAACTGCCATTCTTAACAATATATAGTAGAGTACTACTGTATATTATTACACCCTTTCTAGGTTATCGAATGATATTTCTAGTAACTAATGTTATTTATGAGGTATACAAATCAAATGTATGTAGTACGTTTTAGAAAATACATATTTCCTCTCGCGGTAAATATAGCAACGGCTTATTTTCTATTTAAAAAAATGCACAAACCCTATGTGGTTTACCTCCCATTAAGCCCTTTATTAGTTAGACCAAATTTTAAACTTCTGTTCAACATTTCAAACGCCTATAAAAACGTGTAATTTAAAAACACCTTCTCAATATTAAGAAATTTTCATATTCTCTTGATTTAGTACTTCATAAATCCTTAATAAAAACAAAATATGAGGAACCTTATTTTGTCGGTCAGTAACCGAAATGGAGAGAAAGTGTGAAGATTTGCGAACGTGAATTGGGGACGTATTGTAACGTTACGCAATTATCAGTGAGCATATGCCGTCATTTTGTACTAATTGCAGACACAACTGTTACTAATAATATGATTACGCTCAACGTACGTTGTTTTCGCTTTCAGTGGCGGAACTCGGCCGACCTGATTCCTACCGTAGTCCCACTTTCACACATTGCGTTGCGACATTCTGTTAAATATTATATCGATTATAGTTAACATTGGCATTGGGACGATATACAAGTTAAGTAATCGATACCACCTCTTCGCCATTAACTTTCGGCTAAGGTATTTATGTTGATGACTATTTCTCTTTCAATTCCTATTCAAGTCGCATACTTGATAAAGTGGGTTTAGAGTTAACCTTTCACTTTGAATGTATGTAATTTTGTGAAAACGTTAATTAACTAAACGTCACCGTAAAAGTCTTTAATATTTTTACTTTCTTATTTATTATGTACTCTTGTAAAATAAACATTTAGATTGATTTAAAAAAAATATATACACAGGGTGAAAAATAAGTGGTGATACACCTCAATATAATTTAAATGGATTGCTATATCAACGTAAAACCATACCTATTATAACACCTTTTTTCGTGTTTAAGGGGGTTAAAGTTTTTGCCCCCTTTTGAAGGGAGGGGGAATTTAAAATTTTTTAATGGCAACCTTTATGTTGAGACATATTATTGGAAAGGTCTATGCAATAGAAAAATAATGGCACCTACAAATGGTTTCTAGTACATCCCTGGTAAAATTAGTTATGACTAACTTGCGTATCTCTTACCTGCTTTAATGTAACAAGTCATCGAATTGGTGACTTTCGGTGGTTTGGCAGTGTGCTAGTCGTAAAAAACTGAGACATCTTTCGCAAAAGCTTCTCTTGGAATGGATTGAGCCTTTTATAAAATTATACCTTGTAGGTCTTTGACGTCATTTGGCTTAATTTCATAAACAAGTTTTTCCACTTGACCCCAAAACAAGGTCAGCATCTTTTCCTCAGCATCTTTTCTGCCTATCCAATTTCTCGGGAAAACATTATCTAAGTATTGTCGTACATCATGGCCGTAGTATGGTTTTCACACTAACCAATGGTTTTCTGTCTCCTGTCCAAAAATATTTTGGAATGTAGGCATAATCTGGTTGGCAAGCATCTCTTAATATTTCTCGGTGTTCAAGTTTCCATCAACTACAAACGGTCTAATCAAATGGTCCAATACCTGCCAAACATTTACTTTTGAAGGGCGTTGCGTATGAGCCTCAACATACCAATATGAATTTCTGACCCTCCAATAACGACAGTGTGTCTTTTGACATCGTCATTTGTCATTAAAGTAGCCTCATCACTAAAAAAAATTTCTATTTAGTAATCCAGGTTCTGCGTCTAGCTTACTCATCATAGTGTCGCAAAATTTAACCTTACGATAAAGTCGTCTTCACTAAGATCTTGTACTAGATGAACTTTAAAAGGTTCACTTTATTAACTTGAAGAATTTGTTTTTACCGAAGCATGGTTGATTTCGTGCTCCAAAGTTGCTCTTCGCGTCGATAAGTTGGGATTTTCAACGAAATACTGGACGACATATACCTAATGATTTACCTTCATCAATTGAAGGAAGCCTAGGTTTGTATACTATGTATCTCAGTGAACCTTTAAACTATGCTTGCCACTGCACACCTTGATATTGAATTGATGTTAAATAAGATCGCAACCTCACTGTATGATCCCACACGATACCCATAACCTCTCATCATCAACACTGTGATCCTTTCAAACTTCCATATCAATAGAAAATATGCACCAGATTAATACATTTTTAACCAGATAAGTAGTTCTAAAGCAAACATTTTTGATGGTAGCTTTACTGATTAACTGCTTAAATGACACTCAATGGGACACAAATTAAACTCCAAATGGATATTTAAAAGCAGGTAGATATTTGAATTGGGAATTCCAAAACACGCTGGATAAGTTTACAGAGTAAGGAAATAAATGTGTTTATTGTGTCTTAATGTTTGTTGTTCTTAAAATAGCTTAGGCAAATGATAACTTCTAATTAGTTTTTTTTTTAACTTTAACCGTGCATCCTTCTTCCCCTTAGAGAACGAATTCGGAGATGATTTTCAGGGAAAAAAAACATTAAGCAAGTTTTTGTAATACACAGCCTGTATTGCCAGGGATGTCTAGAACAGTTTTGGAGGTTCCATTAGTTTTCTATTGCATAGACCTTTCAATGATATATCACATAAAAAATATATATTGCCATTTAAAAATGAAATTGCCCCCCTTACCCCCCAATTTAGTGTGAAAATTTAGATTTTAGATTTTTGTACAAGTGCGTTAACAAATTAAAAAAAATAAAAATAGAAATAGGCCTACGGGTTTCAGCTAATCAAAGTACAATGCCGATTTCAACAGAAAGTTAGTTTTTTGTTTTTTTTATTGGAATAATTATTTGACAAATTGTTAAAAAATTATTGCTAAAATATATTTTGTATCTACAATTTTTCGTTTTCATCAAATTTATATAAATTTAAACGGTAAAATCATTCCAATATTAAACAGTCGGGAGTGATGATTTAAAAAAGTCATGCCATTATATTTTGAGCCAAGATTCCGGCATGACTATTGTGTATTAAGCCTGTTAAATATATGTATTTCCATGTACACAATTTAGAGATTCAATAAACCTGTGTTATAGTCACTTAACGAAAGTAAAACGTATGTAAACTTACATTTTAAATGAATAAAACACAAATTTCATAACAAAAAAGACGACGCTAATGACATTTTCATTGACAAAAATTAGTAACATAGTGTTGGTGAAAGTATTTTTGAAATGGAAATTTGTGTTAACATTAATGAAAGGGATGTTTGGAGTTAAAGATGACTAAATAATGCGATGGCGCCCATGAACTTGTTCTTATAATGTCAGAACGATTACGCTTTGACCATTCATGCATAAACCAAGAACCAAGAACCAAGTTGTCTTTATATAGATTAGCATATCTTTCACTTTACGCAACAGAAATTTCCTCGCATTATATTTTTGAAATGGAATTACGAAGTGTTAATGGAAAGTAAAATTGTTTTGTTCTAATTAAATGTGTCTATACAGTACTTCTTTACGATAATAATAATAAGCAGCTTAGAGGTTGATTAGTGAAGGGAAATTACGTAAGTGCGTCTTAACTTGGTTGCATATAATTACCTATAAATCAAATTTGCTTTAGTAGGACATTGGCAGCTACTAAATTGTATTAAGGACATTATATTATGAAATTATCATCAAACAAATAAGCTAGGAAGCAGGCGTTACGATGTATTACAAAGAGGGCATTTCGACGTATCCGATTTTTCAAAATTTAACACACAGGTAGTTTTTCCATTGTCTTCTTCTTTAAAGAAGTAAAGAATATATTTTTGCAATATCTTCTTTAGAGAAGTTGGTTATGCTTTATCTTCTGTAAAGAACAAATAATTTGGGTTATCTTCTTTTAATAATAAGAGTGGTTGTTGTGCATTATCTTGTTCAAAGTAGAAGACTGGTTGATTTTGCATTATCTTTACAGAGGAAGAGATGTTGATTGTATATTACCATATTTTAAAAATAATAGTGGTTGTTTTTGTACTATCTTATTTAAAGAAGAAGAGTTGTTGTTTTTGTATTAAATTCATTAAAGATGAAGAGAGGTTGAATTTGATTATTTTCTTTGCAAAAGAAGAGATGTGTTTGGCATATTCTTGTTTACAGAAGAAGAAATGTTGTTTTAGCATTGTACAGTATGTTTTTAAGAAAAGAGGGGTTGATTTTGTTTAAAGAAGATAATTTTTTTATTTGTCTTTTTACATAAGAACATAAGTGAATATTACATTATCCTTTTTAAAGTAGAAAAGAGTGATTTTTTGCATTATCTTCTTTACAGAAGTGGAGATGTTGTTTTTACAATATCTGCTTTAAAAGGAACAGCGAATAAGTACAATTCATAAAACAAATCCGTTTAATAAATGATGAAATAGGGTCAGAGTATAACATACGAATCACTGTCGAATCGTACTAATTGTAGATACTCTATACAGTATTGGCTTAATTTTGTCATCGCTATGTAATTATATTCACAGATTATTTTGAATGTTCTAGTGATTTTGTAACATAGTCTTTTAACATTTAAAAACAAATATATGGATATATCTTCTTTTATTCTTATTACCTAATATGAGCTCAATTTTTAATTTTAAAATTGCAAATTATTCAATTAATGTCGTAATTTATTCAATGTTGGGAATTGAAACCGTCCAAAGCCATTGTAAAGTTTGTCAATTGTCCATATATATATGTCCTGGTAGGGCTAAAACTATGTGTATAGTTTGTACACGCAGGTTAATCTGAATTATTTAAAAAGTTTCTATAAAAATAAGTAAATTAAAATTTGATACTTACATTGTAAGGGATTTATTGATTGTGCTGACTCAAAATGCAATAATCTGTCCAGGTAAGTTAGGATAACGATTATAACAATGCCAAGAAATTTGCCATATAAAACCGCCAGCGTTGTACTCTATGAAATAAAACAATATAATTATCACCAGCAGATTCAAATTACATTATTTTGAAATTTTAGGCTTTAATTGTGTGAGAGATGTTATGTAATTATTAAGTGATATGGAAAAATAGAAACAATGTTATAATCTAAAAAAACGTGTGTTTATACAAGAACAATGTATATACCTACAAGTATCATTTGTAAATAAACTTTATAAGTTGAAACTGATATTGATAATAAACTTTTTTTTTCTATAATAAAAGTTTGTTTTTTTATCGTTTTTTCCCCCCTAAAATAACCAAACATAATCTAATCTAACCTATATTTCATAATTAACTGACTTTCAAATAATTATGACTTAACTTATAGCGAATATTATTATATTCATAGCGCTATATTTAGAATCCCAATCATAAGAACATGACGAAAATGAATTTAACAAAAAGAGGACAACTATGAAAAGTTTGAGCAAAATTGGACAACTGAATAACTTCATTTATTTACTTATACATTTTTCTAATTAAGTTAAAATTTACAATACATTTTTCACTTTAATAATTTTCATTGTTACTTCATACGAAATAATAATTGGACACTACACTTCACAAATTTAAAGAAATTATAAAAAACTGAACCGAAAATAATGCAACATTATATGTTAAATTAGTTTAGCTCTTGTTTATTTGTAATAAAAGCCTCCTAAGCAACGAGAGCTAGGAACAAATTAAGTGCCCCTCAAAGCGCCATTGAATGTGAAGTTTGTTTCTAAATCATTAAAATTGTCCAGTTTCATGAAAATCAAGTACAGTTATTACAAACTTCAACTTTATCCGGCAAATCCATTTATTTGTATAATTATATAAGTTTAGTAGTTATTATCATAGAACTTTATTTTCTTAAAATCTCTCAAATGTATTTACAAAATCATTTCTGTATTAGTAAACATTTTAAATTCTTGAAACATTAGTACACAATGTCACATAGACCCAAGATAAAATCACCGAAGAGTATCAAAATCGGTAGAAGAGTTGACATTAGATTGAATGGAAACATTAGTTTATGTATTTATCTATAATTGGGCTGAACGTGGTTCAAGAAACTGAAATCTATGACTAAAAAATTTCGGAGAGATTAAAAATATTTCTGTTTATTGTTTTAATTGCATTGTAAACATATTAGAATGTTATTAACATTTGTGTTCTTTGTAAATTATCTGTGATGGTATTGGGATTAGATTTTCAGATATTCAACATTATTTTATAAGACGTAACTTTAGAAAGTTTATTTCCTTTCATAAACATTTTCATAGCTTTACTATTTTCTCCTCTACTTTCTTTCTTCCTTCATTCAGTTTACTTTAAATCGGTCTTTTTTTTAGATATTTTATAAATATAAACTTGAAACCAAATTTTCATTTCTTTCGAAAAGTTCTATCAGTCTCTCTCTCTCTCTCTCTCTCTCTCTCTCTCTCTCTCTCTCTCTCTCTCTCTCTCTCTCTCTCTCTCTCTCTCTCTCTCTCTCTCCGTAATATATATATATATATATATATATATATATATATAGGGAGGGAGAGAGAGAGGAGAGAGGCAATATATATGAGAGAGAGAGACTACTGTATTAAAGCATATACAAATTACCACTTTTTGTTCATAAGCTAGAAATTTATGTGCCTTAATTTATTAAGCTAACGTTAAAAATTATGTGTTTTATCTGTTATGACTACAAAAGATCTTAGTTTTGTTATAAATATACAAATTGTTTTATATGTTTTCAGAATTTTAGTCCCTTTTTGCTAAAATTTAGTATGTGGCTCAGTTTCCATGTATCGCTAGACAAATTCGTTAACAACAAAAACTCCCAGAAGTAAAAAAAAAGTTTGTTTTTTCACTGTGGGTCCTACAATGTCTTACATAGCTCGTTCTATACAGCTTTCAAATGTGCCTATATTGAATCTCAAATGATATTAACAATAATTATGTTTATGAGTAAAAATATATTAAACCAACTTATTTTTTGTAAATACCGCCTTTTTTCAACATCCATTGAAAGTAGAAAATAAATTAAATTTATGTAATTAAAAATTTACACACTTGGCTAAAAATGAAAGCGTGGTGCTTTTCACTATTAACTAATATTATCTAATCTTAGAGTTCAACATTGGGTTTCAATATTCTTAGCTGTTTAGAGGGAATACATTTCTGTAGCAACCATATTTGCCAAATTACACGTTATATATTTCATATTGCTTCAAGTTTTCTGTTGAATATTTAGCCATATTTCCAGTATACAATTGCGTTTTGTTTTTTATTTCTTGGAAACTCACTTTATAATATGCATTAAAATGACAAAGAATTCATATATGATAAATTGGAGTGCTTCAAGATAGTTATAAGGGAACTAGTAAAAATTCCCACTTTTTTATTTTAATCACGTGTACTTTTATTTTTTAGGAAAAAAATTATTTTCAACTCAACAATATTATAAAAAAAGTGTGTTTAAAAAACAATTGTTCTATATATTTCTATAATTTTAGCCTTTGAAGTTTTCACTCAAAGTATTTGTGCCTTAACTCTGTTTAAAGACTAACTATACTTTTTTTATTAAACAAGAAAACCAATGATAAACGATCTTGTGATTATAAATCTGCATAAAGAATAGAACCTGTGAAATCAGATCAATTTAAACTCACTGAGATCTTCACAGATACCCCTGGTGGGAAGGTGTTAGAGCGAATTAATTCAAATTATTCTACGAAATAGAGTTCTTTTCATGGATACCCATGTTGCTGGAGTTGGCTGACAATATACTGAAACTGAGGAAAGAAAAGGTGATAATTTAAATTTGATTGGATATTGTGTTGCCATCAGGAATACGTAAAAATGTAAAGTCTTACTTAAATTGATTGTAGTGGAATCACAAAATTAGAATGGAGGGGGGGGGACAATTCTGGCTCCAGTAATATAAATTTAGTATGATAGCTAGGTTTTACTAGTTGTCGAATGTAATTGAAACATTATATCAAAATTTCAAAACGATGGACGTTTGAAATAATTTTTGGTAGTTCCTGCATGTCTAGGACTTACATGAGCATATAATATTTCTTGTAATTTGGCGGTCTACTAACCAAGATGAGGTCAGTGACTGAGGGGATACGTAAAAAACATTCTCGTCCTATCACCTCAGAGTATTAAACCCATCGAAGGTTTGTATCCTTATAAATCTATGCAACAAGGATTGTAGGATTTTGCACGCACTGGTATTATTATAATAATATAGCATTACTTCTGCACACAAGAAGAAAGTAGGCAAAACTCTTGACTGATCTGATTTGTCCTTATATCAGCGATCTATTTGTCGTATACTTTAACCAGAAATCACTTTCTATCTAACCTATGCATGGTTACTTCGCTCTGTCTAGTCACGCAACCTCGACATTAACCTGGCTAAGTTATTATTAACATAATTGAAAGATTAAGTACGGAGGCGGGTGGGTTTTTCTTTTTTCATAATGATTCATTAATTTCCGTTGGATTGGCCGAGTTCTAGATTTCATATGTAGGTATCCGGATGGTATCCGTGGGCAGTACAAGAGAAATTCAATAGATTTATTGGTCATATTTTATGACAGATGTTTTAATAAATGACGGTGATCTATTATTATTATTTACTATCTCAGCTCCAAGTAATTATTTTTTCCTTGTATACAATTAACGTGAAAAGAAAGAGGCCGGGAATCAATTTCTCATTAAATACGGGAACCTATATTATAGTTCCGAATTTGACTACATTTGGAGTTCGAAAGATAATTCTGATACTAAAATAACACGTAGACATTTATATTCATTGTAAATATATTTGTGGAAATAAAAACAGAGTCGAGATTTATCTGGATATTATATTGGCGGAATGACAAGTTGGCTGAAAGCGAACTTAGTCTTCTATTGTACATAAAAATAGTTGATAAAATGACTTTTGTGTATATTTTCTGAGCATTTCAAAATTTTTGTTGAATCTATTCTGCATAAAATTGAGTTTATATGATGGCAGAATTTTCTCAACTTTGAAAAAGCTTATGCGAATGATGAAGATATTGTAGTTCTGTTATGATACTCATTACTAAAAAGGTTATTACAAACTAATACATATTAGTAACGGCGTACACAAAGGAAACCCTAAGCCCTCTAATATTAAATTTTTTTATTTATGATATGAAAGACTGTTTTAGAGCCAGGGGTGATGTATGGAAACCTAATTCAAAACGTTTATAGGATTGTATCAAGTGATGATTGTGTATAAACCAAAGTTATAAAATACCTTAAAGAAAAACATTACTTTTTAAAGGTCTAATATAACAATTCTTAATGAATGTAAATACTTAGAGATGTATTTTCACCAAGATATTATAAGAAAATACAGGATCTGGCTTACTCTAGAGGAAATTCTAGCTAGTGGTTTTGTAATATTGTAATCGATCAAGATCAACAATTATGACTTTGGATCTGCAAAAGATATGTAGTACCGTGAATAATAATCGCAATTGTTTTAAGGAAGCCTAGGGTTTAAGATCTACTGATACTTCAAGGTGTACCTGAAGTATTACAAAAACTATTCAGATTTTAGAGGTGTAATCATAATTATGTCGCTAGATTAGAAATAGGAATCTGTCATATCACTTGGTACATCTTGAAAACGCCTGTAATCTTGGAGTGGAAAGAGCTTCACAAATTTGCGTTTACATAATTAATTGTGTAGATTATAATTAAAATTAATTTTAAAAATAAAATGTGTAAATTTCGATCTCTTTTGCAGCCAAAATTTTTTTAAAAGTTGGGTCTGATTTTAAAAGCAACTATCAATTTTAATTTGTTTGTTTGTTCATAACTTGTTGGTGAAATATAGGAGTGTACTTATAGAGGATGATGTAAATTTGTCTATTTGATAAAACATCTGTTCAATAACTCTTCATCTAAACAAGAAATTATTATCGTAACAGCTCCTAGTGGGTTGTTATTTGTCTTTTCGTCTATACGGTCAGCAAATCGAGTTCTGGTTACCGTAATTCAGCTTTTGTTATCAAGATTCACAACTAATAGTAGCTCCCCAACTTCCCTCACAATGCTGGGTCAAGACTAAAATCTTTTTAAAACCCCACCAGGATCGAAACTGTAAACACCTACATACAATTCGAGAGCTCCAATCACTAGACCAACTCAACAACTCATCTCCCCAAACATATTTATTATTCAACATCTCGTTAGCATACATTCGTCTGTTATTCAGGTTCGTGCAGTTGGCCATGCAATATAATCTAACAGACATATGGAATCAAATGTACTAAATTAAGATATCTTATCAGAAATTTATTAATCACAAAACGAAACTGGTAACTGTTTTAATTCAGTTGGTGATTGAAGTTTCCACACGTGTAGCTCATTACAGTTAATTCGGTTTTATAAATATGTTTTAAATTATTTTTGTTTTAATTCATCAAGCATAAATGTTATTGACGAAGTCCACAAATGAACGAAGTAAAGAATGATCTCCTGTACCTGAGGATGTCGGTTTACTGTCAAAACAGGTAGTCCATACGATATACAAGGATTGTTGACGTTAAGGTAATTAATCTAAATTAATTGATTAAATTCATAATCCTGAAGGCTAACAACGCTAATATCTCGTCCTTAATATTTCAACATAAGACAAAATTTCTTTCAATTTGCTTTTACTTTGAACAAACTAAAAGTTTTACATTAAAATTGTCTTTTGTGTTTTCTTAAAGTGTCCGACTAATAAAGAAAATATAACCTAATAACTTTTTAAATAATAGATAATATATTGAATAAAAACTTCAGTTTTATTTTGGTTTAAAATAAAACTAAAGTTTATCTTTTAGTACGAACGTATTACCTACAACTATGGGTTATATAGTTTATCACATATTTATGGAAATTAAGAGTGCAGAAGGAAATTGTAAATGTAGTGCTTATAAATCCCGAATAATCAAGTTGGTTTACGATTTACATTTTAAAACAAGAAACCGACAATTAATTAACATCAGAAAATTTTTAATTGAGCTTAAAATTGTTATCAATTATCGAAAATTGTATGTGATTGATTGTAGTTTCGGATATGTATTTATTACATTGCGAGCCGACATACTCGGCGTTGCTCAGATTAAAAATATCTGATTCTGATAATTAGAATTATCGTCTGTGTACCTACCATGATAATTTTTGCGCATAAGTTAATATAATAATATCCATAATTTATTCGAAATTTAATTGTTTAACTTTTGATGTTAAACCGACTACCGACTCAAATGGCCCTAACTTATCTTCAAACAAGTGTGTCGATGATTCGCCTCTGATTATGCAACAAAACCTCCACTATTTATTCTTACGTCGTTCGCTGTAACCTGGCGCTTTTTAGTTGTCATTTTAAAAATTGTAAATAATTGAAAAATGAGTAAAAATCAAAAAGTTTGCGATGTGCCAAAACACGGATTTTGTTTTATAACATTTTAATATTAACTTCATCAGTTTTAAGTTTACCCTACAACATCTTACTTTGGGGCTTCTGAATTATACGAGATAACTACGATTTATTATTTGTTAGTCCGTGGGAACAAATCAAGGTTATATTATCAACCTGTATTGCAACAGCCTTGAGCAGAATATATATTTTAGTTGCAAACTACAGTGGAAAGCTTAAATACCTTTAAAATAACTTCTTCTATTACAAATGTAATGAGCAATATGCTGATCTATTGGAGATTCTAAAGAACTACTTTCTTTTAGCCTTTGAAGCTATGCAAAGAAAATGTTGAATAATACAAATGGCTGTTGTCTCTGACAATTTCGATAGCTAAAGACAGGTAAATAAACTCAAAACGTCTAGAATAGAACTCTAAATGTATTTTATTATATCATATACTATTTACTTTCTTCTTTTTATGAACGATAGCGTAGAAAATACACTAAACCTGAACATGAAAGATGTAAAGAACTATGGGAAGCGTTCATGTCATCACGGTTATACATATTTGAACATGTTACGATGTGTCTCATAAAAATCGGACAAATAATAAAAACGTTCATAAATTTCGGATTTACCACTATTTTTACTCATTTTCCACTTGGTAAAAATTTAATTAAACCCAGTGAGCCACAATAAACTGCAAAATGTAAATTAGATAATGCACAATCACTTCCATCCTATTCATATTTGCGCCTCAAGTAGGGTCTACGATTTTCACATATTTTCGACTATTTTCACCTTCAACGATTATAATGTCTATAAGACACCCCTTCTATATCTAATTTAAAAATAACCATAAACTCAGATGACGCGTAATCCATGGAAAATTACCAGGAATACTGATTAATGAATAGACAACAGTATGAAAATGGTCTAGGCCTATAGGTATTTCTAGGAGTTGAACATTTCTAAATTGTAGAGTAGAATATTTTGCACAATTACAATAGTTTCCTTATTTTGTATTAAAAGTTGTGAAATGTTGCAAATTTCATGTGTTGTTATGCATGGATTATCCAAAATGTTTAATGATTTACCAGTACTACATTGTCGAAATTCTAGTATATACATTCTGGCTATTATGACTGCGATCTCCCTCCTCATGTAATCGATGAAACCTATCAAAATTATGAAATGTCCACCTAGCCTACATATACAAGTAATTTGACATCATTTTTAGTTAACTATATCTCTTCTCTACATATATACAATGCAACGTCTCTGTCTGTCTGTATGTCTGTGGTTATCTAAAGGACCGTTGTTCTGATTTTCATACAGTTTTCTTTCTGATATTGGTTATCTGGTTAGGTTTAAATCTGTTTGATTAAAGTTGGTTCAGCGGTTTCCAAGTTATAACAATATTTACCTGCAAAGTAATACGAAAACCAAAATTTTCGACATATTTTACACATTTTCTTAAAATTTTCAGTGATGACGTATATTTTGTTAAACGGCACATATAGTATATAATTTGAATTTTAATTGGAACTTAAAACGTTTTTGCAATCAATGCAATAGTTTACGAGTTCTAACTGAAATATACTATTCCACATTTTACGCCTTTTTCTAAAGTTTTCAATGACAAAATTGGTGTATGATTTGATTGCTAATTGGAATTCGAAATATTTTTCATTTCGGTTCCTTAGTTAAACGATTTTTGGTTGTTGAAAAATAGAAAATCTAGATTTTCTGATTTCGTTTACCAATTAAAATAAAATGCTTAGCCACAAAAGTGATATATATATGTTATTTGATTTGAATACTAATTGGAACTCAAAATATTTTTCAATTCAATTCCTTAGTTACACTGCTGAAAAGTGGAATATCCAGTTTTTATGAAAATATTTAACCATGTTCTTAAAATATTCAGTGACAACATACGTATAACAAAATTGGTTATACAGTAATTTAGACGCCAGACAGGTGATAGATGGACATTATTCATAAAATCTTCTTTTTTTGGGTCTCATGGGACCCAAAACGGATAACGTATATATCCGAAAAATACTCGACATTGAGTTTTATACACATCACATAACTTTCTCTTTACAACGTAAAAACCAAAAAGAAATTTTGTCAGAGTTTTAGCTGCCATTACGAGTATCATTACATGAAACGAGCCCGTGGAGATATAATATATTTCTGTTATTACAATTACTTATATAAATGTTCAAAGAACATATTTTTGGAATACATCGTGTGCTGCAAGAAATAATTAGAATTTTGAAACCATCAAAGCATGTAAGTCTTCAAAGAGTTCATCCATCCATACAAATGTGGAGATGTATTTCCTTTGGTGGTTTTTCATTGGAATTCCAATTCTGTTTTCCTGTTTGAGTAAGATTCTACGCATAAAGACATTTGAATACAAGTGACATGAAGTCAAGACATGTGTGCCCTAGTTTTGATTTATGGCTGCTTTTAAAAAAATGAACGCTGGTTTATTACTGAATTGTAAAGTAGCAGCATGAAGTTTCTTTTATATATGACATATTTAACTTGCCCAATCTTCCCAGGAATGTTGTTTATAGCACGAGCTGAAGAATAAGTTTATGTTTCTAACTTTTTATGTTTAGATAAATTAATTTTTGATACGTTTGAACTGCGTATAGGCGAAGATAAATTTCAAAAGTCTTGCTTCTTTGTGTTTTGTGTTACCACGTTGTTTGTCATTGTTGGGGACTCGTTCTTATAACTGAAAACATTGATTGATAATCAAATTAAATGTAAGTTTTTATTTGGGAAATTTTAACGAACGTATCAGGTGAACAAATTGCGTAAATGTTAATTTATATTATTTTAAAAACACACACGTTGTTTTACTGAAATTTAAAATACGCAGGAAATACAGTCTTTTAAAACATTTTACTAATTGTATACAATAGAAAGTTTACAATTTATAGACGTTAATCAACCTGTTTAAATTGCGTAAAAAAAAAAAAAAAAAAAAAAAAAAAATCATATTTTACATTATCATCAGATTTAGTTCGTGGCTATGATGTAGGTTACAAAATTTAGGCTTTCAAATATTCACTAAATACCTTTACAAACTAAAATTAACGGGTCATAAACATTGCTCTGACTTTCTCACAAACCCAATCTACAAAACAAAAAATCATGTTCGTTGTTATCTCCGCAAATATTGTCTCTATATTACTTTTAGGTGAAGGGGGGAAGGTTTTTTATTACTAAGTTTTCTCCATAACTTTATTTAAGTGATAAGTTGGTTTAGAATAAGTGGGACTCTGTACTCATCAACATTTTGTAAATTTATATATATATATATATATATATATATATATATATATATATATCGCTACTCCTCCCCCTCCCCACCCTAATATTATTACGTGAAGGAAAAAATCTAAGGTTACTGAGATTCTCTTTCAGAGCTTTTTATATTATATTTCATGATAAATGAATTGGTATATTTTATCAACTTTTCTGTATATGCCATAAACTCGTTCAGAGCTAAAATTGTATGCTATGAAATCAATTTTGTAATATCGGTGGGCAAGGTAGCCTACATTTTCGTTTTTTTGCCAATTATTCTTCAATAGTAATTTTCTTTTATTTTCAATTTACCATACTAGTTTGCGGTCAAAAATATTCACTTTTCATCGAAATTAAATTTTGGTAGAGTCGAATTTAATTTGAAAAATTTGATCCCTTAAAAGAGATCCATGGACGATTTTTGAGTGTTTCACCACTCACATGAACCGGAACTTTTGAGGAGATGGTGACCAATTCGATTTGTTTTGGTAGTTGGACAACTAAACAGCGCTAATTTGATAAAAAACAGATTTTTGGCTTTATAGCATGTATCCCTAAATTTGTAATTTCAAAGAATTTTAAAAACCCGCCCCGAGATATGACAAAACATGCCCATGCTAAATTGTATTAACATAGGTCCATTTATTTTGACTATAGAGTAGTGCACAAATTCTTAAAACCACTTTTATTGGCTCTGGGTATTTTAAAGCGGATATCTCTGCGAATAACACAACATCGATGTTTAATCCATCACATAACTTTCTGTATACTTTATATTTGTGAAGAAGTAAATCAGTAACTTATATGTTGATCACACATTTTGCTTTAAATAATAACAAGGAAAGTTACATTCAGTTTTGAAGGATAGTTACTAATTTCTTTTAAATTAAATGTTTCGTAGACGTTTTAAAATGAAATTTTAAGAAGGCGCTCAAATTAAAAGGAACATCTCGTAGGCCGATATATATATTTTTGTGATCCTAATATTAGCAATACCAATTACCGTGGCCTCTGCTACGTGTTTGCGTAAATTGTTTAATTTTACGCTTCGTTGCTAACATTAATCACCGGCAAATTGGTGCCTCCATCGAGAATTGGTTTAGTTTAACTCTTAAATTTGTTTAACAAATAAATACTGATTTCAATTATTTCATCTCTTGAAAAAATAGATTGTTTGTAGTACAAGTATTTTTTTAAATAAATTCTCAAAATAACGCTTTTCATTAAAAGGATTATAATTGACAATTTAGAATACAATATGAATTGTTTTAACTGTTTTCACACCAAATCAATTCTGAACCGAATTATTCTTGAATTGTAGAGAAACCTTAGATTCGTAACACACCATTGCCGTGTTTTTGTGTAGAATTTATTCATACGTTGTTATAAAAAACACACACACAAACACACACACACACGCACACGCCCGCACGCACGCACACTCCTTTAGGGACTGTGTAATTATAATGACAAACCCGAAGGATCTTCATATTTTTTCACGTGGTCTTGGGTTAGATTCCTCTCTTTCATCTTTCCTATGAGGTTTCTTTTGACTAGTTCATGCCTGTTCTTTTTCGACCCTGACGCAATATATTTAGTATTTGAGGGTTAGGCTTTGTTTTATGTTCTTCTCTTCCTTTTTTATAAAGTTGGGGACATTTATTTATTATGGAAAGCATATGTTGAAACTGCAGCATAAAATAAGATATTGTAAGACCTAAATGTGATAATTTATACTAGACTGTTTATATGTGTATGTTTTAGCTTGTTAGCTAATGAGCAAATTGTATAATGGCGACCTTAAAATATCAGCCTAGAATATATTACCACCTTATCTCATTAAATTTTCAATTTGAACAACTAGAATTCATGATAATTAAACATAAAAAGTAATATAATTATCACTAAAAATCGTAATTTTAAACTACCCTAGCCTCAAATGTAGAAAGAATATGTTTCCTAGTGGCCGAAATCGTTATTGAATTATATTTACATTTGGTACTTCATCCATGATAGACTATTAGTTGAACATGATTGTAACTCAAAAAGAATGCATCCATGATATACTATTAGTTGAACATGATTGTAACTCAAAAAGAATGATTGACAATTTTCCAATCAGCAGCTATTTGAAACGGTTTTCCAACAGTTCCATCTTATTTATAAATTTTACCTGAGCCTTATTTGTGCAGCTTGGCAATCTACATTTGTTCACTAATGTAGACAGACGATCGAAAAAAGAGGAATTTAAGATGTTCGTTTCAATATAACTACTTTATAAAATCTTACCTTTATAAAATGTCTACAGCTAAATACATTTTCGCACATTTAAAATAATCGAATTTAATACTATTTGTCACTCCAGTTTACCTCTTGTATATCCTAATATTACAATAGCATTGGTTGAACAGTTTAACCTCTTGCATGAAACCTTCGTTTATTGTGACAATTGACTGTTCTCAAATATTGTATTTGACAATCTCTGCATCCCGATAACCTAAAGCAATTATCATTTTCAGACAAAACCTACGTTCCTGTCAAACAAATGTTTCAGTGTTTCAAATGTTTCAGTTGGAATGTCCCTGCTGAATGAAAAAAATGATGTCTGGATAGAAAGTCGTGGCTTTAAAGACTTTCATTATGTTGTAAATGTATATGACATTTAAAGGCCAAACCAGCAGATCCGATCTGTTATGGAAATCAATAGGCCAGCTGTCACAGGGGGTAAACATTGAAGACTCTACCTCGACATTTTAGATAATTCTTTGTTTTTGTGATTTCCCAATAATTTTTAAAAATTTTTTTTTTTTTTTATACAAAATAGATTTTGACATTAGTATACGTTAAAATGTCTAAACGAACCTAATTTTGACTTGTAAATTAAATCCGATGAATGTTTACAATGACAACTAAATGTATCTAATTTGGAATTACTGTTGGTTTCTGTGGATGTAATTTTATAGGTTCTCCTGGAATTTACCTAAATGTATTTAGATTTTTATTGAGGGTTTTTTTCTTTTTCTGTAAAAATATTTTTGAAAAACTAGGAACTGTAGACTTACTCATCAGCTTAGTAACGATTATCCTTAATTTCAAAGCCGGAGAAAAGTAAATAGTTGTTATAATATAGTACATAAAGTAGACAATCTATTGGTTTCCAGGTAGGTAGTGTGTGACTCTTGTGGTGTAGATATCAACTGTCGGAGGAGAATATCTTTCTGGAGTCTACGTTGAGCTCCAACAGATGAGTATGAGCCGTGTAACCATACTTTTGCAAAGGATATGCCATGCGGTTGAGAAAGTTTCACCAGATTGGTGAAGGCGTATATTATGTTGAATTAATCGAACAGAAAAATGAATATCCCCAATGCTTTGCTTTTTGATAAAACTACTCTTTCCTTATCTCACCTTCCCAATCTGTCTTGCTGTGTGATGAAATCCAGAGTGCTATCGTGCAACAGACCTTCATGTCTCTCATTAAAAAAAAAACAAAAAACAAGAACTACGTTTACGTTGGAATATATGTTTTCTTTTCCTAATCTAACCTCAGTTGTAGGTGAAGAATATGAAAGAATTTATTTTGTGTTAAATAAACTTTTAATAAATGAACTAGTAATTTCTACTAAGGACAATGGCTGTCTTTATGTCTATCTATGCGTCATTATAATCTTAACTAACTTTGAAAAGTCCATAGTGTTAGTAATACTTGTCTGTAAAAACTGTTCCCACGCAGTTTGTCTACAAGGTCTTACAACTAGCATCTGCTATACATTTAGCTAGTGTCTTACGAGGTTCAGTTGACATTTTGTACTGTTCATTACTTCCTCATTACTGTTAATTACACAGTTTAGAACAAGTTATATAATGGGGGTGGGGGGAACGATGTCGAGTTTTTTGAGCAAATATCCGTTTTGAGCTCAAAGAAATGTTTTTTGTTTCAATAGTTTCCTACAGATCAAAAAAAAATATATAGAGTTAGTTGCTACAAATCCGAATTACGATATCCTCAAATATTGTTAAGAACCCAAACAAAATTTATCTTGCTATCTCCACAAGATTGTTGGTTGGAGAGTTGTAGATTAACAACAAAAACATTGTCCATATAACTATATGTTATGTTCGGGTTTATAAATTATTTAAATAAATGTATACATTACATTTAGAAGTACCAGTTTTATTATTAAGCGATCTACTTCAGTCGCTGTTCATTGTAAGACTGCTGGCTGCGCATCGTAGCCAGGACATGTTGCTACAATGTTGACTTAATATTACTAATATAGATTACATAACACTATAATAAAAGACCTTAAAAATTGTGGTGAAATTTGAAAATTAATGAATTTGTGTTCAGTTTTTAAGTATTGTATAAGAAAATTACGTTACGTTTAAAACCGAAAATGAACTTTCAACGTCGTCACGTTACGTTCTTATCATACGCAAATCAAGACTAGACTCTATTTAAACGTATAATAAACTTCTTTTTTCGTGTACAAGCAGTGTAAGCCACATTTTTGTGCAGATGGCGAGACATATTATTTTGGTTTTAAAAATAGATCGATGTGTGAAAAAGTTAGTGCAAAATTTTTGAATCCTTTATTTCGTTGTTTTTCTTACCTGGATTACGTAGAGTGAGATAAGTATGATGTTCTTAAAGATAAATCAAATAGAAAGCAACAACACTATAATTATAAATCAATTATATAGCAACCTTTGCTTGATTGTTATAATCTCGAATTCCGGTCAGTCGTACCGGTTACGTCTTATTTCCGACTTATTTCCGACGATAAAGTAATTGAACTGTATAATTTCCAACGGTTTTATTATTAGGAGGACCTCTAATATTTGATAAACACCTAGTCTAGTTTATTATATATCTAAGCTAACCTAAACAACTTGACACGAGCACAACACATAACTCAATGATTTAAAATCTGAAAGATTCTATATTTATAATATAGATGGCATAGACATAGGTTCACTCAATGTATTGTTTCGGGTTATTGTAACAAACCTTTGACAGGGTATCTCTTGTAATAATATACATGAGTCATGCTTTTACTATGTTTGGAATGTGCATTGTTGCTAAATGCATAACGGCATAAAATCATAAGATATAACTCTGGTCAACGCCCTTTCTACCTGAAAACCGTCGGAAATATCCCGGATCCGCTGTAGCCAACATCCGGAAGTGTTCTGTAAACATTTGCGGGGATTCGTTTTTATAAAGTTGTGAACACAACTTCGGGTAGACTCCAGCTGTAACCTAACTTGGGGTTGTCTAGAGGTGAATTAACGACACGTTGAATGTTCAAGTTATTCAATCTACATTGTAGTTAAAACTTTCTGCATATTGAATCCTTCTTCTGTTCATCGCCTCACTTCCACACTGACACACAATACCAAGTTAAGTTATAGTTGGATTCTCAAATACAAATTTATAAAATATTTTGTTTTCATAAACATGCACTGTGATAATTAATTATATTGTATATTTACCTACTTTAAAAACAATTGAATAGGATGTATTTAATTTTTAGTTTTTATATGTAGGCTAACTAACTAAGAGCCTATACGAACCAAATGAGTAAATTGAAGAGAAATTATGTATAAATAATCTGTTGTAATTATGATAATAGCTATCGAGCGAAGGGAGGTCATGTTTAAATTTAACTATGTAGTATTTCGTCTGTCTTTCTTTGTGTGTGTTAGGTAATCGGTCAAATACGTGTTTAATCGTTATGTAATTTAGGAATATCGTTCTTTACACCTAGGCCAATTGACGCATGTACAAGGTTATTTTATTTTTCATTGTAAAATGGCAGTTACTCAGCGAATTAATGAACGGTTCCAAGGTTTCAATGAATAAAGACCACAACTTCTTAAAGCTATACTTTCTTATCTTGAGCAGCCGAGTGTAAACACTAGTGCGGTATGTCTCAAATCCATCGTAGATATCCTACAAACTAAACCAGACCTAAAACAATTATATTAGATACGTTATAACAAGATCAAGATTATTGATGGGCCTATCTTATTAGTAGAAATGAAAATTAAGAAAGTGCTAAATACTTTATGTGCCGATTCTTAGGTTAATTTATCGTTAAATAAATACTCGTCTTATCGTTAACAAAACTATAATTTTTTATTTTTCGGAGTTTTTCTTAGTGTATTTCTCATGGAAGAAATGTGTGTATCGAAGATACCTTTAGTAATTGCTAAAAATGTGAGTTAAATTAGTGAAGACATCATGAAAATAGTTTTAGACGATTAGGCTGTAATGACGATACATTCAGACATCTTCCGGTCTTAGAACTAAAACGATTTATATATTTGTTATTATTTTTTTTGGAAACTGTAAAAAAAAAGCGAGAGATTTTATACGAATTGCGCATCTAATACAGATTAATATTGTTACATACTCTAACGACATTACATTCTAAAAAAATCCTAAGGATTTTAATATTTTGTTTCTTATATTTCCATCAATTACCCTTTTGAATAATTATATAAAACAACCATTTCGTCGTTTGTTTGGTGGTCTTATTAATATTTTGCATTGCTATGCTCTCGGTATTCTCAAAAATAACATTTGTTAAATTTGTGTAAACAGTATGTAATCACATTGATAACATCGCAAACGCTTGAAAAAATTTCCATATCCCCCAACATTAATGAACAAATCAATCTCATACAGATATCGGTTAAGTGAGTTAAGAAACAAATTCCGTTCACAAGTTTCTAAATAACGAAACAAAAATATATACAAAGAAAATACCTTTGTTTTGTTTTATTAATCTTAGGTTTAATGGCCCTTAGAATTAGAGAAGCTTATTTCTTGTCGTCTGTACGTTGCATCCACCAAAATAAAGAAAATGTTGTCTTAAATTTAAGAATGGGGACTAGTGTTTATTTGTCTACCTAATGAAATTCAGACAAATTTGTCGGAAAAATTCAAAATTTAGGTTTTAATTTTGCACGTACCAACCCTCACAATAATGCAATTATACACACAAAATTATAATTTCATACTAAAACATCTAAAATATTTTGATATTATCATTGTTTGGAGGCAAGTTGAGAGAGTAAACAATATGAATTATTATGAGCCAGTGGAAGCCTTTTCAAGAATAGATTCGACGCATATCAGGGTTGTGTCACGGACACTAACTATTGGTGGGCGTTTAATACATAAAGCATATCGGGACACAGCCGGCTTCACAAGAGTAAGTATATTTACTATTACCAGATTCAGTAAACTTGCATTACAGGGCTGGGTGGAGTTTCTTAGTGACAGATCAAATTGTTTTCATCTTTGTCTCAAGTATATAAATGGGATAACCAGGCTAGAGAACAAGCACAAGAGAAATAACTAACTGTATTTTCTAAGTTTAGATTGTGACTCAGCTTAACCGATTATAAACTTACGTGTTTCTTTGTTAATTTATTTTGTTGTGTTATAAAGTGTTGATGGAATAGTGTAACCAAGTTATGTACTTCCATTCTAAGTATCTACGATGTACGGTCTTTCAGCTATGTTCAGGATATATGACCTAAGAAACATGTGGTAACGGTTTTACGCTATGTACGGTTAAGGATATATGACCTAAGTAATTATACGTTGGGGATATAATTTCCCAGTAAATAAATGGTTGCAATTAAATTAGTATTTTGTTTTTTATAAGGAAATAATTCAGAAATTGTTATAAACTAAAATTGTTTATAATTTTTGTTGTTCGTTGTTAGTTGCATAAGTGTTTAAGTTCTATTTTGAATTATTTTTATGTAAATTGTATTTTAGTTTGTATGTTATTATTTAATGTTATTATAATTATGTTAATTGGAATTATTATAATATGTTATTATAATAGTTATGTTACTTACATGTTTTCTGATAATGTACAAAGAGAATAAATGAATAAAAATAAATTTAAAAAAATTGAAACATACACTTACCATTGAATATTAGTTAAAAAGGGAAGTGGCGCATGGCTCAGTTACAGTAGTGTTTGGGTCTTGTGAACCGTTAAAGGTTCGAGTCCAGTTGCTTGCATTACGTTAGTCCGTGTGTTCCGCTACTCTCTTACCTTCATTAGTCTAACAGGCATGAAGTAAACACACATCCACACACCATAAATAAGAATAAGACCATACAGTTTTTATCTTATATCTGTTACAATTTATAATATAAATACAATTTGTATTTTGACACATTGACTTCAGTCATTCTTTCATTAAACTGTTAAAGATATAAAATAATAGATTTCTCTTTGTTTTTATAATTTTCAATAATTAAAAAGTAGTATTAGGATTAGGGACACCTAATTAGGATTATTTTGCATCGAAAGACGCCTATGATAGTAAAGTCTTACAATATTTGTAATTATAAATGTTAGAGAAGGGAGTATACTCTTGTATTTCTGTGTTTTGTTGGAGTAAGACTTTAGGTTATTAGTTATTTTCTAGGTGTCGCGTTTGTTTCCAAAACTTGGTTTGAAAACAATCAGGTAACCTAAAACATAACGAAGGCTGTGTGATCTACTTATAGATGATATAGTTCAACTCTACTGGCAGTACTTCTTGGTGTAAATAAACCTCTTAATGTGGCAGCTCAGAAATACTTTCGATTAATGACTTATAAATTAATAATTTGTATTGATATTTTTTTTTCTATCTTCGTTTCCTTTTTTCCATATTAAAACAAATCCTGTCAGTATAATAAAAGACACCTTTCCTATTAAGTTCACTTATTATTTTTAACGGATGGTCCCAGTTTCACCTGGGGATAGTTGAGATAGTTATATATATATATATATATATTAAAATTTTTTTTTTTTTTACACAACCCTAATGTTGTTTAGAAAATAAATTATTCCCAAGTACAGTAACACACCAATTTTGATCAAAATCGACCCATAAATATCAAAGATATGAAACTTGTTTTAGGGGTGAAAATACCCTTGGAGTGGAACATTTTCAAAACCTTTTCTTAGTATGCGTTTACAGATCTACCCCAAACCATGTTACAAAATTCATATTTCTAGTCTTCTTAGATCCAGAGATATGCTTTAGGGGTAAAAACACCCTCTTGGAAGTGAGTAATACTAGTTAAAATATATTTTACAACTCATTTTTACAATAGTTTTGTTATTCTGTTGAAAACGTGTATTTTATACTATTCTATCCAACCGTCAATAATAATTAAAACATTACTTAAAATAGTATCTTTTAAACTAATTTTATTAGTTAAATAAGTGTTTAATGTTGAGCAGATTACAGTAAATCTCTTCCAAAGATCATGGCCTAACAGATGTAAATACAGGAAGCTGATTATGACACGGTTCTGTTCATCTGCAAATCTGATGTGAGTGAAAGTGAAGACGGGATATTTTATTACACAGCGCACATAATCTCGGCGGTAAATCATCCTTCATAGGCCAGGTTATAAAATGATACTAACATTAACGTCATTGCAGTTTTCTTTTTTCCTTTCGTCGATATTGAAAAAAAGATATTTATAATATTTGATAATCTAGAAATAAATTAATATCTAAATAAAAAATATTTTTTACAAAAGTTTTACAGAAAAGAATGAATTGCTTTGTTAAAAAAAATCCAATCCTCTGTTCCCAATTATTTCTTTTGTGTGAGATGTTATTGACGTCATTATAACTTCAGCTTGTTTTGCATAACAGTTTTACCGGTAATTATACCCCCTCCTCTAAAGATTGGTTAAAAGAAGTTTTATTTACGGTTGAGCGATTAAATTCAAACGTAAAACTTAGTTTTACGAATGAGTTTCAGGTTAAAATTAAACTAACTGAGGGAAGCGTGGTTCTGTTTAACTCGGCCTTTGACATCCGTTTGTTTGTGGCGCAGTTACGGCTAAACGCGTCTACCAATAGTTATAAAATTTAGAAATGAAGTACTTTACAAATATTAAAACTTAGAAATGAAGTTCTCTACAAATATTTAAATTTAGGAATAAAGTTCTTTACAAATAGGCCGAATGATATATGCAGAAGATTATTTTCTTTACTGTTTTAAAATGTTGGCCACTCAAAACAGTAATGGCTTGGTTACTGGATAGATGCTGGTGCTCTGACTAGGAATAAGTATTGAATATAATGGTGTAGACGAAGGATAACGAACAATCTTACTGAAATTTTAACTGCTTCCTGAAATAGACCCTTGGGAAGCTTTTACTTGACTAAACATTTTTTTCTTACTCACTACTTTTATATGTTTTTAGTATAATGTATTAAAACCCTCTTCGAACCCTCTTTAGTAACTACGATTTAAAAATGCCGAGGCAACCTAGCTGGATCCACACCATTTTTAATGTAATCTTGGGTTGGATCATCTTAGGTCTTTTGGGTTAGTCTTGAGTCTCTTTCCTGTCAGATCTCACTTCACCAACTCTTACTCTGTTTCGACTCTGGCGCTATTAGTGTGTTCTAGTTGTAGAGGTTTTTATTTATTCTCTTTTCTTCCTTTGTTATAAGGAAATGATGCCCGATAGGTGTAAAAAACCTTTTCAAGTTTTATATTTAAGAAAATATTGAATGAATTATTATTTAAATAACAGTTGCATGGCTTCTTTCCTAAAATATTCACAGAACGTGATTCTTACTTTGTGATACTTACGTGATGTAACTTGTATACATAAACTTATTGCAATAAATTTGTGGTTCCGTGAATAGTAAATCACAATCGCAAAGTATGGAAGACACAAAGCATTTGACTTATATTATTTTTTCTTATGAGTAATATTTTGTTCAAGTGTACAATGCCTGTGATATCATTTCCTATTACTTTTTGGTCAGTGAATATTTTAGCGTCACGTCGCGCGCTAGGTAGTAGTCACATTGGGTTTACGAGAACGATTTAGTGAACACCGAAATCTACTACACGTGGTTTATTTTCCAATGTGATTATTTTGATTTTATATATTGAGAAAGAGAAATCGGCTGTAGGATAGTTTGTCTTGTATACACACACAACTGAATTGATTGTTTAACAGATGCTTATTATTATTTCTATTATTTTTTTGCATTTACTATTTAATTAAAATAAAAACAGAATGCCAACTTGTCTGCAATAACGTTTCCCACGAACTTTATTACTCCTACTTTCGGGATTATATAATACAGTAAAAGTTATCCATGATATCGAAATCAAGAAGAGAAATAAAAATAATTCGTACAAGGCTGAGATCTCTTTTAAAACAATAGTGGGAAAAGAGTTTTTATTCATACTGTTGCACTATTCATATCGGATTGAATAAGAACGGCATTGTTCCAGGAATAAAAACCTGCTCTAGTTACAAATCAAACAAGGAAGAGAATAATTTTAAAACTGTATTAGATTAAAAAAATGGAAAGTGTTGGTGATTAAAAAGCAGTGAAAATTAAATAATTTGTCTTAGTATTACATATAATAAAAACTTTGATAACCGTGCCAAAAAGAAAGCATTGTTTTATTATTTCATTTTTAGTTACGGAAATTGCACAGTATAACATTTATGTTTCCGTTTGTAGATGTCATTTAAAATTTCCGTTGATTCGTTTAGATAATCATGTTTTTACTGAGGAGACATATTTCTACCTCGATATCTGTGAGTCTGGTGATTAAGATTAATGAGATCGATAAGTCTATGACTGATTCACCGTAAATTTACCGATTTTTACATACGCCATGGAGAGATTTTTTAATTAAATTACAATTTTGTTGATTTAAGACACGGTCTTTTTCCGACTCAATTGATTAAATTATCAATTAGTTTAGCATTACGCCCTATCATATCTAGAAAATGTATCAAGTCTATAGATAGAACTTGTAAACCCCGCCGTATTCGATTTTTTTTTTCCAGTGTATCAATATGAAAATTTCAACATGCTATTACTATTTAGTTTGCCATCATTTTATCATATCGAGGGGTAGAATCCTGGTTAACGTCATATATATTTCTTTCTATTTTAATGGTTTACTATCCTCATTATATATAGATACGTTAAAAAAAATACAACATTCACAAATATATTAAATGTTGAGCTTGACTTATGAGAAAAATTATACAGTATACGGTTATAATATAACTATAATATAGTTATAGTTTGATTGGTGTGGCTCGTGTATCACTGGGGAGGACGGCTAATATATATTTAACTATATTCACGGTTATAATATAGTTATAGTTTGATTGGTGTGGCTCGTGGAGGACGGCCTTGTCGTTGAAACGCGTCTGATACTTAGGCGTATTTTTTGTGAGAATTGTGTTCTGTGTGTTTGGTATACTGTAACATTCAGAAACTTACTAAAAGAACTATAAAAAATTCAAGGATAAAATAAAGCAGTTTAAAGCTACGATATATTTTAGTAAAGTGGTTTCTTAGTACTTGTTATTATCTAAAGCTTATGATATGCAGTAATTTTTCTCTGTCAGAAAATCAATTTTACAATTTAGCAGACAAACACTTATACTGCTGCAGTTCGGAAGGTTGGAGCCTGTAGGTTGGCTACTTCCTCGTCTTCATCGAGACTAGTGGGCATAAAGTATATATGATAAGTAACGTACGAAATTATTTTAAATCAGCTGACTTATTTTTTTTTTCGAATACAACGAGAGTTCCTCTCCCATTTGGTTTACGGACTGGCGGGATGGTTTCATCCCCTTGAATTCGCAGAGCGAAGCGGAGCGGCTATCATTGTATTAAAAAATCATAAGTCGGCTAATTCAAAAATGTTTCTGTATGGTTTTTTTACTTGTCACTCTCTCTTAATTTTCCAAGGTTGATTGTAGTACGGAGTAACTCCACTACATTTTGACCTTTTCGGTGTGCAGAAATACAAAACAAAATATGGGGTAGATGTCTTGTTTTGTGTTTCTGGACACTGAAATTTCAAAATATAGTAGAGTTGCAAATTACTAAGTGGGACCTCGGCAATGTTTCCTTAAATTAACAAGTTAGCAAAGAACAGACTGCGTGTTATTAAGAGTTAATATAAGGCAAATTTTAAACATCTTAAACATAATGTGAGATGGGAGTCTTTGTTATGCCTTGAAACTATTTCTCATGATTTTCCAGTTACGTTTTTGACGGTTAACACATTTTAATCAGTTTTGTTATCTTCCGGAATTTCCTCACCTTATGAATTGACATTTTAAAATTGATAGGGTATAGAAAATAAGATAAAAACAAACAATAAATAGATTTGATGATTACATGAAAGGAGATTTAAACATCTGCTCGAAATCTATAGTCTATGTTTTTAAATCTATAACAATATATATATTAGCACTCTTTAATTAATTGTTTGACAAGTTAAGCCATGGAAAGGGCGTGGGGGATAATGAGCGGTTCCATTAGGAAGTGCTCTTGAGTTGAGATCATTTCCTTCTGTCACAAAACACTTTTGAATATTCATCTCGAGATGCTGTCGCAATCTTTATTATGAACGCTGTTGTCAAAGAGATTTCACAGCTAAATTTACTTTTCAATTTTAATGTAACAAATGAGAAATATTTTCTTTTAGAATACTTCGTTCTATTTCAAATAAACTGAATTGATTCAATTTCCTCTTTCCTTGTAGGAAAACCGTCACGTCATTGTATTCTTGACTGTCCCTTAACAATTTTTTAAAGATCAGAAATTGAATATCTTCATTCACTCTGTCTGTGTGGTGCTTGAAATGTTGGTTGCCGAGATGTATTTGCTTAGATAACTTTATATCGAACATTTTACATAGTAATGAGAAATAAAATGAAAAATTGGTAGATGTGAACAAGTTTATCAAAAAACTGCTACATTATACAGTTTTCTTATTTTGGATGAAAATATTTCATTGTTATTTGTTTGTATTACATAGAGTATTTTAGAGTTTGCAATTTTGACCCAATTTTCCTCAAATGTTGTATTAATCGAAGTCCGTTAACTATCAAAATCGGATATGAAATATCAACATTTCAGTTGATTTTCTAATTTTCTCCTTCTCCCAATGTTTTACAGGATGTGTTTCTTACAGTACAAATACAGATAAATACGGTTTCTTACAGATAAATAAAAATTCTTACAAACATATATCAAATTTTAATTAAATTCATGATAACTGTAGAAAATTAATAAAATTTGCTATATAAACTACGTTCACTATTCATTGAATATGATAGAAAATATTATAAATTTCAAAATGTCGACTGTTTGAACGATTTTTCGGTAGTTTATTCCCATTTATGAACGTTTAATAGCTTATTTTGTGCAGCTTGGATATTTAATTCTAAGAACGAGATTGGCAAACATGCGGATACATAAAACTGGGAAAGAAATGTGTACCCCACAATTGTCGGCGTATGAAAGTTTAGTATTTCACAGCATAATGTCGTTCCTAGCCTCAATACAATTAAATTTTGGATAGAACTGCAATATATCCCTTCTGCAACGAAAACAAACTATCCTGTCTTAAGCACACTGTGGAAACACACCTTTGGAAACAGTCGGGCAGACAATGATAAGGATCCCTTTACAGTCAACCAGAAAGCCCTTCATTTATCTGGTAGAAACGTGACAAGAATTATTCTGCACAAGGATTTGAACTTTCTTTTGTGTTAGAAGACTAGTAACAGTAGCAAAGCAAATCAGGCGATATTCTACGAGATTGTTTCCCGAAGAAATGGCCCTGTAACAAAGCACATTTTCCTTCATCTTACACAGTTAACAAAGATTTCATTACTAGTCTAATTTAAACTACCACCAGCTTTATAGGCATCCTCCTCATGTAACTGCTGTTTAATGAAAAGTTTTGGAATAATTGGCTTGTATTTCTTTGAAGAAGTACGAGGACAAGCTGTGTAAGTCATTTCTGCTCGGTACATAAACTTGTTACAGAATTTCCTTGCTCTCCCGATTTGTATTACCGTGAGATCAACAGCCCATCCTGCCAGGACATCAACAGCGGTAGTTCAGAGACCTTTTGTGGCAAAGTAAATCACAGAGGAGACGTTCCACGTCCGGCACATTCCACACTAGACATGTTAGTATGTGTTTATTTTTTCTGCCGTTACCTCAAATCTGTACATTAATAAACTTTGGGACATTAATAAAACTTGGACAACATACAAAAACAAAAACAAACAAACCAATTCGGAGCCATACCATATAGCATGTGCAAGCTGCGATCTGAAATCTGGACAGTAGATAACAGCAGTGCGTGTCAAATGATACAGGAAATTTGATAGATGTGATATTAATCAATGGTGAAAAACATCCCCTAAACTTTCTCACTCGACCATCCTGAAAACCAAATAAAAACGAACCAAAACTAATGGTAACCAAAAACGTCATTTCTGATGTGGTTAACCGAAATGTGAAAACTAACCATATCTTAAGAATATTTGTATATTTAAAAAGAGCCTAAAATTGCTTCTTAAACGCGTCATCAACGTAAATTGTATTTTCTTAAAATCTACAAACAGTCAAGGTTCATTTTTGTTTTTAACAAATTATTCCTGATCGATAATATATTAATATCTACGAGTTCTCACACAGGTTTAGGTCATTGAACATTATATTTCAATAAAATTTGAACTATACCGGTAAAGTTGATTTTTAGAAATTACATCTTTTATGACAGGTTTTCATTTTTGATTGAGTCCTTAGAGAACACACTTTAACAAAATTTGATCAAATTCGTCAAAGAAAGTCAATTTTGAGAAAATCATAATTTTATAAATTTTGTTTTTAGCAGTTACTGTAAAATTTTGAGTTAAAAGAGGAGAAAAAAAACAACTAAATATGAGGATAAATGTCCACATACCAAATTTTATTAAATAGTCTCAACCCGTTTGGGCAGTAGACCATTGCACATATGCACATATGTGCATACGATGTACGTTGACGACAGACATCAATCTAAAAACCACTTTTTTTGAATTAGCGACCTTAAAACCGATATATCCCCAACCAACTAGACATCGATATTTTTACCCTTCACATAACCTTCTCTATACTACATATATTGGAGAAAGTAAAATAATCAATGATATGAAGTTACGCCCTTCGAGTGACCATACTGTTTATTAGTTGTAATTACATAAGAAATAAATATTTAAGTTATATTTTACGTTTACTTTATATTTCTGGAATTATCTGCAATGGTTAAAACCAAAATCTAAAGGTATTCGAACGTATTTTCTACGACACAAATCAAGAGCGTTACTAAATTTTTTTTTTAAATGTTACAAACCTGAAACTTAAAGTTCATTGATAATACCTTGATACCTCTAGTAGTTTGAATTTTAAGAAATGGTATATATATATATATATATATATCATTTCTAAATTCGTTGAATTTTATAGAACAAAATCACAAATTTCTGTGAGGCCGGTAAACCAGTTATAAACAAATGCCAAAAGAAATGAGAGTGTTATCATGACAGCATATCAGCTGAATGTCAAGTACAATTGCATGCTGCCAAATTATTTCATTAGACAATTGTATTCACTTATCATCCTTTCAGCTAAACTGATGTAGTGTAACGCCAAAATATGAAGTGACAAGTTTAAGAAATAGATGTTTAATTTGTTTGAGCGATGTGCAGGCATTGTAACGTGAGGCTTGGATGCACTGAGTAATAGCAGGACTTTAACGGTGTAAACGTGATTCTATCAGTCTAAGCGTAACAATATAAACAGTAGTTAACTACAATGGATTCTCTGAACATTGCGTCCATCAAGGTTCGATCTCTCTTTGTCAACTGTCACGTTTGCCGATTGTTGTTTAGTTCCAACTATCAGATATCGTAGACAAAATGATTCTTGGAAACACTTTACATTGTGTAAAAAGGATTTTTGTTGATTTATATACGTAGTATGAGAAAATTATGCGATGGCTCCAAAAATATATGTTGTTTTTCTGCGCAAATCTCTTTAGTTGTTTGTTTAAAGCCAAAAACTTCTTGATCATCATCGGCTCATAAAAAAAAATTAAGAAAAGAACATACAATAAAGACCCCTTATCCTTCGAATACTCTAATAGCATCAGAGTCGAATGAGAACAAAAGTTGGTCAAGAAAGACCTGACAGGAAAGATGAAAGAGACGGATAGAACCCAAGACTACTTAAAAAGTTGCAGAATGGCCTGTCTCCTTTAAGATGTGAGTTAACATGGAGAGGGGGGGGATCTGGGTAATTAAGAAAAATTATATTTTTTTCAACTAGTGTAATTTTTGAAAGTTTGTGAGGGCATTTTTTATTATTTATTTTATTTTTTGAATGGGTGTGTGAGAAACTTAATGGACCATTCAGTTCATTTTCTGTACCAATACTGATAAGATAAGGCAAAAGTTAGTACGGAAATTAATAATGTTAAAATTATTTATAAATATTGTTTTAGTCTTCGTTGGGCCGTTTATATAAACTCAATTTTTGTCTAACGCAGTTTTTATTCTCCCTCACCCCCCCCCCCCGATTTTTGTGATCGTTAAAATGTATGATGAAACTAAAAACTTCCCCCAAATTGCACTACTTAACACTTTATTGTGTCGGTATTGATGTAGGAAGAAGGAAGGAATGAGACGTATGGACAGCAAAATTTGGAAGAAACACTCTGTTGATCTATTAAAAGAAGTTCCTTTATTGCAAGTGCCCTAAAATTGTAATTTTGGGTCATTTGGTTCCCTCCAGCAAACATTTTAATAGTCATTACTCAAAAACCGTAATGACATGGCCGTCATTGCATCATGACATGACACAAACTTTGATTACTCATGTAGCGAGTTGTTAAAGAATCCGTCAAAATGTTGAAGGTAATTTTGAGAAAACAAACTTCTTTTCCTATGGTCGTATATGCTAAAAAATAGATAATTAAAAATGTTGAAAAGAAAACTAATATTATTGAAGTTATGAAAAAATCGTAATGGATGAATATGTATTATTGTAATAGATCGGATAGCGTAAATACATCCTTCGATAAAAGTCAAAATTATATAATTAATTATTTAAACTTTGAGCCTATAGCAGAAAATCTAGATAATTGTCTAAATTTGCCGATGGGAGCGGGTAGAACAAAATAGGATAGATTGGCTAATTTCAGTGATAAAGTCATATGGGTGTTTATAAAGTACTCGGTCTTATATAGGGTGTTTTACTAAGAAACGGAAAGAATTTTAGAACGAGTTCTACTGGTAAAAATAATGAAGAAAGTTTATATGAACATAGGTTCTGAAGCCTTTCGTTTTCCATTGTCGGCCATTTTGTGTAACAAAAAATTATATTAACTTTTGAAATTTGTAAGATTATGAGTTTAAATTTGTTATACACGTTGTTTATACTATTTTTTATCAATTTTAAAAGTTCGCTACATTGTACTGTGTGGCAAACTAATGTGTTTTGAAATTCGTCTAATAGTAAGCTCAGGACTACGTTGAACTCTTGCTGTATTACGTTCCCCTTGTCAGCGTCACGACGTTTGTTCTTCTATTTCAACTGAATAGAAAACATGTAGGAAAACAACCAGTTATGCCTAAACATTTGAAAACTGTAGCAATGGTCTTAGGATTTGGAATACTTCTATTAGGAAATTTAATCTTTCTAGATTTTGAATCTAGCCAGTGAGTTTCCATTGAAATACAACCACAAATAAAAATTATGTCAGCATATTCCTCATAGGAAAAGTGAAATGGCATTTTGAGAGTCCGGAAAACTTCAATTTCATACGCACTGTACGAACAACACACGCACGTTGACTACAACAATTAATAGTGTACGAAACTATGGTTCAGCTGTTAATTCTGTAGACAAATTGTGATTAAAAGTTTGTAATAAATAAAATTGTAAAGTTTTAAAGAAGTTAAATTCTACTTTTTGAGTATTTTGTGATAAAAAAAATCTTGCTTTTTACCCCGACTTATTGATACCAACTAGTAGGCCGATTATAATGTTTTGTGTGTTTTTTACAATTACCAATTTTTTGTTTTAGGTTTTTTAACGATAACTTAATTATTTTCAAGGTACGGAAAATTTTTAAAAACCATTTTGTTTTTTATTAAGAAATATAAAAATTTTGCCGTCGTATAAACGTTCGCCATTTTGAATATTTTCATAGTAAAGTTTTGCATCCTGGGACACTAATAAAAAATAGTATAGACAATCCTCATATGTAATTTAAACTCGTAATCTTACTATTTAAAAGTTATCATTAATTTTTTTTACACAAAATAGCAGAGAGACGGAAAACGGACCAATCCCGGGTCATTTGTTCATATGAATTTTTTTCACTATTTTCACCAGTAGAACTCGTCCTGAAATTACTTACGTTTCTTCGTGAAACACCCTGTAGAATCGATTATAAAACATAAACTTATAACGAAACGGATAATTTGTATAATATATCTAATAAAAAATATAATTTATCTATGGGACACATTTGGTAAATGCAGACAGTTATCAAGATATTTACGTAAAAGCTTACTAAGTTTAAATAGTATTGATAATTCGGTTTTTATCAACCATATTGGTAAATATTAGGATTTACTGGTCTTCCGGTTTTATCAATAACATGTGTACAGTAAGCTTAGAGAACCAAACTTTCGTTACTCAAAGCAGTTTCCGTCTTTTTGAGTAGTTTGTTTTTTATTATGATATAATCAAGATATTTTGTAAATAATAATTGAAATTCTTGTCAATAACTTTCTATCTCTTCAAATTTCATCTATATTTTAAACAAATATAAAGTATTAATATACCAGATAAAATTACCTTATTGTTATCGTCCAACATTTTTTTCAACTAGTTAAAGTTTCCACCCCTCCTTGTTCTTTAACAACGAAAACTTTGCAGTTGTTATCTATCGCCTTTAAAAAAGAAGAAAGACCATACAATGTGTCTCCCTACGCCTATTTGAAATAAATATTCATAGCTCGGAAATATGCAGAAAATAAAGTTTAACAAAAACAATATTGTTTAAAGTATATGGAACTAGATTTTTTATTGTTGTGTTTTTGAAATTAATACAATTTAAATTATTGCGGTTCTCAAATTTTTTCCTTAGGACATACTAGCAATCCGTAAATCGCACATTCAATCTAAGCTCATCGTTTGGATGTATTGTATAATTAAACTCTTTATTTCATTATTTGGAACTAAAAAGCAATTAAAATTTCCAATTGTAAACTTTATTTGTTCATATAATGTGAATACATATTATGGTAATAAAACAGAAATGAGAATTCCATGTTTAATGGTTATTGCTAGTACAGTATAACAAATTTTTAAAAAATGTATAAAAGTTCATAAACATCGATTGTGGTTGTGGTTATGAAAACACTTCAGATTTAATCACGTCAACTTTTAATTACAGTATCTCAAATCACGGTGCTTAAATTAATTTTTAGCTCAACAATGTTTTATAATACTCAACTAGCTCCTAGTATAAAGTGTATAATGAAACCTTAGTTTTAGTGACTTAACTGTACACGTTCTGTAAAATACTTTGTAAGTTCTATAGTCATTCAGTTCTTTAGAATGGCTTCCTAAGAAATCTATAGTACATTTGTGTATATTTTGATGTGAGTTATAAAATTATGTTTCTACTTTATTTATTGCTAAGAAATTATTTCTTTTCAACGTTGTTTATACAAGTTATTGAATTGGAATAATTTTCTCTAAAATTGGCTACAGTTTCTTCTCAACTTTCTTGTATATTCAGCTTGAATTCTTCGATTTAAACCATCTTATTAATACTAGTAAGTTTACATCACTGGTTAACTAGAGCACGAAGGTGTATCACGTAATGGGTTTGGATAAGTTTGCTGACGCCCACAAACCTTTTACCTCAAGCTGAAATATAAATGACTAAAGTAACACTAAGTCTTACATGCCATATACTTTATACTTAAGTACAGTCGGTACAAACTTACACAGATATAAAATTTATCTAACTGACACATATCATTCACCATACATCTTGCTCATTGAAACGTTTTGTATTTGAATTCATCAATAAATCAAACGCGACTCCGATCTCCGCACGGAAGAGACATTATAATATACTCTAGTATATTAGTGGTTTATTCAATTGAAAATTTAAAACAAATGGTAGTTAATGAAGTGTTTAAATGATAATATCAGTGGCTTTTGGTAGAAGCAGAATTTGAAATAATGATTACTTATATGCAGTTTCTGTTTTACAACTTTTAGCGAATTCTCAATACAAAATTCCTGATAATGCCATCTCCCTCATTAAAAATACAACACCCGAGACTGTAAAATGTACACCGATCCTACTATTAGAGTTATTTGGCAGCACACATATCTATGTAACAGGTAGCAATTTCGGTCGAATGTGGGGGTTAAATAAGTTTATAAACAAAAAACCGGATAACTAATATATAAAAAAAAGTAGCATTTTAATGTAAAAAACGTGTTTGTGAATTACTTTTTAACTCTATGTTTAACATCATCGTAAATATTTAGTTTTTATTTTTCATCCTAAATAGTTACAAATTCTGCATCCAATGATATCCAAACACGATGTGTTTTATACGATAAAATACATAAATGTATTGTTACCCAGAAAACCATATTGATAAACTAACCTAAAAAAGTTTCAAAAATATAGCATTAAATTTAGCAACTATGTCTAGTCAAGCTGTTTTACTAATGAATGAATATAATTTTCTTAAAATTATATAAAACTGTCAAAATAACTGCCTTATGAAACGATGTATTTATTCTTTTTATCTAGGAAATAGTAACACTATGTAATATAATAGCTTACTGTGCACACTTTAAATATGCATGTAGTAATGAAATGGTCGAGGTTTAGCAAACTAACAAATATACAAAAAATGTAATCAGAAATTTGCTTCTTATAATGTCAAGAAATGCGGATTTTTTTATATAGAAATTACAGCTATCGCGATCTCCCTTTGGAAATTACTTTCATCCGAGACCATGAAATAATGTCCACCATTAAACAAATATCCCCACTATTTTGGGCTCGCTGTAGACTATACAGAAAATACGTGTTTTAATTAACGCTCTCAAAGTCGTCATTTCGATCATATTTTAGTCAAATTGTGTATGTATACTTGTTTTTAAGTACCATTGAATTAGTTTATTACCCAGAAAAATCGGTAATTAGATTTAAAAAGACATTTTTTGAATTAATTTTTAAACCCTACATCATACAACATCCCACAATACTTTATTTTTGGAGCGTTAAAATCTGTTTCTAATGATAATACTAAAAATCAAATTGTTTAAAACATAATCTCATAGTTAAAAAAGTATATTTAACCTTTAGTAGTTTGAATTGTCGTTGCATTTTAGTTATATCGCCTAAACTTATATTTACTGTTCGTTGAAAAATTACTAAATAGCGGTCGTTGAAACGGTTTTTTGAAGTTTCATTTGTACCTGTATTTTGAATAGATCATATCGAGCGACTGGGGTCTGCACATGCCGGGTACACAAAAAGGTGTTTTGTCTGCTTATTAGTTACACGCTTAGTATTATGTCATTGTGTTCAAAACAGATCTTGTTGAGAAAATTTTACTTTATTTGACCACACACTTAAATCACAGTAAATTTACCTTATACATTGGATTATTATAAGAACTCCAAAACGAAACATTCAATTTCTATTGCCAAGACTTTAACTTAAGTTGTTGGTTCAAGTCCAGATTTAAGGATAGCAACTATGGCACGAAGATAGCGGCACTTCCAGTGGAATGACCTCGACGACTTAAAGTAAAGCGATGTGATGCACAATAACGGCCATTGTTAGGTTTAATTCTAATTATAGGTTTTGTTAATCAGACAAAGCCAGTTAATTTCAAATTGTTAACACACGATTTGATAGCTTCTTCTCAAGTCCCTTCTTCATACACTTCCAATATGAGTAAACTAAATACCACATCTGATTAAATTACTAATAATCCCACTCAAGAAAGAAACTCCCACTAGAATAGTATTTTACACTCTTGTAAATGAACTGTGCAAAAATCTTGCACAAACTAATTACATACTTGATTAAAAACACTGAAAGTAGTAAACAAACATTATTCGTCACCATATCTTCAAAATTCCAGTTCGGAAGAGTAAATAAGTGAAAATGAACGTTGTTAAATTTTAGACATTAATTATTTTTTCTTGTTCTTATAAAGGCGAAAAACCTATCAGGCGGGGGAAAAAGTACGAAAACACAATAAAGATCTCCTAACCCTCTAATATCATAATAGAGTCTAGGTTGGAAGACCATAATAGTTGGTAAAGAAAATCATTGACAAGAACGATGAACGAGAGGGATAAAAAAAGACTACATAAAAAAAGGTGTAGATCCAGTTAGAGTCTTTCGGGATTGTTGCACCAATACTCACTATAATAGACTTGGAGGAATTGTTGCACTAATACTCACTATAGTAAGACTTCGAGGGATTGTTGCACCAATACTCACTATAGTAAGACTTGGAGGGATTGTTGCACCAATACTCACTATAGTAAGACTTGGAGGGATTGTTGCACCCGTACTCACTATAATAGACTTGGAGGAATTTTTGCACTAATACTCACTATAGTAAGACTTCGAGGGATTGTTGCACCAATACTCACTATAGTAAGACTTGGAGGGATTGTTGCACCCGTACTCACTATAATAGACTTGGAGGAATTGTTGCACTAATACTCACTATAGTAAGACTTCGAGGGATTGTTGCACCAATACTCACTATAGTAAGACTTGGAGGGATTGTTGCACCCGTACTCACTATAGTAAGACTTGGAGGGATTGTTGCACCCGTACTCACTATAGTAAGACTTGGAGGGATTGTTGCACTAATACTCACTATAGTAAGACTTGGAGGGATTGTTGCACCAATACTCAATATAGTGAGACTTCGAGGGATTGTTGCACCCGTACTCACTATAGTAACCTTCGAGGGATTGTTGCACCCGTACTCATTATAGTAAAACTTCGAGGGATTGTTGCACCCGTACTCACTATAGTAAGACTTCGAGGGATTGTTGCACCCGTACTCGCTATAGTAAGACTTCGAGGGATTGTTGCACCCGTACTCGCTATAGTAAGACTTCGAGGGATTGTTGCACCCGTACTCATTATAGTAAGACTTCGAGGGATTGTTGCACCCGTACTCATTAAAATGAGACTTCGAGGGATTGTTGCACCCGTACTCATTATAGTAAGACTTCGAGGGATTGTTGCACCCGTACTCATTAAAATGAGACTTCGAGGGATTGTTGCACCCGTACTCATTAAAATGAGACTTCGAGGGATTGTTGCACCCGTAGCCTACTCATTATAGTGAGACTTCGAGGGATTGTTGCACCCGTACTCATTATAGTGAGACTTCGAGGGATTGTTGCACCCGTACTCATTATAGTAAGACTTCGAGGGATTGTTGCACCCGAACTCATTATAGTAAGACTTCGAGGGATTGTTGCACCCGTACTCATTATAGTAAGACTTCGAGGGATTGTTGCACCCGTACTCATTATAGTAAGACTTCGAGGGATTGTTGCACCCGTACTCATTATAGTGAGACTTCGAGGGATTGTTGCACCCGTACTCATTATAGTAAGACTTCGAGGGATTGTTGCACCCGAACTCATTATAGTAAGACTTCGAGGGATTGTTGCACCCGTACTCATTAAAATGAGACCGAGGGATTGTTGCACCCGTACTCATTATAGTGAGACTTCGAGGGATTGTTGCACCCGTACTCATTATAGTGAGACTTCGAGGGATTGTTGCACCCGTACTCATTATAGTGAGACTTCGAGGGATTGTTGCACCCGTACTCACTATAGTGAGACTTCGAGGGATTGTTGCACCCGTACTCATTATAGTAAGACTTCGAGGGATTGTTGCACCCGTACTCATTATAGTAAGACTTCGAGGGATTGTTGCACCCGTACTCATTATAGTAAGACTTCGAGGGATTGTTGCACCCGCACTCATTATAGTAAGACTTCGAGGGATTGTTGCACCCGAACTCATTATAGTAAGACTTCGAGGGATTGTTGCACCCGTACTCATTATAGTAAGACTTCGAGGGATTGTTGCACCCGTACTCATTATAGTAAGACTTCGAGGGATTGTTGCACCCGTACTCATTATAGTGAGACTTCGAGGGATTGTTGCACCCGTACTCATTATAGTAAGACTTCGAGGGATTGTTGCACCCGAACTCATTATAGTAAGACTTCGAGGGATTGTTGCACCCGTACTCATTAAAATGAGACTTCGAGGGATTGTTGCACCCGTACTCATTATAGTGAGACTTCGAGGGATTGTTGCACCCGTACTCATTATAGTGAGACTTCGAGGGATTGTTGCACCCGTACTCATTATAGTGAGACTTCGAGGGATTGTTGCACCCGTACTCACTATAGTGAGACTTCGAGGGATTGTTGCACCCGTACTCATTATAGTGAGACTTCGAGGGATTGTTGCACCCGTACTCATTATAGTGAGACTTCGAGGGATTGTTGCACCCGTACTCACTATAGTGAGACTTCGAGGGATTGTTGCACCCGAACTCATTATAGTAAGACTTCGAGGGATTGTTGCACCCGTACTCATTAAAATGAGACTTCGAGGGATTGTTGCACCCGTACTCATTATAGTGAGACTTCGAGGGATTGTTGCACCCGTACTCATTATAGTGAGACTTCGAGGGATTGTTGCACCCGTACTCATTATAGTGAGACTTCGAGGGATTGTTGCACCCGTACTCACTATAGTAAGACTTGGAGGGATTGTTGCACCCGTACTCATTATAGTGAGACTTCGAGGGATTGTTGCACCCGTACTCATTAAAATGAGACTTCGAGGGATTGTTGCACCCGTACTCATTATAGTGAGACTTCGAGGGATTGTTGCACCCGTACTCATTATAGTGAGACTTCGAGGGATTGTTGCACCCGTACTCACTATAGTAAGACTTGGAGGGATTGTTGCACCCGTACTCATTATAGTGTACTCAAAAAAGGTGTAGATCCAGTTTCTATAGTTCAAAGGTTGCCCAGTTTGTATCTTGTAGGGAAAACCACTATTGTTTTTAAACATTCTTCTCACCGACGTATTGCTTATATTCATTATCAAAGATGTTCGGTTTAGGTTTCTTTTCGGTGACTGTAACACTTGCTGCAACACTCTTCCGTGGTTTTCATTTGTAGAGATCTGTTGTATAACCTTCCGTTGCGTCAAAACGCTACCTGTTTTGCGGAATTTTTGAACAACACTAATAATCACAGCATTACAAGGCGGGTTTTTGTGAAAATGTTCTGAAAACGTAATGCAGTGTGTGACAAACTTGGCCCACCCGCACCTCCAATTCCGTTTGAGCGAAAATAATGCTCTACGATAAAAGCTTTCTCTGCAGTAGTTAGCACCATGTCAGCAAAAACTAACCTCAAATAAAAAAGAAATAATAATCACGAAGACATGGCAACAATCAAAAGTTGACACAGCTGATCGAGAAGGCAGCTACAGCTGATTCTGTTTTAGTGCTGTTTATTTTGGCGCATACCGTATTTGACGTAATTGTGATACTAGTATGAATCTACGTAATAATCCTAGATCTTCTTTTTAATTTTAAATTACATTTAAAAGCTTCACAGGTATGATATAATTAATAATTTTTAAATATGTTAAATTTAATGAAGAAATTTGTTATGTCTAAACCTTATTCATTTTTCATCAGAACAATTTAAAAAAAAAACCTTAGTAAACACCCCTAATAAAATCGTGGATATTTGGCGCCAAAAGATAATTGCAGCCGTAGTAAAAACAAGCACAATTAAAATTATTGTTTACTCTTTCCTGTAACGGTGTTTGTTAATATCGTTAAAACCCATTAGTAAAGTTCCTTGATTGAGTTTTATTGCCTACCAATTCGATTCGGAGTTTATGTTACGCCTTTTTAGATTCAACAACAGACACTAATTTGATGAATTTTGTAGAGAAATTATTATTCAGGAAATTAATAAATTTAAGTTGGCTTGCGTAAGCAAATTAAGAAATCTATTTAAAAATACTCGTGTTTCATTCTTGTTTAAGATTTTCATACTGTTGTTTAGTGGAGTATTTATTATTTAGTGAATATTAAGTACTGTACTCGGCCGGGAAAATCTAATTTCTTCTTTGATCCTTGTTTTGGGGTTAAGACGAGTTTATAGTTCATTTCGTAGTACAAGAAATGTTTGAGAACATATTGTTTATAACAATTAAAGTTGGAAATAGGTTATTATTATTATCATCTCGGAATCTAATGGTCGAATTTTCATGAAACTAATTCGAAAATGTTCGTTATAACTAATGAAAATCTACAATTATAAACTAATATATGTATTTTTATAAAATCTTTGATATTCATAAATAATGTTGCAATAATGATTACAAACAAAGTCAAATGTTTGATCTCTAAACATTACGATTAATGGCTATACTTTGAGGTATCCCATTTTGATAAAAATTATTTTAACTTGATTTAAATTTTAGTGATTTTCTAATTATTTGATTTTTCCGCTTATACGTTTTTACTAGCAAGTATTGAATATACAATAATATTTCAAGTGAAAAATATACGACCTAGACTGGGAATCGAACCCAGGACCTTTGGCTTACCGCCCAATGCTCTACCAATTTGAAATATAATTTTACTTGAAATATTATTGTATATTCAATACTTGCTAGTAAAAACGTATAAGCGGAAAAATCAAATATTTTTCACTTGAAATATTATTGTATATTCAATACTTGCTAGTAAAAACGTATAAGCGGAAAAATCAAATAATTAAAAAAATCATTAAATACATGTGTAAGGGCTGAAAAATGAGTAAAAATTAATTTCAATGTCTCATATGCGAGGTAATTAATTTGGAAACTCAAAATTGCAGTAATTAAACGTAAAGTCAAGTGAGAAGTCTACGCCCTGTGCTGGGAAGCTCTGTTGGTAGAGCATTGGCGCGTAAAGCCAAAGGTCCTGGGTTCGATTCCCAGTCTAGGTCGTATATTTTTTACTTGAAATATTATTGTATATTTAAATTTTAGCTTAATTTATATCTTTTACGTACTTTCAAAGATGGTAAAACAAAATATTTTAATATAATATTTTATTGTGTTCAATTAGACCACCCTACTTAAATTTTTCGAGTCAAAACAATTCGGAAAATATTTTTTAATAAAAATAATCAAAAGCTAATAAAAAAGTTCAAGATAAAACTAACAAAAGTCGTCTACAGAAATATTTTACTTTCATAAAATAATATGAAACTTCTCCCTATGTGTGTATATTATATTTATTTTTTTAAACAAGGCGGAAATATAATCCAAGAACTATTAATGCTACATTCTAAACTGAAAAAGTTAGTACCAAATATTTGTTCAGAATGTTTTCAGTCATGAAAAAACGAGTTTTATCAACAATGTGTGCACAGAGTGTAAATAACTATTTACTACTTTCCTATTTTTATCTACAATTTATAATATTAGAGATACCAAACATATGTCCAAACCACTTTGACACTTAAATTGTAATATCTACTACATAGTTAATCTGTTAAACATCCGTCGTCTTAAAAGTGACTTTAAATTTCAAATAGCGTGATATATTATTTAACATAGCTTTTTTTCACTATGCGATACACTTTTTTTTCAATATAGATTTTGATGAAAATGTAGTTACTATAACATCTGAGAAACAGTTATTGTTTAAATTTTACAACAACAATAACTGAAATGTTAAAAACAACTGGGAAAAATTTAAACGCAAAGAAAACTGGTACAGATGGAAATAAAAGATTTGAAGTCCCACAAGCAAGTTTATGGAAAACTTCAATTAAACCAATCAGAACTGTTGCTAGAAGATGTGAAATATCCTATGTCATTATATATACAAGGTATATCGAAAAAGGTTAACTGGCTATTTATTTTCTGATTATATACATCAAAACGAACAAAAAATGTCATAACATATAGTCGAATTTCACTTTATTATCCGTTTATCTGCCGTTGTGTTAATAAGATATTGAGTTCAGATTTGGTCCATCTTTTTCCGGACATCCAATATAGAAAGAATAAATAGAATATAAATAAAACGTGTCATTTTTTCATTTATGATCTTTTTTGTTTACTATTTCGTTGAGGTTTAAAAATTTTAATTTGTAAAATAGGGTTTCGAGAAGCACAATATGACCGCTCAAAAAAAAGGATTAGTGGATACGGCACGAAAATCGGTTCAGCCGTTTGAACTGTAGATACGTTACATCCATTCGTTCGGAGATCCGATTTTGTTAATGCAGATTTGGTCTTAGAAAAGTTAATGTTTTTAAAAATTAATTATAAATGCTGTAAAATGTAAAAATCGGGAATAGAATAATTTTATTATTCAAATACATTACCTAAAAAAGAGTAAATACCACACACACAATAAATTATCAGAATGTCATGAATCTATTATGTGGTATTGTGTTAGTCTATGGTTTGAAATCTGACTACAAACATTGTGGTCAGATCTATCTCAATACACTTGACTCAGCTTTTGGTTCTAGTGATCCAAAGTTTTCGAATCCTTTGAAACATAATCCAAACTACAGAACTGTTAATTTAGAAGGGTTTTGTTTAAAACTTATGTTGTCTTGGACCCAGGCCAAGGTTTTCGCATAAGTCTAGTACTTTCAATTTGTGTATGAAATGGATGTGTCAAGGTTATGTTTATATGTTTATGTGTTTTCATTATTAAATTTATGCAGGCTATATTGTCTATTTATGACATACTATAAAATGTTAATTTATAAAAGAATAAAATTGTTTTATCCAGAATATTGCAGGAAATAAGACACCATGTATGTATCTTTTGTCGTTTATTAGGAATTCAAAAATTATATTCGTTCAAAATTGTACCTATTTAAATATTATATATACATGTATATATAGCTAATGATGTGTGTCCCCAACTCCTCAAATATACGGTTTCCTCTACATTTAGTAAATAAATCTTTTTAATGAAAGGCAAGGTTGGGTCCCATAATCAGCAAATTCGCTTTCGGTATATTGTTTTCTAAATGCTCTATACAAAAACATTATATATATTATGATGTGTCGATTATTTTGAACATTTTAAATTTACTTTATAAAAATCCGTTTTAAAACACGTACACATAAAATTGTGATATAATATAAGCATTAGTATTTACATTTTTAAAACATTCAATTAATATATACTAGTGGTCGTAAATACAATAAAAACTCAACAATCCTTCAACCCTTAATTACGTCAATGACCCCCCCCAATCTAACCACCTAACGGAATATTTTACCTGCTATGTAATACATATACTCTTTTCCTTTGAATGTTTTAAGCTGCCTATGAAAATCCAGTATATGGTAAACCTTAGATGGTACTGCTTAAATAAGTGTGTGGAAAGTACAAAAAGAGTTTTTCATTTTAATAAATTGTCCAAAATGGGGTAAAACATTAGTTCAGTTGGTACACCTAGCTGCATACAATATGTCCTGTGAATAGAGACAAGGTGATAAAACTAAAATGTCCACTAACGAAAATAAATTATTAATAAAAATATCAACGAATTAATTTCTCAAAAATTGACTTAATTATACCTTTTTATGCGTTGTAACTCGACGGAAAGTTTTAACCCAAGATCGTCTACGACTTTATAATTTACTGAATCTAAACATTCGGCGTGGAGTTCGTTGGCCATGTTTAGGAACTCAGCATCAAAAGAAAACATTTTTATTTATTTTCTTACAATTACCAATCTATACTGATCGACTAATGATTTCTCTATCTTATATTTACACAAGTTATTAATAAATAAAGTCCCTTATAATTACTAAAATTACTAACGGTTAGATTAACATTTAACACTCGTAGGGTTTTGATATTTGAGCCTCTTCAGAGCTGCTTCTATTGCAGTCGTTGGTTGCGTTTTATTGCTTTCCTTCTTATTTCTTCGATGACGAAGTTGATGCGTAAATCACGGTTCAAATCCGTGTTGTGTACATACCAGGGAATGTTTACTATCCCCAGCAAAACATTATTCTGAAAGCTTTGGATCATTTCCTTTTTAGTTTTCTTTGTACATCCATACAGGCTTGAATACCTGTTTATACATTAACAACTTATTGTCTACTGATAACTCTGAGTTATAACTCTCAAACTCTAAGTTGCAAATAAAGTTTTCTATACTTTTGTTGGTTATTTCTTCTTTTATCTTTTTAATATGTTTTCTCCATTTCAGTTTTGAATCCATGATCATATCCAGATATTTCGCTCTGTTCATAAATGATACATTGATTAGCACATGAAGATGGGTTTCTTTGTTATATGTGAAGATTAAGTTAAATACCCAAACGTTTAGTCCAGTTACTCACATTGTTTATCATCTTTTGCAGCTTATTATGTGTAGCACTATAGATATCATCGTCAACTGTAATTAACACAATATCATCACAAAATGTAGCCATCACGACGTCTCATCGCAAGGGATATCCCGAGTATACAGAAAGTAGAGTGTGGGTCCGAGAACGCTTTCTTGTCGTGCCTTTATTATTTTCAAATCTGCTTACTTCTGACCATGCCGGACTCGAGAATATTTATTTTCCGAAAATAATTTAAGTAAACTATAATACTGAATTGGCAAATCTTTGAGTAATTTTAACTTTAAACCCTCATGCCAAACCCTATCAAAAGGCTGCAGAACAAACATTTTCTTCTTCAAATGTTTTTCACTCACATTAGTGATACAATGTATCTGTTCTATTGTAGAATGCTTACTTTTGATGATAAATTGATGAGATGGTATTAATTTACTAATTCTGATAATTGGTAAGTCTCTTATTAAGTAATCTTTCAAAGACTTTCGACATTTTTAAAAGAAAACATGTTTTTATTTCTATATTAAGGAGTTAATAAATGTTTTATAATATTTAGGATTGACAACCTTGAAAATATATTTGTTAATTTATATTTAATTTTTATTCTAAATATGTTTATTATTTCTTTCAGGTAAGAGAACATTACATTCATCACGTCTATTAAAAGGTAATATATTTTCTCAATGATAACAATAAATATATTTTATACTGCGAAAATAATGTTAAATTCGAACTCATTGCTTTAAAAAAACAAAAATATTTTGAGGTTTATCAGTATAAATTAATTTTCAAATTTTATGGGGTTATTGTTTTTTAGGGATGTACTGAGAGCAGGTTCGTTCAAAACTATGTTAAATTTGAACTCGATACTCCAAAATAGATAAAGGAAAATGTGTATCATAAAAATCAGACTATTAAGGATAATGTAAAATTTGGGATCAACTCATATTTTTACTCCACCATTAAGCGATTTTCACCACAATTCAGTTGGACAACAATGCTGCATCAAACTTTAAAGTTTCGCCCGTCCGTTCGTAACATATTGCATGACATCACTTTTCAACCGTCACTATATTTCCAGTCTCAAAATAAACGGTTTGATGTAATCATCCATAGAATACTCGTCCAACATCAAACTTCAAACTTTATAGTCATTCGTAATGAACCGTTGTTTAGATAATACGTGAGGAAAATGTTTATACTAAAAAATTGTTGTTTTAATTTATTCAACAGTTAAACATTATCACAACACTCTCCAAACTACCTAATTGAAAAGTAAAAGTTTAGAGAACTTCCAAAGTTTGTGCTTAATTAATTCATAACTGTTTCTCCGCGCCGGATTCTCTTGAATAATTGAAGTTTTATATTATGACATAATTAAAATTTAAAATGTATTTAAATACACAGTAGGCTATTGTAAAGTTGTATGTTCTTGTGATATAAACTTATATTAATTTCCGTCGTCCTCGGATCAGACAAAACGCTGACTCTATTATAGTTTCACGGGCACTTACTTGTAGTGTACGTATGTGTTGCGTTTTTTGACGTCATGATATAATAGATGATTCTTAGGGTTATTTCTTAACAGCATGCTCATTTTACTGTAATTATTGTTATTCAAGTTTTTCATTATTAGAGTAACTTTGTTACTCCAGTAAAGGTAGAGTTTATTGTTTCCATCTTGCTTCAGAACTTTTATTAGACAATTTTTCTGGACATTTAAAAAAGGTTAAATAATCTCCAAACAATGCTGGACTTAAAATTGCTGACAAAATTGGAGTTATATTAAAGGAAATGCCTAATAAAATTTAAGAATACTCAATTTCGATATAAAATAAAAGAATTCCCAATGAAAAATAACTCACGTGATATATTTTAAATGTTTCAAACTGATGATGAAAAGGTAGATCTTCTTGAAAAAGAGGTTCATAAACGTTAAAACTTTCTGTGTTTGTTCACAACCCGAGTGATATCTTTTCAATCAGTACTACCACAACACTGGAAGCCTACACTTTGGCCAATTTTGCACATCTTTAATTTTCGGCCTTATGTTATGTTCGACTATCCTAGATTGCCCGAATCATAATTTAATTCATAGTTTACTCCATTTTTAATAAAACGGAATTATAAGTTTTTCCGCAAAAATTAGGCTTTCAAACAGCGTAATAATGTTTAGTATCATGTCAGTCGTTTCTGTAATTATCACGATAAACCAAAAAGAGAAGGACACTACTTCTTTATATTGTGTGTTCAAATATTCTTTGCGTAGTGAGTGGTTTTGCAACAAATACAGTGTGTCCCCGAAGGTATTTACATTTTTAAACAACCACCAAGTACTTATGCAAATTGTAAGATTTTCTCATACATATTGGAAACATATCCAAACGTGTACCAACAAATTTTTACTCTGATATCTGCAATAGAATTAAAATGGCAGCTGTTGATAGAAATGCAGTTTAAAGGACAGCGCCTGCCGCCGGAGAACAAGATAACATAAAAGCTCCAAATGTTTAAACAGCTGGTTATTTTAAAACAAAGAGCTGTTTATTTTATTTCAGATCATTCCATTGTTGACAACTTTTATTGTGATTGCTTAGCCAACAATGATAACTTAACTATTTGTTTTAGCTTTTTGCTATGTTGTTTACGATAGAGCAGATCGAACAAAGAATCATACAGAATATTTCAAGTTACCTATCCTATGATTGAACCTCCCTCAGTCATGTCCATCGCAAAGTGGAGGAAGCTCTTACTTGAAACTGGTAGTGTACAGAAAAAGTATCGCTTGGATCCAACTGACTTAGAAGTGGCCGAAAAGTACATAGAATAATCAAGACACAAACCTCACAGAGTACACGGGATTCTTGAAGACGACCCAGACAGAATCCAAAGTTATTGAAAACTACGAGACTGACAATGAGTGGGATCTTTGTTTGGTGTTTTCAGACGAGTCTACATTTTATCGTAATGGTTTAGTAAGTAGACACAATGTTAACTACTAATATACTACAAATCTTTTGATGAATGCCTTTGAGGCTTTTGTTAATTGATGTTTCAGTGCGTAGCAGTAGACGGGTTTCAATTTGAATGATTTTTTTGTCAAGAAACATGTTGTATCATAAAAAGAAATTTTATTATTTGTTATATTGTGGAAATTAAATAAAAAAGTTATTAAAGTCTATATAAGAATAAAAACTTATTTTATTGCTTGCTATCGTTTAAACCATAAATCTTTGTCAACAGCCACCATTTTATTTCTATTGCAGATATCAGAGTAAACATTTGTTGGTACACTTTATGATATGTTTCCAATATGTATGAAAGAAATCTTACAATTTGGTTGATGCATGTGTACTTGGTGGTTATTTCAAAATGTAAATACCTTCGTGGGACACACTGTATATTATACAACATTTATGTAAAATGTTTGCAGTGACCCTAACATATTAAACTTACTATAATAGGATGTAGAGCAATGGATAGTACCAGCAGTAGCACATGCGCAATTATTTCATGCACAATTGACATCAATGAACTCATTACTTCATTGCTTAGAACTTTCTAAAGTCACTGTATATTCATATAGATTTAGATTAATTTTGGAATTGTTATTTTTAAGATAATGGGTATTTTTATCTACATAACTATAGCTTAATGGCATTTTGTTACTGTCGTTGAAAATGAGATAGAATGAAAAAGGAAACACTTCGAAGTGATTACAGTATCATGATTTTATAAAATGTACTCCAGTGGGAGAGTCAGTAAACAATGACGAGGAAGGGGTAGGTGTGCGTGCGTAGGTGGGGGGCTGCGTAAGCTGACAGAATCCATAGCTATATATGTGTAAGGTCGAAAAGAATGTCAATAGTTATCGGAATCGGATACAATAATAATCAGATACAATAATTAGCTACAACGAAAGTATGTAATATTTAAAAAAATATATTTTTGTTACTTTTATACCAATATGCTATGTTTCTCCAATTCTTCAAAGTCTATAGACGGAATTGCAAATTTTTACAAAAAAATAGATATCGTTTCGTGTTTTGCTTACCTATGACTAAATCCATAAAATAACCTAATCTGAGGAATGACTGCGCACACGGAGGTGGCGAAAAAAGCATGAACAAAATTACAACAGTTATCGAAAAGATTGCTAACGAGATGATTTTGTGCCTATTTTTTCCATAATAAATTACACGGAATAACACTTTACTTTCATGACTATTGACGCCATGAACCACTATACCCACTAACTTTATCTATTTTTACTTTCTCACATATACATACAGAACAAAGTATATAATAGGTCAAAATTTGATGTCAAATTTAAGGAATAATTTGTATGTTTCGTGCTATAAAACGAGATTTTTTTTTAATGTTGTATTATGTATTATGTGTGGTATACTCCGCTACCAAAATGAGTAGACTGATTTTAATGTAGACTAAATTTGATATGTGGGCATATTTGGCCATATCTCGAGGCTTTTTTATTTATATCCCCTCTCGAAAAGTCAAAATTTACGGCTAACTGTAATACGGCCAGAACTCGATATTCCGATTTTCTAAAAATGGACTCTAACGATTATATCAAATTATGTTAAAATGTAGCCTCTAAGAACTTAAACATAAGTTATTAGTAGCTCTCCCTACCAAATATATCTAAAAAACATTTACAGATAAAGTCTTTTATCTGTTACACATATTTATATTTAAATAAAGCCTTAGCTTGCTTTTCTTGTAGCATAAACTCGTTCCACGTTTAAATCGTATTTGAATTAACCGAGTTTTCAACGACGATGTTATTTTTGTTTTTGCCTACAATTCATGGATTGTAATTTTCATTTTTTGCACACTGATTAAAAAATATATATGATCAAAACCAGTGTGCAAAAACATGTGAATTACAATTCAGGAATCGTAGGCAAAACTAAAATAACAGCATCATTAAAAACTAGGTTCAATCAATATGATTTACTCGCGGGACAAGTTTATGCTACAAGAAAAGTAAGGTAAGGCTTTATTTAAGTGTAACAGAAGGCTTTATGTGTAAAAATGTGTAAAGAAATTTGCATATAGTTGGTCGGGGGGGGGGGGGGGCTTTTCAATTTATCTGCCATAAGATATACATTGGAAAATACTTCGTAAAAAGGAAAATTACATTTTTTTAAAAATTTCCCACGTGTAAATAGTATAGTTGTGGATATAGAGCGTATATTATTTCTGGCTTTGTGAATGGACATGCGAGAAAGTTTGAGCATTGTTTTGTACAATTTATTTCATATATACTTTAATATATATATATATAGCCGCAATAGCATCAGTAATTATTGAATTACAATCCTATCTAATATATAAAGGTAAAATACACAGCACAGCAGTACAGTAGACTTGAATAAGTAACATTTTTATTTGTGACAAAGATTTTATCTTGCTTTAGATTCATGATGTCGTTACGTACGGACGGATTCTCTTGTGAGGCTCACGTGTGTGTAAATAATACTGCTTCACAGGAACGCCGAAAATATAATAAAATCCGTCTTTACTTTGAGCTCATTATTTTGTTCGTAGTTATCTTTGTAACAAATATCGTAGATTTTAATTTTCCATTGTGTAGAGTTTAGTTTAAAAAGAATTATTGAGCCATAATTAAAACAACAATAACAATAGTTATTTAAAACAATACAATGTCCTTAATTAGGAGAACCAATTCATTGATCTGTCTCAAGAAGAGATTTCTGTCGACCCGGCGCAAAAACTTTGGAGAAACCCATTTACAATCCAAATACTAACCAAATAAATCCATTAGTCGCCAAAAAAATCATGGTAGTTGATGGTAAAAAGTGAAAATCAACCAGGGGCGCTGCCTTAGATTTTGTATATTATTTGAAACAATATAATATGTAAAATTAAACTTTCTCCACCTGCATTCTAAATATTATAAGACAAAATCAAGTTTAATCGAAGGTCCAAGTGTTTAAAAAAAAATTATTAAGCTTACTTAACGATAATTAGTGATTTTGCACACTGATTTGGGTCATTAATTTTTACACTTCACCAAAATTTGATTGAAATTGGTAGAATCTATGTATTTTATAATAGCTCCATAACTGATTTTTGTTTTTACTCACAAACCGGAAATTTAGGATATATGCAATAGATACATTTTGTTGGAGGTACATATTTTAGTAAAATTTGATCAAAATACTCTCAGTCAATTTTGTGTAAAGCGGAATTTTGTGATTTGTCTTATGGTAGATACTTCCAAATTTTGAGTTATCGAGAAGTACCGAGGTATATCTAATTTGATTAAAATGGTCACTCTTATGGGCTGTAGAAGCAACGCTCAGAGATGTTTTGGAATAGTGGACCTTAAACTGTATATTTTTCCGACATAACACTGGCTTTTCTTCATCACGTAACTCTTTATACTATGTATTTGTGACATTGTAAAATGTTTTACCTATCGTTTAAAAGAATAGATTTATACGAGAAAACATTCATTCAGTCGAAAAGTTCCACAAACGTAATATTTTATCCTAAATATCCAACTCGGAAATTATACGTGAATTACTTTAAATGAATTTTCAAAACTGTTATTGAAGTTATCTCAACTCCACATTCCCATTAAATGTGTGAAACGTACAAACCAACGTGTGTCAGTGAAAATTATGGTTCTAAATCGTGTTTAAAATATTAAATAAATCATGATTATAGTTTTTAAATGGTCTAAATGTAATACTTAGATTTTATGAACAGTGGCTTTTATTCAAAAAGTTAAAATAAATGAAACACGTTCCAATAAAGCTTAAAATGCTTAGTTATAAAAAAATTTAAATAATGGATTGAGGTAATGCAGTCCAAATTTTTTGCTGATATGTAGTTTACACCATTCTACTTGAAATTATAATTTGTTTAATAATCATTTCATAATCGTGACTATTTATATATAGAATATTTCGAAAATTGTTATGTCACAACAAAATACATTAATATTTGATTTTTGTTAATAATGCAAATGAATAAAAATTTTAACTAATTACAACACTACCAATATTTTGCTTAAATTTAGGAAGTTAAAATCAAATAAAAAATCTTAACTTTAAATACGATTCCAAACAGTTTATCTTTAAATTCTAAAGATACTCAAAATGCTTTTCGCTGTTCCTAATTTAATGTTCAACTCTTGTTGGAAAGGAATCCACTTCAAGGAATATTGCCTCGCCATTTATTGATGCCACTGCATTCCATACTCGTAATATCATATATTCCCTTCTTGTCGGCTAAAATATATTTTTGAGTCCACCCCATAAGTAAGAGTCCAAACATATCGAATTTATGAATTTACCTGGACTACCTCCATTTTTTAGGGTTTGTTGATCAAGCGTTAGAAGAACGTTAAGGACATAGTGAGCGGTGGCCCTGTCTACATTCTACTGGAACTTCTAATAACAAATTTGATAAGATATTTAACAAAAAGGATATGGTAAAATATCTTCGTTTATGATTTTTCCTTCGAAAAAATTATTACCAAGTATATAAAACCCAATACTTTTGATTGTCCAATTACTGCACCCAATTTGGGTTTTCTAAACCCCATTACCTCGTATTATGACGGTAAACTTCTCCGTTATTACGAAATGTACCCTCGTCACATCAAAGGAAGTTGTACCTGTTCTCTGTCCCAAATACAAAATGTCCAGACACATGCGGTAAGACTTATAATCTTTTAATATCATCCATATGGCCAATTGGAGAGTCAATAGATAATCTTCTGGTAGAATGGTGAGGATTCACTGCACTGCTGCCAAAACCTCAGGCGCCTTACAGTCCTCTCAGTTTTCTTATTATTGTTTTACTCTGGTTATACTTGTCCTGTTTCACGCACTTGAGAAACCAATCTCTGAAATACCATTTGAGAATGATATTCTAGCTCTGAATATCGTTTTGCATACAAAACTGCGCCATCTGTGTAGTTTTGTAAGCACTCTAAAGAGACTTTGATCAATACATACGTATAAGGTAGTCGCACATATTCATGCTTATCTTCTTTAGGTTTTATATTGGTAAGTCAAAATATTGAGTATTATTTCTTTAAATCTTCATGGGGAATACAACAGTGATTTTTTACTGATTGTAGGTTTTTATTCCTTATGAATAATAATGCCTAATATAAATTTATTTATATTTTCCTCACGCTTTCCATTTATTGACAAAAAAGGTCATGAAACAAGTAAAATGTATTCCCAAATTTTACATAAACAAATGTTCAGCTTTGATAGTCCTTTAATTTGATATACCACACGACCTACATTGCTATTTGAAACTTTTTTAAAGTTGGCTCTTAAATCATCAAACATTCTAAATGTTTCAATTTATTCATTGTTTGAAAGCGTATTGCATCAGCAATGTTTGGTAAAATTTTGTTGTTTGAGAATAAGATAGTCTAGTGGTAATAAATAAAATTACAAAAACCAAAATTTTGTACATTTATGGCCGCCATGTTGAAACGGGACGAAGTACGTCAAAACATTTTCCAAAATTTTTACTTTTAAAAGACCTTTAAAATGATGTTTCACTTGACCTATGTTTACATTTTTAATATTTTCAAAAACCGCCCAAACTCCCAAAATATGCCTTTTTTAGGAGCACTGAGTGTAAAAAAAAAGTTCCTTATATTCTTGTGTGTGATGTAGTGGGGTTCCAGTCAGAACTATGAATTCGTTGTGTAACGCAAAGTTAAGTTATACGAATGTCAGATGAAAACAATTTAACCTTCCATCTTAACTATCATATAGGAACTCTATGTAGAATGAATGGGAAATTAGTTTTTACTATAAAGATGGACTTTCGTTGCTAAGGTCACAGATCAGATTATCAATCAGGACGACGCTATGGGAAAGTCTGTGGTTCATACTGAAGCTTTCGACTTTCTCTGAGTTGGGTTAAATACTTTACTGTAATTTAGTCCCCACATGAATCCTTTTACTCTACAGTTCTCAGTTTCGACGGTCATTACGTACCTAATGATGTATGAGACATTCAAAGACTTTAACTGAGGGTTTTCAGAGTCAATTTATTGCCAAGAGTTTAATGGAGGCCATTCAGTAATCAAGGTTAATATGTGCGCATACAATCGAATCTGTGGTTTGTACATGCATGCAATAGTGCTCAGCTAGCATTAAAATCAGGGCACAAGTTGGTCCGAAATAGACAAACGTAATGCAGTGATGGCGATTATGATTATATGTTCTGCAAATACTTTCGCGCAGGTTGTTTCAAAATAGTATTTGTGTAAAATGTTCGGTTTTCGATATATTTAGCACTTTAAAAACGTATTCAGAACAGACTATATTCATTCAAATATATTAAATACACTTAATTTATCCTCGTTTGGATTATGCATTTCCCTCAATTACAGTATTTTGAAATTTGTCTGTTGAGATGAGAAACTTAGGTCGTATGTCTGCATAATATTTTAGCAAATTTAGTATAGAAACATTTTAGTTATTGCGACCCATTGAAACACTTACACTGACACTGTTAATAGTCTAACGATCATATTTTAAAATGAAATAAAATATGTCACAATGTTTTTATTTTTGTTATTTTATTTGACGTTATCCTTTAACTGTAACCGGTTTTGTAATTTGGTGCGAGTTATTACGCTTTACATTTCATCAAATTTTAATTAAAATCAATTACTTATTTCTAAAATACAACTACTAACAACAATATTGTACCTTCAAAACCACTTAGGATGATTTGAATCTTATTGGCGTAAACTGAGCTTATTTTAACTAAAATAGTTGTACAATATATTTTAATATAAATTTTCTCTCTTTGTTTGGGTATTTTTCGTTCCTATCGAATTTTGAGCTGCAACAATCAAATTTAATTACAATCATAATTGATTAAACATTTTTAAAGAGAAGAGTCAGGTTGCTTATCATTTTATAATGAAAAATACTTTTCGTGGACTCGAGGAACACGAATATCTTTAATTTTGTCCCCTTCATCATCTCGATGACATGGATACTACGAGTAAAGTAAGCTAGGTCAGCATTGTAATTTATCTTTGATGCAGTGACACTTATAGTTTCTGTCTGCCACATGATTCAATAATGCATGCCTTGATCTCAAACTTTCTTTCCATTTGATCTGATGAAGAATGTATGACTTTTCTCTTCAGAACTTGAAAACGTTTCCTTTAATAAATGTTCGTGTCTAGAGCGGTTGTACGGAGAGCACGCTTCACTACAAAGTATCGTGTTGTACAATCAATTGTCGGCCATTCCAAAGAAAGCTATCTGAAGAAAGTCTTGGGACATTGTTAAGAATGAATTAATTAAATGAAATGAAGACTATGAGAGTTTATAGAGTATCATAGATGACGTCCGTGATTGATACTAGACGCATTTATCATTCCAAGTAGATGAAGGTACATTACTTCAGTTATTTATGGTATCTAATGCATTCAAATGACTGTAGACACTTTATTTTTAGTACTTTTGTAATGAAAATATCAATCTTTCACTCTGCAGTAGGGGGGAAAAGATATGAGAATTTGTTATTTTTTAAGTTTTGAATATCATGAAGGAGATATTGACAGGTTTTGGCTTTTAATAATCCCACCAATAAATATCAATAACTGCAAAGAGTAATGTATATTAATTTGCGGCTTTGAACTTAAGATCACTTCTAACCACATGATATCATTTTCTTACACATAGATTTTTACTTCCTCAAATATACATAATAAAAAGAGAAATTTATGCCGAGGTAAAAATTGATTTTGAGTTTTTCTATGAACATATTAAACATATATTTTTGTAATAATGATTCGAATTTGCACCTAACCACAATCACTAGAAACTTTAAAATAAAACACAATTATCTGATTAATTGTTCTTTATTAATTATTTCCACTAAATGCCCTGATGTACATTTCGATAACATGGTTATCATCATCGGAGGGTCTTGCTTATAAACTAAATCTAAACTTACATATCTACTAATGAAATAAAATTAAACCTAAAACTATGATTTTGAAGAAATTGAATATCTACTTTTAATAAACTTAATTTTAAACTTAACTTACGGAAGAGATTTTGCTTAGTTGACCGGGAAGCCATACTAAGATACAATCTTGTTGAGCACTGTGGTGAAATTCACAATAATGATTCGAATTTGCCCCTAAGCACAATCACTAGAAACTTTAAAATAAAACACAATTATCTGATTAATTGTTCTTTATTAATTATTTCCACTAAATGCCCTGATGTACATTTCGATAACATGGTTATCATCATCGGAGGGTCTTGCTTATAAACTAAATCTAAACTTACATATCTACTAATGAAATAAAATTAAACCTAAAACTATGAGTTTTAAGAAATTGAATATCTACTTTTAATAAACTTAATTTTAAACTTAACTTACGGAGGAGGTTTTGCTTAGTTGACCGGGAAGCCATATTAAGATACAATCTTGTTGAGCACTGTGGTGAAATTCACAATAAAGATTCGAATTTATTTATTCGAATGATTACACAGTTTATTTTAACAGTTGACATAAAATAGAACATGCTGTTGAAAACATATTGACATTTTCTAAATTAAAAGTTGCATAATTAACATATACGCGTAGTATCGGTAGCCCCTACTGCAACATTAACTTCCTCCCACACCCATTCACATATTTCAATTAACCTAACAACCAAAATGTATTCGAAGCCAAATATTCAGTTTATTAGTTATTGGTAAAAAAAAAAGTGAAAATTAACTATGAATGTCGTTTTAGAGTTTGTAAATTATTCTAAACTATACTTATACATTTAAATATGGTCACACTTACTTTAAAATATTATAAGATTAAATCATGGTGTCGGTCAAGGTTGCTTTACGTTTCGGGGAAATTATTCATTAACGGTAATTTTCCATTGTGTTCTACTTTGTAAGCTGGTTTGGGTTTGGAAAATAAAATAGGTAGAGCCAATTATGAGAAATTACCTCGTAGCAAGTTTTTTGTTTTTAGTGATAACATACAAATCGGAATTTCTTTAAATATGGCTCCTAAAACGGTTTGTTTAGGTATTTAGGGCAAAATTTTATCAATATTGTCTTATGATAAATACTCTGTAATTTTGATTTATCGACACCTTGTCAATTTTGATTTACCTTCACAATGATGAAGAGAAAATTGTCCTGAGATATGGCAAAAAATGGTTAAAATCTGTCCATTCGTGGCTGTAGAGGATAGAAGCTGAACGAGATACATATACTTGTATTTCCCAAAACTACTCTTTTTGGACTCATGGGAACATCTAAACTGATATTTATGCGAAAAACTCTGCACTGATTTTTCACCTATATATATATATATGAGAAAGTAAAATGAGAAAAACCAAGGAAAAATATTAATAGGGGAATTTTCACATTGATGACAGTTCAAAATATGTGTTTTCCGTTCTCCTTGGTCAAGCTTTTGTTTCCTATTTGTTGAAGATGTTCCACATTACGCCGTAAGTGATTATGGAAGTTTGAAATGTTATAAATAATTTAATAAAGACTAAATTATACTTAATGTTGTATTTGTCTTCTACAATCTCAAAAGGACATGTATTCAACTTTACATCTTATTAAACTATCCAATTATATATATAATAAAGCATACAACTCGTGTTGAATGTGATGTTATTGTTACCGGGGGTGTCTGTATTTCAGATTGTACTAGAAAATCTCAATCGACTACAAATAATTTGTATTTCAATTTACTACAGATGTATCGTCAAGTAATTGAAATATTTCAAAAAATGTCGTTGGCAATAAGTTTCTTTCTAAAGCCAATAACAATTCGACAGTCCCTTCTATTGAGGACGATGCACTGTACTGTATGATATAATGAGGTGACAGGTCTCTCGGGTTTAACTAATTGATGATTGCATACTTTCACTTCTTCTTCTTCTGTATAATTTACGAAACTGGTGAATATTTTGCATTGTACTCTTCGCAACTGCGGAAGCAAGTTGTTACATTATTCCTTCTTCGATTGGTATGTGCAATAACTCTTCAGTTTTGTCTAGTCACAAATGATTTCGAGTCACCATTCCGAATCAGAAATTGGTACGAGTAAAAATAATTATTATAAAAAAATTTAATTGAATCTATTGTAAGAGAAAAGGGAAATTTATGTTTGTAATGGTGGCAATGTAATAAAAACTAGGTTACAAAAACATCGCGTAAAACAGTAATACTGTAGTACGCAAAAAAAAGTGAAAACCAGGGTAGCTGTCTGATATTTCCATTAAATATTTGTGAAAAGTGAAGGATTATATCTTCACAAATTGGGTTCTATGTTTTAAAATTTCTTTTCCAAGTGACAGCTAAGTTTATTTTCTTTTAAGTGAAGGGTGTTTATTTGGTTTTGGGTTTATATGCTTTCACATTTTACTAAAATTTGTTGAAATACCTACTTCCAAATTTTGAGATATTCCACATCGGACTATAGAGAAAGAATCTCGTGAAAATGACCATGGTTCAATTAATGAAATCTTCGTTTTCTGTGTTTTTTTTATCAAATAAAACAAATATGGAAAATTTATTTGAAAATATAAAGTCTGTACATTTCTTAGTGATAACATTTTTATGTCATTTTTATAATGACACGACATTGTTAGCTAAACAATAAACGTTTATGATGTTATTTGCAAAAAAAAAAATGTATATGTAAAAAACTAAACTCTATACCTACATTTAACAACAATAATAATAATTAACATTTTATGTCATTATTGACAATGACACGACATTGAGGCTAACTACCGTGGCATTGTTAGGTAACAAACAACATCTATGAAGTTATTTTTCAAATACAATATAAATGTTTTGATTTATGTGTAAAACAAAAGTCATAAATAACTTCATTATTTACTTAAGAATTTACTGTCTAATTTTGACATTGAGTCGACTTTGGGACTAACTACCTCAATTTTGTTAGGTGAACTTCTGTTCATTGTAATGAGCTACACTTGTGGAAGCTTCAATCACCAAATATATGAAAATACAAATTTCGATTTTCTACTATATATACAGTACTTCATTTGTTCAGTACAAGACATAATTTCAGTGACTTATTCACTTATTCATCTTTATCAGTTTTCATTCATTTGTCATAGTTCAGTGTCAAAAGAGTTTGTATGTAACAACCGAGTCTTTGAAACGTATTACACAAATGAAATGTATAATGTAGAAAATTGTGTTTTCATTCACTTGGCGAATGGGGTGCTAAAAGATCATTGCAGTGAACTTTTTTGAAAATATTTTGGTCTGATGAAACCCCACCGTATGAAAGTTAACTTTAACAACCAAGGTTTGAGTTAATGGAGGCTATATTCCATTTGAGTAATTGAAATCCTACTTTTGAATGAAACTGTTTATGGTGATAATTACTTTGAAATGTTACGCAATTTGTTATTTCAGGCCTTTAATTAGTACATAGTGAAATTTCGTAATTAAATATTTTTCCAACATACTGGAGCTCTGACGAATTATTCACGTATTGTCCACAATTTTCTCGGTGCAATGTTCCTCTCGAACAGAGGAATTGATAAAAAAGAAACTGTTGAATGAGCTCCTGGAGAAGGGAAAACGAGGTGTACAGTCTTTAACCTAAAACTTTAGATGAATTAAAAGTGTATATTAAAGAGGTATTTTCTGATTTAAAGATAAATGACCTTTAAAAAAAATATATAATCGCATTCGAGAAATACTTCAACGTTGTGTAAATACAGTAGAGCAAAAAATTTTTAACTCTTAAAAAAGTAATTAAATTATTTGTTGTGTGTTGTGTTATTATTTAATTTTACTGGTTAGTTTGAAGTGACTTATAAGACATCCTGTACATAATACCTTAAATACTTATTAGCTGTTCAGCTTAAATACAAATAGCTTAAATGAAAATCATCTGGTACAGATTGAAACGCTTTGATTTTATTGTTTTGAAGAAAATTGGCTCCAATGATTTGATTAATAAGTGAAACAGAATACGATGTTCCAAAAAGTAAGAGTGCAAAATAAATAAAAAGTTAAGAATCTTCCTTGGTAAATAAACGAAAATAACCATGAACCAACGACATGGAAGATAGTATCTGTAAATAACTGCGATTGTTTTTATACCCATTTTAATAATCTCTATCACATTTTCGAAAATTCATAAATAGGTTTGCACTAGTTTTATTAAGGGGTTCTTAATTTACAGAACATATTATAACCACGACTTTTTTCAACTTTTGAAGCGAATTGGAAACCAAGCCAATTCGATGGCAGTTATCTATACCTTACTGGTTGTAAAACTTTAATATAATTTTGTTACAATCATCAATCCAGATTTGTAGATGTCATTGTTTCAAGAAAAGTAGCGTTTCAATCTTTCAATTAAGCAATTTACTGTAAAATGTTAACAGTTTACTTAACATCACGTAGGCTAACAATTTAACATCCAATTATACATTTAATTTCTTTTAATAGGGTAATATACTTCTTCATAAATACCACTAATGAATAAATCGCTTTAAGTGTCGATAATGAAACGACAATTATTGTTATTTGATTTGATTGTTCAGTTGAAAATAGTTTCCAAGGTTATCAGTTGCCACACTCATTTAAGTATTCAATACTATTTAAACCAAAACAGTTATGGTATTAAATAAATATTTCACATATTAAGCTCTGACTCTCAAGTACAAATATATAAAATACTTATGTAGGCCCATTAGGAGGTTAATTCAAACTTCAAATAAACCAGCGTCAGTAAATACCATTAGAGGCTAATCTGATAATTTTGTCTGAATTGGTGGAATGTTCTTAAAAACAAATACATTTTTCACTTAAGTGTAGTCTTCTTTAAACGATATTTTATATTAACTGTAGAAGACATCCAGTTAATGTCATAGAAACGTGATGCTTTTAAATAGTGACAAACCATATTCATTAACAATATTATGCGACATGTACAGCCATTGTACTAAATGTGTAATTATGTGTTATTTAAAATTTTATGTTGTGTACTATTCTCTAAGTGGACATATAATTAGCTGGCCTGAAGGATGCTCCCTTTGGTAGTGACCACATAATATAAAATATTGTTTAAGAAGACAATTGACCGAAAAATGTATATTTATACTCGTATTGTAAAGTAAATGTAGTTCTAAAACTAAACAACAATGAATATGTTCTTAACTTGAGTTATGGCAATTGTGTTTTACGTCGATAATTATGAGCCCAAAAATGAATTTCACGATTCACTGTACAAGCCGAGGCTTACTTACAGTTATACAATTTTAGTTTCTTCTCAATAATGCAAGTTCTATACTAAACCCCTTCAAAAATGATATTGTTTAATTTTTTTTTTTTGTGCTTTTTGTTGATATATCACTTTTTTCCATAATCTAGTTGACTTGTTTAAAGGACACCCAAAATTTGATCCTTCAATAAAAGGAAGCAACAAGTTGAAAGATATAGTATTTCCGTTGTACTATCGTAAAGTGTAGAGTAAACAACACTTCTAATCTCATTACATTTATATGGGATGAAACACTGATGGTGACTTTGTCTCTCCTGATCGTTTAGCCGAAAATCTTATACAAATTCTAAAGTCGGGCTTCTCCACCAGAGAGGGAAATAAATACTGATGGCTATTTTTAAATTACTGACTCTTTTAACCAACGATTTAAAATTTAATTGAAACAGATTTGATTTTACTGAAACAATTCTTAATATAAAAATTTTAAAACTCCAATTTGACTTTGAGTTTTAGGAATTTTATACGACTTCTAACCATTGTATACAATTTATTGTTAAATGATTAACCCAAGTTTAGGATTTCTTAAGTGAAATCGTTTATTTTGAATTTCTAGTCATCTTATTTCTCGAAATTGTCTCGACACCGGTGTACCTGGAATATTGCATTTTGATAAATACTTGAAGTTTTAGAGTTCAACTACAGAAACATTCAGAAAATTTGGAAAACAAGTTTGTATGTTGTATTTCCATTTTTTAAATTGATATTATTTTGAGTTACGATATATCGAATGCCATGCAATTCTTGATTCCGGTACTTAGAGATATAAGCTATAATAGATTTCAAATTTGTATAAATATGATAAATCTTAAGACTCAAAGTATTTTATAAGTATAGTTCATATGTCTCCTCCAGAATCAATATGACTTTAAAAAAAAAAAAGAATAGAAAAATTATGATAATTTAAACAAAAATATGAATAAACGATATGTGTATATTTACAGTTTAAAACAAACGCAATTAATGAGGAGTGTTATACGAGAATTTCTCTAATACACGCCTGTGCTGTGGTCCATGATTATTAATTTGCATTTTTTAAATTCAGCATGCATGCATATTACCTGAATGTATTTTGGTGTTTTTCAAAAATTCCCCTAGTATTTTTTGTTGTTGTTGTAAAAATATCACCAAGCTGGATAAAATGAGACGTTAAACTTTATGCAAACCTAAACACGAAGAAAATATTCGTAAACCGATTGAATTGAAAATATTCGTAAACCTACTGCCATATTGAAATTTACTGACTCTTAAAGAAAAAAATTAAACAAATAGTAAACCTCGCTTACCTGATACATATGATTACAATTCAGGTTATTGTTCTTCTTCTTCAGTTTTGAGATTATATTGCTAACATGTTTATTTTTTGTTACAACTCTCTCAATTTGTTTAAAGTTTGTAAATCGTTGAATGTTGATAATAAAGCTGCACAAAAAGAGTGATTGTAGAACCAGAATATCCAGACGTTTTGAAATTTATTAACGGATTTTTCTAGGTAACGGAATTTTACAGCGGTTTGTAAAAATGGGCCGTACTAAATAAATGGAAGTGAAACCGAGATTTATATTTTAGCCAAAAAGTTGCGAAATTACTCACTGGACATTTCATAGTCTGGCCTTTAGAATTAAAGTGTTTTAGGTAAATTGCGAAATAACACGCATTTCAATGTAATGAAAATGCTTAATAATTTATTTATTGTTAAGATAATTTCTATAAAAATCTAAATGAAAATAAACATTTATCATAAATGAATAAGTACGACATAATAATTTGTATTCCAAATCGGTTAATTGAGTCCTTTACTTTTCACGATTTGATTAGGACACAATTGTAGAGTATTCCAAGACATCTCGGCGGCATTGAAAGTTGCATTCTCATTCTACAGAACATTAACGAACGTGATCATTTTAGAATTTCCCCATACTTTGTGGTTTTCATTTCCATATAATTAGTTATATTGATTGTGTTATTTAGTCTTCCCTTTTCTATAAAATATTAACTCGGTATATGTAGCCAATTTTCAGACGTTTGTCCTTAATAAGTTCATGGTTAATTTCGACTTTTCGACCTTTAGCTCTCAAAAATTAATTGTATATATTGTTTGGGTAACATTTTAACGTTGTCTTAAATACCTTATTTCTTAAAAGATGATAACAGTATTACATTCTTATCTCAATAAAAATGACTTAGGGTGGTTGTTTTTTTGTCCCACATATATAACCATAACAAAACCAAAACTCAGTTATCGTTCCCATTTAGAATTGAACTATAAATACCTACAATTGTCTGATTGTATATAGTTATCAACCTTTTACTTTTATTCGGACATGAAAATAATTGTATAGATGATACAATGTGAACCATGTTATTGGTTATACAATTTCATTTGCGATAATGTAGAGAATATATATATATATATATATATATATATATATATATATATATATATAGAGAGAGAGAGAGAGAGAGAGAGAGAGAGAGAGAGAGAGAGAGAGAGAGAGAGAGAGAGAGAGAGAGAGAGAGAGAGAGAGAGAGAGAGAGAGAGAGAGAGAGAGAGAGAGAGAGAGAGAGAGAGAGAGAGAGAGAGAGAGAGAGAGAGAGAGAGAGAGAGAGAGAGAGAGAGAGGGGGCAAGGAGGGAGAAAGAGAACAGAACTACATTTATAATAGTGTATTTATATGAACTTAAATTTCCAAACGAAGGGATGAAGGAGAAAAAATCAACAGACGGCTTGCATAAAACAATTTATTTAATTAAATTGCAGTAGTTGCTTGCCCTCTGATGTCAGGTATGATATACATTCAGACAGAAAAATTAATTATAAAGCACTTCCATTGTAAGTATGTTCTGCGAACAAGATTAAACAACCGGATTCGCTCCGATATGTTAAACTGGCTTTTCTTACTTCACAAGAGCCTATCGCCCTCAGGCTGTTACGTAATGTATTCTCACGTCATTCGATTCGGTACACATGTTATAATTCTGACCGACTATCTATTTTAGATTTTTTAAAGTTCTGTGTGAATCCTTGAATTGTTATCTCCGGGCTAGACAGACCTCTGAGAGTCTATGGTTTTTATGTTCCCATGTCAAATCTCACGTGATATGAGCTTGCTTCATGATCATTGCGTGTCTAAATACTGAGAAATTGCATATTGAATTGTTTCTCTGGTGTATAAAAACACAAAAACATGTGGTTATTAGAAGAATGGAAGGAGAATTCATAAGAATAGACTTCAAACGGAACTAGAATTACATTTGCAGTTTCTGGGAGAAAAGCTATTTGATGTATTTAACCCATTAAAATAGATATTATTTGGTTAATCTATTTTTTGTTGATGGAGTAGTATTATGTAGCCTTTCTTTGAAGTTAACGATTTGATTTTAGATGTGTTTTTGTGTAATTTTTATACACTATAACGATATCGCGTTATCAAATAAATAATAAAATAAAGGATAACAACGATCTCTATAAAAAAAAAATGAGTAATTACATGTAATTTATGATATAAGGGGGAAACTAAATTAAATAATAGAAAAATAATGAACAACTAGTATCATCTGGTAACAGAAAATATTATTTTAACAAAAATATAATCAAAAGGACATCTGTGCACAACAAATTAGGAGAGAAAGCGTGCAAAGAGATTTTCGCTAACCTTGTAGTATACACGTGCTAACGTTAAACAATTTGTAACGGTATCTAAAGGGAGATTTTATGTCACGCAGCTGGATGTATAAAAAAAAGAGAAATCTACAGGAGAGAGACCTGATGGGACACGCTAGAAAGCATAACGGTACTTCTAAAAAACATGAGAAACCGACAAAAGGAATTAGGTCGGCCAATCGGAAAACAGCCACATGGTGAAAGCTAACGAATTTAAAAAAATACAGCCACTAGGAAAAAAGAACAACATCTGGGGAGAAATCGAGAATTCAGCGAGCGAATCGGAGGGGTGAAAGCGAAGGAAAGTTTGGGAAGAAGGGAGAGGTTTTTGGCGTCGAAAATTTGAAGAGGAGTCTAAAATCTGGAGTGGTGAGAGGAGGTCTTAGGGACAGAGAGCATTCTGTGGGACAGAAAAAGGGAGTTAGATTGACCACGAGACTAGGGTTCTCTGTGTCAATACGTCGAGAAAATTAATTAGTTGAATCAAAGTTGAAAAGAGAGTTAGTAGTTTTTAGTCAAAAGTTTGTTGAGATTTTGGAGCAGATTAAAATATTTTGGAAGAATTGTTCGAGAGAAGAGTCGGAAGAACTAATTCATCGCCAGTGGAGACTTGAGGAGGATCATCAGCCGAATTCCAGGATTAAGTTGTTGGAGATAGTGTGTGGAGTGTTTTGTTTTTTATATATCTAAATCAAATTTAAAGCCATCGTTGTGTTGTGTGTGGAAAGTGTCTCGTCGATCAAAATTGGAAAGCAGTACCAACGATAAGTACAATTTAAAATTCTTGTTCACTTTAAAATTATAAATTCATTTTTCTAAAATAATTCACTTTAATTGAGCCATAAAAGAACCTAACGACCCTAAAAAGAGATAAGAGAATTAATTAAATAAATTAATAACTAACAAATTGAATAAAGATTATAATAAAGTTTAATTTTGTAAAGGAAATAATTGTTTGTGTATAAAAAAAATAAAAGTAATTCAAATTACAGATTAATTTCATTAAAAATTAACGCCAATTGTGGAAACTTGATGTTTTTTTTAGTAATAAAGTCTAGCATAAGGAAAGACAATTAGTTAAGATAAATTTGTATATTACATAACATTAAGGAATGCTTGTGGAATGAATGAAGAAATTTTAGACACTAATGGAATAGATGTACGTTTTATGATTCTTTGACATGTTGCTTAAATAAATTAAGGTTTGTTTTTTAAGTAATACGTTGTGTCAGGTGTGTTATTTATATTTCCACATTTTGCAAGTTTAGGAACAACTAACATATAGCAGGTAATTAAAATAATATTGAATTATTAATATCTAATAATAATTATTGGTCAAAATATTCAAAATAAATAAATTAAATTAAATCATAAATCAAAAAAAAAAAAATAGCAAACAAGTTGTTTGTTATATTTGGCGCCCAACGTGGGGCTTTTGTTTAAAATAAATTAGTAAATTTAGAAATAAATTAAATAACAAATGTTTGTTTGTTATATTTGGCGCTCAACGGCAGGGCTCAATTAAAAGTGAAGTTTTAATTGTTAAACATAGAAATTGTAGAATAAGGACATAGACATTGTTGTAGGATATATTGTGTATTGTGTATTGTGTTAGAATAAGAGAATTAGATAGAGATATATGTTGACGAGAAGTAGGAAAAGAGTATTAGATTCAAATATGGCCAATGAAAGTGAAATTTATAACCGGATGGGGCTAGGGAGTGAAAGCTTAAATTTCAGCGAAGAGGGGAATCAAATTGGGGAAGTAGAACAAATTAGAGGGTTAGAAATTGAGGGTAATGTAGAATTCCGGGCGGGGACCAGCGATAGGAATCCAAGGGTAGAAACAGCGGTAGGACAGGTAGGAGGAGACGGTATGGCGGGATTGCAGGAAATGATAAGACAAATGGCCGAGGAGAATCGTAAGTTAGCTAAGTTAGCGGAGGAAAAAGCCGAGAAGTTAGCTAAGTTAGCGGAGGAAAAAGCCGAGAAGTTAGCGGGAGAAACTCGAAAAAATTTTGAATTAATCGAGAACAATATTGAGAAGATCGCGAAAAAACAGGAGGAGATGTTAGGAACAATTCGTGGGGAATTAAAAAATAGTATCAACGAGGTCGAGGATAGGATTAATAAAAAATTAGAAGAACGATGCGACGGCGTAGAAAATCGAGTCCGAACGGTAGAAGGAACGGTAGCGGAAATCCGGACGAATTTCGAGGGACAAGTCAAGAAAACGGGAGAAGAATTCGGCAACCGAATCCAGGATTATCGTGCGGAAACCGAGATTCGCGTGCGAGAGATCGAGGACCACGGAATCGTTGTCGACGTTAGGCTACAGGAACTTGCGCAAAAAGACGGAGAAATACGGGAGAACTGTGTAAAATTTAATGACGTTAATACTGCTAAACTGGAAGAAAACGCGAAAAAGACGGATGAGGTCGCGAAGAAATTAATAGAGCTTGATAGAAGGTTAAGAGCGGTTAAAAACAACGGAGAGGGATATATACAAGAGCCGGAAATAAGGAACATAAGTTTCTCAGGAAGGGAGCGGTTTCCTATGCAATTCGTAAACGTAATGAAGGAGATTAGTGAGAATATGGTAGGGAACAATTTGAACTGGATCGACCGGTACCTGAAGGACGACGCGTATATCTGGTGGCGTTTGCATAGGGGAAGCGTGCAAAATTTCGAACAATTCGAAGAATTATTTAAGGAAAAATATTTCAACGAAATAATCCAGGCCAAGATTAGGGATCAGTTGGAATTTGGAAAATTCAGAGGTAGAATGGGGGAAGAAGCGATCGCATACGTAGAGACATTGATGTTGCAATGTTCGGAATTAAATCCACCATTAACGGAGGATCAATTAGTATACAAAGCGGGGAAGCATTTCCACCCAAATGTGCTCATTGCAATAATTACGCGAGGAATAAAAAGGAAAACAGATTTCATAAAGTTATTGATGGAATTTGAGCATGCTAGAATAGAGCAAATTAATGAGAGTGCTGGAACGGAAATAAACAGAAGGAATTACCAGGAAAAGGGAAATTATAACTACAATAGTAGGCAAGATAACTGGGGTAGACGACCATATGACAGGCAAACCACATGGCGAGAAGAGGGGCGTAGACCTTTTAACGAAAGGGAAAACGTAAACAAACCTAGTACGAGCAATGACCCGGGCAGCCAAGACAAGAGGGTTGTCAAGGAACAGATGCCTAACGGTCGGAATAAGTGAAAGCTAAAAGGGAGCGTAAGCGATAGCCGACAAGAGACTTTACAACCTGCCACAATAATGAACACCCTATTTACAGATTTAAAAGACCGTTTAGAGGAGGAAGACGACCCGTATTTTATAAATAAAAATCTTAATAAATGCCCGGAAATAAAAATAGAATTCAACAACATCAAATTAAAAGCACTAGTAGATACAGGTTGTGAATTTAATTCCTTGTCGGAACAGTATTATTCCGAAAATAAAGAGATGATGGGAAAATACGAGGAGCTACCAGTCGCCGGCGTTAAGGTTATTGGAGCTACTGGCTTACGCTCGAAGAATGTAAAAAGGCAGATTATTATAGAAACGAAAGTAGGAGAGTTTACGCTGAACGTTCATTTTATTATTGTACCCGAATTGATAAGAAATTGTATTTTAGGATTAGACTTTTTAGTAAAGAATAAGGCTGTAGTGGATTTCATAAGTAATAGGTTAGAATTAAATAATGTTTCAAAGGATAATGATGAGATAAAAAATGAGATTTTGTTCGAGGATCCGGAAGAGCGATATGATGAAAAATTAATACAACATATGACTACGGAAAATTACGATACAAGTCAGGAAGAAATAATAAATAAATTAAATGAATTAGGGCATATTTCTATAGAACAAAAGGAACAATTAGGTAAAATTTTAATTAGGTATAAAGATGTATTTTGCAAGAAACCAGGGTTAATCACGACATATCAACATAAATTAAAAGTAACAGATAAAAGTCCCTATTGTCAAAGAAGTTGGCCGGTAGCTATGAAATTCCGAGAAAGTGTTGACATGGAAATTGAACGAATGATGGAATATGGGATAATTGAGAGATGCAATAGCCCGTACATTAATCCGATAGTTCCGGTTTGTAAGAAGGACGGAAGTGTTAGAATATGTTTGGATGCAAGGATTATCAACGCTAGAACGGTGCCGGATTACGAAGGATCGCAGCCTATACAGGAGTTATTAACCATAGAAAAGCGCGTTAATTGGATGAGTAGTTTTGACCTGACGAGCAGTTTTTGGCAAATACCGTTACATGTGGATAGCCGCGATTACACCGCATTTTTACACAAGGGGTTATGCTACCGATACAAGACTGTGCCATTTGGTCTAAGTACTAGCTTAGCCAGCCTCACCAGAGGATTAAACTCGATATTAACTGAGGAAGTTAAACAATTTATCACCCTATATGTCGATGATTGTTTGTGTTTAGCTGAGAACTGGACGGAGCATTTAAAACAGATTGAGAAAATATTAGAGGTATTCAAAAATGCAAATTTAACTGTAAATTTAAGCAAGTCTAACTTTTGTAGACAGGAAATAGAGTATTTAGGATTTTTATTAACCACGCACGGTATTAAACCACAGGCAAACAAAATGGCAGCAATACAAAATTTCCCACGGCCTAAGACAGCCAGACAGTTGAAGGGATTTCTCGGACTTACTAATTTCTACCATAAATTTTCAAAAAACTACGCATCGGTAACAGCACCATTACAGGGATTATTGAAAAAGGGGACCAAATTTAAGTGGACTAGTGAGATAGAAGAGAGTTTTAAAAGAGTTAAGAAGGAATTTGAAGAAGTAGTAACGTTACGACATCCTGACCGCGATAAAATGTTCTACCTACAGACAGACGCGTCGGAAATCGCAGCAGGAGGGCAATTATATCAAATTGGGGAGGATCAAGAAATAGCAGTTATTGCGTACACCAGCCGGACATTTAAGGGAGCAGAACGATTCTATAGCACAGCCGAAAAAGAATTGTATAGTGTAGTAATTTGCCTTAGGAAATTTAGAACCTACGTATTAGGAAAACGATTAACTGTAATTACTGATAATAAAGCAATCACATTCATTAATAATTGTCGACTATTGAATGCCCGGATGACCAGATGGATTCTGCTTATACAAGAATACAATATTACGATTAAGCATTGCAAAGGGAAAGATAACATCGTGGCGGATACTCTAAGTCGGTATCCAGAGGACAATGCGGAAATACAGGAAACTGGAGAAGAGAGATTTATAGAAATTTTAATGTTGGCAAAAGGATTTAATATGAAATTGGGGAAAACTTTAAGGAACTTCGAAACCATACAAAGGGGGGACCAAAATTGTAAAAATATCATAGAACACTTAAATAGAAATAATCCAAAATTTAAGACTTTTTATCAAGTATATGAAGAAAAATTATTTCGACGAGAGAAGGGAGTATGGAAATTAATGGTACCAAAAGACTTTGTAAAAATATTAGCCAAAGAAATACACGAAATATACGGACATGTGGGAATTAAAAAATGTTACAAACTATTTAAAGAGGACTTTACAGGAGACAGCATCACGAAACACATAAGGGACGAACTCATTAAATGTCCAAAATGCCAAAAATGTAAATTCGATATCAAACACAGAAATGCGGAGATGTTGCCAATAGTTCCAAAAGGGGTAGGAGAGTTGGTCTGCGTGGACTATTATGGACCATTGCCTAAGTCAGTTGGGGGGTGCAAATACATATTCGTGATGATAGACGCCTTCACGAAATATACCAAATTATATAAGGTACGGAATACTACAACTACAACCACTTTAAAACAAGTAGAAAAATACCTACAGGAAGTACAAACGCCAAGACACATTCTATCTGATAATGGGACACAATTTACATCACCAAAATGGGAAACGGGTTTAACAAGACTGGGAATAAAGAAGAGGACAGTAGCAATTAGAAATCCACAATCTAACATGGCGGAGCGTATCATGCGGCAATTGGGGCAATTTTGCAGAATATTAATAAAAGATAGACATCAGGACTGGGGAAAAATCATAGAAATCGTTGAAACCATTATTAACGAGTCATATCATGACACAATAGAGACCACACCCGTAGAAGCGCAATTTAAAAGAAAACCTACACGCAATTGGAGCAGGTATATCATCAAGCCAGACGATCAGCGAGAACCAATCACCAGCGATGCTGAAATCTACCTGCGAATAAAAAATAAACGTGAGAAGTATGCCGAGAAATTTAACGAACAGCACCCACCAACAGAATATAAATTGGGAGAACAAGTCTTAGTACGCGCTTGTATACCATCGAAGCTAATTCTAAAAAGGTACCACAAATTTTGTGAATTATATGAAGGACCTTACTTAATTAGAGAAAAATTAGGAAATACTACATATAAATTAGGATATTTACATAAGGATAAGATTAGGGGTACGTTTAATTGTAGATTATTAAAAGCATATCATCACTAGGAAATAAGATTAGAAATAACACATGTCAGGGTAAACAAATAAAGAAATCTAGGTTAGGACGATGAAAAAATAAACAAAGGGGAAGCAGACATGACCCAAAACAAATGGTCAACAACCTACCACAAGAGAACAATGGAGAAGGGATCCATTGTCAAACACTGAGGTTTACCACAATTAACAATGGCATTGTAGGAAAAGGTTTTGGGACAAATAGTTTTACAATTCCACGGGCAAAGATTAAATTTATTTCTTAGCCAAACCAGGAAATTAATTTAATCTGGGGACACTATAACGATATCGCGTTATCAAATAAATAATAAAATAAAGGATAACAACGATCTCTATAAAAAAAAAATGAGTAATTACATGTAATTTATGATATAAGGGGGAAACTAAATTAAATAATAGAAAAATAATGAACAACTAGTATCATCTGGTAACAGAAAATATTATTTTAACAAAAATATAATCAAAAGGACATCTGTGCACAACAAATTAGGAGAGAAAGCGTGCAAAGAGATTTTCGCTAACCTTGTAGTATACACGTGCTAACGTTAAACAATTTGTAACGGTATCTAAAGGGAGATTTTATGTCACGCAGCTGGATGTATAAAAAAAAGAGAAATCTACAGGAGAGAGACCTGATGGGACACGCTAGAAAGCATAACGGTACTTCTAAAAAACATGAGAAACCGACAAAAGGAATTAGGTCGGCCAATCGGAAAACAGCCACATGGTGAAAGCTAACGAATTTAAAAAAATACAGCCACTAGGAAAAAAGAACAACATCTGGGGAGAAATCGAGAATTCAGCGAGCGAATCGGAGGGGTGAAAGCGAAGGAAAGTTTGGGAAGAAGGGAGAGGTTTTTGGCGTCGAAAATTTGAAGAGGAGTCTAAAATCTGGAGTGGTGAGAGGAGGTCTTAGGGACAGAGAGCATTCTGTGGGACAGAAAAAGGGAGTTAGATTGACCACGAGACTAGGGTTCTCTGTGTCAATACGTCGAGAAAATTAATTAGTTGAATCAAAGTTGAAAAGAGAGTTAGTAGTTTTTAGTCAAAAGTTTGTTGAGATTTTGGAGCAGATTAAAATATTTTGGAAGAATTGTTCGAGAGAAGAGTCGGAAGAACTAATTCATCGCCAGTGGAGACTTGAGGAGGATCATCAGCCGAATTCCAGGATTAAGTTGTTGGAGATAGTGTGTGGAGTGTTTTGTTTTTTATATATCTAAATCAAATTTAAAGCCATCGTTGTGTTGTGTGTGGAAAGTGTCTCGTCGATCAAAATTGGAAAGCAGTACCAACGATAAGTACAATTTAAAATTCTTGTTCACTTTAAAATTATAAATTCATTTTTCTAAAATAATTCACTTTAATTGAGCCATAAAAGAACCTAACGACCCTAAAAAGAGATAAGAGAATTAATTAAATAAATTAATAACTAACAAATTGAATAAAGATTATAATAAAGTTTAATTTTGTAAAGGAAATAATTGTTTGTGTATAAAAAAAATAAAAGTAATTCAAATTACAGATTAATTTCATTAAAAATTAACGCCAATTGTGGAAACTTGATGTTTTTTTTAGTAATAAAGTCTAGCATAAGGAAAGACAATTAGTTAAGATAAATTTGTATATTACATAACATTAAGGAATGCTTGTGGAATGAATGAAGAAATTTTAGACACTAATGGAATAGATGTACGTTTTATGATTCTTTGACATGTTGCTTAAATAAATTAAGGTTTGTTTTTTAAGTAATACGTTGTGTCAGGTGTGTTATTTATATTTCCACATTTTGCAAGTTTAGGAACAACTAACATATAGCAGGTAATTAAAATAATATTGAATTATTAATATCTAATAATAATTATTGGTCAAAATATTCAAAATAAATAAATTAAATTAAATCATAAATCAAAAAAAAAAAAATAGCAAACAAGTTGTTTGTTATAACATGTTGTTAGTGTAAGTCGGCAACGCTATTCACTCTTTAGTTGATAGTAGATTTAAAAAAGAAGATTTTTCTTCCACCCAAATCCATTTCCAACCTCGGTATGTTCCTATTATTAATATTACAAAAATTAAAAATTGCATGGTTTTACTTTTTATTTAATTATTTATGCTTAAGTTTATTTCGATGTTACCCAAATTGTAAAATAGGAAACAGTATATTCTTTCATTCGTTTAGTTTAAAAACGACTAAATAAGTAGGCCTATCAAAGCAATTGCAGTTATTACTACAAAACCAGTAAGAAAAGTTGTATTATGAAATTTATGTTCAAAGGTAGGACGTAAGTCGCATATATAAGAATGTTAGGATTCGAGTTTAGCAAAAGAATAGACAAGGATTGAAAGATGTAATGCAGGAATAAGTCATAGATTTAAAATACAGTTCTAGAACTGATAAGTTTAGGAACGTAAAATACACATAACTGAAACAAAAAATAGTGACAATAAGGCTACTCTCTACAAATTAACTGAAAAAGCTTGGTAAAACTAAAGATCCAATGAAAACATTCTGTGGATAAAAAGAAAACAGTAGTTTCGTTGTAATACTGCATTTATAAGGAAAACCCTTTTGATTTAGACGAAATACAAATTGAAAATGATCTACTTTTGGAAATAAAACCAGTTACCAGGGCTATCCAGAAAGTAACAGACGTTTTGAAACAAAATATAAACACAGTGAAAAAATTTTTTTTTTCTATTATATACATTTTGAAGGTAAACTCTTAAGCTATTATTCTACATAATCGCCATATAAATTAAGGCATTTATCATAACGTGGTACAAGCTTTTGAATGCCCTCTTTGTAGAAATCTGCCACCTGCGAGTTCAACCACTGGTTTACACCGGCATGGAGTTCATCGTCAGTGTCAAAGCGTTGCGTAGCGAGCCATGTCTTCATCACATCTGGGAACAGATGGTAATCGCTTGGCGTCAAATCCGGGCTGTACGGCGGATGATTCAAACCTTCCCATCCAAAACCGTCCAAGAGCTCTTGGGTACGCTTGACCGTGTGTGGACAGGCGTTGTCGTGGAAAAACAAAACTTTCCCGCTAAGTTTTCCCCGACGCTTGTTTTGTATCGCGCGTCTTAACGTCTGTTACTTTCTGGATCGCCCACGTATATTACAATACAGGACGTGAAACAAACTTTGAAAGAAAGGAAAAATAGAATACAGATTGCAACACAAAACTATTTAAGGCAGACATCAAGTGATGTTATATCCGTTACGGTGAAGAGAAACAATTTCAGAAGATATAATACATAACAACGAAAAAGAGAAAAAACACTTAATGTGACAGCTGAAGAGAAATTACTTTGTAGTATGTAATTATCATGGTCTTAACATGAATTATGTTTGAAAGAATGACAGATAGCATGAATGACACAAATAAGATGAATTAAGTTTAACAGATTATGTTTTGATATCATAGCTACTCTAAGGTATTATTTAGCAATTTGTGAAATGAAAGTCTGGGCCTAGTTTAAATTTTATTAACTCTTCAAAACCTTTTCATAGTTTGTATATTGAGTTTTCTTGTATTTCTTTTCATTGTGGGAAATTGTCGGATCCAGTACAAATAAACATAGGTAAGACGTAAAGCGCCAGAAATTTGTATCTGTCGTATAAAAGTCGACCTGTTTCTGAATACAGCTAAACTTTGAACATACTTTGCTAGTTATATTTATTTAACCACATTGATTTCCCGACAAGTGCAATGGAAAATGTTTTTCGAGATTTCTTAACTCAGGATTATCGTAAATAAAAACAAAACAATGAAAATGATTATTAACAAAGACAAATAGGCCTATAATATTCGAGAATGAAAACATTAAGAAGTGAAATAGGTACTTACATTTTGAGTAGTTTAATAAGTAAGGATGGAAGTGCTAATGAATGTTCTGAGACTTAATAAATGTTACAATACTGAATAATTTACCGACACTAATTAATTTAGCGGTAAAATCTACACTGAGAATATACATTTACATATGCGAAATGAGAACCAATATATGGTTTAGAATCTTAGGAGGGGGGGGGGAAATCAGAAAGTATCTGTAAATAAATGACGACGTAAAAGTTTTAAAATATTCTGGGTGTAAGTAACCTGTGGTTCAGAGAACTTAATCTGATCAGAGAAACACAGGTGAGTATTTTTTAATACGAACTTGTAGCAAAAGGTCGCACTAGACTTATTGCAACAGATGCTCACTATAGAGAGTACTGTCGTGGCAGTCCCGAAAGGAACAACCTGGATCTACCGCTTTTTGATATAATCTTGGGTTAGACCTCTCTCTTTCATCTTTCCTATGTGGCCAACTCTTGTTCCTTCCGACCGTGACGTTATTAGAGTATTCGACGAGCTAGTTGTCTTTATTTTATGTTCATTTTTTCTTTTTTTATATATAAAGCGATGAGGATTTTCGCTTTTAATCAATTGGAAAAAATATATATCTTAGGAAGAAGAGGGACAGGATTGTAGTGGTTTTATGCCAGCAGGATCGAAGAATAGGATTAAAGTGTAGTAAAGACTTCATAAAGAATCCAATAAGGATTTTTTTCTCTAAAAAATTGCTTTACACGATTTATTGTTTGGTTTTAAAAAATAGTAAAGAATATCGTATTGGTAAAAATAGTATTGTTAAACACTTTAAATAGTAGAAAAGAAGAGAGTTTTTTGAAATGTGGTCGTCTTATATATTTTAAAAAACAAATGTGAAAGGAAAATCTATCTTTTCTCAAAATCACCTCTGAGAATAAATTACATGAATTGTAAGTGCTGTTGTTTCGGAGATTGGAAGAGTCAACTTGTTTATGTGATATTAAGATATTGATAGACAATTATGAAATAAATCTGTACCTTTATGTTCGTTGTTTATATAAAACGAACAACTACTTCAGGCTCTCTCGAGTAACGTTTTTGTTTTTGGAATTTACAACTTCGAAACATGGATGAGGTTTTACTTTCAAACTCCTCTTGTATTTTTAAATATTCAATTAGTGGAAATCATAACCATACATATTGCTGTGGAAAACAACAAACCAATATTATTACTGTATTGTTTATTGAGTACACGCTTCACTACAAATGTTCTCCAACCAACAAAACTACACAAACTTCAATTCATCTCGTCCCTTAACATACAATTTCTCTCCTGGATGTCGTCTATTCTATCTCCCAATTTATTCAATGAATACTGTACATTCTGATTCCAGAAAGTCTGCGATCGTCCTCTCTGCCATCCTTGTCTCATTCATTCCACACGTGACCATACCATTTCAATTGTCGTTTCTCAATTTCATCCACTATGCTCATCATTGTTCCATAAATTTAAAGTCCAATTATTTAAAAATGTTTATTTTATTGTGATATTTGTACAAGTTTCTATTTGTATTAAATTGAAATTTAAATAGTCAAACCAAATTTTCACGACATTCTTTACTTTTAAATTAAATAATAAATACCAATATTTTTAAAAAATATTTATAAGATACATAAAAATCTAGACTTGATAAATAAAATGTATTTGATGCTAGTACAGCATCAAGTTATATTGATATGGTAAAACTGTGATCAGATGGAAAGGAAGTGTCCTTGTTATTTATAAAGTAGTTAAAGTGCAAGGTGTACTTGAAGCACGTTGTAAAACAACCCATAAGTACGTGGACGTACACGCTTAGAAACATGTGTCAATAAAATATCCTAAACGTGATCAGGCACGCCCTAGAGAAGCAAGTTATATTTATATTTTTATGTGTTAATTTGTTAATGGACGAATTGTGTATTTTGTAAATATTGTATTCTCTAAAGCAAAGTTGTTTTTGATTTAGGCTTCATTATAATTAACAATATTCTAAGTAAACTGTTTCAGGACATAAATCAACTAGGCTTTAAGTTCCACTTCCCATTATTTCAAGTGGTTAAAGCAAGAAAATGTCGCCTCATCCAATCAAATTATATTGGGAGTGGAAATAGGCCCAGTGAAGAATAATATTTGTCTTCAAATTTTATCTACTTATAATTTCTTATTAGGGAACGTAAATTTATGTTTCTATATATTTTGGGGTACCTTCGTTTTTTGTAAGCTAAGTGTAAATTTCCGAAACTTTTGAAATATTGATCATAATGTAAAGTAAAAAAAAATTCTTAGAATATAATATACTCGTATATGAACGTTTCTTGTTTAATTCAATTTTGACGTTATCGTTTGCCCTTCAAATCCAAACAACCGTGAACGAAGGCCAAAACAATAATGAAGTACCTAGAAAGACAAAATCGTAGTCTAAGTTCGATCTCTGCGAACAAACGGAACGAGAAATAACGTGTATACTGTTATATATATATATATATATATATATATATATATATATATATAAACTTTGATTCACTTGAAAATATACTGAACAGTAAATGAACCACTTCGCAATATACTACAGAAAGGTTTCTTGGTGAATGTAGTATAATATCTAACCAATAGTTGGTTAGGAAGGGTGTAAAGTAAATACTTGCGTAAAAGATCGTTGTTCATTAAATGTAGAAGATATTTAACCAAGGGAAAAACAACAGCCGGTCAGAGAAGATGCATGAGACGAGAACACTCCAAACTTCTGTTGAGCAATATTTCTCTTATTATTCTACGGGGGATTTAATTGCTTGTGTTTAAACAGTAATGAATACAAATTTATGTTTACCCCAACTAACAAGTAGCCTATTGTTATATCTTGAGGCTTAATGTAGTCTATCCGACATTATTAATTAATATTTAATACTAAATATGGAGAGCTTGGGTGAAATTGTGCAAAGAATACTTTCAAACTATAAATGTTCAACTAGTTCAAGTCATTTAAGTTTCTGAAGATGTACATTTATCTACTAATTACAAACGGAATGGGTTATACACTACAAAGTTTTCTATATAACGTTGAAGAGTAATTAAGTGTTATGTGCGTTCTTGTCAGAGGATGTGTGAAATGTAATTTACTTTATTTCAAATAAGAAAATATAAATTAAGTTTTATATTTTACCAACAAGTTCTAGTCACCTAAAGCAATAAGTTAGCTATTACATCGGATTTATGTTTACGTGATCATTATGTTTTAAAACGAGTTCCTTAAAAACATTCATAATTCAAATTTTCACTGTTATTTAATAAATTCCTAGTTTGAGAAATGTTTAAAATACAATAAAAATAATTAAAAACAAATAAAATCAAGACAGCTGTCTTCAGTTATTTAAATTCAAAATAATGGTCGTCCTTAAAAACCATTTTTTTTTAATAAGCTAGACTCGTGACAGTTATGACCAAACACTATAATTAAGTTTTACAAATTTTATATATTATTAAAAAGTTTAATTTTTATTTGTTTCAGAATATAATATATATATATATATATATATATATATATATATCAATTTATTGAACCTCTGCGATCAAAATAAAGATGTAAAAATATTGTACAAATTAAACTCCTTGTTAAAAATCGGGTTAAATAAATTGTATATTTAAATACTTGGAAGTCAAATTTTAAAAAGGCTTCCTTTTACATTAGCCTGTCTAATAAAATTGTATTATTGTTTCATTCGGCTGTGCAGGGCAGACAAACACGTTTTTAGACGAACATTAGATTGCCCCACCCCAAAGTTAGCTCTTTATCCAAACTTAAAATAAAATCATTGTACACAACTAAACCATTGTAGCGTCACTTGCACGTAATAAAAGTTAGGATTTACAATTGTTCTTCTTTTTGTTTACGTAACTTATTTGTTTTCAAATGAAAAAATAGCACATTTTTCTTCAAATTGTTAGTCCAAAGAACATAATATCGCTAGGCAATTAATGGCAATCATGTTTGACCTTTTAAAATACTAAAGTTTAAGGTTTAAGTTGCCTCCTACTGTCGTTTTGTAGGACAGGAAGATACTTCAAAATTACTGGTGTGGCTTTTATTCAATCAATTTTAAAGTACATGTTTCATTAGACAAAAACTGTTAACATTTGTATTCAGTGTCTCAAAAACATGGGGAACGTAAAATTTGTCTAAATCCATATCTAAAAAAAAAAAAAAAAAAAAAAAAAAAAAAAAAAAAAAAAATGGCTTGATTGAGAAACAAAATAGTAACAGTTCAGTATTGCAAAAATGTGATTGATCAAAATTAAATTTTACAAAAGTTAAAATAAATATAATTAAAAATCACTCCTAAGTGACCAAAAATAAACAAAAAAACACGTTTTACCGAAATTATTACACAATCAATAAAGTAGAAATTTACTATCCCCTTTCTTGAACTTTGATTTTTTTTTTTTGGAATTTGGGTAGTTTGATTAAAAATAAAAATTGAATTTCTGAATTTATTACATTTAACTGTCTTAATATTGTAAAACTTTTGGACCGCATATGTTTCATAAACACGTGTTATTTTTCATAACTGCTAATTTGAAAACATTAAGGTCAAAGTTAAAAAAATGCTTATTGCTATGTAATACAAATTGTTTAACCCGTTTTATTTGTAAACTTTATTTAAACTTCGGCGGCGCTAGTATTTGCTTTCCAAATTTATAAAAAAATTCTATATTCTCTTATAATGTACTACAAATGATTAATAAATTAACAAAATTTTGTATAATGAATAAATAAAAATATTTCCAGAAGTAACTGTTATGAAAATACAAGTATAGATCAAAATAAAATAATCACTTTATTAACTAAAATTTATTTTATTAACTATAATTAAATTATAATCCAAAAGAGTAACAATCGCACGCGAACACACACACACACACACATCCTATTTAGAATCTGCTATAAAAATACAAAACCTACTTACTTTGGTTTAAAATTACTTAACAAATTAAAAAATCTGTCACGACTATATCCTGGAAGTATAAGTCAAAAACAGTGATAAAATAAGTTTAACCTTTTGAAGTAGCACTGAATTGATTGATGGTCAGGACCTATTTATTGAGAACATGGTCGTAATTCTTAAACTAACTGACTTATCCAGCCATACAGTACAAATCAGGTATTTGTGGAACTAAATACAAAGATTTTTAATACAGATGTATGTATGTTGATTTTCAATATTTTATTACCTGTTTGTATTTGTGATCTAAGTAGATATTATATTTTGCACTTTCACATAGTTACGATTAGTCTATCTGTAACTCCAACGACTTCATCATAGGATAGTAATATTTTACTTGTCACAAGATTTTATGAGAAAATATGACCTATTTTTATGAATAAAACAAAAAGTAAGATATGCTGTATGGATTTAAAACCTGATTATTTTTTAATGTTGTTTGGTCCGTTACCAACTTTTTATTGGGTTACTATTTTAAATACGCAGAGTAAAACTCTGAAATATAATTTCCGAGTAAAATTATATAAAGAAAACACTTGTGAACCCAACTTAACTTCTAAGAACAACTCGACCAATACAGACTTTATATTTATGAATATTTTCTTTTGTTAAATCCACTAATGTTTATGCTAGTGAACCTGGAGTGCACTAAATATTCTAGTTTTGAACTTGTATGTAGATTATCGCTAGTTTTATAGCTACCTTGGAGTAGTTTTTATAAAACCTACGTTGTTTTGAACTTTAATACCGTTTTTTGAGCCATAGATTTGAGTAGGCTCACTGCACACTAACCTGCCCACTTAGAAATTTTACAATCAGAAGAAACAAATCGGTAGGTTTTCGTTGGTTTAGGTTAGTTTTTATAAAACGGAAGTTAGTTTTAAATTTAACAGATTTATTTCAAAGCCATCGATGAGCATGGGTAACTTTGCACTTGTCTGTCCAAATTGAAATTTCATAATCAAAGAACAGATAACATAATTTAACTTTAGTTTGGGTTTGGTTTTGTAAATTCAATTTTAGTTTCAAATAAGTAAGCGAGTAAGAAGTTATCGTTCAAATTTATACCAAAAAACTTTAAAAATCAAAACTAACCTAAAACAACGATTATTAAAACAAACATTTGTTTGGGTTGGCTTCTGTCACAGGCAGTTAATCTTGACCTTGCCAAATCGTGGAACAGCCGAGAGATATTGCTCTTTAACGCGAAATTTGAACAATAAAGACAGTCACAATTGTAGAATTCTCTGTTTAGTTTTATTTCACATTCATTTTAATTCGAAATTTTAACAAGTTAAAACTATTTGAATATGTCTAAATACCTCGCTATCTTAAGCTAAGTAATAGCACATCTTTTGAAGTTAATCTATATAAATTTTAAGGAATTCAGAAGTATATTAATGTAGTCACTATAGAAACACGTTTTACAAATATACGACCTATATTATATTTAAATAACACGTCCGCATTTTATAGGTTAAAAGTAGACGTTACTAACAGTCAGCTTTAAAAAGAAGTTGTTTTGGTTTAGTCTATTTACATAAATAGTTAACTTATCATTTCGAAATGAATTCTGTTTAGTAAACACCAAATTAAATTAATCGAATGCAAGTGTGACAAAATATGTTTCACTGTAGATGCAAACGTAGCGAAAGAAAAAGCATACTTACCGGATTCCATAAAAAATGTGTGATCAGAACTTTATATAGAATGCAGTCCGCAATGAATTCATTTACCGTTAATTTCTCAACATACGATTAAGCACTTTCAACTTTGTGTATTATGACATCATATATCTAACTGCCGATGTGGTCATTAATCTGCTGGAGTGGGACTTAATATAAATTTTGTACAAAACGCAAATTTAGACATTGATTTCATTAGTGAATAAATACAAATCTGGATTAACGTAAAAACGTAAATTTTTGTAGAACTTAAAAATTAAAAACATGTTTTCAGATCCATATCTGTAGTATATAATGTTTAAAACTTAAATATCTAAATAAATTACACATTTTAAAAGTCGAATAATTCTTGACGTTAATAAGGACCTACAAATATAATTTGATTTTAGTTTCCTTTTTTTTTCTTTTTTTTTTTTGTAGATAATCTGTTTGATATTTAGGCGCTAAAAGAATCAGTTGGGCGTTGGCAAAAAATATTTTAAGAGGAATACAAAAGTTTCAACAGTTGTAAAAAGCTACAAAACATTCTAATTAATTAATTTTAAATAGATAATTTTCCCCACTATTTTTTTCCCGTTAGATTTGGTACTATGATTAAAACTTATAACTGGTTTACACGTTTTAATTTAAAGTTGATATTTTAATTTTATTTTATTTAAAAACAAGGATGTAATCAATGAGAGAGTTAAAGTGATGAAATGACTTCAATATTATCTTTATTTCTACTATTAGTAATTTTTCTTCAAAAAGTTTACAACTTAGCTGGATTTTGTATTCCATTGTTAAATAAAACTATAAAATTGTGTAAGCACTTTATTAACATTTTATATATTGACTTTCGTTAACAAATGTATATTCATTTTTACTCTACTTTACTGTGCAAATATGCATAGTTTGTTATTAGCTGAAGGATAATATATTATCATTTATCTCTAGAACCTAAATTCTACGAATAAAATGGAACAAACTATAGCATATAATAAGTTAGTGTGATTAAACTGTAAACATAAAAATGTCTCTTCTTTGTGTGTTTGTGAGCCACGTTGACTGACTCAGTTTTCATGATTCTTGTTTTATTATTTTAATTCCATATTTTGATTCATCTTTACAATACATTTTGAAATTTAATTCATTGTTAGCACTCAACACCTATGGACTAAATAAACGAACAATAAGTCCTTTTTCCAAGGTATCATCCAAGTGTAGATTGGGGGGGGATTAAGACGATAACGTCGGATGAATTTAGTCAAATTTTATCAAATTTGGTATACGTACACCTCTTAAATAGTTGAATAAGGATTTGCCAGCCACTAACGGATGTCGGATTTTCAGGTTTATATTTGATTTTATTTACAATTTTATAATTATGATTTGCTTCTGACATCCATTTTTGAAACATAATTTGTGATCATATGACAAATTATCAACACTCCATATTTTTGACGAATGGTCATACCTTTCATTGTTATTTGTGTTTTTTCCATCTCTTATACATTATTATATTATATTATATTATACGTCTCTTATTGTTTCACTCACTCCTTCTCTCTCTATAGAGATATAGAAAGAAAGTATTGTGATGGAACCACAAATCTATGATTAGATTTTTCTAAATATATCCAATACGGGCTTTTCTAAATTTACAAAATGTCAGTCTGTATGTCCGTCACTAATTTCTCAGAAACCATTGAGTTGAATTTCATTAAGATTGATTCCTATAGTTCTCTGGTTTCTAATTATGCAGTAAATCGAGGCTATATTGCGATGTAAGAAGGAGGAAGGTTGGCTAGAACCATAACAATAGCAGAAGAGGAGACCTAAACAGGACAAAAGCATTTCTCTGATGAAATGCGAGAGCGGTACCGGAGTGGAATAATGCCTGGGAAAGAGGAAGGTTTTAGTCGGTAGGCCATTCGGAGAGTCCGACACATAAGTCCCCTTGGGACGAGTGCGTAATGCATTTTGCCAAACCTCTATAAAAAAAATAAATAAAAATTATGCAGTAAAGTAAAATCATTGTAATTCTAAATGTGAGTGATCTGATCCAGTCCTAGAAATTGGAAGCAGCATTCCATCCCGATCAAAAATAATATTTCGTTTTAATAAACATGAACAACTTCCAGGAACGAAGAACCCAGTTTCAACATAAGAAATTCAAGTAAAGACTCTGTGTTTACTTTCTCTCTATACTTACAGAGAAAGCAATGTGATGGAGAAAAAAGATTTTTTTTCTGTGTATAGATTTTCTTGGATAATGTTGCTCAAATCCCCGTGGTTGCTAACCAAATTTATTTACTGCCGTCTTTCAAAATATCCCGGTTGGAAGTTATCAATAAAATAACTAAGAAATAGATAGAAACTGAGGCGCTGTTATAAACACATATTTAGTTAAATAGTATTCTGAAAATCGGTCAAAAAAAAAAATCTTAACTTTGCGGTGAAACTTGATTTCAAACATTTTTGTGCGAAGTACGACAAGGTTGAGTTTCAACACCAATAAAGAAAATGAAGAATGTAATTAAATATGAACATCTTTGTTGGTCCTTTGGGCTTACACGATCGAAACTTTCCGCCAAGTCAGATAGTTCAGTTTTAAATATGTACAACTACCAGGAGTAAAATATCTCCACGAGGGAAACAAGTAAGGGCTTTTTTATTTTCTCACATATACAAAATGTGATAGGTCAAAGGTCGATATCGAATCTTTGTATGATATATCCGTTTTTCTGTCCTCTAAGCCTAAAAACTTGGTGGTTTGAAATGATGACTGTCGTCTATACCCAAACGCTTGGACCTATTTTAATCAAATTTGTGTATATTTTGGGCCATATCTTTTTTTTTTCTTTTTTTTTTTTTTTTTTTTTTTTCATTTCTCGATAACTCAAAATTTGGGGGTAACTGATATACGAAATAACTAGATACTACGAATATCTCAAAATAAGTTTTAACGATTTTGATCAAATTTTGCTTCTAAGGATTCAAACAAAAAGTAATGGTCTCTCCAAACCGGTGAGTTATCGGTAAAAATAAAGTAATAGGGTTGTTGATAAAAGAGTAACTTAAGTCACTTCTCAAAATCAACTTTACGGCTTAAGTTCAAATTTTAGTTGACTATGAATATCAATGACCCGTTTACAAAAAACTGAACAAATTTTAGCTTTAGAAATAACTGGCAAAAAACAAAAACAAAAATACCCTAGACCGCCGTTATGAAAAGCTCAGTTTTATCAAATACGATTTACGAGGATGGCTTTAAAGACACAAGCTAAATAAGTTTAGACCCTACTTAAATATATAAATACTTTTTTCATTGACGTCCTTCAAGGTTAATTGTTACAACTATTGACCCGACATTGACGAAGGTTTTGGTTGGTTTGTACTCGTCTTTGATTTTTGGGGTGGTTTGTGCCGTTTTTGGACCATTTATTTTAATTTTATGATGTTAATAAACTTTATATCACTTTTTCTAGTATGAATATAATTTTTACTTCTGCAGTTTTGTGTAAAGGTACTAATGAGAAAGTTTGTGCAACATTTATTAGGTATATCCGATTTTCTACTAAAAGCAGTAACCTACTGCTACCGTTGATGCTTCTGAAACCGCTACATTCAGCATTTTATTGAGAATGGGAAATTCACCACAACTGTTTGAGTATTCTTAATTTTACAGCGGAATCGTTTTCCCAAGCCACACCTACATACAGTACTTAATAACAACTTCCTGTCAAAAATCATAAAGTAAGCAAACTATAATTTGCATTAAGCTAATGAACCATCCACAGCGTCTGCGCTAGGTCGGGGCAATTTATGACCCTAAGTAGTTTCGACGTGCACTTGGATAGTTCTCATGTCTATACTGGTGAAAGTTCTTCCTTGTTTGAGAAACTTTTATAATAACACACATAGATTACGTGATAGTAAGGGAGTCTATATTTGTGACTTACGAAAACTGCGTGCGAAGATTTGGCAGAGCGCGCCGCTGTTTTCCACGTCACTCGCTCATGTATAACAGACCAGACGTGTTTGTTCTTATTCTTTCAAACTTTCTTCCCATTGTTCTGTAATTAATGTTGCTTTTGTTATTGTTTATTTTAGAAAATATTACAATGTGAGAATACATAACCATGTAGGGAAACAATATACGTTTGTTTACAGTGTATTTGCTCATTTTAACTTTCATACATGTACTTTGTATAAACAGCTTTTTGTGTTGGTTCAATTATTAATTTTGAAGCCTCCTAAGAATAAAAAAGTGAATTCCTACAAATTTTCCAAGAATGTAATCCTGAAGGATCTGAACATAAGGTTGCCATCTGTCCAAAACTGTCGACTTGGTAGTTATCAGCTAAAACCTAACCTAAAAATTGTTTATGGTGGTATTACAAAGTACACAAAGTTTCCTAAAATTGGTTCTACCGATTGGCAAAATACAAAATTGAAACTTAACCCCCTTTAATAAACTCTCAATTCCAATGAAATACAATTTAAGTATATGAAGAATTTATGAAACAACCGAAGTTTATGGAATAAGTTCGATTTTAATACATAAATAGCGTCTAAAATATTTAAATATAAAGAGTATTAGGGTCTGAATATAAGGGAAATAAATCGGTAATAAAGAAAAGTTTATTCCCTCTCACGTATTGGCTTAGTAGAATGCAGATGTTTTCGAAGAGATGGTAACAAATAATACTTTGGTTTTGTGGATGAGTATGTTAGAAATTACTCTTTGTATCGTTTATTTCACAACGTACGAGCAAAGTTGTTATTTGTTCCTTTTGAACGTTGTATTGAACGCAAATCTAATTACTTGATGATTATTTACGAAACACAAATCCCTTTCAGTCATAAATCGGATTTGAAAAGTAAATCCTTCTTGACTCTTATCAACAGTTTAAGCAACACATCGTTAATTATTTAAAAAAAAGTTCAGTACAAAAACTAATGATTATCATTATTAGACAGAAAATGTTTAAAATAGATTTTAGACATAATAAAAACTAAAATAGTTTTTAGATTTCATAAACGTTTTACCTATTTTATTTTCCTATCAATAATAATCTCTAAATACTTTAAATGCTCACTAATATTACACATACTACTTGTGCAAAGGTATTTTATCTTAGATAATATAGACTATATTCTTTCTCTAAAGAATAGATAATTTTTTTTCTAAATTTATTATAATCCAATTTGAAAAACCAATATATGATTACCATGGCCAAAAATTCATCATTGGAAGAATCTTCCACAAAACAAGGAGCATTGTCATCTGCAAAAGAAATCAATCTACCTTTAATTTGTTCGTTAGATTAGCGGTTCTGTTAATTGCAGCCCAATCACAAATTCCATTTCAAACATTATTCTATAAACAACCTGTTTGTTACATTTAAAATGCCTTTAATGAGGTTAATAAGTCCCCTGTTTTAGGTTTTGTTTACACACGCAGTTGTAATCTCTAATCTCACACATAAAAGAGCTAGTATACTTCACCAAGGACATATATTGTTCTAAATAAGCTGACAGAACACCAATAAATTTATCTTTCATGTTGATTATAACAGCTCACAGCCTACTATATCCTAAATAATACACATGTCTATAACATGTTTTTTGACACACCAACCTGTAAAGCTGGAATTGTTGTTGAAATCATTAGTACTGTTTGAAGGTTAAAGCTATTAAGCTGTCTTGTGTATGTTGCATGGTCAAGTGACTATGGCTTATTGTTCGTATTAAACCAGATCACTAGGCGCTACATTAACATTCCTTTGTCATGGATAAGAATCTCGGAAGTTTATATTATACCTTTATTCTATTCATAACTTTCTGTATACTCTGACATTCTTTCTATTTACCATCTAATAGAGGAGAAAACTTTGAACAGCTTTAATTGACCGAATAAAGCGAGGTTAACTCTATTTTTTTGCTACTATATGTTCGTGAGTTAGTTACACAGTTATGACTAAAAGTATGTTCTAATGTAATTCAGACATAAGGTTCTTCGCAACTACACCAAAAATAGCGGGACGTATGTACGCTGTTAAAAAAAGTTTTGTTTCAAAATGGTGGCCATTAAATACAGTTATTGCTCGGTTTCAAGGCGTAGTTGCGATTGCTTCAACTAGGAATAAATGGTGCGGTCTGAAGTATTAAAATATAATGATATGAACGAGCAATCTTACAACAAAGCCAGCAAATGAAACTGAAATTTGAGTTTTTTTATTAAAAAAACACGAAGATTCATCACTTAATTTATACTTCTTTTTTTTTTTCATTAATAATTAAACGTTGTATAGTTTCATAGGGGTACAAATATACCAAATAAATTATTAACTACATAACATTTGGTCTATATTTTTACCTATAATGTCCTCTAAAACTCCCCTCAGAAGCTCACTATAGTGAGTACGGGCTTGCTAATCCTGAGAATCCTATATTGACTTGGGTTAGATCCCTCTCTTCATTTTTACCCTATCACGTCTCACTTTACCAACTCTTGTTCTATTCTGATCCTGACACCTGTAGAGTATTCGAGGATTCGGATCTTTAATTTATATACTTTTTTTCCCCTTTTATCAGGCGATAATGACAAAAGGTTTTTCGCATTTAAACAACAGGGGGGAGGGGTCTCTAAAACTTGATAACCTTATATCTAACGTCTTTATATTTATCAATTAATTAGAATAAAATATTAAACAGTTGTCGGTTTGTTTTGTTTACGCTACGAGCCACAGAGGCAAATCAGTATAAGGGATTCGCACATCAGTTAGTCAGCATTTCAAGATTTATATGCATCGATTTTAACCTTTAGTGGCATACGTATAATATTTACTACCAATATAATTCCAATCAATGGTAAGTTATAATCAAAATGCAAAGAGCAAACCACCCATAAAGCATTTGTCTTTTATTATTTAATCACGTGAGTGGTGTTTTGTTAGAGTAGTTTGGAATTATTTTCTTCTACTTCTTGGTTATGAATATAGTTGTGTCACGTTGCATACTATGCAGTTGTTATATTTAAGAGAACTATTTATTGATCGTATTAAAATCTTTAAGGAGTAGATTTACTGGCAACAGAATCACTAGTATAATATTTACAATTACAAACAGCTGGGTTTTACGGGGTTTTAAGTATGATAATGGAGTTAATATACATCCGTCATCTTTGTATGTAGGCTACATTGAATAGATTTAGTCTACTAAAGTAATATAAATTGGTCAAAACAAAAATAGAAATAATTAAACAATGAAAAATAATGAACTGAATACAAAAGGAGTTATGTATAAAAGACTGAACATAAATTTTGTAATTATTCTTAATTGATAAAATATATAAAATTTGCAAAATCAGATTTCGATAATATGTTTGTAAAAGCTAACGATCCAAAACTATTTTAACATCTTATGTTCCTTACTTTTAGTCTGTAAACTACATTTAAACTATTGGGGGGGGGGGGCAAATTTGAAAACATTTCATTCGTTTCACAAATTTATTAAAAAGTCGCAATGTCCGAATGTATCTTTCCAAATGATCTAACCTATTTACATTCACTAAGACGCCCGGCTTTTGAATCAACATAAAATATATCATCAAATTTTGTAAAAAGGTGGTAAGAGTGATTATAATACTAAAACATAAGACAGCGATAAGGATCATTTTCCTTTTTTAACGGATAACCGACATGAAAATTACAACCGACATGTTTTGTTATGGTCTTTAGAACATATATTTTAACATGTGTTTTTTTTTTTCAATATCGTTGAAAAGAATTTTGACGAAATTGTAATATTGAGTTCTGTTCCCCTCTGCCCAAATTTTGAGCTTGATTAGGGGCTTTGTACAACGTTAATTTATTAACAAAATCTGCTGACCCAGAAAGGCCTAATCAACCACCGAAACAATGACTCTTCACCACGCACAAGTTAATAACGTACCCATTATACAAGGTTTAAGTTACGAGTAATTAGGTTGCGGTTAACAACAGTCTAACTCTACGAGTATTTACTCCCGAGATGTAATTGGATAGTACACATTTTTTTTTTCTCAAATCGTGTCACAGATTTAATAAATATATTTATAAGAAACATTACAAAATTTTCAGCCACGAAATAGTTTTATATTACAAGCAAATCAACATTTATTATTAGTGAAGTTTTATTCAGTTTTTATATAATTAATAATTTGTTCTAAAACTTTGTTAGTTTCATACAATTTCTTAGTTGTATTTATAGTACGTTGCCAGAAATTATTTTTGGGATGAGCTATACTAGTGATTTAACCAATGGTATGATTTTATAGTAATGGTGAAATTGGCGATTTCTAAGAACTAAACTTAGGGACTTTAAAGAGTGTTCAACTGTGTTTTCAGTTTTTACCCACTATTACACCTAGGTAAACACATACAATCTTATCAATAAATTATTATGATTTCGTGCTAAAAATTCACCACCACGCAGTGAAATTATAAATAAATAACATTCCCTGAAAAACAATAATCAGATGCACACTATCACAATAACCGGCATTGCCACAATACTGACTATTCATTAAAAGATTTTGTGTATTTGGATGTGCCTAAGAATAGTCACTTAAAAAAAAAAAAATATGGTGGTCAAATTTTTGTTAATACAAATTAAAATGGCAATGTGAGTTTAGTTAGCCTATATCTGGAGTGAAAATATCACATACAGCTCAATTTTATTGTGTGATTGATGGTATTTTCTCTTTCATATATTTACTAATGTAAGGTTATTAAAAAGTAAAAACATGCTAGAGTTAATAGATAGAACTTGTTTAAATCCCCCCCATGTTGTTTAAAGGGAAAAAATCTCGCGTTCATATAGCTTAAATAAAAGATAAAAAGCATACAATAGAGACCTCTAGCTCTCAAATACTTTACTTTCGTCAGGGTTGAGCAACAACAAGAGTTGGTCAAGATATTATTGATTCATGTTGTTTAAAGAAAAAAACACGTGGTTATCATAGTCTTGTGAAAAAAGGAAGAGAAGAATGTAAAATAAAAACTGGTTGACCTTGAACACTTTAATATCGTCATGGTCTGAAAAAAACAAGAGTTGGTCAAGAGAGACCTGAGATACCTCGAGACTACATGAACAATGAGTGTATATCCGGCTAGGATCCCCTCGTCGTTGCCATGTCTGTACCAACTAAATTATCACCCTTGATAGGAAAAATGAAAAACAGGTTTCTAACCCAAGACTAGATGATGAAAGGTTTAGATCCAGGTAGCTATTTCGGGATTGCCAAACGGGTACTCACTATAAGTGTGGAATCACAAAATTCAGTTCGCGATACCATATTACCAAACGCCAAACAACAGACTGTATCAAAATCACTGTTGCTAGGAAAGTGGTACAAATTGTATCGAAAAGAAGCTAATGGTGAAATGACAAAAATCGTATTATCTTAAGTGAAGTAATACAATCACTGATTGCTGTTTATCACCATTTAGTCCCAGTAAGAGAATCAGAGATCAACGTATTTCTGACCATCCCCTATCGGGCCGAGACGCTGACACGATCGAAGCGAGTGGAAGCACTTTAATATAAACATTTATATAGTGACGTCAAGAGAGTAGTGATACACACAATTACGAAGTTCAGAAACCTTATTAACAACTGTTTTAAAACAAACTTACCCTACTGGCGTAAGATCATTCATCTACGAATACAATGCAACATTTCATACAAAGCCCAAGGAATCAACCATTACATTTAGAAGGTCTGCTTGTATGATGGGGCTGGGTAAGTACCATGATGACACATATTAATTTGTTTTGTATGTGTGTGAGAAAGTTAATGGGATGTTATTGCACTGTTTATTTTATAGTTTGAATTACAAATATACTACAATTGATATTTCTTTCTTTGCAGGTAAGATACCATTTGGGATAGTAGCTGCCAATTTGTGTAATTCGATTCTAAATAGTAACTCTACACTACAAGGATGTACGTATAACATTAAAATATCACTATACAGAATATATAATTATATATGTTCGATATTTTGTCAACATTTTCCCTTACATCAAGAAAACCTTTCTATAGAGATATTTAAAATAACTTTTTTTTTAAATTCACTTTCTGTTATTTTACACATGGTAACGATTTGGTACGTGGAGGAAGTTTGCTTTACGAATGAAAATACACAAAATTACGATTTCCTCAAAATGAGTTCAAAATATTTTTTATTAAATTTCACTCATGTGTAACTAAGAAACCAAACTAAACGTTTTAGTCGCCATCTTTCCAATGCCGGTTCGTGAGTTATTGGTAAATTTTTAAATTAATTATTACGTTGTCGTAAATACTTAAATTTTAAAAATCAACTGTACCAATTTAGTTTGAAGTTTAGTAAAATGTGAATATTAATAAAACAAATCCGTGCATAATTTCAAGTAAAAAATAGTATGGTTCAGTAATCATTTGTAAATACGTTGAGGATGTGTTTATGCACAAACGAAACTAAGCCTTTATTTAAAATATATTGTAATATATTATTTTGTTGTTTATTTTAGTTTGTTATCTAGTTTTTGTTTTGTTATTGTTTTTAATGTGTTATTTCTAAGTTTTTAAGGTGGAGCATCTTCTTGCCCAATTTATGAAGGCTATAATGATCAAAATAGTTTTCCCCCTTAAAACTCAAAAAAAAATCTTTATTTAAGAACTACTTTTTTGATTTTTATGAAAATATTTGCAACTGGATTCAATTTAATTACGTATAGTTTTATGCTTGTAAAGAAGTAAAAATACCTCTCCGTTGGTGGGGGAACAAGAAATATTCTCCACGTTTGTTGAAATTACCTACAAACTTGCATCCCATAGTTGGACCTCCTGTAACTGGAGATTGAATTTAATAAAATTAAATCGGAATTTGTTAAGATAATTACAAAAAATTGTCTTTCGTCTTTGTAAATATGCCTTTTTAATAGTCTCAAAGGTCAGAACTAGCTTAATAGTAAGTGTTATAGTGTAATTGTTCCTAAATGAGTTTTTTATAAGTTCCCATAAATCTGGTGACCATAAAACTGATTTCTATAGATTTTATGTTAAATATCAGAGTAAATAAGGGGAAATAGCTATAAAGCTGTTTCTCTTTGTTCTGAAGATTTCCATCGAATTTGTGTTTAATTGTAGGTGTACAGGTGTGGCAACAAAGGAAGAAGGCGAAAAACCTGTGTAGCCTTTAGTATAGACCTACTGACGTTTCACTTACGTCCATGGTTCAGATAAATCAATTTTTACGAAATTTGTATTAATTTATAGGTTTTCCCTGGGAATTAATTAATATTTATTATAATACGTGTTAATTTTTATTAGGCTATCAATATACACGTGTTTACTGATTTCGAAAGAATGTGAATGGGTTAGACGTATAAATACTGCGGAAAATCCCTAAAATAAAACTACTTTAAACAACCTACGATATAATTTAAAAGGTATTTATCTTTTTCCCCATTTTTAGTATTAGTCGATTTTCTTTTTTTAAATTAAATTTTAAGTTTACGTATTAAAATACGGCAAAAATATCACAGATCTATTCGTCATAGCTTAAATAGGCCTCTTTTAGTCTTAGAGATCTATTCTATATTTTTGAAATTTTTGTAGATATTAGGTGTATCTGTGATATTAGAAGATCTTTTTGAGATAATTCTGATTTGTTTTAGCGCTTTTACAGAAATATTATTATGTTAAGTCGGATCATATTTTTAATACGTTCGTTTAAATATTTTTCAGTTGATCAGTGTGTTCTTAAAATAACATCTGTAGTAAAAGGAGAACCTTTAACCTCTCCTCTAGTCTCCTCCTTTGGTCTTTACTCTTGTTCTCAGCCCAATAAATTGTTAGTAATAGGTTGAACTGTTCTTAAAGTAGTGAAAACCGACGCCTCTGGCGCTTTACCATGGGTGAGGAGAAGACATATTAGAAGATCGACTGAAAATGTGGTCTTAACTGGACCACTGAGATATTCGAGAGTTGTTTGTGAGGTATGGTATACACTCATAACAAAGGATCAGTCACCATCTCCTACATAAAGGATCTGCATCTACCTTTCTTGTGAAAACCCGATTCATTGACTCGTTAAGAAAAAGTTAAAGCTATAATGTTTAAGTTACATTTTTCATAATAACTACTAGGTGAGAATTATAGTTATCTTCAACTCTACTGTTGAAACAGTAATACAAACGTTCACTTTAACAAACATGAACAAATCATGTTTAGGAATCGTGGTTACGCGATAGCATGGCGAAACAAGACATCATTACTAGACTTGCATTTGGGTCTTACGGTTTTGACAGAGATTAAGAAATCTCTGGTTGCTTTCCTTTTTCGTGTTTATTCAATTAACTGTATTAAGTGTAATACATTAGATAGTGCATGGAAGATAGTTATGAGACATTAAACCGACCTTATACAAATCAGTAGTTGTTAATTTCTATGTAGATTATTGTTCGCTTGTAGATTATTAATATTTTGATTTAATAATGTAGTACTAGAAATGTCAGACAAAATCATAGGTGATTTAGAATTATGTATCTGCCATGTACTTTGCTTATATTAGTCAATATTTTAATTTTACACCCGTCCCCATAACCAATTCTGTATAGTCCCTATCTCTATCTTCTACGGTCTTTTAAATCCCTCCAATATTTGTCTTTCTAAGATCAATTTCCCCACTACCTTTCCACAACGTCTTCACGATTTGTTTCCCATCTTCTATACTGTGGGGCACATTCATCATATTAATTGATTGTTGCCGTTAAACTTATAAATTAATCTAAATTAAGTATATTACCAATCTATAGTTGCACCCTTCATTCCATCTTCCCGGTAGCACCCTACTCACCCAACTTTGTAGTAGTACACGTGTCTTCACGTCTCTGCAAGCCTTTCACTTTGACTTGCTGCAACTCTACTATCATTATAGTTATATATTTACACTCTATGTTTTAGTTAATTTTAACAGTATAAGGTCAGCAATGGCAATTTTTTAAATTTAAAATCATAAACTCGTCAATCGGACAGATGCTGTAAACCTTTAAACATTTATTTCCATAAATATGTAAGTTAGTGTTACAATTATCCTCCTTCAAGAAATTAAAAGGTATCTTGCTGACATATTCTAATTGAGACAGTTCGAAAAAATCTAAGATTCTTCAGTGTATAAAATATAGCATTAGTTTTGTAGTGAGGAACGGTTTATAAATAAAAAATCATGACTATTTGAGAAAGACTTTCCGTGTTGTTAGTGTTCAGTGTGACAAGTGACATATGAGACATAATTGGAAATAGAAAGTTCTATAACGTGCTCTGATGGGTGGTTTAAAGTCTTATAAAATATATAATATAAAAGTAGACTGAATGAAATTACAGCATAGGAGGAGGCCATCAAAACAATAAGATATTGGACACGAGAATATCTGAGAAATTTGATATGTGTTTCAATGGTAAACGGTCAACGCCTATCTTCGTTGAGGAAGCTTTATACAACAAAATAATTCGTCTCCTTTCTCTCTTCCTCACGTTGTGTATCGTGACGAATTGAGATATTGCTTAACAATTACCACAGACATGTGACGGGAGATGGCGCCTAGTCTGCTGTGTTTCGCGGTAGAAGTTGATAAAACTCTGCAAAAACTCATAGGATAAATAGTTGTGGGGAAATATTGTTAAGTTGTATAGTTGATCGATGATTAATGTAGTTGGGATTCCAACAACAAAGTTGTATTCGTAAACGCATAACAAAGCGTATATAATTGATCGGAATTTGCTTTTGTTCGTAATGTAATAGCACAAACCATTAACTTTAGTTAATGTAAACCAAAAATGATATATTTTTTGAATCCCGTCACTGTAATTCTGAGTTTAGCCGGTCCAACATTCGCTTATTTCTGTATCATCTTGTTTAAAGTAAATATAAATATAAAGTCCGGTATGAAACACAAAGTCTCTAAGTTCATAACTCGAGAACCAGTCATTCAATTTTCATGTGGTTTTCTTTCCTCTGTAGGCACAATAACAGGTCGGTTTGTAATCTTTATTTGATTCAAATTTGATCTAGTTAGTACTATACTTCCTAAGTTATCACAATACTTTGTCTCCGCGGGTAATACAAAAATCGGGAACCGAAAACCCGCGGTTAACCCAAAAATCTTTATGGTTCATACAATAATGAAAATTAATTAATACTTACTTGGAAATTATAACCCCATATATCGGGGCGTTTTTTCAGTGATTATTTGGACTAAAGAAGTAAAGTGAAGAAAAATAATACAGAAAGAGAGAAAATGACATTATAAATATTTTAATGTCTTCTATCTGCTAATCAGTATGAAATAAATAAAATGTATCCTGATATATTCGAGAGAAAAAACTAGTAACCTTGACATCAGTAAGTAGAATAAATACATCTGATCTAAACCAAACTCTGTAATATATGCCATTGAGTTTTAAATTTAAAAAATTGATTACTGTGATAGTAAAAACAGGAAGGTACTTATTTAGTATATTCTTTTTAAAATTTATTTTTTTAACCAATTGATAATGAATTAGTAATCATGCATATTTTACTTTAACTGCTAAAGTCACTTGAATGCTTGTCTGCTGTTAGTTTGCTAACATTTGTTAATAATAACTCATTAATTAAATAATTAATTAAAAAGTCAATTTAGCAGCTGTTAAAATGGCAAGTGGAGAAGTCACTATACACAATGAGCTCAATACAACATATAATCATTACTAACTTACTTAAATTTACAAACAAACAACAATATGTACAAATACATACATATTACCATAATTTACACAGAATTATTACCATTTAGTTACCACATTATTTATTTACCATATTAGTTACACAGAACAGACTATCAGAGATACGTTATGAAAAATATTAAAAAAAGTATACAAAAAGATAAAAGATACAAATGACCAATAATCAAAACAGAAAATTCTAAATTTTTGTAACCCAAATTAATTTGTTTGTTTTTTTTTTTAAAAGATTATATGACACAGTCGTATCAAAACTGTCCAGTATTATAGCATTAAATATCTTTGGTAAACAGAGTCTTGAAGTTCCTGCATCATACTTACATTCTTAAACCTAATATCTCCTTCTAGGTAAATACGGGTGTGAATTTCTAATTTCCAAATGACTTAAAAAAAGTAATCTATTACAATAACATAATTAAAGAGTTTTCCCACAGGTAAACATTGTACAAAACCAAAGATTTCTTCACTTTTATGGTTTTTTATTTCCAAGTAGGCCTATTATTATTCTTCAATTTTTTATGCTTCTGATTTGTATAAATGAAGCATATCCCCCATGCCCGCGACTCATATAGACTCGCATAAGGTATAATAAATCGGACACCAGTAAATCAGGTATGCCAGTACCTTGTAAGGCTGAACATTTTTAAGTAGTACAATGTATATGAACAAATTCTCAAATTTTTTTACATGTTTATCCCACTTCAGCTTACTCCTAAATACCTATATTATTCTACAGAATCGAAATGCTTACAGCTACACTGATCATCCACATAAATATTCTATGCAGAATCAGAGTGATTTCTGATTTTATTTTATTTATTTTTTATTTTATTTTTTTAAATTTTTTATTTATTTATTTTTTTTACAAATGTAACCATGTGAATGAAAATGTGTTATTTTAGTTTTATCACTATATATAACTATTCGTTATCATGTCACCACAATATTCTTCTTGCTTCTTTAACACTTCTGTAGCACCCACAATAAGTGCATCATCAGCATACATTAGTGCTTTACAGTTCACATAATTTAGGAAACTGTTAACATAAGTTAAAATAACATAAGTCCCAGACAACCAGACATAGGCTTTGCAGAACCCTTGTTTTCAATTTACGCTCTGCAGAAAAACTATTACCAAGTTTTACCACTATTTTCTACTGTTCAAATAGTCCATAAACCAATCCAAACCACTACCAGTAACTCCTATATTTCTATGTTAACTAAATAACTATATTTCTCAATGTTCCTGACATTTGACTAAAACTTAGAGCATCATATGGTTTACTAAATCCATAAACACTTCAGCTAATTGATTGCCCCGATTTAATCCTCCTTTACTAAAACAGAAAAAAACCACTCAGTAATGTTTCTGTACCTTCATATAGGTACTAAAGCTATAAAATCTCTCATCGTTGAATAGTATTGACTATTGTTTAAATTGCAATTAAAATTAATAAAGTTAATTATTGTAAGTACTTTATCTTTATTCATAGCTATATTTTATGCTACACTTTATTGCAGTGTCTTGGAATCCTGACATATTTTCATCCCTATAGGTAATTTTGAGTTGTTTGGTCAGCTTTGCGATTAAAAGAAGTATCGAAATTGCAATAGTTGTTCGTAAACAGAAAAGTAAAAACAAAAATATTACATACTTTTTATCGTACACCCATACACAAAATGAAATAAGGACACAAGAATTCGTCACTATTTTCTCCAATAAATACCAAGTTTGGGGGTATTTCAAAAAGGATAAATGAACCCGTCTTAGAAGATCGAATATCTCAAAATCAGCCCAAGATATGTGCATGAATCCAGTTTTCGAGTATTTTAGGCGATCATCATTGGTGTTTTTTAATCCATTGGAATCATTTTTTACTACATGAACTAGTTCTTTACATTTAACTAATTTTGATTGAAATATCCATTGTTGTTTTTCAGATATGACAATTTTTCCCATCGAAAAATATTCCGAACAGGAGAAATGAAGTGTAATAATTTGTAATTCAGTCAAATATTTCCAAATATTTTGATCAAGGTTTTTTTGTTTCGGTATAACGTACGGACGAGAGATAGTCGGATAGGCATAATTCCAAATTACCTTTCTTTTGGAGACGGGAGCTAAAATACGATATTTTCATGACAAATCTATTTACAACAAAATATATATATATTTAATCGTTATGGATATGAGTAGTACAGATATATTTTGTTGTAAATAAATTTGTCATATATATTTCATTTGGGAGTGTTTTACATTGTAAATATGAATAATATTTTGCCGAAAATTCCACCCATTCTTTGTTAAACGAAAGATATGACAGACACACGATTACGTTTAGTCTACTTGTCTAAGACAGATACGCTGCTTGTCCTAAATTCGTATAGACAGTTGTGTGTACATACTGAATGAAGTGAATTAAGTAAACAGAGCTGGAAATCCGACCAACGAAATACCCAAGAGAAATGAACCTTTTTTCAGATTCGTCAGTTGTCAATAAAATTATAAATAAAACCAGTCAAGTGTTGTCTCAATTTGTTTCGATGTCACATTTTGGAGAAGGTTTAGACTTGTAAAAGAAGAAGTAGAGTTTTTCGCGGCTTAGTCGGTTTAAACACTTAAATATTAGTTTTGGGAATGAAGCGCGAGTCGTCAGTACACTTCTATGCACTTGCAAAACCCTTCAAGTATGTACAGGGTAGGAATAAGTTGGTACTGTTATTAGTTCACTAGAAATGGCGATAAATAAATTTAAAATTTCATAAAAGGTATTGTGCTATAAGTTTTCACCTGAAACTCCTACAATCTTCCCCAGTGGCTCATTTTTTGCAGCATGAAAATGTGCGTCCAATGATGCCTAGGCGCATTGTTTAAGGTAAAGAAATTGAGTGTTAGTCTATCACTACAGGGAATTGTTATAACCTTAAAATCAGGGGAAAATCTGAAATTATATCTTTAATAGTATGAACTTATGTTCAACATTACTATAATTTAATTCGTAAGTTATGTTTTTACTATTCGTTGAATATATTTTAAAGTTTTTTTGGTTTATTGTAGGCCTACTTCCTTCTTATCTAGTAGCCTATTTCAGGAGTATATATTAGTTTGTTTCGTGCAGCTTGGGTATTATGGTGGGTAAATTTGATTTTTTTTAAATAAAACTAGTAACAAATAAAATAGTAATCGATAAATTTTGGAACTTCGTCTTTAAGAAAACCAATACAAAATTGTTGGTCAGTAAATATCTGTGTTATCACCAAAAGTAAAAGCATCGTATTTTAAAAACTTTATATTATCTACATTTTTGAGTTTTTTAAAATGTTTCTACAATTAATATTAACTGTAATACACATTTCTGAAAAATATTTTCGTGTTCATTTCTAATTATACGGTTCTAATTTAAAATGATCAAGGTATAGTTTTTCTAGAGCGTCCAATTAATTACGTACAATCTCTACTATATTTTATTACTAATTTAATTTTACTACTTAAACAATTTGTTATGTTAGGTCAAAATTTAAACAAATTATCTTGCAAATATAATCGCAAATTGCTCGGAAAATACAATTTTTGGGAATCGGTAAAAAAAGCCTATATAGCTAAAAAAAAGAGACATTTTACTTATTTCTATTTTGTACATAATATATAAACTACGTTACAAGGGTTTGAAAAAAATTCAATCTGTGGTTTTCCGGAGTTCTTAGGTTTTTCCTATTGTACATAAAGTATACCTTCTGGAAAAATGATGTTTTGATTAATTTCAATGGATTTTTATTTTTTACGTAGAAATTTTTTTAAATTGTAGATAATTTTATGTTTAAAAAAATACGAAATCTTAACGGGTTTTTTCATAATATGCATATTTCCAAAGTTGTCGGAACAGTACCGTGCGACTGCAATACTCCGGGGGAAGGGGAATGAAATGTGGGTTGGGGGATGAATGTTTTGATTCTCTTAAAGATTATGATCTCCTGTAAATGTGTTAGAAAATTTTAATTTGCACGAACATTTTTGTATGTGGTGAATTTTCAAAATTATCTTCGTGTTATTTGTATATTAATATCCAGGATTGGCAAACAAACGGATGTAGAAAAACACAAATCGAAATTCCCTTTCAGCTGCATGACAAGTATTTTTAGTTTCACAAAGACAGTCAATAATATTTAGCTGATGATCGGAAATGTTGTTACTATAACTGATTTGCTACACTTCTTTTTGTGATGAGAAAAATATTGTATTCAAGTTATTGTTCTGTGGACAATAGCAGCAAGGTCGTGAGTACCTGAGCCCCAGGATGATCTCACTCTAATTTACCCGGAGAGATTTTAGTTCTTTATAGTATTCAATTTATATATAAAAACAACTACACGGTGTTTGTTAGGTGGGAGTCACGTTTTGGTTTTAATACCTGTGGAAAAAATAAAGAAGACAATTTTATATCCTCTTAAATACGAAAGATATAGGTTATGTGGCGAGTCAACAAATCGAAAATACATTTTTCACAAAAACATCCATCTTGAGATCCCCTGAATGTAAATCAGTTTTTTTAACGGTGTTGTCCATGCAATGCTTTACTGCTAGAACGATTGGACCGATTTTATCCAAATTTGGTATGTGGGCATATTTTGACGAGGCTTTTTAGTCTTTTTAGATAACTTAAAATTTGAGAATATCTGCCACAATAGACCCATTAGATTAAAATCGGCTGTAACAATTTCTATTAAAATGTATTCATTTGTAGCCTTTAGAACACAAACAATATGTTTAGTCGTTCTCTCTCTCTCTGTCTCTCTCTCTCTCTCTCTCTCTCTCTCTCTCTCTCTGTCTCTCTCTCTCTCTCTCTCTCTCTCTCTCTCTCTCTCTCTTTCTCAACCTCTCTCTCTCTCTCTCTCTCTCTCTCTCTCTCTCTCTCTCTCTCTCTCTCTCTCTCTCTCTCTCTCTCTCTCTCTCTCTCTCTCTCTCTCTCTCTCTCTCTCTCTCTCTCTCTCTCTCTCTCTCTCTCTCTCTCTCTCTCTCTCTCTCTCTCTCTCTCTCTCTCTCTCTCTCTCTCTCTCTCTCTCTCTCTCTCTCTCTCTCTCTCTCTCAACCTCTTTCTCTCTCTCTCAACCTCTCTCTCTCTCTCTAGTTATAGGTCACAATGAAAATGAACTATGCTCACCGTTTAAGAAATCGAATATCTTATAATTAACCAATTGGAATATGATGGTTTATGTGTCAAATCAACGCGCCAATTATCATGCCAATGAAATTTATGGGTCACAAGTGATTTTAAAAATGAACATGAACTCTGATTGTCTGTACTTCACCAAAATTTGGTCAATATCGCTTTAACAGATTTTAAGATACTAAGGTTTATAAGAAGGTCTATGCTCTTTTTTAATGTTGGACCGATAATTACCGAACCAGATTTTTACGAAGATCATGACAATTATTTTTACTGCATTTATTGAGTACATAATAATTAGAAAAGCTTTATCGATAAAAAACATTACCTTTAAAAGAATGGCGTGGCAAAATAGTGTCTAGCCTATATCACTGGTTATGTTAAATGTCTGCTTTGAATACTTGAAACTTACTTGGAAGTCTTGTTGTAGTTAACATACTTTTCATAACTAGTTTGTTTAGCTCCGTACAGATACAAGCTGTGATCACTTGAGACGTTTTCAGCACAGTATGACACAACAGCTGCTGAAAAACAATGTTAACTGTATTAACTGTCATTGCTATACTAATAAATAAACAAACAAACAGTCTGTGTGATTTAGTTAATACTATTAACTGGCACACATGTTAGGTGAACATCTTACCAAATATTAAACATTATTGTTATGTGAAAATTATGTCTGCAATAAAATGTACGCATGCCAATGTGATTTGGAATCAACTATTGTAATTTGTAACTTTTTTTTGTAGTGAAACACCATTACTCTTGTATAATTTAAAAAAAAAAAATCTAATAGTTCAAAGTTAGTTTAGTTTAAGTTAAATAGTATAGAATAAATAAAAAAATAATTTTAAGGAAATTATAACCATTTAACCAAATTGTTGATACAGTGTAATATTGTGGTAATTTAATAAACCCTGCAAAATATTTTTTTCAACTTCCATTTAAAACTGTAAGAGTTAAAAAAAAAAAATTAAATCTATAATCTTAAATTTATAGATTATTGTTAATTTATAATCTTAAATTATATGTCATGATTTGGTATATTAATAATACCCAGGAACACACTTAGACTCTTTTTTTCTTTTTTCTTTTTTAGAATGTCTGTCCATCTTTCTGTAAAATTTTTGTCCTACATTTGTTCAAAAATGGTTGAGGCGATTGATTCAAAATTTTGAATTTTCATAGAGTTCAAATTTTATAAAGGTTTACAGATATCTGACCAAGTAAAAAATATTAACAAAACAAACTAAACTATTTTAATGCTATATTTAATTAATACTTCAGCTGAATTATAATTTAGATTGTTTTCTTGACGAGTCATATACTTGTCATATGAGTTGTGTATATTTCTATCAACTGTAAAATAATATGCAAGTTTCTGTTCCTTTACTTTTAACAAACGTTGTAAATGTAACTAGTTTGTTTTGATTACGGCAACGTGCTGTATATAAAGGTAAGAAAATAAGTTTACTGATAACCTGTTCATTTTTAAGTGTAACTCTATAAATAAAACAAAAAAAAATTTACAATATCTAATTTTATTCAAGTTTTTCCATTACGAACAACAACTAAAAATGAGTTCATTGCAATTAGGATTTTAAATCTAATTCTCACTAAATACATTTTTGGCAAAGATCATTCTTATATTTTGTGTTTTAACATATTATTAGTTTCACGCAGTAGGTAGTAAGATTTAGTTACTATCTTAGAAAAAATACCGACAAGAGCTTATTAGTTTTTTAGCTTGGGGCCCTTTAGTATTACAATATTTTAGTGAAATCACACGTATCCAAATTTAATTCTATGATAATTCTGCCTCGAATTCTTTGTCTATGTTCAGTTATGGTGTAGTAATAACAGAACATCTATAATAATTGTTTATAGGTTAAGTGACAACATTCCTGTGACGGTTTTCATTGTCATAGCAGGATTTAATTCAAGTACTGTACACGGATAGTTAGACTGTCTAAACAAAAGGAATATCTCAGGCTGTCACTACATATTTAATGGAATTTTCAAATTACCAAAGTGTGACAAACTGATAATTGAAAGACAATGTGCGTCAGATTTTAGAATATCTAGTGTCACTGCTTAGTATAAAAATAATAATTTATGACTATCATTGCATTTATCTTTCCACTTACACATGTGAAGTTACACAATGATATTGCATGAAATTAATTAATTAAATAAAGGTTTAAGGCTAGCAAATTATGAATACATATAAATACTAAATACTGTGTTGTTATTAACTAAAGTATTAGTATACATTTATGGAGAAAACTTGTTTTTCGTCTAATTTATTAATTTTTTTATAACTATCTTCAAAATTGTTTTTTTTTAAATGTAATAAGAATACCTTAAACTTTTGATTTTGTGTCATAGAGAAACACAATTGAAATATGTAGGTCTGTTTTTAGCCTAGGTTCGTTGGTTTTTACCATTCCATCTATTCAATTCTTTTTGTAGAATAACTATACAAAGTTAATATTGATCTTCGCAAATCAGTCTCAACTTCAAGCTCTATAATATAGGAGCGATCTGAGCCAAGTCTGCATATATCCTAATTTTTATTACTGTGTTTTCTAAGCTAATTTGTTTAAAGAAAAAACTGGTTTCAATAAAAACGTCCTTATTGTTGAAAGATTCTTGTAATCATTTTAAAAGCTCATAGTCAAATAGTTTGAAACAACATACCTACAACAAAATTTCATGTACAAAAATGTTAAGACTGAAACTGGTATTAATATTTTACTATCGTAGATATAGGTAATTTGAAATTTGCTTCTTCATACATCAAATACTTTGTACCAAATAGAATTTGTGTAGTCAATAACAATAAAATGATGTTTTTATAATTACTTGGACCAGGAGGATCACAAGATCAGTTTTGTCATATTTGGTTAAAATCGCGAGTAAACAGATGCAACATTAGTGCAGATTCAATACTCTTCAATCAAAATATTTACCTTTCAATTGCCAGTAGATCTCAAAAATTTGACTTGAAAGTATGATACAGTATACTTTTTGTTGTATCACAAGAAATGATAAAATTATATCAACGATCATTCAAGTGTTGGGTGGTTATTCTTTTTCCAACCTATTAATAATCTTTTTGAAACGTTTAGTAGTTTGGATGTTTCTTATCCTCAATACAAATTCAGCTATGCAGGTTTTTCCGATATCTTCAAACTGTTTAGAATTAGCATATGTGTATTTTCTGATCGATAATGTAAATAATATTTTATTACACTTACAAAGTATTTAACAGGCGCTAAATTATTAAAACAGTATAAAAGTATATATGATTATATATATTATATATCACGTCTACATTTTTCATCGCCTTATAAAAACGAAGAAAAGATTATAAATTAAAGATCCGTAGCCCTCGAATACTCTAATAACTTTAGTCAGAAAAAAGAAGAGTTGGTAAAGAGAGACCTAATGGGAAATATGAAAGAGAGGGATATAACCCAAGACTACACGAAAAAATGTGTAGATCCAGCTAGGTTTCCTTGGGATTGTCAAACCTCCTACTCACTAGAACTGAGGTCAGTCCATGTACAATCCCATCCTGCTGTTCAAAAAGTCTGAATACTTCTTTGTTAATTTATCAAACCTGTCTGGATTATGATATTTCTTTTTGTGTTTAAAATATTTCTCCCGTGTAGTCGACTGTCTTCACTGTACAGAGTTTAAACATTTGTATTCGTTGAACAAAGAGTGATCATTAGTTTATATATGTTTTAAAGTTTTTTACAGAATAGGGGAAAGTTTGAAGACTCGGCAAAGCATGTTAGCAGACAAATTAATGTTTCTGAAAACATGGTTCCTCTCTTATTAAAAGAGAAATAATTCACTTTATCGCGCAACTTTTTATAACTTGACAGTTACGACAGCATTGCCTGCAAAATTGTTGACTTAAAATTGCAGTAAAAAGTTGACCTGCAAAATTGTAATTGTAATAGTATAATAATGGTTGAAAAGATAATTTTGTTTTAAGTTGGAAATAACATATTGCTGTAGTACTGGTCAATACAAAATAAAATAATATATTCCCTACACATGAACGGCTTAAATCGACTTAAACCATATTCATGTAGTTGTGGTCTGAGGACAAAATGTAGGAAATATAATTATTAAATCCTTAGTATTATGGTGATTCATTGCTAACACTTAATCCCATAGCAGTATTTCATTAATGTTAACAAATCATACGAACAGATTGAAATTTCTTTTTTTTTTTAAATAAAATTTGACATATTTCCCGAAAATATATATTTATTCAAAATTGACAGAATATAAATAATCGTTTAAAGTTTCAAAATTAATTTGTACATTCATACCTGAATTGTTGAACAAATAAATTCACTGTCTTAAAAAGTGAAACTCATAGTGGAATTTAATTTGCTATATTTTTGGTAATCACTGCCACATGATTGTAAAACGTTACGGAGTAAAGTTACGGAATCTTGTCATATTTCACAGATTATTATTATCGCTTAAAATAAATTATACAATCATTGTGTTATCACCTACATATATTTATAAAAACTGATGGAGAATTCTTTATCAATAAAATAATAATATACTCCAATATTTAGTACAAGTAAACACCTCAACAAAATGACGTTTCAACAACTAAGTCGCCATCCTCAGTTCCAGATGAGGATGTTGTCTTACTCGTTGATATGTTCTTTGGTGGTATTTTCATGGTTTATTGTTATTACGTTTGTAATTATTATGATATAAATTAAAATTTCAGCTGTTCTGATAATATCCACCACATCTTGTATACTCGTGTTATAGTCTTTCCGTTCGGCGGTGATACCCAGAGGATTAGGAGCGTTCTCTGAACTCAACTCACCCTCCCAACGCCCTCGCCGGACAGGCCTGTGGGAAACAATGACTCACCTACTGGCGCTGTGCCACAGTACCAACATTTTTTAAATTTAAAATTAAAATTAATTTTTATCAACTTTGTTTAATTCTTCATAATATTCTAAAGAAAATGAGTCCAAACGCGGCCAAAATTATGTTATTATATTGTAGAATTAAAAAATAAAGAGTTCATGGTTACTGTTATATAATTGTGTGTTTTAAATCTAGTTTATGAAGCATTTTGGTCGCGTTTGGCCTCATTTTCCTTAGAATTTTATGTAGAATTCAATAAACTTGAACTTTTTAAGTTTGAACTTGACATAAAAAAATAGTTGTAGTAGTGTAGGTCAGTGCCAGTAGGTGAATCATTGTTTATGACCGGTCGTCCCGGCCGGCTCGTCCGAACTGAGCAACTTTTAGCTGATCAGGTAATAAATCCGAACTGAGGAACATGCTAAAAAGGGTTCTGACCACCAACGTCCGAACTGTGCAACTAGCGGCAGACCTTTGACGCACGCTTGACAGATTTTAGAATGTAAAGAAATTATTTAACACTTATCTTACAAACCTATTCTTATCAACTACAAAATACTAAATCAGGTTAATACCAAGGCTCGTAAAAAGTAAAAAAGGTTAGGTTAAGTTAGGTTAGGTTAGGTTAACACAGCATATTCTTTTAATTTATACTTTAAAATTATTGTAAACAAATAAAACTTTAAAAATATCAAAAATGCTTCACAACAAAAAATACTTATACAGTGCAATTATTTTACTGTATTTTGCTTGTCTACCTGAAGGGGCAAGTTGCTCAGTTCGGATGTTGGATTAGTGTACACTTCTTTGACCCTTTACGATCATAAAAAAAAGTTGCTCAGTTCGGATGTGACCGTCCCGGCGATAGGGTCGGGAGGGTGAGTTGAGTTCTGAGAACGCCCCTAATCCGCTGGGTATCACCAATGAATACATATACTATATAGTATATGTATTCATTGGTATCACCGCCGAACGGAAAGACTATATACCGCGTATTAAATAAATCCCGGGACGGTTTAATATTTTTTTTAACCATTACAGATAGAGCTACAAAGCTTTGCACATTGTTAATGGACACCAAAACCTATTTTAGTATGTATTCAGTGAACCCCTACCTTTACAATGAACCTACCTACTACAAGGACTAAGTAGGATATCTTAAGTAAGAGCATAGGGGACGAGTTTTACGTCGAATTAAAAGCCTTTATGAGTAGATCACAATGCAAAAAGTTCAGCCAAGCTAAAATAACGTGGGTTTAAAATTCATATTAAATCAAACAAGGAAAATGGATTAACCATGATAGGTCTTAAAGAGAAAGTTGTTTGCGAATGATAGTGGGTAATCCCGGAAACAGGAAACATACTTGCTTTTAGGTAGTTGTTATTTGGGGCATTATACACTACTAATAAAGACCTTTAATTTGATGTACATATCAACCTATGCTTACGTTTAAGATTTCCGTTTGACTCCTTGAGGGCAAGTGAGCAGTCTAAAAATAGTTTTTTAAGCCAGGTATTGATTTGCAAAGTTTACATTTCATAACCTCTGCCTAGAAACATTATTAAGCTGTTTTCAACATACCTGACGTTGTTGATAATATGAACTTTAAACCCACGCTATTTTAGCTAGGGTGAACCTTTTGAAGTCGGGTTTGCGGCACTGTGTTTTACTCATAAAGGCCTTTAATTCGATAAAACCAATGCTCTCATTTAAGATTTCCTACTTACTCCTTGTGGGCTCCTGGAAAGGTAGCGATCCACTGAAAATGTGCAATAAAAGTTGTTCTGGTGTCCATTAACAATGTGCAAATCTTTGTAGCTCTATCTGTAATGGTTAATAAAATATTGAGCCGTCCCTGGACTTATTTAACACGCTGTATATAGAAATGTATACTCTTTAATTTAAGTTTAACTGAAACATCTAATTATAAACCTAAAAACTAGTGAAAATACTCAAAACTAGTAAAATGTCATTACCCATGGTATAAATTGTAGTAGGCTACTGTATTAAAAAGAAAAGGACAATTTGTGTTAAATTAATTTTAATATAAATTTGTTCCACTTATTTCCATGCCTAAATACAATAGAATAGTGTCAACGGACTCGTGGTTCGATTAATCTTCACTGTGACAGCAACACACAGTTTTGTCATGAATTGCAACTTTTGAATGAAGTTCAATGATTAACACTACAGGTTTTGTAAAGCTATTCAACAGTAGAACTAATTAGGCCTGAAATCATTTCAAGGATGTCACGAATGGATGGGTCTTAAACAAATAGTAGTAATTGACAAAACATTTCGCTAACTTTTTCACGCACTCATACGGAAAACTAAAGTTGTAACAAACAAAAAGTATTCGTCGTTAAGGAGGTTTAACTGGTAAAAAGTATGAAATCATTTTACGCCTTGTTAGGGAAATGTGATGATTTACAAACCAAACCCAAAGTGCAGTTTAGGAGGTAATAAATAGACGGTGGTTAAATATATTTTGTTTGTTTTTATTTCTTCAAATAACACGTTAACTGTGATTTTCTGTATATGCAGAGCATAACATGTAATAAAAACAATTACAAGTAATGTAATGTATGAAGGTATACAGGTATGAAGGAACTTTCAAAAGATTTTTGCAATCGGCCTTTATTAAACAATTTCTTGATCTTTAATTTTGTGTAAACACCATTTACATTAAATTTAAAATTCATTTTATGTAAAAAATATGACAAGAATTATTTGATTATTACTTGTTTTTCGTTTTTTCTTCTAATTTTGAGGTTATCTGGTTAATTTGCGAGTTGTAGTAATAACTCTTTTTTTTTAATTTGAAGATTTTGATTTTAGAATAGAATTTTTCTAAGATAGATGCTTACCCTGTATTTTTAGTGTTAACTATTTGCTATTTATATGTATGTTTTGAAGACAATATTACGAATAAAAATATAATAATAAACTCTATTTTAGGTAATACATGTGTTATATAACAGACAAACAAAATAAAAAAATAGAAATATTGTTTAAACTCTATATTTATTTTTCACAACTTTTACAGAACGAAAAAAGTAAGTTTTGTTGTCTACAGAATAAATAATTTTAAGCAATTAAACACTCAAGTAATACAGTGAATTTGAACGGACCCTCAAAACGTGTCCTTGCAGTCAAGATCATTTCTCATTTCATAGTTCCGGGTCAAGAACTTTCGTGAAGGTGGCACAGATTAATTTCCTCCGAAGATTAGCTAATTTGTGAGTTTGCTCTTTTAGGAGTCATAATTTATAGAAAACCGAGGTCGCGGGCCGATGTTTATAAACTAGCAGACCGACTTAGCTTAGTAAAAACGACAAAGCCATCCTGTTGCTTCAGGTTAAAGAGTTATTTTTATATTAGGAACAAAAATAATGCAATATTATGAAATAACGAAACTTTCTTATTAATATAGCGTCTGATAGTTTTTAGCAAATAATTTATTTTTAATACAAATATTTGAGTTGATGTCTATCGAAAAGTTAATGTAACAGAATAAATATGGAAGTTTAGTTTTTAAAGTTATTGGATAATGATGAATTGTTCATATTATTGGTATAATTTATTCCAATATTTGCCACCATATCACCAGTCCTCAACTCAACTTGGTGTTTACAATTTCTTGTCACAATATCTATCTCTGTTGCCTTGTATTTTTCCCGATCACGTTTATATGTACAGTAGTCTTCGTTGTTTTGACCCATCAAGTCTATCTACCCCTTGGGTTTCTTTCTTGGATTACTAGTTGGAGCTTTACTTTTCAACATAGTTTAGTAGGCTTTATTGACCATTTCCTGTTTTTTTATACTCTAGATTTATCACTTGATAACGCGAGTAGATCCATAGTTTCGAAACGTCGTGTAATTACTTTTATATACACAAATTATCTGAAAAATTATACAAGTAGTAAGACAAATAGTTTAATATCTGCAGCAGTATCAGGCTGAATATAACATGAAGTAGGTATTTATTATTTTTTATATGGTTTAGTTTAATACAGCTTATCTTCAGTAAAGTGTAATTGCGGTATATAGACTGACGTAAATCATATCAATGAGTACAGTATGTGTTACCTAGTTTAGAGTGCAATGAGGCCAAATATATTTCAGTAAAATTAATCACTCTATTTTATGTTATCATTTTAGTGTTATATTACTTTTTAAAAGTGACATTTCCTTTAATACATTTTGTCTTTCCTTTCAGATATTAGTCTGGATATTTTTCTTGTAATGTAAATAGATAAACTTTCGTCAAAGTAAAGAAAAAATGAAAGATTAATTTTTTTAAACAAAGGAAGAGTTTTTGTTTATGTTGAAAACTTGTGAACTCATTGTTTGACTTCATTGTTGGTAAAGCTTACATCAAGCTTTTATAAAGGGCTATTATGTTATAAACTGCATGCCTGCAGTTGAATAGAGGAAAATGAACTAATTACCTATACTCTTGATCTACTTTAGCATAAAACTTATGTAGAAAATTCCACGGCTGTGGGGAATCACTATATGAACATAACATATTTTAGATTTATTTTTAATGTATGAGTTGTGTCAAATGAGATTAGTAGATAACCAACAACTTCATAATTATTGATTTTACTTCACAGTTTTCTTCAATTTAATTTAAAATTTGTGGTTATGTATGTTTCATTGCACAAACTTAATATGTGCAATGCGAATTAGTTGTTTCTTTGAAATTAAATTATGTTGCTTTTAATTATACATCTATAATTATTATTATATAAATTTCTTCTAAGGAAACACCAAAAAGTTATAAATATTTCTTCTTGTATATAAATTATAGGAAAAGTAAACAAAAGAGTGTACATAATTTTTAACTTTATTTCGTTTATTAAAACTTGTTTATAGCATTAAGAAAATATATGAATATAATAAAAAAAAATAGAAATTAACAGCGAAACAATTTAATCAAAAAGTACCAATATTCTTTACCAAAGAGGTCAATAAAGAAATGTAGATTTTTATTATATTCTTTGTTTTCACAATTATGAATTATTTGTATTCCTGTTGAACTAATCAATATTCGATATTTGGGTTATATTCCATTGCATGTAAAGTTTGTTTCTGTCTTTATTTACTTTTGTGTAAAACATCGAAACAGTTGTTAGTGATTCTAAGGCAAAATTGATTGATTAGATGTTTCTCCAATATAATGTAGCGGATAGTTCTTACACGAAAGTTTGTATATTGCATTGTGTTACGGTTAATTTTGCCTTCTATAATATAAGATTGATCATTAACGCTGATTTTGAAGAAGAAGAAGAAGAAGAAGAAGAAGAAAAAGAGGGGGAAAAAACCTAATGAAGACATCATTTTGCACGCTGCACCGCGGGAAAAATTGACATTTTAACGTTGGATTTACTATATTCTGTTCGAAACTTATAATTTAGGACGTAACAAGTTGAGATTATTTGAAATTAAGTCGTGGAGACTTGGAAAATAGATTTATAGTTTCTTTAGGAGTATCAGAACCTTGCAAGCATTTTTTGTTTTAAGTTAAATGTTATTTACGGAATTGAAACATTCACTTGTCTTGTTATGTTACATGTCATATTTTATTCATGATATATTTTATCGGAACGAAATTCACTTGTCAGTGGTTTGAAATTGAAATATAACAAACGCTGTATCTCGAAAACTACTGATCATCACATTTTTTTTATTCATTATTATAACTTGACAATGTCGGTCGTGACTCAAGGCAAAAGTTCTTATTGACGAAAAATTTCAAATAAACTATATTAACCTACAGTTAATCAAATCTCCGTTTCATGATCATTTCAAGAGTTTAAAAAATATCAGTATTCGTTACCATAACAACCAATTTTAAATAATTAATAACAGCTGATTTGTTATAATAACCATTAAATCTATATGAGTTTGGTTAACGAACCTCACAACGTTTATTACCATACTATTTATTATTTTTTTAGAGTCACAAACAGGCCAATTGGTGTGTTTTTTTATCTTTTAGTTAACACATTTTTCGAAGAAACGTTCTCACACAAACTCGCACAAAAAGAAGCCAAGTACTTACTCTAACTGTCATAAATGTAGGAAGCAATTTTCGGGAAGCAATTTAGTCTTCATTAAATGTTTTTTTCTGTAAAACTCGAGTAACTCCATCAATTAACTAACCATGTACGAGTGTGTAACTAACAGCGATCTCGTTGTAGCCAGCAAAGTTCATTGTATGATAAAGATATAAACTGCTACACTGAACACAGTTCTCGAAAATCGAAACACAATATTTGACTGGTGTTTTGTATGCTCTACAAAAGAAAATAATATAGAATACGTTTTGTTATAGTAACAAGTTTTATATTCTTTTCTTTTCCATAGCTCACTACCGTTTCAAATTAGCAAACAAATAATTACGAATTTAAGTTCAAGAAGAATGTGAATGACGTTACAGAATCATACAAATTGGTTCTAAAGAAATGTGTGAATAGGATATCTTGATAATAATTTTATCAAAGTAAATTTAATACGCTATTAAGGTTGTGTTGTTTTCTCTATTAGTTTTTCATATCCATCATATTGATTATTATATTATCTTATTTGTACAATGATATTAATTTTATTTGTTTATTATTATTGGCATTTTCCTTTATTTGCAATAAATTATGTTTCTTTTTAGATTTGATTAAGTTTTCTTTGTACGGATTTGGTATTAGATAAGAATAATTTTATTTATATTAGTTTTGTTTAAAATTTGAGTGTATTTTATATGTTGAATATCTGATGGTCCTAACTTTACCCTTAAAAAAAAAGAGAAAATCAATCAATCAATTGAAGTAAAGTTGTTTTAAAAATCTCATTGTTTTAGACGTTTCACTATATACAAACTAGTAAGAATATAATGTATGCTAAGCTGGGTGTGTATTTATGTGAGGATGGATTTAATATGAAAATATTCACTTTTATCTCTTCTTAGAAAGAAAAATATGTTTAAGGAAAATAACAGTTGTTTAATATCACTGAAATAGTTGGTTGAAATTGAAGTTATTAGGAATGTTTGAGTATTTATAAAGAGAGGTCGATAAATATGATTGAAGGAATTTATCCAACACGTTTTCCTTATTGAAAGTTGTTTTAATGTTTTAAATAAATAAACAAACCATTAAATTGATAACGGAGTATAAATAAAGTTTATTTTTATTATTGTTATTTGTTTAAAACGAATGGCAAACACTGTAATTAATTCAATTAATCAGGTTGTGTAATTCTTAAAAAACATTTATTCGTTAACAAATAATTTAAAATGCGTATTACAATGTATATTATGTAAGAGTGAAGATTATTTAAATTTACTAATATTTTGAATTAATAATCAAATCCTATATTTGAAATTTTTAATTGTAATACTATCTCACTCTTAAGAAAACTAATATACATACTTGTATACATAATTAAATATATTAACCTTGAACAAATTTTAGTCTTAACTTTTGAATCAATAACTAAAAATATTAAGAATAAACTCAAGATATATCATTTAACTAATTATTTGTGCAAATGAAATTTAACATTCCTTGTTTGAACATAACAATTTTTTAACTTAACCTCTCCTACATTATTTAACCGTTCTTTTTACAACACTGGTGCATTTTACTCTTTTACTTATAGTTACTAAGTCCAAAGACACTGAATGGGTGTTGTTGACTTGTTGAAGGATCAATCAGCTTAAGAATGTTTTATGGTTGTTCATTTCTTGACAGTAGTAATTAACACGTCCTTGCCATGATAAATTGTCTTCCTTCCGGTAGCGGAGAAACTTCCCGCAATACACACATTTATCTGACCTCATGTTACTATACCAGTGAAGTAATGTGGATATTTTTATTTACATACTTTCAAGACAAACAATAATTATAGAGAAAAACAATCAAATAAATTGAATTGAAATTTAGGTGATTCTACGTTGTTCTTTATGGACGTTTAAAAATCGGAATTTTTTTTCTGAACTCTAATTTTTGTACAAGCTTTTGATAGTTCCTTTTTAAAATTTTAGAGCTTTGGGAATTAATCAAAACTTTCCCCAAGTAATCGGCATTTCGAAATTTGTTAATTTCCCTCTGTTCGATTTGATCGAATGGATTCCGAAATACCATAATTAAAATGTGTACTTAATTTTAATGTCTTTACTAGTTTGAAGATTTATATTTTTTGTGTTAAAGTCCAACAGGCTTGTAGATTGAAATCAAACTTCAAACATTATTGAACATTAAATGTTTTTGAATCTACAATCGATTCTTATCAGGATATCTAAATGTAAAATTAATCTGAAGGGAGGCCATGATAAACCTTGGAGCAAGAGAATTACTATAGTATTATGTGTTATATATCTGAACATTTAGTATTCATGTTAATGTACTACTCGGTAACTTTATTGGGTATATATTATTGGTACACGTGTACTTTATGTACTCAGGAATATTTATTATTATATATTTTGCCGCAGTTAAAATTCGTATACTTATAACAACGCCATGAATCATTTCTGCATACATACTAAGGAGCACTTATCTCCTCTCTAAGTCCCCAGTAAACTTGCCTGTCACCTTCCTAATGTCTGTAGAATCTTAGGAATGCCCTTCCTCTGTAGACAGAACAAACCACGACTATTAGACAGCGGGTTAGACATTTTTCAGTAAAATTCATCAGGGCAAAGATAATCTATTTAAACGAGCCGTCAAGTAAAGCTCAAGTGAACGAGTAAATGTGGTAATGAACTCGTAATAAAACCACACAAATTGGTGTGTTCCAATAAATATTGGCAATGAATCAAAATTGACCGATCGGGGTTAAATTGTACGACAGAACTGTTGAAATAAGATATTCAAGTGACTACATTTATGAATTATATTTTAGATACCTGAAATTAAACTGTAATTTCGAATATTAGCGTCCAAGAGATCAAAGAATTAATATAAATTAGATGATCACATAACAACTTTTTTCCATTGTTTATTATTCTTCAAATATTGTTCGTAATCAGTGGTCATTGTAGTTGATTCCCCTAAGGGAGTCCAAAAATCGTTAGGGTGATATAAAATACTTAATTAGAAAGGAAGTAAAGGTATTCTGTGTGAAACAAAACTCGCACACTTGTGAATTAGTCTGCAGTAACAACAATTGAATTGGGTGTAGCGATAGTGAAAACACTTTCGCTGCAGGGCCAGATCACGCTTACTTTTACGATTAAGTCAAGGCCACTAGTGAGAACCGGTTCCGCGATATTGTATCCAGTTGTTGCGCAAAGTTATCTGCGCACCAACAAAGAACAATGTCAATGCATTATACTTGACTGTTAATGTTTTGGGAAATGAGGTTATAGAACTGCATATGACTTTCATTGTTTGTATACACGTTGGAAACTTTGGTACATCAAGTGTGAAAGTGTGGAAAGTAGCCTAAACTTTCGTTTAGTTAAAAGTGGGAACAGTAATTTGAATGTTGGAGTTTTAAGTTTCTAAGCCTTGGGGTATGTGGGTAAAACGTGTTTTTAAGAATAACGTTTTTCCATTTATGATTTATTGTTTTCTATTATGAAATTTATCTTTATAATTTATTTCCAGTTTACTATTTGTATTTTTTTGTCACAAGTTTCGTCTCATTTCTTCTTTAGACAAGACAGGAGTGTATTTCGAGAATTACTGAATTTAAAATAAAAGAAGAAAGTTGGTGATAAATGTCGGTTCAAGATATAAATAATCACGGAATCATGGCGTTTTATCAAAATAAGAGAGAGAAAAGTTATTTTAAGAGTTTTAGCCTGTGCATCTTATGAGAAGAAAATTTGTTGAGGTTTTTAAAATTTGTTAGGTTTTAGTAATAAAATTTGTTTTAAAATGGTTTCTTAAGCATAACTATACTATCGAAGAAAGAAGTTATTGGAAACACCTTGCAAATCGGACTTGCCATTTGAGTTGTAAGAATGACACAAATATTCAATTTGTTTATAGTACTACTTACATGAGTGCATTGTTTTCACTACCCAGTAGTAGATGTCAAGTTAGTGTGAAATACATCGACATGAAAACTAGCGTTCCAGATATATGTTTAATGCTATTGTAATTTTTTTGGCCCTAAGTTTTGCATCGCCTCTCTACACGTTAATTTTTTTGCGGAAATTCCGCAAAGAGATAACCAAAGTTCCGGAATATATGCAGATTCAAAATATATTAAGACAGAACAATACAGGAGTGTAATTCAACAATTACTGATCCAGTTATATGTTTCATTAGAATAGGAAAATTGAGAAAATTAAAGCCAATAGTTATGAAAATAATGCTATAAGTGAAACAACAACAAGAACAAAACATTTATGAGTTTTCTTCCATGTACTTCTTATGTACTTATAGTATGATTTTTTAAAGAATATCCGTGGCGATGGGGCCGCACGGCTATCTAATTCTTCGTAAAAAGTTACTACTTTAAATGTTTTTCAAAACGTTATAAAAGCATCAATAAATTAGCACTTAACTGAAATGGAATCCTTTGTTATTGTATTTTCCTTGTGTAAAATAATTTAAAAAATATTGATTTCATTTCAAAAATTCACAGAAACTTGTATGTTTAAAAAAACACGCTTTTTAAAACTAACTCAGTTCACAATATTAAACTCATTGAAACATAAAGAAATAAATCCTAAAAACTTTCTTTTTCAGGGATATTAGGAACGAAATGGTAAAGTAAAAAGTTAAAACTTAACACAAATCTATAGTTATTACTATAGATGGTATTATTATTTTTCTAACCCTCTGTTAAATAATGGTTAAAAAAAAATAAAAAAATGCCTCATATAACCAACAATCATACTTGTGACTTTGGTTTACTTTCCATTAGCCTAGAGGAGTGAAATACATTATTAAGTAAGTTTTTTGAAAAGATAAAATATGATTTCGCGGGAATGCGTGCTCAAAGCCGAAGTACAGTAACAGAACACTCAAAATGGAGCAGGCGATACCCAGGTGTTTGTTTCTGTTCCATTTCCACTAACCAACAGCAAAACATAACTAAATAAATTAAATTCACTTATCTTATATAGGCCTACTTCACTATAAAATAATTTTATAAACTATAAAATAATAACTTCAAAATTTATGATATATACTTCAATAAAGAAATAGAGAAAATATAAACTTATTTAAACTATTATATATAACTCCAAAACATTATAAGCCCAATAAAATTGTGTCAAAAACGTTTGACACAACTGTTCTCTATTGCTGCCAAAAGATACTAAATTTGAAGAGGATATGAGACTAAATCCTCATATTATTGCTCTATCTACACAACAGACTTGTAAGGTATTGTTTACTTTTCGGGTGCATGGAGACAATGTGTCCACTAGGGAACAATCTGTACTCCAGTCGCTTGACATCGCGTACAGGTATTCTTTGATTATTACTTAACCACTCCTCCCCTGCTATTTAATTGATTAAAATTATAAATAATATTTTTCTATATAATATATCCTCGCTATTGGCTGTGAACTAATAATACTTATTGATTTAAACTGAGTTTGTGAAAACATTAATAACGCCCGTCGTAACTATACGATCACTTTGTAATTTTACCATATTGTTCCTAAGGTACCCATCTACTACCTCTGAATAAGAAAGTGTTTTAGGATTTATTATTTATTTTTACTTCAACGAGTTTAATATTGCGAACCGAGCTCTTGTAATTAAAAACCGTGTTTTTTTACATACACAAGTATACTGTGAATTTTTGAGTTTAGATAAATATTTTTTGATTTTACACAAGGAAAGTACAATAACCAAGGTTCCCATTTCAGTTAATTGCTAATTTATTGATGGTTTATAACGTCGTGAAAAACATTTTAAAGTGTAACTTTTTACGAAGAATTAGATAGCCTTGAGGCCGCTCTGTCAGGGACATTCTTTAGAAAATCATACTATAGGGTGTAGAGTGTAGGGTATTTAGATTGTTGTGCACAACTAGACCAATCAAGGAAGATATTAGTGTAAACGGCATTAATATCGATTCAGCCGTTTGGGTTAAAGAAACAATAAATACATCGAGACATCCTTCGATCTTCTTATGGATTTGGTGTTAGATAGATCTAAAAGAGTTTTACATTTTCTATTTAATAATTTTACGTATGATCTTCGAGATGTATGTGAATTCCATGCCTAAATAATTTGGTACAAACGTATAAGAAATTTATAATTTTACTTAAAAAATAATTAATACATATAAATGTTGCCATCATTAAATGGAACATTCAATCATTTCGAAAAATCTTGAGCTATTAATGTTCTGTAATGTTAACTTTGTTATTACAAGATACAAATTTGCAGAAATTATAGTGAATATAACAATTTACCACATCCATCTTTAGAGAATGCTATGTTCAACAATTTTTGTTGTTTTTGTTGTTCTCTAACTATGAAAACACTTCATGTCTCAATTGTTTTAGAATGTTGAATTGTAATTAATCTTGTATGAATCGGAAGTGAGCTAAGTAAAAAACATACGTTTGACTTTTTCCCCCAAATTCTTTCTCTGAGGAATACTGTTATTTTATAAAGATAATCGGTATAGTCTAATTGATAAATAGACGCTATAACCATTTCTTTATCAGCAACAAGTAATATATCTTTGATTCTGACTTAAATATGAGGAAACCTTTAGAAGATTTATCTCCAGATTTTCAGCTTTGTGTTAAGTTTTATTCTAATTACCAATAATTCAGAAAAAAAAATTATTCAAGTTTGTGAAGTACAGACTATTTCGTCATATCACTTTTGACGACTTTTCCTTTTTTTTGTATGTATGTAATAGTTTACACCATTCTCACATTGTCCAGAGTAAACGAAAAACTTATATACACGAATTCCAAAATGTATAAAAATGCTGTAAAAGAAATGAATAACAATGAGACAACGCGAGCTGACTTTAATGCTAATGGTTGTCATTAAAGAATTATTGCTTGTGCTTGTTATTATAAAGAAGTAAACGTGGAGAAGGTAATCCGAATTGTGTGATGACTTGATGTGTTTTAAATTAGTAGCGCGAAGTATATCTTGAACTCACGCCTGTTTTTACAGTTGACTGACTACTAGGAGGATATTAAAACTAATATCCAGGTCTGGATCTGAGGCAGGTGCTTTAAAGAATTCTCTATAGTTACGTTATACGTTTTCTAGTAGAGTTGGAAAACTACTGTGATAATGTTATTTGTTATATTTCACAACTCAAGTCGACCACATACCTTACAAAACTCATATCAACTAATTTATTGTTTGTGATAATATCTAGAAGTAAGTAGGTAGCCTACCTCTCGTATTTTTTCTGTTTAGATACACGGTTATAGTTAACAAAGCGAGATTAGATCACTCTTCATATTTAGATTAATAATCATCTCTATGTTAAATTTGTAAACACACAGATAAATGTTAAATCTCCGAAAACAAAAATATGATTTACGCCTATTTCAAAATTATTACTAGAAAATATTTTCTTACTAAACGAAAATATTCCCCTTTTCAAAATTATTTCTTTTTAAATTTTTTTTTTTCTGCAATATGTCATCTCAAATTTTGTTCATATTACATAATTTTCAACGATACTGAGCCAAATAATATTTAGTTAAATATTTATATAAATCGAAAGCTTGTGACTAAAATTTGTAAAATAAAATTTTTTATTGTAAATTATTTTCGTTATAACGAATCCGACATGTGTCGGACCCAGTAAACACCATTTGATGGTCCGTTCATGTACAGTATTTTGTAATAGGAAAAATATGTAATATCAAAAGTCAATTGGGCACAAAATAAAATCAAAGATAATCTTGCCTTCTTAATATTCTTAGAGATGCGATCTTTGCATACATAAATGTACTTGTTATGTGTCTTAAGTAGTTTAAGAAGATAGAGTACCTCCGAAACTAATCAACTTCCAATAATGCAAGGAATAACAGAAAATTGTGTATTTAGTAATTATATAAATTTTAACGTAAACATCAAATTTTATAAGCCAATAACGCGTTGGTTTTAACTACGCCCTCCCTGTTACCATCAGGGAATATTATGGAATTAAGTAAAGGTAGAGGGGCGTGCTTAAAACTGCATGTATGTATGTGTTGAACTGATTCGATCTAGTTTCCCAAATTTATTAGAATTTCTAATATATATTTTTGTTGATTTGTCTTCTTTAGGCAGAGAAATCTATCAAACAAATGTAGGGATTTTACCAGATTTTTGTTGATTTTATTGATTTTTTTTTTCCTTTCCTTAAATGTCATATGTTTTCACTGATAATTTTATAAATGTATTATGGGTATTATTTTGTAATACCTTCTGCCTGATTTTCCGAATTTTAGTATGAATATTATTTTACCTATATCGTGTGGACTTATGTTTTTGAAAGTAACTGCTTTAAAAATATGATATCGCGTTTGAGAGATAAAGTCTTGCGATTTTTCCTATTTAAAAGAGTTTTAAAATTATAATTAATTTGTTTACAATATTTGCATCTTTATTCAATTTCATATTAGCTTCTTCTCAACAAAATACTATGAGCTGAGTGTAGCTATTGAAATCAATTCGGAAACTCCATAAAGTAAACCTTCATATTAAAATTTATATTTTTTTAAATTTTTAACTAATTTAATATAGTTTTTGTTTTCCCTTAATCAAAACATAAAATGATTGGGTTTGGAAATTGTGTATTTTCAACAAAAAAGTTATCTCATGTTCTTCTAATTGATAAATATTGCAAATCGGACAAATACAATTAAAACAATAAACTGTCCTTTTCCAAGGAAAGTAAAATAGTTTAATGGCAAAAAACAAGCAACTTAGAATTAATGGGGGAAGGAACCAAAACTAATGTAGCGTAAATAGACACTATTTATGTCTGTCTTTTTCCTAGAAAGACCTCTCATTTTACTTTTTTATTTTATTGTACTACATTCATATTGTTTTGCAACCAAAGTAATTGCATTAACAAGTCATTGCGGTGAGTAATGGAAATAGAATTATGTTGGAACTTCTTAATAAAATTTACAATTATTATACTGTTCTTATTTTTATTCCTGATTTTAATATAATCACTATTAGTAACCATGAAATCAGCAAAATTTTGTATTTATTTATTCAAAAAATAATTCAATCTGTCTAACCTAATTGTATTTAATAATATTTATCCTTGTTCAGTCCCATTGATCACATAGGAGTAACATTTCTTTAAGTAATGGTAGAAATGTTTATAATTAGAAAGAAAAATGATTTAACACAAATATATTGGTACATGATATTAATATCAAGAATAAAATTAACAGGTTAATTTATATTACTGCTTTGGATAAAATTGGTGGATAGTTGTGGTGTCAGCGTTTCTTTGAAGGGAGTCGCAATAGCACGAAGGTAAGGGGTTAACGAGGACGTTTTAGAGTCACGATGAATAAATTTGAATTGTAAATCATCTTAGGACAATCCTCTTTTAGGTATAAACAGCGAAAATGCGGTTGAATATATTTCTTAATTATTGGAAGGCAGATTTGTACATTTACATAGTTAATTTTATAAATAATAAATACAATATTTTTATTTAAGTCCACATAAAATATGCAGTTCCCTGTAAATAAATGTATGAGATATTTTCATTAAATTAAACTAAGGAAAAATATTTTTGCAAAGCAAAACTGAGTTTACCTTGCGCCTCTCAAAATCCAACGTCCAAGTGGAGTAAATATTGAATATATGTAGTAGGTCGATGTCCCGAATAGAAAAGATATAGAAATAATGTTACCTATACAGAGTGAATCAGACCACCCGTGCGTAATGTATAGCGCCTAAACCAAATGAGCTACAGCCTTTGTTTGAACTTAAACCCCTCCATTTCGAGCCTAGAGAATTCAGTAAAAATGTTTTCATATCGCAAAAATACCCCAAAAGTGTTTTTTGTGGGTAGGGGTCGTTTTTGGAAAATTTTCAAATTCAAAGGTTGGTCAAGTAATACCTCACTTTAAAGGTCGTTATTCACTGATCATTTTGGAAAAAAGTATTAACTTACCTCACTGCGTATTTACAGGGTGTTCCAAAACCTCAAAAAAGTAGTGTTTTACAGTTAGTTTTATTGTTACAACATAACATAGCCTAAATAAACCAAATTTTCATCCTAGATTCATGTAAAGATACCCTTTCCAAAAATGTGCTTAAGTTGCCTACATTAAAATTTTTTTTAAATACATAGCCTACAATTTTGAAAAAAAAAAAAAAAAAAGATTAAAACTCAAAAACTCCAAATAGTAACGTTAGTCGTGAAGCACATCATTGAAAAGGTTTTTCAAAAACAAACATATTTTGTATTTAAAGTTTGACTTTATCTCTAACCGTTTCAAAACTTATTTTCCAAGACTCTTTATCTAACTTAACCTAACCTAGACTCGAACAATGCTTGCGTTTTTGTCATCGTTTCGATCTTGCTTGTAACAGCTTTCTGAACGTTATTAGATGCATTTTAACGTCGCAGCGACAGTTTAAAAACAAATAAATCATACGGAGAGCAGCCACGATTACGACTGAACTCTGATTACAAATATATATACGTGTATTTGTTTACGTAAAAATGAGTGCGATTGGCATAAAACCACTATTCAAAATTTGTTAATCGAAGATATTTATCAAAATATTATGTTTAATTAAAGTAGGGCTAGTTTATTTGGTGGCAAAACAATTATTACAATTTTTAAAAAAAGAAGATTTTTAGGTTATATTTTTAGCATTTTTAAGCTGATCATAATGAGCCATTGTGGGACGTTGTGGGGCCATTGTGGAACCTGTAGGTTAAAAATTAATATGCAACGAATTATTAACTTTTTTAAATTTCTCGCAACTTTGAAATTTATCATTTATTTAGTCCCCTAATACGTAAAACTAAGATTTTGTATCAAATTTGCGCAAAATATGATCGAAATTGCGATTCCTAACGTTTACTATTATACACATATGTAGGCTAGAACTTAGGCATATACTTATAAAACCTGGTGACAAATTACTCCTATGGTTTGGATCGATGAACAATTCATACCTTGGATGTCGCGTTTCCACGGATACGATCGTTAAAATGTGTTTATTGGGCATTCACTAATAACTAAGGTGACCAGATTTCTGAGAGACCAATGCGGGACACTGTACTTAGAAAGTTACAGTAAAGAAATATAAATTACAGTGAGACACAATTGTTTTTACAATAACGGCACTTAAAAAAAACATTAGCCTACAATGTTACAATCAAATTTACATGTTTATAAATTGTTGAATTACAATGCATTTATTTGGTCCATGGTTTACATTATTAAAAATATTTGCATTTTTCCAAACTCATAGAATGCTGAAAAACAATTAATTTTTTAATCTTTATTTGACTTTGTCACTGCTGTACCTTTCTGCAGAATGTATTTTATTGAACAAACAAGAGTCCCCTTTGATTTGTTCGTAAAACTTTTCATAAGTTAAATCAACATTACACTTCAATGAACGCATTGTCTTCACCGATTCAATCGTAAGCTGAGACTTGTTCTCTATCCAGAAATTATTGAGAAGAGTGAAAACCCGTTCTACAGGGGCCAGGAAGACTAAGCAAGAGTTCTGTGAGAGTTTTTAAGTTCTTGTTTGGAATGTGTTTGCTATCAAATTGCGTGAAAACTCCAACCCAACTTGATCAGCAGGGGTTTTGAGATCGCTCCATTCCTTAACCTTTTCTTAAGTTACATACTTTTTTAAGTAATTAATTTCTTCGAAAAGCTCGTCATCATCAATTCCAACTCTGCGGCTCAATTTGTTACAAATAATTTCAATTCCAGTGATAATTTCTTCCTCTCAAGGTGGAACTTCTTTTAACATCAACTAAGATAGATTTTCCAAACCCTTAAAGAGACCCGACCACTATTAAATATATTTACACAAGTTTGATTGATATTAATTACATCATTCAAAATATTTTCGCTACTCCCCAATTTTGTTAAGGGGGACAGAAATTGGTAGAAAATTACTTTACCCTCTTTTCTCATACTACTCCCATAAATCAGACAAAACCAAAGCCACTTCAATAACATCAACACTTTGTCCTTTCACTTTCAAAACTGCAGCGTGATGAACAAAGTAAAGCCAGAGTTCAGCACATGGATTTCCAAAGAAACACCTAGGACATTTTTCATATTGTTAGAGCATGGAAAATCTTGAATACACGCTTAACGCCAACCAACCTGTTTGAATGGTTCAACTCGAATAGTGTATATGTAAATATGATAATAGATTTTTACAACCACTAAGTCAATATCCACAGGCTATATGGATGGTGTTGATTATGTGCCCTGCACAACCAATTGCAAATACATCTTGTTTTAATCTGTATTTCACTTTAAAGTAATCATTATTTATACCTGTTCGAGCAGCACGTCCAAAGTTTCTATTAGTATTATATGAACACAACCCTACTACTTTTTGTGATAAATTGTTATTTTGCAAAATTTCTTTAAGATAGTCTGTTATTATATCTGAAGTTTTACCTGGAAGAGACTTAAACTCGAGTAGTTTAACTTGAACCCCATTAATTGGGCCAAAGAGTCTCATTAAAAGAGGGCATAATTTTATTTCCTTGTGGTTTAAAGCATGCATATAAACAGATACAAATTTTGTTTTATCTAAATCAGATTTTAATTAATCCTTCAAATAAGGAACCAAAACATTAACAACGATAACCTCAGTTTTTGTTCTTTCACATGAATATTTAGGTCGAAAACCTTTTGTAAGAGTTTAGAAGTACAGTCAGTTGACCTAAAACTTTGGTTATGGAAAACATTATGATAGGACTTTGTAGCCTCCGCTGCAGCCAGTACGGCTTCTTTTTCCCCAAATGACGCTCTTGTTACAGAATTTAGTCACCGTAGTGGATGTCGAACCTGCAGAAAGCACTTACTTGTGTTGTTCTCTGTTTACTTGTTTTGTAATGTCAGACTTCCGGCCATGGGAAACATTAAAATCTGCTCTACATTTTCCACAACGAATATCTAATCACTTCTAGTTTTTCTTTTATGTACGGAAATTCCGTTCATTGGTAAATTTACATTCTCACAGATTTCGTCTTTTAAGTGAAACGTTTAGTAAAAGTAAATTGGATGCATGGGGGCTTAACGTGTAATGAAACGCTGCATCCCATTTCTCTCTCTTATGACAGTCGACTCGACTATATCCCACCACGCTTGGCTCTTCTAAGCGAAATCGCTGCGTTCATAGTTGAATTTCAGAGTACCATATATTTTTATTTTTATTTGATTAATTTATATTCCTGTTTGGAATGATTTTTATAGATCGTGCTAAAATCATTCGCTGCGTTCATCGTTACATTTCTTACTGATAAATATTATACATTAGTTATTCGTAATAACGTAGCCTATTTGCATTCATGTATCAATATTATTTTGTCCATGTTATGTTAATATATTGTATTTGATACTATTATATTATTTGATGTATTAATAACTTTCATTACATTCGTTTAATTTTCAAAGTCTAAAATCCCACACATAGTATTTAACGGACGGTGTTTGTTTATAAAAAGCTCTCTCACTTACCTATCATTTTGAGGTACGATTTTAAAGTAAATTTTGCTCCAGAGGAGGCAAGACCTTTAATTAATTTTTAGATTGTAAACTTAATTTTAAAGTGAATAATTATCACAATGTACCTATTACTAAAATTGAGGCTTTATTTGATTGATATATAGACAAATCACAATAAGAAACATTCATTTCATACTTTAGAATAAACCAATTCTCTCTTTTGTCTAATAATAATCTCTAGAACCTCGTAATAGTAAATTAAAATATTCAATAAATTAAATATACTGATTGAGAATTACCTGACTAACCTTACGTGTTTCCTACCTATATTTTGCCGCCATTTTGGAAAGGGTTGAAGTAAAAAAACATAAAATTTTGATTTACTGTCCTATTTTTATGAAATTCAAATTTAACGTAGATATGACCATTCAGTTTTCATTACTATGAGTTATTTGTTAAAACATTCAAATTTTACCATGTATACAAGGTTCCATTTTCTTCCAGAAAAAAATTATTCAAAACGAAAGTAGAACTGATCATCCAGTTTACATTACTGTTGAAATATTTGTTATAAACTGGGAGGCCATATCTACTTTCATTTTGTATTTCTTAAAAATTAGTTATTAAATAAAACATTGCATATTTTTCTCGAATAAAATAGAAAAATAAGCAAATCCAACGAAATACGTATTTACGATATGTGTCAAGTTGTAAATATTTAACATACCTTCCTTCAGAGATTTCACCGTACATTTTCAACCTGTTAATGAATACAAGTATATACTTGTTTCGTTCGTAAATTTCCAAACCCAAAGTCGGTTTTTTCATTGTAAATCAGCAATTAATAATTTCCACACATTATTTAATTTTTGACACACTTATAGGACATCTAGACTCATCACATTTGGCAGGCATATTAGGACATCCAACTCCCACAACCGTGCCAAATGTGATGATTATAGCTATATTATAAATAAGTTAAAAGATTTAAAAAATTGTAGAAAATTTACAAAGTTAACTTCTAAAAAAGGTCTACACCTATCTTTAAAGTTGCGTCCACCATTTTGAAATCTTTCGGAGTTAAATATTAAAAATTAAAATTTTTGTAGAATTGTGCCGTAGTTCACTCATCTCGAAGTAGGTTAGAATTTGTATAGTTGAGCGAGTCAATGAGTCACACAAGAGGTTGTATATTAAATACTCATGTGAGTGCATTTTCTGTACTAAGCTTTAGATTGTTTTAAAATTTATTCAGCAAATATTACTGAAAGTTTTGACGTCATTATAAATATAATCGGTTTCATAATTAACGTAAATGTTTCCTGTTGTTAGTGTCTCGTTTTACAGTTGAAAAACTTACAAATTATACAAAATAAAGTAAAAGTTGTTATAATATCTTCCGGAAGTGAAATCCAATTAATCGAATGTGTTTTCTTTAAAAAAAAATAACTATAGTTGCCAAGAAAGTTGTAAGTTGTGGTAGTACTATTATACATACTCTCACTCGCATTCTCTGTCTCTTTCTTAAACTGCATAATATAAAGTAAATAAAAAAAAATGTTAAAGAGATGAATGTTTTATAATTCAGATTAAAATCATCAAACCACTTAACTTAAAAATACACAAGTGCGTTCAACATTAATATACAAGTTACAGAACGATACATAATATGTAAAGAAACAGAATTAGTAATTAATTTTAACAAAACAAAATACATACAAAAGATTTTATATTAATATACATGTATAATGTCATAGAAAGATGTACTGTATACATTGATAACATCTCTGAGTCGGAATAACATGGGTCGTTCATTCTGGTTGAAAAACAGGATTCTAGAAGCTATTAAAAAGGAGCACGAATATCATCAGACTTGATACGATAAAGGAACGGATTATGAAAGACAATAACAAGGGGAAAAGTTTGTGTTTTATGTGGTGAATTGTTTTCTGCTATTATTTATGTTTATTTTAGAGGCAGCAGATAGGTACCTTTCTGCCAATTATATCGCCACTCCAGTTTTTAATCAGACTGTATATTTTTTTAAATACTCAGAATGCAGTTAATACGCTGATAAGAGAGGACATGCATTTCTTGTGTCTTTTAAGTACATTTGTTTACCGATCTCTAATTTGGTGTTAATACCGTGTACGCCAAAGTAAGAAGTACTGAAATTGTAAGATTTTATTTACATATACCAATATATATGTAATATATATATATATATATATATATATATATATATATATATATATATTTACAAGTAAATGGAAGCAAAATCGGTTAGACTCGGGTAATAACATGTTCAATATGACCTCCGTTCAGTTTTAGGTAACACTCGTACCGTGTGTGAAGGTTTTGCATCATTTTGGTGAAGATGGGTTGTTTCATACTCTTCATACGCATGGTTATTTTTCCCTGGAGTTAGACGATGGTAGCTGGTGGGTCTTCACGGAAAATCTTCTCCTTCAACATTCCCCAGACTTAGACGTCAGGTGGTGTAAGATCGGGGGAGTGGGCTGAGTAAGGAAAGTTTGTTCTTATAGTGATGACGCGGTTGCCAAAGTTTCTTGAAGGAAAGCAATGTTGATTAGGGCAGTGTGTATATACAGATCGCGAAGGTGCAAAATTAACTAAGCTCATATTAAGTATAAACCCTTTCGAATTGTTTAATTCTTATTATGGTCCGTCAATATATCAGTAGACCAATATGAATCAACTGGGATATATAGGCTTTCTTGTGATGATTGTGATTAATAATAGATATCACAAACGTTTAAGGAATAAACTAATAGCAGATTTAAGGAATATATAGGAGATATAATAAATGAAAACATTCAATCAAAATATGCAGAAGATCTTGTTAATGAAGGGTACAGTCACTCAAATATAAAAAGAACATGCATTTTGTTGAAGCCACGTTTATCAAAAACATAAAGAACTCATTGATTAACCTCCTAAGCGTAAAAAAAATTATTTCAATGCAGTTTTATTTATAAAACCCTACGTAATTTAGATTATTAAAAGTAAATAACAGGATGACATCTGGTGTCTAAATACGAAAAACCCACAAAAAAAATCGAATCATTAGATAATCGTTTCAGAAAGTCCGCAGAGGTAGGACGTTTCTCTATTAAGAAAAAAGGGCACCATTTTTGTTTTTGCAGTGTCATGTTTTCAATTGTTTGGTTTGTGTTTACTGACGATGGCATGAAGCTAAAAACCCATTTAATTTAAAAGAATAATAAATTTTACTGATGGACCATAAAATGGTGTTTATAGCCCTATTTATATTATTAACTCGTGTATGAACCGTTTCATGCCGTCCCATTTTTAAAGTTTTTCAACTAATTTTTAAATTAATAAATTCAAATAAAACGTTTTCCATTAGACTTTCATGAGGTTGAATTGGTTTAATTTTGATATTATATTTTATTTTCACTGGTATTATTTTTTATTAAATATAATTTATTATTATTATTATTATTATTATTATTATTATTTATCGTGAGTATCAGTTTAGACATAATTTTATAGGCATTTTAAAGCTGCCAAAACGAGCAATTATGGAACTTTGTAGAACAAAAGGTGAAAAGTTATTTTCTAAAAACAATTTTTTTAACATTTTAAAATTTACACCTTTTTACCCAACGATTTTAAAATCCAGGTTTACATTGCCATTTTTAGCTAAATCTCACCAAAATACTACTTTTATATCAAAACTGAAATTTTCATTATTACGTCAATAGAAAATAGAAAGTTATCCCCAGTACTCTACTACTTTGTACGTTCTAAACTCAATTGTTTACTCAACCAGAAGAACTAGCTTTATCCATTTGTCTTTGCCTTTAGAATGATATTTATAGAACATGAGAACATGTCTCATTTTAGACGAATCCTTTTCAGAAAAGGGAAAATAATCCGAGATAATACTTTTGACATTCTCTTGGTTTTATTGTATTATTTAACATTTTCGTTGTGAAATTAATATCCAAAAAGTTAGAGAAAATTTAATTATGTAACTTATTTGAGAGTAGTGGTTTATTTTATACTTAGGTTTTATAGTAAAGCCAACATATGATTCTTATTTACCCCCACCTGTAAATACGTTAAATATCTCTCTCTCTCTCTCTCCTCCCTCTCTCTCTCTCTCTCTCTCTCTCTCTCTCTCTCCCCCTCCCTCCCTCCCTCTCTCTCTCCCTCCCTCCCTCCCTCTCTCTCTCTCTCTCCCTCTATCTCTCTCTCTCCCTCTCTCTCCCTCTCCCTCTCTCTCCCTCTCCCTCTTTCTCTCTCTCCCTCCCTCCCTCCCCCTCCCTCCCTCCCTCTCTCTCTCTCTCTCTCTCTCCCTCCCTCCCTCTCTCTCTCTCTATCTCTCTCTCTCTCTCTCTCTCTCTCTCTCTCTCTCTCTCTCTCTCTCTCTCCCTCTCTCCCTCTCTCCCTCTCTCCCTCTCTGCCACACATCTACGAAACCGAATAGTAATATTTCTCCAAAAATGTGTTTATACTACTTTCAGTGAGAATTTATTATTTATCAAGTTTTTTCCTAAGTATTATTTATTAAAGATAAGTTGGTACATACAGGAAAAAAACACAATGGCTGACAGGCGGGTAACTTAGGATTTTATGACATATATTCATAAAAACTTCTGAATATTTGGAACGCAGTTTGGAAACACCCTGTATAGGATGTTCTCACTTTCAAATTATGGTGATTTTTTAATTTTTAAAGATATTTTATACATTTAAATAGAGTCTAAGCTTCTTTCAATGTGTCATAAACTGGTTCAGAGCGTAAACTGTTTTTGATTAAAATCAAGTTTCTAATGTCGGCGATCAAAATTCATTTCTTTTTTCTGACAATTATTCCTGAACCGTAATTTTTAGATTTCTTCACTTTAATGTTAAAAATCGGTAAACCCATTTTCAAACATTAAACTTTTTATAAAAACCTCAAGGTTGAGTTTTTGCTGTTTACCTATATCATTCAATTTATTTTGATCCTTAGAAGTTACATTTAAGGAAAAATTGATTTAACTCGACAATCGGATTATTGAATTGTAGTATTATAACAGCTACACCTAAATTAAGTATTGTATACAAAAAAGTTAATCGTATCAAGAAATTACTAAATAGTATGGAATATGTTTACTTACTTGATTAAAATCGGTCCATTTGTTTGGGCTATCAGATGGATAATAAAGTACTGCACGGACAACAGACATTATTAAAAAGCTCTTTTTTATAAACGTATATATCTGCGAAAAACCGACATCGTTTTTAAACCTATCACTTAAACTGCCACAACCATGATCTACATCCATATTTGTTACAGTTTCTGATGACATTGGCCAACAGTTCTTACTTACATAAGACGTCTGAAATTTAATTCTCACGCCGCGGCCGCTAACTTTCATTCTAGTGTTGTTGTCTGGTAGTCGGTTTTTTGTTTCCAACATTATTTAGTTCTCATAATATATGACAATGTTATGTGTTCTTATTAAAGTTTACAGTATGAATATTCAAAGAAAGATATGTGAATCAACTGATTAATATGATAACTGTGATTATGCAAATGTAGTTAGTAATCGTCAAAAATATCGACCTCAGTTTTTTGACTGTCTTCGCGTTTTATGGCCTCAAGAAGCGGTAAAAGTTATTTTCGACATGGGTCCGTGCATCGTCGTCGTTGTTATTATAAAAATAAAGATAGAAATATGAAACTTGATATAAAGGAGTATAGTGTTTTCTAAACGAATCCTATTAAAACTCAAATTGAAATTTTCAAAATGGCGCCCATTTCAAACAGTCTTTGGTTCATATCTCGTGTGTTATTCAACGTATAACGGACTAAATTAAACACGAATGTGCAGATTTAAATTCTGCATATAATGGTACCAACTCAAATATCTACGACGACACATAGTGAAGTTATTTCCAGCGATTAAATTTTGAATCCTGACCTTCCAAGAAAATATGATATTTGTATAGTTACGAGATCTGGCTGGGCCACGTCATTGATTGGAGGTTTCATCAATATGTATAGTCTCGAGGCCCGCAAGGGCCAAGACTCTAACACGAGGGAAGCTAATGTAGACGTTTTAATATATACACATCTATGAGGTGCCTAGCCGACGTCAAGAAATTAGTGGTTTACACAATTACGAAGTTCAGAACTGTTGTAAACATAATTACCCTTCTGGTTTTGATCTACCAATACAATTTAACATATCCTACAAGGCCCAAGACACTACTACGTAGAGAAGATATGTTTGTTGTACATTCCATCAGGGGGCTGGGCAAGTACCATGATGACGCCCACCTAATTGTAGGGTTGTACTCCTCCTGACTCCGTTTTGGTTATTTGACTGATAGATATATTATTTATATACTTAAAAGTAATGAAAAATATATCTTTATTTTTCTGTGACATCAGTGAAACAACTGATAGTTACATACAAATTATAACCTCAACCTTAACTAATTTGATTGAGTCATAGTTTAAAAAAAAAAGCTTTGTTTTTCCTCACGTTATAAAAATAGAACCTAATAATATCGAGCAACGTTACGCAATCAAATTGTGTATCAATCTTCAAAGTCAGCTCTACAAAAATAATTAAAACAATCTTACAGAGATGATGAAAAAAATGTCTATCTACGAATTCAATTTAAATTACCAAACTGATCTTGACAATGTGACGCGTGTTTGAAGGGGAAAATCTTCACAAAAATAGTTCTAAAGCATTTCTCTCTGGAGTTAAAAACAACGGAATAGACGTCACGATCTTTTTGGATTTCAAGACCCAGATTTTTTAAACATGTCATAAAATGGATAATGAATCGGAGATTTTTCGGTAACAAAACTTGATGTGACGAGTGGCACTACAAAAACTCGTCACTTCCAAAATAAAAATCCAAGATCAATTCAATGTTTAATAATTTTTCAATATTCGAGGTATTTTGTATGAGGGACCTCAAAGACCGACGCGAGGTTTTTGAAAAACTTTGGAAAAAGAGTTATCCGTGTCCGACCAGAGATTGTTGACTCTTTGATGTTTCATAACGATAATGCTCCTTGTCAAAAGCACTCACTTTGAACGAGTACATAGTTTAAAAAAAAACATGCCTATGATACCAGTGTCCTCTTTCCCTGACCTTAGTCCATGGCAATTATTTATTGTTCCCAAAATATGTAAAAAAACAGTTAGACAATTAAACAATTAGAAAACTTGTTTAACATCCAAAAGTTCTTGCTGAAGATCTTGACAATAAAACTTCTAGCATTTTTTCAATTAATGAGCACGATGTCGCCACGTGTTGGTTCTCAGAGAAACTATTTTGAAGTCGATAAAATTGTGTTGTCATTAAGTTCACAATACATTTTTATACAATTACTTTCGTGCTCCATAATGTCTTTCTTTTCCAAGAATTACTCGGTATTTGACATTCAGAAATAGTTAGTAGCATGTTTTGTTGGATTTAAAAAAAATTCTTATATTTGTATTCCCCATAGTGAGCCAATAAAATGTATCTGAGATGGAATCAATTCGAGTAACTAAATTAAGTAAAACTATAGAAATAATACAATTTTACATTATTCCTTGTAAGTTAATACAAATGTGTTAGCGTAAACTTTACAATGAACTATATTTAAATCACGTAGTACTACCTTCCACTATCGTCTTTACTCTCGCTCATACACACGCGTACACATACAGCTAAACAAATTGTTCAATGGTACGCACAATCTTAGTGATAGAAAAAGCAGAATAATGGACCGCTCCATCTTACAGTGCTAAAAATAAACTTTCAATTATTTTACATATTACTTTTGAGACTCGTACCTTAAATCCTATAAACTCGTCATATCTTTAATACAGAAAACAGGAAATCATGTCTCTATACCTCGTGATGTAAAAAAAGACCCCAAAACGCCGCCATTAAATGTTAAGTTTCTCACACCTGCTTCTTCAGATTTTAATAAAATTTATAAAATTGTGGTAGAATATGAAATTATTACTTTAAATCGTCAATGTGCAAATCACTAGAGACCTAAATGCAATTTGCTCGTTGGTGAAAAGAAAGCTAATTGAATGTTCTAATAAAAATTCTTGACGCCATCATTAAAATACGATGTAAAATTTTTAAAAAAGAAAAATTATCTATGTTATTGTTTACATTCATATTTTTTTGTTCAAGAATCGTTTATTTTTTTTTTATTTTGAGGTAAACAGCGGTATCTTTTACTTTGTTGAAATGTGCCCTCTTGGATAAATGTGCTTTGAGGGTTAAAGTTAGACAGCTCTCATTACTCTTCATTAGCTTAACTGGCTTATAAACAAGGGAGTTAAACATTAAATAAAGTTGAAAACTGGCCGCAAAATATTTGAATTATTAATAAATTCCTATTAGCAAATAATCCTTTGTTATTTGTCCCACGTCAACCATTAAATTTTACCCTTAAGGACTTCGAAATAATATTAGTTTAGAACTGTGTGTGTGTATATGTGTAATTATAATTCTTAAAGATCTAGCTTAAATTCGTTAATGTATGTGTTTCTCTTTATAAATTTCAAAATGAATTTATTAAAATTCTGGTCTCAATTTCTTTTCTAATTTTGAGGATATGTTTTAAACTAACACTTATTTAAAAAAAATACTTTTATATTTTTAATAGGGAAATACTTTAATATTTTTAATAGGGGAATACACGTTCAACCATATTTAAAAGCTAAAAGAAATAAGTTATTTTGAGACTTTGTAGAAACTCACAGATTTGATATTATCAAAACATGTTTTTTGAAACTTTATAATTTGCCGCCATTTTAAAATTTATCTGACCGATGGATAGAATCAGTAAAAATTCATTTCATAGCCCCGCGTGTTTTTATGAGGGAGATCGTATAATGTATGTTTTATAAATTCCCCAATTTTTACATTCTGTTCCAAAGGAAAATCCGCTTACGGCGCGGCAGTGGATACACGAAAGTAAATTTTATAATCTCAAATCCAATTTGAATTCCAAGAATTACTCTTCATAAAATCTAATCATTAAAATAAATGTATTCTCTTCTCGCTTACTCCTTGTAACGGCTACATTATTGGAAATGGATACAAATATTTGATGGAAATAGCTTTAAACAGAGATTGATTGTTTTTTTAACTGAATCTTATAAAGAAGTTTTAAAGATGGTTTGATTGCTTTTTTAAAGTGAATCTTATAAAAAGGCCAACGCTCTTCTTGTTCCATCAATAAACCTTCCCATTCCCCTGCATATTTTTTATAATGTTTACATTTCTGTCTCTAAAAAATAGCAAATGAATTGTAAAGTACGACTTGAGAACATCTTAACTCTTAAACTTCTTTATTTTTTAAATTTACTTGAACCCTGCATTTTACTGGAAGTAAATATAAAATGTATTTTACGTAAAATTCATAACTTTGAAAATTAATGTAGTACAGTATTGGTTTTATACACGCTTGAGAACTTTACAAGAAAGTAAATTTGTAAAACGTCACAAGATTACAAGAACAAACATCAAAATGATATAGCACTCTTCAAGCTGGAGTGCGAGCAACATACTTGTAAAGCCCTTAGGTTCTTGATTTTGGGTACTATATTTTTTAATTTAGACATATTGATCTAATAACAAATTGTTCAGAAAAAGCCAATGTATAATTTGTAGATAACGAAAAATACAATGTTTTGATACAGTTCACTTAAAATTAGTGTTTTTCTTTATGTGTATATATAAATATTATTTTATTAGTAATATTGAAAACAAAAAATGTATGTTTTCTACAAATGATATGTTGGATGTTTATGAACACATGTCTGCCTATTTACATTTTTATAATAAAATACAGAGAGAGCTCGGATCAAAGAGACAGAGAGAGCATGAGTGGATCACTTTAAGCTCGGTTTTCCGCACACCTAAATCCTATTTGTTCTCTTACCTCACTTTATCTATTTTATCCTAGTTGCTTACAGACGAAAAACCTCTCATCATCGACTTATAAAAAAAAAGGGAAGAAATGAAGGTTAGATTAGGTTAGGTTGGGTTAGGTTAGGTTAGGTTAGGTTAGGTTAGGTTAGGTTAGGTTATAAACCTCTCAAAGAGAGGAATCAACTCAAGACTACATGATAAAAGGTGCAGGACATTGCTATATATATATAAATCAACGAACATTGAAATCCAAGGAAGAAAACTTAAAAATACGTAAGTATGGATTTCAAAAATATCGGTTAAAAATAACAAATTTTAAAAATATGACACCATTTTAAGCAGTTTAATTCCTTTAGGACTTTCATATAAAAATCGGTAGAGTATGGTATAGTATATAGTAAAATTATCTTTGTATATATTAGTGCATATCAATTCCAGGTTAGGTGTTACAATAAAGAGGATTAGTACATATATGCAAATTAGTCAAGAAATAAAATAAGAAGTTATTTTAAATTGCTTTGGTTTTGCCGAAATGAATGTTTTATTGGACTGTTGCCTAAATATAACTTCCAACACGGTTAAACGAGTTCAGCAACAATTTATTTAACAAATTTGACTGATTGATGTGAATATTTAGTTCAAGGTCAGAACTGAAGGTAAATTTGATTCTTGATTTAGTAATTTATTTAAATATTTTTATAGTTACGTGGGTGAACAGCGTGGTTCTTATTTAAATAGGGTACAGGTTTGTAGTTTTTGATTCCAAACTGTATTTTTTCACCAATAATTTAAACAAAATGAATATATAATTGTTGTTAACAAAATCTATTAATTAATTTTAGGTGACGGTCAAAAGCGTTGAGATTATCAACATTATTTAGTTCACGTTCAAAGCAAATTTATAATTTCTGTAGTTACTTAATTATTATAATCATTAAAGAATTTTTCTTAATATGTCATTGCAGCCGCCGTCATGGCGATGTTGTGAGCCGAGACAAACAAATAAGCAACCATCGTGACACCAACATGTTTTGAGTTGTGGTTACCGCTCTAGGAGTCTCAAATATCGCCAGTTTTCAAAACAAATTGTAAACAATATACTTTTTTTTACAATAGCTGGAACAAGTATATTTTTAAAATAATCGGTTGATAAGTTTCAAAATGACGACCATTTTAAATAGTCCCTTAGAGGGAATAACTTCACATCAACAGGTTTTCTATGTTCAACAATAGCTAATTGTGTGCAGTTTGAAATCAATATTAAGTGATATATTTGTGTTTTCTAACATAAAAATTAAGAAAATTAGTCCTGTAAACCTAAGTTTAAATCACACAAAAAAATTAAATAATAATATATCCCCCAACTAGGCAGAGTTTTAGATAAGTAAACTTTGTTTTAAATTGATTTAATATGTTTGTTACTAAAAAAGAACTTGAAATTTGAAAATGATCTACTACCTGTAGATCTTTTAATACCCTTATTTGTGCAGCTTGACAATCTTGTAATAATGACACCTGGGTCAATCAATGATGCACAAATATCCTTAAAAGAAATTAGAATTCTTCATTAGACGTATAGGCTGCGTGCCGAGTTTTTAAAATTAAATAATTTTTCAGTTGTTTTTCTGGCGGTTTTATTGAGACATTTCTTCATTGACATTCACACATCTTTTCTAACGTTTAACACTTTCTGTGCAGTGTTTGTGTACAGTTTTAAAGTAATGATGGGTTCATGTTGTTATCAGTATTTTGTCGAACAGTCACCTTCATTTGTTTCAACAAACACAAACATTTTTGAGAATGTTGTATATCATTTCTCTCTAACAAGTGCACTTTAGATTAATACATAAACATGTATCTAAAAATAAAAACATAACCATAGATCTGCGGATTCGTTACCAAATATAAATTTGTAAAAGTAGGTCTATCATAACGAGAGCTAGAAATCTCTGCTGAAGTGTAAAAACAAGGAGAGTGCACTTTAGGAGCCTTGTGACTTCTTATTTAACATCGTAATTAGTCTGTTATAATTCTTCGAATCTTACGTTGAAACAAGTATGGTTCATAGTTTTTTGTTGGGTTTTACATAACTTTTTGAGTTTTTCTTTAGTCAGTTTACAGCTTGTTTTCTAATCTTGGTTAATATGTGATACAATTATATAAATGTACATACTCGCTTCAGTCGTTTACCAACCGCGATTTCAGCCCTCGATTGCTATAAAATCCAGTTTGCACTAAATATAAACAGATTTAATTGTTTCTTTAATTTCAAAGAACTACACAAAAAACTATATACAATTAAAACTCGGTCCCTTTATCAATCATAGGCTATTCGAAATCTCGTGAAAGATGTCGGTAGTATCACTGATAAATGTGAAATTTTGAAAAAAAATGTTTCGCTTTGGAATCAAGATTTAGTGAAAAATACCAGTTGCTCTGAAGTTATATATTTTATTTTCAGCATTTGCACTTTTAACCCAGGCTTTTCCAATCGGCATTCCAGCGTGCAACTTTTGATGGATTTCTTGTTGTGTTGAACCCACACATATCATGGTTTATTTTTTGTAAAAAGTTTTGAAAGGTTTGAAAACGGACCTGTCCAATGGTTACAGTATCCTGAGTTTTCTGACTCGAAAGACAAAGAACAATTACAGTATGTTATTGCTGTCTACGAAGTCGAGCATCTCAATTGAACTTTTGTGTAATGAATGACCGTCCATCACTAGAATCACTTTAACTGGAGGCTTACGTGGAGTAAAATAAGCAGAAATGTCGATGGTTTAAAGTTCCTATACTCGTCAGATTCAGGCCGAACTCCCATTGAAACGGCAGGATTTTTGTTTTTACCTTTGAAAATCATAGGCGTTAAGTGAATGATGCAACATTATAGCATGGAATAACGAAAAAACGTTTCTCCCTTCTCTCCGGAGGTCAAAACATGGACATTTAGTAGCTAAAACTTCCTCGGGTTCATTACTAAGGTGTGATCTTGTATCTTCTATGTTGTAAATGTTCCCTGGCTAATTATATTCAAATTAAGTTTCCACTACATCCAGAGTTTATTTAATTTTTCTTTCGAAACTGCTTTAGGCGTTATAAAATTTAAATAAACAGACTTGTTCTTAATGTCATTGGAATACAATTTCATCAGCTCAATGACTTCCGTCAAAGAGATTACAATAATACGGTAATGTACACCACTAGATTTGACCGTCATCACTCTTGTGAACCAACTTGGGATGATTCAGTACTTTAAAAACTTTCAAAAACGCGCTCATGAATTTTTATATTAGATACAGTTAACTAAGAGATTAGTCGTAACTCTTTTATTTTTAATTTGTGTTGTAATTATTATTAGCCTATTACAAATAATCTACATCTGTCCAGCTGTCAATGTGTTTTGGCGTATTTATTCAAAATTAAAACATTTAAAATAAAGGCAAATTAATTGGTATTTAGAGTTATGAAAACGGACGCTCTTCAGTCGATGAAATTTCATAAAAAATATTCTTTATTTAATTACAACAGAGAGACGCAATGGGGCTTTTTTCCTTTATTTCAAGAGAGAGACCTTGGAGCATTATATTTTCTGTTAGCATTAACACTTGAAACTATTAGGAACGTAAGAATAAATGAGATTTAATCAAGATTTCATAAAGCGCTAAATTAACTTATTTTAAATGTACGAAATTGAATGAATTACATTAATCACTAAATATTCCTTGAAAAATACACAAACTCGATTGAACAACCTCACGTGTGGCCGATTTACTTCCAAAAGAAGATGGTATCTGATGCGTGTTGCGCTCTGTAGTCTCACGGCCAAATTACCTTCACTGGTGCATCTCTTCTTGAATTATCTTACATATTATGAGATCAATAACAACGATCAATAAAATCAAAGTATAAAGCGTTGAATTTGAAGTTTTGGATCATATCTCAGAATGCCATGTCATAATGAATTTTATGACATCTTAATCAGTTCAGCTGAACTAAATCAACAAAATGGTACAAAGTATCTAATTTTTCTCAAGGTAATCTAAGTTGAAACGTTACTAATCAAGTTAAACCACTTTTAAATTGCGTCATGACTATATATTCTCAGATATCACTATACACCATCCATTTCCAATTTTTTTTCAGACGACACTCAATGGTTCATGATAATTTCAATGTCAATCTCTTTCTCGTAGAAAAACAAGCGTATCCCTCTTCTCTAAAATCACATACTAGTAAAACCAAACCATTTTGGAAAATAAAATTACCGCTTCCCAAAATGTGTATTATAAGATTTACAAAACATATGCTTTAAATAATTTGTTCGAATGAACGTACCATGATCTGGAGCTTCCCTCATAAGAAAAATTCACTTTTTCACTACTCCAAACACACGCTGATATATCCTAATTTACCGCTAAATCACTCGTAGCAAGAAAGCGCTTCAAGACCTTTAAATCCCCCTTCCCTTTCGCTTTACCAATATGTTAATATTTCACACTTTCGCTATGGACGGGATGTCTTCGAAAAGAATAGTTTTCATTTTATCAAGAATTTTTTAAACCAAAGATACATCACGAAATAGATCCACAAACATTGTAATGACTGAAGAAAACAAGGAAATATTATACACAGTTTTGGTTCAGGATCTCATTTTACTCAATCACAAAATTATCTGCAAAGTATAAAATTCCAATTCATCGTATCGTGAGTCATGTAAGTTTTATTGTTGCGTTGGATCATAGTTTCGTTGAATATGACTTTAATACGAGCTTACAAATTTGTAGGGTAAAATTCAATCAGTTTACACAGAGTGCAATTTTTCTTCGAAAGTAGGCTTACTTTTTTTTGAAGAAGTAACATACATTCTTTTTGGAAATATGAATAACTCTACTTACTGGAATACAACTAACCCCAACCTTGTAATTGAAAGTCAATGTGTTTGAAGAGGCCTCTCGTTCCTTGAAGTAATATTTCCTACTTTTTGACGAAACTATTATTGTAATAATTCTTACAAATGTTAGGCTATATTTTTACTCCAATTCAGGACTTCATCCCTACATTGTGAAATTTTAATTCTTCTAAACCACTGTATTATTCACGCATTGTCCTCGACGTAAACTTGCCTAAGATAATAATTGGGATAAAAACAGTTACTTGGACTCTTTGTGGAGGGGGGGGGGTTAAAAACTTGTTGAACAGTCGTAAATCGAGGTTTTTAGATGAATTGAATGTGTATGAGTTTGTTAAAGATGCATTTGCTAAAAATGACGAAGAAAACTGATTTATTCAACAAAAATCTAAAACAACGTTTCAAATAATTATAACACTTAAAAAAACAAGGAAATTATTTTTAATCTCGTATGTAGTTTTATTATTTTACTCGTACAAAATAGTTTGAAATAAATGTCATTATATGCGATAAAGTGCCATGACTTAAGTGACACCCGGTATTTTTTGTTAGTCCATACTTTTGTTATTGTTACCATTTAACGAATACAAAAAGGTTCGTGTTCGTGGTTAACTGAATTACGGCACATAATGTTAAACTGCAGAGTCATTACAGCTTGATCACAGAGCTCGGGTCACGTCCAGTGGCATAGGCACGTTTTTCATCTTTACTAATTAACACCCATTTCCTGAGGGTATTAAATGTTCATTTTATTATAATTTATAATATTGACAATAAATATCGTGTATAGCAACCTTACTAAAATACTTAGTAAACCTTAGTAAAAGAAAATTACTTTTGTCAAGTGATTTTAAAAGTACCAAAAGAACCATCGCTGTTTGTTTTGGGTACTTTTCCAATTTTGAACGTGAAAGAATCGTTTTATTTTTACCACCGCCTTTGTTAATTGATTTTGATTATAATAATTTTTGTAAATATGTAGTTGAAAAAAAATACACTAGTAATTACTGGTACCATACTGAGATATTCCATCTTTTCAAACTGATTCAGTTATTCCATTTTTGACCGATGACTTCCGTACTGTCATTGTTTGAGTGATTGTGACTTAAGTATACACTATTCTTTATTTAAATATCTTCAGCTGATTTTCTTTGAAGTTAAGTACATATCTTCCTTTATGATGAACTTGTACAATTGACCAAGTGGGAAATTAATAGAAATTAGAAATATATTTTACCGATTTTATGACTGATTATTCGTCAAACTGTGCAATTCAGTTTATGCCCGATTCACTTTTTACATAATATATATAAAAGTAAAAAAATAAAAATAAATATATATTAAGACTAATAGTGAAGTATTTTTTTTCTAATAAATGTGTTCTCTGTAATTAAACAAAATAATTTTGAAACTAAATCCATAAAATTCATTTTCGTATTGAACAGTTTTCTTTTCCTTTTTTCCCCCTTTTTCAGAAGATAGTATGTAGGAATAAATCGAATTAAAAAATTTAAATTATAATTTTATAAAAAATATAATAGTTGATTAAAACAATGAGTTTATAAAACAGATGCCTCTAACCAGACAACAAACAGAACTTGTAAGTTTCTTGTTCACTGACCTTTACACTGACACCTTTCATTGCAATCGAATTACCTCCGTTTTCCGCTAACATAATTATCTTGTAATGTTTACAAAGCACCACACTTTAATGAGCAGTCCTGTCTGAACAAATAATTACGAATTACATAATACAATCTTAATTTTACATAAATAAACGTGTATAATTTTCAAGGATAAAATGAAGCAATAAAGCTTTAAAATATATTTAATATGGAGTTTCAACAAGAAATATCTGCTGTTACATTAAAAATTTTAAAACCGTGTATAATTTTGTCTTGTACATTTATTTATAGTCTTGAATGTCCGGAAAGTCTGCTAGATATTTTACTATTTCTTCGTTTTTCTCATCATTAATAACTGAAAGTAAATAATTTACATTTCTCCATTTTTTTTTTTTTTTTTTTTTTTTTTTTTTTTTTTTTTTTTTTTTTTATCTACCGGTATATTTTCCTATCTCAGTTTGCGTTCATTTCAAACAAACCTTTATACTAAATTTGTTTTAACTTTGTATCTTGAGATATTTGAGCTCTAGGCTATATATAGTACAACATGGTATCTTGAAGGTTTTAGGCCCTAAAAAAAATTTATACAACTTTATATTTGGGATTTTTGGACTCTGGACTAAATATAGCACATCTTGGAAATTTTGGGCTCTTAGTTTCAGTTATATTTTGCACATCTATATTTCTTTAAACCAGATGAACTAAAGTTAAATTAATTAGATTAAATTTAGCAGAACTTATAATCCAGATTAAATTTACACAGCTTTGTATCATGGGATTTTTGAACTCTAGGCTAACTATACTAGTAATTATATCTTCAACTCAATACTAAATTTCATTCAACTTAGTATCTTGTGATTTTGGACTCTAGACTAAATTTCTATTTGGGGTTTTGGGGCTTTAGACTAAATATAGTAAACTTGGTATCTTGAAGTTTTTGGACTATAGGGCGAGTATTTAGACTTTATACTAAATATGGCACAATTTGGTATTTTTTGGCTTTTAAACTCTAAACTAACTATGGTATAACTTTGTATCTTGGGTATTTGAGCTCCAAAATAAATGTCATGCAACTTAGTATCTTGTATTTTTTGAGCTTTAGACTAAATTTTACAACTAGGTATTTTGGACTGTAAAATATACAGCTTGGTACAACGTGGTATTTGGGAGTTTTTTCACTTTATACTAAACTTTGTACAACTTGGTATATGTTGGGATTTTTGGATTCTAGATTAATTTTGGTACAATTTGGTGTCTTGAAGTTTGAGGGCTCTGGACTAAATTTGGCAGCTTGGTTACTTGGGGTTTTTGGATTCTAGCCTAAATATGGTACAACTTGGTATTCTTGGGACTTTGGGCTTTTAGACTAAATATGGTCTAATTTGGATTTTGGGGGGTTTGTTGGTCGTATTCTAAATTTGCTATAGCTTGGTATCTTGTGGTTTTTGGCGTTATACTTATTTTTTAGCTTGGTATTATGGGGGTTTTGAACTCTAGACTAAATTTGGTACGTTTTGCTTGATTTAGGGTCTTCGGGTTCTATACTAAAATATTATTGGGATATGAAGGATACAACTAAATTTCACAAACTTTTAGAGTTGGTTTGCGTTTCTTAAGCTCCAAAGTGTAGCTGAATTCAACAACAGATCTCTTAGTGCGAACGTTACTGATTTATAGTTTCATAACGGGAACGGAAACTATATTTCATATTTATTTAACAAAATAAAAAATTTTAGTATATAAATGTCTATTCTTTTTAAATACATTTTGGGAATAATTCCATTATAATCTGTACTGTCTAATTGATAAATAGAGTAAGCCTATTTATTTATACTAACGAAATTATTGTCAAAATTCATTGAATATTTTTATCTTGAAACGATATGTATATTTGATTTATATTACGAATAATGTATTTATTTATGATATAGAGTGTACAAGTTTTTCACCATGGTTGCATTTTAATGTGGTAAAACTAGATTTATTGCTTTTTATTAAACGATAAAAATAACGGTGATAAAACTTTGCACAAACTTTCTCACACGCTCATCCATAAAACCAAATTAAAACTATTCACCGCAAAATATATCAGTTTTATATTTGTTAGTAAAAAATTAAAATGAACTGTGAACGTAGTCTTAGAAAATATATTTTTTGTGAATTGTATATTTAAGTAGAGACTAAACTTTTTGCTTGTGCCATAAATTCATTCTAACCATAAATCGTATGTAATTGCAATTTAGTTTTTAATGGCGACTATTAAAGTTTGTTCCTCCTCCCCCCCCACCCCATCAACTGTTCATGAACCGTAATTTTTCTTTGCTTTCGATTCATAAACTTGAACAAAATCTGTAAACCCGATTTTATGAGATTACGTCTTTTATAACAGCTCCATGACAGTATTTTGTTTTTTTACCTATTTGGGCGATAGCGACTAATATGTTTGCTCGGTCCTTAGAAGCTACGTTTTGGAAAATTTTATTAAAATTAATTAAATTTTAGGCGATAATGACTGCATGATTTTTCGCCTTAAAACCCCGACTAAAAAAAAGTTATTAAAATCATTAAAACCAATAATCTAAATTTTGTATATTTTTTTTATAACAGATATCCTCAAGTTAGTTATTGAAAAATATGTTTTAAATGTCTTGAGATGTGGCCAAAACAACAAATTTTATCAAAATCTGTTTGGATTGTACAACACTGCAGTGACAATAGACGCCAATTAAGACAGACGCTCGGGGATCTCAAAACTGATTTATTCGTGAAAACTTCGATATCAATATTATTTGACCCATCACACCACATATATGTGAATAAGTAAAAAAAACTAATTACTCGATAAAAAAAATACATAAACTATTTCACTGTATTAATACTGTGTTTATTTTTTGTCTGTTTCAGGTATTTGTGAATGCAGAATCAATGTTTTGATATTAAGTGTAGAGAAGTATATTTTTAACAAGTAAAATACTATTAGACGATTATTTACTTATTTGTGAAAATTACCGCAGACATAGAACCATAACGTAAGTTCTCTTCCCCTATTTTTTAAATCATTTTATCATGTCGATTTGGTACATCTGATACACAATACTATGATTTATATTTTGTCCGCCATCTTTGATTTAAATCTATATTTCAAACGATGGTCGTGTGAGACCTGATTAAACATTGTATAGAAAATGTTAAGGTTTGTGTCATAGTCGGTTTTTCATATCTGTCGATACAAAGCCATTAAAAAAATTAATAAAATTTGTTATAATTTACCTTTTTTAATTCTGTCAAGGGTACTTTAATGTTTTAAACAATTTGTGACACAGACGTTTTCTTTAGAACAGCTTCAAACCATTTTGTTTTATGGTTATGTAATTGTTATCAACTTCAATGGCATTAAATAGAAGTAAATAATGTAAAAAAAGATCAGATAAAAATATCGTTTGGTCCCAAACCGATATGATGAAATCCATTGAGATAGGGGGGGGGGACCACATTTAATATTTTTATTACAACACGTTATTTGTGATTTTAAAATGTTTTCATAATTAGTACCGTAACATAATAAAAATCATTCTTTACATTCCTGTACTACAAACAAGTTTGTATGAACTTTAGAAAGTATAAACATCATCTGTTTATCGTGATGTTTACAACGATGTCGCGGATGTTACCTCGGCTTAGTCTAACATGTGCTAAGAGAAATTGATTTGTGAACTGGATTGTCAAAATACCATGATATTGATCTTACATTTCGACAGCTCATCACGAAGTTTCGATAATGAATGCAGTTGTACAACAATAACGAGTTTAACAAGTTAGAATTAAAGCAATTCATGATATTCCTGAAGGGTGAAGCTTTATAATTTAATATTACCTTCAACTCATATTGAAGGTGATTTTTGTCGAATCTTAAGTGTTTACTAGAAATAAATATAGAACTTTAGTAATGACTCATGAATATTCAAATGGAATAAATATAAGTCCAAGGTTATGATAGGATCTGTGTGATTTTAGCCAAACTGATGCAATAAATTTATTGATAGAACTTGGGTGTTTTTCTTTATGTTTTATTTTCTGTTAAATATAGTATTTACATTTTTGTAAGATTTAAAATCATCTTCTTTCTGAGATTTAGTTACTCAGTGTACGGAGTATAAACAAAGTTAAAAATTTCAAACTATAATTTTTTCCTAATCTTTACTTCAAGAAAACTAAAAATACTTTTCTACAAGCCCTCCGTCCATCATTTTTGTTGTCTGTACGTAAGCATGATAGTGGTTACAACAAAATAAAACAGAAACATAATAGTATTTGTCATCACTAGGACCTAAAGTGAAACTTTTCAATACAAGCTCAAGTTTAACTTGGAAATGAGCGGGGATCGAAAAGCTTCTTTTGGTCCCAGTGATGAAGTATATTTTTCGTTATACTGCAAATAATATAAGAAAACAATTTCACAAAAACTAAAATGTTATAACCTATTTACCTTTAAATCGATGGTAACAGCTGTTTTAACGGTTATTTACAATCAAGAGAAATCTTGTTTTTTATAGATGCTTTACAATCGTTAATTAATTCGTATAAACGAAGTAACAGCTGATGACCTCGACTTCAGCTGATGTTTTTTGGTCCTGGGACTGAAAAGAACAACTTTAGCATCTCAATGCATGTATTGAAAACAGCTAGCTGTTTTTGAAGAAGTATGACGAAAAATTTGTTAGAGTTTGCTCATATAGAATCCTATTCAAATTCATAAAAATCGAATTGAAATGGCGGCCATTTTAAACAGTTTTTTGTTAATATCTCGTGTACATCCAATTTATAACACACTAAATTAGATACAAGTTTACAAATTTAAATTATGTATGTAATTATTAACAACTACGTATTTTCACGATATATATCTTTGACAAATAGCGAGGTTATAGTCAGATTTTCGAAAGTTACTCTCCCAAGAAAATCTGATATTTTTATATTTATGTGATCTACCGTCGCGAGCACAGCGAGTGAAGGCTCTGTCATATATATATATATATATATATATATATATATATATATATATATACACTGACATAAGAGAAGCTAGTGAAGACTTTTTAACACATCTACGAGACCAGTTGGAACTTTGTTGATGTTAAGAAGTCGTGATATACACAATTACCTTTGTAACTGTTTTACCGTATCCTGTAAAATCCTTTGATTTTACATATCTTACAAAGCCCAAGAACCAACTTTTGGGTATTACATTAGGAAGATTTACTTGGATTACATTGTATGATCGGACTGTGTTAGTACCATGATGGCTTCCATTAACTTGTTTCATTTGTACGTAATATAGACCTATGTGTTGGGTGGGAAAAATCTATATTTTCGAGTAATTACATCGTATTACATAATTATTGCAAAGTTATTCAATTGTTCTTTGTGATAAAGAAAAGACTAACTACGTCATCACATCGGAGTTCATTAATATATATAGACAATCATAACATTATTTTTCAATTCATTTTATCATTTCAATGAGTTTACATAATCACGATTTTGACCTTTGTATTTCAACTTCGAACTTTCTCTACGCTTCAAGTTTAATCTATTTGTTCCTCCTGATTAACTATGGTAGTTTGACCTTAACGTACTCTAGTTTTTGTAATATTATTATGTATATAACATATCTATTACAATTTAACTATCCCCTCTCTTTCTCTCACTTTGTTGTTTGTTAATAAAAATAAACTAAAATTGTATTGATTAAAATCAGACGTAAATTAATCTAAAATTTTATTCGTCATAGTCTCTCTCTCTCTCTCTCTCTCTCTCTCTCTCTCTCTCTCTCTCTCTCTCTCTCTCTCTCTCTCTCTCTCTCTCTCTCTCTTCTCTCTCTCTCTCTCTCTCTCTCTCTCTCTCTCTCTCCCTCTCTCCCTCTCTCTCTCTCTCTCTCTCTCTCTCTCTCTCTCTCTCTCTCTCTCTCTCTCTCTCTCTCTCTCTCTCTCTCTCTCTCTCTCTCTCTCTCTCTCTCTCTCTCTCTCCCTCCCTCTCTCTCTCTCTCTCTCTCTCTCTCTCTCTCTCTCTCTCTCTCTCTCTCTCTCTCTCTCTCTCTCTCTCTCTCTCTCTCTCTCTCTCTCTCTCTCTCTCTCTCTCTCTCTCTCTCTCTCTCTCTCTCGAGTTATTGGTCACAATGAAAATGAACTATGCTCACCGTTTAAGAAATCGAATATCTTATAATTAACCAATTGGAATATGAAGGTTTATTACATTATTATATTATATTACAGTGGTCACCAATTAAGTTTCATGAAGGTCCGTTTCAAAGTTTTGCCGAGCATCCGCGGTCCATTCAGGGGAAACCACTGGGGGTACTCCCCCGACATTTTTTAAAAATTAACAATTTAACTACATTAATTTTAATCATTATTCAAATATTTGGGATAGTTATTAATCTGTATCTATTTCGATATAATGTTCTTCAAATTTATTGAAGTTTGATATTATGCCATTGATCGATTAAAATAAAGGCCATTATTTAAATCGGATTTGGCAATAAAAATTACTTTATTAAGTATGTTTACTTATAAAAAACCTATTCTCGAATTTAGTCCTCGACTATATCTCTTTTGTTATTGAAATACCAAGATAAATTAAATTAAACGTTTTACTAGGTATAAAATAATTGGGTAACCGGTAAAATAATACAACAATATTAAATCAAAAGCCTACTTTTTATTGAGAGTTCTATAATAAGAAATAAAATACATATAAGTAACTCTAATAAAAAATCAAACTAGTTTAAAAAGTTAAAAAATCAGTAGAAAAATGACATGTTAAAAAAATTAACATATGTAAAATAAAAAGAAAAAAATCACTCATAAGAAGTTGAAATTACAAATAAAGTGATTAAAAAGTTTACGATCAGTGAGAAAAATGACAAGTTTTATTTTTAACAATCTTCTTAAAACTTGGAGTGTAGTTTGTGCAGCTTATTCTCATTAATGTTTCGAGATGGTCATCTGTGAGACGGGATCTATAATGATTTTTAATAAAAGTCATTCTTGAGAAAGCTGCTTCGCACACATATGTCGATCCACAGTTTGATGGCGAAAGTTTTCAATTCTGGATACTTTTTGTCACTGACATATTTGATCCAAAATTGGTCGCATTCAAGAGTGTCTGGTACTTTAGAAAAAATGTCTTTTAGAACAAAATCTTCCTGGTACTCGATAAGTTCCATCTGCAGGGCAGCTTTGTTACTCTTGAAAATATCTGACGCTTCACTGGTCCACACACCATTAGGTTTAAGTGAAAAACTGTTGTTTAACAGTTGCAACAACATTTTCAATTTTGTTGAAATCTGTAAATCTTCTTTGAAATTCTAATTTAAGTTTATTCATGAAATCAGTGAACTCGGTGATGTCAATGTCCTCATTGCTCTCACAAACATATATAAGGAGGGGAAAGTGAAGCAGTGCTCCACTGATATCTTCAGTGAAAAGGTCGATATTTTTAGAAAAACCTCTAATTTCAGAGAAAAGTTCACACACAAGTTTCCCTTTCCATTGCAGCTTGAGATTTAAGAAATTAATATGCCGAAATATGTCTGTTAAAAAAGCTACGGAAGCCACGTTTTATTTAGTTTCGAGGAAGCCTAAATGCTCCTTTGCTACTTCTTGATCACTACTTGAAAGAAATTCTTTAATGTCCTCCAATACTGCAAAAAATCGTTCTAACACCATGCCTTTGCTTAGCCATCTGACGTTGTTGTGGAGAAGCAAATCGTCAAACTGAGCATTGGTTTCTTTAAGAAATGATTTGAACTGGCGATGCTTGAGAGATGATTTCGCACGTAAAAAGTTGATTATTTTGATAATAGCTTGCATCATACTCTTCAGATTTGGATTCAGAGTGCAACATAAGACACTTTGGTGAATGATGCAATGGTATGAAATTAAATTTACATTGCATTTAGAGTCACTGCCAAGTCTCTGATCTAAGCCTTTTCTGCATCCTATCATTGCTGCTGCGCCGTCTGTGGTTACCGATATCACTTTTTTCATATCTAAGCCAACTTTGTCGAAATAGCCCATTGTAGCCTTGTAAAGATCGTCTCCTGTAGTTGTTCCTGACATCGACAAAATAGTCAGCAGTTCTTCATGAAGTTGTTCATGGGTGGTGTCAAGATAACGCACAAAAATAATTAGCTGTGCTGTATCTGTGATGTCGCAGGATTCATCCAATGCCAAAGCGAAGCAATCCGTAGCGGCCAAAGTTTCCTTCAAAGTTTGAAACTTTCCTCTCCTAAAACTTGAGTATTCCTCGTGCTTGAAGAGGCAGATAATGGAATATGTCGCAAAGTATCAACCACATCCTTTTTTATTTTCGAACAAAGCATTTCCTGCCTCCAGTATGCACTCTTTTACTATATCAGCATCACTAAAAGGCTTCATATGTTTGGCGAGCGTCCAAGAAATTCGCAAAGAGGCCTCGGAGCATTTTTCTTGCTCGGTCATGGACCGATTCATTATTTGTGTGGATGTATTGTAGTTTGAAAGTAAGCTCTGAATTTTAGTATTACGGACATTACTTCCCACAGGATATTTTTCTTCAAACGATTTATGTTTAGTCTCGTAATGTCGTTTAATATTCGAACTTTTAACAATACCTACAGTATGAGTGCATATTAAACATACCAGTACTGCTCCTACTCATTTTTTTTCGTTGATCGGTATGTCATCGCGGTCCGCACAAAACTAGCCGGCGGTCCGGATCCGGACCGCGGTCCGCCATTTGGTGACCACTGTTATATTATATATATTAGGTTTATTATATTATACGATACTTATTATATTATAATTTCGGAAATATTATACAAATCAAAATTATGAATAATTAGTCATACCTTGGATTGTCAACATATAAGGAAAGTTATTAAATAATGATGAAGTCCAAATATACTCTTTAACATTAGCTCTGAAATATTTAATTTTATTTGAACTTATTTTCCAATTACTTTTGTTTTTTATCTTACACTATTTGCTCAGGGGGAGCTCTTTAATAAACAATTAATACAGTGAGTGAAATTTTTAACAATACAGAGATTTAGTTTCCAATTAAAGTCTATAATTAGTACAATACCAAATCCACTTTTTTTGTATTCCTATGTAAGTAATCCGGTGCTGATAGTTGAGTGAAGAACTTTCACTTTATTACTTGTTAACGATGTTCATCAAACACTACACTGTGCTACGTGATTTATTAATAAAATGATTCACTTGAAATTACCATGAAGATGCACTCAACACTTTGTAGATGTACCTCTTTAGTACGGCAACGAAGATTACTAATGTGTTAAATACTTTAACAATTATTACTTTACTATTACTATAACTGGAATTATAACTTTTTATAGGAAATACCAATTTCTACATTAAGAATACTTTTGGAGTTACTTCGCCAACCCTATGCTGTGAGTTTCTCTCCAAGACTTCCCTATATAATGTTTTCTTTTTCAATGCTAAAAATCCTTACTCCTTCTCTCTTAATTTACTTTAACCAATGAACGTAAGCATCTTCTTTCGGTCAGCCAATCAAATTTTATAGTTTCAAAATTGTGACCGTTTAGAAAACTGTTGTTCCGTTACTTTTTATGAGTTTTGTGTGTGATTATCCTTAAGTTTTTAATATTATAGTTATTTATGACTTAATTGCCTACAATGATTCTGGGTCTAATTTAAGTGTTTTCCTCTTTTTTTTTTTTTTTTTAAGTTGTGAATGGTGTCTGACTGATGTATAACATATTTCCCTAACGCTTTACCTTTGCCGGCGATCACTAAACGTTTAACATGTGTCCAACAAATGTATCTATTTCTATATTCTTTTTAAAATATTAGACCATTACTGGAAAGCTTATTGATTTCGTTATAATATATATATATATATATATATATATATATATATATATATATTATAACGAATATATAGTATATATTATATTATATATATATAGTATGTATTGTTAATATTTAGTTGAAAAGATAACCCTTTGATATTAATTTTATCTTTTTAATAGAGGTTGTGTCCATTCAACTCAATTCTCTTTCTTCCTCTCGCACATATACCCACACTCTGATTCTCTCGGTGTAAAATACTCACCACAAATAATGACATTGATCAGTCAATTTACCCTCTCTCTTTTTGACTCTTCTCCATCTCTCTCGTCTCGGATTATACATTCGCCAGCCAATTAATTTGCTTGACGCTTGCTATCGGAAATCAAAATACTAATATTTTATACTCTATTCACTAGTGCGGTATTGTTAGGATTAGGTTAAATTATAATACAAATACTGCCGGACATTATCTGATTCTAATAAATCTTCGACAGGTCAATAACACTGCAACGGTATTTAATAGGTTATGTGTATTTAATTATGTACTTTTATCGAACGAAGAGATGTCAGTTCAGATTATTAAATGTATATTAATATTTTAAAACTGTGGATTGCGTCATTTATTCCTCCTGGCTAATAAAAGGACAAGATTTGGCTGTTAACACTTATAATTGTTTGCATGAAATTCTTCCCGTTAGGAGAAGATTAGTGTGTTTCTGATGATGATGATTGTTCGGTTGGGAGGTAGTCGCTCTCCCGAATTTGTTTATCTTTCAATTTACCATTTTGCCTAATAATTCTGAAATTTTCTCTGCCATATCTAAAACAAAAATATTAAAAGTGTCAGCAATAAAATGTGGGCCCAAAGCGTTATCTAATTCAAAACTTCATTTCATTCGTATATAGTGTATATATATATATATATATATATATATATATATATATATATATATATATATATATATATATATATATATATATATTCGTATATTTTACCCAAATGGAAAACAAAACTTATCTGCGTAGGAAATTCCCAACTAAAGAATACAACTAGATTAAGTTAACCGGCCCCAGACACCGCAACCATTGGCTTATTGTGCAAATTAATACAATATACTTGAACACTTTTCTTACACTAAATATTGAAGACAATAGTTCATAATACTGTAAGCATGTTTGGAATTTATGATTGACTATTAATAACAGACTAATTTGTACTGAACTAATTTAAAATGGTACATGTCATACGTCAAACTAGAGTACCGACTTGACAAATCAGTTTGTCTTTCCCTCATAGGTTTGCCTTAAATAAATAGTTAACATGTTCATCAATGACTGTCTAATTACCTATTTTAAAAACAGATGTTAAATTCCAAATCTGTAACTTAAAACAACACAAATATTAAAAAAAAAACTTTTATAGAAATGGGACACTAATTAAAAATCTAAATATTTGGCAACATATTTTACATTGCTGTGTGTGTACGAGGTATGAATCGATGTCAAATTCAAATTCTGCAAACTAAATAATAAATAAAATAATGAGCTGCATATATTATAAATTTTGTACCAACCACTTAATAAATTTTTCTTTCTCCACCACTTTATCCAAAATCTAACCAAACCATAGGACATCAAACTACAAAATAAATTCACTGGAAAGCACTTTTCTTCAGAAAATACATAATAATCAGTTTCACCCATCTCCTAATTCATGAACTAGATATACGAGTAAACTAACTCGAGCAACGAAATACATAAACGGTATGAATTCTCAAAATATTAATACATGTTTTCCAAATATTTATGAACATCCCAATTTTTTTTTTTCAATTTGTATCCTTTAAGCAATTTTGTCTTAAATTTAATTAACCTCTAGGATATTTACCCCCTCCAAGGGATCATCCTTATCGTTAAATGAAGCGTGGTAATCATTCGCCACCCTTACTCTATTTTGATTCGAAATCCTTAAACGATGTTGCCGAAATCTAATCATTCCATGGAATATACTCTCCAAAATAAACGGGATTTTTAAAATATGCCGTTGACAGATAAACAATATAATGCCCAACGTGTTTCTAGAACCTCAAAACGTCAAGAACCATCGAAAATGAAATATAAATATTTTAGAAATATCATAATATTTTGGTTATTACGTAATTGGAAAGTAGAGTAAAAGAAAAGGGTTACAGTGTTCATAATTTTAAATCACAGAATAATATTATTATAATAAATCTTGTACTGTGTCAATGTGTCACTTTTGAATAAACCCCTGCAAGATTCTCTTCTTACTTTTGATATCCAATTCGCAGTTGCAAAAGTATTTATGTACGGATTGTCTAAGCTTGAATTGATTTTCCTAGGAGTGTGATGAAATGAATTTATTATACGGGGTGTTTCAAACATGGTATAAAAGTGTACTATAAACTAACTTACATCTTCCAATTGCCCTATCTGCTTTTGTTTCGTGTCATAGATCAATAATTTATTTGTTTTATAAACAATTTTATTGTTAACAACAAACATAAAAGGAATCCAAGATAAATGCATTATATGTGTTTCTTGCGTTTTTTACAAATTATTTATATGCTTATTTGTAGCACAAAGAAATGTAAGTGAAAACAACAGGGAAATACAATTTTGGGCCAACATTGAGATATTCATAAAATTTTAAATACAAAAAATATTCAGTTTTTTAAAGACCCTTCGTTTGACGTTCAAATCGACTTACCGTGTAATTTGAATTTTTTTCAAAAAATAGGTTAGGAGATTTGAGATTTTAAAAGAACTGCCATTGTAGCTCATAATTTCAGCCAATGTCGGGTTATGACTTATTTTGTATATAAAAGAATCATAATTTATAATGCAGATAAACCTAAATTCCAACATTCCAGTCTGACATTAAAAGGTGAGAAATAAAAAAGAACCTTTATTCGTAATTGTTTAATTTTTGAAGAGTTTTATAATGCTGTTTAATGTAACCTATGTTTAGAAACATATCCGCGAATATCCTCTTTGGGAACATCGAATTCGATAATAATATTTTCTCTAAATTATTCATATAAAAATTAATAATAAAGAACTTTACACCAAATTTCTAGTTTAAATCCACATTATTGGTTTTTCAAACGATTTTTAAAATATATATTTTTATCAATACAAATTTGCTATTAATTTTGGTATTTGTAGACACATACATTTTAATATTATTTTAATTGTTTCATTTGAATTAAATTTGATGTTCTTAAATAATTAATGATGCTAATTTTTACATTATGAATTATTTAATTGTTTTATTTTATAATCTTTTTTGTGTGTTTTAATTTAGGTCTGTTAATAGTAAAACTTGAAAATAATTTGTACTTTTTGTTTGTATAAGAGATATAGGAATAAACTTCGCCTTTTAAATAAAGTTGATAATCTCTCTTTCTCTCTATCTTATCATAAAAAGTATAATTTATTGTCCAAAGTAAATAAAAGAGAGGACCGACTCTTTGGCATTTAATCTTCAATAATGATTTGTTTAATTCAATTCCCTTTCTGTCACGCAAACACACACTCTGTTCCTTTTGGCGTTAAATAGAATACAAAAATACAAATAATGACATTCATAAATATGACTATTATTTGGTCCCCCCCCCCTCCTCAAATTCTCTCACAAAATTTAACAAACATTTAATCTCTAAAAATCATTATTAGAATGATTTATTTGGTCACAGGAATAGGCTGTCCCACTTAAACACACAATATTCAATGTAGAAAAGGGTATAATGTGCCAGATAGGTCAGAGAGATTTATTTGTCACAGGAATAGGCTGTCCCATTTAAAGACACAGTATTCAATGGAGAAAAGGGCGTAATGTGCCAGATAGGTCATAGAGATTTATATTTCACACAGATAAGCTGTCCCATTTAAAGACACAGTGTTCAATGTAGAAAAGAGTATAATGTGCCAGATAGGTCACAGAGTTTTATTTGTCACACGAATAGGCTGTCGCATTTAAAGACACAGTATTCAATGTAGAAATGAGTATAATGTGCCAGATAGGTCAGAGAGTTTTATTGGTCACACGAATAGGCTGTCGCATTTAAAGACACAGTGTTCAATGTAGAAAACAATATGATGTCTCTGATATGTCAGAGAGTTTACATTCCAATCTGAGTTACAGCATTACTAGCCATAATGAAAAATTAAAATCTTATCACGAAAACTTATCTTAGTTTTTAACTTAAAGTTTTTTTTATAATACCTGTTGTATATGTTTTGTTTTGTTTGTACATATTGGATGTTTTAGGGGATTTTTTTATGCGCCTAATAGCCTGTAATATATTTACTCCAAAATAATTGGGAATCACTTTTCACTCGCCCATTTAAATTCCAAACCCTTACTCAATTTCCACCGAAATATAATCATTCCTTGGGACATACATCCCATATCAAACTTTAAAAGTTTAATCAGTCCCTTTACCTACTCTTGAGATATCGTTTGACAGAAATGCCGTAAACAGACAGACGGTGTACACCCATCATACTAAGGCGAGTGATTCATATGATCAACAGATTGAACTCGTTACCCTTTATCGTTTTCTCTTGGTTATGATGGTTTCCCTCTCTCATTAGTGTAATAGGTAATACAATCTGCACGTTAAACAGTGCAGTTGCAATTACTAAGCCATAAGGGATGAATAGTCTAAATATATCTGTATTAAGACCCATTTCAGTAAAATCCAATGCTAATGGGACTTTTACACGAAGAAAATATAAACTTTTACTTTACGTAGGACAACTTAATATAATCCCGTGCTATTAATAATTATTTGATCCTTACCGTTTTATTTTACAATGATTCCTTTGATGCAATTTATACAGAATAAATGGTGTACAGACATTGCACTAACTTTCTCAAATATACATCTACAAAACCAAATGCTAAACAAAAATAACATTCCTCGCTATCTCTTCAAAAATGTTTCAATAATACTTTCACACGAGAAAGATAAAAATGTAGTTTCCTCTATTATATAGTTCCCTGTGTATTGCATAGAGAAGCTAGGAAATAATGATTTAAAAAAATATATAAATAACGATATAAATATTACCTGATAGATAAATTTAATTAGAGGCTAATCTTAATTCGCTTGTTCTATAAACTCTTCTTAAGCTTATTTGACAATCAAGTTTCGTTTTAGTTATGCCAATTATTATTGAACCACATTTTGTTTGTTTGTGTTTGTTATTTGAGATTTGGCAAACAGGTTTAGGTAATTTCACCAAAATTTGAACAAAAGCAGTAGACTTTTTGCCTTAGGTATTTTGGTATCATTCTGTGAGACCCCCAACATGCAACTCGTGATCTGTCGTGGATTTTTAAAATATTAGTACTGTACTATATAAATCGTCTTTTTAATATTCCACCAATTATCTGCATCAATGAGATAATAGCATTTGCTTGTTTTGTCTGTCGATAACATTAACCCTCTATGTGGTATTCCGCTGTGATTCTAGTGTTTATTTGACAAGAAATCGCTTTTTTGCAATTCAACATTTACTCTAGTATAAATCATCCTACGGCAATAATTTGTATACTGTTTTAAAGATAATTTCCCATAGATTTATACCACACAACCAAAAGTTCATAAAATGTTAACAATTTTATTTAATAAATTTAATAATTTAATGGTGATTTTTTCAAATTAGGCAAAACATTTCCCCTTTTTTCGTAAAACTTTTTTTTTTTCGAAAATGTAACAAATTAATTTTTTTCTTCTACATATATCACAAATATTATACAAAACTTTTGTATATCTTCAAAAAAGGTGCTAAGTAACTGATTTTGGATGATATAGGTTCTGAAAAAATGTTTACTTCATTTTTTGACACCTAACATATACTTACTCCAAAACCGTTTCATAATTTTTTTTTTTTTTTTTTTTTTTTTACACAGATAAATACTACGCATCTTTCTGAGAAAAATTATATCCTACAAGTTAGGTTTTGCATAAAATTATTATTTTTTATGAATGTTTTAAGAAAATAAACCATTTTAAGAAAACTTTTGGTGACATTGCCACTTGAAGGGTTAATAGGCCTAAAATGTAATCTTATTAAGTTGAGCGTGTTGCCTTTAAATGCAAAGTTAAATTGTTCACATTTAAACATAATTTGGTCGTATTTCAACAAAAATATGAATAAGATAAAGAGTTCATGAAATTTCTCACACACTTATACACAAAACCAAATAATTTTGTTTGCAAACAAAATGTATCCGTCGCTATCTCCTCTAACAATCCCAGTTCGGGAGGTGTTTCTCAAAAAGTGAAAATATCTCAAAATCGGTCCCATATATGTCGCTTAAATTTTGGTGATTAGTAAAAGTTTACGCCAAAGACGAAATTTGTTATCAAATTTGTTCAACTATTTCAAAAACCTGCTTATACAGTTTAGTTTGTTAATATACAATGTCAAATATTCATTCGAGATCACATTAAAAATAATCTGTATTCTCCCAGTTTCGCCGAATTCACTTCTCTTGATTTTTATCTTTGTGGTTTAAAGAAATTATGCACATCTTCAAGATGTCACTCGTGAAAACAACTATGTCAAACTTTTCTCCCAACATCTGAAAAGATGAAGCCCATCGCTTGTAAATTATGTTTAAATGCAGGAAAACATACTTCCAACTCTTGCATTAAATGATTCATTTTGATTTTCTCAATATTTTCGAAAGATTTATGTAATCATTTTGAGCCAAATAAATAACACCACAAAGATGACATTTATTGGTGTTTTGAATCTCTCAGAATTTTAGAATGGATTTAAGGCAGTTTTATGTTATTTATATCCTTAATAAATTATTAATGTTAAATTAAAATCGCAGTGGTTTTCTAGATCACCCGTATAAGAGTAATTTTACAGTGTGGAAATAAGCCCTACACATCCTGACTAATTTTGTAACGACTAAGTAGAGATTTAATACTTTTATAATATTTCATGGATCACATACTCTATGCTTTTTTTGTTACTTTTTAAAAAATCTCTATTTTGAGAGGGAGGGAGGGGCGGTAACTTCAAACATTGTAAATAGCAACACTCACTTCATTTTGAAGGTCTAACAAATACAAAACAAAATGATTCTACGACGACCCTTCCTAAATGTCGGGGCTCAAAGTTTATATAAGTCCTACATTAACATTTTTGTGGAATGAACATTCAAGTGACTTATATACCAATATTTTTGATTATTTGACACTGTTATAAAATACAATTCAAAACCTACCGTTATTAACTTTTTCACCCATTAGTACATTTTTCTAACGGCACTGGGAGGACAATTCGAACATTAATTAAACTGAAATCAGATAAATTTTAATTTTACTTTGTTACTGTACCTACTAATTTGAAACATAAACAAATTTATTGGTATATAAACCACTTATACAATTTATAGTAATTCCATGGCATACACCATGACACAATTTTAATAAATAACTTATTAAAAAATTTAATTACTTCCATTTTGTATGGATTCGATGGTTTCCGCCATTTTGCTTGTTTTCTGGAGACCTTTAAAATGAGGTGTAAGAAAATGAATGTTGTAGTTTTAAATTTTTAAGGTTAAACAGGTTTTAAATGGCATTTCAAGATGATTTAAATGATATACAAATTTCATCTCTTATACATTATAGACATACAAGATATTAAAATAATTTGATCATTATTTTGTGTATGCTATCCAGTTATTGTATTGACAGCTGTTTTTGTGTTTTTAATCATTCAAGATTTGCGATTTTCTTTTACTTGCAATTAATTTGAGTCGTTGATTTTCATATTTCATCCAAACTAGATCGGTTATGATAAATTACGAATGTAGCTTCAAAAGCTTTTTTGTTTTCTATGAAAACTTGTCAGCCACAATGTTTAACGAAAATGTGACCAATACACTTTGTTATAGTCCTCAGGTGGTACAATTTAATCAAATATGATCAAAATAGATAAGACCGATTTAGATAAAATATTAAATTTTAAATTTTTTTTGGCCCAGGAACTTCTAAAGTTTTGGTTGTATTTTACATGCATAATTAAGAGTAAACAATCCCCTATGTAAAATTGTTGAACAAAATCTGTGTAAACTACCATAGAGACACAAATTGAAATATTTTTATATTGCGCAATTTTTTCGTCCGGGACAAAAATTCCTCATGACAGTATTTTTTCTTGATAGAGTGTGTAAGAAAAGAAGAAACTGTGACAGTTATACGATTTCATCAAAACAATCGTTAATGAAGTATAATGGAGTAACATCCACTAGATATTGAATATGTACATGTCCTTATTGAGCAGAACTTGTGGTTAATTTGTAATCAACAATTAATGAACACAGATTTTTACAAGTAAACACTTCAAGAATAACGTTCTCTATTAAGTTCTTATTTAATCACTGAAGGTGTTTGTTTTGTAGGAGTTTGTGTGTCATTGTAACTGAGGATTACGATTTGGTCGGCGAAACGTCCTCTTGTTGAGGTATTTACTTCTCATAATTTTGTTTCATTAATTGGTGATTGAGTCCAACAACATTAATTATAATGTTTGGAAAGAGAAGATATAATAATTTTAATGATTTATCCCAGACAGGTGTCATTGATAATAGGATAATAAAGCGAAAGGATTTGTTAATAATTAACTTTCAAATTATTATAACAACAATATTTATTTTACAATTGAAGATAAATGATTTAGAGATTGTCACGACAAATAATATGAAATCAACATTCTAAGAACCAACAATCAGTTTCTAAACGTGTCTTAGTGGTAGTAAGAGTGTATAATTTGTATTATTTCGTGAACAGCGCCCTGTCATTGATAGTGATTTAAATGCCAGCTAGGAGCAGAATGGTGAAGGTTGTTCATCTTCAAGGCCAAGACGAAGCAAGTCTTTGAGTTCAGGCTCAGTTTTAACACATTAGTAAGATATAACATCTCGCTAAAGTATAATTTATAGTTTATACTGCAAGATTAGTTATAATTGTGACTAAAAACAGTTCCAATGCAAAGGAAACAATAATATGTTCAAAATTATCGTACAAACTTTCATACACCCTCGTACACGAGTCTAAATAGTAAGCAATCAAAAAGTATTTGTCACCATACCCCAGTGAGGGATCTATCAAAAAATGAAAATGAACCAGACACCCTCTTTATTTAGATAGTCGGAAATCGCAGAACCATCAAACTATTTCGATCATATTTTGGTTAATTATTTCATCAGAGATTATTATTTATTTTCCAGTTTATTTGTGAACCGTAATTTTCTTTTACGTTCAGTAGACACTTAATCTTCACATTTCATAAAAAATCGATTGAATTTTCAAATATTCGACTTTTAAAATACGGGATTAAATGTTCACTTTTTACTTCACAATCTTGAAGCGGCGTTTTTGGGAAAGTGGAGATTATTGCGTTTTGTTTTTTTCCTTATGAGGTACAATTTGATTATTTTTATCTAATATTAGGTACATCAAATTTGGACGTTATTATAAAAAAAATTAATAAACACTTGAAGATGAGGTCAAAATAAGGCTACTAAAAAAATGATAAAAATCGGTCCACCCGTTTCATCAGTAACGCACTGCACGAACTGCAGATAGACAAAGAGACATCATTCCTAAAGTCTTCTTTTTAACTCTTGGGACGTTAAAATAAATAACCGAAAAAACTGAACACTATTAATTTAAATTTCACTAACCACAATTACAGATATAAAAAAAACTAAGCCAGTTATAACCTTACAAAACAAAAAACATTATGTTACCTGCTACTTGTGTAAATACTACGTTATTTTAAACTTACAGCTTACAGAAATAACATAAATTAATACACTATTATGTAAAGTGTAAATTAATGTAAATATTCAAATGTAAAATTATTTTTAAAATACAAAATTAAATAAAATTTATATTTTAAATTTGTACTTAACGTTTACAGTTTACTAACGATTTAGTACACTAATTAATAATTACTACAATTTATTGTTATGTTTGTACATCTAATTATTTGTGGTTAAGGGACTTATCAATTAATATTGTCAATTTCTCACAGTAATCATAGAATATTAGAAAAAACTGAAAGTTAACAGTTTTTGGGCTATCACTGGGTGTTCTCTATACCAAGTATATTTTCTGTAGTAAAAAGTATGTATATAATTTAAATTCACTATAAATTATAAAATACAAAACAAAAAAACTAATTGCAATGAAACATTTAATTATGGTATAACAGTTTCACAGTAAATGCTACCCTTTGTAACAAAACAAAATACCTCTTTTATTTCTACCTCCAGACTGGAAGCAATTTATAATTAACTTCAGGACCTTCAGGACCAAGTATTTATATACAGATGAAAATAAAATAAACAGTTTATTTTTGAGATTTAGGAGTACAATAGAGATATGCATATTGTATCAATGACAAAGTTATACATTAACCACCATAAGATATATTCAGAAAGAACATGATCAGTAATGTTTAAATGGAAAGGTAATATTCCGATTTCAATATATTGTGTGCGACATTTCGTTCTCCCACCTCTCTCTCTTTTTACTTACTTCATATTTAAGTTATTGAATTCAATTCACATTTGGTATCCTATTTCAGCGTCAATGACATTAAATTCACTACGATCTCTGTCCACTTACACTTTCCTTCTTACATTGAATGATTACATTTTTCTCCTTGAGTATAACCTCGAATATTTGGGAAACGTTTCATTTCAATAAAACTGAAATAAAATGGTCCCAATTCTTCTGAAGTTATATTTGTTTAAGACAATTTTTAATGTTACGAATATTACTTGATTATATATTTTGATCTTTGCAAGTTCCAAACAAGTTTTAATGGACTGAACAATCCAGATATTCAGTTTTTTATACGAATTTCCTGGAAATTAGTTTGAGAAGTGATTGAGAATATGAAATTAAAACACTACTGGTTTTGAAATTTCCATATCTCAAACAATAAAATAGATTAAATTTTGTGTAACTAAAATAGTTGTTTTTATAGATGCCGCCATTTTAAAACGGGAAACACATATCATTTTTACTACCTTTAATTAATGATAATATAAATGTGTATAGAGTGTGGAATCTGAGTGTGCAACGGCTCTCTAGATATCACGATTTAAAAAGAAAGAACTTTTTTTTTTTTACTTTCAAAGGCTAATCAAAACGATATAGGAATATATGAGTAGAATAGTTTTATTTATTTTTATATCTTTAATCACTTCCCAAGGTGTCCTACTTACTTACTGGACTCTGTATAATAAATGCATATGTATAATAAGCCAGGCTAATTATTTTGCAAAGATATTATTACATATTTTTTGGTGTTGGTAAGAATACTCTAAAACTATTGATACAGTATTTATAAAAAATACTTTCATTTCATTCATCGTACAATTTTATAAATGTATTGTAGAATTTTTGGATCTCTAGCTCTCTTTTTATCTTTCATACACACACACATAATTTTTTCATCCACCCTTTTATCGTTTTCAGAATTCAGATTTAAAATCTTTAAAATATTGATGTTGTTTAGTGTTTTTGGACTCAATCGACTCGGCATAAAATAAATATTAAAATGACACAAAAATAATGATTTAGTAAAAACAGAATTTTGAATAAAAAATTGTTTAGAAAATTATGAAAACCATTTTTAATAAACGATTATGTTTAGAAGTAATTTCACTAGTTAACATACTCTTAGTTGAGTCACCGGTCGGATAAATATAACTTTCAAAAAGTCTTAAAACATAAACACCCATATATGTATATTTGTAGGCCTGTTACTACTACATTATTGTTCTGGTATCGTAACAAGAGTGAAGAAAAAACCCGTGTACTGAGCCAAACTGCCATGATGAATCCTAAAGTAGTATTTTTTACGAAGGAAATAGTAATACATTCTTTAAGAGGAAAAAATTCATAACATTACACAACAATTTCCATTATATCTTACATAGTTGTTATAACTCCTGTCAGAATTACCTTTATGCACCTAATCCCTTTATAAGTACACAATCATTAGCACATTTTTATTACTATATTCCTTTATAATTGAAACAAACAAATTACCAAACAGTTTGTAATCCTGTAGCTTTGTATATTTCCTCGTCAATAATTCAAAGAGTCATCTTATTCTTGTTATTGTTTCAAGTTAGGCTGTTCGTAGTTTAAAGGGTTGTAAAAAGTACGACGTTTAGTTATATAATTAGAGCTTTATAGTATTTTATAGATTTGTTACAACAAAACCCGCATACTACAACAACAATTCTTGTTCTTAAAATAAATAAGGCACTGACAGGCCTTAATGCCTACTGTTAAAATGACTTACACCCGCTATCTTAGTGTATTTGGCCCTATCTGGCCATATGGTTCATCATATTTAAGTAGTCTCAACACCTTTCCCAAGCATAGCAACAAGCCCCACCATGTTCGACTCTCGTGATATGTACACCTACGGGATTCACTAAACCTGAGTAGGTATCATGATGGGGCTCATGTAAACAATATTAACTACACCGTGATCATCTGCCCCATGTGGAGTAACTTACATTATTTGTATTTAGTTTTATGATTATTTTAAGTTTTTTAAAATCTACTTTTCTGCGTTTTAACACGGAAAGTTATTACTCAAATTCAAAATAAAAGCTAAAATGTTTAATACTTACCCAAGTTTATATCTAAAAATAAAAAAAATGTGTTTTTCTATTACAATAATACCGATATTGGTTTAGATTTTATACTACTACACTGTTATATGTTACTATATATAAAAAAATAAAGAAGTCTTAAAGGTAATAAGAGTGTCAAGGACTGATGGAAAGTAAAATATGTTGATTACTGTGCATGAAGAAAAGAAGAAGTACAATATATGTTTAATGAATGGAAACATTTAATTCAACAGCACACAAACCGTTAATCAATGTTGAAGGAGAGGGGGGGAGTTATTTTTCACCCTACATTTTTCGGGAAGACTGCATGTAAGGAACCCCAAAGAGTGTTTATTGTGTACCATAAACCCCTGGCTTAGTCTTGGGATTTGTGAGCATGGAAACAACAGGCACTTTTTGCCTTTGTAAAGAGCAGTACTGGATCAATGTTGCGGTACTTATATAAATATCGAGTTATACCCAAAAAAAATTACTAAATAACATACTTATCAATAAACTGTATTTAACTTCAATAAAGTTTATTACAAATAAAGACTACTTGTAAGTAAAGATTTACACCTTATTTGCCCATACCTGTCTGTCTCCTGCAACTCGGTTTTATGGCAGAATATAACATTTTATTCATATCGTAGACTTCTCTTCGTGTGTAATTGACTACGATAATCTTTGACTTCCTACATCTTTCTACTAAGGCTTCGTTCAATGTTTATATAACAATGTACTGTAATTGTATAAAACCGTATCGATGTGAGTAGCATTGAAAACAATTAAAAGGTACAAATTAATGTTATGTTTTTGACACAAACTATTAAAAAAGTTTCTATTGATTTTTAGATATTAATAGTACTTAATATTTGAAATGTGAAAATATTTCAATACTGAGTTATATATATTTAATATTAAAACTATAAATATAAATATTATGTATATTTCAAATATTTAAAACTGAGTTAAAGTTAAATTCACTTTGAAAATAGGTTGAAGAATATCATCTGTAAAGAACATTAAAAAACAAAATTAAATTAAGGCTTAGTCCTTTAAAACTTTTAATGGGGCTTCGAGGCTCTTGAAACTGTGTAATAATATATTTTCTTGATAAGACTTATAGGAAATTAAAATTTAGGTGATAACATAGTCTATATTTCATCGTAAAGAGTTGAGGCTGTGTTATGAACTATGACCCATGCCATCAAGAAAGTTTCGAATTCATTTTAAAAGTAGACAATTTCGACGTCCGAGAGACAGAGACACTTTCAGCAAAGCCTCAAGTAGAACAGCAGACCGAGTTATTTTATAACAAATAATTATTATGCAGGTTCTATTGCAACAGATTACTAGTTTACTGTTTAAAGATCTAATTATATAACTAAACATCATACTTTCTATTATCTCTTTCAACTACCAACAGCCTAACTTAAAACAGTTCTATTCTAATTTAATAATTGTCGAAGGACATACATGAATACTCAAAGCTATGTATTTACAATTTGTTCGTTTAAATACACAGATTGCAGTAAGTGAAGTTGAAATTAAAAAATTACCACTTAAGACTACCGAACACATTCACAGAGTGGAAGTTGGTTGACAAAAGTTATCGTATGTTGGTTTTTAAATTTTTGTACAATTCCTTCCACTCTTATAAAACCTGAAAATTCCTAATAAGATCAATTCCGTCTTGGCATAGTAAAAATAGCTTCACTTTTTTTTCTATAAGGAAAAATTAAAGTATAAAAAACGAGAAATTGCTTTATTAATCCAGTCGCCAAATACAAAAATGTAGTAAAAGCTCACATTAAATTCAATTGGTTAGAATTTTGGCCAGAGAGGTTCATTACCAGTTTAATAATATGTATAGAAATGTATATTGATATCGATACATGACCGGATGAAAAACGGGGCCCGGAAGGGGCTCTTTTTGTTTTTAAAGAATATCTGGAAAAGTATGCATAATTTGTTGAAACATTAAATGGTTAAAATGAAGATCAAGTAATTCTACACAAAAAGATTTCTTAATATTTTCCTGTAAAATGTACTATTTTTGAGAAATTGCGATTCAAAATTTGTAAATCCACATTTTGACAACTATACTGAATTTTTGAAAAATTTCCGATAAATATTTCAAAGAATTCGTTTCCAATAAATTCTTCAGTATAGTATCAAAGAAGAAGAGTGTCGATTAATACAAAATCGTGTGAATTTGTTATTAAAATTCAACTTTACCTTAAGATAATGCGCACTTTTCGAGATATTCTTTAAAAATCCAAAATGAGGCCCTTTCAGGTCCCATTTTTTATCTGGCCATGCCCCGATAGCTATAATAGCTTCTACATATATTATTTAACTGGTAATGAACCTCTCTGACAAAAAAATTAACCAATTGAATTTAATGTGGGGTTCAATCCTCTAGCGCCTGTAGTTGCAAAACTTCCTTTTATGAGTCCCGAGTTCTCTGATGAGTCGTTTTTAAATTTAAAGAGATAAGGCAAAGGTGTAAAAAATATTTTTTATGATTATATCGTAAAATATGAATACGAAAAAATGTTATCTAAAAAATGTAAAGATCATAAAATTTCCTACAATTAATTTTTATTCGTTTTGAGGTGATTAAAAATTAACCGATTTATGCCATTTTAAATATGGCGCTAAAACTACCCCTATGTCGCATACATTATTTTAAGAGATTTAATTGTTAATTTAATAATTCTAAACCATAAGTCGTAATTTTAAATATACGTATTTTAGATAATTTAATTATACCTTTAATTTGAGTCCTAATTTTTAGCTCTAATAATAATAATTGTGAAAATTATGCATACAACAAAAATTAAAAATTGCTCAATTCATGAATATTATTATTATTATTTAATTCATATTATTTGATTCAATAATAATCTATCATTATTTTTTCAATATTATTCCATACAAATTTATTTATTTATTGTTATTTCTTATTTGATAAATATAAATAAAGTAAAAAAAAAAACTTTTTTTTTCCCCTTTTTGTTTAAAGGCGAAAAACCTTTCAATCATCAAAGCCTTATAATAAAAGAACATAAAAATATAGAGCCATGGCCCTCGAATACTCTAATAGCGTCATTGTCGGAAGAGAGTTGGTCAAGAGAGACCTGTTAGGAAAATCAAAGAGAGGGGTCTAACCCAAGACTACATGAAAGAAGCTGTATATCCAGATAGGGTGTCTCGGGATTGCTAGTAATCATTCTGGATTCATAGTAATTAAGAAGATTGAAATATTTGTTATTAGTATATAAGAGAAATAGTCGAAATGTATCAAATAATAAAGAATTATTGAGTACTGAACCGTTGATTTATTTAGTTTAACGTTAAAGAAACCAGGCGGGAAGCTTGATTTCTAACAAAAGTCTTAGGAATTTATGTTGAGTTATCAGAAAAATCGTTAGTAAAATTAAGAATGGCGGTAGATTTAAAATTTAAAAAGTAGTTCTTACGGATCACTTTTTTTCTGTATGTCTCACAATGTCCCATAAAAATCCTTCAAATAATAATGCCCAAGATTCATCCAATAATGGCCAAATGCTTTTTCTACGAGACAAAATAGTATGTTTAAATATGTTAATTGTAAGAGTTTATTTTAGCAAAGCACAATATCAGCAAAGACAGTTTAAAAGCTTAATTGTAATATTTTAAAGATTTTGTAGAAGTTAACTTAAAAAATAAATAGCTTTAACTTCAAGGTTGCCTATATTTGTATCTAGTTTATTTTGAGTTTTAACTTATAAATAAGAAAACTTGGAAATTGATTTGCTTTTGAAGTGTATTTTTTATAGACTCGAGATAAATGATATATATTTTTCTTCGTGAAATTCCATATATTTCATCCTATTCACTGATGAGGTGGGATTATGGTTCAATGTCCAAGTTTAAGTAAGGATTTTTGTCCACAAAATTCATTAAAAAATTCTGACTACTTTCTAAATCCCTCTATTTCGAAGAAATATACCTTACCTCAACTGATTGTATAACTGTTCAAAGCTCCAGTCCTTTATTGCACGTATATTTATACATATGTTATTATTATCACTACTGTAAGAATAATATATAATAGTTTATTATTAATAGTATACGTTAAACATGCAATTGATACATTGATATGGTGTTTTTATTTCTTTGTTTTCTTCGATTATCCACCCCATTTCAGACCTTCTTACTAATAAGCTAAGCTATACAAAATAAGCTATAATAAGCTCATCCAGAAATTACATAACCAGGAACTACCGCAAAAACCGTTTCAAACTTTCGCTATTTTGACATTTTCTGTCCTTTTTTATGTAACATTTTAATATATGTAAAATCTAACTTTTAGTATCTCTATATTTGACCGAAATTCAACTTAACTTTCAACTCCTAATTTTTTCTAGTTTTGAGCTTTCGTTTTTATCAATTTTTGTTTTAGTGATTTTTTATAATAGATCAATGCTTTCATACATTTCTAGTGCAACTTATTAGTTAGTTTACTTTAAAATATAAATATAACGAAAAGGGAGTACTCTCTTTGAAATAAAGCGTTGAAAAAACTATGGAACCTACTTTTTATACAAAATCGTACTAAAAGATTTTCAAGATTAACATACATTTTAAATGTGAATTATATGTACTTCCCAAAATGGTTAAATCGTAAGTCAATTTAGAATAAACAAATGCAAAATAAACTTTCGCTGTAGTGGTTCATATAGTGATGGTTTAATGAATTAAAAGTTTCTGAGAAACGTGAACAAATACCTTTTGAAACAGGAAATATGTTAACAAATGCAAGTCAGGGTATTTAGTAAACTCGCTTTACGTTAACAACACTAGAGCCACAAACCTGACTACTGCAGCCAACTTAAAGTGTATTTCTAACTTAAATGAATTTGAAATGGAAAAATGGAAAACATTGTTAAGATAGATTTAAAGAAAGTCTCTTATAGCTAAAACATAAACTCAATAAATGAAGGTCATGCTGAATTTTAATTGGCAATTCATTGACATCTGAATTTGAGTAATAGAAAGTAATCAGCAAAAACTGTTGTAATAATGTCCTTGAATGTTCCTGAAAATAGGTCGTTAATAAATATTAGAAATAGTATCAGACCTAGTACTGTTCCTTGGAGAACTACAAGTCGTCCACTTTCTGAACAACTAATTTTACTAACTGCTGATGTAAGAACAAAGTATTTTGCCTCCAAAAGTGGATACAATTCAAATAATGTAATCAGAATACAACACAGCTGTGTAGTTTCAGCTAAGTTTCAGCTTTAGCATTTTTTGTATGTGGTATTTTATGTTTAGCCTCAAATAGAAAAAAATGGGAAACATAAAAATGTTTACTCTCTTCCTTGCGAGAATTCCATTCTTCAACAGTGGCCTATAGAGTTTGCGATGGCGTCAACCTCTTTTTTTTATACGTTCTTATCAGTATCAGTTCTGATAATCTTAGAACTCTGCTGACTGCAATGTAGAACCAGCAGCAAACAATAAATTAGACCTCGGTTTTATATCTATTCCTCGCCCTTAGTGATATCTCTATTTTATGTTATACCTAATATTAGATATATATATATATATATATTATGACCAGAATTTCGTACGTTTTCTGTCGGATATTATGGCTGAGATTATTTGCATGACCAAAACCGTTTCGGCCAATCAATCAAATCAAGGATCAAAAATGGTCAAGGAAAACATTATATTATACAACCTTGATTGTTAACTTAGGTTACCAACTATTTTTATTTAACCAGAACTTTCTTTAATTTGTATTCTGTAAATGTCATATGAATTCGATGCTGCTTTTGAAGGTTAGTAAAGTATTGCATTATATAATAGTTGTATAGAAGCAAACTTATCGACGAAAACATTCTAAAGCTGTCACCATTTTCAAATTTACATACCTATTTTCCTCAAAATATTATTAGACCATCATTTTGATATGAATTTGTAATAACTAAAGAAAGATAGATAATTTCTTCAGTTAAAAATTACTATATGTAGTTAAATAGAATTAGATATGAATCAATTTGATTCCAAGTCTTCTTTATGTTTTAATAATGTACCAAAAAAGGTGCCAAATCCATAGGATTGGTAAACATTTTATAATCAAAGTTGTCGGTGTTTCCATAGCTAGAATTGTATATTAAAAACACCTAACAAGGAAGTTAGGTTTTCTGATTATTTTCTGCAACCTACCATTTGGAAGAAATATTGCTTATCTCTGCACCTCTACAGTGTCTATGACTTCATTTCCTTATTGTTTACAGAATTGTTTGGAGTTTTAATAAAAGTACTACTCATCTCAGAGTACTGCACTATGACAGGAAGCTAATTATCCCATTATGTACTTTAATTATGTACAATTATTATGTATATTATGTATTATTTTAATTATGTACATTATTTATTATGTACAAATAATGTATAAAAAATATATCAATAAAAAACATAACTTTAATTACAACATTTTCTTAGGTGTTTTTAATAATCTTTAACTTTGTGTAATCATTTCTTTAAAATTTTGATAGTTTCTTAAGTAGATCTTCTTCGGTTTTTTAGATCATCCAAAACTTTTTTCCTACAGTAACATACACATTTGAGCTGTGATGAAACCTAATGATCATACCAACTCAGATTAAAAATCAGCAAAAAACGATTCTGAAAAAATTATAAAATCGCTGGTCATTTTCAAACGGTTTGATCAGTCTATGTCATTGGCGAAAACCTCCAAGTATAATATATCATAAAAATTAATTCATTCGAATATATACGAGTATTTATTTGAAAATGAACTGAACCTCAAATCTTGTTCTGGGAGTTTAGAATCAGTCACTGCATTATTATGACGTGATGTAGGGTTGCGCTGTTCAGATCTCTGTAATAACTGTTTCCTAAAAAGGAAAAATAGATAAAATGTTGTGTTTAGATGGCGATATTTGCATAGAAAAAGTTTGAAAACAAATCTTGATGACTTATCAACCATAGTTTTTTCGCTTGTTGTTTAAAGATAAAAAACCTCTAGGTCATCATCGCATTGAGGGGAAAAAAAGAAGGAAAAAAAGAGAAAAAAATAGAGTATAAAATAATGGCCACTACCCCTCCTTTATTTAATAGTGTCAGGTCGGAAAGAACATAAATTGGTTAAGAGAGACGCAATAGGAAAGGAGGTGTAGATCCAGCTCGGTCCCTCGGGATTGCCAAGCCCGTACTCACTATAAGTGAGGGCATCAGACTTTATTAACAGCCCAAACGACTGGACTAATTTATTTGGCATTTTTACTTTCATTGATCAAACTTATAAACACTGAATTTAAAAATTCTGTTTTTAAACCCTGAATAAAAGTAAATAAAAACTACAAAAAAGTTGCTAATAAGATATTTCTATATCTATTTTTTTTCTCATTTAGAGGACATGGAGGAAAACTCAGAAATGAAAACATGACGATATTGTTATTATTATAATAATTGTTTGTGTTGATAAAACTTGGTATTCTCGTGCAATTTGACACCCTGAACAAATTATAATTTTTAGATTGTTTCAATTCTGCTGGTAAGCTTCAGTTATTCTTGATATACACTTTTGCCTTGTTTTATTTTATACGTTATAAACGAGTATAATCGCACTTTACATAGAAACCCCAACTCCGGTCCAATTTGGGACAAGTTCAATCATTCTGACCTGCTACCATTGTAAAAGTCATTGTTAAAAAAAAGTGTTTATCCTTAAATCGTTGTCCCTTGATCTTTAAAATTATAGAGTTTGTTTGTTGGGGTTGTGTGTGGTTTGTCAAATTGTAGATCACTTGGACCAATACACTCATAATAATAACTGTTCATCACATATAAATGAATGTCTACACCTTTGTACGCGTGTGTGAATATGTGAAGTCCTTAGTATGTATGCGTGTTACCATGCGTGCGTCTGAAGCGTCAATTCTGCGTGCGTGTATGTTTTAAAACACGTTAATTTTATTCGTTGTAGAATAAAAGCTATGCAATTGTCCAAAACTTTAAATTGGCTTTATACTCAGCGATTGCATTTTTATTTAAGCTATATAAATACGCTATATCATGCGCCTGTATTTATGATAAGTTTATAACGTGGAACATGGAACTAAGATTTATGAGCCAGTTAACCAAACGACACAAAAGGGTTTTAATTTAGCACACGTGTAACTTTTTCAATGAAAAGAAAAAAGAAATAAAAGAAGATATGGGCTATAAAAATTTACGCTCATGAAGATTATTTTCTGTTTTAATTTATTTGAACCATTTCTGTATTTGTAAATAATGTTTTGACCCAGTTAATAATTTTCGGTTTCAGGAACACTTTAAAATAATTAAATATTTGTGGTGGATACCTTTGACTCTCTGATGACGTATTCGTGTGGATTGTAATATCAATCGTATTATCTGATTCAATGTATTAAACTTAATATCTATTATGGTAATTCTATATTTAGTTAAAATAATTAATCCATTTCAGTCCCCCCCCCCAATTTATTAAACTAATAATTATGTACAGGAAATGGTTTATATATATATATATATATATATATATAGACATATTCAAGACACAAACATAAACAAAACAAAACGTTTAATAAGTTTATTCCCTAAACACCTTCATTTAACACCAGTTTTCTTTGTGTTTTTTTTTCCATTAAAGCTTGACTATCAAGAATAATCGATTTTAAAACCAAATTTGGTACAGTCACCTGTAGTAAGGGCGTGTCGATCCCTTGTGTTCCAGTTGGATCTATACCTTTTTTCATGGAGTCTTGAGTTAGATCATTTCATCTTTCCTCTCAGGTCATTCTTGACCAACTCTTGTTTTTTTTCTAACGGTATTAAAGTATTCGAGGTCTACGGGGGCGGGGGGTCATTATTTTATTCCTTTTTTATAAGGCGATGATGACCGAGAGGTTTTCCAACTATGTACAATATGGAAAATATATATGATTCTTTAGAAATTTTTAATAAAAGCTTCAATTTTTCATAACCATTTCAAAATGGCGGTAATTATCAATTACTGAGTCGATTAGTGATATAACAAATTTATAAGTGAAACAATTTGTTGCCCTTTTATCGTTAAACACATGCTTAAAAATATATATATATATATATTATAGGACTAAAATAACCGAGATATCAATAAAAAAATATGTTTCTGTAATTTTACATTTTAGAGTTAAATATACTTAAAGATTAAATCACACTTCTGGTACACAGTATATGCCAATTGTTATCTGAATCGCCTTTTGTTACCTGAATCCATTAACAACAAAAATGTGTTTATAGATATCCTTGACTTACTGTAAAAACCATTATTTACAACTCCTTAAAAAAAGGGAAAAGAAATTGTTTACTGTAAATTGTCCATAACATTAGTCGCTATTAAAAAATATAATTTAAAGTAGAAATTTGGAAACTAATCTAGTGAAAAAATGTGCAATAAATATAAATTTTAATAAGAAACCTAAACATACAGACGGAAAATTATACATTTTAGAAAGTGTGTTGAATGAAACATTTTGATCGGATTATCACCCTTCCCCTCTTGAACCCCCTGAAAAACTTATTGTGTTAAGCATTCCAGCGGAGAGCAATATTTTACAATAATTGAAACTGACAACTAACTTATCTATGTTAGAATATAAGTCAAACAAGATCATTTTCTCTTCTATAATTGAGTAGTTTTTATTTTTTTATTACAAATTAGTTTAAAAAACTACCTATTTGGAAAATCAAAATATCAAGACAATATTTTTCTTATTTTAATTAATAAATATGATAGGAGTGTAATTAACAAATGATCGCTGTTTTTTAAGTCTTACGAGTCGCCATTCATCTTAACTTAAATTAGACAAAAACTAGACTTTGAATTTGTTCAGCGTCTGAAAAATATGACGAAACTACCAATTGATGGTACATAATTCAAGACAAAAGACAATTTAGAGTGTGTATTTGAACTAGTTTTAATTTAGGAAATGGCATCCCTCAGGGAGTTAACGTGACTCTTTGATGTGGGCATCAACAGCATTACCGCTACAATACTCTGACCATTATATTGTTTAATGAATTTGCTTTATGAACAACAACTGAAAGAGTCGTTTGATTAGTAATAAATATACTTCAGTCTCATAGAATCAGTTTTGAAGTCATCGATCGAGAGAACCACCATCAAACATTCTGAGATTTTACCTTAAGAACAACTACTTCATACCTTGAACCCTTAATTGTGTGGTTTTAAAATGTTTAACATAAGTTACAGGCTGTCAGTGGTTAACGGTAATTAACTGATAGGACCGAAGCACTGATTTTACCCTGCTATTGTACATCCGCGGCTGTGTTGATTACAGCTGTGTACGCCTTCCGCAACACTATCTCCCTGAAAAAATTTTTATTGTAATAACTCTACCTTTTAATATGTTGGAGCTATTTGTTTGAGTCCAGTTTCAAATTTACTTCCTGAGATTGTAAGTGATCTCTTTATTAATAGAGAAAACAGTTAGAAATATCGTGCATTTTTAGTCTGTCCTCTAAAGCATTTCATCGTACTAGTGAATTTGTGTTTAATAATCCTTTGGCCAATGGGTTGAATGTAGGTAAAATTGTACCGTTTGTCACTACAGCTTTACAGAAATTTGAATTTCTTATGTTTGAGTATTTTTCACGTTTCATTCCTCTATAGTTTATTCAAATGATAAAATTTGATATCTCTTTGTTCTTATTTTCAAATTATAAAATTCCTGCTGTAGTAATTTCTCAGGAGGTTATGAGTTTATCTGGATAAATAATAACAAACCTTCTCATAAAATTATTTTTACAAGTAATAATAATAATAAACTAGATTTCCCCCCTTCGTCGATTAAGAGCGAAAACAACTCGGTTATCATCGCCTCATAAAAAAGGAAGAAAAGGAGATATTTGAAATCTAACTTTAAATTAACTACTTCAGGGAAAAATTAAATTGTGAAAAGACTATTAATTCTCATTTAGTCGTATAAACTTTAAATACAATGAAAAAATATTATTGATAATTATTACTACCTATTATTTCCAAAATGATTTTTTTTATTACTTTTGCAAATGTTGACACTCATCTTTTTTATGGATTTTTTTTTTTAATTTCTAAAACGAAATAATACCATCTTAGGTTTTAAAATTTAATTTTGCTGTACAACCTTCAGAAGCAGGAACGTATTGTCCAATCAGAAAATACCATTAACCAGGAAATACTAACATATTTACAGTGTCTTCAAATACTTATAAAAACCATTGTACTATGAGATTAAATTTTGAGCTATTTCAGATTTGATATTATTCTACATAATTCGTTGTTATAAAGCCGAATTATCTTCAGACGTATCCTGCCTGAAATGTTGATCTTAAATTCAAGAAATCTAATTATGAATTTGACATCTGTATAATTTATTGCGGCAAAGTCAATCTGCACAAGTGTTGAGCAAAACCGGTTTCAAGACCTATATAACGTCTTACATCGGAGATTCAGAGTTGTTATTTAATTACGTACTAAGCCTTTATCACTTTCCTTGGTTCATGGGCGAGCAGTGACGTTGAATTGAAGGAGAGTATTTGTAACCGATGAGATAATCCCATTTCTAGTCATCGCTGGTTGACATTTTAATAAAACTCCCGTCAATGTTACTTGTTAAATATTTTGTTTTGTTTAACAACTGACAACATATTTGTTACATCACCTAGTATAATACGGTATAGAAAATCTATCTATTACGTACGATTTTCCTCGTGGAAACATCAGGGACTATGAAATGTTCACCTATCCTACCCATAAGATTAATGTGTCATAATATTTAGCTTTCTACATATATGCATGCACACTTAAACGTATACTCCTCCACACATAAACCCGTATGTCTATTATACTTGGTGCAAAAAGTGTCCTGGATCTGTCAAATAATTTTTAAGCTAGGAAAGTTACAAGCTAAAACTGTAGAAATGTTTTTGGTGTATAAATACTGTTTTTGACATTATACTGTAAGGTCATTCACCCCCATTCCAATTCAAAATTTTTCATTTGAAGGTCTTTTTTTAATCAAAAGTAACTGCGCAAACTATAGATCGTTATCTTACTCTAATCCAAAATGGCGGGCTATTAAATATTAAAAATTTCAATTTACTTCATAATCTGTTATAAGGAAAATAAAAGAAGACAAAATTATTACAGCAAAAACTCTACCGTTATTTTATTCAAGCTTAACCAGGAAATTGCATTAACCTATTTTTTTAAATTTTACCCTTAAAAGTTATTTTTCTTAATAATTCTGAAGTAAATTGGATTACAATTTTTTTTTCCAACATCCATTTTGAATTGGAATAAGATAACAACCTGTAATTTGAAATGCTCAACTCTTATAACCACATTTCTATGTCCAGCTAAAAAGGTTACTATTTATCAGTATTTTATGGATTACTCTTATACACTTAATTTTGATAAAACAAATCATATTAATTTTAAGTTAAGTAATTGAAATGCAGAAATAAGAAATGGATGACAAAATAGTAGAAGAGGTGGATAGTGTTTAATTTATAGGATTAGTCATTTATAAAAGTTATTTTCGTTATTAGAAATTAAGAGTTATTGTAGACTTTCCACATTTTTGATAGCTTTTATGAGCTAATTCATGCACACCTGAACTATGGTATCATTTTATGGGGTGAGATTCATCAGTTCAGCAAGTGAAAAAGCGTTTCATGTTGCAGAAAAAGGTCAATACGACTTATTGCTGGAATAAATAACTCCGAACATTGCAAAAATACTTTTCGGGACTTAGGCATATCGACACGTCCATGCATGTATATCTATGAAATAATTTTACATATAAAATTCATGTTTCGTGGGGTACTGAATAAAAAGGTGCATAATTATGGTAACCGATTCAGAAATTTGTTGCGATTAAGCTAACATTGGCTGAGCATCCATACCATCTCAAGCTAGTGTAGCTCTATATAATAAATTTCCCGAACGTCAAAAAAATATTCCACATTCTAAAACTTTTAAGACATCTTTTGTTGTCTTAATCTTTTTAATCTTTAGATGAGTTCCTAAGCCAAGGTGAGTTTTGGGAGCTTCACTTTGCTAGAGACATTTTCCAGTTTTCATTGTGATGTAACTTGAGGGTACTATTTAAATATAATTTACTATTTATTTCTTTTTATTAAGACTATTTATTTGGTTTATTTCTTAGACTCTCTTTATTTTAATTTTAATTTAATCGTTGTATTGATTTTTAATCATTTATAAATTTGTTATTGTGAAAATTAAAAATGCGTTAATATATGTATTATTGTTAAGTACCTTCAGGTGTATGTATGAATTATGACTTGTTGTATGCCTGTGATATTAGGAAACATAGAAATTTCAAATAGCCACCTCTTTTCAAAAATCAAAACATGATTTCAGATGAATCTTCTCAAATAAAAGTCATTTTACTGCATTTAAATCTACATCAAATGCTTGTTCAATCGCATTTTACAAGATAAAATTTAAATGATTTATCGCGTATACAAAAATTTTGAAAACGACATAAAATGAAAAAAAAAAAAAAAAAAAAAAAAAAATCGGCAAGAATTTCAAAAGTGTAATTTCGTTTATATAATTAAATCACAAAATAAAATAAAAAATAATGATGCCAGGACTTTTTGAAATGGCAGAATTTGAAACGTTTTTCGGTATTGTACATTTTTCTTATCTATACATTAGTAAAACCTACCTTTACACAGCTGTAGCAAAGCCAGTTATTAATATTGGCAAAAAAATGAAAATCAGTAAAATAAAAATGAATTCTTGCTAACAAAATTTTTCAAAAATATATAATAGATTTTGTTATTAGTATGTATATTTTCTCAAAGATAATAATTATTAAGCGTTAATTTGTATAATTAATACATATAAATGAACCGGATTTAAACAAAAATTAAATAATCTTAATTGTTGAAAGTGAAATACAAATGGTATAACCGAATTTCCCTGGTTGACCTCACATGTTTACAACTTAAAAAATTGTCTTTTGTAGATGCTTACACTTATATTTTAACGATTCATATCTAGAAAGTGTTTACCAAATTATGTTAAAAATACAACAAAAGATTATCAATAAGCCTGTTTGTTCTCAGTATAATAGCAGCTACTTGTGTGAAGGGTCAAAACAGAGCAAGAGCTCTTGATTCTGACAGTTCATGTCTTTTACACAGTATAATTGGCATCAGACTCGATTCAAAGTAACAATACATTGGTTAGGTTATATTGTTATAAAAGTGTATTATCAATTATGCCTTGAGGACGGCGCACGCAGACCACTAACAAATGATGTAATTTAAAATTTCACGGTGACAAGATACTTATGGAAGACCTTGTCTATTGACAATATTACATCATTCTATTGTATGAAATGTTTTATAGTCAGGAACAAGTGCCATCAAGGACAGTCTATCTAATAATCACATGGTATCAGTTACTTTGCATACAATGACCTTCTGAAGTTTGTTTTGTTTCTACATATAAATATGTACAATTTCCGTATTGTAGTGTACGTATTATTATTAGTATCGGTTCAAGTATTAAACATCTACACGACGAATTTACATTTTAAAATTATGTTGAAATTATCTTTCTTCTCTATACACAACTTCCGGTTCCTCATATTTTATACTCTTATCATCCTTCTTTTGGTCTAGTGTCTTTGTTTCTAGTTGACGTTTTTTTCTTTGATAAAATGATATCCTATATTGTCTGCTTCTCCATATTCATACATCTATCACATCCCTGCTAGTTTAATATTAAAAAAATTTTTTTTGCAAATACTACTTCCATATAAAATTATTTGCTTAACTTTTGATCAAGGAACGCGTTCACTACTTATAATAAAGAAAGAAAGGTTTATTTCCAAATTTTATACAAATTGGACAAAGAATGCGGCCACAATTGCATCTATATAAAGCAACATTCATATATAATATTTATTAAAGTTAAACCCTATAGATTAACTTCGGCTCTTATGATGAAGGGTTCAATAGTTACATTTTCATTATCTAAGCAAAAGCTAAGACTCTATCGTATAAAGTTGCATTTTGTGTAAGCACGATAACTAACGATTCCCTACCGCATAAGACAAGTTGGTGTAAATTTTTAAAATATGATCAATGATATTTTGAATTAAATCAATTGGTAAATTTCAAAATGTCGCCGCTTAAAGTTGTTATTTATTATATAAGCTTGTGCAATATCTATTTTTACTCAGTACTCAATTTATACTTTAACATTAGTATCCGTGATGGTCATATAGTCTTTCTACAATACAAATTAGGAGAGTGATGTCTTTTTATTAATTTTGGTAACTTAACCTCTAAATCCAGTCAAAAAGTGTTGTTTTGCTGAACAATAAATTAGTTTCTCAAATTACAATTCATATATGGGACAACAGGTTTGGAAATCGTAAATAATGTCCCTCGTAATATACGAATCTCGTCACATCATCAACGAAACAAATGTTTAAAAAATATTTTTTTTTTTAATAAAAGGTGAGAAAGGTTTCTTCACAATTTTGAATGAAAAATAAGTTTAAGAAATTAGGCAAACAAAACACTAATTAAAGCAAGTAGTTTACGTCCTAAAAATCTAAATATTGTCAACAGTATTTTAAACGAAAAGCTTCCCTCGTTTGTTTTATAGAAAATAAATAAATTTTACTTCACCGTTGTTGATAACAATTATTCTGAAAGAATTACAGAGTACAGTATTTAGAATTTTGTTTTAAAGTCGCTGAATTTTGTTAATTTACAAAATATACAGTTATTTACATAGTTACTAATATAGATTTACAGTTATTAATATAGATTATATATAAAGTGGTCACATGGTATTTAGGACAGACCACATACTTTTGGGTCTATCATAACGTACAATTTAAAGTACAAACATCACTAAGTGTGAGTATCTTAAGTGTTATTGCACTTAGATGCAATAAACCTAATAAATTCTGAGAATTGAGTTGTTTGTTAGTCAGCTGTTATGAACAAGAGCGTATAAGCTAGGTTTGACCACATCGTAAACTGCTGGATACCGCTTGCAAAGATACAATCTAACTTTTGATTACTTACATTTCTATAGTTTTTATTTTTTGAATATATATAATAAAAATAATATAAAACTATATACAAATACTAGCTGTGCGGTATTCTAGTTTAACGAACCTTCCCTTATTTAGGTGGATAAAAATAATTAAAACAAAATATTATGAATAATGCACGTACTCTGATTCTAGTGTAATATGTTTTTACACATAATTGCCTATTAGATTCCTTTTCTATAAAGAGAAAAAAGGAAGACTCAATATCCGATATGATTATATTAAATAAAAATTGCAATTGTAAGATTTTTCTAGTATTTTCTTCTCTTTATTCCTTAGGCCTACTCTCCATAGCCTAATCATTATCAAACAAATCATCACCTCTCGACAAATCATAACAAATAGAAAACCTTCTGGTTAACTGGAGTTCAGATCCTAGATCCGAGGGGCTTAGCGTGTCGAACATTCACCTTAATCTCTCGGCTATATTGAAGCGCCTTATTATTCAGCTTTAACAGACCTTTAGCTAATCTCATGATTATACCTACAGATTTTTAATAACTCTTCTTTTTATGTAGACATTTTTCACAGTCAAATAACGTATAATTAATAATCAATTTAATTTCTTTTTGTTTAAAGGTTAAAACCCTCTTGATTATCAACACCTTCAAAAAAAGAAAGAAAAGATCATAAAGTAGAGACTCCTAGATCTCGAATACTCTGATGTCGTTGGAGTCGGAAAATGACAAGAGTTGGTCAAAAGAGACCTGATAGTAAAGATGAAAGAGTAGATGATCCAGCTAGGTTTCCTCGAGCTTCCCATGCCCACACTAAATAAGAATCCCATGCCCACTCTGGTTTCCCTTCAAATCGTATAAATCTTTCGCCTTTTACTAAAGATTTCCGTGGAGGGGAACACATGATAAAGAGGTTGGTAGTACTGATTTCAAACGAGTGAAACATTTGTGTAACGAGCTCTTGGATATTTAGTGATTTTCTGGGGTAAAAAGTTGCAAATGAGTGTAAGATATTTTGCGAATTGCAATTAAGACTGTAAGTAATATTAAGTGGCAGACATAAGTTGTTTAAAGACTTTTATAAATTAAAAAAATAAAAAGTGTCTGTTAATAAATTGTTTGTCGGTTACAACGGGCAGGTAAGGCATAGATAGATAACGGCCGGCCTGTGTTGCCAACTTGAGTTGTGACGTGTACAAAATATTGTATGTTCTGATTACTACAGGTTTAGTTAATTTATGGATAATAAGTAAATTACTGATTTTTTTACACCTAAAGTGAATAACAATGGTAAACGTCCAAGGGTAGTTTCGCCTGAAGAGAGTTATAAAAGTGACAATATAATGGGGGACAGTAAAGTAGGAGATTTGACGCATAGTGAGTTAATGGCGGCTATCGGCGCCCTGCTGGATAGTAAATTATCGTCTTTGGCAAAGAAGGAAGATTTTAATGTAGTGGCTGAAGAAATTAAAATTTTAAAAAATGAAAATGAAAATTTGAGGAAGGACTTGCGCTTAATTAAAGATAGAGAAAAACTCATTATGGATAGGTTAGATGATTTAGAGGGGCGATCTCGAAGAAATAACCTCATATTTAGAGGTATTACATATAATAAGGGTGATGACTGCTTAAGAATAGTAAAGGAATTTTGTGTAAATATGTTGCAATGTCGCAGCAACCTTTGGATTAACCGTGCCCACCCCCTTGGAACAAATGGCTTACTGATAGCCCACCTTCCGGACGATGCTGACGTCGACTTCGTAATGAGAAATGCGAAGAAACTAAAAGGAACGGGTTACTTTGTCTACCGCGACTACACTAAAGTAGTAAGGAACAAGAGAAGGCAATTGATGGCTGTCAGAGGAGAACTGGAACGACTAGTTGGCCGACGGCGAATGCCGATAGTATTTGATCGCCTGATCGTCGAAGGACACCATTTTTTCTGGAACGAAGGCAACCGAATGGCGGGAAAGGAAGATGGCTGTGCAAAGATACAAGAACTGCTGAAAATCGACCTATCTACATTCATTGATAATCTGGAGGAAAACCATGGACAGCAACGACACAACAACGGCTCTATAGCAACAACGCCGACTGCAACGGTGGAGGAAAGGAAGTGAGAATGCAACCGCACCTATCAACGAACATCCCCCAAGAAAACCTCTAGAGGTGATGTATCATTGACAATCCTATCGTACAATGTACACGGGTTAAGGAATAAACTCAGTGACTTTAAGTTAATTCATTTTTTGTTAGATTACGACATAATAGTTTTGTTAGAAACTTTTATAACAGAAGTTGATTTTGATTTTTTAAGAAACTATTTTAGTAATTTCAGGTTAAAGTTAATACCAGCAATTAAGGAGGGTACTTTTGGGAGGCCTCGAGGAGGCTGTTTAATTGGAATTAATTTAAAATCAAATTTTGTAAATAATATAAATTTTGTTCATAATGATATAGCTCATGCTGTAGAAGTTAAGTTAGAAGAATCTCATTTTACTCGCATTTTACCAATTTATTTAAATTGCAACTGTTGGGAAAGAGATTTCAGTGCCTTGTCAGATTATGTTAGTTCTAATTCAAACATGAGTTTTATTATTATTGGTGATTGTAACGCAAGAACTGCAAACAAACAAAATATAAATGTTAATCTTATAAGTAGTTTAAGCAATATTAAAGAATTACGTGCATCTAAAGACACAATTTGCAATATTAGGGGGAAAAAATATTTGGAGTTTTGTGATAATTATGGGCAAGTCATTTTGAATGGGCGCACAATCTCAGACGATAAAGGTCAATACACTTTCATTAGTAACATGGGGTCCTCTGTAATTGATTTGGCAAGTATTTCACTAAACAGTTTAGATTGGGTTAAGGATATGTGTGTGAAAGAATTTATTGGGTCGGACCATTTACCAATACAGCTAGAGATATACGCGCGATTAGATAATAAAATAAAGGAAGTAAAAAGTTTCCCTATGTTACCTAAATTAATGTGGTCAGTATCGGATGATCGGTTTTATAAAAATAAGGTAGATAGTAAGTTAAACTTAGTAGGATCTAACGAAAATGCACAAGTAATGCTAGACGAGATAACGGACATTGTGAGAGGGGCTGCGCACCAGGGTAAACAAAATAGGGGTAAGAAAAGTGCGTCTAGGGGGAAAAACAAATGGTTTGACAAAGAGTGTGATAAGGCTAGAACTAAAGTATTCAAATTATTAAATCTATACAGGGGATACAATAATATTTATGTCAAAAAATTATATTTGGAAGCTAACAAGGATTATAGTAAAATAAGGGATTTGAAAAAGAAACAGTTTAACGAAGAGTTAATTAAAAAACTACAAAATGTTAAGAATACGAAAGATTTTTGGGAGGCCGCGAAAAGTTTTAAAAAAGGAATGAATTATGTGGGAAACAATATTAAGGTGGAAGACTGGGTTAGGCACTTTAAAATGCTGCTTGATCCCCCCATAAGTATGCAGACTGTTTTGTTTGCAGAACCTTTTTTTAAAGTTAAGTGTCTAGATAAAACAATCGATATGTGTGAAATAAGACAGGCTTCAAAGAATAATAAAGCGCCAGGGTTCGACCGCATACCTTATGAATTTTATAAACAAGCTCCAGACAAATTAATTGAAATTGTTCTAAAAATGTTTAATTTAATTTGGGATAATGGGAAAGTGCCGATTAGTTTTAAAAAGTCTATTGTATATCCATTACACAAAAAAGGTGATGTTAATGATGTAAGCAACTATAGAGGTATTTGTTTTATTGATGCTATCGCCAAACTTTTTACGGGTATAATTTTAAACAGGTTAGAAAAATGGGTTAGGGAAAACAATATATTAAATGAGTACCAAGCGGGGTTTAGGAAAGGTTATTCCACCATTGACAATATATTCAATCTCATGTCTATGATAAATCTGAGGCTCGCATTAAACAAGGGAAAGCTTTATTGTTTTTTTGTTGATTTTTCTGCGGCCTTTGATAGGATAGATCGAAAGTCATTGTTTTATAAACTATATTCTCTGGGAGTGTCTACAAAAATTGTGAGGATTTTACAAAATTTGTATAATGGTACTGCAGCAGGGGTTTGGTGTGGGGAAGGGGTGTCCAATTGTTTTGAAACAAGCAAGGGCTTAAGGCAGGGATGTCTGTTAAGTCCACTGTTATTCTCTTTATTTATAAACGACTTGCACGAGGTTCTAGGAGGCGGTTGTCAGTTCGGTGACACGAAGATCAGAGTGTTGTTATATGCTGATGACATTGTGTTGCTGGCCCCTGCTCCTGTAGTATTGCAATATATGATAACAAATTTAGAAAGGTATTGTGACGCTTGGAATTTGAAAATAAATTTGGACAAATCTAAAATTATGGTCTTTCGAAATGGGGGGAAATTATCGTCTCATGAGCGATGGTTTTATAAAGGTGAAAGAATTGAATGTGTCAACAAGTATAAATATCTAGGTCTGACTCTGACACCAGCATTGTCTTTACAATGTCATTTTGAAGAGAAATTGACAGCATCTAAAAATGCCATCAATCATGCTTGGGTAAATTTGTTAGGCCATGCAAGTATTACCCTATTAACTAAATCGGAATGTTTTAAAGCTGTAGCCAGGTCAATCATGTGTTACGGAGCCCAAGTGTGGGGATATCGGGAACATGATTCCGTAGAACAGCTGTTACGTTTTTTTATCAAACGGATTCTGTGTCTGCCACAAAACACAACTAACTATATGTTGTATTTGGAGACAAATTTTGAAAAATTATTTGTTTTTGCTTTTAAGTTACATTTTAAATACATAATAAAAGTGCTGGACATGGCCGATAACCGTCTACCTAATATTTTATCAAAAGAAATAATTAGGAAAAATCTATTTTGGTTTCGAGAGTGGCAGTATCTGGCTGAAAGGCATTCTGTGGCGTTATCAGCTGATGCGGGACTATGGCGGGGGCAACTGATGACCTTATGGCAAGCGATAAGAGAAGATGCTAGGCAGAAATGTATACAAGCCGATAGGACAAGTCAGTACCATGCCTTATACAGAGAGGTAGACTATGACCTTGGCGATAAAACTTATTTTAGAGAGGAATTTAATTCAAAATTAATTGGATGGGTTTTCAAGTGTAGGGGAGATTTGCTTCATTTAAATTATAAACCTTGGGTCAGGGAACAAAATTATAATTGCTCTCTTTGTAATTTAAATCAGTTCGAGGATACATACCATTTTATCGGAAAGTGTCCAATTTTAAAGGATTTCAGATTTAGGTGGTTTAAAACGCATGAACTAAGTAAGGAAGAGGTTTTAAAGTATTTAAATGGGCACGATTGGGTGCGGCTTGCAAAATTTTCTCAACAAGCTTGGCAATACAGATGGGCTTTAATTCAAGAATTTAATTTCTAATTCTTATCGGGACGTGTATACATTTTTAAACTTTTGTTTCCACATGTTTTCCAAATTGTAAGATATTTTCCGTTTTGTGATTTAATACCGTAAATATAAATTTTTTTAAGATTTAATTTTGATGCAAATATTGGTAGTCCAGATTTGTTTTTAAATACATGTTTTCTAAAGTTATTTGTTTCTTATTAAGATCATCAAATGTGTGTAATGTTTTAATTTCTTTGATGTAATATGTGATTGTGTTTGAAAATTTCTACCCAACCAAGCAGACAGCCTAATCAGCTATGCTTTTAAAATGCAATTATAAATATTTTAAGTTTATAGTGTAGAACAAGTTTAGTAATATAAAATTTAACAAATATTGTGATGGAATATTTTTGTTGCGAAATAAAGCATTTTTTCATTCATTCATTCATTCATTCACTAAATAAGAATGAACCCCGAGGCTTGGAGGAGATGGAATCGTAATGATTGTCAGTCAGAACACAACACCCCCCCCCCCAATATCAAATATAATTACAGAAACATATCTATACCTCGTTTTATAATTTTGCATAATTATAAAGATACATAATAATGGAACACTTCTATTCTAAGATTCTTAACCAGTAATTATAGAGCGTCTCCAGCTGAATATTTGAAATGCGTTTAATTACAGTAATGCCAACTTTTACGTACGACTTTCAATATTAATTATCTTTGGAATTTACAAGTTAGTTTTATAATAAACTACATATACCCTTTTAAATCATAATTTACATAGTTGTGTGTTGTGAAACTTTTAATGCTAGGCGACAGAAATATTATTGAAATTATAGTACATCCTGTCATAATATACAAACAATAGGCATTAAACTACATTCCTGTGCGAGGCTGGGACATCGCAGCCTTATTGACATCTTGTTTGTCTCTGGCATTTACATCAGGTAAAAATGGTTAAGTAGGATTGTCGTCCTCAACCTCGCCATATGGTTTTACAGTTAGGCGTAGTCAAGGTAAAGTAAGGTGTCGTATTAATTACAGCTTAGTTTATAAATCGTATAATACCTGTGGAAACGTCCTCTGTTATACCTGTTATAGTAACAATCCTACGTCCTTTTCTTCTTCGTAGAGACACATTAACATAATAATGATGAATACTAAAACCAAAAACACGCATTTGAAAATGTAAAATATAATTTATGTGTAACTGAAGATGTGTATGTAATGACGAAACGACCTTCGCAAATTACAAAATAAAGGACGGCTATAAACGTTTCTATAACTATAATATATTATATAATTTATAACTTTTACTAATTCTAGCTATCCTGGGGCTTTAAGGAAAATAACTATATATAACTATATTATAACTATATATTAGTAATCGCTTTCGTATATAATATGAATTTGTAAATTTACACATGATATATTTTTATGAAATTTTTAGTTTATCTCACAAAGTATAACAGCTAAATAGCAAAACGCTAATTTTTTTCCTGTTCCTCAGTGATTGTAGATAGCAATTACAATGTCGTAAAAAGTTTTAACAACTTTTGTTCACAAATATCTAAATAATAAATACAAATATTACATGATGTGGGGACTAATCTCCAGCCTAAATGTCTGAACTAGTCATGTAATTTCCACTAATTTCAGGATTATTATTTGTTCTTAAATTGGCAAAGAAGTTTTTATTAAAATTCTTATTTGACAAAAGTTGGTATATTGAGTTTACAATGGTTTAGATAACGGTATATCAGTTAGGGAGGAAAAAATCGGAAATCAAATTAAAATTATCGTAAGTTTTTCAAATATTTTCAAGAAATGATTTCATCATCGAAAAAGAGAATTAAAAAGCGCTTAAAAATGATTTTAAAATCAATTTCTGCTTTTTTCGCAAAATTTTAATTAGTGTTTTGCAATATTATTTAATACTGTTTAGTATATAATCGTAATTAAAAAATAACGTCTTCTCTTAATAAAATGATGGAGTTCATTAGTTTTTTTCTCTTTTGTAATGTTTACAATTTAAATATTTCAGATAATTTTTTTGTTTCTAGCGCGTAAGAAAGTTAGTGCAATGTAGATATAGGCTACACTTATAAGGCATATTCGACGAATCTTGAGTTTCAGTGTTTTTGATATCACAAACTTTCAGTGTTGGCACCAACTTTCTTGTTTTTTTTTTTTTAATTTCTACTAATATTTAGAATTTTTTTAATGCTTGAATTAGGCTAGACTTATTTATTTTTGTAGACACCATACCTCTTTGGCACTATGAACAAACATTGTCAATAACGTTATATATTTTTTTCATTTATATTTAAAATATACCCAAACATATAATTAATTCTTGAATTACATTTTTGTATTTTTAACGTGTATAAAAAAGTTTATTTTTGAACCTTCTTTTACAATCCTGTCAATTAAATCAGCTATTCTTTCATTAAACGCTAATTACAAAGTCTGATTTGTTTATAGTTTTACATGATGTCTTGTTACATACTGAAATAAATCATTATAATTTAAACACACTGACTACATTTATAAAAGTTCTACATTTAATATTATCTGCTACTTGGTGGTGATGTTAAAGAAATATTACATGTAGCAGATTTTGTGTCATTTTAATTTTGTAATTTATTGTTGTTTTGATTAAAAAAATAAATTAGTGGCTTGTTACTGAACTATTTCGATTTCATCTCTATTATCCATGGCAAATTACACTAAAATCATGCTCAAAAGGCTTCTTACTGTAATGTGATTTTATTATGTAGGTATACTAATAATGAACAAAGGAACGAAGTAGCACATTCTCAAGCTCATTTTACTCAAGTTATAAGCTTCTTTCAGTAATTAGTTGGAAAAGACAAGTTATCGATAGTTTAATGAAATTTGTCGTGTTTAGCATATTTAGTTTAATATTAGCCATAGTTTTTGAAACCAGTTTATATTCTAAGGTGATGTGGTATTTGTGTATCATTAAATAACACAAGGATTTATGGAACGTGTCGAATCGTACGACAACACAATCCGGACAATCCAATATCTTAAACCTTAATGATAAAATATAATTCGGTTGCAAAAAAATTGCAATCGTCAATATTATATTCAATTTGTAAAATATTGATTGCATACTGATAATTACTGATGATTGCAGTCTTGCTCGTAAAAGAGTAATTTAATTTACAAGTATTTTCAACATAAATAAGTTAAAGTACATTAATAGCGTAAATTATATTTTGTAAATTGCTTTTTAATATTAAAATTCAGTAACTTTAACAAAATTGTAAATACTGTACTCTGTAATTCTTACAGAATAATTATTATCAACAACAGCGGCGAAGTAAAATTTATTTTCTATAAAACAAACGAGGGAAGCTTTTCATTGAAAATACTGTAGACAATATTTAGATGTTTAGGACGTAAACTACTTGCTTTAATTAGTGTTTTGTTTGTTTAATTTCCTAAACTTATTTTTCTTTCAAAATTGTGAAGAAACATTTTTCACTTCTTATTTTAAAGCTCTCGAACCCGCCGTAAGGTTGGTTAATTTACATAATATATAAGTTGTATGTTCAATTAAAAAACTTATGGAACAAAATATATTGTTCAGAAGTTCTATGGAAAAAATCTACTTTAAACGCACTGGGGAGAAAATTCTACCTTTAATTTCTAACGTATTACCATAGTGATCAGTATAAGAAAGAAAAGCAAACGCTGACTCAGTTCTGTAGTATAAAACAAATATCTTTAGAAGAACTAAAATGATTTTTTCTCTGAATTGGCAACCTTTTTTTAAAAAAACGTAAGCTCAAGACAAACTGTCATTACAATCTTCAAATCGACTATATTTGAATGTACTGTACTTGAAAGCAGTTTTTACTGTTTGAACGTATAACCTGACCCACGACATATCCAATACTTACACAAAACCAAATTCCTTATGACTATCCCAATAAATGTAATTATAACGAACATATATAAGTAATACCTTATATTAATACATATTACATGTATACATATTACTTATTACATATTATGTATATTAATACAGAATTGATTGTCCACATTATTCGTATAAAAATATATGAGTTGCACAGATGCCTCGTATGATTCATACGATATACAGAATGTTTCACAAAGCTCTCACGGGCACTGTCGAGCTCATTCTCCAAGTGAAAACAAATAAAAAGTTCATGAAAACACATGTTCGGAAACTCTTCATTTTCCTGCTATCCACCATTTTCTTTCGAGATAATTTTCGAGATATGTGATGTTAAAAAGTTTAAACGGCCGCTATTTAAAACAATATGCGATAAAGAAGTCTTTGTATTTGGTATACATTATAAACCGTTACAAATGCTTATACAAATCTTAAATCAATATCTAATCAATTTTCAATGTTAAACGTTTTTTAGATAAAAACAAAATGGCAGATATCCGGAAAACGAAGCGCTTTCCTAATATGTTTCTAAGAACTTTTCTTTTTTTTTTCACTTGGGGAATGAGATCTGACAGTGCCGTAAGAGCTTCGTGAAAACACTCTGTGTATTTACATAAAAAGAGTCAATTTCATGCAACGGAGACGAAATTTCTGAGAACAATGAAGGGGTGCTGGCAGTGGGGTGGATAGATTTAGAAATGGTGAGATCAGGAGGGAGCTAAGTATATTTAGCATAAATCATAGGATACAGGAATAAATGGAACTGCAATCCTCATGTCAATAGAACGGAGAGATGAAGTCAGGTTACCAATAAATTATTAGTAAAGTAATAAAGTAAAAATTAGTAGGACGAAAGGATTTAGGTTAGCACAGGTATGAAAATAGTAACAGGGTTTTTTTGCCTCTTCTTTATATATATGAAGAAGAAGACATGTATGCTTATGTTACATGTACATGCCTACTTTTATATAATACAGTAATGATTATATATTAATATATATAATAATATTATTAAATTCAATATTAATGACAATACCTTACCAAACGTTGTAATACAAAATTTAAATATCGACACATTATAAAACGTTTGGGTTTTTCTGTTTGAAGTAGTTCAAAGCCACTCCAAACTGTATTTCCACCACGGAGAGGAGAGAGAGAGAGAGAGAGAGAGAGAGAGAGAGAGAGAGAGAGAGAGAGAGAGAGAGAAGACAGGTTTTATTTCATCAAATCGTACCGTCAACAAAATATAAAACCTTAGATACTTTTATCTAAGACAGAAGATATATTTTTGCGTTAGAAACACTAGGTACAGTCAGTTTTGATAAATTGATTTGATCATGTGTCTTAAGCCTTAAACGTATTGCTCAAATTTTACATCTTGCAACTACCAACTAATTATTTTATAGCAGCCCTACAGGTGTTAATTTCAATATACTAATAAGTTCATTAATATTTTTGTTTTTTTCTGTTAGTAATTAAATGAAATTATTGTAATAAGATTGGAATTCTCATAGTAGTTGATTACTGCAGACAAACTAATCAACAAAATTTCGCTTATTTATACTATCCTTTTCTGAGTGATGGCGATAATATTGAAGGTGAAGTTTGATTTTTGTTTGAGTTGAGTAAAAACACTAAATTAATAACACCTGTTAAATTTGAAACCATACGTACAATGCCAAACGATAGAATTAAAAACTATCGCAGTCAGAATCGCCTAACAAAAAAGAGCATAAAATAGAGACCCCGAATATTCTAATTGCGTCAAGTTGGGAAGAGAACAAGTGTTGAAGATAAATCTGTTAGGCAAGAAAGGTACTAACCCAGCATGAGATAAATAAAAGTGTAGTTCCAGCTAGACTCCTCGGGATTGCCACACTCGTACTCACTATAAGTAAGGCACTGAGGGATATCCGCTATTCCTAAGTGCAGAAGACAAGTGATTCACATTAGCGTAGAGTGGTGGCTATATTTATTTATTTAATCATGCGTAATTAGATGAACTTTTGTAGCAACACATAAAGGTTATGTAAGTTTTCCTCACCAACCCTCGACTATATTGTGATATTGTACGATTAGTCAAATAAATGTACTAAATACGAGACTAAATATCGCACAAGCAGCCCATTGTAGAACTTTTTCTGAATGAAATGTAAACTTTACATAAAAGTACAGTATAACTAATTTGTAGTTCATTTTCAGCTGGGTTAGGAAAGCGAGGTGTAATTACGCCTACTCAGAAAGGATTTGAAATAATTAGCTTATATAATTTCAAATACAGTGTCCTTAATAAACCTAAATAGTACATCTTTAAATTACGAAATGAAGTTCTCTAATTCACCTTCTTTCCTCTCCATCCCATTCCATCTCTGGGCGATGACATCTGTGACTGAGACACTGACACGAACGTAGCGGGTGAGGACTTTATAATATACTCCTAAGAGGCCCGCAAGAGCTTAGCTGACGTCAGGAAGGTAGTGTTATACATAATTACAAGATTGATAAAACCTTTGTAACAATGTTTTTTTAAAAAACTTACCTCATTGGACAAGACTTCTTGATCTACCAAAATTTAACATTTCCTTCAAGGCCCAAGTAACCGATTTTTGCTGCTTGAATTTAGACGACCTGCTTTGTATTAGATTTTATGATCGGATTGGGTAAGTACCATGATGGTTGGGGCATATCTACTTGTCAACTAGTCTAATAAGGTAATGATGATAACAATAAAAGTAAAAATAGTATAATATCTGATAAAATAGTCAAATTTTAAACAGTTTACAACGAAAAATTCAATATGGTGACAATAATATTTAACTTTTTTAATTATGATTTCATTTTTATTAAAATAAATATTTCCACGTTGGGGGATTTAGTAAGTAATTTACTAGCTTTGTTATAACTTATATTTAAAAAATACAGTTTCAAAATGGCAGGTGATTTAGCAAGTATATTCTAGATTTTTTTATAACTTATCTAAAAAAAAAGTTTAAAAGTTATCGGTAATTAAACATGAATAACTGAAGTTATTGTTGACCTTCACTCTCGCCTTGTTTTGGATCAAGTACTTCACAGATCAAATATTTTCTAATTTTTCACTCAGTTTAAGGTTATTCTCAGAACATACTTATCACAATACATTAGTTCAATGTCATTCGCAAAAGAAAATGTTTGTTCTCATGATTATTATTATTATTTTTTAATACTAATTGTGTAATAACAGTCAACTATTTATTCCTATGAGATATTTCCGCAGAGGTTTACTTTATTGAGTACGGGCTTAGTATCCCGAGGAGTTCTAACTGGATCTACACATTTTTTCATGAAGTCTTGGATCAGATGCCTCTCTTTTATATTCATATCCGGCCTCTCTTCACCAAATCTTGTTATTTTCCAACCCTGACACTATTGGAGTTTTCGAAGGCTAGGGGTCTTTATTTTGTGTTCTATTATTCCTTTTTAGGCGATGCTGACCCAGAAGTTTTCGCCTTTAAACGACATGAAACCAAAAAAAAAATAATAATAATAAAAAAGGGTAGGGAAAATCTGCTACACTCGTTTATAAATTTTAAATTAGCTATGTAATTTGAATTTAGTACAAAAATAACGTCATAACTCTTTCATTATGATCCTTTATATCAATATTACATGTAATTTACAACTGAGAGTTGGTTAGTCCTTGACGAGTTTCAGATTTTGACATCCCAAATTCGAATCGTAAATTCTAGATTTAGTTTTGAAGCGATCTATTTACTCTCTTGTCTGTGGTTGTAGCTTACAATTAGCGACAAAGCATGTACAGGTTTCAGGCAAGTTATAAGCTTCTTTCAGTGGTCGTAAGCCAATTTGTTTCTTTTATAATCCAATTTACATACTATGATATTGTACACTGCAGTCTTAAACAACTTGTATGTGAAAATGGTGGTTCTTTGTTTTCCATTGTTCGATAGCTTTGTTGAATATTTAATCAAACCAAATTAGGTACATGTATTTCCACGTAAGAAGCTCGTTCAATGTATAGTGATTTTCTAATGTAATTCTTTCAGAAATGTATATCAAAATAAGATAAAATTATTTCATAGTGAAATAAGACTGTGGTAGTAACGACACTTTAGATTTTGTTTATGATATATTACTCTACCAGAGTTAATAAAATAACCGACCCTTTAAAAATATTACATAGTTAAATTAAACTGTTCCTCCATGTATTTTTTTAAAATCGCTTGATATGAAAAGTGTTCAAGAAAAAAAACTATAAGGTTTATGAGAAGCATAGAAGAAGGTAAAACATTGAAGTGATAGAGAAATTAAAGAGGAACAATAAAAAATAACAGGATAGTGGTTATGCATGTAAAGAGAATAAATGGTGAACGAGTGTCTGGGAAGATGCAAGAAATAGCGATCGAAAGAAGACTACGCGGGCGACTCAAACTCTGATATGGCTGAAATAATTTTAATAATTATATTATCTAAGATCTAACATCATTAGTTTGAAAATAATCTTCTGTTAATCGTTTTATTTTTAATATTATTCGTAATCCTCCATCTTCAAAACCTACTTTAATACTGAATTCGTCCGTTAAGGACTGGTACAAATTTACCACCTCCCGTGTTACATGTTTTAGTAAATTTACTAACCTATTTATTTTTCTTTTGGATTTTTAGATTTTAGTACATTACTTCTTATTGGTTAAAAATTCCTCCGTAATAATAATTTCTCCAATCGTCTTTAGTTTAAAAAATTCTACATATTCCGTCATATCTCGTCGCCTTCTTTTGTTATACATCATAAAATCTTTCATTTCATATAGGAAATGACCCTATTTTAGTAAATGAAGCTCATATATAATAATAATTCACTTTCATCAACAAAATCAATAAGATGCATTACTTATTTAAAAAAAACAGTGTCCATGATTATATAGGCTGAACTTGACTCAATGTCTTTGCTTTTGAAGATATTGGGTTTCGCGATTGGATTGACTGCTCTTTTGAATCGACATTAATTTGTTTACGAAACCCAAAATTCATCTCCAGTTATGATATTTTTGAACAACTCACCTTCTTCCATGCAATACGCTGTAAGAATGTTCGAGCTGAAGCGCCACACGTTTCTGCTTGTGTGTGCAAGTTCTGGCACATCTAACACACAGTTTTTGTAATAAAGCGTCCATATCATAATGTTGTAAATTACTGATTGTAAAACGTCAAGAAAATGAAAAAAAAAATTCGAAACCGTAAATTACAGATTTATTTAAATTCTCACATTCAGCGTTTTCGCAAGCTTTTTCGACAAATTCAACTAGTTTGTAGATTGTTCCATAAAACCGTATTTTAATTTATTACAAAGAAATAAATCTGTTTGTGGTAAACTTGTCTGACTGCTTTTGATTATTCGTTCGTCCGTTCTGAAAGAAACAACACCATTTCATAAGTTTACTGAACATCTAGACCATAAAACTATGAATTTCAGTAGCACTATAATTTTATTAACAAAACAGTATCACTCCACGGCCCATACAATTGACACACATATTTTAAATCGCTAACTAACCACAACAATCGTTTATCAGATGCCTCCAAATTGACCAACAGTTGGTTATTACGGAGCGCACATGATCCCACTCTATTGCGGTAATTTATTTGATTGTCTTTACTTCAAAAACGCACCTTGTAGTCTAAAAACATGTAAATTATAAATTGGTCTGTACACGAGAATAATCAAACATTTTTTGCTAAACTATGCAATGTGTATATTTGAAGTTTTTCATATCAAATCAGCTAGCTGGACCTATTTTAATTTGTTTTAACCAAAGCTCAAGCAAACCGCATATTTTGTCTAGAATCGGAATAGGAATTTTGTCTAAAACTGCATAGGTTTTTATTTGTTGGGCTAGAAACGGAAACCGGAAAAGGGTCTAATTCGAGTAAGAATTATATGGACTGAAAATGTCACTAAAGTTACCACTTAACTTTCATCAACCAAAGTTTCTACAAATTATAGAATGGTGCTTCAGAAGGAAAACTTTAATGCTACCACAATTCTCAATATTTGTATATGTATTACCTAATATATATTTTTTGGAGCACGGAATTCGAATTTTGATTCATATTTAAATACCAAAAAGTATTGATTTTATATATATTAGCTCATAATTATTGTTGTTTTATGGTGAGCTGAATTGGAATTTGACATCAATTTTTCTCTACTTAGCCTCTATTTCTCCCAAAATAAACACCAAATAAAAACAAAATGTATTATAAATATATTTTGGTGAACCAGATATTATTTCAGTTTTTAGGTTACTAATTATATATTTGAAATAGATGTGTGTTATGTTCTTGGTTTCAGATCTGTCCAACTCCAAATAATTACATTTGTTATTTATTAGATGATTTCAATTGTTTATTTGTTATCTACAACATATTTCTTTCTTTTGCGTAGATAACGTTTACATGTTAAGTAATCATTTGTAAAATATAAAATCTACTGATATTGATGTTTATTTGAACCACTTATCAAATCTCTACAATTAATTCTTCATTTTCTAAAAGTAATTTTCCAACCAGATGAAATCTAGTAAAGTTGTTCCCTTGTTTAAAAAGGGTGAAATGGAAGGCAATAATAATTACAATCCTATTTATTTACTACCGGTGTTCGGTGAAGTGTTATTATCTAACACAAACAATTCAATACATACTAAGATGGGTGTAATATATTTTTAATTCGTCATTATTAATTTCTAAAGGAAAGTGGGTTCGTCCATTATTTACTTAAATAGTTAACAAAACATAGTGGAACGTCTAGATAATAAGATTAAAGTTATGAGAATTTTATTAAATCTTTCCAAAGCACCCACCTTTATAATTTTAGTTTATTGGTTAAAACGTGGGAAAGACATTGACGGGCTACCACTCTTGTGGCTCGAATCATGTATATAACAACACAAGTTGCTGTTTAGGGAGGTTATTTAATCAAGTCAAAGATAGTGTATAACAAGAATTGTTATTCGTACAGTTTTATTTTTAATTTATATAAATGATCTGTTATTAATGTGTGTAAAAAAACTGAATGCAGTTTTTGATGATGTATCTTTTAAGTTTCCGAAAAAAACTCATCGCATAAATTAGAACAAAAACCTTTCTTCAACACTTTGCTGTAAGTAGTTTGTCAGTGTATCCATTAAAACTAAGTAAGCTTGTTACACCTCATATGTTAATAAATCTGACAACTGATGTTGCGCAATGAGAAATGATGTACGTGACGAAGTTTACTCGAGTCCCCTCATCGATGACAACCTAACGTTAGAATGGTTAAATAAATTATAAAGTGGTAAATTAATTTAAGATTATTCGCAGTGACTATCTTCGAACGAAAGCCTAGAAAATGTTTAAATTCGTAAATAACAACCTATTGGCTAGTATATATGCATCTGAACAATGGAATTTCAATCTCTAAAAGTTTATCAGAATATTTAATGTGTGCAAATTAAAAACTGTTAGGATTATAAAACAAGTAGCAACATGTAAAAATGATTAGAAGTAGTTTGGTACTCTTAAATTTACATATATACTTGAAGTGATTTTCTGTTTTAAATTTAAGTGTGATCAAGTATACATCAACAAACAAGCTCGTAACTACCATCAGCACAGGTTAGATTTATAAAGTAAACTTCTCAAGCATGAACGATATTAATTAATAGCCGTCCTGATTGCATCAAAATTTTATTGTGAGACTTTTTTTTTTAAACGGCCTTGAATAATACTGTTGTCGGCATCTTTGTTGTGGAGTTTGCACGATGAATTTATTTCCATTTGATTGATTGTGATCGCCTACGTCCCTTTCATTACTAAATTCAGTTACAAGCATTTTTTTAATTATATATATTCATATGTTGTTTTATTTTAATTTCGTAAGTTATATTTATTTATTTAATTATTACTTTTGAACTATATTGTATAATTGTTGTTGTAAGAGCATTTATCTGTCCCGGTTTAACTTATTATTTTCTTATGTTATGTAGTCTAAACCTGTGTTGATTTAAAAATGATTAAACTTAATTATGTGGAATTTTTAAATTTGCGTGTGATTTTTGTTCTTTGTCTAATCGTATCTATTGATTGTATTATATGCATGTGCCAAGTTTATATTAAAAAGAAAAAAAGTTATGCATATCTTTCAAAATAGCATATTTTATGTATTGTGTTATTTATTGAAAGATGAATAAAAAATTTGAATTAAATGATTTATTAATAATATTTATAATTCTTCGGTTGGTTCTGATTTCTAATCTGATGACAGTTCATACATGGTTTGTCCGAAAACCTCCCCCCTAAAAATCCAATATTTAGACACGTATTTTGACAAAACTCCAAAATATATTATTTATAACTAGTCGAATTCGTGTTCTATGGACCAATTTTAATTTTATTTATTTGTTATAGGGATTTTATTAAACATCCAATATTGTACATGATATATAATTATCGAAACTCAAAATATTATACCGATAACTATAAAAAATAATATCATCAAAACTTCCTGAAACGATTTTGAATAAAATTTTAGACATTACATTCTCTAAGGTCCCAAAAAACGTATTATACCTCTTGCAAATACAGATTCAAGGTTTCACCTAAAACCGGCTTAAATGGAAGTAACTTGCAAAAGTCTAAATTTAACATTGACTGTCGTCATTAAAAACCAAAAATATTTTTAACAAGGCTAAATACAATGCAACCCGTATAAAATAGCCACCCAGTAAGGAATTTATCAGCCAAAGATGTCCAAAATGCGTACAAAATGTTGTTTTTCCCAACTGATTGAACAGGTGTTGCTTTTTTTCAACTAGTCGGAAGCTTGTCATAATCGTTTACCACGATTGTGCATAAGAAAGTACATATGTGAAAGTATGTGCAATTATTGTACAACTATTAATGTAAGAAAACAACTACGAGCCCCTTAAAGCCAGTGTGTAACGATTAGGAGGGGCTTTATAATAAAGGATCAACTCTGATGGATGCACAACCATGACTTCGGTGTACGAAGCTGAAATATCCTCGAGGCCTGACAAAGCACTGTCAGTTACTGAGACCGTACTTTGCGAGTGGGCGACCTTATCCGAAGATGAACATGTGTGACTAGTCAAGGTCTAGTCACCTACAGGTGGTTATTTAAAATAATAAAATCTATGAGTTCACTGTCACGGAAGTATTGAAAATAGTTATTAATTCATAGATAAACAACAAATTATCTGCGTCAATAGCGTAAAGAGTTTAGTTTATGTTAAATTTGTACAGAATCCATTTACCACGTATACCTACTATAGAAATTTGTATTAACGTGAATTATTAAAACACTTATAATTATATTAAATAGCTTCATTATGGCACATTATTGATTTACCAAACTATATAGTATAGTACGAAGTGTATAATGAAACCGTGTTACTGATAGGTAGATAACGGGTGGTGACTTTATCCAAAGAAGAACACTTGCAACGTACGCCAGAGTCGAGTTACCTAAAATCTGTGACTTGAAACACTGGACAAGTGAATGGGTACTTAAAGAAAACAATCCAATGTCTGCGTCAATTTCGTAACGAGAGTATTGTGGATGTGGTGGTCAATTGAATAACAACCGATGTCTCGCTATGCTTATTATCGATGTATGGTTTCCATGACGAAATGCTTATGAATTTAATTCACTATTTTGAACATTTTTGAGTTTATATTAAATTTGTACGTAGAATTTCTGCGCAGAAACCACCTCATCATAATTCAGATTGGTGTAAATTCATAGGTTTCAATGGCTCTATCTACTACTCATTACTAATTTGTCGAACTCTAATTATTTTGTAGACGTAATGGATTTAATAATCTGCACAGTATAGTAAATAATACGAATCAGTCCGGAAAAGGAATGATTTCACTCTAACAAAACATGTCAAATGTTTGTTCGATTTGTCATCCATGTAAAGGTCGCCAATGAATGTCGTTCGATTAACCTTGCAGCGTAAATCCAGAGGATGAGAAATTTGAGATATTGCAAACTTTCTCATACAAACGATGAGATTTGAGACTATGGAATGTCCACAGATCCTGTCCCATGGAGTAATTACTGGTACACACTTTACTTTTATAGAAATAGGGAAGCAACTGATTCAGTTTGTCAAGAAACCCTTCTGTAGTTTAACTTGTGGATAGTTAAAGATTACACAGGTTTTTTCGTATTACGCTATTCATCTTTGTTAGTCCAATGAGAAAAAGTAAAACGTTAATATATAAAATAGTGTATGTAATGAGTGTTTGTGTTTTTAACGGTTTGAAGGCGGCAGTTTGGGTTCTATTTTTTGTTAGCTCGGCTTTACAAATAATTCATTATATAAGTCATTAACCAAAAAATCTGTCATTCCTCTTCAAACTAGAAGATGTTTTAATTTTTCTAAAGAACTTCTTAAATGTAGTAAATCATTTTGTAGAGTTTTACGATCTCTAGCAAATGATCTCCAAGTTTTTGTGTTTTTAAATAAAAAAATATTATAAATATAAAACGTAATTTTAAACCACTTAACTAACTTCAAAAATAAATAAATAAACAATAACTAACCTAACCTAATCCTTTTAAATTTAGTTGGATTAAAATTTAACCAACTTAATTAGGATCTCCATTTGTTGTATATGTTTGGTTATTTAAAAAAAAATAAATAAAAAAAAATAGGTGTTCAAATTTTCAATATGCAGCTGTTTGAACCTGTACTTTTTAAACCTCTTTAATAATAGCTCTTTTGGAATACATAATGACTTGTATATATTGATATAATTCGAAGTCTACCATCGAGGAGAACTAAAATAACATAAAATAAAAATTCCCTGCCTCCGGTTATCGTCAACGTGCCAGTAACATGGCACCGTATTTTTACTCCCTTACATATACGCAATATAGAAAATGAAAACCGGAAAAAACTGCAATAGTATAATTTTTAAAGGTTTAGAAATAAAAGGCTTGATATTTTAAACTAAATAACATGTATAATCTTCAAACAATACATAAGTTTCATACTATACTCTTAAAGATTTATTTATTATGAAGTAAATTTTATGTTTTTTGTTGTTCCAATAAAGAACTCAACCTGTAACAGGTTAAACTGTTATAATATTCTTAGAGGAAACGGCGCTTCCACACGATCTTGCAAATTCAATTTAAAATAAATTTACGTAAACTTTGAAAACTTCCCACTTTGTAACATTTTACTTTGCCACAAAGTAATTTCAATTTAAAACTCAATCGTGTCTTCTAATTAAAGTAGTTATTGTTGTTGAAATTAAATCATGCGCAAAGAAATTGTGTAATCAGTGCAGAAGACAAGGAAGTAGATATAGTACCGCAGTTATATTTTTACAAACCTGGATGTGTGAGTAGAACAAGCAAAGTGATCATTGATCTGCACCACGTTCCTGTCGTCACTAAGTCTATAACAAATTGTCAACAGTCCAAGAGTAGGGTATCTCGAAAGTTTAAATTTTTGTATCGGAGTGTAAACTATCCGGTCGTAATTGAAACGTAAAATAAAATTTTTAATATCTCACTTGAAATTAATCTTTTTTCAAGGTTGTCAACTTTTTATTATGTATGCGTTTATATGCCTTTCACAAATGACAAGTGGAAAAATATAATAAAAGGTACATTTCTTCAGTTATATAGACTATTTCATACGGATGTTATTTTATCCAATATACATTAAATGGTAAACAGGTCTATAAATTATCACATATTAGTGTCTACCAGTAAAATAAATGTACTTTTATGTATCACACAAATTACATTTCTATTTGACAAATGGACCCCACTGGACAAATATGTTTTCAAAATGATAAACTATGGAAAATTCTTTTTTTTTGTATAAAATACATGAAATATAATATGTCACACATATATATGTCCCAAAAGGACCATTTTCTTTGAAAAATTGAGGGGGAAAGAAATTTCCGAAAATACGCGTTCAATAAGTGAAATTTAATATCGTACTCATGTGTAGCCTAGTACAAAGTTTATTTTTTTAATGGGCCAATATGGATCTAAAACGAGCACCTATTTAATACACATTGTATAAGAAATCATTTTTATTCGTAAAATGCATGCACATAGCCTATATCTTAAGATATAAGCACATTCTTTAATAAATTCATAACGATTTCCTAAAATTATGTTAAAAATGAATAATCTTTTCTATTTAAACCATGCGTAAAATACAAAGACTTTGATGTGTATACATTTATATATAAAGACAAACTTTAATTTTTAAATTGTTTTACCCTCCCCTCTTCAAATACTAGGAAATTTGAAATTACAAATCTGAATATTTGTATGAAATAGTATTAAATATGTATTTAAATGAAATAGTGTCACACTTCTGCACGGGCACTAACGGAAAAAACACCGTTAATAGTTCTTGTTTGCTATGTGCCACTGAAATAAAAAATATACATCTCTGTTTCAACTTTGACTATTATTAACATCATAACTATAGAGTACTTAACTTTACGTATTAGTTTTGCAACTAACGACTGCTGCTTTGTACTATACATACTAACGTCTTGATACTTGGTGTATATTTTTTTTCAAATCTGATACACCAAAGGTTTTTTCAAATATATATATTTCTGATACGCTTAATACAAAGCAGAAACGTAAAGGTAAATAAAAGTTTCTTTTTTTAAATAACATTAGATTTTTATTAAATTTCACTCGTAACTATTTTTTCATTAATAAGTATTTACAAAAGGTCAGAAAATATAATACAAAAATCTGTCGTATTGTAGATAACCCTATTCAGGTTTAGTCCGCGCCGACATCGTGCGCCTGTAGCTAATCTATCCCAATATCAATTTATTTGATATATCAGTATTGGAAATCAGCTGTTGCTATTCACAGTCTTGCAATATTGGTTGTTATGATGCAAAGTGTTGACTGCGAGGTATATACATATAAAGATAACTTATGTTTCAAATAAAGTTTAACCTATTTCAGTCAGAAAAATTAAATAATGTAATATTATTCATAGTGTTTGATCGCCTAAAAACTATTGCTTTGTTTTTAAAACGAGTCTATGATTAAATTATTTAGTAACTTACTTAAACATTTAAACTAAAATGGACTACTAAATCAAATCTGGCCTCAACTAATTCTGTGTAAGTTCAAAATTGACAACTGACATGATTTTTAGGCTGTAGGTAAATTCCCACCCCTTTCGGGTGTGTGGCGAAATCGGTAATTTCCTACCCCATGTATCCAGATAGAAAAAGGGACAGAAAATATAGGTAAATTCCCACCCCTTTGCTCCCGCGCAAAGGTGACTGATCAGGCGAGTGGTGTTTGTTACAGTCTGTATACCATTTGTGGCGCACGGGCCCGCCAGCTACCTGTGTCGATCCTTTCCTCCCCCCGGCGTTTCCTTAATGAGTCACCAACTAGCAGCTCTAATAGAATTATTAACTGTTTTTACTTTCTCATAATATCTCAATCTAAATAGAACATTTGTAAAGTACTAAAAAAACTAAGAAGAGTGATATAAAACACGATGTGCTTCCATTATAAATAACGAAATGGTCAAAAGTTTTATTTGTGTGCCTCCCTCCATCTAACGTGGAGAGTAGTATACCAGCCTGGATGAATAATTCTGAACAATGGTTTATGTCAGAGGAGCAGTTAATTATAACAATTAATAATAATGATTAAATATTGTAAGAAATATGAACATAAAATTAAGACATCCATGATTAAGATATACATTTATCTAAGTACATATATTGTTTCATACCTTTTGGTGAATTATCTGCCGATAGAGCATTAGTTCTGACATTTTGACACGCGAATGTTCAGTGTTCAGCGTATTAGCTAGCTAAGCATGTACACAATTTACACTTAAATCATAGAGTTTGTATATCGACACATAATAGACTGTTTTGTACTTCAACTGCATTCAGTTATGTTGAAACGACAGGACAAATTAGGTAGCAAACTAAGTAGCGTTTTACCGATATTTTGTAAATACCATCTATTTAGCTATTTTAAAACATTATTTTAGCATGTCCGTACAAAATGTACATTAACTTGGATGCGTAGCGAACTATCGTCATGGTAACGGCTCAGCGCTTTTTTAGAAATGGGCGTGAGAGTAGCCTAAGGAGCTTATCGAAGCGAATCCGAAACATGTTTAAAGAACTAGGCGTCGGTTTTTCCGCGGTTTTGGTAGAACCGTTGAAAATAGCCTCACTTTGTTGGACCAATCGTAATGTAGCTTGGTCAAGGATAGGTAAATAAAGGTAGTTTAGTATTATTTGACATTGAGTTGCTTAGCAGTAACAAAACCTGAAAACCATCGAAAGAAATCTACCGGAAGTGATTATTTGTTTAAGTGCTTGATTGCTGAACACTTTAACTGGGTAGTAAACATCATTGGAATCCCTAAAGTTATTGTCTACCTTCATCTGTTAAAGTTAAAGTGTAATTGACCCGTCACTATCTTTTAAGAAACCTAAATGTAAACCTGTGTGTAATAATTTTAGTAAAACAAAATGTGTGATTCACTAATATTACGTTGATGATATCTGTTATTGGTTGTTAGGTTGCCATGGAGTGGTAATTGGATATTTTGTAAGACTTTTAGTATATTAAACATATGTATTGTGTGTTTGAACATCTATTAAAAAATTTAGCTTTGTTACTTTGTGACGAAACTTTATTGTTAAGAAACTTGATACCTACAGATTCACTGTATTTTTTCAAAGACGAATGAAATGAAATAGTTCTTTTTCTATAGCTTATTATATTTTTGATAAAAACATATATCGATTTACAAAGACTGTATTATTTTCATTACTTTTTTCCATTCATCAGTTTGAAAGCATTCACAGCCAATTTATTGTAATTAAATTTAATATTAAAGAAGATGTGTATTATTCGAGGAAGGCATGGATCAAAACCAAAGCTGATTTACACATTTCATAGCTTTAAACCTTAGCCGGCCACTACCCAACTAGCTCAAAAACTATTAATAAGTAGCCTAATTACGCATTAATTAACCTAATTTAGTGTAACAAACACTATACTGTGCATATCTCGGTCACAGGGACGGGTTCGCAAAGACACATTTTATTCATAACTCTCTTTTAAAAACGTCCATTTGGCGCTTACTGTGAATCTACAAACAACTAGCTAACCCTAAAATCATCGGTATGCTAAATATGTTCCTAATTCGTTTATGTCCGATATTACAGTTAATTTTTTTCTTCTTTAAAAATTTAGTAACCCGATTTTGCCAAAAGGTTTCTACTATATTAATTGATTTTTTCTTGTATATCGCGCGAGAAATAAGGAGGTCCATATCGCAGTCACCTCTTCGTGGCGGTTAAATTATGCGGAAACCCCCCTGGTATGGATAGGTAGGGGGAAGTAAACTGTCATCATTGGAGAAATGTTAATAGTATTGATCGTGAACTGTACAACATAGTCTACATTATGATTGCATTGAATTTGGAGCCATTGTCAAATTGTGTCACTGTTGCTGTAGGGTTGAAACATTGGCCATGTCTGTTACAGTTCAGTGCTAAGAAGAATTGCGTACGTGTACAACTGAAATGATGACTTGCCCATTGAAACGTGATTATTATGGGAACTTGTTTCCTTTCATTTATTGATATATTAGTGTGATACCGTACTTCACGACTATCACATTTTATTTTTGGTTTAACTCCTTCGCCATCCTCTACTTCTTGCTTTTCGTCCGCAGAAACGTCTCTACAAAGAAAAAAAAATAAATAAAAATAAAAGTAAAAAATACTTGTTTAGCAATGAAAAAGTATTTATGAAACGCCACTAGTACACTTAAAAACCATAATTTTGTTTCTTCTTAAAAACTGATAATTTATAGAATACCTTTATAATCCGGTATGATTTTGTAAAATGTAGAAAAATAATACATAAATATTTAGAAAATAAGCATTCATTTTTCTATTCTTTACTTACTAATGAATATAGTAAAACAATTGTTTTTCCGTTCTTTTGTGGATTTCTTTCCTGACTTGAACCTATTGCTTTTACAGAAAAATTTCAATAACAATCAAACATTGTTCACATATAAAACAATATTTCATGGAATATAAGAGTTCAATACGTATCAACATAGTTATTTTAATTCTATGTGTATAAAAGTTTCTTTTTTAATTTGGGTTTGTCTGTTTGTTCTAGGTATTTAAATGAGAATGTCATGCTTGAATTGTAAACATAGAGAGATATAACTAGCTTTCATTTTGTAAGTATCGTAAGTCATTTTTAAAGTTAAGTTATTGTTGTAGGTGTGGTTATCATGATAAGGTCTGCAATCAGAGACTATATAATGCGCTTACATTATTTGAAACGCTTTAGCCTGAATTTTCCAAATCCAGAGTAATCACAATAAAATCATATTTTTGTTTTCTCCGGGTGGTCTAGTGGTTAGCTTCACGAGTGATAAGTTCCGGATCAATCCCCATATAGGCTCAAACAATTATAGTGTTGACCCAGCATCGTGAAATAAATTAGGAAGCTAAAATTGGTAGGAACCCTGGTTGAGAATGCTAGAATGGCGATCGGAATTTCAAAGTTCAAACCACACATTACCTCACTGCCGTTTAGCGGACTCAGGCTCTTCATTTGCTGTTGCGCCATGAACTTTGTGATTTTTTACCTTGAACAAAGTCAGAACCAAGATAAACTTTGAATTATAAACTCTGCTGTTTCGCTGAGATTTCCCCCTTACATTTTCAGACTCACTCAACTCACAATATAACCCACATTTTGTCAAAATAAAAAACCTGTGGACCCCCAGAGGCTCACAAAGTGAATACAGATGAGACAATCCAGATTTAGCCTACTTTGATCTAGGCTTGGGTTAGATCCCTCTCTTTCATCTTCATACAAATATTTACATATAACTTAATTAATACACATAAAGTTATGTATATATACACGCATTAACATGTATATATAAGGTATTTATTAACATTAATAAATGTATATACAATGTGTCACTAAAAACCTGACCGCGCTTTGCAGGATCGAATTCTACATATTCAAATAAATAAAAAATGTTTCACCTTAGTTTAGTCGCAATCCGCCAATTTGTTTTTTTACAAAAACTCACTGTAACTCCAGAAATATGTTAGGTTGAAATTTAGTATAACCAATTTTATGTTAAGATTTACAACTGTACCAAAAATAGAAATACTTTATTTTTATAATTGTCAAATGGGGGGGGGCGTATAAAATTGTTAACGTCGAACATGTATAACTTTCCTTAAAAATATATATAATTCATCTCAAATCATAATTCATTGTGTGCGACTTGTGTACCTAGTGAGAAAAGTGCGGCGTGTGTGCCGAATTTCCTATTCTATACGTGAGAGATGCTGCACCTCGTGACTCTTTGGCCACCATTGCCAAGATTAGCAGAACTAAAGCATTCTGAGCAGAACATCTTGTTGTCCAAACCTAAAAAATTCACAATAATCTAGTCATTTAACATCAAATAACAACTAGTGCAAGGAAGAGGAAAATTATGAAGATAAAATAACAGATTTACCTCAGTTTATGCGCTATACAATTTATACAAACAGAGCAATAAAACTAAGACCACTTATTCTCTAGTGTCTTACTGCACTTCTGCACTCGCAAGCATTCTTTCGACAATTCCCGAAACTAGCAGGAGTATGTGCAGTGTATCCCGAATGTATCCTACACTTATTCAGTTGATATACTTTTCTCTTGAAAAAAGTAAATGCCGTAAACTTTGTTCGTGCTTAAAGCACTAAAAACGTTAACTGTTTGGTCATCACAAACATGTTCCAAGGATTTTCACTACTCCAAATCTGACAGTTTTGTGTGTATTTACGTTACCGCTTGCATGGAAAGTCGAAAAAATTTTTTTTCAATGATACCCTGGCCTTCTTCCAAGTTTCTTGAATTAATATTTCATGCAGGTCTAGTTCAATTTCAGGAACGTTAATTGCCTCATTTTCGTTATCGGAATCCTCCATATCAATATTTTATTCACTTTCTATTATCATAACCTCCTCCTTTTTATCTTTATCATCTTCTCTGTCATTTTTCTCTTGAAAAAGTCGTCTTCGAGTCAACGCCAAATTATTTCTTTTCTAGTAAATACTGCTCATTCTTTTTTCTCTACACTTAACCAGTGGAGAAACAAATTATATAGAAAGAGGGAGTGGATTCGGAACTGAAAGACTCATAAAGAGTTAGAATAATTTCCAGCCGGGTAATGTTTTTTCCCTTCACTTTCAAGGTTTATGCATTACTACTACCTGCTCCTTACATAAAGTAAACTAGTCTGACGGACTTGGTCTTCTGATATTTTTTCACCTGTTGGCTTACCATCCCAAGTTTGTTTTGGCGATCTTGCCTTGCCATGGTAATGTGAAGTTATGTTTTCAATAATGCTGCCAATTTTTAACTTTTCTTTTACATTTTTTTATACAGTCTATCCATTCTGGTACTTTCCATTCACATTTCTCAAAAATCCTATTTCAGAGGTCGCAATTCTATTTCCTGTCTAGAAGTGATCGGCCAGACTCGTTTCCATACAACAATATACACAGCCACAGTATTAAAGAACCTTATTTGTTGTCCCTTCTTACTTTATTCTTGAATGTTCAATCGATCGTTTTATTAACAATGATCGCCGGAGTCACTGCTATGCTATACTCGCAATACACTTTAGGTTAAATCACTAAAGCCTACCTATTATTTATTTTCCTGGCTATTTTAAATGTGTCTAAAATTGTATAAGTATTATATAATTTTCTAAATCTTTCTTTCCTGGATAATAACAATTTCTAAATCTGGTACTATATATATATATATATATATATATATATATATATATATATATATATATATATATATACTGTATGATCTGATACTGCAGTATTGCTTCTATTACTGTTATGATATATGGTTCTGTTTTGTTAAAACTTTTGTTGTCTGAGAGAAGTTTTTATGGAAACTTTTTCCACATATGCTTTTTTATATATAATTTGTAATAATTTAATGAAATGAAAATAATATCTATCATAGTTGTAGGTAACCGCATTTACTAAAAATAATTATAGATATTAACTTATTCAATTATCTTATTGCTAACTATAATTAATTTGATCCTTCTCGTCTCTGTTCACTCATTCATACGTGTTTAAACCTTATATTATTACACTGTACGAGTATACAGAACAATTCGGAAGTGTGTATCTAAACACTAAATAAAATTTCATAAAATATATTAACTTTGAAACGAATTATTTGTTCGACTATTTTTATTTTTTTTAATAAATAACGAATACATAATTACGTTAGTAATTTACAGTACAATTACAACAAACTCTCTAGCAAAAATAGTTGTTACTTTGTAGTTTATGCATTGTTCAAATAAATCACTTTATTTTGATATTATTAATAGTAGCAAATATTGCGATTATTTTCACTCCTTTTGTTGGAATACACGTGCATCCATCTCAATTTTCTCTCTCTCTTTATTTTTCAATTATTGTGAAAACACTCTGCCCAGGTATATCAGGCTACATATTTAATTTTTACTTGAAGTTCTACTCGTATTGTTATTTTTTATGTTTGGTTTTTGTATTTTTTCCCCTTTAAATGTGTATTTATTGTATTTTATTAATAAGACACACAAAATTTCAAGTTGATAAAATGGGAAGACATACAGAGAGGAATGAACACTGCATGTTTTTCTTATTAATACGGAGTCTTACACCCCTTCCCCCACCTATGACGTCACACTCTAACCGAGCCCAACATGACGGCACTATTTAACGTCACCACACGTCACACCCTTACGTTACATCTCACACATCACATCTTTCACGTCACCATATCTAATTTTTTTGCCGAGTCGTATTCGAACTGTGAAGTGTGGATTTGAACCCAGAGACTATACTGATTAAGCTATTTACAAATTAGTGTTTGACAGGGATTTAGCGAATATAAGAGATTCGTTGATAGCGTTCTCGGCAGTCGCTTCCCGCCCCCCTGTTGATTCACTCTTTTTACTGGACTAGTATTATAGTGTATTATATTGTCATAATAGCTTATAGTACCACCGTTGGCTACCAGAGCGCACTTGTTTTACTGTGTTGGACTTGTATATAACTACTTGTGTATTGTATATTTATATAACTTGTATTATCATCATAGGCTACTAGAGAGCTCTGCCTTTTTTTTACTTTGGCAGTATATTTTTACTACTGTTCCAGTCTCGAGGTATCATCGGCCGCCATATTGAATAGTTATATTTTTATCACAAACGAAACATAAACGTTCCAGAGTCATCAACTGTCACCCTACTCCGTATAGATACACATTCAGACCTCCTTTTCAACTATATCCTTAGGCCACGTATTCTTCAACGACACCGTCACTCAATTTGATAAGTGCGCTCTTTACAGGCAGCATATAGATGAAACTTGTCGAGTATACTTCTACTTTCATTATTGATTGTAGCGACACGCTACCCTTTTGTCATCGTTAACGCTAAATTAAAATGTTCTACAGATATACAGTAGATGTAGTTATATTTAGTTGTCAATTGTTTTGTAGTCTAAACTTGTTGTAAATAAATAAAGCACAGCGAAAGAGAGAACACTGAAGTGAGGACAAGCCCCTGCATAATGGGCGACATACAAATACTGGCCTGGCTCACTCAGAATTCAATTTGTTCCACAGAGTCATTTGCAACACTCCTCTCTCTCTCTCTCTCTCTCTCTCTCTCTCTCTCTCTCTCTCTCTCTCTCTCTCTCTCTCTCTCTCTCTCTCTCTCTCTCTCTCTCTCTCTCTCTCTCTCTCTCTCTCTCTCTCTCTCTCTCTCTCTCTCTCTCTCTCTCTCTCTCTCTCCCCCCCCTCCCTCCCTCCCTCCCTCTCTTTCGCTACCTATTTTACCTCTCTAACTGTCTATCCTTCAGTGGTATGTCGGCTGATCCCGGCAGCACGGACTCCGTTCGTTGTCTGAGCGCTGATCCCCTCGGGACGAAAGTTCCAACCTCCGAGTGGCCTGTCGGCTAATCCCGACAGCACTCTACCTTGTTAGTTGTCCGCTGGTTGATCCCCCAGGACGAACTTTCCTTCTAAATTCCTACCACGTGATTCCTACTTAATACGCATATTGTCGAAGCCCTTCTAATACCTGACAGATAGTACCTCTATCCTCTTTACAAACTATCAAGCTTCGAGATTGATAATCTATCACTTGTTTTGTGTAAAATGAATAATATACAGGTGTTTCTAAATTTATGTTGTTTCAAATAAGGGAGTCAATAAAAAGATTATAACACCTATAAGTTTCATATTATTTCTATATACAGAGAATAAAACCGTTTTCTATAACCTTCTTCAAAAACTCACAAGCTAAGTCCGCCACACAATAGCATGACCTCTCGGATACCACTTGACGATCCTAGAATTGAAATCGTTCTCTGAAGTATCCTCCAAATGCAAGTGGAAAAAACTAGTGTGCTCTGGTAATCAACTACGCTACAACAAGTTATATGATAACATAGTGGTGTCCTTTGGTAGCCTACTGTAGTGCTACAAGTTATATGAAAATCTAATACACTATAATAACAATCCAACACAGTAGTGCGCTCTGATAGCCAACAATATCTTGAGAGTTTAAGTATAAAACCTAACTAATTCCAAAGAAACTTGAAGGGCATGTGCACCTAGAGCCTCTCGGAACACACCATACCCTCACTCAGTAGAATAGGCAACGGGAACAATCTAAACCACTAGCATGCCACTACCACCACGAAACCATTCCTAAGCGCATGCTCCTAGAAGTCGAAACCGATGGACAGGCTGAGCATGCTCCCATGGTACTCATGTCAGCAAGGTTCCCCAAGCAACGTGTGATGAGTATCCGCCAGGTCGCTCACACAATACCTTACCTCACATCTTTACCGAGAGAGACGCCTATTACCCGTCTATATGGGATAGGGTAGTCTAACCTCACGGTTTTAAGGGTCAATACCGTGATCTAATGTACTATAGCACAAAGAGTCGAATCAACATGGCGGATGATATAGCCTACTCGCTAATTCACCGTCAATCACTAATTTTCAAAATAGCTCAGTCGGTATAGTCTCTGGTTTTAAATCGAAACTTCACAGGTTGTAAGTACGGCTCGGAAAAAATATATACTGCTGTGACGTGATGATGTGACGTCAGGAGGGGCAGAGGTATATCGTCATGTTAAGTAGGTCAGGGTGTGACGTTATAGGTGTAGGTAGGAGTATGATGTCACTGTTTTTAAGTGGGGCAATTTTTTACTTTTTAACCTCAATGGTTTAAATTGTTGTGATGTTTGTTAAGTAAAAATTCGTAATACAATTATAAGGTGTTATGATGAAACTAACTGCTTTTATTTTATTTCTAAATAACTCAGATTTCTAGTAACTAACTATTAATTTCTTTGTTAATTAAATATATTTAATATATATATATATATTATAGAGAAAATATATATTTAATATATAAAGTATCTCACTTTTCTTATATTAAGAGACCTTAAAAGGAAAATTTCCATAAAAAACACAAAGTAGACTGATGTTAGTTATAAACCTTCTACATACCACGCACGTGAGACAACAACGATCGCCCAGTAATAATTGCTTTAGATTTATTTAATTAGTAATAGGACAAACGTACTTTAGGGAGGCAGCTATCAATTTATGAAAGCAAGAAAGAAAGGTTTATTGTAATTTGTTGCAGATGTTATTAACGAAATTTTAGTCTTTACGATCTCCCTCACAAGATATTATGAAATATTTTTATCGATTTTACCTCTACTACACATTATAGTAATTTGGCATCTTTTTTGTCCCACTATACTTGCTGAATATAGGTACGGGATGCATTACTTAAATTGAGACAATTTAATATCTAAAAAACGGCAAGTTTAGAAGATAAATATTTAGGTAACTGAACAAATATTTTAAGCTTTATTAGAATAAACTATTTTGGCCTATTACAATTTTTCTAAAACTTTATTTTTCCAAAACAAAAAAGAAAAGAGTTCAAATATTTGTGTATATATCTTGAAAAAAATTAAGATCGGATTGAAAAATGTTCCTCATTTTTTAGCGTACAATAAGATTGTACAAAAAAATTCTATTGAAAAAAATGAGTTAAAAAAATTCTTTGAAACATAAACTAAACAAACAGTTAATAATGCAATTTTATTTCCTCCTCCTTACAAAATAACTATTGTTAAACAAAGATTACCTTTTCATTTACATAGTATACGAAGTAACAATGTCGACCTTCGTGTTTTGACTGAACATCACGAATCATGGCCTCAGTAAACCGAAACACTAATGTTCATATCGTCCGTCATTAAGTAAGCACGTTAGCAGTTACAAAAGTTAAGATAGGATCATGTAATTTATTGTAGGGGTTTGTAGTGTGCTCATATAGAATCTTATTGAAATTAATCAATTGAAAATGTCAAAATGGCGGTTATTTCAAAGGGTTTTTTTGTTTGTCTTGTGTGTAATTCAATTTATAACATACTAAATTAGATACAATTTGCAGGTTTTAAATCTTCCAAACCCACCTCTCTACGATGACATTTTTATAAAAGAAATGTAATTTCTAACTCTGACCTTCCAAGAAATATAATATTCGAAAAGGTCAAGTCACCGACACCAGTGTAGTGAGTGGAGGCTCCTTTATATATGTACAATTTCGAGGCCTACTATTATCTGTATACACTAACTTGGCGTCTGGACCCGGACAGTCCCCCCTCGCTCCCTTCCTCACCCAGCTGTTTCAGTGATGAGTCACCTACTATAGTTAACACTGCACTGTTTAACTTTTTTATGGGAGACACAATCAAAATTTTTTTCAGCATAGTTAAAATGTTTAGGAAAATATAAGCAAATGGATACCAAACACGACACCAATGTATGTAAATAGTACGTAAACATGTAAATAATAAGTATGTGATTATACAAATAGTAGCTGTGTAAAGAGCTTTCTACTGGCGGCTTTTACAAAACAGTACAGTGTTAACGCTAGTAGGTGACTCATCACTGAAACAGCTGGGTGAGGAAGGGAGCGAGGGGGGACGGTTCCGGCCGCTCCCAGGTAGCCAAGGGTTCAGACGACAAGTTACTTTATACAGACTAAATTGAGCAGAGACTTTTTAATATATAGACAATTACCGGGCCTAATGGTCCTAACCGACGTCAAGAAAGTAGTGATATATATTACGAGGCTCCGTAAATAACAACTGTTTTAAACTAATTTACTCTTTTGACTAACAAGATCCCTTGATCTAACAATACAATTTAACATATCCTACAAGGACCAAGTATCACGATTACGGCTATAAACTTCTTTTAGATATTCATATGTCTAGATTTTAAATAACGCATACGTTGGTAAACGCTCTAAGAATCACAATTTTAGACAACGTTTTCCGATATTTAATATGAAGACTCTGGGACAACTTCGTTAACAAGTAAATTCATTTAGTAATTTCGAAAATAAAATAAAATGTTTTTGTATTGTAATATTGTAATTTGTTAAATATAAGTTATAGATTGCTTTATTTTAAAATCTACATACTCGGACGTGTTTTAAAAACGAAAATTAAAATCCACATGACCTTAAAATAAGCAAAAATTCAAATTAAACTGTAATAGCCGAACTTTTTGTAATTTTAATCTAACTTAACACTAAATCAGAATTTCAAATTATTTTGATTAAAGAAAAAACTTGAAAACATTTTTTATCGACAAAACATTTTTTCCGTCTTTCGTTGTATATTTATAATAATTAATGTATGAGCATATATCAGTTCATTTTGTGCAGTTTAAAGATCTGCTTATATTGGACATGTCGACAAACGATTGGAAACACTCTAAACACCAAGAGAAATTTTCATTCTATAGCGGCAGAGAAGACGTAGCAAACTTTAATATAATTCACTGTAAAGTTAGTATAGATATCTAGCAGGAAACTGTGTTTTGATAAATTAAAGTTGGTAAACTTGGCAAGAGATGTTGTCATTTGACAGCTCTCAACTTTATATTTTTTCAGTTACATTTTTGTTATACGGATTTGGAATTTCTTATTGCTTCCTACCATATTCCTCCTTTGTTAAACCTATCTCCATTTAAAAAGTTCGTTAATTTATTACAAAGATACATTTCTAATGACAACTGACATTATTCAAAACGCTAACTAATCTATAAATACACACACACACACACACACACACACACACACACACACACACACAAACAAACATAAAAACAATGAAACAACAAAAAAACAAAGACACAACCAAAAACCATACAAACATACATACATACATACATAATACATACATACATACATACATACATACATACATACATACATACATACATACATACATAAATACACACATACAAACATAATAATAATAATAATAATAATAATACACATAATATAATATTGTTCCAATTTCTATTTGAATGATCACTTATGTTATGAATGATGATGCATTTCAGCATCAAAGACATTACATGTTTTCGGTTCTTCTGATTACAACTCCTTGAAATTTGTGTTTTTAGAATAATAGACGTATATAAATTATGTCTAGTCTGATTTCTGCTACGTAGATATCTGCAATGCAGGGATATTTATGCACGATTGCTTTATATAACTGTTATGCATCGCATCAAGAAGTTAAGTGTAATAATAAATGTTTATGCAAGTGTTAAAATCGTGATAACAAGAAGTTTCAGGCTTGATATATTCACAATTGCAGCCCTTTCACAAATGAATAAATTACCAAACAATTCGTGATATGCTTCTCTCGAAGTTCAAAACGAAACACATACAAACAATGCAATATTGGCTGAGGTTTCTTCAGAATATAAAATAAGTATAGGCCTATTTCAAATGTAAATATTTAGAACACTCTATTACGTTTCCTTCATTTAATTGATAGATTTATAAATTATAGCCTGTGTTAGTTTTTATTGAAAATGGGTTGCAAATCAAAAAGCGCGTCTTCTTAACAGTGAGTTTTTTAGCTATTCACCAAATTTCAGTCATATAAATTTAAGGTATGTAGTATAACGATCTCAAAGGATCAACAATTGATAAATAATTAATTAATGTCTAGTATAAAATATTAAAATAATAATAATCGATAAAAAGATTAATATTAATAAATAATTGTATGAATAAGTAAATTGAGACAAAACACATGTTACCAAGCAAACTATACCGACAATAGCAGCTGCAAAGTTAAGTTGGGGAGATAACGGTACTAATTTGAAGAACGTGACAAATACAAGGAAAGAAAACATTCTGTTTTCTTTGAGGGAAGAAAGTTCGCCGACATACATTAAAAAAAGGCACAAACAGAACGGAGTTTTGCTACCAGAAGCAGCTGCATATCGTAAACAGGGAACCTAGAAAAAATGAGAAAGTAAATACCTAACGGTATCTCCGAGGGGTGAAGTCAACGTACGTTAAAAAAATATAACGTTTTTAGAAAGTTTGGATGTCCAATCAGAAGAGACCTGAGTTTCAAAAAATTAGATATAGACCAATAGGCGAGGAAGACGCGGAACTTGGAAATCGGGGGAGGCAAGATCCAACGGTAAGAAGAGTCAGTCTAAAACTGGGGGTGAGAGTGTGTAGGTCTTGGCCTGTAGCTGGGAATCAGAGTAAGGAGGTGTTAAGAGTCTTAAACTGAGAACCTGAGGGTTTAATTCAAAGTCGTCGAATAACTTAAAGGCAGAGTTGCCACAAAATTCAGTAGTTTTTGTTGTTTTTGTAATAATAATTAAAGTCAAGGAGTATTAAAGTTGTAAAGGAAGAGGAGAGAATCATCGCGTCGAATTAAGAGTTAAATTGAGAACGAGTTAGGAGACCAAGCAGCGTTTAGCGGAAGTAATACAAGGGATTCACCATTCGTCAAGGAACCAGAATTGCAGCATCCGACCTCCCAGGATAAGGATATACATGTGTTTAGTGCGTCGTTAGTGAAGAAAGAGAAATTAAATAAATAAAAGCAGTGGGTGATTGTGTTTGTGTACAAGTGCCAAAAGAGGACGAGGCGTAACTGTTGATAAGTACCAAAATTTATAATTAATAATCATTTAGAATCTAGTATTTCACTTTGATGAGTCATAAAAGTTCCCATGCCCGAGATTAAGAGTAAAGTTCTTTATAAATTAAATTAAGAGAAAGTAATTGAGCTAGCCGGCAAAATAAAAGTAATTTGAAAATAATATAATTAAATTAAAGAAAATTGTTTTGTAATAGATTTGCTATAAATTAATAAGAACATTAAGACAAAATCTGTAGAGACATTCGTAGAGTTTTTTATGTAAATTGAATAATAAATTAAGATTTTAAAATTGTCAACAATTAAATATTGTGTATTAGCATAAATTAGTTTTAAAGAATGAAAGTGTGAAAGAATGAGTAGTCTTAAGATTGATATGAATATTTAATTAAATGTGATTCTTGTTATATAAATAACTAGAGGAGAATAAATCCAGAAGATGGTTTAAAGGGTAGAAGTTGTTTGTGGAATTAATTTAATTCAACCATCCTAGTTGTGGTAAGATTTCGATAGAAATCAAATAAAATTAATTGCCAGAAATAGATTAGCGCAAAATAAGTGTGGCTAATAAAGATTAAGTTTAAAAGTAAATTCATAAATGCAAATTAATTCAAAACAAATTGATGCAATTCAAATTAAAGTAAAATTAAATAAACGGTAAATAATTAAATAAAGGTAACGTAGGTGAAGTTACATTTGACATTCCAACGTGTGGTTTTTAAATTAAAATTAAACATTGTTATAGTAGAGTGAAATCTAGATCCTAGGCTATCAGATGTGAAAGTATCTTGGCGTCTACAACTTTTTCATCACGTTTTTCAAATTTGTATATATTGGCCCAAGAGTCAGTCACTACTTATGGTTGTTCTCATGTTATTAAGCTAATGTTTGGTAAAATAAGGACAGATTTTTGTCATAAAAAGTGGTAGTCATAAATTAATGAATGGAATACTGCATTGACTTAATTCTACCAACTAGTAAAAGAGTCTACAAGTACTTTGTGTGTTTATTGACCTCACCAAGGCTGTTGATGTTCCTCTCCTGGTTTTATGTCAAACAGAAAACAAATGATACGGGTCGGAAAACGTATTATTAAATTCAATTTACTGTGTAAATTACGATGTCCCACAGGAATCCGTGTTGAGCCCAGTGTTATTTTTACTTTATATAAATGAGTTTTGTAAATCTAAGTAAAAGGTGATTTTCTAATATAGTATGATGATGACATTAGTCTAAAATGCAAAATATCATTTTTTTTAAATTTATTTATTTTAATGGATAGTGCAGCTAGCTAAATTTTAGGCTCTTAGTCACTAAGGGATTAAACTTTAAAAAAATTTAAACCAAAATAAAAAATTTGTTTAATCTTTTGGACGTCCGAAAATAAAATTGTCTTTGTCTCTTTTGAAATGGAACCCTTAACAAAAAATGTTAATAAATTATTCTGATACAATAAACCCCTATTATTATTATTATTATTATTAACTAAAACAAAAATATAAAAAATGTTAATAAAATTTACTTAAAAGGTTTTTCATGAATTGTTATGTATTTTGTTGATCAGAGTTCTACTTAGTTCCTCAAATTTAAGATTAGCAATCTTTCAGTTCCAAAAGGTGCATTTACGAACTTTTCTTCAGGCAGGTAAATGTTATTTAAAAAAGTCTTGTTATATATTTTGTTTCCTCAAAAGTATATCACGTTGTCGTATCCATTCTTTTACAGGACCTTTTTATCACAAGGAGTGCAACAATGCATAAGGCTCAAAACCTTTAAGTGTTAAAACTTAAGCAAATTATTCTGTTTAGAAAGTTATTGGATAGTAATGGAGTCTCATACCGTTGATATAGTTTATTCGGCCTTTTGCCATCATTGGTGAATACATGACGTTTAAGCAAATTAAATCTAATTTAACACAATTTACAGTGTTTACAAATGTGAGAAGATGTTAAGCATTCTTTAAATAATTTAAATATTACTTTGAAAAAACACGAACTTAAATCAAAGTACGTAACATAAAATATTAATTACTAGAATGTTACAATTTTAAAATAACTGTTTAATTTTCAAAAAATCTGTTTTTATTTATTTAGGCAATTTATTAGTCTTAAAAAAAACAGAGCTACATACATAAAGAATTAATACAGTAATTATGAAATCATACATGTTTATAAAGTGCGTTTAACGTACGTTGTAGTTTCTTTTTAGCATCATTAGTTTCGGTAAAAGGAGGCCCGAGTTTATTCAGTTTAGACAAAAGTTCTGGTTTCGAAATGAGTGTCTTTTTTATAGATTGGGCCAAAACTGTTTCTTGAAACTCTGGAGAAAAGGGCATTTCAGCGAGTGCCAAAACATGTAGGTTACCATCAGCATCTCCTACACAAATGTTAAATCCATTTTTAGTAAATTGTAATGCAGTGTTAAAGGATTTCGAAGGTGATATTGTAGACGACTTAGGATGGTATGTTTTACGACGAATATCCCACACTTCAATGAATTTTCCTGTAATGCTTACAATTATTGTGGAATTTATTGGATGCCAAACAGCTGCTTCGACAGATTGCATACCGCTTATTAAGGTAATCAGTGGTTCGAATACCCCTTCCGCCCAAACTTTAATACACCAATCTCCTCCATAAGTGAGAAAAACTTTTTTACAAAAAGGATGGAATTCTATGCCGTAAACAGGGCCATTGTGAGCTGTAAATACCTCTAAGTGATGATGGCAATAATTAATAGAACATTTATAAACATTTCCGTCTGATGTCCCTATGTAATACATGACGGGATTTACGGGGTGGGGCACCATGCACTCGGCTGATGGATGGCGAGACACGAAAGTCTTAGGGTAACATTTTCTTAGTTGATCTGATCCTTGAAGTTTACCGTCAATCCTTGTAACAGATAATATCTGTTTACTGGTAAAAAATGCTGTTTTGCGATACCTAAATATCTTTCCATCTTTCCCACAAGTAACTGTAAAATCATCATTGTCTTTATCTTCACTAGCAAACCAGCAAACCTTTTTCACCGGGTGAAACTGCGGATAAATCTGATTTGATGCTGTTATTTTTTGAAACACTTTCGTCACATCTAATAAAATTAATAATCCTGAATAAAACGATACAGCTAAAATATTTGGATGTTGTGAAGAAAAAGATACACATGTTACAGATTTATCAAAATGATAAATACGTTCAGGATTTGAGGGGTTTTTTATATTCCAACAACACACTAAGCCTTTTTTAAGATCAGTATATTTGAATTTACCATAGCCTACTGCTATAATATTTTCATTTACCGGAGATAATGATATTGAAGTTACTACTTTATCTTTAGTAATGTCTTGATTGAATGTCCAAAGTAATTTTAATGAATATTTATATTCCAAATCAAGTGATAATGGATCTTGCTCATATAATCCTTGATACAATAGCTGTTTTTCTTGATAATTATAGGCTGTAATAAGTCTTTCCATGATTACAGCAGTATCGAAAAAAGCCTTTCCTAGGTGTACTCCCATGTAAGAAATATTTGAAAAAAAATGACTATCTACGTCATCGTTAATAGTTGTCAGTTTGTCTATTTTGCTTTCTTCGGTTAATGCAAAGTTTACATCGGTATTTTTTAATAAATCTAGTTCTTTGTAAGTATCATAGATGTCCCAATTGGCGGCAAAAACACCTATGTTTTGTCTCTTATTTCGTGAAATTAAAGAAAACTTTTGTTTACGTACATCCCCAGACATAGCGGTCTGAGTTGCTTTAGTAGATTGTGAGATGCTTTTAGTTGTTGCTGTTAAATCTTCGAAAATTAAATTTCTATTTAAAATAGCTTGTCCAGTTTCACTTTCTTGATAATCTGATGTACTGTCAATAGACAGAAGGAAAACAGTTTCGTTTTCTTGAAGCGAAATTTTAAATGTATTTTGAAATGTTAAATTTTTAAGAGGAGGATCTTCTCTTAATCTAAAAAGTGACGGTGGTTTGTCTTCGAGCAATATTTCTTCCGATTCGCAAGAAAATCCGCTGAGAGAAAATCGGGAAAGTACGTCCATACTAACCGAACCGTCAATCAATGTCATTCGGGACTCGTTCACATTATTACTAGTCTTAAAACTTTGAAAAACTGAATGTGATGTTCTGAAAGTTCTAAGGGAAGATATTGAAACTCGTGAAGATCTCTCGGAACGTAATTTACCCAAAGCATTTGAGTGGCCTACTGCTGCTTTTGAAAAAGGTAAAGCAGTCAATATTTTATCGATTGGAACACTTGGAAACTCATCATCGTACAACGGTTTAGGAGTAAAATCATGACCATCTTCTATGATCAAATAATTTCTTCTCTTGTCACCGAAAATTGGTACAATTTGCCTATTGAAATGAAATTTCTTAATTTTTTTTCTAAAAGCTTTCTTACTTCTACGTTTTCCTTTTAGTGCACTAAAACGAGGATTGTTAGTTCGTTTTTTGTATAAAGAGAGACCGGAATAATTGCGTGCAGACATTGTTATAAAATATAAACACAGAACCCGCTAAATAAATACTATTTAAATCTAACCTCAAAATGGATAATCTTGAAGAATGAAAACATATGTTCACATATGATTTGTAATTCAAAATTTAAAGCCATCTTGATTAAAATATTTTAGTCTAATTTAAACATTGATTTAAATTTGTATACTAGTTCAAAATTATTATTGATCTAAAGTTAGTATAAAGTAATACAATATAGCCTAGATTTAGTTATAGTATTTAAATTTACAATAGTCTTTAGAATGGATGACACTATAAAGTACCCTGTGGTTTGTATATTAAGAAGGAGCACTAGCGAATTTCTACACAGAAATTAGGATATTTTAATATCAACCGTCGTAACAGCAGACTGAAGATCCTAACCAAACGTAAATATACGACAGCTGTTTTTAACCAAAGAAAATAATCAAATCAAAAATTTTGGTTAAAAAATGACTCTTGTACGATACACGAATAGAAAACTAAACCAACTAAACCGAGCTGCCAATAATATATAACTTATCCCTAAAACCCGGTAATTACCATGTATGAAAAACAATATAAACGTAATATGTTTCCATTAAATTTGACATTGACGCTTGAAACAGGCGGGGATCGGCCTGAGTTTGTCAATAATTGATATGAAAAATAAATACAAATACTGGATTATGTATTAAATTAGAGCAATATAATAAATATTTATTTATTCTACAATTTCACGTAATTCTACAACTCCAACTTTAATATGTATTAGTATACTTTCTTTATATTTAAACATAACACATTGTTGTTAGTTTTATTGTGGATTACGAGAAAGATGCTAAAATGTGGTAGTTAACTAGAATGTGCACTCGCGTTTAGGTCAATAATTTTTCTTTTCGTATTTTACGATAGTGTTTGTTTGTTTTTGTTATTATTTATAATAACTTCCGAATAGTTTAAGTAAATTGATTTAAGTATTCATTTATTATGTTCCTTTATAAGGACGTTTAAAAATTGATGGCCTATTCTCTTCATTTCAATTAGCCTACGAAGAGTTTAGTAGGGTAGGTAAATTTTAAATAGAAACTGACGAGTTAAATCATTAATAGATTTGACACTTATTACTATTTGAAATATATTTAATATACATATAAACAATTTTGTATCTTTTCCCTTTCTTATATAATGTAACCCAACTGTGTTATACTGTAATATATTAAAGTTACAAATTGTGCCAATCTGTATTACAACATTGAATTTATACCAAAAAGAAGTCTACGATAATGTGGGGTTCAATATGTGTGTTGAACAGTTTTAGTTTTGTAGATTCGGGTTCAGAACGTGCTAGTATGCTTCAATACAGCATGCTGTTCTTGAAGTTACCAGAAGTGGGCTTTAGATGGGAGCAGTAGAGTTTCTAAGTTCTGAGCTTTAAATTATTTCATGGAGATAGGCAATTTATTTTAGTAGTATGGAAAATAATATTTTTTAGTGATATGAACTATCTAGATAAAGGTAGTTTGCTTTTGTAAAATAGTTCATCCAAAGACGGAAAGAGAATTTGAACGGATTGTACTAACAAAAATAAATTTAATGAACGTTTTAATTAGTGATAATTTTGTCGATCAAACAAACGAAGTATTAAAATATTAAAAAATTGTTGGTTTTTTGGTTAACACACCACCTTTGGGCCAATTATTACAGACGTATTCAGTTTGGATATTCTGTACATTTACCTTAAAGAACTGCCTCCTAAATACCTGACTTAAGACTAACCTTTTTTTAAATAAATTTCTTCCATGTCACCGCGATAGGCTAAATTTTGTAAATTAGTTGAAGTTTTGGGTTTAAAATTTAGTCTTTCAGTGGGCCTATTCCAAAAAGTACTTGTAATTGGTTTATTTTTGTAAATCATCCCCACGTTAGGTTTTGGTAAAAGTAAATAGAATAATGAAAAAAATTTTGTAAAATAAACAAACAAATAAATAATAAATACTTTTTATGTTCTTAGTTTTCATAAGTAACGGTTTTAATACTAAAAATCGAACTACTACCAGTAGGCCTACTATTTTCTTTATTGTCAGAATACATAACCCCCGTTTCTTGTAAGAAACTAATAACATTGTTGTAAACTCATTAACTTTTCAAGATAAAGCAATAAAGCTAAAGTTTCAAAATCATTTTTGTAATATATATTATATATTATATATTAAATATAATATATATATTATATATATATATATTAGCTTTATTGCTTTATTTAATCCTTGAATATGGAGTTTCAAAAAGAAATATCTGCTGTTACATTAAATATCATTAATTTTTAATGTTATATGGCCATTTAAAGACTACGATTTAATTTTAATATTTTTATGTAACAGAAAGAGCTGTAGACTTCCCGAACATTGTATGAAGAATCGCTAGCTGCACATGCGTCATTAATTGAGACCCTCACATATACGTGGACTCCCCCCCCCTCCTCACGTATTTGGTTATTGCATTTCCACTGACTCTGCGCATATCTGTCTGGGTAAAATACTATACACTGATTAATAGTGAAGAAGATGTTTTTGTCTATCATATGTTTTAAGGCATTACTTTAGACTTTATGTCCGATGAAAACGACAGATAATGCACACAACACACGGATAAAAACGTGCTACTATATAACTTTTGACGGTTCACTAGTCCGAACTGCAGCGATATAAAAGTTACAATGGTAACAAATTAGGCCGTCAGAATTAATTAAAAAATAGTGATTTTCAAGAAGTTTTATCTCCATTAGTTTTTATTGCTTAAGGTACCGTTCTTGGGTATGGAAAATCGAAAAATCATACTCCGGACACTCAAAAATGGCCGCCAGGCATCTGAAAATGTATTTTTATGCAAAAAAGTGCATGTTTAGCTATTTTTTTAGGATTTGTGAATGATTTTTCAACGATATTTAGTTGTTATTAATAAAAACTTGTAGAGAATTTTTGGTTTTGTATTATTCAAACCCCAAGTAACATTTCGCGTCATTTAGGACCTTCTATTGTTCATTTTATAGCCAATAATTGAATCCAAAAGTGCATAATAGGCATGCATTAGAAGAAAAAAAATTATAATCCATTGAAAATCGCCCAAAAGGCTACTTATACTCAGGGATTTTCGGGGTCGCTGATAACGAATCTGAAGACAAAATTCAAAATGACTGACCGGAAAAAGGCGCGAAAATTGAATTTTTAAATCTTTTTTTACTTATTTTTCATTTGAAACCAAAATAAATATCATAAAAATTAATCTTACGTTTTTTATGCGCAGACTGAGGCGAGGGAGGGAAAATGTTCTGGAACACCATTCGAGGTGTTAACATGGTAGGGAACCACCAGGTCAGAAAACAACAAATTCAACAACAATTCGGACGCGAGAATGAGAAAGTATTGGATGACTTTAACAATAATTTAGAAGGTGACCACTTTTACACTTCCACAGTGTAGATAATCGAAAAATAAATAAGTTAACCAGAAAAATAGAGAATATTGTTTAGAAAGGGTTGGGTAAAATGAGAAATCTAAAATGTAATAGATGTACCACTAGGTAACCCGTGTGCGCGGAAAAAAATTGAATAAAGAATTTATTTAAAATATAAGCGTGGAAGGAAAACCAAAGTATAGTGGTGATATTATATGGAAGGCGTACAGGATACTATGGTATCTAGAGAAAGGGGAAAGAATGGAAGCTGAGAAAGTCTGATGGTTGTTATTAATAGGCCTACTGTTGGTTGAATATAAAGCTGGAAGAGTTCCTAAATGATCTTGGATTCAAGATGGTGAGTAGATCTAAGCCACATATTGACCAAGTATTCAAATTGTTAGTGCACTGCTTTTTCCAGTCCAAACTCTCACCACAACGCTATAGAAGAAGTGAAGATTAAACTTACGCTGATGCTGGTGGGAGGAATAAATTGTGGTTGGTTGTTTAGTAGAAGAAAAGTAGTTCTTTGTTTGGTTGAGAACGAATGTTATAGATATGAATTAAATTTGTGGTGTTGGTTTAGAAAAATTAAATGGTTACAACCAGAAACCAATCACAGCCACTATTAAAAGATTCACATTTTCAAAAAAGTTTTGATTTGCATTAATTTATTTACAGATTTTTTTTTTTTTTAGAATGATCTAATACGAAAAGGTATCGAATATTTATTTTGAGTTCTAAGTTAATCACAAACTTCCAAGTGCGAGGTGTTATTTGATGTGTGCCGATGCGTTTAGTTTGGAATCGAATTAGTTTTGCTGATTTATAGAGATGAGCTCGGATTGAGCTTTCATAAATAAACAAATGATATTATTACAGAACTATTACTTGTACAAATGTGAAGTGGAATCGTATTAAGGAATCTTTATTAAATTCGCAAAATGAAATAAAATCTCACACTTCCAGGAGAGCTTTGCATACGTTTCCAGACTTCTAATAAATAGTTCTCAGAAAAGCAATTTTTGAAACCTACTATCACAGAGAGATAAAAGGGCTACTTGTCGCTTTATTTGTTTGTATTACTACCTTGTGTCATTTATTAGCTTAAACTTATATTCAACGAAAAACGTGTTTGAAGCCATCCAATTGACATTTGTTGATTTCCTCTGTGATATTTCTATTTCCTGATAAAAGAATTTTAAAATTTTTAGTGTAGTTGATTTTTACTTTATCGCATATACGTAGTATAAAGAAGGTTATATTGTGGCCATAAAACCTATGTCAAGTGTTTTGCGGATTTTGACGTCTCCAAAGTCCAAAAAGTGGATTTTGGAATGATCTCTGTCTGTCTATCGTCTGTTGTATACAGCCCACATTCGTGGATCGATTTATCCAAATTTAGTTTGTGAACATATTTTTGGCCACATCTCGAGACATTTTTTTATTACTCAAAATTTGGGAGTAGATACCATAAGAAATAAAATCACAGAATTCCATTTTTATCAAAATTGTTAATAATGATTTTGATTAATTTTTTTCAAGTGTAACCTCAAAGGGTTAAAAACAACGTCTAATCCAAACAAATCGTATTGATCGCTATCACACCAAAAAAGGTCGGTTCATGAGTTTATATTAAACAAATTGGCTATGGGCTGTTATAAAATATAGGGATTTTTTTCAAAATCTTCTTTACCGCAGATTTCCTTAATAATAACTGTTTCTTTCTCATATGTCACCTGTTTAGATTAGACTGAATGAATACTCACCGAGAAAGCTATATAGGCCTACTATTGTTACGGTCTGTGATTTCTCGAAAATATCCGAACGCTCACGAACTCTACCCTAAGCAGTTGTAGCTATTTACTCCTCACAGTCCAATTGTCTAGATTATACTGAGCGGGTAATCTCCATTAAGAACCTTATAGAGAACGATGTTTTAGCAAAAACTTTGACAGTTTGTTTATTCATCAACCCACTATGTTTAAGTGAGTTAGTTTTTCTACTAGAGGCACTCGTATAGGGAAAATGTAATTTTAGAAATAATAACTAATTATCTATCACAAGCACTCACACAGGCAGAAGAAATCGTATCTGTATCTTAATCGTAACTGTATCGTGATAGTTCATCAAATAATCCAGAATGATTACTACCCTAATAAAGCGGTAATAGTATTAATGTTGAGAACCTTACAGAGAACGGTGTCAAAAGCTATAGTTCGAAGTTCAAACAAGATTATCAATAAATAGCGTAAAATAATTTAAGCATTGAGGCTAGAAATATATTGGATAACTAATTGTTTAATGTAAAAAACAAATTAAATCTATCTTACACTAATATAGTAAATTAAATTAGTATCTAAAGAGATGAGTAAATGCTTATCTTTGTATACAACACAAGCACCTCATTAGCCTAATAAACACAAAACCAAACAATACTATCAATCAATTATAATGTGAAGTGAGCTATATTTATTATAAAACCGTATAATACATACATCTACGAATGTTCAATCTTCATATAATGTAAAAGAAATTGAAAAAACTTCAGTAACACGTCTACACGCACAGATGACTTAATACGGAATAACATTGATTGTGGTACTCACTACTCACAATATCAATATTATGCAAGATGAGCCTATTATTGTGCCACTTGTATCTTTGTCAAGGAAAGATGTGAATTCATGATTTAGTATTTTATAATGTAATCTTCACCTATTCGCAACGCTGATTTTATATATATATATATATATATATATATATATATATATATATATATATATATATTAAATGAGTGAAATGTTATATTATGAGAAATTTTACAAAATAGTTCGACACTACTAAGTGTCGACAAATTTTATGGAGTCACGCTCCAAAGCCTCACTGGATAGCCAAAAATAAAAATTTCATCGTCAATGTGGTTTTCCACAATTAGATATATGCTGGGTTGAGCTGTAGATAAGGTTTTGATAGGAACGGGCTAATCTAAGATTAAAATACACTTATACACATAAATGTAGGTTATAATGTGATCAAGAACCTATTTTCCATTTAAGGGTAGATTAAAACACACACACACACACACACACACACACACACACACACACACACACACACACACACACACACACACACACACACACACACACACACACACAAGACGCAAAATTAATGTTTAATTTGATAATGTTACAGATTAGCTTAGTAAAATGTAGGTTAGGTTATAATGATTACTTTTTGTTCGAAGGCAATATTTTCCACTACCTAATTAATCAGACGAAATCGACGACCATCTGTATCTAACATTATTTTCTGTTATCTAAAATACATGCATTATTTTTTTGATACATGAAACTGGTTTTGTAGGTGGAAATCAATTCATTTCGAAATATATTTTAAGCCATGATTGAGAGATCCTGTTAAGAGATACCTTCAAGGAAAATTTCAGTTGACTTATTAAACAATATAGTAATAAATTCCTCAAAGAGTTGTCGTGAATACGAGAAGGCCCTATGGATATCAAAGCAAAGTCAGATGCTGTGGTTGTCAAATTAGAGGAAGTATAAGACAAATCGTTATCTCAACACCCTCTTGGTATCAGTTTAATCGATTCCTATCTACAGTAGTTGTCGATATTCCTGATTATCCTCTTGATATAATAAGTATTGTATTTACACCCAGACTTGAACCATGGACGCACGTGTTCGCGCAGCAACAAGCCGAACTCATATCCATTATAATAGGTCAATAATAAACAAGTATGTTATTTCGTGAGGTAACTCCAGTGGGTGAATGTATTAAAATCTTAGACTAGGTTGGTTACGACGTCCTCAGCAACAATTTACAGCATCTTTAATAATGTCACTTCCCCCCCTCCAACCTACATCCTAACTAAATCCTCGTTAAACAAATAATTTCATAATAGCTCATATGATATAGTCTGTGACCCTACTTCATACTTCGACTGTAGTTTTTTTTCTCACTGGCAGAGTATTGCAGGAAGTAATATAATAGGAATTGTATTGATAGAGTCTCAGGAAGGGTAACCAAATATAGCGGCGGGATCGGAAGTTGATGCAGTCTACGCGGATGAAGATGTTGTCGCAAGTCTGTACATTTTACGAATCTCGTGGCCAAGATGGCTGTGGGGTTCGGAAGTCGATGCATTTTACGTTGACAAGAACAAGATTGCGAACATTGATGTCGCAAGTCGATACGGTTGACGTAGTCCTATAAGAGCTCACGATGGGTCCAATCCCTTGTTAGACTTTATTTCACTTCTTACACAGGTGTTCTATTTCCTTGTTTTTATATTTTTGTGGTTATACTTGACCCGTTTCCGTGATGCGTTCGGTTAATCTTTGGAACATTTTGTAGGACTAGTATTCCCGCTTTGGATACTTTTCCTCATACAACCTTGAGGGAGCTTTAAAATTAATTAAACGTTCACCAAATATCAATAGCCTGTCTATGGCCTCTTCATTATTATACGGTATTTTCAATAAAAATAAACACTCTCTAAAATATATTTCCTTTATACAAAAACAGTATTAATGTTCTGATAAGTGCTCATTGACACTTTATCTTAGGCATTCCCGAGTATGATATAACATAAACAAGATGGCAAAGAACATCAAGGATACACGAAAGATAAGACATGAATAATTACAGGTAGAATGTTGGATTTTCAATATGTTTAAATTAATGTACATTTCGACACACGATGACATTTGAAAATTTCTGAAATACAGTTTTTTTTTTTTTTTAGTTTATAAAAATTCATGTTTAGACTAGTACGACGAGAAAAAGATTGAAGGCATAATGTGGTATAACATTGAAAACATGTATGTATAATACTGATTCTTATTTTTATATTTGAGTCTTTTCTTAGTGAATGGTATAGCTGTAATATTAAATTACCTGTTAAACCTGAATTTCCAGATATTTTGAGCCGCCATTTAAAAAACGAGGCAGAAAAAAAAATTGTAGTTGTAAGGTCTTTAAAATAAGGTATCACCTAACCCATGCTTCCATTTTAAAATTTTTAGTAACACACCTCTACTCTCTCTCCTCTAATATACCCTTTTGAGCTACGTAATTTAAAAAATATATATATATATATATATATTTCTCAAGATTGTTGATATGTGTTATTAATGATGTTACAATAATCTGGAAGATTTCATCTTCAAAAACTTAATCTAGTGTATGTATTTTTAAATGGCGTGTTTTAAACTATGAATCGGCATAAATAAATTTAATTGTTTCTTTTTTTTTTTTCATAACATTAAATGTTTTTAAATATCCCGTTTCCATGAATCATATACTATGAGTATATATGGTTTCACTAAAAATAAACAAAATAATAAATGAAATAACCGACTGTTTATTGTACTTGTTTGTATATTTCTGCTTCTGTATTTATCAAGATAAAAGATAGATTGTAAAGATATGGCAATATAATATTATGATTTTATAAGAATTAAATCAATTTTAAAATTCTACACAGCTGAAATTAATAGGCTTTAACGTGCGACAGATAATTTTGTATTACATAATATGTCATTTTCAGGACACAAGACAGTTAATATCTTACATTTAGTCCACTTGTTTGTCTTGATTTATGAAGCTCTCTACGTAAAAAAAGTAGAAATTTTGGAATTAGACCTTGAGCTGATAATCCAAACTATAAATATACTTAATTAGAAAATCATCCTTTGTTAGGAATAATATAAAATAATAATAGTTTGGTGTAGAGCACAGGCACCAGATAGACAGGCGTTACTTTCCAAAACCTCTTTTTTGCACTCGGATGACCCAAAAACACATATTTTCTGGAAGAACTTGACAACAGTTTTTTTATGGTGTTCCTGCTCTGGATACCGCTCCTACATACTGTTGATGTTTCTAACTTAACTAACATGAGTGTCCTCTTAACTCTGTCACTAATTTACTAATTTACTTATATCCATGATATGTGACTTCGGAAGGTTATTAACATTTCTAACATGTAAATATCTGTGATGTATTGTAGTCTACCTACTTCTAAGCCATGTCATAGCAAGTGTGATTCTGTGCCAAAACTGTACAACCTGGTTCACAATCATCTTAGGTACGAAATTTATTGAACATTGTGTAAATGAAACCTGTCACACAGAACGGTTTCATTGAAGATAATTTATTTTTTGTAATTAAAGAGCTAATTAAAGTAACTCTCTACAACACTTTCCCGGGTGTGAGATGTTATGGATGATGTTTATTTCACTAATTAGTTAACTATTCAATATCACATCGTAGAACGTAGATATTGAACATTTTTTAATTACTTTTTTATTCCGAATTTTCATTATAATAGAAATTGCATTTTGTTAATGTTCAGTTAATAACTGGCAAGTAATATACTTCCATGAAAGCAACTTTTTACGGCTTCTGTGAAACCTCACTTCTTGTGTTACGTAATAGTTTCAGTTTTCTTAACTATATTAATTTTAGTTTAGCGAGAAAAATCCAATATAATATAATTTATAATTTTAAAGGTTTATATTAGCTAATTAATCTCGGAACATAAGTATTTTAATTAAATTAACCTCTTGTAATCTAAATCAATTGCAACATATGCAATGCCTGAAAAAAAAAAAAAACTCGAAATATAAATTAACCAGAGTAAATTCATTTTACGACTTTTCACTGAGCGATTGTTCATTGGAACGTTTTAAGATCGTTTTAATCTTTAATTAATTACGTAATGCGGAAAAAAAAATTCTATTTGGAATACATACAAAAATCGATAGTTTTTGTGTTAGTAATGTGGAGTTCTAATTAAAATTTAACATCGTGTTTTTGCATTTGAGTTAAAAGAAAATTTCTTTTAATATTGTAAATATCAGGTAACGTTTTGGAAAAGAATCCCTGGAGGCAGAATAATTTAGATAAAATGGCCCCCTGCAGAGTTCTAGAGAGATGTGAAGGAGGAAATGTCATGAAAATACAGATGAAAAAAGAAAGATATCATCATATACACTCAAAACTTTAAGGCAATCAAAATAACCTTTAACTAATGTTTCTTTGAAGAAAAGTCTGATTAACACTTTATCGTTTATATCTAAGGAACTTTTTCTAAGAGAGAAGTATACATTTACATAACATTTCACTAAATTTAAGTTATTCCAAGATCCCCTAAATACCCAAAAACTTCACAACATTTCTGTCTGTTTCTGTGTGCTTGGACACAATAACTCAAAAATAGCCTTTCAATTCAAATCCAAATTTAGTAGCCTATATATCGTTTTGCTATAAATACAAAAATTGAATGAAATTAATGTAATTTCATCATAGGCTTAAAGATAAACCCCATTTTGTAAGTTTAAAAACTAAAAAAAAAAATTTTCTTGTTGTTTAAAAATAAAAACCTTTCGGTCATCATCGCTTTATAACTAAAAGAAAAAGAAAAATATGTAATGAAGACATCCCCATCCCCTTATTCTAAAATAGTTAGGATCGGAAGAAAACTAGAGTAAGACAGAAGAGACCAGTTAGGAAAAGGATCCAACCCAAGACTATATGAAGAACGAAGTAGATACGGCTAGGATTTTCAGATTTGCCACACTCATACTCATTATGAGTGAACTTCTAAAGGTCCAAAAACTGCCGTCCTACACAAACTAATGGACGAAAAATTCATTTTAAAAATCGAATTTGATTAATTTCGGTTCTACAGATGTGTTTTGGTTCCAGGCTTATCTCTCGGTATCTTCAACTGCAACACAGTACATGAGCGATTAGTTTATAGAAATTTATATTAACATTTTCAAACAAATTATTTTTATATTGATAAATACGAACTAGCACTTTAAAATACATAAACGTTTGTAAGTTTGATACTATTTAGACTTACTTACCTCTTCTATTCCTAAACGGACACAGGGCAGCAACAAAGCCTTTCCACGTTATCCGATCTTACATGATGATCACCTTCATTTCTCCCCAAGTCCTTTTTGCTAGCCACAACTCCTCATCCACCGTCCGCCTCCAACTCATCCTTGGGCGACGTCTTCTTCTGTGACCTTCTGGGTTCCAGTCCAGAGTCTGTTTCATTTTCACCCTTCCTCAGTGTATGTTTAATGCACTTTCATTTTCTTTCCTTCATTATTGACTTTATTGGCTTATTCGTTGCCCCTTACTTATTATTGTAGTGGGACATATTATAACGAGTATACTTCTTAGACATTCATTAACAAAAGTCTGTGTTGCTTTATTCTACTAGTTTCACATACATAGGCCAACATGGTCTTAAATTTGTAGTGAACAATTTGAGCGTTATTCTTTTACTCATCTATCACTTAACACATTGATAATTTTGTTAACCAACCCTTAATTTACCCCTACACCCTAACATTGTTTAACAAATTCTAATCATCCCTAGATCCCTACTAGGCACCAAAATGCAATTTTTTAAATCGTACAGACCATAATTTTGAGATTTTCGTTTGTTTACTTCACGTATTACTTGTGCCCTCTAGACGAATGAAGAAGCGGAAACATGTAACACCATCAACTGGGCTGGAACCTAGTAACCTTTGACAGTTTCCTAGTACAAAGTATAGACAGCTAACTGCCAGCTGAGCTAACCGTTCTTTTTTGAGATAATACGTGACAATAACTTATTGTCGTAGCCATATTTTCATCCAAAACCCAATAACAGATTTAATCCAAAATATAATAATTCCATGAGAACGCGTTAACTCATCTCTCGTCATACTTCAAAGATTTGATTCAATAATATCACCCTATAATGCTTTACAATCACCTTTTATTTCAGCCATATTTTCACCCAAAACTCCATAATTTATTTAACTCAAAATCAAATAATTCCATGAGATACCTATCTCTCAATATACTTCAAAGATATTAGTCAATAGTATTACCCAATAATACGTTACAATCACTTTTTTACTCTAGCCATGCTTTCACCAAATCCCAGAATCGATTTGATCCAAAATCGAATCCTTGCAACTCTCAATATACTTCAAAATTTTGACTCATTAATATCACCCGCTAATCCGTGACATTCACTTTATAATCTAACCATATTTTTACCCAAACCCTACAATCGAATTGATCCAAAATCTAATCATTTCATGAGATACCCAACTTTCAATATATAATCACATAATTTCAATTTTTCAGTCAATAGTATCACATGCATAACAAAAATGGAAGACGTGTATAATTCTGAATATGGTATAATTGTTTTTTCTAGGGGATAAAAACGTTGAGACACATTTGAAACGGAATATCGACAATACCGTCTTTATTACGTAATTAGTTATTGGGAAAATATTAGATGGACAAGAATTGGAACTAGATCTATTCTTTTGCGTATCTTTGTACATAGAATTGGAAAGTTATTTATTACAATAATAAAACAATATTGTTTGAAAATAACTACCGTTTAATTGTCAGTATTTGTTATAGTATACTTTACTGTCTTAACGTATAACATTAAACAAGTATTAGGACATGCAATCATCTCGTTTAACCCCAAAAGATTGCTCCATAGCGGTTGCTTTAACATTATCTACGCGTGTAACTTTATATGTAGTCGTAGTTGTGTTAAAAACACTTCTGAACGATAGGCTATCTAGCCGATTTATTTTATAAACAAATAGGAAATTTATTTTCATCAAATTGTACCGAAAGTAGATACTTTCGACGTTTACAAAAAATTTGAAGACAGCTGATTGCAGATCAGTTTTAAAACTGCACCGAAAATCAATCAGCAATTTAACACTGTCTGCGGTAGTGTTCTTTCTCTTCAGTTCTAAGCTATTAAATCAGCAGACCCCCCCCCCCTTTTAATCATCGTTCCCATAGCAATGTAAAAACAAATACTAATTGTTGAATTAAAGTTTATTACTGAATATTATTTAGAATGATTTTATTTTTGAATAGAGATGATGTTTTAAATAATATCATGGAATTGCCCGATGAATTATTAAAAAAGCTGCAGATGTAACAGACAATTTACAATATTCCTAATAATCAAAACTGCACAGTAAATGTTACTTTTAACTTTTGAAAACATATTTGTGAATGAACAAATACACATTAAAAACAAATTATCAGATTTATTGAATAATTTTGCAGTATGATGAAAAGTATCGTTCATAACTCGTCCTGAAAGTGTCATTCCGATGTATGACTAAATTATTCCCGAGTTCGGCTTCCCCTCACACGTAAAACTAAATATACCCGTGTTAATCAATTTGAACTTTCTTCATGCAACAGAAAAAGGCCACTTTCGGTACTAGTGGTGAAATATACTAATTCTGCATTACGCCAGATAAGGCCTAATGGAACATATTTAGCAACGGCTGATTTTTTTCTACCTCTTAGGATTTTGTCTCCTGGCACGTCACTTAAATACCATACTTTAAATATGGATTGATACTACGAAAATATATTTAACTGCGGTACTATATTATTAAACCACATCTTGTGATCTGTCTATTAATTTACCAGTTTGGTAAGCGCCAAAAATTTTGACCTTTGTTTTTTGACTGATCTTCACGTTTCATAGTCTCAGGAAATCAAAAAAGTTATTTTCGACGTGTCGTCCGTCCGTCGTCGTTGTTTTTCTGAGTACATAAGCACTACAGAGGCAACAACAAATTAAGGAAAATGGAATTTGTATGGTTTCACTCATGTAGAATCATATTGAAATTTTAAAAATCGAATTGAAAATGTCACAATAGCGTTTTTTTTTAAACAGTTGTTCATATCTCGTGTGTTATTCAACTATAGTACACTAAATTAGATTTAAAAATAGCAGATTTCAATTCTACATGATTGATATTAACCCCCCCCCCCATCTCTTCGATGACAAACGGCGAAGTTGTTGTGAAAGTATAATTTTAAATTGTGATTTTTCAAGGAAATGTGATATTCATCTTATACTGTAGTTACGAAATCTGGTAGGGCCGAGTGTGGAGCCTCGTTCACGAGTGTGTAGCTTCGAGGACAGTTAGGGCTGATTGAAATGAGTGTATAACTTCGAGGACAGCTAGGTCCGAGCATGAGACGATTGAAGTGAGTGTCATATCTACGATGTCAAGTGGAGCCTCGTTCACGAGTGTATAGCTTCGAGGGCAGCTAGATCGTGACTCTGACACCATTGAAGTGAGTGTCATATGTACAATGTCAAGTGATGCCTCATTCACGAGTGTATAGCTTCGAGGGCAGCTAGATCGTGACTCTGACACCATTGAAGTGAGTGTCATATGTACAATGTCAAGTGATGCCTCATTCACGAGTGTATAGCTTCGAGGGCAGCTAGATCGTGACTCTGACACCATTGAAATGATTGTTATATGTACAATGTCAAGTGATGCCTCATTCACGAGTGTATAGCTTCGAGGGCAGCTAGATCGTGACTCTGACACCATTGAAATGATTGTTATATGTACAATGTCAAGTGATGCCTCATTCACGAGTGTATAGCTTCGAGGGCAGCTAGATCGTGACTCTGACACCATTGAAATGAGTGTCATATGTACAATGTCAAGTGATGCCTCATTCACGAGTGTATAGCTTCGAGGGCAGCTAGATCGTGACTCTGACACCATTGAAGTGAGTGTCATATGTACAATGTCAAGTGATGCCTCATTCACGAGTGTATAGCTTCGAGGGCAGCTAGATCGTGACTCTGACACCATTGAAATGATTGTTATATGTACAATGTCAAGTGATGCCTCATTCACGAGTGTATAGCTTCGAGGGCAGCTAGATCGTGACTCTGACACCATTGAAGTGAGTGTCATATGTACAATGTCAAGTGATGCCTCATTCACGAGTGTATAGCTTCGAGGGCAGCTAGATCATGACTCTGACACCATTGAAATGATTGTTATATGTACAATGTCAAGTGATGCCTCATTCACGAGTGTATAGCTTCGAGGGCAGCTAGATCGTGACTCTGACACCATTGAAATGAGTGTCATATGTACAATGTCAAGTGATGCCTCATTCACGAGTGTATAGCTTCGAGGGCAGCTAGATCGTGACTCTGACACCATTGAAATGATTGTTATATGTACAATGTCAAGTGATGCCTCATTCACGAGTGTATAGCTTCGAGGGCAGCTAGATCGTGACTCTGACACCACTGAAGTGAGTGTCATATGTACAATGTCAAGTGATGCCTCATTCACGAGTGTATAGCTTCGAGGGCAGCTAGATCGTGACTCTGACACCACTGAAGTGAGTGTCATATGTACAATGTCAAGTGATGCCTCATTCACGAGTGTATAGCTTCGAGGGCAGCTAGATCGTGACTCTGACACCACTGAAGTGAGTGTCATATGTACAATGTCAAGTGATGCCTCATTCACGAATGTAGAGTTTCGAGGACAGCTAGATCGTGACTCTGACACCGCTGAAGTGAGTGTCATATGTACAATGTCAAGTGATGCCTCATTCACGAGTGTATAGCTTCGAGGGCAGCTAGATCGTGACTCTGACACCACTGAAGTGAGTGTCATATGTACAATGTCAAGTGATGCCTCATTCACGAGTGTATAGCTTCGAGGGCAGCTAGATCGTGACTCTGACACCACTGAAGTGAGTGTCATATGTACAATGTCAAGTGATGCCTCATTCACGAGTGTATAGCTTCGAGGGCAGCTAGATCGTGACTCTGACACCACTGAAGTGAGTGTCATATGTACAATGTCAAGTGATGCCTCATTCACGAGTGTATAGCTTCGTGGACAGCTAGATCGTGACTCTGACACCATTGAAGTGAGTGTCATATGTACAATGTCAAGTGATGCCTCATTCACGAGTGTATAGCTTCGAGGGCAGCTAGATCGTGACTCTGACACCATTGAAGTGAGTGTCATATGTACAATGTCAAGTGATGCCTCATTCACGAGTGTATAGCTTCGTGGACATCTAGATCGTGACTCTGACACCATTGAAGTGAGTGTCATATGTACAATGTCAAGTGATGCCTCATTCACGAGTGTATAGCTTCGTGGACAGCTAGATCGTGACTCTGACACCATTGAAGTGAGTGTCATATGTACAATGTCAAGTGATGCCTCATTCACGAGTGTATAGCTTCGAGGGCAACTAGTTCCGAGACACTGACACCATTGAATTGTGTCATATCTGCGATGTTAAGTAGTGATATACACAATACTGTATAACAGCTGTATTAACCGTATACTGGGTACGACACCTTCACCTTTACAATACAATTAACATTTGCTACAAGGCCCCAAGAGACCAACCTTTGGGCATTGTGTTTCAAGGATCTGCTTGTAATATATTGTATTATGGGTTGGGTAAATACCATGTTGGCGCGCATCGACTTATTTATTTGTGTGTTAATTGTTAATGTATCAAACCTTATACGTTTATCATACATGATACTTAGTGTGGAATGGTCACAGTAAACAAAATTCATATTTCGAATACATTTGCCCTTTTTAAGGTTGTAAATCATTGATTCAACAGAATTCCCTTAAAACCATATGGTTTTATTAATAAGTTTATGGTTCTCAAATTGATGTGTTATTTGTTTTTAAGTATAGCAATATTTCATTTGTTATTAGATTTTTTTTTTTTTTTTTTTTTTGCATGTTACTATGAATGGTAAACCGTCACAAAAATGTTTTTGCTTTGTAACTTCTGAATTTCTTACTGGTTTTAACTTTTCATTTGTAGTAGGTTTTAAAATTGTGGTTGGCACTGTACTTGGGAAAAAGAATTCTACTTATTTTAAGGTAGTGACAACTTATTAAATTTTTCAGCATACATTAAGACTCGTGGGTCCATCCATCTATTCTTCCGTTCCGTCTGTCCGTCCAATTCTTACTAGAACCATCAGTTTAAACTATTGAAGTTTGGAAAGTATTAATTTGATAAATTTGTTTGTTGCACTTTGTTGTAAGTTGGAATCGTATGATTCCATAAATAAATACATCGCAAATTTCATTGGTTCCGTATGTGTATCAGTGTAAATGTGTCTACTCTAGCGTCCATACAGCTTAACAGATTGAAATGAAATTATTGTAAATTTTAAGGAACTTTTCTTGGTCTGGTATTAAATTTAGAAAAAAATTCTTCAGCTCGTTTTAAAATGATATAAACTAAAGTTTTGTCGTATAAGAAATGCAATAATAGGCTTAAGCTCATCTAACTCAATGCGTTACGTTTAATTTTAATTAGGTTTGAATTAAATAAATGTATGCATAGTTGACGTCCCTCCGTCCATTCATTTGGCAATCAAACTGTTATTAGTCTGTTTGTTCAACTAATGTGTGCACGATTTTTTCCTCTAAATCTATTTCTAAAAAATATTTAACTCGCTTATTTGGTTAATATCTTATAACCAATTTTTGAGCAAGTTATGTATGACATTTGTGCAGGTTTTTAGACATTTTTTTTAAAGAAAGAAAATTACAATATATATATATATATATATATATATATATATATATATATATATTAGATTTTTATTAGTGTTTGATTATAATATTAGCGTCGAAAATAGTATTAAATTTGTTTTTGTCATACTGCTTCAATAACAGCTGTTTTCAATACATCAAAAATGAGATGCTAAAGTTGTTCTTTTTAGTCCTAGTACCTAAAAACATCAGTTCAGGTCGAGGTCATCAGCTGTTACTTCGCTTATACGAATTAATTATCGATTGTAAAGAATCTATAAAAACAACCGATACTCTCGATTGTAAATAACAGATAAAACAGCTGTTACTATCGATTTTATAAATAAGTACCACTAACACAAACTAAACACCTGTAATAGCTGCAAACTTGTGTAACTTGTCCAAACTTTTGAAGGTAAATAGGGTATAACATTTTAGTTTTTGTGAAGTTATTTTCTTATATTATTTTTAGTATAACGAAAAATACAGTTCATCACTAGGGCCAAAAGAAGCTTTTCGATCCTCGCTCATTTGTTAAACTTGAGCTTGTATCTAAATGCTTCACTTTTGGTCCTAGTGATGAAATATACTATTTTAAGAACCTTCCAGTGGTTGGAAATGTTTTATCATTTTGAGGATAAAATATTCTTCTTGTTTAATTGTGTTATGTTTTAAACTTTTTTTTTTATGATTTTTATTGTTACTGTAATACTGGTCTAGTTTTCCTGCAACCAAAACGTGTTTTTAAATTAAATAAATATTTTATTAATTTGATTATTTAAACAAATGATTAAAATAGAAGGTATAGAGTCGTGACACCGTGTTCCAACCAACACCACCACTACCGTACTGAAACGCACGCTATACTTCCATTGCATTATTGATCCAAGTACTTCTCTTTAGTACAAGGTATTATTTTAATAATATCCTAAACTTGGTTCCATCTGTTTCCTGTAGAAATATTCTGAGTATTCTAAACGTAGACAGCTTAAAAGCTATTTAATTTATTGCTTTTTTAAAGTCTGCCACGTCGAGGTATTAATAAGATAAGAACCTTAAGGGGAAATGAATTAAAATTTGGGGATTAAAGAAACATTTGTGTCAAAAAGTGATATTCAAATAATGAAATAATATTAAAGGAAAGATTTTCGAAGTGTAAGTATTAAAATATATCTAGCATTACCAGAATATACGTTTTATTCGGAATTCTCTTGAAAATGATAAGATGTAACTTTGGTTTCATGATTCTATTTTTAGCACAAATTATGTGAAGCCGTTTATAAAACATCCTTTCATACGAATTCCAATTTGTGAGTTCCTGAAATATAAACTGGAAATGTAGTAACTAAAATCAACTTTGAGTATGTGTTAGTTGTTGAGTTTAACCAGTAAAACAAATTGAACATTTATTTTAGCGAATACCAATTAACGGTGAGTTTCCCGAATTAGTTTTGCATTTTATTTTCTCACGTGTAACACAGTTATATGAGAAAAAAAATCTATTTTTTTCGTGGCTACGTACAATTTAAGGTTAAAAAAGTGATTCTGTGACTTAATGCCCCCCCCCTCTCTCTCTCTCTCTCTCTCTCTCTCTCTCTCTCTCTCTCTCTCTCTCTCTCTCTCTCTCTCTCTCTCTTTCCCTGTGTCTCTCTTATCAGTTGACTAATAAGAAATTCTTCCTACTTCAATTGGAACAAGATACTTATTGTGTTCTAGCAAAATATTTGTGTTTCACTTTCTCGCATATATGTAGTTTAGTGGAATTATATGTGAGTATATTTTGGTGTTTACACAAATAAATAAATCGAAAATTAACGAATAATTAAAACGTGAAATTTTATGAACCGAACGAATTTACCCAACCGCAGGTAAAAGAAAATTTTCAAGTAAATTTTAACGAAATCTAAATGCACCATTTTAGATTGGTTTTAGTAGTATACTGTAGAATTTCATAGCCCCCAAATCTTTGTTGGGTCTCACTTAGATTTATTTTTCTCCTCCTAAGAGATTGAAATGTTCATGGTACATTTTCACTTTTAAAACCTAGATTTTTGGGGAGATGGCCTCAACAATTAATTATTTACTCTGACTTTTGTTTCAAGTTTGTGACAAATTTAGCGCTTTGTCGTCCTTTATTTAATTTAAGAAGTACAAGGAAGTTTATCTTTCAAAAAGTTATAAACCTTTTATTTACGACATTAATTAGTATTAAATTTTACTCTGCTTAACCTATAGAAGCTGGGTACTTAATTTAAATATTTAAGCAAGTTAATTAAAACGTAAATATACAGAAATGTGTTGATGACTTAGTCAGTGACCTGAGAAATTAAGGCTTCTGGTTTTTAGAGTGTAAATTAAAGCCAGCTTTGAAGTGAGTGCAATTGGTTCGTTGATTATAACCTTAAAAGGGGGTTAATGTTTCCGAAATTACTACCTTGCATTGAAAAGGGGGAAATGTATTGATTTACCTTACAAAACTTTATATTGCTTAGGTAGGCAATGCAGTCTTCTAATTATTCATTGCCTATAATAATCCCTTATGTCGTTCAATTCATACATAAAGCCTACTTATTGTATACCATGATTAAATACTCAATCTAACTATATTAAATTTCACTTTGGATAAACAGTTTCAATTGATTTGATTTCTTATTTGTATAAACGTGGTGCTTAAATATGTGTTTTTTAGCGACCGTTAGTAAAACCAAGGACCATTATAATTTCGAACACTTGTCTGTCCGTCTGTCTGCCAATAAGTCGTAACCAGACACACAAACAAGACGATATATCCAATATATTTCTAACTTTGGATTTCCGTATTTATATTCTCCTACATATAAGAAAAGTTTAGCGGTATCAAAAATGACCTTGAAGTAGTTAAGAGACAGAAACTCTGGAATTGATTTTTTAATATTTTTATATTGTGTGTGAAGTATCAAATAAAACTAGAAGTTTTTCGCATTACAAATATGTATGTTTATTGGATGAAAAATTACTATGTTGGGGGCTAGGCTTAAAAACACATTATTTGCATTTGAAATTTATATTGTAAAGCGAAATCATATATTATAATTTTTGTATATCGAATACAACTTAATTTAACCACACAATGAGAAATGCGTAAGTTTTTTAAAGCAATTTTTTTGATTTGAGACATACAATTCAATAGCCACCATTAAAAGATGGATTAATTTAATTCATTTTTCTTTATTATATGTATTCCCAGGGACACGTATAATTTCACGTGCGTATCTGTCTGTCTGTAAGTCGCAAACCGCCTGCACAGATAAAATAATAAATCCAATATATTCCAAAATGTGCATTTATATTCTTTGTATTGTCCCACATTTAGAAAAAATAATTATATCGGTAACAAAAATTACCTTGGGGTAGTTATGGAGCAAAAGGTCTGTGGGAGAATGGTAAATAGGTAGTAGTAAAATAAAATAAAATTAGAAGAAGAATATTGTAAACCTTACATCTGGCGTTAAAATAATATTAATTAAGTCACACTATCCAATTTCAGCAAGGCATTCTTACACCGAACAAAATTGTCACACCATATGCATAGCTGAAATTATACATTAAAAAATTTTGTATACCTAAGCTATGTAATTTAAATTGACAAATTAAGATTTCTAAACAATTTTTTAATATATTTTCTTTCACATTCATGGACGTTCTTTTCTGTAAATTGATTAGATGTACCAACGTATATAGGTATCTTCTCAAAAATCCCTCTTATCCAACTATGGCCCTATTACTGTAAAATATACCGACCAAAATACCTTGACTGAACAAATATATCGAAGAAAAAAGAACTACCATAAAACATTTAGAACCTTCCATTTAATATTGTTGGACATATTCCTTTGACTGTGTTTTTTATCAGTTACGAAAATTAAATATGTGATTTATTTAGAAGTAAGAACAAAGAAGCCAAGAAGTAAGAACCAATCAATTGTGTCAGGTCTCGTTTAAAACCTATGTAACAAATCAGGGATTAAAAAAGCTACAAAATAAAATCCATTTATGTATTTTCGTAAATTTTGTCTGTCACCAACAGTTACCTTGAATGCTCTACTGGATCTCCCTCCCCTAGGGGTCTATATTCAGGGACAGGCCAGGATTAATGCATATAGACTGCAGCAAACGGGTTGCAGGAGAATGAGATGGCCAGCGATTGGTCATTGCAGGATCAATCAAGTGGTCAACAAGGGAGTGTTAGACATGCCCTCAGATCACATGATACCTAATGTTTCATTAGATAAGCCATTCAAGACGAAAATCTTCTCTAGGGAAGAATGGGAGACTGGAAAGAGGTGGATATAGTCCGGTTTATAGTAGGCTCGAAAACGGAGATGGGTACGGGGGTGGTATAAATGGGATTAACCCAGAGAGTTCCACCGTACTGTGCCTAGGCAATCATTCTACTGTTTTCCAAGCAAAAGTATGTGCAATTTCCGAATGCATCAAGGAGAATCTAAGAATGGAATACAAAGGTAAGAACATTCTGATCTTCACGGACAGTCAAGCTGCAATTAAGGCACTAAACACGACTAGAGTAAAGTCGAAGTTGGTATGGGACTGCATCTCATAAAGCTTAGTCAGGTGAACACGGTCACTGTGGGCTGAGTTCCTGGCCATTCAGGTATCGATGGAAATGAGAGAGCAGATGAATTAGCCAGGGTAGGTTCAGAATCCCCTTTCGTGGGCCCGGAGCCGGTGTTCGGGATCTCCTATGGACATGTCAGAGTAGCGGTTGATACATGGATACGGGGGGGGGATGAATTCAACTGGACAAATTCAACTACAAATAGACTTGCAAAGAGGTTACTTAGACCAAGCAAGAAACATGCTGAAAAACTTATCTCTCTTAGAAGGGATAACATGAGGTGGGTGGTTGGGCTTTTAACGAGCCACTGTCACCTTAGAAAACACCTACATAGGATAGGGATTGCTGCAGAAAATATTTGCAGGAAATGTGGTTTGGCTGAAGGGTCCGCAGAACACATTCCTTAGAGTGTGAGGCGTTAGGACGAGCCAGGCTATACTCTCTAGGCCCTCCGGGGAAGGAGATGGAAACCATCCTAGAGAACCCTATAGGTAGCATATGTTTCTTCATAAGGATGACAGGTATTACTGAGTGGGTGTAGGATGGAACTTGGGGCGGCAAAAGACCTTCAGGTCGACGTCGGAGAGGCCTCTGACGAAGATTATCACAGAAAAAAAGGGGGGGAAAAAGAGAAAAAATGTCTGTGAGGAAACAATCATTCTGAAGTACAGCATGGAGAAAGTAAGTCATGACTAAATTAATTTCTTCTTTGTATCTGTATAACACTGCGTAGGCGCCAATTCAAAACTCAAGTGAGGCCATCTAGGACTGTAGACTTTGAACACTTCAAAAATCACGACGTCTAAACACTTCATTGAGACTGTCACTTATTACGCATCCTCATAATTTTTGACCTAAATAACGTCTTTTCAACTCTACTGTTTACATATTCATTCATTAAATTTATTTTTTAAACCTTATCGCGTTTGTTTACTTTTACAACTGAAAGCCTAACAAACATTGCAACGACCTTGATCTGCCTAAACAGGTAAGCATACTTGATCACCCAACATACATTATTTACGGACATTTGAGCAGCAGAATATTTTTTGTTTGAGAGTATGTTATATATTATTTAGTAGTGTAAAGTATTATAGTTTTATAATTGTATTGTAATTAGCTGAATTAAATAATTGGTTACGGTCGAATAAAACTGTTTTGAATAAAGTCCTATAAGATTCAATTTTGTGTAAATTTGTTTTATTTAATTGTAATACTTGTTGTTTGTTATCTGTCGACATAGGTGCACCGAGAAAGATGAATTACAAAATATCCGATTTTACTAAAGTTGGTTTTCATTTACTTTTTCTTAATATAGTAGGAGATTTGTTTTGTTTATATGCACTTTGCACAACTTTGAGACATTCTACAGGAGGTAAAGAATAAGAAATCTTCCAAAAAAGTTTGGTTCTCTCAAATGTTCCAACAAAACTTATACTTCTCTTTTCCAAGCTAAGAGTTATTGTTAAAACGATGTATAGAAACCCTTGGAAGTAGTCCTTCTCAAAACTGAATCAAGAATTTCGTTTCATGTTTGTAAAATTTAAAAGGTAACAATCAATTAACTAAATGCTTGTCTCAGCAGAAATAATTAACGATGGTAAAGCATGAAATTTAATTCTGACTGTAGTCTTTTAAGGTTTAATTTTAAGCGTATTTTTTGTCTTTTAAAATAGAAAACGTATTAGTATAGGTGGTATATGTGAATGTGAGTTAAATTTATGGTCCATATATATCTTATACTTCATTGTTAGAGTCTTAATTAAAACTTAACGTTAGTATGAAATTTTTTATTGCTTGTATAAATTGAAGTAAAATCAATTGGCTAAGTTGATAAAAACACCAATGTCCGAAATTTGAGAAAGATATACAACCATTTAATTAGAGTAACGTTAGAAATATAAAAACTTGGATCTATCTCGTATTTTTTCACTTGAAGTTAAGATTTTTAGCAGTCCCCTATAACTGATTTATACCTCAATATTTTCAGGTTGTCCATGGAGTTCACATAGAACCAGCTCATATAATGAAAAGAAGAAGTTTGGACCAACCTCTAAGGATACTTCTCTACTACGACGAAAGTGTCTACAGGTAAGACTTCCTGGTTCTTGTGCATTTATTATTTGTTATGTACTCATTTCATATGTTATACCTTAATATTTAGTTGAATGAATTTTTAGGTTTTATGGGTTTTACATACTCTACAACTATTTGACAATTTAGGTGCTCGCCCAGTTGAAGCAGTCGGCTTTTTGAGCGAATGGAGGCTGCTGCGTATAACTAAAGCTACTTGTTTTAATAAAAATGTGAATTGTTTGGTTTAAGTGCCAGGTACAGGATAGACTTGGTTGTATACCAGAGGTTTCGATTTCATACCACGAGTAGAGATGGTTTGGTTTGCATACCAGCGTTAGATACAGTTTGGTTTGAATACCAAGTGCAGGATGACGATTTGATTTTATGGTGTCTACACCTAGAGCAAGAAAGATTTGGTTTTTACATACCAGGGGCAGAGGAGATTTGATTTGCATAACCAGAGTCAGGTAAGGTTTGATTTGAATACGAGGACAATTTTATAATTTATATAGGACAGAGGTTTCATATGATTACCGAAGACAGGGTTTGAATATCAGGAAAGTATGTTTGGTTTTTATCAGGAGCAGAAGAGATTTGGTTTGTATACCAGAGCAGAGAAAGTTTGGTTAAAAAATACCAAAGTAGTTTATTTGGTTTACATATCAGAGGTAGAGGAGAGTTGATTATCAGATGGCAGAGAAGGTATGTTTGAATACCACGACAGTTCGTTTGGTTTAAATATCAGGAACAGAGGAGATGTGGTTGATTGCCGGAGGCAGAAAAGGTTTGGGTTGAATACCAATATAGTTTGTTTGGTTTATATATCAGGGTCAGAAGAGATTTGGTTTGCATACCGGCGCAGGGATAGTTTGTTTTTAATAACAAGGACAGAGAGATTTTTAGCCCAATGAGTCCGATCAAGTGTCTTGGTCGTCCTCGTTGTCGTTGTTGTATGTTAACTCAGGAGTAAGACATTGTCATATCAAATTATAATTTGATTTATAGTTCTCTTGTGTGCCATTTAGAAACCTATTAAAATTCAGAATATTTTTGTTCATAGAGTAGATATTTGCATTTAGAATTCACCATTTTCAAAGACATGTTTAGAGGAATAAGATATATGATATGAAAGCCAGGTAATCTATATATGTAAGTGTTATATGTCAAAGTCCATGCAATTTATACATGAACAAGAACTTTCCAAGATTAATTATTTTTATTTAAATTACTCTTCTGTGGGCTCATTTTTGTAAATTCAATGTTTGTAGAAATATTCGTGTAATTCTTCAATATCAACAACAATTTATGTTTTACGAACTATAAATTAAATTAAATTAATTTCGCATGATACAAGACACAACTTTGGATAGTCTTCTTCTTGGAATTTACTCTTATTTTCCTCAAGTTTTCCTCAATAACAAGTTATTGAACTTTTAAATCGTCCAACTTTAAACAACTTTTTGAATTTCTCTTCATTCTGTACATTATGTTATTATCCTGGGTTTATTTTAAAAATATTGAATTGTAATTATTGAATAATGTGTACAAAGTGAAATCAATTTAATTAAAACTGTATCTAAATGATAATTAAGTTGAAATTAGGCTTAATCTCGAACTATTTCAAGTTGTATATTATGTTTTCACAGAATCCGTATAAACAATTTAACATTTACCTAAGTTACTTATCCATTCTGCTTATACAGAGTAAAACCTAAACAAGTTTACTAAATCCCGTCATAATAACTCTGATGGTGGAAATCATCAGAATTGTAGTTATAATTAATTGATTAATTGTAAGAAATATTGTGTGATTAGTTGTGATCGGTAGTAGTTTCAAGTATTAATAATGTGGAACAACCGTAAACATTAAAGGTGAATATTCAATAGTAACTATTAACTTCGCTGTGGTATCAACTGGAAACAACAAGAAACGGGAGTTAAAAGACGTTTTAAAATGAGAATTTTATAAATAATGTTTAAAGCCAGATATAGTTATAATGTAGGATAGGTCTAGATTCAAATTTAAACAAGATAAAATGGGGTTTTAAAAAATACGTTTGTAAAACGATATAGGAGAATGTAATCAAATAATTTTGAAACGCAATCTCTCAAAGGCATATTTTAACGTTAAATAATAACAAAATTTTTTCGTAAAAACTTAAAGAATAATTAAATCAAATAATCTTATAACGCAATCCCTTGTACATAGTTTAAACATTAAGCAAGAAACGTTATTTCGAGAGAGAGAGAGAGAGAGAGAGAGAGAGAGAGAGAGAGAGAGAGAGAGAGAGAGAGAGAGAGAGAGAGAGAAGAGAGAGAGAGAGAGAGAGAGAGAGAAGAGAGAGAGAGAGAGAGAGAGAGAGAGAGAGAGAGAGAGAGAGAGAGAGAGAGAGAGAGAGAGGGGGGAGAGGGAGAGAGAGAGAGAGAGAGAGAGAGAGAGAGAGAGAGAGAGAGAGAGAGAGAGAGAGAGAGAGAGAGAGAGAGAGAGAGAGAGAGAGAGAGAGAGAGAGAGAGAGAGAGAGAGAGAGAGAGTCAAAGATATACAAGGATCTAACAAAATTTAAATTTTGGTAAATAAATAACTTCATCAATTCAACTCTGAAGAATAAAGAAACTCTCTTAAAACAAACAAAATGAAAGAAGTTAAATGTTTAGTTACTACACCAACAAAGATACACGATTAGATGACGTACAAACTATAGATTTCAATCTCATTAAAATAGAAACTCTTAACTATTACTTTATCAATCTACATAATTAAGTCTTATAATTTGGGTTTACACTTTTAAAAGCGCTTATTAATTCTAACACTGGTCTAAGATTATAGTTTCGATAAAAGTGAAAGTCAATGTTATTTGTCAATTATTGAAGACTGGCACTGTCTTCTCTTTATGACTGGCACGACAGAGAAGTGTCGTGAGAACACATTATTGACGGACAAGTACCATCATTCAAGATTTTAATATGAGTAACCTGTATGAAGTGACCCGAACTTGACCCCAACCTCAAAAACCTAGTGTACATGTTTTATAATTTCAAGGGCGAATCAAATTAAGATTCTTGTTTGTCTTTGTTGTGGAACTCTACACTTTAGTGGCAATTTAAAAAAGTTACCTAAAGTACTGGGGGGGAAATGGAAACGGCTTCGTATCTATGGTTCTACACAGGTTTGAAAAACGTGCGACACTTCATTTTAAACCTTTAGTTTAGTTATCTACAAGTGATACAAACGTTTACTACCACTACAGGATTTTAAAAATAACACAAGGTTTTGAAACACTCTGTAGACCATGCGGTAGTAAACTTTTGTATCGCTCGGTGACATACTACCACAACAAGTTATGGCTTCTGTGAAATTACCGTAAAGCGAGATGTGGGGTAATAGTTTTATAAATGCTACGTTGCCGTAAATAACAAACCTAGCTTTAACACAGCGAACAGGTTAGATTGCGTTAAGTTAAGTTAAGTTAGGTTAGGTTAGGTTAGGTTATATTATTAATATAGTGAAACAGACATTATTTATCATAATTTTTTTTATTTATATAAAAACTATACACGACGTTTCGTGAGTATATATCAACCTCTGTTATCAAGTTATAAACCTACCTACATAGCCTAGTAGCTTAGAGTCTTGTTGCAAACTAAAATTAGTAATGTAAGAAAGAACTAAAGGTAAGCTTGAGCAGTAAAATAATATACTAAATATAAACTTGATTGGGAAAACCACAACTCGCAGAGCTACACACTAACGGAAGGAATGATAGAACGCCTTGTTGGTACTAGAACTTACAATGGTTAATTAACTAAAACAGGGGTTGTTTGCCAACGGAGTGGTAACCTAACGGATTGTGGAGGTAGTCAACTGTTTGTCCCTTTTATCAAACCTTGACATCGTAACCTAGTAATTACTCCTATAAGTTATAGTAGAGAGTTATCAAAATAAATTTGAGTCTTATTTGAAGTAGAGGATTTTTATTTCCAATTTTTCATTTTATTCTATTAACTGTCTTATTTCTCACTGGCTCGGCTGGTTGGATTGTCTGATAGCTTTATATATGATTCTTCGATTATGTTTCGTTTATATAAGTTTTTCCCGGTTTGTTACTTCTTCTCAATTCAATTTATGTTTTTCGGACCACATTTGTTAGGCTATTATCGATTTATCTATTAAGCCTAATCGTGTGTTCTTTTGAGTGTCGTTATAGATATGGTGTTGACGAGGTATTGTCTAACAGTGTTTTGATTCTTGAAAGCTGTACGTATTTTATATTTCCTAGCAAAGCGCCTAACTTCCTTTGTCAAATTTAATATTTCTCGTGTTCTAGATTTATCACTTGATAACGGAATTTGATTTATACTTTGGAAACGTCGATTATTAATTTTTATTTACATAAATTATAGAAAATTTCTTCTTAAACTATATCAATGGTATGAACAATCCATCACGATTAAATAACTATAACTCCAAAATAGGTTGTCAGGTTTTATATTAATTAAAGGTTTTATAGGAGTTGTGGTTTGGTTGGTGTAGCTGGTGTGTCACTGAAGAGGACGACCTTGTCGTTGAAACGCGTCTGATACTGAGGCGTATTTTTTTATGAGAATTGTGTTCTGTGTGTTTGTTATACTGTCAGGTTTTATGTTCAAATGTTCCATATTACACTATAAAGTTTTATATTGCAAGTCTATTTGAAATTAAACCTGACTTAACCAAACGAAGGTGTAACCTAACCATTGTTAAAACTAAGTTTGATATTTATGGGGGCGTAGCATTTATAAAGCGACCATTTCCACGTATTTTGCTTTGAAACCTTACATCATCCATAACACGTTGCAGTTGTTTCTTTAGTCAATTCGCTTTTTCGCTAATTAGGCTTAACTTATCAGCTAAGGGACGATATTCATGTTTTATTAATATTTCAAAACGAGTTGTAGATGTTTTGAAATGACAACTGTGTGAAATGTCGTTTTCTGGATATTTGATATACCACAGAACTCGTTTGGGGCAATATTTCACCCAGTAAATGTTTCAATATGTACAGCTAACATAGACACTTCCGGTCTGAATGAAAATAATCCGTACAGATGTTTCTGTTAGTTTGGAGTAAATTTTGGTCTAGTACAAATTAGATTTTTAAAATTAAGTACCTTCGTAATTTGAAATATTTTTTGTGTGAAAAGAATATTTTTGTAGAAATTCTTTAATAACTAGTATTTTTACACTAAACTTTCTATTTGTTAGACTTTAGTAAATTGCTCAGTCCGTTGATAATATTCAGTAGTGGTACTCGAATGTAATTTATTAAAATTATTATTACTTTTACACGTTGACATAGAACACGATACTGTCAACTATTCTTGCTCTGTCTCAACGTGTTTAGTAGACTCTAAGTAAATATTTATACATCTTCACACTCCATTTACTGCAAGACCGAACTACAGGTAAATATTTAAGGAACAATACAATAGGCGGGCGTCACGTTACTTCACGAAGTAGACGTTTTTACATTGTGTTACTTTCGTGCAGACTCTGAATAATTGAAGACTCGACTCTCTGGATATTGTCTTCAAATTGAAATGTAGGTCAGACAAAGCTACTTAAAATAGAACGAAAATTTAAATGTCGAAATAAATTCAGTTCAGTTTAATACATTTCATAATTAGTGTTTTGGTCAAGTGGGACGATCCTTAATAATACGTAATTTCTGAAATGACTATTTAATGTTTATTTGTTCTTTTTATTATAGTTGTGTTTCGCCTCCTTTAACTTTATGTTTAATGTACTAATGAAGAAAAAGAAACGTTTCAATGCAGAAATAAATTGAGATACTATTGAAGTTAGGGCGGCCGACCTCATAAATTCCCTACAACAACTCTAACAGAGCTAAATAAAAATGTAGTAGTAATTTTTGACAAATAATAAATTGTATATTTAATCTATAGTTAATACTTTGCAAACAGAAATTAATCGTTATTGTTCAATGTACGAAAGAGAAAACAATAGATATTTTAAAACGTTCAGTGGGGCTGTTCATAGCTACCGACTAGTGGAAATCTATGCACACTTGTGTGTAAAGATTGGCGAAATTGAAATAAAACTCGAATAAAATTTTGCACAAATAATACGTTTATTAACTCAAACGCGTTACGACTTCAGTGATGCATGACATCTATATTTCTAGATTGATTATTGTAGCTCATGCATCACTGAATATGGCGATATTGTCGTTAAAACGCATTTTATTGGTGATGTGAAGTGTATTATTGGTGAGAAATTGTGTCAATTTTTATGATGATATGATGGTTATGGTAATATTTATATGTGATGGTAGCTTCGAATGAATTTGAATGATCCGATGAAATCGTTGTTGAGTTTTTTTTTTTTTTTTTTTTTTTTTTTTTTTTTTTTTTTTTCAAAATGATGAATGTCATCGATTCAAATATATAGAAAGCTAGGATCTATTTATCTATTATTATTTTTTCAGAATCTTTAAATTAGACGACCAAGTTAACGTAAATTATGTGAAACTGTCAGGAAAATTTTAAAATAATCCTGACTAATTAATTTCACTTATTTTAGAAAAATCTAACTGTTTTTGCGATATTAATATATCCAAATCTAAAATTCAGACAATTGGTATAATACGACCGTTGTATTTATATACGAGTGTTTTAACCATCTCTTAGCGTTTACTCCTAGATCTCTAGAGCATTTTCTTTGTACACTTTTTAAAATCCCTTGAGAAAAAATAAAATGACCATTTATCGTTAAAAAACAAAGTGTTTCATCTTTTGTACTTTTTTCAGGATATTCAACATTACACATTTTAAAGGGCCGCGAATATGAAAATGTACAAAATAAAGTCTTGGCTTTTTATATATAGATAAGAGGGTGTAAGTGCACATACCTAATCTGGACTCAATTTTGTCCATATCCATAGTTATAAATTTCTTAATCAACACAAACAGACAGATAGATGAAAAACTAAGTGTGGTTTCTAACCTGCTCTAGAAAGTTTACCGTGCCTTTGGAAAAAAGAATAATTTTATAATGTTTAATGAATTATAACTACAGTTAAAACTGTGGTTATTTTAAATATTGTACGCTTTCATTTTAAAATTTAATGAATATGACCTATTGTTCACTCTGTATGTCTGTGAGGCTGCTTTGAATAAGTCTTATTATTAAAATATAAATAACGAAAGCAAGTATTTTGCTGTTTAAATTGTTTTATCATGTCGATACATGTGGAAATTGTAGCGTGTAAGAGTAACATTTATTCGAGAGAGAATAGACATCTGAAAATCATTTTACGGTATCAAGTGTGTCATTTTATTTTATTTTGAAGTTGTTTTTGTAGAAATAATGTTACTTGAAAAAAGGATTAGTATATTTAGTTTTTTTTTTTTTTTTTTAGGATTGTTGTTGTTTATTTTAGCATTAAATGGTGAGCACCATGAATTAATTTAAGAAAGTAACCTTATTACATGTCCTTTAAAGGGAAGGTGGGAGGAAACATTCCTGGATTTGACCGAGAGAATCAAAGTCCTGTTTTAACTCAACTATTTGGTATTAGTTTGTAAATCTATTTGTAGATTTATTTACTTTTTTGTGTAGTTTTTAAGCCAATACGGCTAAATGTGTGCACCGAACGTTAAGAATTTTAAAATTAAGGATTTTTCAACTAGTCCCAATTATGTATGGACAAGATGGTTTTAAATTCTATTTGTTTCGTTTTAAAATGGCGGCCACACTAAAGAATTTCTCCACGATTCCAAAATATAGACATGCGTGGTCTGACTAGTAATACACTACCGTACACTTGCAAGTATTAAATATAATGTGAACGAGGTATAATGAATGGACTGTCGAGTCGTCCAAAAACTTCTAATGAAATATTTCTAAAACTCTTCCACGTCTTTTTACCTGACCCAAAAACTTCATCATTTTTTTTTTTTTTTTTTTTTTTTTTTTATGTTTTTTTAATAAACCTTTTCAAATATCTTAGCGATTCAAAATGTCCAATAAATTATTATTTACGTAACAGGCGCTCTTTTTTGTATCTTAGATTTCCTCTCAACCACTTAATATAACTTTCATGATACATCAATGTGAATTAAGAGTAAAATATAAACAGTAGTCGTAACGTTTACACTTCCACCCACTCACATTGGTGGAGAGTGGTGCAGCAGTCATTAAGCAATCCACGCTTTATATACGTATAAAGATGAGTACAGTAAAATATAAACAGTAGTCGTAACGTTTACACTTCCACCCACTCACATTGGTGGAGTGTGGTGCAGCAGTCATTAAGCAATCCACGCTTTATATAAGTATAACGATGAGTACAGTAAAATATAAACAGTAGTCGTAACGTTTACACTTCCACCCAGTCACATTGGTGGAGAGTGGTGCAGCAGTCATTAAGCAATCCACGCTTTATATAAGTATAACGATGAGTACAGTAAAATATAAACAGTAGTCGTAACGTTTACACTTCCACCCAGTCACATTGGTGGAGAGTGGTGCAGCAGTCATTAAGCAATCCACGCTTTATATAAGTATAACGATGAGTACAGTAAAATATAAACAGTAGTCGTAACGTTTACACTTCCACCCAGTCACATTGGTGGAGAGTGGTGCAGCAGTCATTAAGCAATCCACGCTTTATATAAGTATAACGATGAGTACAGTAAAATATAAACAGTAGTCGTAACGTTTACACTTCCACCCAGTCACATTGGTGGAGAGTGGTGCAGCAGTCATTAAGCAATCCACGCTTTATATAAGTATAACGATGAGTACAGTAAAATATAAACAGTAGTCGTAACGTTTACACTTCCACCCAGTCACATTGGTGGAGAGTGGTGCAGCAGTCATTAAGCAATCCACGCTTTATATAAGTATAACGATGAGTACAGTAAAATATAAACAGTAGTCGTAACGTTTACACTTCCACCCAGTCACATTGGTGGAGAGTGGTGCAGCAGTCATTAAGCAATCCACGCTTTATATAAGTATAACGATGAGTACAGTAAAATATAAACAGTAGTCGTAACGTTTACACTTCCACCCAGTCACATTGGTGGAGAGTGGTGCAGCAGTCATTAAGCAATCCACGCTTTATATAAGTATAACGATGAGTACAGTAAAATATAAACAGTAGTCGTAACGTTTACACTTCCACCCAGTCACATTGGTGGAGAGTGGTGCAGCAGTCATTAAGCAATCCACGCTTTATATAAGTATAACGATGAGTACAGTAAAATATAAACAGTAGTCGTAACGTTTACACTTCCACCCAGTCACTTTGGTGGAGAGTGGTGCGGCAGTCATTAAGCAATCCACGCTTTATATAAGTATAACGATGAGTACAGTAAAATATAAACAGTAGTCGTAACGTTTACACTTCCACCCAGTCACATTGGTGGAGAGTGGTGCAGCAGTCATTAAGCAATCCACGCTTTATATAAGTATAACGATGAGTACAGTAAAATATAAACAGTAGTCGTAACGTTTACACTTCCACCCAGTCACATTGGTGGAGAGTGGTGCAGCAGTCATTAAGCAATCCACGCTTAATATACGTATAACGATGAGTACAGTAAAATATAAACAGTAGTCGTAACGTTTACACTTCCACCCAGTCACTTTGGTGGAGAGTGGTGCGGCAGTCATTAAGCAATCCACGCTTTATATAAGTATAACGATGAGTACAGTAAAATATAAACAGTAGTCGTAACGTTTACACTTCCACCCAGTCACATTGGTGGAGAGTGGTGCAGCAGTCATTAAGCAATCCACGCTTTATATAAGTATAACGATGAGTACAGTAAAATATAAACAGTAGTCGTAACGTTTACACTTCCACCCAGTCACATTGGTGGAGAGTGGTGCAGCAGTCATTAAGCAATCCACGCTTTATATAAGTATAACGATGAGTACAGTAAAATATAAACAGTAGTCGTAACGTTTACACTTCCACCCAGTCACATTGGTGGAGAGTGGTGCAGCAGTCATTAAGCAATCCACGCTTTATATAAGTATAACGATGAGTACAGTAAAATATAAACAGTAGTCGTAACGTTTACACTTCCACCCAGTCACTTTGGTGGAGAGTGGTGCGGCAGTCATTAAGCAATCCACGCTTTATATACGTATAACGATGAGTACAGTAAAATATAAACAGTAGTCGTAACGTTTACACTTCCACCCAGTCACATTGGTGGAGAGTGGTGCAGCAGTCATTAAGCAATCCATGCTTTATATAAGTATAAAGATGAGTACAGTAAAATATAAACAGTAGTCGTAACGTTTACACTTCCACCCAATCACTTTGGTGGAGAGTGGTGCAGCAGTCATTAAGCAGTCCACGCTTTATATACGTATAACGATGAGTACAGTAAAATATAAACAGTAGTCGTAACGTTTACACTTCCACCCAGTCACATTGGTGGAGAGTGGTGCAGCAGTCATTAAGCAATCCACGCTTTATATAAGTATAACGATGAGTACAGTAAAATATAAACAGTAGTCGTAACGTTTACACTTCCACCCAGTCACATTGGTGGAGAGTGGTGCAGCAGTCATTAAGCACTCCACGCTTTAAATACGTATAACGATGAGTACAGTAAAATATAAACAGTAGTCGTAACGTTTACACTTCCACCCAGTCACATTGGTGGAGAGTGGTGCAGCAGTCATTAAGCAATCCACGCTTTATATACGTATAACGATGAGTACAGTAAAATATAAACAGTAGTCGTAACGTTTACACTTCCACCCAGTCACATTGGTGGAGAGTGGTGCAGCAGTCATTAAGCAATCCACGCTTTATATACGTATAACGATGAGTACAGTAAAATATAAACAGTAGTCGTAACGTTTACACTTCCACCCAGTCACTTTGGTGGAGAGTGGTGCGGCAGTCATTAAGCAATCCACGCTTTATATACGTATAACGATGAGTACAGTAAAATATAAACAGTAGTCGTAACGTTTACACTTCCACCCAGTCACATTGGTGGAGAGTGGTGCAGCAGTCATTAAGCAATCCACGCTTTATATACGTATAACGATGAGTACAGTAAAATATAAACAGTAGTCGTAACGTTTACACTTCCACCCAGTCACTTTGGTGGAGAGTGGTGCGGCAGTCATTAAGCAATCCACGCTTTATATAAGTATAACGATGAGTACAGTAAAATATAAACAGTAGTCGTAACGTTTACACTTCCACCCAGTCACATTGGTGGAGAGTGGTGCAGCAGTCATTAAGCAATCCACGCTTTATATACGTATAACGATGAGTACAGTAAAATATAAACAGTAGTCGTAACGTTTACACTTCCACCCAGTCACATTGGTGGAGAGTGGTGCAGCAGTCATTAAGCAATCCATGCTTTATATAAGTATAAAGATGAGTACAGTAAAATATAAACAGTAGTCGTAACGTTTACACTTCCACCCAGTCACATTGGTGGAGAGTGGTGCAGCAGTCATTAAGCAATCCACGCTTTATATACGTATAACGATGAGTACAGTAAAATATAAACAGTAGTCGTAACGTTTACACTTCCACCCAGTCACATTGGTGGAGAGTGGTGCAGCAGTCATTAAGCAATCCATGCTTTATATAAGTATAAAGATGAGTACAGTAAAATATAAACAGTAGTCGTAACGTTTACACTTCCACCCAATCACTTTGGTGGAGAGTGGTGCAGCAGTCATTAAGCAATCCACGCTTTATATAAGTATAACGATGAGTACAGTAAAATATAAACAGTAGTCGTAACGTTTACACTTCCACCCAGTCACTTTGGTGGAGAGTGGTGCAGCAGTCATTAAGCAATCCACGCTTTATATAAGTATAACGATGAGTACAGTAAAATATAAACAGTAGTCGTAACGTTTACACTTCCACCCAGTCACATTGGTGGAGAGTGGTGCAGCAGTCATTAAGCAATCCACGCTTTATATAAGTATAACGATGAGTACAGTAAAATATAAACAGTAGTCGTAACGTTTACACTTCCACCCAGTCACTTTGGTGGAGAGTGGTGCAGCAGTCATTAAGCAATCCACGCTTTATATAAGTATAACGATGAGTACAGTAAAATATAAACAGTAGTCGTAACGTTTACACTTCCACCCAATCACTTTGGTGGAGAGTGGTGCAGCAGTCATTAAGCAATCCACGCTTTATATACGTATAACGATGAGTACAGTAAAATATAAACAGTAGTCGTAACGTTTACACTTCCACCCAGTCACTTTGGTGGAGAGTGGTGCAGCAGTCATTAAGCAATCCACGCTTTATATAAGTATAACGATGAGTACAGTAAAATATAAACAGTAGTCGTAACGTTTACACTTCCACCCAGTCACATTGGTGGAGAGTGGTGCAGCAGTCATTAAGCACTCCACGCTTTATATAAGTATAACGATGAGTACAGTAAAATATAAACAGTAGTCGTAACGTTTACACTTCCACCCAGTCACATTGGTGGAGAGTGGTGCAGCAGTCATTAAGCAATCCATGCTTTATATAAGTATAAAGATGAGTACAGTAAAATATAAACAGTAGTCGTAACGTTTACACTTCCACCCAATCACTTTGGTGGAGAGTGGTGCAGCAGTCATTAAGCAGTCCACGCTTTATATACGTATAACGATGAGTACAGTAAAATATAAACAGTAGTCGTAACGTTTACACTTCCACCCAGTCACATTGGTGGAGAGTGGTGCAGCAGTCATTAAGCAATCCACGCTTTATATAAGTATAACGATGAGTACAGTAAAATATAAACAGTAGTCGTAACGTTTACACTTCCACCCAGTCACATTGGTGGAGAGTGGTGCAGCAGTCATTAAGCACTCCACGCTTTAAATACGTATAACGATGAGTACAGTAAAATATAAACAGTAGTCGTAACGTTTACACTTCCACCCAGTCACATTGGTGGAGAGTGGTGCAGCAGTCATTAAGCAATCCACGCTTTATATAAGTATAACGATGAGTACAGTAAAATATAAACAGTAGTCGTAACGTTTACACTTCCACCCAGTCACATTGGTGGAGAGTGGTGCAGCAGTCATTAAGCAATCCACGCTTTATATAAGTATAACGATGAGTACAGTAAAATATAAACAGTAGTCGTAACGTTTACACTTCCACCCAGTCACATTGGTGGAGAGTGGTGCAGCAGTCATTAAGCAATCCACGCTTTATATAAGTATAACGATGAGTACAGTAAAATATAAACAGTAGTCGTAACGTTTACACTTCCACCCAGTCACATTGGTGGAGAGTGGTGCAGCAGTCATTAAGCACTCCACGCTTTATATAAGTATAACGATGAGTACAGTAAAATATAAACAGTAGTCGTAACGTTTACACTTCCACCCAGTCACATTGGTGGAGAGTGGTGCAGCAGTCATTAAGCACTCCACGCTTTATATAAGTATAACGATGAGTACAGTAAAATATAAACAGTAGTCGTAACGTTTACACTTCCACCCAGTCACATTGGTGGAGAGTGGTGCAGCAGTCATTAAGCAATCCACGCTTTATATACGTATAACGATGAGTACAGTAAAATATAAACAGTAGTCGTAACGTTTACACTTCCACCCAGTCACTTTGGTGGAGAGTGGTGCAGCAGTCATTAAGCAATCCATGCTTTATATAAGTATAAAGATGAGTACAGTAAAATATAAACAGTAGTCGTAACGTTTACACTTCCACCCAGTCACTTTGGTGGAGAGTGGTGCAGCAGTCATTAAGCAGTCCACGCTTTATATACGTATAACGATGAGTACAGTAAAATATAAACAGTAGTCGTAACGTTTACACTTCCACCCAGTCACATTGGTGGAGAGTGGTGCAGCAGTCATTAAGCAATCCACGCTTTATATAAGTATAACGATGAGTACAGTAAAATATAAACAGTAGTCGTAACGTTTACACTTCCACCCAGTCACTTTGGTGGAGAGTGGTGCAGCAGTCATTAAGCAATCCACGCTTTATATACGTATAACGATGAGTACAGTAAAATATAAACAGTAGTCGTAACGTTTACACTTCCACCCAGTCACTTTGGTGGAGAGTGGTGCAGCAGTCATTAAGCAATCCACGCTTTATATAAGTATAACGATGAGTACAGTAAAATATAAACAGTAGTCATAACGTTTACACTTCCACCCAGTCACATTGGTGGAGAGTGGTGCAGCAGTCATTAAGCAATCCACGCTTTATATAAGTATAACGATGAGTACAGTAAAATATAAACAGTAGTCGTAACGTTTACACTTCCACCCAGTCACATTGGTGGAGAGTGGTGCAGCAGTCATTAAGCACTCCACGCTTTACATAGTATAACATTGAGTATAACGATGAGTAGAGGTAAATATTTATTACTTCGTGATCCAAATGAATGGAAAATCACAACCCCAATTCAAATACCATAACGCGTAACGTTTCCCTGAAATTAATATAAGTGTACAGTAGCCTTGGTATTATTTATTGTCACTATGTCTATGAATAGTGTTGTGTTACGTCGCGACGCAGGGATGTTTTATTTAAGTCTATTAAAACTTCAAAGATGCAATGTTTACTGTTGACATTTTGAAATTTTTAATAATTTTCGTTTCCAATCGACTTATTTTCATCATTCTAGGCATGCATTAAACCTTACTCCAGAGTTTAAATTCTTCAACTTTAATGATCCTTAAAATCCATTTAGTTTTTATTTCAAATACTTTTATTCCATAAAACTTCCAATAATCTTTCAAATTGGTATAACTTTACTAAAAATACGATTGTATATGTTATACATAAAAGAATTAGGTTAGGTCTATTCCCCTTTTAAAGAAGTCTGGATTCTATGATCTATATTATCTTTTCGTGGTTTTGTATTTGACTCCTTCATGAAGTAATATGGAAATTATTATTAGTTTATAATATTAAGAATATGACATCTCCTGCCATACTTTTACAAAGTGTAAACCGTATGACCAACTAACTTCCTACACGGAATAAAAAGAGATCGATAGAATAGGAAAGAACAAACGATAGCGTGTCTAATAATGATTTATAGAAAGCATTTAAATTGTATTTAACAAAACTGTTGTATAAAAACAGTTATTATGTGAAGTGAGCAAAAATCCACAGGCGGAAACCTCTAATTTAAACATAGCGTCATTACAGCTGAAGTGTTTCTAGGCGCAGCGCTGGTCTTCTGAAGTTCACTATCCTTGGACGGTTTTCTGTTTAAATTAATCCAACAAGCATGAAGCGCCATTAATATCGCCGTTTCACTGTATTAAATTGTTACAAGTTCACGACACTTTAGTGACAACTTTCTTCTCAGAACAGATTGTATTCTTTCTCTTTTTTTAACACAATTGTTAAGAATTTTTTGTTAAACTTAATTCTTTTTGTTATTGATATTAGTGATATTTTAGCAATATTATACTTTTCTAGAAAACTACGAGGTTATGAAATTTTTTAGAAAATTTTGAACTGTTTAGTAAACCTTTTAGAGGTCGCAATTATGGTCCGCTTTATTAAAATTTGTTATATAATCTCGGTGTAACAAATCAATGAACACGTTAGTTTGTAAGTTTCAAAATGGTGACCAATTTTTTAATTTTTAAAAATTGTATTTTGATAACTTTGACGGTCAGGTTGTGTGTTGATAATTGTTGCCCCCACGTTGGGCGCCAAATGACGTAGTGTCAGATGAGTGGGAGAGGAAGAGGGCTGCAGGGGACGAGGAGTTGGCCCTGAAGTAGGTTTAGTCGTGCCGGGTAGCAACTGGTATAGGTGTACAAATTAGAATAGAGCCACTTGTCTGCTTGGTCCACGCAGGTAGGGACTGGCTGAGAGATGTGTCGGTGGAGGGGACATCTTGCCTGTATGTTGAGCTGTCACTGCCTGGATTCAATTAGAAAACTATCCTGTTGATTTAAATTTTTTATATATGCTCTGGGGGTTTATTCCGTTTAGAATTTATTATTTATTGTTATTGTGATTACTTGTGTTTTATTGTTCATTTTGGCTACATATAATTTAAAATTATACTCATGAAAAACATATGAACATAATATGTCTTCAATATTCGTATATACAAATAAATCAACCGAATTTCCAAATAAAACGTACATAATTATTGAAGCACAGACAAGGACAGTGGCACTGAAAAGCACGAAAGTCGTACAGTGACTAATCCCCACCACCGTGCGAGTGTACTCCCCGCCACCTCCCCTCTGCGTGCGCGAGGCAACTCCTGAGAATTGGTTCTGCGCAGGATCTTTTCAGATTTGTACACCTATATAGGAAGGTAGCGATAGGATTATGGTCTCGGGAAGGTTTCGAGGACTTTGTGCGTGGAGTGGTGAAAGTAATACCGCACTCTTGGTAGCCCTGAAAAGGGCCAGTCGGTCTTAGGTTAGGTGAGGAGAGGTAGGGTGTGATCTGGCCTCTGTGATGGATGTTCACCCACAATCGCCGGCGCCAAAGCACCTACAATTTCCTTTTCAGGAGGCGACTAGGGTGAAGCAAGTGCTGCCGTTGCCCGGATTTTTCCGTTTAATTTCCCATACGGGAGGCCACAGGGTGAGTCTTGAAGAAGCGTCGATCTGTGGAGTGAGAGCAGGAGTCAGGTGGTGCAAGAAATAATCCAAAACGTGTATGAGGTTGAACAGCGTTGGAATGTGGCAGGTGACAGCAAAAGTGTTTGTGTGAGCTTGTGAGTGCGTGTGGGCCAGTGAAGGCGACTGGTCGCTTGAGAGATGTCCTTGGTGTGTGATGTGAGGGGTTCTTGGTTTCGCGTAAGGAGACCCTGGGAGAGATGATCTCTGGTAGATCTTCACCGTTAGTGAGAAGTGTATGTGTGCGAGGTCTCTTGATCTCGCGTAAGGAGACCGTGTGAGAGATGGTCCCTGTGAGTTCGCGTAAGGAGAAGTGTTGTTGATGGTGTCTAGAAGTGATGTAGTTGCTGGTAGTTGCTGGAGGTGATGTGTTGTCGGTCTTCACCGCAGGTCTCCCGGAGGAGATGTGTTGATTTTGTCTTTTTTGAATGGTTACTTATACAACTTTGGCTCTGCTAGCTTGTAGCTTAGCTTGCCTAGGATTGGTTGATCCTAGACAATAAGCTGTCCATTGTTTTAGTTTACCGAGAAGCGAGCCAATCTCGACGTGCGATGTGTGTGAGATTGGCAGTGTTGGGTGGCGTTGGCTGGTTTTGCCGTGTAAGTTGTGGGAAACTAGTCGGGTGAACTAGTTCCCTTGGTGGTGACGTTAACAACTTTTCTCGTGTTAATCCTACAACGTCCCAAAACAGTTCATTTTGCTCAACATTCGAATTTGCAATAAATAATATCTAAATGGTGTTGTAACATTAGGAACTTATCACAAAATTGTATGTAATATAAGCTCAATACTAGAAGAAAATAGAAGTTAAAGAGAAAAAAGAACTTAGTTACAGACATTTTTAGTTCAATTTGAGGATTTAACTTTTATTAGATTTTACAAATTGTGAGCGTAATTGTTATTTAGAAAATATATTGTAATAGTTCCTAAAAGTTTGCCATTTGAAATGGATTTCGATAGTTGTTATGATCTAGATCCTATATGAACTTATAGTCTAAGATCTTATTTAGGTGTCGTTTGGCGATTTGTATGTGTTAATACAGTTAGCAATAGAGCGGTTGTACAAATTACAACAAACAAAATTTGCGTCTTATCAGCAAATCAAGGTTCATGTCGAATATTTTTTACTTTTACCACTTGTCATTCCGTACTTCAATCAAAATTTGCTCTTTTATTAAGAACTGATTTCAGTTCTTAATTATGTATGAATTCTTTGTAATTTGTCTCACTAATAAATACCAGACGTATTGTGATGTGTGTTTTTTAATGTTTTAAAATTGCTAGAAGTTTATTGGAGAAGTAAATATTTTATGGTTTAGTCTTGTAGGAAGTACGCGGAAATTTTTAGAAAAAGCCTAAATTTAAGATTTAAAAAACAAAATTAACGTATTGATATTAATCAATATATGAATTTTGACTTAAATGAGCAAAATTAGTACAACCTTTTAGACAGTAAACATTGAAAAACACTTTTTGTGTGAATTTTGAAGGTTCATGATTGAAACCAGTGTCTTATTTGTTCTGTATTTAAAAATAATCTGCTTATGGCTGTAGCTATTTTAAGAACGTATAAACAATGTTTTATTACCTTCATACTAAACTATAAAATGTTAAATTTCATTGCTTATTCTAAAATGACATGAATGATTTTAGTAGTTGCTCCAATAACGGTACACCGCGAATAACAAGTAGCGTGGCAAAGACAGGTTAATACTTATTTTCTTTATTATCGTCTCCGGTGATAAATTTATTTGCACACACGTGTAACCGACATAAAATAAATACACATATTGCAAATTCAACCTATGTAGTGCCACAATCAAACAATCTAGTTGACATTTTTCCGGTGGAACACATTTCGTGATATTTTAATCAATACTTACATTTAAAATTTGTCCGTTAAATGTGATTTTATAATTTAAAGTGATGTTTGTAGGTAAACGCAATTTATGAAGGTGAAATTGTATTTAATTTATACAGAATATAGATTCAGTGAATCTTGAAACTGTAATAAGTTCTGACGTGTAATCAAGAATTACTAGTGATGCTGTACAGATATTTTAAAAACTTAAATTAATTGTTGTTATTTAAATTTAGTGATACTTTCTTGTTCAATACACAAAGGAGCTCAGGGAAGCTGGGTGTTATTAAAATGTCATGGCATCTAGAAAGATTGATTTTTTTTTTTTTTTTTTTTTTTTTTACATTTATTAACATTCTTAAACAAGAGAATTTGAAAAATTCATTTAGCTGTTCTGACGTAGGTAAATTAATAAAAATATTAATCTTCAAAAAAACACTTTATGAAGTCAAATTAAGCGAGACTTATTAATCCCTACCTGTTACAATGTAATTAAAATACACTTCAAATCTAATAAAAATAAAGTTGTATTTTTTCAAAGATTTGTTCCTCATATTTTAACACAGGCTTTTTTGATTTTATCTATTTTTAATAATGTTTTTTATAACAAGATAGATTTTCCCTATGTGAAAATATGTATAAAACATCCATCTTACCGCTGAAAAAAAAATCATGGTTCTGTCTTATTTTGATCCTGTGAAAAGTGCAAAAACCACTAAAAAGTACGATTTTGAACAAATTTTAATATAAAAACTTTATTTAAAATTTTTAAAACATACATGTAGTAGTGTTCTGCTGATGTACCCTACTGTCTACTGTTTTGTATCAGTATAACCAACTTTAGAAAAAGAAATTATTGAGCAATAAAGAAGAGAAAAACAAAACAATGGTTTGTGTAGCTTTTTATGAAAGTATGAAAGTTTAACAAAACTTTGGAAGGCTTGCAATAACTATCGTTCATCATTTCAACCCAAAGAAAACAAAAATTAGCTGTGCAAAATTAGCTCCGCCTAAAGGGATGAGTTAATAACAAAATCGTGATCAGTTTAAAAAAAGTGGTTGAGATGAGCAAATAAAGGAAAATAATATGGAAAATTTAGGAACACTCATCAATTGTAGTATTGATTTGTTTTTAGAAATGTTTTAATGAAAAAAATTCAGGCGATATTTTGAAATTGTTCGTGTGCAACCTTAGCTCCCAAAATCAGAAAAAAACACGATCAATCATTAAAAAAACTAATTATTTTAGTTTACTCAAAAATCATTATTTTTCGGCTACAATACTGTGACGATACCTAAACAATTGTGTACTACTTTAGAGAAATATTTAGATCTTATAACAAAAAATAGCTGTTTCAGTATTTCTAAGCTTTAACTATTGAATTCTACTTCTGAAAAGGTATATTGTGTTTTCTTCAACATTAATAACAAAGACTTGATTAAAAAATATATATATTGTAAAACTGATAGTTCGCTTCCATTTTTGCGACTTTAACAAAACGATAACAAAAAATACTTCAAATTGTAACTAAATTGATCACATTTATATATTTTGAAAATGTATATGTATTTTTTTACACGGATAATATGAAGAGCTATGAAACAAAACATGAATAAATATAAAGTGCAGAAGCATGATTGTATATCTTGTATTACTCAACATAACTCGGTTTGATTTATACAGCTATTTGTCAGACCGGTCTGTGCCTAGGATAGAAAAGTGAGTTATTATTTAGTGATTGGATCATAGTTCGTGCATCTAAATTAAACTGTATTAACATACAGGGCTACTGATAGACCTACGCTTGGGTTTATTATGCAAGTCTAGTACCCGTGTACAGTATAATTAATGGATACATGTTTAACAATAATGTTTCTGTAACAAATCTAATATTTAGAATACGTACCTATAATATTTAGGTGCGGCTAATGGCATTTATGCTATTTCATGAACACTATCTGAGGATTGTGGTGCACACCTAAAATGTTGAAATACAACATGATATTTTCCTTTTAAACTTTTTTTAAAAAAGACACGAAAAATACACATTGCAAGAACATAGCAATAACCAAACACTCATCCACAAAAACAAGTACAAACCAAAAACATATAGCCCTACGTCGCCATCACCTCTTAAATGCACTTCAACTTCTTACCCATAGTTGGAAATGAAAACAAATGATATTTTCTTGATTACTCAATTTTACTCCATGTACTTTTTTATGCGAGATAGGTTGGTACCTAAGTGTAAATCGTATTACTGTAGTTGAAATAGACAATTTAATTACGGTGATGAAGATTTGTTTTAGTTTTTCACCAATTATTCCTGAACTTTCATTTTCTTTTACTTGAAATTTGGCATACTGGTTTGGAACATTAATTTTAACATTGTCCAAAATTTGAATGAAATAAAAAAAAAACATTTTAAAAAGTCTGATTTTTTTATATCATGGACAACTCCGTTGACTTTTTTCTTTTTTTTTTTTACCGATTTAAACCAACTTGCATTTTTGGGCTGATGGTGATCTTTAAGTTGTTTTTGAGTTCTATGAGGGTACGTTTTAGTAAAATTTTGTTTAGAGCCGATTTTGTGACAGCTAGAATTTTTAGTTTTGACTTCTTATGGTAGGTAACCCAAATTTTGAGTTATCGAAGAAAGAAAGTCTTTACTATCGATTAAATTGGTACACGTATTTGGAGTGTAGATCACAGCAGAATCAATAGACGGTCCATTCCAAAAAAACACATTTTTGGACTCAGAGGAAGTAAAACATGAATTCGTGAAAAAGTCTGCATCGATTTTTTTGACCCATCACGTAACTTTCTTCATCTTAGAATGTAAAAAAGATTTTTCTATCGACTATTCAATTTTGGCTACATTTTTATAATCAAAAGTGTTGAATTAGTTATTTACTATCTTCAATGTTTTCTTCTTTAGCATTTTAGTTGTTCACTACGAAACCAATTTTGACTTTTTCGTGTTTAAAAAATCGTGGTGTTCTTTTAAAGTAGCAACGAACTTAAAATAAATAAGAAACCTTGTAAAAAAATAAATAAAGTAATAACAAATATACAACAAAAGTTCATTTTGATTTCAAAGTAGCAAATTGAATTACTTTTAAACTGTAACCTATATTTATGTCGTTTATGGTTCAGGTCGTTTAATAAACAAAATGTTCAACATGTGTCCAGATATTCGTATTTGTCCACCTGTCTATTTGCGTATTTAGTTAAAAAGCGTTGACACTAAGATAAAAAATCCGCATTTTTATACACCGGGGAAAGTATTTTTATGAAAAAACCTAATTCTATACGAAACCATTTCGAAATGGCTTCCATTTAAAATATTTTATCTCAAATAGACCTATCTCAATGATAGTTGCCTCACCAATATTTTAACATATACAAGATTTTTGTTCTTTTAATACAAAGATATTTTTATTTTTATTGTATCGGACGCACGATAACTGAGTTATCAGTAAAAATAATTTCATAGTGATGAACTACAACTCCCATAAATTTCCCACTACTCCTAATGTATGAGTTTTTGGAAACATGGTTTTTTTTTGTTTTCACAAACAATTCCAAACTATAAGAACCTGGAAAACCTATGGGTGTTATTTAAATAACGAAGAACCGTTATTAATTATTTATTGATAACGCGGTTATGCAATAAAAATAAAAATATCTCTCTGTTTTTCGATGGAAAAGAGGTAACTATTTTGTGTTTGTAAATTTTATTAACCTTTTTTGAGATATTCAGGATATTATATTTCAAATGGACTTAATTCTTAAAACGGTTTTATATAAAATTATAATTATTATAATTAGCAAACATAATAAGAAGTATTTTCAAGTTTGTATACAAAAATTGGACAAAATACAATCCGTTCCTTAGGTGTTTTAGAAAAATACATAAACAGACAGATGACAGATGACAAACAAACTATCTCCAACATATGTTCTGTGGAACTTTTTTTTTTAAACGCCGTGAAATAACATCAAAAATATATAAAACCATTTAAAAAACACTTTTTTACCATAATTGTATCTCAAAAAAAAGTAAAGCATGTTGCCTATTTAAAGTGTTTTATATCTTTAACAGAGGCAGAAATAGCAATCGTGATCAATCTGTAATGTGCAGTTTGTTAAAAAATTACATTAGTTTGGAATTAACATATTTCGACGTTTAACATGGTTAACAAACTTGAGAAGTGGCGTAACGTTATGTAATTTGGACTGAAATAAAATTGATTCACCTAAATCGTGGTCGAAATTCTACAGTAAAAGGTGTCACAAAGATTTTGTATTCATTCTCTTCCTTCTATTACTGTGGGGTATTGCTATAGTATATTGTAATTTTGAAAAATAAAACAAACTTCATAAGTAATAAACTACTTTGACATATAATTACTAAATTCTGATATTTTAAAATTTAATAGATTTTCAGATATTTGATAATATATTCGTTTTGAGTAGTCCAGTCACGTTTCTGCAGGAACTTAACTTTTGTCAGTCTGTAGTCTGGTTACTTTGCCGAACTGATTGACTGATTTTATTAAATTTCGTATTGAATAATATTATAAGGCTAGAATGGGTTGACATAAGTTTCTAAATAGTATTTTTTATACTATTTTATACTATATAAAATTCCGATTTTATTAAAACTTTCAGCTGATTATTTGTATTAAGTTTAATTCAAAGTAGCAACCCGACTGAATAAATTGGTCACATGTTTCTGAAAATTTCGAATCAGGTAAGTTATTATCCGCCAAAAAAAATATAATTTAGTATAGTAAGCATTGGGTCAACATAATTAATCTCATATTGTTTAAATATTACGGTTGGCCCTTTAGATTATAAAATATCAAAATGAATCTTGACCGTCATCATACGGATTTAAATATTAAAATATTTTATATCAATGAATTTTCTAAATAAAATTAAATCAGGTTCACTTTTGTTAATCTTAAAGGAGTGCCCTAATGAATGTTGACAAGGGTTCTAGGCGGTTTGTTGTCGCTCAAAACAAATAAGCCAGGATTTAACTTTGACTGTAAATGTATTTCACTTTGACTTTAACTGTATTTAACCTTGAATTTAACTGTATTTAACTTTAAAGTACAAACAACCTGAATGTCCATTACTTTAAATCAAATATTTGCAGATAAATTACTAGAAATGTTCAATAAGTTTCTCAGAATTTTGTCATTTTATTATTAAACGATATTTTACTCGTTTTACAAAATTTGTAAACGATATCTAAAATATCAGAAAAATATTTGATCACTTCTCATTTCAAGACCAAATCCATAAAAAATGGTTGATATCCGTTTTCTCTAACTTCTTCCTTGTATGGACTAGTTAGTCATTATGAATCCCGAATTTTTACTACGATATATTTGTAAACTTCTAAAAATTAGATTCTTTTATATCTACTTTTCTTCTTTACATAATAAAACCACATGTGTGTAATTCAAGGATTAATTATGCAGTTGGATTTTCTATAAAAATATTGGATTTTATCAAGATGTCTTCGTAATAGGGTTGAGTGAAAATCAACACAAACCCTTGTCTTTTTTCCATTTTAGATTTCTTCTATATGTATTTCTTATGTGATATAAGTTGATCCTCCTTAGCAAGTTTGTGTGAAATAATTTTAAATGTTTTTGATGTTTTAAAGGATTTGAGTACAAATTCGAAAATCTAGCTTCATAGATTACAACCAGACTACTCACCGAAGAGATTAGTGAAAACGCGTTTAAAAGTTTCGATATCCTGTAATTTGTCTAATGGATTTCGTTTTAGAAACAGATATCACTTTTTTATGTTAAATATCATCTACAAATTATGAAAATAATAACATGCTATGCTAGAAATTTACTATGTAAACCTAACTCAAGTTTTAAATAAATTATGTTAATTTTATTGCTTACGAGTATATTGATCAAATGTACTATACCGAAAAATATTTCAATTAACGTTCTCGCTTTTTTTAATTTCTACTGGAAAATATTCACCCCGTCAGTAACTCTTGAATTATGGTTCTGAATTGTAAAATAATTTATTAAATAGAAATGTTTCACTAAATAAAATAAAAGCCCAGTAACCATAGTACTTATGGTAAATTTTTACATTAAAAAATTAATTCTCCTAACCTAACTTAAACTTTTCTCTGTGTTTTTGTAAGTAAACACAACAACGTAATCATGGATTGTGCAATAAAGATCATTGAATAATAAAGACGTCTAAAGAACTTGGATAATTTAAAAATTAAATTAACTGCCATTTTGTAACGACTCGAACTTTTGGTTGCAGCATTAATCTCTGCTTGAACAGCACTTTAAAATGATGTACATCTTAACCTATGCTATCGGATTCCTTCTGACTCTTTGTGGGCCGTCCCCCCATTAGAGATAAATGTGACTGAGCAACTATAAAATAGGTTTTAAGTTCAATACTTCTTTGCGAAGTTTTAATTGTCCAGTCCATATCTATGAACAAGTATTCAAAAATCCTGTGGATATTTTACTCCTTATTTTGAAAATATTTGAACACCCGCTATTTTTTAATGAATAACTCTTTGAAGTGCGGTACTGCATTTATCTCTGTTTGACAAGTCCTTTAGAATGATGAACCTATCAACCTATGCTTACATTTAAGATTCTCTACTAACTCCTCCTGGGTCATCCACCATTGGAGGTGAAGAGTAGGTAAGAACCATAGAATATATATGAATTTTCAGGGTTTTACTCTTCTTTCCAAATTAATATAAAAGATATTAAGCCGTCTCCCCGGACGATATACAGGACTTTTCAGCACCCCTGTATATATGATTACACATTACTATCACTTCCCAACCATTACGTAAGATATTGCTGCAATTGATAGTTTCGACATAAGTTTAAATGTAATGTTTTCATCATGGGTAGCACGTTTTATCGACAACTCCACAGTCACATGGACAAGCATGTTTACACCTGTGTGTAACACGTTTAATATGCACGACTAACTGTGTTGAGTTGGGCAAAGTACTACGACACAGATGTTTTTCATCCAAGGTCAGATAATTACTAGTTTTAATTGTTTCTTCCTGCATGCCAATTACAGTTTCCTCCCACTAAAACTTATTAATATTAAAACATTTCCAATTAAGTAACAAATACAACTAGTTAATTATCATTTGAAATAAATACAAGGAAAACCGTAAAAGAGCAAGTCATTTTGATTGTCGTGAAAATGTGTTCATTTCTACAACAGAGAAAATAAATAAATATTTTAATATTTTGGAAACTTTATTAATATAAATTTAGAAAGGTAAAATTACAGATAAATATTTAAACTTGATTGTTTTTATTAATGACAATGTTTTCTCCATCACGTAACGGCCGTTGTGGAGATCTACTACGCTAACTAATTAAAATAAAATGTTTGACAAGTTGAAAATGTCCAAATTTGTGAACTGTGACTATGTTATTTTCGTCGTAAGGTTGCAAACTCGGTCGCTACTTATCTCACGAAATTAGGTAAAACCATTTATGTCCTTAATTACGTATGATTACAGAATTGAGCTCATAAATAAATTAGCCAAGAATCAAACTCGCGGATTACTGGTGCTACTATTTTTCAATTAAATAAAGGTTGCCTGAGTTTTAATATTTTTATTTTGGCGTCAACATACATCTACATAACAGGAAAATAAATACATCAACGATATACAGCGTGTTTGTACAGTCTCCCACCCCACCCCCAACACCACCACCACCATAACTTTTGTAAAAACTTAAATAGACCCACCACCCTTTTGGCACTATTAACTAGCTCACCTGAAGTCTCTTGTATGATAGTTTGAAATTCCCCCCCCCCCAAGATGAGTAAGTTTGAAACCACCGGGTCAAGAGGCTAGGAAGACCTATTGTAGGAGTTGAAATTGCTGTTGCTGAAATCTTAACACTGAATACGGAGAATGTATTCAGGGTCAAGATAATTTCACAAAACTTCAATATGGCGTATCCTTAGAAGTAACCCTAAGAAGGAAGAATTTGGTTTAATTTTAAATATTTTTGATTAATCTCGTTTAATTCCAAATGACATTATGTTCTATGTTACTTCATTTTGTTCTATGTTAAAAACTAAATAAACTATAGTCAATTAAAGTTTTAACTTACTTTTGAAAGACCCGATATAATCAACATTTGCAAATATTAACAAAGTTACTCCAAACGTGTTCAACATCACATACATAGTTTTTAAAACGCCTCTTTAGTGAATTTTGAAGTTTCATGATTCAAAACAATGTCGTATTTTTTAAATTATTTTAAAGGTAGCCTACATATCAATAGAATAGATTTTGTTACTTATTAATGAAAATATATATTTTTTAAAGTGTACTAAACGTTGCTTTAAATTCGTACTAAGATATAAAATGTGAAAGGAATGTTAAATTGCATCGCTGAATATCTTGGTGACATGACTGATTCTAGTAATTGCTACAATATCGTTACACCACCCATATGAAGCGCGTCAAGCCTTCAACTATAAATCTTTTCTTTTTTTTATTATCGTTTTACGTGATGATTTTTAAACTCAGTATTTCAATGATTATTACAATTTTGAGTAACAAATATTTGACACTAACTTTCTTGTTTTGTTTACTGGAAAACATAGCGAGATCAGCATTTTCTTAAATAACACTTTTGATTTGTTAAAGCTTCCATCTAAGTTTACTGTTTGTGTAAGTAAATCGTTGTTTGTTATTACAGTAAAAATTCTATAGTCTAGTTACTTCTACACTTTATAGACGAAAAATTGTATAAACAAACAAAACTATTTCTTGAATTTCCTAGATCTTAGATGTTTTACAATAAGATTGTATAATATTTGTTTGAAGTGGAACATTGTTTACAAAAAAGAGTAAAAGTTTACGTGAAATTGTATAGTCTAGTTACTTCTACACTTTATAGATGTGAAATTGTATAAACAAATAAAACTATTTCTTGACTTACCATGATGTTAGATGTTTTACAGTAGGTATGGTTGTATAATATTTGTTTGAGGTGGAACATTGTTTACAAAAAAAGAGTAAAAGTTGATGTGTTGTGGGTGAAAGTCGGAAGATTCAAAATCGTGTTGAGGGGGAGGCATGGCGGCATGAATAAACACGACGCAAACTGACTCCACGTACATGGACAATCATTTCATTAGAAGACAAAACAATCTTACTTTGACTATTATGATAAGAAAGAGTAAACACAATCGTTTAAGGAAAGAGGTCTTTGGAGGCCACCACTTCAAGTCATAAATTATCTATTTATCATAAATAGACTTCCACGAGACAATGTTATCATCGACTACGCTTTACTTATTTATATAAACAATTTATGCACCTTCCATTGACGATTTGCGAAATTATTTTACCATTTATATAATTTGTTTTTTCAATGTACAGTAGTGCACTATTTGTGATTGACTCAAATATTATCAGAAGGAACGGCCAGCCAAAATGGAAAACAATATACATGGTCATTGCTGTTTATACAGAAACACAAAACTTGACCACTTTTATAAAAAGATTTTTGAGTAATAGTTACAATTATAACTGTATTTTTTTTTTTTTTTTTTACCCCTTTCGTTAATATTAGAATGAATAATTTGCATGTTCAAATCTTTACTCTAATGAAATCCACGCAATGGCACTTACTTGGTGTTTGGACCAAAATTCCCAGAATTTACGAATTGCGTGTAAGCGTGAACTCTAGCTTGTTCTTCTGACATCCACTGCTAAACTAAATAAGTTATTAACTGATATACATTATTATTAATCTCCATCTACCATAAACGTCTGCCACTTTAAGCGAGAAAAATAAAATCTTCTTATTACGGAGTTTACGCCGTGTATTTCTCTCGGGGATAAGTTGATATAGAAAGTTGGTATAATGTTAACATTTAAAAAAATATTAAAACAATTATATGCTTGTTTCACTTGTGCCATGAACTAAGCGTATCTCGTATTCCATTTGAATTGTGTTTTTAATGACAACAGTGAAAGATCATTTTTATATTTTCACAGTAATTTTATTTTATTTGCAATTTAGTATACCCATTTAGGACAATAACATTTCCTAAAATCATATGTCTTTAATAAGACATTTCCATTAAAGCCCCCGGCTGGTTTAGTGGCTAGAGTTCGTCTCGTGTGGAAGAGATACGGGTTTGATCCCCTTGAGAGCTAAAACAATACGATGTTCACCCAACATCGTAGAAAAGTGAGTAGCTAAGATTGGTAGCGAATCTTGGTCACGAAAGCTAGAAGTACAGCGACGGAATTGCGATGTGTTGCGATTAACAAGCCTTGGATCTCAACGGGCTGTTACGGTAAGGATTTACAGATCCATAGACGATTTAAAAACATTTTAAACCTAACAAATTTGGGGGCGACCACTGATGTAGGCCTACTATCTTTGGATTTTTAGAGGCTACATTTATATAATTTGATCAAAATTGTTACGGGCGATTTTGAGAAATGCTTGGTATTATAGCAGTTAACCCTCCCCTTCCTATATTTTAAGTTATAATAGCCTTGACTGTGATACAGTCACTCCACATCCAAATTTTGATGAAAATCGATCCACTTGTTTGTACTGCATCAACGACAGAAAGGCAGCATTTCGAAAAATAACTTTTTGGTTTCAGGGGATCTCATAACTGATATATCGACAATATTTTTAACGCATTAAATACTTTTCTATTTAATACGCATATGTTAAAAATTAAAAAGTCACCGTTTCATTGCCCAAAGTTTAGTTTTAATAGTTTTATCTCCAGTAAAGAATTAGCCTAACTCACGTCTTCTCTATACTGCCTACGTGACTAGATTGTTTATTTTACAAATAAAAAGAAGCAATGAGAGCAATGTAAATTATCTTCTTTTCGCTTTTGTCGTGTTACGAGTATACTGATAACAATCGTATTGGATAATTTTTATGCAGCCTCACGGAATACAAGATTGGAAACATTTATTTTAACTCTTGCTTTTTTTAGTTCTTTTATGAGATTTTATTTAAATCCCAACTATCTAGAAATACGATCCGTAGAAATAAGAGGAATCTTGCCGACTATAACAGACGAAAAGGTTAACAGATTCTACCCGGAGAGGTTATTTTCTAATATTTTTAGCTCATATATATATATATATATATATATATATATATATATATATATATGTTAGGTGTAGAAAAAGTACAAAACATATTTTTTATCTTCTAGGCCATATCATATATAGGAAAAGACGATTTTTTACAATAGATACCTTAACAATTTTTGATCACTAAATCATATTTTTATCGATACAAACGAGCTATAACTAAAAAACAAAATCGTTAATAACATAAACTCAGTATTATAAGAGTCATCAATAAGAACTATAATGTTCCCAATTTTAGTTGTATTTCAGTTTAGCAAATAATTTAGGTTACTATTCGTTGAATAAGATTATTACTAAACAATAATGTCTAGAAAATTAATTATAAAATAGCAGTCATTTGAAAAGGACTTTCTGTGTTTCCTCTGTATTTCTAATGAACCTATACTAACTCATTTTGTACAAATTGACGAACTACATACCAAGATAGTTCGTCTTTTCAAAGTATCTTTTTCAAGCTCCTCGGAAAATTTTATAAAATTTAGTATAAAGTCTATCATATAAAAACTCGCAAAAGATTGTTAATTAGCAAATTTTGAACAGAATTTTCAAATTAGCGATCGTTCAAAATCTTAAAAAGTCATATCTCAGGTATTTTTAGATATTTTAGACACGACTTTTTTTGTAAAAGAAAAAAGTTTGTATACAACATTTAAAACATCGAAAAAAGCGTATAAAAGCTTCGTTTCTGAGCATGTCCGAACGGATTTCCAAACTTCGGATATATAGTCTCTTCATCCCAAACGTTCATACCTTACTCACCTATTCATTGGCTGGCCTTGTAGTACAAAAGTCGGTATTTGTGTTTTTATTTGTATACCATAATAAATAATAACTAGTTGTTTTCAGTTAAGAATTTTAACAGTTTTAACGTGCAATTTTAAAATTATCAAACAGTTGAACCTGTTGTTTTACTTAACGATTCAGTGCTCTTCAATTTCTGTCAGCTATTTTCTTATGGACCAGTAAGTGTTCAACGATTTCCATGCGGTCTTCCTGCGGGCGGTATTTAGAATATCTAAGGTCCCACGTACACATTATCAATAAGCCACTAAAACGGTTAACTTGGAGAGATGTAAGCAATAAATCACAAATAAAGTAAGCGCTATACAGTATTTACAGTTTTAAGTCCTGCGGGATAAAAAATGCAGAACCAATTGTCACACATTAACAATAAACTGTTTAGTTTTGCGAAATGTAAGCAATCAATCACAACAGAACGTGAATCCCCACAAATAAAGTAAGCACTATATAAGTTAACCCAAAAATAATTTAAAACAGCTGTTGTACATTCTCAAACAAAACAATAAACAAAATAAAACAGTTAAAAATTGTATAACATTTGTTTCAAATTATTTGTGTTGTAAAACACTTTATTTACTCGTAACAGGCATGTTATTTAAATAATAACTTTAGGATATAGAATATAATTATTTCCAAAAAAAAATAATAATTTCACCAAATTTGCCGGTAACACTGTTTATTTGATACCTCAATCAATAAAATCAGCTCTATAGTAAAAGAATACGCGACTGACGCAAGAATTCCTTAGCGAATATAAGATTGTTTGAAAAAGTAAGGAGAACTTGTTTTATAGCCACTTTTCCCCGTAAGAAATAAGAAGGATATTTTATTAATATTTTTACTAGAATCAATGATTTTTAATTCTTCTCGTGTCAAGTTAAATTTTGATAGTGAGAAAAAAGATATAACATTTATCTTTGAGTTAATCTATATGATTTTATTTTACAAAATAAATAAACAATAGATACATTACAGTCGTTAAATTACTTATGGGATATATTTGATACCGTTCATAAATATATTGCCTAAAATCGGCTTACAGCGGTGGTTAGAGGATATTTATTTTATCACATTTAAGTTGCACCACGGCGGTTATTAAGCGAGTTATTTCTGTACTTGTAAACGTATTGTTTAACGAACTATTCTTTGAAAGCCTAAATTTGAAGAATAAAATATTCTTGGCTATTCATTTAACATAATGAATCCCCCCCTATTTAAACACTACTGAAAAACAATTAAAATGCACCTAATTAAGGTGCACCCTAATGCACCTTCGTTAATTATATTCTTTAAAACATGACAAAATTACTCTTTTGGTGATAAGTACTTTATTATAAATATAAAATTCCAATTTCATTTATATAAAAAATACTAATCTTAAAAATAATTAGATTTTTACAATAAGTAGAGTATGAGCTTTTTGGTTTGATTGATTTTATTTTCATAAATGAAGGATGTGTTGTAATGTAATGGTCAAAAAATCGTGTTGACTCCTTCGCAGAATTACCTGTTTTAAGGTCCACTGAGCTCCAAAAAGTTTTTCCCTGGAATACTCATTGTATATCTCTGCAGTGTTCTATATAGATCAAACGATTAGAACGATTTTGATGTGTGATTATATTTAGGCCATTTTATGAGGCGGTGTTTTTTTAAACTCATAATTTGGAGGTATCTACCATTAGAGCTAAACTCAAAATCGGCTTAAACTATTTTCATCAAACTTTACTGAAATGTATCCTCTAAGGATGGACACAACGTATTTGTCACCATCTCTACAATATGTCGGTTATAACCTTACCGTTCAGAAATATTGTCAAAATGCTCACGACAATTAATTCTCTAAAATAAAATGAACTTTGGTTGTCATTAAAATTTCAATCAAAAACTATATAAAGCTTGGGCAAGTTTATAAAGCAAGCAATGCAACCTCAAATTATACTTTTATATATTTACAAAGTTTTAATAAAAGAGAACCAAATTATCTCTAATTTAAAATGTATATTGAAAAACTCAGTAATTAAAAAAATCAATAAATAGTTTTCCTTTTCCACCTGTAAGTAGTATAGATACATTTTTGGAGGAATAGCAATGCATATTATTTTTGATATGTTCTGTGGTTTGTGGTTGGATATGTGTGAAAATTAGTACAATGTTTTTTCCCCTTGTTTATGTTCCTTTCAATCATTCCTGAAAGAACAATTCTAAAATGTTCCTGTAATGGGGAAGATATTGCCTGGAGAAAGAAGCACCTCCGTTAATTAAACCCCTTTCTGACAATTGATCAAACTTGATGTGTGTTTATATTTTGACCATTTCATAAAGTGGTGGGTTTTTTTAACTCAAAATCTGGAGGTAGCTACCATTAGAGCCAAACTCAAAAATCGACTTTAACTATTTTCATCAAACTTTACTGAAATGTACCCTCTAAGGATGGACACATCTTTTCAATATGTCGATTGTAAAATTACCTATAAAAAAATCCAAAAATCGACTATGGAACTGTTATATATAGTTATCAAAATTATCTTTACCGATTTCGAACAAATAGTGGGAAAATTTGTGCAAACAAGTGTGTCAAGTATCAAGTAAAAGGATTAATTTTACGATTCGGAATAAATGTGTAAAACAAAAATGAGTCTTGATCACCATCATGTATATTTCAATTCTAATTGAAAACTATTTAACATTTGGGGAAGTTTATAAAGCAAGCTCAAATTGTACTTTTAAATATCTCCAAGAAATATATATATATTTTTTTAAATACAAGTTTAAAATGTATATTGAAAACTAAGTTACCAAACAACCTTTTCCCACCTATAAGTAGTATAGATAAATTTTGGAAGAATGGCGATGCATATTACTTTTGATTACTTCAGTGGTTTTGTGGGTATTGGAAAATTAGTGCCATTTTTTACATTGTTTATTTTCCTTTCGAACATTCCTGAAAAAAAACAATTCTAAAATGTAGCCATGTATAGGGAAGATACTCCCTAGAGATTTACTCCTGCGTTAATTAAATTTCTTTCTGACAAAATTACACATTTGGTGACATTAGTTTACTACAGATATCAAATTCTAAAACTTAGAATTTAAACTAATTTTTAAAATTAAATTTTTGCAATATGTAGAGTACAAGATTTTTAACCAGGCACATTGTATTTTAACATATATAAACACAACAAGGAGTTTTTTTTTTCCTTTTAATTCGCCAGTACACTTAACTGATGTGTATGATTTTAACAAAAAAATTGAAAAATTTATATTTCAGATGTGTCATCACTCAATAGTTTTTCCCCCAAAAAATTAAATTACTTCAAAACTTAAAAAATCTTTTATTATAGTTAGCATAGCAGCCAATATAATATTCACTCTTATATCTGCTAGTTGGGATTCATCAGCTTAAATTTAATAGAAAAATAGGTTAGGCCTATAAATATTTCTAATCTGAAGTTGTTTTATGAGCACAATTCTGGGAAACCCCTGCGTGTTCCTCACTCCAACCCATACACGTTGCGCTTGTAACTCACTGCTCATTTATTAATATTTACAATGAATAAAAATGAGAACTTTGAGAACTGCATAACTCAATAGTATCTTGGATTATGATCAAAACCTATAGTAATGCTATTTTTTTTATGTTTATTATATTCATAGAATTTCTTATAAATTATAAAATATATCACATTAACAATCAATATAAAATATAACATTTTAAAGGTTACTTTTAGACAATAACATTACTATAAACCTCAAAAGGAACATTAATTAATAATTAGATGTCAACAAAAAATCTTTTATTTGTAATGAATAATATTTTAATGTAAAAGAGTTCCTGATATATTAATTTTAGTGGTGGAACTTCTTTTATATAACCTATCAGCATATAAGCAGTTATTATAGTTTAGTAATGGTTGGTAATATAGTTTTTCTAGTTTGTTAACCCAACATTTAATTGAGTGTTTTGAGAATCACGTCAACAAAAGTGAGATTAACGAAGGTGGGAAAGGCGGAACATTGTAGGCCCTACTCATTTTAATTATAACATTCCTAGCAGAGGTAAAAAGGAATTTATTTATCGGCTGATTTCATATTTCGTTTTAAATGTGTATTATTGTTCAAAAAATGTTATTTATTAGTAAAATACTTTTATTTTATACTTTTTATTTACAAAACACTGTCCAAGAATTACTTTTCATTAACACCTTTATATTTCAAATTTTAGATTTTTTTGTTGTTTATTTTGGGCTATAACTTTCACATTAATAATAACTTAAATTTTCTTTTTATATATCCATTGTATTATTACTCATTTTTAAAAAAGAAAAAGAAAAATATTGTTTAGCTTTGCTATAGAAACACAACCTTATCATTTGCCTTTCTTCATGTTATCACCTCTTATTTTAGGCTTGTCAGAAGTTTTACTTCTGTCTTTGAATAATTTCTAACATATTTTTATAAAATTTCTATCGATACGTACTAGGCACTAATCCAACAGTCCATCAGTACTGCAGTTTTTTTACAGAACGTTTTACTATTAGTTTGCAAGTACAGTATCAATTTTCATTTCAAAATGTCAAGTATTAAAAAAATTATGTACTTCGAATATCTCGAAAATATGTTATGTTACGTAAAATTTATAAACAACAATTTAGCTTTTTAAAGAATAAAAACACGTTTTTATTATAGGTTAAAGAATAACTGAGATATAGATAAAAAAAATTATTTCTTGGTAATTGCATACAACCACTAAATCAGTATAAAGTGCGATCAGATGAGGGTAGCTAAAATTTTAATAAACGAAGAAAATCAAAACAATATTATATATTTTATTTGACAGTTTTGTATACAATTACCAAGAAATTGTTTAACCTTTTTTTCCGATATCCTATGGTCTATAATTTAAAAAACTAAAGTCCACGAGTTATCATTAAAAGAGCAACATTTATTATTATTTTTTTTTTTTGTCTCGTCATGTTCGACAAAAGTTTAGATGACCTACATATTTAAATAATTGTATGGAAAGTTGCCTTTTATTAGAAACATGTAACGTACTAAACATGTCTGGCAATTTTTTTCTTCTTATATTTAAACTTTTATTTTAAAACAAAACAGTCGGGTTAGTTTCCAATTTTTACCCATGATTATTGGACTTTTCTGTTTATTTTGATCTCTTAAAAATCTTAAAAACATATACAAGTTATTTCGTTTTCCTCCTGCACCATTCCTTTATAGAAATGTATATTTTCATTCGTACAAAAGAGAAAATAATTACTTGAAAGCAAAGAGTATCATACATACCATGCCAAACTTATCTGTACTTTTTAAGAGATTGGTTTGAACATTTAAGAAAGTATCCCGAAAGGTTATACAAATTTAATAATACAGATTTTGCATGTTTTCAGAATAAGTAAGTGTTTATGGTTTTTTAACGGTGAAAATAAGTAGAAAAGATCAACAAAGGGTTCAAATGTTTCTTTTTTTTTTTGGTTTGAAATCTTATTTTGATTCTTAATACTGTTGCAAATAAGTAAACTCGAGAGTTATTTAAAACAATTTGCAATCACAATTTCTGTTTTATAATTTTCTTAGATATATTAGTTGAAAGAAAGTTATATGATGGGTGAAAAAAACCTATATCAAAAAAAAAACCACCCAAACCATTCTGCAAAATCGGAAATAAAAAAATAAAATAAGCGGTTCATAAATAATTCGTGAAAGAATAAAATAAAATTTGACATTAAATTCACTATTTCATTTGAATACATTTTACGCATGAGTTTATGACACAAGCGAAGCAAGCTAACACTCAAAATATTTTTCAAAATATAAATGAAGTAAAAATACACAAACATTGATTATGTTGTTTTTATTTATTTTTTCACCTGCAGGTATTATTTAAGATATACCGCCGAATATTATTATTATGCTATTATTAAGTATTTTTTGGAATTCTTAAGAGGAAGTACAACGTTTATTTTAAAAAAATGACTTCACTATATGCAATCCTCATACGCGACTGACTGATTTCTTACAGATCACAAGTCTGACAATTACAGTTACCAAAAAAAAAAAAAAGAAAAAAAAAAGTATCTTCTTGAGAACCTTCCGCCCAGCCTAAAATCAAACCTGGATTTTACAAAATATTAGTTGTTGAAAAAAACAATAGACCTTCAAATGATCACTCCAAACAGAAATTTAGGGCGAAATTTCCAAGTGTCAAGGAATGTTTGACACGTAGCGAGTTGTAATTGCTATAAATTAAGTGAGTCACCTTTAAACATATGGAAAAATTTATTGTTGAAATACGCTCAGCCACTATCGTGGCAGATGTGTATATTTTTAATTTTGTTAACTAGCATTCATATATTTTTTTAAAATTTAATCACAAATGTAAACGATTTTTTTTTATTTAATTCCAAATGTCAATGCAGGATTCCCCTCCCCTCCTCCAAGATTTAAATTTTATTGACTAGCTTTTATTATTACTTTTTTTCTTTTTTTTGTATCACAAATTAACGTAAATGCTGGATTTTGTCCCCCCCCCCATTTTAATTACTGTTAAGTAACCGTAATAATTTATTAGTTAAAAAGAAAATAATCACAAATTTAAACTTTTTTCAGTTTCTATTCTCAATGCTGGATTTAGCACCCTCTAATGGCTATTTTAGAGGTGTCTTTATTCAGCCATATAGTACTTAAAGATTATTTCGTGTTATTCAGTTGTCTAGCCTAGTTCACACATTATCTAGAATTATTAAATGATTATCTTGTTTTCCTTATGACAAACTCTAACGTACTAGTTAATATATTAACTGGTCACTATGGAGATGCACATAGACACAACTGATTCATAGGCGTTCTTAATCTTTTAACTTGATTTACCAGATTCGTGGAAACTCAAGTTTAGATGGTTGAATCACTTATAGGTTACATTACTCACATTTCTAGGGATCTAACGTTTCATAATAAATGTCATTGTTGACTACTGCTATTGTCCTTTATCTTTTGTTTCTAGGATCACAATGTCCTTACTATTCTTCTATATTATTAATATGGATTAATCGGACATTTGCCGTCATTTGTGTAGTATAAATCAACTCTCTTTATCAAGTGTGAAACTAGAACAAAACAAAAAATACCAACATAGCTTATAAGCCTAGGGTCTTGTTGGAAATTAAAACTAAATGTATAATCTAAGAAAAGTACCCAACCTAAAACTAGGCCTGAGCAGTCAAGACTAATAAAGAAAAACAAGGATTCCCCGAGCCATAAAAACTTTTTTGTTTGAAAACTTCCGTTAATAAAAATTAAATTATAAATCGGAATAAAGATTCTTATATTTTAAGAATTTAAATTTAAGGTTCAGGATTTGTCGCTTATTCCAAAAATAGGAATCATTATACGATCGAAAACTAAACTCTTGAAAGAGGGGTGAAAAGTTTGTTTACTTAGATAAACAATTAGGACAACTTTCTCCTGGTTCCATCTCTTGTCGTCCTTTGTATGAGTGTTGTGGTTTTATTTGATCAAGTTTGTATTTTGTCTTAGCTTAGATTTAGTCTTCCACCTCATACGCATTGCTGGGCCTTAGGTGTAGCTTAAAAGTTCGACCTTAGTATAGGGTCCAGCTCTACTACAGGGCGCTTCATCGAGCTAGTATAATTTGAACAAGTTTTTGTGGTTCGGGGAATCCTTCTTTTTCCTTTTTAGCTTTGACTGCTCAGGCCTAGTTTTAAGCTTGAATACTTTTCTTAGTTTATAAATTTAGTTTTAGTTTTCCAATGGCCCTAGGCTATGTTGTTCTTTCTCTCTCTCTCTCTCTCTCTCTCTCTCTCTCTCTCTCTCTCTCTCTCTCTCTCTCTCTCTCTCTCTCTCTCTCTCTCTCTCTCTCTCTCTCTCTCTCTCTCTCTCTCTCTCTCTCTCTCTCTCTCTCTCTCTCTCTCTCTCTCTCTCTCTCTCCTTTTACTTTTATGTTCTAGTTTCATACTTGATAATGATAGTTGATTTATACTCTCGAAACGTCGTATATTAATTTGCTATACACAAATAATGGCAAATGTCCGATTAAATCTTGTTAGTAATGTGAACAATCCATCATTATCAAACAACTTTAAGACTTCTCTATTGTATCATAATACTCTATCCATTTTAATTAAAATTGTTTAAATTTTCTTTTCTTAAAATTGTTTACATCTGAGTTACCATTTCATTCTTCAAATATAAAGCAAGTATAAAATAGAACGGTCTCTCCTGTCCCTGTCTCTCTCTCGCAGCAGATATTAAATTTGTTTTGTGCCGTGTTCAAACTTTTCATTAATAATCTAAATATTTCTTGATATTATACTTGTTTCTATATTTTATATTGTTTAAATTTGATAAGGCATCTTTAAATAACTTAAAGTTAAGTTATAAAGTTAATATTTTTCTTTTTACTTTTCAACATATCCGTAATATAAAGATTGTTTTTTGATGGGTCGAAAAATGGATGTCGAATTTTTCGAGGAAATATCCATTTTTAGATATCTTAAACCTCTAAACAGTAGTTTTAGGAAAGATATCCGTCTGTCGTACTTGCAATTCTTTGAACTCAAAATTTGGAAGTAGCTGACAGGAGAACAAAATTTAAATTTTAGATCTTCTCAAAATCAGCTCTAACGATTTTGATCAAATTTTGGGAAATGTATCCTCTAAGACCCAAATGGAGAGAAACAGGTCAAAATCGGGTGAAACTGCAGATTCGAGAGAGGAAGTGGAGGTGGTTAGGACATACACTGAGGAAGCCAGACGGAACTATTGAGAAAGATGCCCTAGATTGGAACCCGCAAGGTGTCAGAAGAAGAGGTCGACCCCGAGAAACCTGGAAGAGGACCGTTATTAAAGAAGGAAAAGAGGTTAATAAGACTTGGAGAGAAGTGAAGGCACTTGCCGGAGACAGGGACAGATGGAGAGCTCTTCTGGACGCCCTATGCTCCAATAGGAGATAAAAGGAAATAAGAAGTAAGAAGAAGACCCAAATAAAACGTAACGGTCCCCCAACTCGCCAAAAATACCGATTCGGAAGTTACTGTTGACTTTTTAAATCGTCCATAGAACTATTATAAAAGACATAATTTCGATGGTTAACGGGCTCTACCGATTTCTTTCAAATTTTGGTGAAATATAAAGGTTAATGACCTAAACCAGTATTCTAAAACTACTGTTCTAAACCTAAAAGAAATCTTGTGACCGCAGTCATTAAAAACTCAATTTCAGTCAATTATAATTTACGCCTATAAAGAATTTATAGGACAAGCAAGCAAGCCTGACTCTATTTAAATACTAAATATTTTTTTTTATAGTTTTTATACGTTTATACAAAATGGGTTCTTCCTGGTAATTTATCTGCTATAAGAAATACATAGTAAAAAAATACATTAATAATTTTTTTTTTTTCAAGTTATTAGAATAGAGACGGGTATCGGAGAAAGATAAAGCAATGTTTTCTCCGTTTATTTCATATACAAATATTCAAAACAGTTAAAGTATGTCCAACAATATACCATCATTAATTAATAATTAATAATATTAATTAATTAACATTAATTAATAATTAATTAATTAATAATTAATAACTACTAAACTGAACTTTACAATAGAATAAACACTTTATAAATGTATACACCGTATTTATTATATAGAAGATTGTTTTCCCTAAAGTTGAAATTATTCATTTAAATTTGAACACCATTTTAACTTAAGAGGAAGTTATTACTACAACAAGTATCATACTAAAGCCTAGACGTCGCATTATGCTCCCTGCGATACACTTGTTACTTAAATTTCTATTATTATTTGCTCTTGTTTGCTCCAGGGAGCAGATGTGTTATCCCAGTTGTATCCTACGGCCAATAAGTACTGCGAGTGTTCGCCCAGTAAAATTTGCATCCATAAAACTTTGTTATGACCCTTCTTTTATTGCAGTAGCTATTTGAATAAAATCGGGTGTTGGCGCCATAAAATATTATATCAGTCAATAATCTGTGGATACTAAAAGTGAGATCATTGCATTAAGTTAGTATTGTATCTATGATAGATCTTATAAATTTTCGTTAAATTTCAGCAGTTTGTGTTATCTTATTCTATTAAACGAGCAAGGAATTGTATGTATGTATGTATGTACCTATTTCCAGTCATTTTATCTTAAAAACGACTCTAACGATTTTCTCCATATTTTGTATATAAAGGGTTTTCAACATCAGGAATCCAATGGACTTTGTCAAAATTTCGAGAAAAATCATTTTCTATGAGTTTTCACGATTCGAAAATTCTATTAAACGAGCAAGGAATTGTATGTAGCCTATGTAGGCCTACCTATTTCCAGTCATTTTATCTCAAAAACGACTCTAAAAATTTTCTCCATATTTTGTATATAAAGGGTTTTCAACATCAGGAATCCAATGAACTTTGTTAAAATTTCGAGAAAAATCATTTTCTATGAGTTTTCACGATTCGAAAAATACACAGTAAAAATATATATATTATAGCATTTCATGATAACAGTATTTGCAATCAGCTGTGTCAGGAATTAAATAATCTCAAATAAGTTAATATTATTATGTAACTTGTATTTAAACTAATTATTTAGATGCAGAGAAGTTATTTGTAGTGTGTTTATGTAAATAATAAAGTTTTTAATAATATCTCTTTATCATATCAAAAATTATACCATTATTGAATAAATAATTCACTGGCTGATTATTCTGTTCAAATACCAAAATATAATTTGGCCTTATTAAAAAGTAAACCAACACAGAAAACAAACTCGTTGCCTTGACAACGGATTCACCGCCCAATAAGAATGGACGACTCAAAACAATGCAGTTGTAACCGGCAAGCTTAAAATACCGTAACGTTTTATCGTGGGACTTCTGAAGGAGAATAAAAACGGTAGAATGAGTTGTAGGTTTAAATTTCCTATAGGATTTCAAGATTCAACCTCTTTAATAGACGATGGCAAGCCAAAGTATAGAAGAAGGTATGATCCTAAATTAGATCAAAATAATAGAGATTTTTTTTGTTCATGAAGAGGCAATTAATTTATCTTAATGATGCTCAAGGTCAAAAAATAACTCGAGATAATCGCCATGTAGCTCCTTACAACCCATACTTCCTGAAGAAATTTAACTGTCACATAAATGTTGAATACGTTGGAAGCATTCGGGCTGTTAAGTACCTTTATAAATATATATATAAAGGCCATGATTGCGCTTCTTTAAAAGTTGTCCAAAATCAAACAACTATAAATTACAATGAAGAAGATAAATTTATACAAGGTAGATGTATAACTCCACCTGTAGCTTGCTGGCGACTATTTGGGAATGAGATACAAAAAAAAATCATTTTGTTCAACGACTGGATATCCATTTGCCTGGTCAATATCGAATTCAAAATATTGAACAAGCCCAAGAGGATTTACTAAATATAGGTCGAAAGGGTTCTATGTTAGAAGCTTACTTCCGAGAAAACCAAGTTAAAAAACAACGATTTGAAAATAATGACAATACAGAAAATAATACTTTTTATTATTACTGGCAAATGCCAGAATTTTATCGATGGGGAGGAAAACAAAGCAAGTGGGTTGAAAGACAACGGAATATACGAGTTATTGGTAGAATACACAATGTTACATTTGTTGCACAACCTGAGTTATATTTTTTACGTTTACTTTTGTATCATGTTAACGATGCTGTGAGTTTTGACGATCTGCTTATGGTTAATGGTGTAAAATGTAATTCGTACAAACAGGCTTGCTTAGGTAGAGGTTTAACTTACGATGATAAACAATGGGTTGATTGCTTACGAGAATCATCATTGTCAAAAATTCCAAGAGCAATGAGAACACTTTTTACACAAATACTAATATTTGGAGCTCCCGAAAACCCGAAGAACCTGTGGGATACATTTAAAGAAGACTTGGCTGAAGATTTTATTCTTCATGCCATAGAAAATGGTACTTCTGTTGATGAAGCTATTCAAAAAGTTTACAGAATTATCGCTCATAAGCTCAATACTCAAGCAACTGAAGGTCGAAATTTTCAATTTTGGGTAGATCGATTTCAGATGGATGATATTGATGGTTACGATGTAATTAATGATGCCATAATAAATATTGATCGATCTTTTGCACTTGGCGAAGAGATGAGAAAACAACTTCGAGGCAATAAAATTGAAGTCGTTGATTCCATAATAAATAGACTTGATAATAATTTGCAACAGAGATGCTTTTTCATTGATGGACCAGGTGGAACTGGAAAAACATTTATTTATAAAACATTATATCATGTTCTTTCGGCTAAAAATTATAAAGTAAAGTGTATGGCTTTTACAGGAATCGCAGCAATGCTTGTGCCAAACGGCCATACATCTCATAAAACTTGTGGCCTTCAGGTACCCTTAACTGCTGAATCTGTTTCGAATATTAAACCTGGATCAGCTAAAGCTAGAGAGCTTGCAAAAATTGATATTTTCCTAATGGATGAAGCTCCTATGCTTCCTAAATATGGACTTAAAAACATAGACGAGTTATTACGAAGTATAGCTAATCCAAATTTACCATTTGGAGGAAAAGTTATGGTTCTAGGAGGAGACTTTCGGCAGTGCTTGCCAGTTTAACCAAGAGCTAATCGAAGTGAACTTGTGGATTTGTCAATAAAAAAGAGCCCTTTGTGGCATAATTTTAAATTTTTTTCATTAACAGAAAATATGCCTGTTGATCCGGAGCAACTAGAATTTGCTAATTATCTTCTACAAGTTGGGAATGGTGAACTTCCAAAAAACGAGTTGTAGTAATTAAAATTTCAAGTGATATCATTTCAAATGGTGATTTAATCGATGAAGTTTTTGGCAACTGCCTGCTTAACAGACAATATGGAAATATGAAAGACCGAGCAATCTTAGCACCATTAAATAAGGACGTGGCCAAAATTAATGCTGAAATCATTGAAAAGTTAGGTGGTAAAAGTCAGCAATATAAAAGTTATGATTCAGTAAAAGATCCAGCAGAAGATACATTGCAATTTACTCCTGAATTTCTAAATTCAATTGAAATTGCAAATATACCTCCACATGAGCTAAAAAAAAAAAAAAAAAAAAAACACAATAATTATTCTTTTGAGAAATTTAGATCTTGCGGAAGGCCTCTGTAATAGAGTTAGACTCACTGTTACCCAGTTATGCAACAATATAATTAAAGGGAAAATTATAACTGGTGAACATGCTGGACAAGAAGTACATATTCCCAGAATAACTCTTGAATCAAACAAAAGTCAGCTGGGATGTTCAATGCAAAGACATCAATTTCCAGTCAAACCCGCATTTGCCATGACGATTCATAAATCGCAAGTCCAAACATTTGAGTATGTTGGTGTTGATTTATGAAGTCCAGTTTTCATGCATGGCATGCTTTACGTAGCATTTTCAAGAGTTAAGAGAAGAAACAGCCTAAAAATTTTGTTACCAGCAGAAAATAATGGCCAAATACATGGTTATACACGAAACGTTGTTTGGACGGAAGTATTAAATTAAAGAGTTTCAAGGAAAAATACACAATTACAAAAAAGGAACGTCCAATCGAAAAAATCCGGTGAATATCATCCTATGCAATCCAAAGACAATACGAAAATAATATAAAATGATTAACCATATAAAAATAAGTGAGGGAGATGCTTCAAAACTAGCCACAGTCTTCTGACAATAATCAAACCAACCGATGTATAACAAGTCTATTCCAAAAGTAAAATGTGTTAAGAGTAAAAATGTTAAACAAGTTCAAAAATAAAAAATAATGAGTGTAACTCAAAGCAAGATAAGATATAAAAAGCATTATGAAGTGTGTTAAGCAACTGTTAACTATTAAGTGAAAGTTCAGAAATTAAATCAATAATAATTATTGATAAAGAAACGTGAAAAGTGATAAAGTGAAACTTAAAAGTGCTATAGACGGAAATACAGATAATAGTGTGAGTAGTCAGTAATTTAAAACATTCATGTAAGAGAGATCTCATAACTAAAATCATTTAATAATAATAAAACTAAAATTAAAATCAAACTAAAGTCAATAAAACAAACCAGATTCACCATAAATAAAATAATCTTTAAATCAATTATTTGCCTAACGCTAGGTTTTAAAAATTCAAAAATCCTTTGATATTAATTAGCTGAAATAAGGATCTTACGATACCTTCCAAGAAATTTTAAAGATTATAGAAAAATCAAAAGTGACTCAAAATTTATATAAATATCATATAGAAATTAAAAATGCATAGCTTTAAATAATATTAAAATACTTCATTATGTTAGAGTAAGAAATTCTATATTAGATTGTAGTAAAGGTTTTTAAACAAAATTGTTTATATAATTAAGTGGGGTGTAGGATATAGAAAACATGGAACAGTTCTATCTACAAATAAAAGTTTTAAAATATATTTAAAAAAATTTCATAATGAGAGATAATTATTGTACTTATAACAAAACCAAATAACTAATAACATGCCTACATTTTTGTATATGAGACAATAACCCGATCGGAGATCGGCTTTCCTGGTACTTCTAACAATAAACACAGAACTAGGTATACAGTTAAATGGTAGGCCTACTAGTAATTTTTATTTTATTTTTCTGGAGGGAAAATCCTTACGCACTGTAGGGTGAAGTGGATTCATGCAACTAAATGTGTTATGAAATGCTGCACTCCCACTCCTCTATCAGGCAACGCGACTAGACCTCACCAAACTTATCTTGAACACATGGTTCATCCATTTGTCAAGCGAAATCGATGGCTACATCTTTTAACTTCTCAGTACCATATACTAGTTTTTGGTTATTCACTTCTATCCATATTAAAATATTATTTATGCAAATTACATAAGTATGTATTCATGGTTGTAATTAATTAATCATATCAATCGTCCTAAACACATTCGTTAAGTTCATCGTTACATTTATGAGTGGTGAATATTATACATTAGTTGTTCGTTATAACGTAATAACATACTCGTTTATGTGATTTAATATTAACTTGTGCATATTATATAAGTGTGTACTCCTGTTTATATTTAATCATATCAATCGTGCTAATAACATTATTTGTGTTCATCGTTACATTTATAAATGGTGAATATTATACGCTATTTGTTCGTTATAACGTAATAATGTACTCGTATATGTGATTTAATATTAACTTGTGCATATTATTATATAATTGTGTACTCCTGTTTATATTTAATCATATCAATCGTGCTAATAACATTATTTGTGTTCATCGTTACATTTATGAGTGGTGAATATTATACGCTATTTGTTCGTTATAACGTAATAACATACTCGTTTATGTGATTTAATATTAACTTGTGCATATTATATAAGTGTGTACTCCTGTTTATATTTAATCATATCAATCGTGCTAATAACATTATTTGTGTTCATCGTTACATTTATGAGTGGTGAATATTATACGCTATTTGTTCGTTATAACGTAATAACATACTCGTTTATGTGATTTAATATTAACTTGTGCATATTATTATATAAGTGTGTACTCCTGTTTATATTTAATCATATCAATCGTGCTAATAACATTATTTGTGTTCATCGTTACATTTATAAGTGGTGAATATTATACGCTATTTGTTCGTTATAACGTAATAATGTACTCGTATATGTGATTAAATATTAACTTGTGCATATTATATAAGTGTGTACTCCTGTTTATATTTAATCATATCAATCGTGCTAATAACATTATTTGTGTTCATCGTTACATTTATGAGTGGTGAATATTATACGCTATTTGTTCGTTATAACGTAATAATGTACTCGTATATGTGATTAAATATTAACTTGTGCATATTATATAAGTGTGTACTCCTGTTTATATTTAATCATATCAATCGTGCTAATAACATTATTTGTGTTCATCGTTACATTTATAAGTGGTGAATATTATACGCTATTTGTTCGTTATAACGTAATAATGTACTCGTATATGTGATTAAATATTAACTTGTGCATATTATATAAGTGTGTACTCCTGTTTATATTTAATCATATCAATCGTGCTAATAACATTATTTGTGTTCATCGTTACATTTATAAGTGGTGAATATTATACGCTATTTGTTCGTTATAACGTAATAATGTACTCGTATATGTGATTAAATATTAACTTGTGCATATTATATAAGTGTGTACTCCTGTTTATATTTAATCATATCAATCGTGCTAATAACATTATTTGTGTTCATCGTTACATTTATGAGTGGTGAATATTATACGCTATTTGTTCGTTATAACGTAATAATGTACTCGTATATGTGATTTAATATTAACTTGTGCATATTATATAAGTGTGTACTCCTGTTTATATTTAATCATATCAATCGTGCTAATAACATTATTTGTGTTCATCGTTACATTTATAAGTGGTGAATATTATACGCTATTTGTTCGTTATAACGTAATAATGTACTCGTATATGTGATTAAATATTAACTTGTGCATATTATATAAGTGTGTACTCCTGTTTATATTTAATCATATCAATCGTGCTAATAACATTATTTGTGTTCATCGTTACATTTATGAGTGGTGAATATTATACGCTATTTGTTCGTTATAACGTAATAATGTACTCGTATATGTGATTAAATATTAACTTGTGCATATTATATAAGTGTGTACTCCTGTTTATATTTAATCATATCAATCGTGCTAATAACATTATTTGTGTTCATCGTTACATTTATGAGTGGTGAATATTATACGTTATTTGTTCGTTATAACGTAATAATGTACTCGTATATGTGATTAAATATTAACTTGTGCATATTATATAAGTGTGTACTCCTGTTTATATTTAATCATATCAATCGTGCTAATAACATTATTTGTGTTCATCGTTACATTTATAAGTGGTGAATATTATACGCTATTTGTTCGTTATAACGTAATAATGTACTCGTATATGTGATTAAATATTAACTTGTGCATATTATATAAGTGTGTACTCCTGTTTATATTTAATCATATCAATCGTGCTAATAACATTATTTGTGTTCATCGTTACATTTATGAGTGGTGAATATTATACGCTATTTGTTCGTTATAACGTAATAATGTACTCGTATATGTGATTAAATATTAACTTGTGCATATTATATAAGTGTGTACTCCTGTTTATATTTAATCATATCAATCGTGCTAATAACATTATTTGTGTTCATCGTTACATTTATAAGTGGTGAATATTATACGCTATTTGTTCGTTATAACGTAATAATGTACTCGTATATGTGATTAAATATTAACTTGTGCATATTATATAAGTGTGTACTCCTGTTTATATTTAATCATATCAATCGTGCTAATAACATTATTTGTGTTCATCGTTACATTTATAAGTGGTGAATATTATACGCTATTTGTTCGTTATAACGTAATAATGTACTCGTATATGTGATTTAATATTAACTTGTGCATATTATATAAGTGTGTACTCCTGTTTATATTTAATCATATCAATCGTGCTAATAACATTATTTGTGTTCATCGTTACATTTATGAGTGGTGAATATTATACGCTATTTGTTCGTTATAACGTAATAATGTACTCGTATATGTGATTTAATATTAACTTGTGCATATTATATAAGTGTGTACTCATGTTTATAATCAATATTTAATCTTTAATCTTGTACCCTAATGATGACACTGATAAAGAATTTGTTCATAAAGAGCTCTTTCAAATTTCAAAGGCGAATTTAATATAGATTTTACTTTAGGGAAATCAGGAATGATTTTTTTAAATTTTAAAATTAATAATGTTTGAAATGTATCCACAACTATGGTATGAATCTATAAAACTTCATAATAATATTCAATAAATTCTTATTTACAAATTTAAAACACTGGGCCAAAACCCGGTTTATTTGACGTCTTTTTGAAATCTCAGACCACAATATTGTTTTCTAATAATTTTATTCAACAAATTGTTGATAATATATTACGATCTGACTTTTACTAAAATTCCTACTACTAGATTCATTTTTTGCTATTTTTCAAGTGTCAATGTTATTGCTATGCAAATTAAGGGCATTTCGCTAACATATGTGTTTGTTTTTTACCATAGAATACACATTTGGACATCATATTATTTTATTGCTGTACAATTATTCTTGTATTTTGATATTACCTTTTTGTCCATAAACAAGCGTTATGATCTTTCTTTTAATGCTGTCGCTATTTAAATAAAGTCGGGTGTTGGCGCCATAAAATATTATATCCGTCAATAATCTTTGAATACTAAAAGTGAAATCAGTATATGTCTTAATCGTATAGTACTTCAACAATCTGGAACATTTAGTCCTGCATTTTTTTATACAGGGCAAAGGTCTGTGAATACTTAATTATAACAAAAACTGTTATAATTAACTTAACGCCTGATAATTCCAATATTCACTCCGTAAATTCACTCCGATAATTCTATTCACTCCGTAAAGGCACATTTTAATTTGGTCATTGTTATCGTCAGCCATTCAGAATCTGCCGAATTGTATTGAATTTTATTTGTTTAATACAAATACAATACAAATGTATTTGTTGTGTCATCCGATACAAATTTTTGGACTGGTTTTTAATTCTGAAAACAATGGTGTAATTAAAATTTTATTATCCTCTATCGTTATATAATTGTCTCAAAATTATGTTTCAAAGATTCAAACATAGAAAATTACATCATCACGTTGAAGAGATGAACTTTAATCAAAATATGTTAGTAATTTATCAAAAATAATTGTAAAATTACCCTCAATTCGTACCAAAATTCTATTGTCCCATGACAGATTGAGAGAGTGTATGTTATAAGCTATTCAGAAGTTGAAATGATAAGAGATCGAGTTTATCCTCTATTTTTCTAATTCTTCTAAAATTTAAAAGCAACTTATGAAGCTAAATTATCCACAGTGTCAACTTAATTGTCATAAATAATAATTTGTCCTACAATCTTTATTATGTCTTTCATTTTCCCGTTTGAATAGTTCAATGGCTATTTTGCAAAACAATATGAACAGTGTTATATATATTTAAATTTAAATTACACCATCGTTCTCAGAATTAAACAGATGTGATATTAAAAAAACAAAATTACTGACAATAACTGTGACAGTATCAAAATATGTCATTTAGGGAGTGGATGTAAATTGTATCCACCCACATTATCTGGTTTTATATCTTTAACGTTTTAGTGATTCCAGACTTTCCCCTCGCTCGCTATAAAAAATCAGACATTTTACTCCTCTAGGAATACTATTTCAATAATCTGTATTTTCCTCGTCGTTTTATTAACAATATGAATTTCTTATTTTTTTGAATTTTGTATTAACTATTTACATTTTTTATTCTTGTAATTTTAGATAGACAACTTGTATTTTATATTTTATTAATTTTATATTAACATTCTGTTTTTCTTATTCCTTTAATCTTATGTTAACAAAACTGTATTTTTATTCTTTTCATTTTACCCCTCAGGGGTTCACTAAGCACGGGAGTGACAACCCCTAGGGAGTTTATCTGAATATATATCTTTTTTCATGTAATCATGGCTTAGCTACCTCTCTTTGATCTTTCCTTTCTAGTCTCTCTTGGACTATTCGATCGTTAGGGGGTCTTTATTTAATGTTCTTTTCTTTCTTTTTTTTAAGGCAATGATAATCGAGACGTTTTTCGCCTTAAAACAACAAATGAAAATCTTTTTAATTTTATATTAACAATATGTAGGTTACTTCTTTTATTCTTTATATATATATTAATAATCTGTGTTTATCATTCTTTTAATTTATATTAATAATCTGCATTTCTTATCGTTTAATTCTATATTAACAATCTGCATTTCTTATTCTTTTAATTTCATAACTTCTATTTTTTATTCTTCTGATTTTATCTACACAAACTCTATTTCTTTTAATTCTTTCAATTTTATATTAAAAATCAAAATTTTTTAAATTTAAAATTATTTATAAATTTAAAAACAATCTGTATTTCGTATTATTTTAATTTCATATTAATAGTCTCTACCGTATTTCCATTCTTTTATTTTTATACTAACAATCTGCGTTTCTTATTCTTTCAATTTTATATTAATAATAAGTATTTTTTTAAATTTAAAATGTTGAATTAACAAATTATATTTCTTATTCTCATAACTTTATATAAACAACATGGGTTTCTTATTCTTTAAATTTAATATTATTTTTCTGTAAATCCTATTCATGTGTAGTTTTATTATTTCAATAATCTGTATTACTTTTTTATGTAATTTTTTTTAACCACCTCTGTTTTTTATTTATTAACTATATTATTTGAAATATATGTATTGCCATGTACATAACAGATTACATATAGATTCTGCGTACTTACTATGGAATTTTATTTAACCATTGTGTATTGTTACTCGTGTAATTTTATTATTTTAATAACCTGTATTTCAAATGTTGCAGGTAAGAACCTTCTGTGCAACCAATTGATTGTTTAGAAATTAACCTCATAGTACATGTAAGTTATTTTCAATTATACAGTAGTTAAAATAGATTATATTACTCTTGACTTGTTAATACTTTTGTTGATGTAATAATACTTGTGGATGGTCAAATTCATGTGCCTTGTAACAACTTTATAAATACTCTTTTAGAAAATTCTGTATGTGAAGAAATGGAATGGAGTTCAAAAAGATGTGAAATCCACATTACCGGGAGTCAAAAAATGCGCTAGCTTAAAGTGTTAGAGATCCGGTTTTTAATCCTAGTAATTTTGCCTTTTGTTACTTAAATAATTTTATACGGAATACGGAATAAATTTTATACCGTAAAGATTTTTAAAAATAAAATTTTCCCTTTAGTTTTTTCTATCGTTTCTTATGTCCCAATTTTCTTGTGTCTTTCAAAACTTTGTTTTTAATTTTAAGTACTTAGAAAACACGAATCTTTGACAGTTCCTGCCAAACTATTTCTCGGATCCTTTTAAATTTTTGTACATTTGCATCACCTGATCGATTTATTATATTTTGTTTACACTGAGTCCACTTATTTGAGAAAATGGAATAGTCATTATGCAGGAAAAACTGAAGATAAAAAGAAGGATTGCGAGTTTTTCTTTAAATAACCTTGAGTTCAAGTAGCATAACCAAGCACCAAGTGTATTTATTATTTATATTGTTTATTTATCCTTACTATTCATATTTAAAAATCTATAATACGGCAAAGTTATTGAAATTAGTCAATATAAATGAAAGTTTCCTTGTACTTTTGTTTATTAACTGATATAAAATAAATAAGTAGAACTGTTTATTATTAAAATTATTATTATTATTAAGTATCTTTTATGTTTACTATTATTAAATACTTTCTACCTACTTATGTTAATTATGTTCTAGTTTTAAATTTATCTGGCAATCTTGGTTTGTTCATATTATTGATATAGTTTAAGCGGACTTTTGCCATAGACAAGTAGTCTATTCATCTTTGCATACAATTTTATAATCTTGAATTTTATGCAATTTTTTTTTATTTCGCCTTTTTTTTGTTCTATAGTATGTAAAACATTTAACGCAACAATTAATGTCTCTTGTAAGAAATCTGTAGAACGCAAATTTTGCCCACAATTGTGATTTTTAGTATAAATTTTATTCTGTGACATTTTACAAGTCTCTAACTGAGCGTGTACACTTACCTGCCTGGAGTAATATTTTGCTGACACGTACATTCCTCTTCGTCTTCATTATATTTTGTTTTAAATTTAAAGAATACGATCATACGTATAAAGTAACATGATAGGGTCTCAAGGGAATTTTGGTTAACTGGTCGAGTTTAAAACTAAACCAAAATATAGAGAATTAGTAAGTTTTGGGGTTCTGGAAACCTCCTAAATTGAAAAGTGATTTAAAACAACCCACTTTCAATTTGTCTATTATTGTAGTGTAATCTGTATACTATTAAGATGGATACAAAAGTATTTTGTAGCCTCAGTAAACGGCCTAATAGCAAATGACGTACCATATATATATATATATATATATATATATATATATATATATATATGAGAATATCTAATAATCTTCCTACTAGCTCGGCCTATTATGAATAACAACGCACAAGTATACAGTTTGCACAGTTGTTTTATATACCTTTTGCGTCATTTGTTTACTAGGTCGTAAATAAAGCATTAATGAAAAGATATACTACTAAGATATGGATTCGGCCTGTGGTCTCGATGGCTCATTATGTATAAAAATCTTAATTATTGTTGGTATCATGAAAAATTTAAATTAAGATTGTTTGTAGATATTTTTTAGGCTGGTGCTAATTTTCACATATTATTATAAGAGTAGATTAACAAGTGCATTGTTTTTATCCAAATGAAATGGATAATTAAAATATTTAGCCATATGTAGTTATGTATATCGGAAGGAACGTGACTAAAATGAAGGATTGTTACTTTTACATAATAAAAGGTTAAACATGGACATCCTTTATTTTCCTTAGTTTTGAAATAATTGCACAAATGTTCAATTTATTATTTACTTGAACCAGTCGCAAGTAAACAGTGAGTTACAGGTTAGGAACGTGACTGAGATTATGGAAATTAAAAAGGCCCCCAATCCTTCAGCCCCCTAAACATTCTATACATTCTGATTCAGATAACCAGCGCTAGACAACCTAATAAATACGTTTAATATAAGGGGTCCCTCAATTTTATCTAACTTTCAATGTTTTTTAATTCCATCCTTTAGCGCTAAAGAGGGGATGATTTGGATTTAAAATTCATATTTTGGTTTCTTTGTATAAATAATATTGACAAAATTTAAACCTAAGAGTTTTTTTTAATCTCAAGTGTTTAAATATAACGTAATTACGTACGCACAGTGTTTCTCGTCCTTTTTTTCACTTCACGGAGCTCCTCCGCCTCACATAGGCAAATATTTAATTAACTTTTGAAAATTTTTGTTGAAAACCCCGAAAATATCCCTGGAGATTTAAATGTTTTATTTCTAACGGTTGTTTACAAAGAAGTGTCAAACTACAATAATATCTATGAATAATTTGTTATTGAATACAGAAATACAAACGGTAAAGATACTTTGTAAGCCCTTAATAAATTTGACGCAGGCTCTCTTAAGTAGTTTTTGGTGTGATAAAGGAAATAGTAGGGTCCAATTTATATTCCTAGAGTCCGAAAAGAGATAATATAGAAAATTATATTATTGGGACTGAAGATAGAAGTACTTAATACTTAACGATTAAACACACGTTCATCCAATGTAAAGACTGAGTATTATTGGAATATGCCTGGCACACCTTCAACCTGTGAACTATACCCTAAACTATGAAACAAGCACTCTAACATGTTCTCACGGTCGATCGTGCCTCCATTGTTACCTTTACTATAGTCGTGCGTTTGGGCCGTACAAGTTACTTCCACCTTTATCTTACCTTCGAAATATCAGCCGCAACTTGAATGTAATCGATGCGTATCCAGAATAATCTATAGTGGTTCATGTTAATTTATGTGTAAACTGATCAAATATATATATACGATTGTAATATAATATTTCATTTGTTTAGTTGAGACAAAAACTTTCTGTGTCCAAAAGACGGTAATGCTTTCAAATTTGCATAACAAAAGTTCCGGATAGCTCTTCTTTTTAAACCATTAAAAAAAATCCGTGAATCCAAACACGTTATTTTTCCTAAATTGTATAAACCAACATATTTTAGCTCGCTTCTTAAAGTTTACCCGTTCGTGTACATTTATCAGACAGACCAATTTGTCAATCAGACAAAAACTTTTAACGATTAACATTTCCTCTAAAGAAAAAGGTTTAAAATATGCTTAATCGTTTAGTTAATTGAGCGAGGGAAGCGAGGTTCTCTCTTAATTCGATTATTTGAAATTTGTCTGTATGGTTGTTGTTTTCAGTTACGGCCAAACGTGCTAACAATCTATGTGAAATGTAGAAATAATCCTCTTTGCAACTAGGCTTGCTTGTATAAATACTAAACTTGTTAATAATAAAATGGTCATCTGACTCTTAAACTTCAGTAGTTATCTTATGTAATATACTATTCATTATTTCACCAAGTACAATTATTATAGGAGCAAAAACTAAAAACACTATTATTATTAAGTTTATTCCAGTAAATAACCCGATGTATATTGCGATATCATAGTTATCATCATGAGATGGCTATTACTAAACTATAACTAATATAAAAACCTAACCTAACTTCCCCCTACATCCACAAATACCCGGGTGTTTCAAAATGAATAGCGGAGTGTTAACGCTTTATAACTTTTATTACATTAAACTTACCGCTATAAATGACACATCAAATGAAAAAGCAACTCAAAGAGTTTTACAGAAAAGCCTACAAGTGTTCAATGTGAACACCATTCGTCACACGGGACACGTCAAGACTTCTTCCCATACTTTGATTAGTGTTTCTAGAGTAATTGTTGTGACAGCTGCTTCGATCCTGTTTCTTAATTCGGGAAGGTCAGTTGGTAGTGAAGGCACATACACACGATCCTTTATGAACCCCCAAAGGTAGAAATTGCAAGGCGTCAGATCGGGTGACCGTGGAGGCCATGCGAAACAATCTCTGTCATTGGGCCCTTGCGGCCAATCCAGCGGTCGGGTACAGTAACGTTCAACCAATCGCGTACTTCGTTGTGCCAGTGAGGCGGCGCACCATCTTGTTGGAAAATGAAGTTCTCTTGTTCATCATCTTTCGACTGAGGGAAGAACCATAACTGTAGAGTATCAAGATAATAAGTACCAGTTACAGTTGCTTCGCCAAGAAAGAAAGGCCCATAAACTTTCTGCCGGGATATAGCACAAAAAACATTCAATTTCTTGGAGTCGCGTTGTACTTGTACAATCGCGTGAGGTTTTACTGAGCCCCAAATCCTCACATTATGAGTGTTCACACGACCACTAAGGTGAAAGGTCGATTCATCACTGAAGACGACACTATCCAGAAAATCATCATCGTCACAACATTTCGTTAGCGAAGTTGGCACGTTTGCATGGTCTGCAGGCTTTAAAGCCTGTAAAAACAGCAAACGATAAGGACGTACAGTAGTTGTAAGTAAAACTCTCCAAACAGTCGTTACAGGAATTGCTAATTCACGACTAGCCTTCCGAACAGAGTTCTGTGAGCTACGCGTGAACGACTCTCGCACTCGCTCAGCACTCTCTTCACTAACTCTTGGTCGTCCCGTACTCTTCCGTTTACATAGGCAACCGGTATCTTCAAACGTTGCACAGTAACTACAGATTCCGTCTTTACAAACTGTAAAACACAAAAGGCTTTCTGTTCACTAGTCGCCATCTTTGCCACTAGCGCTTTCTAACGGATGTCGGCGAAAACATTGCATGCACATGAGCAATGGTGCCAACAAACAAAACTGTTTGTTTTGTTGCTGTTTCATTTGATGTATCATTTATAGCTGTAATTGTAGTGTAATAAAAATTATAAGGCGTTATAACCCCGCTATTCATTTTGAAACACGGTATATCAACTTGAAGTTTTGATGTTAGCCTACTTCAGGCCCATGGATATGGGCAAACAATCTTACAAAACAAGTAACAAAATGATATCTGATGCCCTTTAACGGTGATAACAATATTATTGAAACGTAATTATTACAATTATTGTGCTTTTAGTTTTTGTTTCTATAAATGTGATGGCCATTAACAGTTATTATTTCATATATATATAATGTTTGAAAATTATCCTTAAATTTTACTGCATTTGAATACCGAGGGGGGGAGTACTCGAATTCAAAATAAAGACTATATCTTAGAGAAAAACTATTTAATAATAACTCGTAATTTTTTTTTAATTAAGTTAAATTCTTTATCAAATACATTTTTATTGGCCCTTTTCCTCTCAAGCATAGGACCATATAAATAAATAAACCAAATAAAAAAAAAAGTGAACAAAACACCATAAAATTGGAAAAACAAACAAATAAAAAATATTCCTTATTAACAAAATTATTGGTGAGGAGAGAATAACAATGATACTCATAATAGTATATTTTTATACTACTACGATGCTTATAATAGCCTACTTACTGTATATAAGAGAAAGTAGAAAGATAAGGGTTATCGATTATTGTGCATCAATAAAAGTATTTGAATAAATGTATAGTAAAAACAAATGAAGGGAAACATTAATACAGCAGCACATAAAACCCTTAATCATTGTTAAAGGGGAGGGGGAGTTTATACTCTGCACCCAACATTTTCGAGGACAAAGGAAACAGAAGAGTGTTTATTTGAAGCATAAACCCCTGGCTTAATCCTGGGATTTGTAAGCTTTGAAACAACAGGCATTTTTGCATGCTACGTTTGTAAGTAGAAAATGTAAAGAGAACCATTCCTCAAAGGGTTAATATTGTGTAAATAAAAACACAATTAAAAAAATAAATAAATAAATCACTAAATGAAGCAAGATCTTCTTTTAATTCGATAATATGGGATTTCGACTGTATATTTATGTTTATTATGTAGTTACGCCCAAACGCGATCTAACAATCGTTATGAAACTCAGAAATGAAATTCTTAGAAACTAGGTAGAACTTTGTATATATGAAGTTTTAAAATGTAACCACTAAGCAGTTGCTGCACAGTTCCAAGGGATGCTCGTGGATGGTCCTACTAGGAATACATTCCGAAGTACATGCTCCGAGCTGTCATACAAAAAAGAAGAAAAAACCACTCTTAACTTTATTTCTCCCTTGAGTAGTGTTTAGTTCAAGTGTAACATCAACTGTGGTACTATGTAATGTTACGTCTTTGTGTATGAATACTGTTGTGTGTAATGTCCCGCACTAGCCAGTAGCGGGACATGTACATATTTAATTTACAGTGATGTTTACAGAATGTCTTAAAATATCCAAAGATAGAAGTCTACCATTTACAGAATTACATGTCTAATAAAGTGTCAAGTAACAAGAGGCAATACCTACTGTCATTGTTAAAAAATAATGGTACTAACCTAAATTATTTTAAAGAGCATTTAAGACAAAAGTAAATCTTAATTTGGAAATCGACAAAACAAAAGATTTAATCAAAGTTATTTATAATCATAATTCTTAGTTGAAACCTCTGGATTGTTTATTTTAATATATACGAGTATACAGTAATTCATCTTAGTCTATAACAATGCTTTATTAATGTAGCTACATGAAACGGCCGTAGCTGCATTAATAAAGGATTGTTATAGACAAAGGTAAATAACTATATATTTATATATATATATATATATATATATATATATATTATGTTATTTAATACTTACTCCGTCTTGTGACTTATTTTGTAACATATGTTACGCGTTTCAGAACGTATGTTCCATCTTCAGACTCGCTCCTAAGAGGTCGTTAAAACCCTACAAAACGTACACATCACATACAATAAACAAACAACACTCAAGACCTGTCGTCTTGAACCGTTGGTGTACACCTGTCGTGCATTTGAGTGTTATACATAAACCGAATGTTTTTGTATTGCTTTTAATCTGTCTTATCATATAATATATGTAGGGAACTATTGATCGAAATACAAAACAGTAGAAAAGTATATTAATATATTATTCTGTTTTGTTAAACCAATTACATATTTATTAATAAATCATAATACTGTCGTTTTATTTAGACCTACTAAACATATTCACCTTCTCATACCTTAAATCTTTGCTACTAATTTTAATGCATATACCATAAATAGTCAAAAATAATGAAAGGAAACTGAGGCTTTCATAACAGTAAAGAAATTATTAACCGAGGCCACGGGCTGAAGTCTTTGAATGAGCTGAGAGAGTTTTTTAAACAATTATTAAGTTTATTTTTGGCACTAAAATGGATATGTCTTTGACATCTAAAATTGTATTCTTTATTGGTCACAACATTGGAATAATATTCGTATTCTCAACCACCACGGTTGGAGAGCGGCGTAGCTTAGTTTAAACTGTCACTTACATCTGCAGTTTGGACTAGTGAATCTTCAAGGCTTACTCAGTTCGAGTCCAGTTAGCGTTGCATTTACCTGTGTATTTATCTCTTCGTTAATGGGCTTAAACTTATGACTTTAAGCAACATAGAAACGAAAAATATTTTGTATATTGAAAGTACTTGATGATTTTTGAACAGTCGCCAAAAAATCAATGTTAAGTTTTTGCTGATATATCCGATACTTTAGCCCAAAAAGTTGTTTTGTAGAATTGTGTCTATCTGTCATGTGTCGTCTGTTGCAGTTTTCTATAGTCCAAATGTACACTTTTGAACGTATGATCTTGAGGCAATAAGTCTGAAACATATACAAATGTTTGGCCTATTCTCTATTTTCGTAGAGGGAATCGCGATAGTTTCTTCTATATTAGAATATTCATTAATGTTCAACCTGTGCCCAGAAAATATTTTATTCGTATATTCTATTTCTTTATTGTGAGTATTTTTTTATACACCCTTTATTTTGGCTTCTTAACCACAAGACGTGCGTTGAACGCTCTAATTAGGGAACTACTTTTGCTTTTACGCCGGTGCATTACTTTCTCTGTCCTGAATGAGAAAGTAAAACCAAATACAGTAGAACAAAAGAATATGATTGTCATATTCCCAAAGGGGGAAGAAAGTTTGATGTTATGAGTGTAAGCTGCTAATATAGAAAGCCGCGTCCTAATTACTCTGTTCGAATTTAAAAGATAGTCTAAGATAAAGCAAAACTAATAAGAGCCTTGACCTCTGTATTGTGGCACCTTACAGCGTGCCCCAGTTCAACAATTGAAACTCAATGCCGTTTTTACATTGTGTTTTTATTTATGTGTGGTCCCTATTGTGAGCCATTTATAGGTTATGGTCTTCTTATGTAAGTTCATTTATTGTAAAAAAACAGATAATCATGCTGATAAATAAAATTTCGCAATTGTTATAACGTATATATGTGTGAGATTAAAATTCCTTTGTGAGTATTGATTCAGGTTATAACATATTTTGATCGTACCGCCCTAATCATAAGTTGTTAACGATAAATTTATTATTTTACCTATTGAGAATAGTTTTTAATCTTACCACATGAAATAACGTAATTAATAAATATAATTAATTACGTTTGAAGCGACAAATAAGATACAAAATTCATAATGTTGAATTAAAGTAGTCATTGTAACATTCCCAACCAGTTGATTAAATTTTCCCGTAAACATAATAACGTTTACCTCATCTCGTCGCACAAATATCAGGATCAGAAACTTATCAGGAAATTTTAGGTCCCTATATTTTTATTGAGAAATTTTGTTTTTATATCAGCCTTATGTATTTTATTGGAGATTTTACTGATAAATGTAGGCTATATACATTTTTGGCAAGCTGGCGACAGATACGTTTTTCTTCGGCATTACGACGTACTTATGCGCAAACTTTTATCAAAATCGATAAGCTTATATTAACCAAATCATTTCTTTTTTTAACAGGTATTTCCAGATTATAAATACGGCGATTGTATTTTTGTGGATAATGAAAAACCATTAGATACAGGATCAAACAAATTTTGAGAATCACTTTGACTGAGCATACAGACAGGGTAAAAAAACACTTGGGGAATTACAAAACTGATATATCCAAGAAAACCTTAAATAGATTTTCTTTTTTTTTTTTATTTATGTAGGTAGATAACAAGGAGATACAAAATAGTCAAAACAAATACAACTTTCGCCGGCACATAGAAAGTTTAGTGAAAAAATATAAATGTTGACTTTTTTTAACGGAAATAACCATTTTGACATCCCCTAAGTAAAACAAAATCTATGTGTGTGTTTTGTTTAATGTTGTTGATCATTAATGTCCTGTGAGAACAGCACAAACAGTGAGCTATTTTGATCAAATCTGTTATGTGATCACATTTTGTTGTATCTTCATATGTCTAAACATTTTTAGGTACAGATAAAGATTTAAGATAAAAACACATTTTAATCTCTCGAAATCGACAATTTTGATCAAATTTTTCTTAAATGTATCCTCATAAATAAGTTGCCATCATCTTAAAAATTGTAGTTCAAAGGTTGTCTTTAAAAATGTGAATATCAACAATGGATTAATAACTGAAGTTGTATCTTAATATATTGGCCCTGTAATGGATGTGAAAGTTCATGGTGAAAACAATGTCCCAAACAGCAGCTATAAAGAAAATTAAGTGCACTAGGAAATTGTAATATCTAAAATAAATCCTGAGAGGCGTTTTTTTTTTTTTTTCAAGTTACTCTTGGACTTCCGTTGATTTTGAGGACAAATATTCCCTTCCCCCTCCCAAAAAAAATTAATAAATCTAAATAGCTTGCGCTCATTTAGAATTTTTGTTATCTTCTAATTTACTCATTGTTCATTTTCTCTTTTTACCAACATTTAACATTTTAAGACAGTTGGCAACGAAACCTTTCGTTTGTTTACTCCGTTACTATTTAAACGTTTTCATCATTTATTTTATCAATATAATTATAATTTACTTATTGTAATTTCGTATTATTAAACATAAATTTTATGTGCTGAATGTACTTATCTTAAGTATTTGTAGTTAAACAGAGTTGTAACTGAATTGATAGTTCTCTTCTTGCAACAGAACCTGTTGTCGTTAGTTACTGGAATATAAGATCATAAAAATAAGGTAAATATCGTTTTTTAAAGTAATTATGTTTTTAAATATAGCTATTACAGCCTCCGGCAAATTGGCTAGCCGGGACGATGGAATGAGCACCGATCATCAGCCCTGTTAACGCGTTTTGGGTGTTCATTCAAATTCACGTCTGGTTGTTACAGGTTTTGAGTACTTAAACAGTTGCAATTTGTGTCTGATATTCTTCAAAATTGTCACAAAAATAGTTTTTTATAAGATAGTAGGGACCCATAACGACCCATAGCTTATTGTGTACAGTTTTAAAATATCAAAAATTGCTGTATACGATAAAAGATTAATCATTTCACAAAACTCAGTATAATATTTTTTGTTATTCAACCCTGCTTACTATTCAACAATTTCATTATTACGTAAAAATAGAGGTTCTGTTTCAGAAATAAAATTTTATTCACGACTAAGTCCCAAATCCCCATTATTCTATAATTTATAATTTTCTAATAAAATACAATTTCACTATGTTTCTAAAAATTATAATTTCTTTGTTTTCCACCCGATATTGATAAACTCATTTTTTTTATATGAATTTAAGAGAGTAACTTAGAATTTACTATCACGTTTGACGTTTGACTTATATCTGTGTCTTAAAAGCTAAAAGGAAGCCATGATTATTTATACCTGTGTCTTAAAAGCTAAAAGGAATCGACTATTATTAACTACTTGCAATATGGTTTTACAATACTGATTTTGAATTATCTATATCCTTTGTTGTAGTACATATCTTTCACATAATCCTTTCAAGTGCCTGCCTACTTTATGTAGGTATCTGCGAAACATCGGGTGTTAAGGGATCAACCTAATTCCATTAAACCCTCTTATAATCCTTTTGTAGCAAATTTATGTGCATCTCGAGGTGTTCAAGGATTTAAATATGAAATTAAAACCGAATATTTCAAATTTGTTGATCCAGCTTTTTGTTTTCATTAAACTGAATTACATTTTTATTTTATGATCAAATTTCAAATTCACTTTTGCGTCTTGGAAGTATGACTTACCGTTAAAAAAAACAAAATTTTGGATAAAAATATAATTGTTTAGCCAAAATTTAGTTAACTTAACAGAATTTTAGTTAACTTATTTTCAAAAGTTATAGTTTTCCTCAAAACCCGAAATGGCAGCAAAAATTAAAAGTTTTGAGCTTTTTATTGATTTTTATCAATATTATATACACTTTTCTATTGTTTGCAAAAATATTTTAATTAAAAAAAAATAATAAATAATAAAATATTCTCTTTTAGGAAAAATCGTCGCTTTAGAAATAATGTTAGCAAGAGATGTTGACACACTTATTGTTAGCATGATTTTTAGGATCCTGATTTCAAATAACATTATTTGTTGTTGTTTTTTTGGAGAGATGGCGACGAAAATATTTTTTATTAATAATAGTTAACACAAAATAACGATTTTTTGTTATTTTCCTCTGGTTCCAAATATTCAGTTGCACCATTCCAAATACCACTTTTTTTACTAAAGGGGGCTCAAAACGGATGTATATACACACACATAAATTCTATGTTGATTTTTAACCAATCACATTATTTTATACTACGTATTTAAGAGAATGTAAAACATTACGATATCAGTCAAATTAGTGATTAAAACTTACAATATATCTTCTGCTCGATTCTACTGCCTTTGTTGGGCCCTCCTCACCTTTACAATCAATCTTCAATCTTGTCTGTCTACATTTCGTCTTCTTCATCCTTTAAATTTTCATTAAGCCACCAGCCCCAGCCTTTTATCTAAATCTTGGTATGCCCTTTCCTCTTGTGAGGTAAATCTTCTGTGGGCATCCGGTCTTCCACCATATTCTTTACATGTCCAAACTACTTTATTATTTGAATCTTCATAAATCTGATCACACCCCCGACCTTCAATTACATCCTGCTTTGCATTACATTTCAATGGTACATTTTGCTCTTTGGTAACTGTATTATCTTTGTAACTGTCCCCTTGATTTTCCTTCATTAGCATTAGAAAATTATAAGTTAAAGTGTGACGACAATTTAAAGAATCTGCTCGAACTGTAGAATAACAAGAAAAACAAATATTTTGAAAAGTAAATTGGGTAGATGGAGAGACAAACATCTTTACTAGATAATATTTCCGCACTAGGAGATAGTGTTGTAAAAAAACTATCGTTAATATAGACGTAATTGATTGTTTCGATGATCTGGAGCGGGTCAGAAATTAATCATCGTTCATAATTGATTAGAAAATTAAAACTGGTAGTCCTCAATGGCCCACAATTCTGAATTCGTTCATTCCAGAATTAAACACATATGGAGACTTTTTAGTGAAAAATTGTAATCTTCAATGACGATTAGTGGAAGGGTAAGTTTGTGCCCTCAGCCGGAAATATAGACTTAATTGGAGTATTTTTGAAAACATTCTTCGCTATAGAATTCTATGAAATTTAATTAAATGTTCTTAAAATATCTCAACACAGTGTTCTTTTCTCTAATTGTTTTTACAAGTAGATAATCGCTCAATCTAAATCAAAAGAACTGTGTTCGGAGACCGTGTAAAATCATTATGCAACATTACTTATGTAAAAAGTATGAGCGAACTTTTTTTCTTTGGTTTATCCTCATCATACTCTAATGAATCCAGAACATGAACGTAATTCAATTGAAAGGAACTAATCTAGAACAAACTTTATCATTAATATATTTCATAATTCTAGCCATAATTCGTGTTGATTCTGTTGAATTGTTAACTGAAAAAATAATAATTTGATTTGATGATTGTGAGAAACTCCCAAACAAAACTCTTAAATATGTTTCATGTCAGTAAGGAAGAAGTCCCTCTCTCCAAAAGAACTCACGGTTGTGACAATATGCAAAGTGACCTACCCAGATAAAATCACCATAAAACGCCCTGAATGGTGAATGACACTTTTTAAATAATGCTACAATAATGCTGACATTATATTTATTATATTTTTTTCTCGTGACTTAACTCTTAATTCTTATATCTTATCTGCCCAAAATAATAATTCGATTCTGCGTGACATAAGTCCTTGGCGAAGTCGTTGGCGTAGTGGACTAAAGAAAATAAGTTATTGAGAAAAATAACTCGAAAACCGTGACGAATTTTAAAGCGAGAACTGGAACAATTTCTTTTATAGATAATTTAAAAAACTCCAATAAAATGTATACCTGTAACGAATATAAAAGCAATAGTTTTCTTTTTATACGATCGATATTTTAAATTTTTCTTCTGAATATTATCATTGATAAAAGTTACATTAATTTTCAATAGTATTTGCATTCATCGCATTAGGTTTAACGCTTGGTTTGTTACTTTTATTAATAAAATCAGTGTTTCCTTCTCTGATAAGTATTTCATTTAAAATCTCAATTACTAGAGCTTCATTATATAAATGATAGTTACTTATATATAGTGCAGTGGTGCAGATATTCTATTACACCAAAGACAGGTGCCCATTGAGAGGAAGATCAAAAGGTATAAATTTCCATTAGAATTGGCTTATGATTGCTTATATTTTTTTTCTTTTTAAGATTAATTTTGCATTCATTTTATCGTACTACTTTTTTTAATGGTAACTTACCAATCGTTGAAACTTACCTTAATTAATAAGAGCTTAATAAAAACTTTCCCTTGAATAATTATTACGCAGGAGTAGACACTAGATAACTAAGGAATGGTTGCGTTGGCAACTGATCCTTCAGTTTCCTTCTCCATTCAAAATAGAATGGAGAATTCATGTTCAGAATTCCTGTCACGATCTCTAGATCCAATCATAGGAGTTGTATATGGACCATGTCATCTCATACCTGAAACCATCTAAAATATAACCCATGACCAAATTATAATCGGTTGCCTTTTGTGAAGTTGTTAAAGATGGTATATAATAACACTCTTAAAGAATTACGACTAAAATATATTCTGGGATTGTCGAACGTCCGGACAACATTCGTTTTCTTTACGGATTTGTTTTAAAAAGTCTAAAAAGAAAAAATACGAAAATTTTATACACCCAGTTAGCGGGAACATAAGAGTGTCACTAATATGTTATACATGATACTAACAGCAACTGAAAATGTAAATCTAAAATATGGCATCGCCATTTAATTATCACGTTCGTGAATTCCTCGAGGACTGTCCTAACAAGGATATTACATAAGCCAATGATAATATATGTATTTAAGAAAATATTTAATTGATAGTTTGAAATATAATATATTAGTTTATTATTTATTACTTTGAAGATTCTTTTTAATGTTGATATTTTGACAGAATGTCGAAAACAAAATACTAAACATTTTAATGATATGGATGGCATAATGTATATTTAATATTAATATAATTCAATTTAGGTAATGTTTAAATATAAAAAACACATGATAACGTTATTAATAAATTGTGCAAAAACATTGCACAGATTTTCTCCCTCACCCAACAACAAAACCAAATAAAAAATCACCGAAAGTATTCGTTATCAAAAATAAACGTAAATTCTATTATTCGGTTAGTTCAGTAAGTTCATCTTTGTTTTTTGGTGATTATCTGAATTACCTTTTTTTTTTTTTTTTTTTCTTACTCGCGATTTTGCACACTGGTGTTGTTCATTAATCTTTTAATACAATTTTAACCAAGTCAGATGAGTCCATTTTGAGTTCCATGAGAGATTTTTTAATTTTTTTATCTATTATTCCACTTGTTGCTTAGAGCAACATTTCATTAAAATCGTTGGAGTAATTTCATTTTATTGTCTTATGACAGCTACCTTTTTGAGTTACTGGAGAAGATTTTGAATAATCGACAAACGTGGGGAAAATTACCATATATATATTGCCAAAATATGTCAACAGTAAATTTAATTAAAATTTGTCCATGCGTCTGTGGACGGCAGACATCATTTCAAAAACCATTTTTTGGGTATTCAAAACACCTAAAAAGTATGTATCGTCGAAAAACTCGACGTCGATTTTTGATCCCTTCATTACATGTGAGGAAGTAAAAATATTCACATTTTACTTTAAGGTTATATTGTACATTGTTTTGTATGTTTGAGTTAAAACGGACATTTTAAACTAATTCACAAGCATATTCTACTTGTTCAAAGTTCTGTTTGTTTTGACCATCTAGTAATTTAGATTTGTCTGTACGGATAAAACAATGATAAACTTACTCAAAACTCTATTTATGAATTGGAATTAACAAAATAATGTGTTATATTTCAAGTTTGCTTATATTTTATATAGTTTTTGTGAATATTAAGTGATATGTTTAAAAGTCAGTTGGTCTTTTCTATAATACAAAAGAGTATTGAATATTTTATATATGCCTATGTACAAGGAGTTTGAAAGATTTGGATTACCTTTTAGCATACAAACCACTTCCCTATCCCAAAAAGGAGGCTCCAAAAGGTATATATCAAATTGTTTAAATTGATCTTTTTTTATTATGGGAATTTATAAAAAAACATCATATATTCCGCCTTTGAACCAACGAAGCTACGATTAAAAGAAAGTATAAAATCGCCCTGAAACCATGACAAATTTAAGTAGTGTTTAAAACATGTTTTTCTTTTTCATTTTTTTCTTTTTGGGGTTTTCGTTTCGATTTCACAAGCAAACATCAAAATTCTATCTAGAATGACTGTTTTTACCTAATCATTCTAGTGCTATTTTACTCTATCAGTTTTTTTATTAGAAGTTTATTTTTAGTTCTAAAATTCAAAGTGCTTTAATCTCTTATGCCTTTTGAGAGCCACGTTGTTCTAAACGGTTGTATATTTTTATTAAGTACTGGTACGAACTATGAAATCATTATTAAATGTAATGTTATGTGGAATCGTGTAATAAAAAATATAGTTTAGTATTTGAAAATGTTGATTGCACCTCCTGGGGCGCATCATTTTGGATAAGGGAAATTGGTGTGAATACAAAAGGTAGTGTCATTTGTCAATATTATATTTGTCTCAATTCTTGGTTCTCAGCCGGTAATCGTTCCAAGTAATCAAACCATTTCCAAATTTAATTAACACTCTATATACAGAGTGTAAAATAAGTCGTGATACACCTCAATATAATTTAAATGGATTGTTATATCAACGTAAAACCTTTACCATACCTATTATAACACTTTTTCTGGTGTTTAAGGAGGGCAACTTTCATTTTTTAAATGGCAACACCTATCTTGTGACATATCATTAGAAAGGTCTATGCAATAGAAAAAATAATGGCACCTCCAAAAAGTTTTGCTTCTACCGATTTTGTTAAAATGTGTGTGGCGATGAATGAAACAAGCCCCTGTACCACATCGCAAAATAATTAGGGTTCAAGACAGATTTGCAAAACATAGAAATAAACCTTAACTTTGGCTATCATTAAAAATTTATTTTAAGGAATTACGATATACGCTTATAACGAATTTGTGGTACAACCCAAAGAAGTTTGGTTCAATATCGTTCATACAATAAATGGAACCGTCCCTAGATATTTCCAACTTATCTCCCATAGGAGAGTTAGCAACTAATATTATTTTTATTTGTATTTGATTGTATGTGAGAAAGTTAATGCAACTTTGTATCACAAGATCTTCAATACAGTCTATAGTTTTGAATATTTCACCATACATTGAACATAAAACAAACTTAATGCTTTTCTTATTTATTATTAATAATTCAGGATTATAAATAATTTATAAGTTCCACGGATTTTGTCATATTTTCATAGAGATAGTCAAGAACATTTAAAACGTCGAAATTATCCTGAATAAATTATAACAATTTTATTCAAGTATGCCTGTAAGAGAGATTTTTATTTTTTGTTTGTCAGCGTTGAAAATATTCTTTTCTGATTTAAACAACAAACCTCTGTTATGTCTACATGAAAAGAAAAAGTTTATCAGAAGGAAGTGAAAAAAGCCCTCCCTTTTTGTTTTTTCCTACTGTCGTTGAAAGGCTCAAAATTTCTCTTTGATTACATATGTCGGTTGTTATAGCAACCTGTGTAATATAGCAATGTAGGAAATGTGACCGTTCATTTTGCAACCAATGTATATCCCTTGTTTCAAAATAAATAACAAGAAATATGCAATTTGTCACTGTCAATAATTTATACTAATTTCCGTTCTGTATTCCTGAAATAGAGGGAGTATAATATAAATATTTCTATATAACAAGTTGAATTTCTTCATTTAACTTTTACACAAATTATGTTTCTTGAGTTTCGAGGAAAAAAATTATAAGCTATTGCTAAAATCTAAACGTCTTTTGGCATTTAATATTTCTTCCTTTTATCACTCTCTTTTTCATATCACAGGAAAGTTTTATAAATTGTAAAGAAAAGATACTCGAGTGACGCTTCATTTTAATGTACTTTACAAACTAAGTTATCAGTGTAAAAATATTTTCTATCTAAAAACTTTAATCCTAAAGTGGCAGTAAGCCAGTCACTCACTATGTTGGATTGAAACCATCGAGTTAAAATTTGTATTTGTCAAATCCCTGGTCTTTAAAAGACTAATAAATGAACTTCTCCCGATATAGAAATTAGCTTACATAATTTGAAAGTATTAGCGACCCTCATGGTTGCGAATAGAATATTTTACCTAACACCTAAACAAAACATTTGAGCACATATATGACATGATTGACTAATTGGCGTATGAAACATTATGACTGATTGACAAGATTATAGATGTTAAAATCAGGAAATAAAAAAAAAAATCTGTGATTTGGTAGTGGTGATGCGTTTTGATTACTATGACGGAATAGAGTGAGAATACTGATGGGGGGGGGGGCTTAGACTTCTTAAAGGGCAAGTCCATGTGGTGTTTAGGAAACAGTTTATGGAAGGAAGGAAGTCGGAGATTATAACTGATGGAGTAGCAATGAGGTGGTAACATAAATTTGAGTGGGTTAATGTAAGTAGTAACAGAGTGGGAGCAACCATAACTTAAGGATGTCACTCTTGGGTTTTAAGGGGAGCCAGTACCATTTTTGGTGTAAAATATCGATTTTTTGAAAATAGTTCTAAAAAAAATCTCCTTTTAATTCTGTTTAAAAAATATATATAACTCTACATATGCATACAGAGTTTATGTATGTAAAAAATAAAACAAAGTTTATGGAGGTAACCAAACCCGTATTCAAAGACCTGTCCAACCCAGACTTGCTGAAACTTTTCCCGTAATTATGCTAAACCCGAAAACGCAAAACCCTAATGAAAGCATAAATAGTGTAATTTGCAATAGGCTACCAATAACAACTTTTATAGGGTTACAGACATTGAAACTAGGAGTTACAGATGCAGTTATATGTTTTAATAATGGGTCAATTTCAAGAGTGAATATTTTGGACATATTGGGTATACGGCGTGGAAAATTCATGGTTGAAGGACTGAAGAAGATTGACGAAATCAGGATTAAAAAACAAACAAAGAATTTCAGGAAGAAAACAAGAAAAAGAGGGTTAGAAGAAGATTGTTAAAAAGAAAAGCAGAAGACAATGAATGTGAAGAATACTGCCCTGGTGGCTTTTATAAGTGCCAATAAACTTTTAAACTCGATTTACGGTAATTCAACTTTTTTCATATTTAGGTACCATTTTTTGAAAAACCAATAGTCCTACACACTTAAAATTTGGCAGATCTATTTCTTATTCCTTGCTAAATAAAATGTACTACTTTTATTAAAATCTGTTATATTTAACCTTAATAATTAAAAAAACATTAAATTAAAAATTTTGTGAAAAAATGTTAACAAATTTTATTATTTTATTTCTTTGTAAGTATAAAAGATACAATGCTAAAAGTACATCACTTGAAGCATATGTATGTGCTGTGGATAATTAACAAAATTCAGTCAATTCCATCAATTACTTTATGAAATAATGGTACCTAAGTGGTTTCATGTTCTCCCATATGAAATACATGGCGGCTGCGAATGGTACTGGCTCCCCTTAAAGAACACTGAAGATTGCATTTCGGTTCTTTTGATTCTTTTTAGTTCGAGTGATGATGATCACTGCGATTTCTCATGCAAGAAGCGCTGGTAATACAAACAACTATTAAAATTATTTTTAACGGCCAAATCAAAGATTGCCAAGCGACAACTCTCAACCCCCCACCCTCCCTAATACATACTAGTAGAAACTCCAGAGATAATAAACTGTAGAATTACAAGCTCGTACATTGCAGGTAGGTTAATAACGCAAAATGAAATACTTGACATACCCATTAACCAAGGTTTCTCTTTTAATTACAGACATGTCTATAACTGATGTACGTAATATTAATTATTATAATGTAACCCTCTTACTGGAAACCAGCGTAAAACACAAAATCGTTTTAAAATGTAGTCCTTCTTTGATCAAGTCATAGAGTTCTCCTCCATAGAAGTTTGAACAAGATTAAAAATAACTAACTTCTTTGGCGGTTATTGATGTCTGACGCATGTCGAGATGTGACAGACAATTCTTACTGCTACATCAATTACTTTGGTCAATCTATTTTAACTATACAGGGTACGAAGACTTGTAGTAATAACGCCTTATGGTATAAACCTTAGACTTTATTTGAGATATAAGTGCTTTGGGTATGTAAGCCTGGGTTATGGCTCAAAAGGTCTCTCGTGATAGATGCACGTGTTCCCACTGTGCTCACGACCATCCTGCTCCTCTTTTAACTGTAGTAGTAAATTTATAAAGTTAAAAACCGTATCCTCACAATTTTCTAATGATAAAAATGTATTTCTTTTAATGATGAAAAAACAAATTATTGAACCGATCGTGGTAAATATTTTAATGCAGTAACACGAGTGTAAATTGTGTCAGGGGACTTATCAAAGAAATTGATCATATATACCTACCTACATATAAAATTTAATTAAAATATTCCATAAATTCGGGCGATATCCGTCAATTTGGAGCTGGCTAAATAGTTACAACCCACACAATACAAAATATTAAATATAGGTTTATTTAGTACCCCAAATGTTGAATGTAGTACACGTTGTGAAATATTTATATTTTAAAACGTTGTTATCGACACATTTAAAAAATGTTGAAGTTATTATATGTTGTAAAATGTAACATTTTATAACCTGTATCGTAATAAACTTTTATATTACAATGTCTGAAATAATAAAAGTTTGAAATGTACGGGTGTAAAAGTATCATTTAAATAATGATAAATAAAGTTGTATTTTTACAACGTTTAAAAAATATTTATGTCTTCAGAAAAATGAGTGTTATCACATAATCGTAGTATAAAATGAAGTCAGATATTAAATTTTTAAACTGATATAATGTACAATCTTGTTGAGCACTGTGATGAAATTCACAATAATGATTCGAATTTGCCCCTAACCACAATCACTAGAAACTTTAAAATAAAACACAATTATCTGATTAATTGTGCTACTTAATCACATAAGAATTGTATTTCATTAGTAGATAATATCTTATCATATTATTTAAGTTTAGATTTAGTTTATAAGCAAGACCCTCCGATGATGATAACCATGTTATCGTAATGTACATCAGGGCATTTATTGGAAATAATTAATAAAGAACAATTAATCAGATAATTGCGTTTTATTTTAAAGTTTCTAGTGATTGTGGTTAGGGGCAAATTCGAATCATTATCGATATAATGTATTTAATTCTGGAGTTTCAAAACGTTGATTATATAAAAATTCACAAAAAATACTATTTAGTATTAAAAAACTGTATAATATAAATAAATAAAAGTAAAACGTTCGGAAACAATGTTCCTACAGATAAATTTATAGAAGTTCCTGCAGATAAATTTGTCAGGACGACGTGTAATCATTGGAAAATGTTTTTTACCTCTCTACATTTTATAACAGAGAACGTACAAAAGCCAACTTGTTAAGGTAACCAACTTGTTTTTATTTTTTGAATTGAGGTAAATTTCATTTTAATACATAGAATAAAATCTACACTGTGAGAACTTGTGTTCGAGTTTTAGTCTATCTAACATTATCTCACAAGTCACATTTATTTATATTTTAAAGCAGTGATCATGATTCATTTCTCCTTTTGCCATAACTCCAGAAATTGCATTTTAGAGAGATGCCAAAGGATACGTTTTGTGTTGTTTTCAGATCGAGTGTGTAGGAAAGATATTGTAATGTTTGTGCACAGTTTCAGATATTTAATTGTTTTAATTTCAGTTAAAAACAATGCATTTGTAATATCCGTTATTGATGCTATAAAAATGTTTTTTTTTAATAAACTGGATATTTTTAAACTGTCATAGTTTCTGTTTACGTAGTTTTTGTACTTAATACAGATTGTTTGATATTATCATTCCGTTAGTTTCCTAAAATAAAATTCATAACTACTTGATTATAGTATAAACAGTAATTAGCATTTGTATTATTGTAATGAATTGTCTTATTATTTTTAAACAAGCTATTAGAAGAAAAATTAATTAAAACAAATATTGATTAAAAATTGATATAATGATAGTTAATATATCACATTTAATTATATCATATTTAATTATTGATAGTTAAATATCATATTTAATATTTCAAAGTTTGAATGTTCCCAAAATTATTTTGTATTATGTATACCAAACACTAAATAGGTTTTAATTTATTAGTATGTTCTTTTGCGTGTTCATTTAAAGTTTGGGCCCAATGAACACTGAAAATCAATTATTTTTGCATGAGGAACATACTTTAATATAATGTTGCATCCAAATAAAACTATTATGTTTATATTCACAAAGCATAAGAAGACACACTATTTAAGCTACACTAGTTAAACGCTCTTGCGACAGTGATTAACTGAGACTGGAACAGAACTACTTTGCACCAAACTTAAAATTGTGAGTTAGTCAAATCACGTATTCTTGTAATAATTCTTGACGAAACAACACACATATAATGAAGGAGACACCATTTCAAAAATAACCCCAATGTTCTTATCACTCAAAGCGTCAAAAAAATCAATTAATGTTGAAATTTATGCATCATCACAATACTTATGCTGGAAATATATTACATAACTATAAAATAAAATTACATATTCCCTTGATTCTGTCTATGTAAAACATTGAAACTTAAAAAGGTATGTCTGAATATCACTGTTAGGCACCTAATTAAAACACGATAAATGGTCAGTTGTGGCAGGCAATTTTTTTTAATTTGACTTGTGTGAAAAGATGTTTTAAACAAATAACTCAAATATAATAATCCTGTAGGATCTTGTATTACAAATTGTACGTTTATTTTGCAAAATTCTGGTTCGAACATTTCATTGTTCATGTTAAGTCAATTTAAATACAGACTTGTTCTGCTCAAGTAGATTTAAACATTTAATGATCAATGTTTGTGTAAATCAAGTAAGTGTAATTAGCTTACATTTTTTTTAAAGATAACTCTATACTTTTGAATTTTAGAAACCAACCTGACATTGTTAATCCCCTACTGTCACTATCAACTATAAAAAATGGGTGTCAAAAAAATCTTAGCGCGTTATACATTTTCGGATCCTAGACACCAAAAGGAACAAAATATTTTCTAATTTCTCTTTGTTTAGCCGTTATACGCCATTTTTTTTTTTTTTTTTTTTTTTTTTACAAAAAATTATAATTTTGGAAATAGATAAAATATTACGTTATAATGTTTTTTTTTAGAAAACAAAATGGCGGATAGCGGTTAAACAAAGGAGAATTAGGAAATGTTTTGTTCCTTTTGGTGTCTAGGATCCGAAAATGTAAAACACGCTAAGATTTTTTTGACACCCATTTTTTATCTTTACCATTTATAAACAAGCATTTATTTTTCATGAATTTTAAGGATATGAAAAGGTGTACCATTAACCAAAGATAAACTCCTTTTATAATAAACCGCCTTAAAAAATGTATATAAATAATTTTACAATTTATTTGACATTATGTACCAAGACAGGTTATGACTTGAAATCTTTGTGGACATTAACTTCCATTAAATTAAGTTAAAACGAAATATGAAAAGTGGTCTGTTTCACGTTTTATTTATTTATTGTTTACAAAATAAGAATAAATGTGATGAAAACAGTGTGTCAGATTTACCTAAAGAGTTCATGATAGCTTTATGCTAATTTGGTGAGTTTTCAGTTTGAGTAGCCTACTATATAAACTACAAAAAAAATCAGTTTTCTCTGCAATAAGGAAATTCGCAAACCCATGTTAATACTAGATACATAATTTATACCACTTATAATGAATTGTCGCAAACATAAATGTTTATCAGTCTCACTTCACGCCCGAAGTCGAGTTCTTGAGTGAGCACGTGATTCAAAGTGTTCCTTCAACAATCGTGATTTCACTTCACAAATGTTTCCACTATATAGAAACTTATAATTAAAGTGCATTAATGAAGTCACGTTGACACGTTGATTATCACTTTCAGTGTTTCCGTTTTGTCTTTACAAGTAGATTAACATCCGTTTCTTCTGGGTGAATCATTTAGAGGTCATTGCAATGCAAGGAGGTCAATGATCAGAAACCTGAACCAGAGTAATTCATTTATAATTTTCTCACCGTAAATAAACAGTTATTTGATGGTATTTATAACTTTTTTGTGTTTTTTTTACGATTTGTGACGTCCCGTCCCCAGTATCTTACCAAAATGTTCAGTTTATTTCTTATTTATAACTTTTTCTATATTTTGCTTACATTTCCAGACGATCCAGGATTCTGATTTATGAATATTACAAATAACAAAATGGATTTTTACGGGTTCATTAAATTTAAAGCATTTTCTGTAATTATATTATATTAAATGTGAGTACTCACGTCTGTTGATCCTTTTTGTTTTCTCTCAATAAAACAATTGCAATTTCGGGCATGAAGTACCCATCATCAGGTTTTTATAATCATATCACATACACAAGAACGCAAAAACACATATATATTTCACTCCGTGTGGAGATCGTTAGAGTCAAAACACGCACTTTTTTATACGAACATTGGTGTGCACACCGCATCAGTTGTTTAGGTTGTACTGACTGAAGTTAGGTTAAGCAACGATTATTGGACCGTGTCCCCCTCCCTTGTCTTGTGATTAGCGTATCATACAATAGGTTTGACTTAAATGACAGCTGATCATTCAATATGTTATTAGGTTCAGCTTTTAAACCTTTGTAGATTTCGAATTCCTCTAACGCGTTTAGAGTATTTCCCTTCTTACATTTATGTAATATACTCATATTAGTAGTAATATCAGTATATGAATGGAGGTTATTGATAAGATGTTCGGCATAAGTAGATTTGATAACTCTAAGGTTGCTATGTGGCAAATGTTCTTTGTATCTGATGTTAAAGGGACGTCCAGTTTGTCCTATGTAGAAACTAGGACAATCATTGCATAATAACTTGTAGACACCGGTTGTTTTATATTCATCGAATTTTTCTCTAGTTTTTGGTTTAAGCAGAAATTCCAACTTATTAGTGGTACGGAACGTGAGAATGATGTTATTATTGGCCATTATATTTCTTAAAATGTTGTTGAACATGTTACCATAAACACATGAAGCATATTTTTTCTTTTCGCTATTATTACACTTAGTTGTTATTTTTTGTGTCATTTTCTTTTTCTTATGCTTACTTATTAATTGGTCTACGATAGTTGTCCTGTAGCCATTAGCTTGTGGACAATTAGTAGCCATTAGCTACAGGACAACTATCGTAGACCAATTAATAAGTAAGCATAAGAAAAAGAAAATGACACAAAAAATAACAACTAAGTGTAATAATAGCGAAAAGAAAAAATATGCTTCATGTGTTTATGGTAACATGTTCAACAACATTTTAAGAAATATAATGGCCAATAATAACATCATTCTCACGTTCCGTACCACTAATAAGTTGGAATTTCTGCTTAAACCAAAAACTAGAGAAAAATTCGATGAATATAAAACAACCGGTGTCTACAAGTTATTATGCAATGATTGTCCTAGTTTCTACATAGGACAAACTGGACGTCCCTTTAACATCAGATACAAAGAACATTTGCCACATAGCAACCTTAGAGTTATCAAATCTACTTATGCCGAACATCTTATCAATAACCTCCATTCATATACTGATATTACTACTAATATGAGTATATTACATAAATGTAAGAAGGGAAATACTCTAAACGCGTTAGAGGAATTCGAAATCTACAAAGGTTTAAAAGCTGAACCTAATAACATATTGAATGATCAGCTGTCATTTAAGTCAAACCTATTGTATGATACGCTAATCACAAGACAAGGGAGGGGGACACGGTCCAATAATCGTTGCTTAACCTAACTTCAGTCAGTACAACCTAAACAACTGATGCGGTGTGCACACCAATGTTCGTATAAAAAAGTGCGTGTTTTGACTCTAACGATCTCCACACGGAGTGAAATATATATGTGTTTTTGCGTTCTTGTGTATGTGATATGATTATAAAAACCTGATGATGGGTACTTCATGCCCGAAATTGCAATTGTTTTATTGAGAGAAAACAAAAAGGATCAACAGACGTGAGTACTCACATTTAATATAATATAATTATATAATTGATCCGTGGCTAATATGATTGATTCATTTTCTGTACTTCAGCATTATATGTATAGTCACTTCATCGTAGATTTACAAATTTCTATCTTGGGTATATTAAAATTTACCGAAATGATTTATTAATTTTTAAAAAATACTCTTTACTTCTTCAAAATTTGTGGGCTCCTTCAGATTCTAGCATCTAGAATGAACTCACTCTGCTTGAGAGGTTAATAAAACAAACTTTGTTTGAACAACCTACTATAATTATTGAATTTTAAATAGTTACAACAATGGAATATACAATCTTCCAATTCAAAATAAATTCCATCCACTCACACGTACATTTCATTTGTCATTTTCCCTTGTTGCTTAACTAATTACAAAATCTCTTTAAAACTAATATTCACTACACGATATATACTCGTATTTTTCAATTGAGAATTTAGGAATTTATATTGGGTATTCCTTATAAATCCCTTCTATGAATTCTCCTCTACTACTCTCTCTAAAAACAAAATTCTTAAGAAGATTTAATGCTTAAATTTATTTTAGTTACATCTGACTTGTGAGTCAGTTGTTTCGATAAGTTAAACTACTTCGAAATTTGTCTAAGTATATTTTATATAAAGATTTTACTTACATTAGTTTTGATAATCGTAAGTTTCATTTAACAACACTATCATTACGCTTACTAGATTTATTTGAATTGTAAATTTCTGCCCACTACAAAATTTCACCTTTATTTAGATCCACACAATATTAACATTTTGACTTACTTATTACTTTATGAGTTATATGATTGATTTTATTATTTTATAAAACACTAGTATTTATTCCCCTGAGGTATTGATTGTTGATGCTTTGACTCTGTAGACTCAAAGTCCATCAATTTTATCCCTCTTGATCCTCATTTTATTTTGATGTAATTCTAGTTCTTTCCTATTGGTTATTTGTTATACCTGTCTTTAGACACGTAGGCTCGGTTCCTGACCTCGCGATGTTGAAAGCTTGTCAAATAAAATGCAGAACTTTTAAAATTCTGATGAATTGAATTTATTATTTTTCGTTTTTACTTGATTTCTTATGTTTGGGAAAATGTGTATAAATTCCTGACAGTATGTGTCGTATTCACAGGTTATTTATATTTTTAAGTGCATTCAATATTGTTGGTTTATCATTTTAGAGATCTATAGCTTCAATAATCTAAATAAAAAAGTAGTTTAAAAACAATAAACGATGGCAGAGAATATTCAGCTTAATGTACTGATTCGACATGCACTTTAAATAAATAAAATAACTTAGGTATAATTCAAAAATTATTAGTACTTCTTTATAAATCACAAGCGAAGGATTATGGATGTTCCTAGAAGACCAATCCTATTTGGTGAACGGATTTAGGTGGCTACGAAATTCAATTACCTAGGAATAAGGTTGGATGGCAAGCTTACCTGAAATACCCATTTAACAAGTATCATTACAATTGGAAATCTAGATCACCGGATATGCTTATAAATAACTTTTAATATGTTACTCACCGCCAGCAATCCTTTTTTTTTCTTTTTCGCCAGCAATAAAAAGGATTGCTGGCGGTGAGTAACATATTAAAAGTTAACAAGTATCATTAGTCCCTTTCGATCCACATTAATAATGATGAGAAATGCTTTAAAGGTGCACTTGGGGATTAATTCCCCAGATGGTAAATTGGATTTACACTAGCATTGTTTGACCAATTATGTATTATGGATTTGTATTGTGGTGGCCAAAGATAAACAAAAAACTTGTTTAAAGTGCAGCATGCTTGAGTACTTTAGATAGTCATGGAAGGAACTCAAACTGTTGACATGGAGGTGTTGATAAATCTGCCTATTTCAAAATGTAAATCAAGTCATGTAAAATACTGAACACACAAAATATAGGTTTCGTAAGTATCTCTGGAAGTTTAACAAACACGGTGAGTGCCAGTATAATGATTAATATTAATAGTAAAACCAGGACACTGTGGAGTTGCTGGAAATGATAGGCATATTAGTTGTCTAGAGTGTCAAGACTATCAACTCGTTTTGTTGGTCTTGATCCTACCATGGCAATTTCAAGAAAGACCAGTAGAACTATAATTAGTAGCTGAACTGGATTATTTTGAGATACGTTTAGATAATCAAAGATCTTCCCTAACAGAATCGATAGTAGTTTATTAGGGCTAGGAAGAAGGATTATGAAGTCGAATAATACCTACCATATGTAGTGGGTTTAAACAGCTATTTCTCAGTCGTAGAAAAGAAATAATACTACTACTTGCATATGATAGATAGATTTTTATTTAAGAGACGAAGTTATAACCACAGCTCCATCTCTACCACTTAACCCTACAGGTCGAGCTGTGTGATCGTCGAAAGCTTGATAAAACATCTGCGCATTTGTTGCAGTCTTTATGAGGCATAGTCGAATGAGATCTCGGGGAGAACAGGTTGGATGTTTAAGAACTTGAAAGATATCAACGACTCTAATTTGATATGATATGTCAAAAAATTTGTTTTGTAACGTTGGTGGGTAAAAAGGACCACGAGGCCTTACTGGGGAGACGTAATGTCCTCTAAAATTCATAACAGAATAGTAAAGCGATTATGTTGTTGCAACGATTCACGCATGGAAGTAAATGCAAAACATCAGTCTGGGATGGAAATTCAGCTTTGTTCTTATCGATTTATTGTAGTTTCAATATTAATTTCAAACCAATAGGACATAACCTTTCTTGCCCCGGACACCAAATATTTCTTATGTAGGTTATAAATTTCAATTATTAATTTTTTAAAGAAAAAATATACTGTCTTCTGGGTAAACGTCACAGTTTGCTCTCACTAGCCAACGTAAACAGGCAATGTTGTGACTTAATATGCAAGTTGTTTTAAATGCCTAACTTGTACTAATTCTCAAAATCCTGAATAATATTTTTTTAATATTTATAGCCAAGATCTTTCATGTTATTATTCATACTTTTTTATACTCTGCCCAAACTAGAGAAGAGCTTCAATTCAAACAAACCAAAGAGAATTATGTAAGTAACCAAAGTAATCATAATTTTGTTTTAAATAAATTTTTTTTCCTACAAATATTTAGCACCAACGCCCACCTCTTGTTGCATCATTTGCATAGCCTGAATCTTAAATTAAATCTTAAATTAAATTTTAAATTTTTACTTTTTGGTGAAAGTATTTTATTCTTAATTCAGACTTTTCTAGGACTAGTTCTTATTTGCTGGGAATCTGCCACGTCAATTTAACAACAAAATATCCGTGTTCAATATTAATTACTTGTAAAAACTTTGGATTTTTGGATTTGTAATATTACAGAACTTTTGGGTTCTATAAATTATTTTTGGGTGTTCTCAATAAACAAACTCCATTATTGAATTGATGTATTGATTTTACACATTTTTCATTAGTGGTTATTGATTGAAGTAGGTCAATACGTATTTACTACACACCGCAGCACGTAGTAAAAGTAAGAAATCGTTTCGGCTTGTTGCTTTCTTTATGTAATGTGTTGTGTTATTAAATGTTAATTTATTTCTATTAATATATCTTTCTATTTCTTAATTTTAGTTCACATTCCTGTTTTGTTGAATTTAATGGGCATTAAATAAAAAAGAATTGCTTAGTTCCAGGATTTTTTAAAATTCCATTATGTACTCTTGCATATAAAAGTGATAATGTTTATTATTAAATGAATTTGGGAACTGCTGCCAGTTATTATCATTATTGAAATCCAATTTTCAGCGCTGAGCAATAGATGATTACTGGCAGTAGACACATTTGTATGTATACCTATTTGTCTGAAATTAAGTTCTAAAATGATTTTCTCAATCACTATTATACTATTATTACTAGCCTGATATATTTTAGTCCAGAATATCACTTTTTACAGCCCTTCACGATTAGTTGCCTTTTCCGTACTAACTATACTTTTTTTTATTGTTTTTTTATGTTAATACAATACCATTCAATTTTTTTTTAATTATTATTTGATATAATTTCAAATCTATGAATGTCTCTCCACTCCCCTCCTCCTCCAGTAAGTTTATCATACATCAACACCCATAATCATACCTTGAGTAAAATATTTTTAATGTACAACCAACAATACAGGCTTGTAATAATTGTGTTTGATACATCCACTCACTCACTTCTCTACCAAAATAATTGGATGTGCCGTGGTTTTCGCAACGGCCATTTTTTTATTTTTGAAAGTTTACAATTTAATCAACTTATAAACACAAAATTTTCCAAAGAAATTTGATACTTTCTCCTAAAATAATTTTATTCTCTAGAAATATGTTCTATCTAGTATATGACTTGTTGAAATTTAATAGCGTAGATAAGCTCGTAAGATTTGTTGTAACTATCTCAGACACCTCTTCTTCTATATTAAATTTTGATGAATTAGTCTCGTGCTTTTTTGAGCCTTGGTTCGTTCTATCAATATATTATTAATTATTGTAATTCCTATAGTTCTTACTTTTCATAGTTTGTAGATGACATTAATTTTTTCTTTTCTTTTCAGATGTAGAACCAATTATATGGTCCGGATTAATCGTCACTACAGCCCAAAGGTTGCACCGATTTTAGTAGTTTTACTAATCGTTTTCTTGTTTACTCAAAATAGTGGACTATGAAACTCGATTTTGAATTTTTATTTTAACCTTCTTAGAAAATAAAAACACTTGTAAGCTGCATATATAAATAATAATAATACATACAGTACGCGAGTAAATGAAAAAAGCCTGAGTTTACCAAAATTTAATTGATATCGCTTAATCCGATGTTTAGACATTGACCTTTTAAGACGGTGTCCGTGGTTCATTTGCCTGTTTTGTCTTCCTAGGCTTTTATTTTGTATGGGTGTGTGGGAAAGTTAGTACACTGTTTGGTATGTAAGTATGCGCAGTTTATTTAAGTAACATAATCATCTATTTTTACTATATTATCATAAACTTCAAAAATATACACTCATATTGTTGCATGAAACAAGAATAAAAAAAATGCCTCCTCAATGCCGATCGTTTGAAGCGTGTTTGTCTATATTTTTGTGTCTTGATTTAGTATATTAAAAAGGTAAATATCAACAACAATTCTCTTTGTAGGGCGTAGCTTGAATTCCTTACTATGAAAAATGTTTAATTTTAGAGAAATTTTACAATTAAAATAAATACCCAGAAGCTAAATACGTCGTTTTAGTCTGCTTATCTGGACGTCATTTGTATTGCAAACGTATAAAAATTTTAAATATATCATGTCACCTAATTGACGGAGTTTTCATTTAGTGTTGGATGATGGCTTTAGATAATATATACATGTCACAAATGGTATTAAGTTTTTTTGTTTTTTTAAAAATATTTTTTTATCTAAACATGTCATTTAAACAAAAAATATACTGGGAATTAATGAACCCAAAAAGTGATTTTTACAAAATGTATATTTCTTCGTGCGTTTATGTGTCCTTCAGCAGTGATTCTTCAAAAAACGTTGTACAAATTATGTTTTTAGTGGTATTTGTTTCGATCTTGATTTAGAATGTACATATCGGTCGTACGTAGGCTATTTCGAGAAAAACACAACAATTAAATGTACCCTCGAGGCGTTCTAACAACAAGTACTAATTATTATCTCCCAAGAAATGCCCATAAGGGAGTTATTGATAAAACACACAAAAAAGAACTTTATAGCGTAATTTAACAAATTTAATAAGCTTAATTGGTCAGAGTGATTGAGAAGTTGTTTTTTTCTTCTTCTTTTTTTAAGAAGAACAGTAGGCATACCACTTCTTGGATAATCTCCTTGCAAACCGCGCAAATGTTACGTTAGACGACAGTATTTGGACAAAACTGATTGAAACTTTATCTGTTCACTAGTATCTGTCTATTTAGTTCCAGTTCGAAAAACCATAAACGTACGTTTTTCAATGGTTAACATACTGATTATTATTGTGATACAGCGAATATGAACACAAGAATTCATTAAACTGACTGGAACAGCAGAGAGGACTAACAATGACATGCACAATCAATGACACAAAGTCATTATATTACTGCAGAAACCACACACTCAACGACAATAAAGTTTTACTGCGGAGAACATTTGAATGCACGATAAATAGTCGTGATTTTGGTCATGAGAACAATGGAAGTAACAGTAATATAACATGCATCTTATAAGTAAGGGTTTTGACATTGAACAACTTGTGCATACAAACCTACTTGACAATATGAATGAGTAGTATTCATCCAAGTAGCCTCCGATATCACTATTGTCTACTTGTTTACCTTGGAACTACACCGGAACTATTTACAGATAGATTTAACATTGTCTGCATAGTTTTACACAGTCACACCACGTTATATAAGTGTAGGTAGTATAATGTATATAAGTTGACATTTTAATGACTTAAGTTTAATTTTAAGTTTTAATTTAACTCTGGCAAGAGCTACTTCATTTATAAACAAACAGTGAATATGTCATCGCTCGCGAAACGCAACAACCGTCATTTCTTAAAAACCACACTAACCCGTAAATTTTATTTTCAAGGAGGACAATTTGATTTCTTTCTAGGGAAATCAACTCTACAAATAATTATAACTAGTCGAGCAGAATATTATTTTAAGGCTCGTTAAATCTCTTTTCAACGATGTCTCAACTTTTTAAAATGTGACCAATAGTTGTAGAAAAATCGCATTCTAAATTTCTTATACTATTTACTTACATCCCAGTTTATAAAATGTTCAAAATTATGGCCTCCATACAATAACACAAATTTTCTAGAGCGTTGAGTGATCTGACCCCATTACTTTCCAATACATGTTGTATACCATCTTCTTAAAAAGAGGTCTTGGTTCAGTAAATCTTTCTTTTACTGGTAATTTGTTTTGAGTTAATCTTCAGCACATTAAATCGAACTTCGCAGGGCTGATATTGAAAAATTAATACGGAAAATTGTCACAAAACTACACTCAAAACCAAAACCTAAGCGAACAAAAATCTGGTTGTGGGGTTATCGGCCGAAAAGTTAAAATTAACAATGTTCTAAGATAAGGAGGTTAAAGAGTCTAGAAGATAAAAATCGGTAGAAGCAATGGAAAAGGAATGTCTCATCTAGTAATCCAGGACAGTTCACAGAGGGATCACTTGAAAATCAATTATTTTGTTACCGTGCAAACTCTGAATCTACAGGAACGAACTTCACACCTCGAGTTACAAGAAGAATGTAAATGGAATATCTCATCTAGTAATTGAGATAATTGCACGTGGTAAACAGAGGGATCACGTCAGGATCAACTTTCTGACTAACGTGTTTATTGTGAATCTACAGAAACGAACTTGACACCACGAGTCACGAGAAGAATGGAAGAGGAATATATCATCTAGTAATTCAGATAATTGCACGTGGTAAACAGAGGGATCACGTCAGGATCAACTTTCTGACTAACGTGTTTATTGTGAATCTAAATAAACGAACTTGACACGACGAGTCACGAAAAGAATGGAAGAGGAATATATCATCTAGTAATTCAGATAAGTTCACTGATATACGACGGATCTCTTCAAAATCTAGCCTACAGGTTTTATACTGTGATTGCACAGGAACGAACTTCAAAACCCTTTTAGGTAGGTTCTGTTCAGTTTTTCAGCGGTATTCCACGATATCTCCCAACCGCGTGAAAGAGAGATTAAAGAAAACCAATGGAGATATGGACTTTTCTAATTCTCTGAGACATAAATTGAAAATTAAACTTATATCCGTTCAGGTTTTATACATATTGATGTGATTCTATCTCTCACTCTTGGAAAACTGTTCATCTAGAGTGGGTTCTGGGGCACCCAGGAATTGAAGGGAACGAACCAAATAGGGAGCTGCTGGATACTTAATAGGATGGGAAAATATAATAGGATCAGTCGTGCAAATGTAAGGCATGCTGTAAAAATATGAGATAGGAAACATACATCCATGTCGTTAATTTTCAAACTAGCTCATGAGCAAGCGCCCGACAGGTGATTGCTATTATCACTGGACATAATCAACTGCAAAGGCACATTCATAAGGTGGATCATTATCAGAGCACATCTTCTTATTGACTGTGGGACACTTAATCTAAGGGGGGTCTATAGAGTTTAGCTACTTGGAGAAGTTATGAAACCCTAGACAAGATTTTGGAGCTAATTAAAAGCACTGGAATATGTGTAAGTTGTTGGGTTTAAGTAGGAACCTATGGATGACATTCAGGATGCCAGTGGAGATATCCCCCTTCCCTTACAAAATCAAATAACTTTTTGTTATTAGGCATTTAAAACTCAATAATTTTGAATTTATACATATGACTTTTTTCATAATATGGTGTGGGAGGGTGGGGACAATAGCCGGTAAATTAAAATTAATTTGCGTCATGATCGAATGACTATTTCAAGTTGGAACACATGGTCCAATATTTCCTTCTAATTTTTAATGAACCACGAATTGTACAGTGTGCAAGAGTCTACACAACGAAAATTGGATGTATTGTAAATTATATGAGTTTAGGTTGTCCCATTTACATTAGAAACATTCAATAAAAACTAATTATTTATAGAGTCAAATGTGGTCTCTACGTGTAATTTTGTTGGAAATTACACATTTATAAAGTCTGTAATAGTAATTTCAGTTGAATTTAAATTGACTTTGAAAGCAAATATTACAATTTTACCTATTTGCTTCCATTGAAAAGGAAAATTCAACTGTCAGTAAAATGGACATAGTGTTTAATCACGTATGGTTATTTTATTTTAATAAACCTATTTCATTGTTCTTTAAACTTAGACAAAAATCATTGTTATTGTTTATCTTCATACTTTTTTACCATGAATAATGTTTGCCGGATATTATATAACATAGATATGTTTTTTATTAAAAATTGGGCTATACCATCTTTCAAATTAAAGCCTCTATCTCTATCTCTCTTACATCCCCCCTTTTAGGGATTAAGTACAAAGCGGACTCCTGCAAGACACCCTAAAATTCTGTTGTACACCCATGACTTAATTTTATTTTTTTTTATTTTATTTTATTTATTTTTTTATTTAACTGGGCTGTGATAACCTCCATCAGAGGCATCACCGGCGTCGACCTAATGGTCTTTTGCCGCCCCAATTTCCTTCCTACACCCAATCAGTAATACCCGTCATCCTTATGAAGGAACAGATACTACCGATAGGGTTGTCTAGGATGGTTTCCATCTCTTTCCCCGGAGGGCCCAGAGAGTACAGCCTGGCTCGTCCTAGCGCCTCACACTCCAAAAGAATGTGTTCTGCAGACTCTTCAGCCAAACCACATTTCCTGCATGTATTAACTGCAGCAATTCCTATCCTGTGTAGGTGTTTTCTGAGGTGACAGTGGCTCGTTAAGAGACCAACCACCCACCTCAAGTTATCCCTTCTAAGAGAGATGAGTTGTTCCGCATGTTTCTTGCTTGGTCTAATTAACCTTTTAGCAAGTCTACTAGTGGTTGAATTCGTCCAGACCCTGTTCATCCCCTCCCGCATCCACGTATCAACCGCTGCCCTGGCATGTCCATAAGAGATTCCGAGCACCGGTTCCGGGCCAACGAAAGGGGATTCAGAGCCTGACCTGGCTAGTTCATCTGCTCTCTCATTACCATCAATACCTGAGTGGCCAGGAACCCAGCCAACAGTGACCGTGTTCATCTGACCAAGCTTTATCAATGATGAGATGCAGTCCCATACCTGCTTCGACTTTACCTTTGTCGTGTTAAGTGCCTTAATGGCAGCTTGACTATCTGTGAAAATCAGAATGTTCTTACCCATGTATTTCATTCTTTGATTCTCCTTGATGCATTCAGAGATAGCACCTACTTCTGCTTGGAAAACAGTAGCATGCTTACCTAGGCTCAGTACGATGGACCTCTCTGGGTTAAACCCATTAATGCCACCGCCTGTACCCATCTCTGTTTTCGAGCCATCTGTGAACCAGACTATATCTTGCTCGTTGTATAACTTCCTTCCAGACTCCCATTCTTCCCTAGAGAAGATCTTCGTCTTAAAAGGCTTGTCTAATGAAACCTTAGGTATCATGTGATCAGAGGGCATGTTTAAAACTTCCCTGTTGACCACTTGATTTATCCTGCAATGCCCAATTGCAGGCCACCTCTTCCTCCAGCACCCCGTTTGCTGTAGTCTATATGCACTCATCCTGGCCTGTCCCTGAATATATACCCCTAGGGGAGGGAGATCCAGAAGTGCATTCAAGGTAACGGTTGGTGTAGACCCCATGGCCCCCGTGATAGCCAAACAGGCCACCCTTTGGAGACCATCCATTCTACTTCCAACCCCACCTTGTAGCGTCTTAGTCCACCAAACCACCGCAGCATAGGAGATTAGTGGTCTAATAATCATGGTGTAAATCCACATAACCACCTTGGGTTGCAGACCCCATTGTTTACCAACAGCCCTCTTACATGCAAACATAAGACACTTGTCTCTGGTTACTACCCGTTCTATCTGTGGGTTCCAGGTGAGCCTTTTATCTAACACAGTACCTAGGTACTTCACCTGGTTCTCCAACGCTACCTCCTGCCCAAAGAGCTTAGGTAGCGACCTCACACCCAGATTCCTTTTTCTTGTGAAGGGAATGAGAGTAGTTTTTACAGGATTCACAGATAACTGTTCCTCCTGACACCACCTTTCCACCTGGTTAAAATCAGCCTGCATAAGGTCACAAACAACACTCATGTCTCTACCTCTAACCACGATGGCCACATCATCAGCGTATCCCTGTGAGTAGAATCCTTGTTCGTTTAAACGCCTAAGGATCTTATCCACTACCAGGTTCCATAACAGGGGGGATAAGACTCCGCCCTGAGCACATCCACGTCTAGCTCTGATCGTGATGATTTCATCATACAGAGTAGCCTGGATTGACCTGTTGTTCAGCATGGCAGAGACCCATCCTACAACAGTCTTGTTCACTTCACAATCCTCCAAAGCACTAATCATTGATTGTATTGAAGTGTTGCTGAAGGCTCCCTCTATGTCCAGAAACGCCCCCAGAGCTATTTCCTTTGCTTCCAGACTTTCCTCTATTCTACTTACTATATGATGTAGAGCAGCCTCAGTGGACCTGCCTGGTCTATAAGCAAATTGATTATCGTGCAAGCCTGAACTCCTAAGCACGCTATCTCTGATGTTAACATCCAGAATTCTCTCCATAGCCTTTAGCAGGAAAGAGTTTAGGCAAATTGGTCTGTAGGCCTTGGCCTGAGCATATCCCGCTCTTCCAGGCTTTGGAGCGAAGACAACCCTCGCCACAGACCAATTCCTTGGAACATGGCGCAGCGCCTAGCTCGCCCGAAAAGCCCCCGTGATAACCGGCCTGAGCACCTCCAAACCCTCCTTGAAGAGTAAGGGAGTGATCCCGTCCGGCCCCGGGGCCCTGTGCGTCTCGAACGATCTAATGGCCCAGTCCACCTTATCCTCATTAATGAGTCTCCTCGAGCAGTTCCAGTCCGCTCTACGCGGACTTGCCCTAGTGTACAGGGAGGGATCACTTCCTCCCTCTATCTCGCAATCCGGGAAGTGACATCTCAGGAGTACTTCCTGAGTCTCCCTTCCGGACTGCGTATACGAGCCATCTGGTTTTTCCAGAGAGCCCACCATATTGGTATGTTCAGCCCTCAGGATCTTCTGGAGTCTAGCCGTTTCAGAGCACTCTTCCACTCTTTCACAGTACTTTCTCCAGGAATCCCGCTTGGCTTTCCGAATTGCTGAGTTATACTCAGTAAGTTTTTTGTGATAGGGTTCCCAGCAACCTTGATGTTTAGAGGCCTTGAACAGAGTTCTAACCTCCCTCTTCATTTTTGCTAGGTCCTTGTTCCACCACCTAACCGTGTCGTGTTTTTTCCTTTGTGTGAGGGGGCAGTTGGCCTGAAAAGCACCCTGCACCGCAGCCTGCAGCTGCACCGATACTTCTTCCAACTCCTCTATCCCCCTCACTTCAGGCACTATATCCTGAACAGCCTGCCCCAAGTCTTCCCTGTACTTATCCCAGTTCGTCCTTTTGGGGTTTCTGAACCAGATGACACTCTTCTGCTTCCACCTCATCTCGAATTGAATGTGCTGGTGATCTGCCAATGATGGCTCCACCGAGACCCTCCAACCCTTGATGAGTTGGGCAGTTCGTTCAGTGCAGACTGTGATGTCAATGACCTCCCTCCTCACTCTGTTGATGAAGGTCGGTTTGTTACCTACATTAACTATATCTAAATTAAAACTAGACAAATAGTCAAATAATAGAGACTTACCTCTTGCATTGCAGTTGGAGCTGCCCCATGCAAGGTGATGCGCATTGGAATCCACTCCAAGGACTAGGTGTTCACCTTTCCTCTTCGCTTCTCCCACAATGCGTGTAAACTCGTAAGTTGGAGGTGGATTGGCCGAGTCGAACGGGAAGTATGCAGAGCCTATGGTAATTTCTCCACACACCTCCTGGTCCTCCAATCTCACCTTAGCTGCCACCAGATCCCTGGAACAGAACTCATTTAGCAAAAAGACACTTAAATTCTTATTCACTAACATGCAGGTTCTGGGAGCGTCCGATGACGTATCGTACATCAGCCTGCCCCCAGAGTCTCCCAGCCCCAGAACCTTACCTTTCACCGCCCATGGCTCCTGGATCAGAACCACATCGATGCCTTCGGCCTTGAATCTGCTGGCTAGGTTAAGGCTGGCCGCCTTTTTATGCTGAAGATTGGCCTGGACCACCTTCAGCACCTTCATTGGCTGCACCATCCCTAGTTTTTTTACCAATGATCTGGAACTGGATCTGCCCAAGCCCGAGCCTAACCCTGAGGTTTCTCCTCTTGAGCATTTCCAAATCCTTCTCATTGAGTCCAAGAACCACTGTTCTCCCCTGAGGGCCAGTGGTTCTAGCATTGATGATCCTCCAATCTTTTGTCAAGATCGAGAGATCATGTTGCTGGATCCTGGACAGTACGTCCTCCACCTTCATCTTGTCGAATGGGGGCGGAAACCTGGTGATAACCTTGGTAATGTTAATCACCTTTTTCGCGTCCACCACCTCCAAGATGTTCCCTTTCCAGGGATTGCATATGTCTACAGCCTGCTCTAGCCACCCCTTGGTTTCTAGATTGCAGCACTGCAGTATCATAGCACCGCTTTCCAGCCTAGGCGACTAATTGAATCCTGGTAGACATACATCTGAGAGGGGCCTCATCTGCGCAATGAGAGCAGACGAGAGCTCCAGGATGTCCTCCTCAGTGAGTGACCTTTCCGGAAAGTCCTTAGGCACCACCGCAACCCCGAAAGAAGTTAGCCTATCTGCATATGAGATTTCCAACCCCCTCCTGGGTCTCTTTGGTGCCTGGTTGACTCCAGAGCTTGAAGGACTGCTGATATCGGACCTTTGCTTTTTTGGCGTTCCTACATCAACAGCCGCTTCCCTGCTCATCGGAGTAGCTTTCGGGTGTTCCACCCAAGTGCCCGCAGCCTTCTTCTCCTCCTTCCGGCGCCTCTTCTTCTCACGATAGAAGGCGGCGCCTTTCTTGGCTGTGTTACCAACGTGCATCCGGTTGATCCTGGATGCCGTTTAACTCAGATCTGCATCTGATGTGCTTGCCTCAGAGGGCGGTACAGTGGATCGACTTTCTGCCGTAGCAGACCTGTCGCCGCTGTCCCTTGAGGAAGTGGTAGCCTGCTCAACTGGAGCTTCAACCATCTCTTGACCTGCCATGTTTCTGGCCTGACCCATTGGGACTTCCAGTGGCATTTCTACATCGTCAAGGCGCAGACTGAGGACATTCTCAACTGGAGATTCCCTCTCTGCACCTGACCGCCTGTTCACTTCTGGTCTATTTTGATTGTCCATGAAGTTGTGTATTGGGCTTTTGCCCCATCTAGGGTCCTGAGCAACGTTCTCACCATCCTCGGTGAGGCATTCGCCAGACAAAGTCCTCCCGCGACTCAGGCTCTCCGTAGCCCAGCCACTGCCCCTCGGCTGTCTATCCAGAGGACCTTCCCAGAACCGACCATGGAAACTGGGTTGTTCCTCCTTCAATAAGCCTACTCACAGCAACTGCACTTGCCCCACTACGCATTCGCATAGTGAGAACCCCTGATCTGGGCTTGCCAGACCCGATCCCGGCTCACCCAAGCCTCCAGAGCGCAAAGTGATGTGTTGGATCCAACCCTCCACAAAGAGCCTTCACCTCAATCACCAGCCACCCCTTCATCAAGGGTCACCGTATCGCCCAAGCAGGGTATACCTGGGCGCCCCACTTTCCCAGCAGGGGGGAGGAACCCCCTATCCAGGCCTATGTATGTCCTGCACTGGTCGCACTTCCCTATCATCTCTGTGTAGGTACTTGCCTGGGACAGAGAGAGATTTAATTACCTCTACCCAGGCTGTGCGGCGTCGGTACATTAGCCTGCACTCTCCTAGTCAAGACTAGAAGAGTGCAGTTTCCAGGTGACACTGCGTGGAAGAGTACCGTCCGACTTCGACACCCATGACTTAACAACTCAAACTAATTCCAGTGCCTTTAACAAGGTCCAAGATGCAATATCTATAAGATCTGGTTGTTGAGTTCCAAATAATCCCCTTATCCTAAGTATAATATTTTCTTAGTCAAAGGGTGTCCATCGTACTTTTTACAATACATTGAATGTTCTGTGCCCTATCACTCCATCCATTATTGACCAATGCAACATATTTTTTCTTCATTAGGACCTTAGACTTTTTGATGATATTGTTTCTATCATAATATCACCCTCACAATAATTCAGGAGGAAGTGCAGATTAAGACTATTTTTAATTTGTTTTTTGTTTTGTCTTTGAGTGAATGGTGAATAATTAATAATGCTAGACAATTTGTAAACATGTGGTAATAATGTTCTGTATGTCGTGGGCATAGCCTTGAATTACCTACACAATATAATGTAGCGGTATCATAAATAAATGGATGTTTGTTGATTGCTTTAAGTAGGCGAATAACTGTTTAGTTTATTTAACAGTGCTAGAATATTTGCATGTGTTTTAACTGTCGATGTACACCCTTGTACATTGAGGTATTTTAAAACTGCGATTGGAATAATCTCTACACGCTCTGACGTGAGTTGAAATAATTACCTTGTTGGAGGGGGGGCTGTTGTTATAATATATTACAAAATGACAACTCGGTTAATTATCGTAATGTGGCCAAAACTTGTATATAGTTTTACCATATTTTTTAGCATTTATTAACAAATGCAAGTATATTTCTTTATACGGTTGGTATGTAAGGGTATCCTTATTAACACTTTGTGAAATTTTTTATGAAAAGATATTATTAAATATATTCCATATGTAAATAGGTAAATCGTGTTTGATTGAAATTAAATTTTTAATAACGGGATCAAGGTTAATTTTCCTTTTTTAACTGTAAATTTTAGATACTTGCGATTTGAAACCTATTTGTGATAAATCTTCACATTTAAAAATTTGAACGAAATCTATAGAACCGATTTTGAGACATTAAATATTTTTAAATGTTTACGGACAATTTTTAATTTTTATCTATATCTCCTGAACTTGGTACATTTTATGTAGTATCTAATAATTGTTTTTTTTTTGTTTTTTTGTTTTTTTTTTTAGATATTTCAGTAAAATATTTGAGAAACTCGGAGTTTTGAGTTTCGGTTTTATGGCAGCTACCCCTTAATTTTAAGTTAACAAAAAGTTAAATTTTACCTCGCGATGTAAAAACAAATTTAATTTTTCTCCAACATACGTATATGAACTCTTTCAAAATTGAAAAGAGGTCCACAATATATAAAGTTTTCAAAACGTGTTTTAAAAATCAGGATCGATGCTTATTTCACACTCCCAGTTCTTGGTATTTCTATAAGGGTTTATACGATAATGGAGTTAATTGTAAATAACCGTTCTTAGAAATCAAAAACAAAATTTGATCTCAGCAATTTTAAGTATGAATAAGTAGAAGATAAATCTGCTGTAAGTTGACACAACAATGCCAACTCTTTAAATCTGTTTGTGTTTTATACTTCCTCGCATGATTCGAAAGCTTTAAAAATCATGTGTTCAGCTTGGAGTTGTGAAGATGGTGAAACTGTATTTCAAATAAATGACGAAAAAAGATTGCACAAAGTTTTTCACACAATTTTATACAAAACTAAACCCACGATTAAAATTTGACTTATAATTTGTTATATGTCACTAGTTTGTAGCTTGTATCTAATTAACAATGACAATAATGTGATTAAAGATGGCTTTTGTCACTATTTGTGTTGACGTTTATTATTTAAGTCAAACCAAACAAAAACTATTGTTTACGGAAAATTACAGTTCAAAACTTAAGATCCGTGGATACCGATGTAAAAGTTCATGTCTCAATTGCTCTTGGTTATTTCAACCCAATGATGAGAAATAAGAAAGGGAAAGACCAAAACCAACTTATAAAATTAAAAACACGTACCCTGTTTTTGGAAAGCAGTAAAATAAACATCGACAGACGTTCGGCCCTTTGGTTTTTGACATTTATAATGAATTACAATTTGTTTGAAATCATTGAACATTTTGAGACATTCGAGTTTCCAATGTCCATTTTTCATTTTGACTAATACTTTTTTATCTAATATTACCGGTCAAAATTTAGTAACCAAAACCTTTTAAGAGACTACTTTGAGAAGAATATAATCAAAATCGTAAAATTCCGGATTTAAAAAATTGTAATTTTGTATATTTGTCTAATGTCACATAATCTCTATTTTAGAGATATATTTTTGAAACTTAGTTTAACTCATATCAGCCATAAAATAAATTTTCACACGCTATTTGATCAAAATTAATGCATCCATTCAGCCACGATTGAAGCCAGGTGGCAACAGATCGACGGCATTGCAAAAACTTTGCGTCAGGGAATATCAACACGAATAATTTTCTACAAATGTGGAAGTTAATTTTTTCCATCTATACATAAATTTCACTGTGTTTTCTAGAAAGCAAAATCGTCCTATTTCAAAATCTACCTTTACCATACTTTAAAAAAATTATGTTTTTTATTTAACAATATTTTATAATATAAAAGGTACACAATAATTAGTTAATAATTTCGTTTACATTTAATAATAACATTTACATATTCCACAATCTTTAAGAACGTACCAATAAATATAAAACTTTGTCTAATAATAAAAATGACAAATTTGAAACAAAGTACTTATTTCCAATAATCAAGCGGAAATTAAATCATCAATGATATGACATAAATCGAAGAACAAAATTGTTCAACATTATATCAAACTAATGAAGTTAAAATTATATCCCAAAAAAAACTGTTTTATTTTCTGATTAAGTGTCAATATCGTATATTATAAAAAGCCAAGGCTGAATATTTTTGTAAAAAAGTTGTAAAGATGGACAATTTCTAGATTTGTTGCAATAGTAGTAAAAGTAATTTGTTCAGTGGATGGTAGAAACCAATAAGACAACTAAATTAAATAACGGATTGAAATCATTCTGCTCCCTTTGTGTACGTTGCTTCAAGTATTCGAACATGCTAGGGAGGGGGGGTACACTCAACTAGGCCCTACCTCACTCACAAGGAGTATTGAGAGTTATCTGAGTGTGGCTTGGTACAACATACATAGCGTTGCTCTCACTCACGCTTCATTGAAGAAATAAAATGAAATATTTGTTTCGATGGAATCCCAGACTATTTATTGCTTTTATATTGTTCAAAATACCTAGATGGCATGAAAATCCCGCTGGGTGAATGATTACAAATTGGATATCAAACTGCGTGTCTAATTATAAATTTATTTCCATAACCAACGACATTTACTTTAAACAAAACATAATTCAACTTTCATTTATTACAATTGTAGTCGTAAACTAAATTTAATTTTTTTTTAGAATATTTCCGACTAGATTATTTCCTAGAATAATCGTTTGTTTAGGCTAAATTTATGTACGTTTTAAATTTAAAATGGGTTTTATTACAGAAGTCCGTGGATCATAAGTATCTACTTTGTAAGAATATATTGGCTAAATAAGTTTGCAACGTATTAACGAATACGTGTTTTAATTTAATTCTTTTTATTTACTTTTATTACTTATTTAAATATTCAAATGTATTATTTTATACAAGTAATGCTAGGTAATATTTAAAAAAAATCGTGGGACATTTATTTTTACATGCTTTTCTTTATATATCTCGATAAAATTGTTATATTTTGATATTTAAGTTATATTATTATTTACTTGTTACATTCAATATACTTCGATTTATTTTCAATACATTTCTTTATATTTCGATAATTTTAAAAATATTTTGACTTACTCGTTATGTTTTGATGAATTCAAATGTACTTTGTTATACTATCGATATATTTTAATACATTTCGATGTATTTAGATAAAAAAAGAAAAAGGATGAGCTTTAAAAACCATATTAAAATAATATATTAACTTATTAGATGTTAGAATAATTATTGGTACGAACGATTGTGAGAAAAATGAATTCGAGTTTAGAAAAAAATAGTTTTCAATTCAGACAATTTATATGAAATTTATGTTACATACATTAAGTATGAAAACATATTGAAACTGTATAGTAATCAATTATATTTTTGTTTTCTGACGAGAAGGGCACGATTTCCAACCTAGGTCTGTTTATGACAAATAATTCTAATCTTCTAAATTATTTTGATGGTTAAATTTATTTAATTAATTACTTATAAATGTTGGTTGGAAAACTATGTTTGCAAAGCATATTAGTTTCAGCCAACAGAAATGTCGTACAATGACAATTTAGTCACTCAACAAGTTGCACACAGACAGAAAAAAAGCGGCTTGTAATGACTGACTATGAAAAAAATTCAATGATTTCTTCACTTCTACTAAACGAACCCAAACCTAAATGTTGACTTATTTTGAGTAGAAGTTGAGTATGAGTGGTGATTATGAATATGATACAATCTTAGACATTTATTATTTTTAAATTATTGAATTGTCCTCTGCTTTGTTTTCGGACCTGGGATGAGCGAGGCCTGCTTTTTTATTTTCAGCTCGTATTTACTATATTTAAAGAAATAAATATTTTTAAGCTTACAATCAGTCTATATATAGACTTACTTATCGGAATACTACATAACATAAATATTTTTACTTCTTTCTAATTAAACAAAATATTTCGGAAATCCTCTACCCGTTATAATTAAATATATCTCATGGTGTATTTACCCCTAGGGATATTCTTCCTACAAAATTAATATTTTTTCGTTACTAATTTACGCTCCTCATACTTAATCAAAACCATTGAATTAATGATTACTTTAAACAGAATTATTACGTCTATCTAATGTATTAAATACCACCTGAACAAATAATATATATTTTATTTTATTTATCTAACTTTGTTATTGAGACCTTAAACACAAACCTATGAACGATATGGCGATTTAACAGTTTCCATCTCTCCTAATACTGCTTTGGCCATGAAACTTAATCCTTACTGCAGTGTTTTTGTCATGTTTCATGTAATGAATAAAGCGACAGGATAAACAAGCTGTGAATTGGACGAACAGTTTAACAATGTTTACAAAATAAACACGCCCAGCCAATACTAACTTATATATATATATATATATATATATATATATATATATACTTATAGCGTTCATAAAATTCCGCCCCTGCTAATACTGAGAAAAACTGACATCTGAGCTTCGCAAAAGTATAATCATCAATCAACATAGCCATTAGTATAGAATTAGAGCGGTAAATGATGACCCCAAACGGCAATCTTTTATAGGTCACTAAAGCACAGACAGTTAGCAAATTTTGGTTCTTGTATAGTGAATTAAGAAATTGGCTCCGGGCATTGTGTACCTAAGTACAAGTTTCGTACAGTTCATGTGAAAAAAAAACTTTCCGTTCACATAATTTCTCTTTCTTCATTAGTTTTTTAAATATTCTAAAAAGTAGAAAACAACTCCAGTAGGAAAATTCAGTTCCTGATTGCACTAACAAGGCCTGTATGTATTACATTTACAAAATTTAATTAATTTTGAGTGATCTATTTTCCACGTCTGTGTAAATTTGAAATAATTCATAATTTAAATTTTGAAGATAAATGAAAACATTGTAATTTGAAATAAGATTTATTCTTTTCAAGAACAAAATTGAATTTTAAATTGAATGAAATTTATGGAAACAACTAGTGCGCAAGTAAAACTCTCTGTGCAAAATATGTTGTTGAATCTTGTAATTTCCTGTCTAAGCATTTCTCAAAGCACATCTTCAATTTCAAAGATTTGATCTCTAATAAGTTCTATTGTTCATTTAGTTTTAATTCATTGTTCACTTTTGGTTTATTTTAATGGATATTTATTTTATTTTTTTAGTAATTTAAACGAAGAAGGAAAAGAAAATAACTAATTACAACACTTGTTTAAATTCATTGTTTAAAAAACATTTCTCTGTACAAATTCTGTTTTTACAGATTATTTTAACCAAATAATTTACCTTCTTAAAATTTTTAAACAGTTTCAACGATGGGGCGCAGCTCTAATAAATTTTGTTTTGTGGATCACATAACGCCAACAATTCTGAACTTCAAATAAGAAAATTACGAAAAGACTACAAATATTTAGCTGTAAAGCTGTAAAGATAGATTATACACTGGCTGAAATTGTATGAACTGGCACCTTGTTCATGTAATTTAAAACTAAGTATTCCAATCCCGATTCAATAATGTTTGTAAAAAAAATAATAAACTTGGGTGGTGCACGCATATGCAATTTTCGGCAATTGTGACCCTGAAGGGTCTCGAATTGGAAATGTTTTTATTTAATAATTCTGTATTGTTAATTTCATTTTTATTTTATCCTTTGTAATAATTTACTTTGTAATAATTACCTATCAAAATTTCATCAATAGGTAATTTTATGATTTTTTTTTTTTAACAAAAAGCTATGTAAATTATTTAATAATATATAAGAATATTAAGAATATTATATAATGGAAAAGTAAATATAAATTGTAACACAGTTTACGTCAATAACTTGTTGTTTTTTGAAAAAATAAAAACTTTAAAAATGTATCTTGTATCTACAGATAATTTATTTGTTATATTGTATCTTATACGCGTACAGAGTAACCTGAATTCGTATTACAGCACTCTGGCTGATAAGTTTTCGCTTTCAGTGTTTCTTAAAAGTTTTTTTTTTTTGTGTGGCAACACGAAAACAAGTTTTCGAACTACAGAATTTGTAACTACTGCTTTTCAATAAAATTTATATTTTAGCTGTATTTCTAAATACATATGCTTGTTTCTTATTTCATTTATTCTATTGTTCTAGTATTTTATATAGATACTTATATGTTGGTGAGTATTCATGAATTACAAATATTTGAGATGTACTGGTACAAGGTTGGATACAACTAAGCCACGGCAATAAGCCAGAAACAAAAATAAACCCCATTTCTAAAACTATCGATATATTCGTAAGAAAAGCAAGTAAAGATAAGTAAAGTTATCCATTTAATGTACAATCCCCAAACATTAAAATGTCAATACAGGAGTCAGATCATCGGATCCAGAAAACAAAACTCGACTGGTCAAAATCAGAAACGAACTGAACAGGGGCAGAGTTAATAAACATTGCAAAAAGATTAAATAACTTTCTTTCATACCCATTCACAAAACCAAATATTATTCGTTACCGTTTTCTGGTAATATTTCTATTCTCTTTATACGTGATGGGAAAATGTTTTTGAGAACTTTCTGTACATGTGAGGAAACTTTCTATATATGGGAAAACTTTCTGTACATGTGTGCACTTTCTGTATATATAAGAACATTCTGTATATATGAGACCTGTATATGTAAAAACTTTCTGTACATGTGAGAATAATCTATATATGAGAGAACTTTCTGTACATGTAAGAGAATTTTCTATACATATGAAAACTTTCTGTACATATGAAAACTTTATGTATATATGAAAACTTTCTGTACATATGAGAGAACTTTCTATACATGTGAGAACTTTCTGCATATGTGAGAACTTTCTGTACGTGTGAAAAAGTACAAATGAATTTAGTAAAGTTTGTGAACGTTTAGTTTACTATTTATTTTTAAAAAAGTCTCTTTTCTTTTTAACCTCTCGTTAAACTTGAAGGAAAATTAAATAATAAAGATAATTACTAATAATTTTGAATATTCTATGACAATACCTAATAAAGAAAACCAGTTGGGTGATTGCTACTCTTAACTCGTCTTTCCCAAATATGAGAATAACTAAATAAAAGAGAAAGTCACTTTACTAGAGCTAGCGACACCTGTTCCCGCGCAAAGCGCAGAAACGCAATTTAAACATCAGTTTCCGTTGCGATTGCTTCTTGTGCTCGAGGGCCATGTCTTGAGCAATTATCATTCAGCCACTCTAAACGCTTTTTGCTTTATTTGACACTAACAGATCACTCTTAACCTTTCACAGCAAGGAAGTAATTTAATCACTTTCGCTTCTTCGACGTTTTCGTCTAATTAATCAAACTAAAGTGGTCCATTACTCTCAGACAATCAGCTACAGGTTGAATTTCAAATTAATTTGTTTCTTTTTAAAATTTATTTATTACTTCCCTTTATTACAAGGCCCAGCTAACACTGATTTGTCCATTTTACTGTAGATAATTCAATAGAAATTTTTGTGTACACTATATTATGTTAACAACTTTTGAACTATTCTAGTAATTTATATAATACATTAAAAAAACTAAACAACAAACTCACATGCATACAAGAACACACATGTACCGAAATCCTCTTAGTAAAATAAATAAATAAATAAACTACTTACATGTTAATAGAGACACACATGTCTACATATACATCACATGTCACGTGTGCTTACATGTCTATATTAGAGAGAGAGAGAGAGAGAGAGAGAGAGAGAGAGAGAGAGAGAGAGAGAGAGAGAGAGAGAGAGAGAGAGAGAGAGAGAGAGAGAGAGAGAGAGAGAGAGAGAGAGAGAGAGAGAGAGAGAGAGAGAGAGAGAGAGAGAGAGAGAGAGAGAGAGAGAGAGAGAGAGAGAGAGAGAGAGAGAGAGAGAGAGAGAGAGAGAGAGAGAGAGAGAGAGAGAGAGAGAGAGAGAGAGAGAGAGAGAGAGAGGGGGGGATATTTACTTCATGTTTTATTATATCGTTAATACTTTTTGATTTTGTATATAAGTACGATTTGTAATGTATATCTGTTGGTGAAAATACTTCTATTAACATGTAAGCAGTTTATTTATTTTACTAAGCGGATTTTGGTATATATATGATTTTGATTGTGAATGGGTATGTGAGAAATTTTGTGCAGTATTTTGCACCATTATTCATTTGTAGTGAAAGATTTTCATAACCGTATTAAGAACATACCCATAAGGGTATGAAAGTAATATCTTTAGTTCTTCCATCCCTCACTTGTAACCCTGTCTTTATATTTCTCTATTACTCTCCCCAGCTCTCACTTAACTCTTACTCTTCACAGCTCCCACTTTCTCTTTTATTCTTCCCAACTCTTTCTTACACTTACCAGATCTCTTTTTCTCATTTTCCCCAGATCTATCTTTCTCACTTTTCCAGATAGAGCGAATATAAAAATTTTAAAAAATTGGAAACTTTATAATTGATTAATATTGATTAACTAACGTATTGTTTTGCCAAGATCTAAATTGGTAGTCGAAAGAAGTTTTAAAATAGAACTTTGTACCTCAAATGTTAACAAGCTTTGAAAGGTGTTTGATTACTAAATACGTAAGAGGATCTGGAATTCAAATAGAATTTTAAGAATATCTTCATAGTAGTAGCTCCATTTTAAAGCCTATTCAAAGTAAAAAACATTATTGCAAGTCAAACTCGATTTTCATTAGTTGATCCTATTCAAATGTCGGTTTATATTATGAAAATGACTATATCAATTTATTACTTACAAATCGGGTTTATACATTGACCAAGCAAATAAGTAATGAGCTAAATCGTTTAATAGTTTTAAAATATAAAGCTTCTTTTTTACTAAATAGGTTTGTAGTATTTAAACTAATATACATTAAATTATATTCTCATGTCTCAAAGTTGTACCATAAAATATAATAACGTGGAGGTATCCTTATTCAAAATGTCAGTTTATATTGTGAAAATGACGTGAAAATTGTGTTAATTGGTGAATTTCCAGTTTAGGTGTTGTATAGAACACAACCGTTTTTTCCTAATAAAGAAATTCTTTCAATTCACGTCGTCCCTGGGTGCCGAAATTATGTTTTATTTTTTCTACGTATAATATTTTTTCTGCTATTGTATTTGTTCCAGAATCATTTTGCAATTGTTTTAATCATTTTACAGTGTAGTCGTTTGTATTTTGATTTAGAAGCATTTTATTAAACAAGGAACAGAAAATTTGTGGTTACTTTATTACTTTTAAAAACAAATAAACCTAAAAGATAGCTTTGCGGAATAATTTATTTCCTCCCTTGCAGAATGGTGTTTTTGTATTATTTGAGAACATTTGTTATAAAACTAGATTTTCTTGCAGGCTAATTCAGCAGAATTTGAGCATTGGACTAAGAATCTTGGAAGACAAGTCCTAAAGGAATTGTCTCATCACATCGCAAAGGTTTTTAACCCATCACCGTTTCCGTAAAACCGTAGTTTGTTCGAGTTCCCGGAGTGTAATAACTTTGTGTTTTAGATTTATATTTTTAAGGGTTTTTTGACTACTTTTATTTGATCGTTTCATATGGTGAAACACTTTAATGTTTCAACAAATTAAATTTCAGATGTGTTGCCGAGTAAGATGTCTTCATAACTTTCATTGTTTATTCTAGAGACAAAGTAGGTCGTCACATATATATCCGATGACAATATTAGTAACGCGTAGTCCTTTGTTTGCTGTTGTTGAATTTGAATAGCAGTTTGAATCGTGTGTGGAAAGTCAAACTTGGTTGATTGTATATTTGTCTATCTGTTGAAGGAAAGAGGGGTTACTTCATCATGATTTTTTTCTAGGAGTGCAATTGTTTAAAAATATTTGTTATTTCTTTGGTTATGTAAAATCCTACACTTATAATCAAAATTATTTTATTCACCCTCACAATTTTGTTATTAGAGATTGGTTGAATGATTCACTTTATTTTTAAGAACGAGTTAAGACCATCAGGTTCTCTGTCAATATAAATACATGCATTTAATATCAACATATAAAATACTACGTAAAAAATACATATAAAATATACTTAAAAATAATATACAAAAATAAAATTATTCTTATCCAGTTGAGTATAAAGAAAACTGAAACATATTTAAAAAGAAACAATACAAATGTAAATAAAAGATAACATACATTGAATAAATTAAATTAAAATCATTATAAAAATAAGATAAACTAAGAAACAATATGATGGACATGAATAAATTATAAAAATAAATAAATTATTAGGGGCCTATATATATTTTCAGTGAAGGAGAGTAAGAATATTACAAGTATTCATTTTTCACGATTACTTCTAGAAATACACTCTTTGATAACGTTAACACTTATTATATCTTTGATTTTATAAAATCTGACATTTATAATTTACATTATTTTATCCATTCTCACAATTTTATTATTACGGAGGGGGTTCAACATTGTACTTTTTTCATGATTCTACTATTTTGTGATTACTTTAATAATACTTATTATATCTTTTGTTTTATAAAATATTAAATTTATAATTTACATTATTTTATTCATCCTCACAATTTTATTATTATGAATTAGAGTCATAATAATAAAACATAATTATTTTTACCAACATAATGGATATTAATTTCTATTTATGTGTTATATGTGTTATGGTTATTTTTTAATAAATGTATAACTTATATGAAACATCTAAATTTTCGATGAATCGTTTATCCTCTTCTTCTAAACGGTTTATGCTTTATAAGACGGTTTTATTTTTATTTAGTAAACGAAAATATTACTTTTACCTATCTTCATTGTGTATTATTATTGAAACTAGAAGATAAAAAAGTACCAACATATCAACGAAAATTACATTTCTGATGTAAGAAAAACTGAACCTTGATTGACACCACTGAAAACTTGATTCAATCTACACCATTGTTAACTAAAGAAATTATTGGACAGAAATTCTCTCTTTAATGAATATTGTAAGGTAAAACCACTTAAAAATTTACGCCGTTTTTCGTATTAAGTTTGTTGGTTTTGTTTTTATTACAAAAGTCTTACTTAATGTTCTTAAGACTAATAGATACGGAAAACTACCATAAGCAAGCTACACAAATAAGGAGTTATCGGAAGCTTGAATCTCGTGTAAACACACCTTTCAGACTATTTAACTATTATATCGCCTTTTTGTACTAATTAAAATTTGTCATAGCCTACTCAAATTATTTTCAGATTAGGAATCACCAATTCCTTTTTCCCACCAGGTCTTTTGTGTAACAATCCACCAGGTCTTGTATAGTAATCCCTTTTTCTATATACTAGTTCATTTTTTTTTTTAACAGGCGACAGTATGTTTAATCATTAACTAAAAGTAATGAAAATAAAACTGACAGACTGTCCTAGATCCAAGAGAGAACGAACAACATACAAACAAATGACTACGCCTCTTATAAGGCATTCTAATTATGGTGTTTACATTTATTTTTGTAGTCATGCTGCATGAAGGCGCATTAAGCCAAATGCCATATTGCAGAATGTCGTGTTGCTAACTTAACTTCACAGAAAGTGGTGTAAAGGTCAGGTCTACTTTCACTCACTTGTACTGTTACTCTTGAATGACCTCCAAAATACGCGCTTAAACAATGTTGCCACACAGACACTCGGACCGTGTAGTATGTCCTGTTGCCTAAGACCCATATTATACATATATGTTTGTGAGTGCACACACGTGTTTATGTAAGCGTGATTGTGACAGAATTAGTATCGTAATTATTTGTTCCCGATAATTCCATTCCACATCTCACACGTTGTCATTTCTGGATAGAAAACTTTAAACTATGCTGTTTTTCGATAAAAAATTAAAAAACAAGTTTGTGGACATTGCATACGTGTGTTGTAAACAATTGTTTGTTATTTATTGTTCTCAAAGCGATGCTATATAATATCTAGTTTTAACTTCACCATATGACATTTCGTCTCATCTGTGAGTTTGTTTATGAATTTGTTACACAGTTACGGTCAATCACGTTTACCAATAGTTATTCAATTTTGGAATAAGACCGTATGATGTATGTACAAGGTGAACGGTGAACACTTATGATGACGGTTACTGCATGATGACAAGGTATAGACACCGGTGATTTGACTAGGAATAAAACGTTCGCTCCAAATTTCAATAGGATGGTGTAAACGAAGCTTATTAAACTGTTGTAAAAAACTTCAAGAGAAAAATGAAATTTGAATAATTTCCTAAACTTGCTCACAAGATGTTTTTTCTTTACCAAAAATTCAAAACATTTCTCAGTCTAAGTTTGTATGAATTAAAATCTTTAAAAAATATTAAATAAATTATTATTTAAATAGTAGTTACTTTTGTGTTTGTTCTCTGAGATTTCCCCTAAAACGTTTATAGGCTATATAGACCAATATGAATTAGAATAAAATATACATAGAGTAATCAGATTGTTTACACTACCATCAAATTGAGCTACGAGTCACCGAGGCCAACCAGTAGTGGAGTAAATTTTAGTTTCAGTTAAGATAGTTGGCATATATGGTTTATAGATGGCATATTTCATATAGATGGGTTCAGAATAACATTTACTACCAATAAATGGCAATTTAAAAATCACAGTCACCCAAAAGTATTCAGTTTGTTTTTTAAAAGCTTTTATTTTTTCCCTGAGAGTGTTTTTTTTGTCATGTTTACAGTACCTGTGGTTACTTCTCCGTCTATGACTATTGTTGCACGAATGTAGTAGACATAATGGCTTTATAAAAACAATTTAGCATACGTAATAAAAAGTCCAAGGCACGAGATCTACTGTTCACTTTACTAGTAGTTGATAGCCATAATTTCTTTAGTAATATTCGTTTGTTTCTAAAACACCATGTTTAGAAAAAGTTCGCCCTTTGTGAAGCAGGATGGACGTGCTAATACGTATGTTAAACAGAAGGTTATTAACAATATGAATTATTACCAAAAATTAATTTCAGTATTATTGTTTTGTAATTAATTAAAATACTGTGATAGGTGGGATTTAATTGAAAAAATCATGAAACGATTTGGCCTATAGGCCTAATAATTAATTGGTGGGCAAATGGATTCTCTCATTTTAAAAAACTGTTTTGAATTATGTTTTTCAAATAAGTTGTTTTATGTTTCAGGTTGGACGAGGAAAAGTTTCAGTTAATTAATGTAAGTAATTATCTCACTTTAATTATAACCTTTTACTATTCATACAGTAGCTATATTGAAACTTAGAACAACACAATGTAAAGCTAAAGTTTTAACTTAGGAACATCCAAAACGGTTATTGTTATTATCAGTACTGCCACGTTTACAAAATAATCAGTGGCGTACATTCATCAGTACACAAAACCTGATCCTAAACAAACAAAACACATGATTAGTTACGCTTTGTTTTATAACCAAGACAATTAATTACAAATTAAATTTACATATCACAAGAAAACGAGAAAGATGGAAAATTATGAAATTTCCGATATCTCAAAATCTGTTAAAAAGATTTTAACACTAGTTAAAAAGATTAACTGGTGAAAATCAAAGCTTAATGATTGTAACCATAGTACCAAATCGTATATAAAAGAAAATTATTTTGCAAATATTTGAAATGTGTAAAAATTGTACTTTGAAGACAGTTTTTTTTCAATCCATTTTGAGAAGGCAAGTTCTATTTGGGTCTGTAGGAGTGATGTTTGGTTTAAACTTAATTGATAAAGCCCATTTAAAAATATATATATTCGTGTAACTCGTATGGGAGAAGTTTTAAATTATTTAATGGCTTACAAAAACACTGACATACCGAATTTGTAACTTTTATAGGCTGAGGGACTCTAAAACTGTATTCCACAAATACTCAAAATCGATTATATTTCTTAATTCTTATATTTTGTTCTATATGTTATAAAAAATCGTGATAATATATTTATTTTTAAAGTTGACTAAAACTGCTTTTCAATCAATACTTTATTAATTTGGGTAAATTCTTACTTCCAAATATGGTGAAAGCACTTACAAGTATATTTTCAGCTTTTTATAATTTTTTTTTACTTGCCTGAATAGACGTAAACTTATCATGTTACAGCTGTTTTGCATTTCTGTCAGACATCATCAGAACAAACCCTTTTTATTGCATTAACAATTTGTCAAACAATACAAACTTAAATACACATAAAAACACACATTATTATAAGGTAAACATTTTTTTTTTAATAAGTTAATTTGTCATGTTTGTAGCACTAAGCACTAACATTAATTTGTCTATTTCGTCCAACCTAGGTGAAACAGCTCCCCAGGAAAACGTTTACACTCAAGATTGCTCAAACAAGTAAATAAAAATATATGAATATTATATTGAACAATCGGGTAGGCTAATACTACAATAATATGATATGTTCAACGTTTTCATAAAGTTAGTTCCTTATTATAGATATTTAAATTAGAAAAAAACATTCATTAATAATAATTATTTACATTCCATCTACTATATGTACAAACTAGATATCGGTTTGAAGTTTTGTATAATATTCAGGATGGTAGAAAACTATAAGAAAGCCTTGATTACTTTTGAACGTTTAACAGAACGTCAAAAATTGCGGTACAACTATTGTTACGTTTTTTGGTATACACACCAATGTCTCCACCTCAAAGTTAGTCCACTGGGGATGTAAGTCACATTTTTTGGATTATAAACGATGCAAAAACATTGCACAAACCTTGCATCAATAATGCTCGTTTGGTAGTTGTCGGTGAATCTTTCTTGGACAATTTGTTGGTAATGAACCATGGACACACATGGTTAAACAAATTCCTTAAACAAATATATATATATATATATATAGATAAATAGGGTTTAAACCGGCTTTGCTTCTGCTATAAACACGTCCTCAGCGTAAATCATATATGATTAAAATCAAACTTTTAATGACGACGATCAGAGTTTAAACATTTCTAAAGATAACGAACTTCATAAAAAAGTAAATTTAAAGATTACACTTGTAATACTTTTCACAAATATGCAGAAGTTTTTAGTATTTATTTTCTGTCGTAAAACCAAAACCAAGCTTCTAATCAAAATTCTAAAAACCATGGAATTAATTTTTTTCTTTTCTTTTGGTAGGTTCAGGATAAACTTTCACGTAGAAATTATAATTTTACGAATTTCTCACCAGATTGACTACCTTTAACTAATGATTTTTTAAACTAATTTTTTTTTTAACTAATTCTATTTTATACCTTAATTTTTTTCTATTTTCTATTTTTTTTTTTTTTTTTAAATCTTGGGGAGAAAATCTTGAATTTCAACAACTTTTGAGATACAATATCTACTAACGGTTGCATATTTTAAAAAAGTATGAAGAGCAAAACTATCTTAAATTGTGTATTATATGGAATTAATTAATAGGTTTGTCTGAAAATATAGATCTCTGGTAACTCCATTTTGGGCTAGGGAAAATTGGGATGTATACATAACGTATCCCTTTGCATCTTAATTCTGTTTCTTACACTAAATTAATTTTAAAAAGAGTATGGTTTTTATTCCGGTCAGTATACGAGAACGAGGCCATGCATAGTTATAAAAATAAAAGAAAAAATATTTATAAATGATAAAAATATTCTAAATAATAAAATCTGAGAGATTTTTTAAATTTGTGAATGTGTCTTTAAGAATTACGTTTTTCAATATTAATAAACCAGTAAAACTAAACTTTGGTTTAGTAAAAACTTAGTAAAAACTTTACTTTGGTTCAGTAAAAACTAAACCAGACAAAGCAAATTGTTATGCAACATTTTTAGTTGTAGAACCCAAAATTTACTATTCGAAAATCAGTGACGAGCATATTGTAGCTATAATACAAATAATCGTCTGTTTCAATAATCTTTAGTTTTTTTCTGGTGAAGATTGAAAATCTATTTTTTTTTTAATAAATATTTATTATATTTCACATCTTTTTTTTATGTTTATATATGTTTTATATTAATCTGTAAATATTTATGAAGTATCTAAATACTATAAACCAAATTTAACGTTGTTTTCAGTCTCTTTAATCAGTTTTAAAATGGGTTGTCGTGATTTTCTGCCAATTGTATTCTATAAATGATATTACAAGATTTAATTAAAACTGAACTTTTTACGTTATATACAACTCTATTGCATTTAACGAGAAATTAGTTTCTTCTCATAACAGAATAGGGTGAACTCAATAGTTTTTCGCGAGGTTATATTTCAGTATGTGTAGTTATTATTAATAAAATATTTACTCTGAGAACACCATTAATATTTTCCTCCAATTACACTTTCAACAAAAAAATTTTACCTAAACTGACGAAGAAACTCCGGCATTAAAATACGAGTGCAATGCAATAGCAGACGACACTTAACTGATTGCAATGTACAATGACCTTGATATTACAACAGGATTTCAGACCATAATTATAAAGTTTCTTCCGTACTATGCAACGGAAAATTACAGTTAGCAAATGCAGCATACAATGTTGATGACGGCAAGAGTTTTTTTGTGCTGTCAATTATTCCAAGAACTAGATATAAATTGCTATGTAATGAAACCCTTATGATGTCAACAAATTTCCTCTGTAGCTAAATATTTTGAAGTCGAATACTGAATTTTTTTTTTTTTTTTAGGAACTCGTTACACGCATAACGTTATCAGAAACTACTTTTACACTTCATTTTTGAGCTCGTGCTTGTTTCTCCTGTTATATACTGTCATTTGTGTTTGTATGAGTGATAGGATTCTACGTGTATTGAGTTATACATCTGTATTTGTTGCCTTCCTGTATATTTTGTATTTGAATTTACAACCGTTTTATTCATGGCCACTATCATCCACCAAAAGAGACGAATTAATATAAAACATAGCCGGAGCAAATGGCTACAATACTTCCATGGTGTACAAATTATTGGGAAAACATAAAAAACAATTAAGGAACTCAAATGATCTTCAGTCAAATGATCATTTTGATACGGCCGTTGAAAATTACACACAGACAAAACAGATAATGAGCAAGGATCATAATTTTAGCTTCAGTTCAACCAGTGCTTTGCGAGACCCGTCTTGATGTTTATATGTTATGATTCGAGATTCAATTGTTCTTTTAAGAAGTAGAAACTCACTCTTGAACAATTTTTCTTTTTGTGTTTTTCAAAAATATCGTATTTCTGGTTTTTTTTGAAAGAGCATAAAATTTTGAGTAAAACACAACTATTTTCATTTTGAAAAGTAATAATGTTAGTGTATTTATTTAGTTTGAAACAAAATAGGGTACGGTACACAGACAGTCAAATGACATAGGTCATGATGTCGGTACGGAGGAATATGTTCTAGCTATTGTTCGGAACGATAAAGAAATCAATAGTAAACAAGTTGCTACTGAGGTCGTTGTACCACAGTGGATGGTTTTGGACATTTTACATAAAAAAATAATTTGATCCCTACCACTTTACCACTGTACAAGTCTTGAAAGTCACTGATTTTGTGCCCAGAGTTAAATTTTGCCTTTGATTTCTCAACAGCGATATTCAACAATATGACTTTCAAATGAAAATCCTGTGGACTGATGTCATCGTTTTTTTTTTTTTTTTTTTTTTTTAATATTTTGGCTGGTGTTGTAGGGAATAAAGTAATAGGTCTTCATTTTTTGAAGAAAAGTTAAATGGAGAAAACTATTATTTGTAAATGGGTCTTCTAGGTGGTCTTGACCCATTCAAAGAGACAGCATCATTTTCCAGCCGGATGGCCCTCATCCGCACATTAGTAATGAGGTACGTCAATGGTCTACTTGAACTATCCAACGTTGATATCTATGGGGCGCGGGGGTGGGGATCTTGAAACAGGAAGTTTACTCCACAGCCAGCTGTAAATTTCGAAGGGGAATTTAGTAACAGAATATAAGATGCTGCACAAAAGTGAAGAAAGATATTGTCATTCAAAGTGACAATTAGAGCGTTGCAGAACGACAATTCCAAAATTGGTTAAATAACCTGCTAGTTTCTCATATGGGTTTCGGAATGACGACTGAACATAGAGTTGCAAAACATACAAATATTTTAAATATAAATTCATAAAATGATTGTAACATATGATTTCCTTTACCCAACAAACAAAACCGCTGTTTGCGATACATTTATTTGAACAAACGCACGCTTAATTGTTAACCCATTGAATTGCGACTGAAGGAAATCAATTTAATTAACGGTGTAGCAACCACTCAGCTGTAAAGAGGATATTGCGAATAACATCATCTTTTGTATATCAGTATTGTTAATTAAATTTTCTCTATCCATAATTTTTATTCTTTCCAAACATAAATTACTTAAAATAAATTATGTTTAATCTTTTACACTGTTGATTTCGTGATTTGGTTAGTTTTAATTTTACTTATTGCATTAAAATTCGTAATTTAACGTATTGTCTGTTCTAAATTATGTCCATCCCACCGTCCAATTCTTAGCTTAGGTATCTTTTGACAGATTCTGATGAAATGTAGTTATAGTCCACTTTGCAATATCTGTAAAATATTTAAATATGTTTATTAAAAAAATCAACCAATAATATCAGTACTTTTTCATAGAATGAACCCGTTAAATTTTGATTTTTATAAAATTTGTGTTTTACATTTCCTCAAATGTTGCTACTAAGTCCCTGTACAACACGCATGACACAATCCTCCAATACATCCAATTCGGGAATTATTAGTAAAATAATAAGTGTATAGCGCCGTCATAAAAAGACCTTACTTTCTAAATTGGCTCAATCCATTTGGATAAAGTGTGTATAGTTTATTAACACAATGTACTACATAAGTAAATGCAGGAGTAATTTATAAAGTAAAACCTATCCACCAAGATAGGATATCTCAATATCAGCCCAATCGATTTTGATTAAATTTGTATATAATGTGAAAGTTCAGTTTAGATTCTAAAACATTTTTCAAGCCACAGATAAAAGTTTATTGCTGCTTATTAGTAAAATTGGGGAGAAACATGTGTATCTATTTTTATTTATATGCAGCTGGCTTCGTAAATTGGTTTTCTCGTAAACGTTCACGTTTAATTTCATTAAAATGTTATTGATATTGTTTGTGTTATTTTATGATAATACAAACTTCTAAAAGCCTTCCATGTGGTTATTTTAAGTTTTGATCAACAAATTGTCGAATCATCAAATTTTGGGGAGATGATGACAAATAATTTGTATGTGTTTTAGTTTTGTGAATGAATGTCTAAAACGTTTATAGTTGTTTACGAATCTTTTATTAAGACTCAGTTTGACTGGTTTGGGTTTGGCCGATAATTATTTTTTAACCCTTAAATATTTTACGATATTTTAAATTATGATCTTTGTGTACCTTAGTGTATATAAGGACATTTTAGACCTTGGTGTACTCATGTTTCATATTTTTGAAATTTTTGCGTTTTACGTCATATAAAAAGCACCAAGATATAAACTAGATGTGTGAGAAATATATTCCTACTTGTTTTGTTTCTTTGTCAAATCTTCTGACAGTCAAATAATTATAATTGAATGATGCTTTTTGGGAGCTATATTGACAGCTGCAATCGTTCACACAATGTGAAAACATGTAACAATTGAGGTAATTCTGTATAAATATTAGTTTTGGAAGTGAAGTGGCTTTTAGTCGAAATAGAACGTGCTGGTGCATGAGTACACATATTGCCTACACAACGCCTGGTAAACTTTCAACATGCCACAGGGTGTCTTATAGAGAGGAATTATAACGGCATAGAGAGTATGGAAACGGCTTCATATGCAAATCTCTCGAACTCACTTATCTACTAGGTGAATTCAACTACAGGGTGTTCAAAAAAAAATTAAAAACATATTTTGTCGATTTTTTTAATGTAATGGTATTATTTTTTATTTATTGTATAACCCTTTAAAATACAAGCTAAAGGGTGGTTTTTGAATGTCCAATTTTGCCAAAGTTCATTTAGCATCAACATTTAGGCTAAATGGTACGTTAATTGTCAAGACTTGATGCTGTGATTTTAAAAAAATTAATAGTTAACTTTAAACGCCTATATCTAATTTATTTTTGAAGCTACGCCTAAAAATAAAAAATGTCTTAGACTTGTATTTTTTGGTTTATAAAACAAATTAAACTAAAACATTTAATTTGTTTTAATTTAAAAACTAAGAAAAATAAAATTTAAGTTCTACCTAGATATTGAAATGTAGAGTAGGCTATATACATTTAAACTCTAAAATATTAAAGGTATTTAAAATTAAACACAATAAAGGTAGATTTCCTAGAATAAGATAGAGTAAGCATTTTGTATTTCTTAGGTCTGTTAGCCACAAGTTAGCCAGTGTTCTTTTTACAGACGCTCAGGACAGTTCTCCATGTATATATATATATATATACTTTACGTCGTGTTTTCGTATAAATCTCTTTAAAAAACCAACTTTATTTAAATGAATTAAAATGTATTATAATACATGGAAAACTATGCACAAAGAGAACTGTCCGAGCGCCTCGCCTGTAAAAAGAACACTGGCTAACTTGTGGCTAACAGACCTAAGAAATACAAACTGCTTACTCTATCTTATTCTAGGAAATCTACCTTTATTGTGTTTAATTTAAAATACCTTTAATATTTTAGAGTTTAGTTCTAATTAGAGTTTATTCGCTCTAAAACTCAGTTGAATAAGAAGCAAAGTTGAAGTCTTTTAAGCGGCAGTTTAAATTGTACAGACAGACTGACGACACACGCATGAAAATATAAGGGGTTTACTTATGGATCTATAATAAAAAAAATAAATGGAAATACAATCAATCTTTTAATCGCTATTGAATTGTTTGTCTCACATCTCACAAAAACTACTTTTACATGTTATAAGCTACCCATTTCTCATTGTGTGATTAAATTAAGTTGTATTCCGCATACAAAAGACTATAATATATTATTTCGCACTGCAATTCAATTTCAAATCAATTTTTTTTTTCAGATTTGTAGGTCACGCTTGATCAAGCTGGGGGGGGCATAGTATCTGACACTTTAAATTTGGTCAGGCATCAACAATTTTTAATTAATACACCTCACGTAATATTTCAAAAAATTTCGTCTCTAATTAGTTTTTGTCCCTAACAACCCCAAAGTCAATTTTTGTTTGTTATAGCTATATTTTTTCTATGTAGGACAATACAAGTAATATAAATGCAAAGTTTGAAATATATAGGATTTATCATCTTGTCTGTGAAGACTAGTTGGGAGTTACGAATAGAAGACGGAGTAAAATTATAAGGGTCCTTGGTTTTATCTACGGATCCTAAAAATTATAAAGACTTGTATCCGTTTATCCAAACCAAAGTTTATCCGTATTTATAACAAAAGTTCTGTAATGAATCAAAAGTTTTAAACTGAACTATCTTCTATTTTTTTTTTTTTTTATTAACTTAGTTTTACGAAAGAAGTATAAATTTTACTAATGTCTTATTCCCATTGATTTTGTAAATATAATTATTTTCGTCCTCATTACAGGTAGCAAACAAATTTCTAAAGTATCCAGTCACCTTGTGTAAAAATTAATCGTTTTGACATAATTTTTAAAAGCAATCCTTTTACTCGTAACACAGTATCTTATGATTTGGGCACAGTTAATTTATAAAACATATCAAAGTTCCAAAGTTTCGAAAATCTTATTACTAGAACATTCGTATGTTTTAAAAGTGTTTCTTTTAAAGAGATGACAAAAATATTTTAAAACAATAATAATACAGTGAATTTTTTTAAACTTTAGAGTTAAGTACAAAAACTGTTCATCTAATATAGGTTTTTAAATCAGATCGCATAAACCGTCTCTTATCGTTTACGTGAATTTATTTTCATATCAAAATAATTTTTGTTAACAGTTTCAAAGGCTTGTATTATTAATACAAATCCAAGAGCCCATATTGAAATTGATTAAGCGAACCATTTAATCCAGGTTGAAGCTTCAAAACTGCACAGTCATCTGAATCGTGTTCTTGATGCCTCGATGCTGGTGAGAAATCACCTACTACAATATAAATAAGTATCTCCATCATAATTTTTATTGTACAACGAGCTATATCATTACAAAACCGTGCATATTTTTATTTTGTATATTACGTTATTGTATGGTAGAAGAGAATAATTTCACACCACAATGGCTTGTCGAAAAACGAGAACTAAACCTCTGTCCACACTTTGAAGACTTGGTCGAGATAGTGTACAATAATGTGAACCAATGTGGACCAATAATATCTGTTCACAATATGCAATATATTATATATAGTTAGTAATTAGCTGTTAATGGAAAAGATGTATTCGTATATTATAAGTTATGAAAAACCAGCTGGTGGAACCACTATAATGCTGGAGTGTATAAGGCTCCTATACAAAGAACCATATTTGCTGATTATTGTTCTCTTTTGTATATCTCCACCCAAAGGAAGCTCTCAAATTTTGTTTTGTTTTTTGGTCATAATATTAGATTTTACGATTTCCATCCTCAAAATTGTTTATGATTTCTCGTGTAGGATCTCGTGTCTATTTGATTTCTTACTAACTCTATTGCAACTGGGATACATATAGGGGAGTGGATTAATCCAATGCTTTTTATCTACTAATTAATCGTTTTCTAATGGCTAATTTTGGTTTTTTTCATTTATTCTACTGTACTATTTTAGTTTAGTTTTAAAGGAAAACCATGTGACACTTACTTAGCGATATATAAAAAAAATTGTGTATTAATTATCTAATATAAACGGTACAAAACATTACACAAACCTTCTCATACACTTATCCTCAAAACAAAACTATATTCGCTGACATTTTTCAAAAAATGTCTTTATACTACTACTGTACTTGTCATGTAATCATGGGAAGTCATAAAAAGCCACTTTCTTTATTTCTGTGTTTGGCGCAGCATTTCTTTGAGAGATATGTTGGTAATAACAGAATTTGTTGCACTTCTTATAACTGTTTTACAAAATAAAATAAAAATATATATTTGCAGAAATATTTATATATTTAAATACATCCTGAGTTTGCTTCGTTTGTGTCAAAACTCGTTCTAAGCATTCGTAATTTATTGAAAACGAGTTTTGAATTACTACGGTTAAGATTCATTTTGGTTTTTTGAAAATAAATCCAGAGACGTAGTTTTTTTTAATTGAAATTTGGCCACTGATTTGGATAATAATTAATCAACAATAGTTTAAAAAATCGGTATAGCTATTTTTTTTATAAATTTCATTTTTCGTATGACTGACTCACGTTTCGGTACTTAGGGGCTTCATTTTACAAAATGTAATCAAATCGTTGGGGACGATTTTGAGAAATTCGGATTTTTGTGTTTGGTCTTTAAAACAGCAACTTCCAAATTTTTATTATGGAAATAAAAATATTTGAAAGTTTTGATATTTTGTCAAAATATGCTCACATAGCAAATTTGATCAATGTCGTTCTACTTATGTGTACTTATGGCACAGATGACTGACAGATATCATTCTAAAAATCACAATTTTTGGGCTGTAGTGACTTCAAAAAATTTCTGTGTATAAATCGAAGTCTGTTTTTTGACCAATCCCATAACTTTAACTTTCTATGTAATATTAAAAAATATAGAGTTTATGGTAGGGGGTAATAAATAAAAAAGAAAGTAAAATTGTGTCCTATAATATCATAACATCAGCTGAAACTTGTCAAAATATATTATTATTATTATCATTCTTTACTATCTTTCTTTTCACTTATAAAAGATGGAATTTTCTAAAAACCTGTCAATACTACTTTAACAACAGTATATTATTGTCTGAACATCGACGCACTTTTATTCATATCAACTTGTTTATTGATTGAAACCTAAGTTATTCAATGATCGATGTGTTAGTTCAAACTCAAATTCAGTGAGTGACATTCGTAAAATATATTTCTAAGTCTCGCATGCTGATTGAATCTTTAAATCACTTATAAACTTGAGTGAGCACACTTCGATTAGCGAACAACTTTGAAACAACTTTGAAAGTATTTCAAGAATAATATATATCTCTACCCCTCCCTCCCTCTCTTCAATAATATTTGGTCCGTATATCATTGGTTTTAAAATAAATATCTGTTTTCAGTGCCCGTATTTGTCTACATCTTTTAACTGAATTTTGCCTTTCTGTCGTCTAACTTGTATCTTCTATAAAGGTATCAAATTATAATTTTTGCACGTTTGGGTCGAATTAATTGCATAATGTAATGAGTGTTTTATTTTTAAATATGTTATATCTTACATTTATTGTAATATAAAATTTAAAAAAGTATTATCTCGGTTTATCTCAAATAGACTAAAATTATTTGATATGCACGATCCAGTAAGAACATGTACGAACTGAACATGTCACCTAAGATGAAAACTTATTTCTGAATCCTAGGGGAGTATGTATTTTATACCGACAGACATATCTTTATATTATGGAACGTGTATTCCCTACGGCTGTATTCATCGCGTATATTAAATAAAACTATGAAACTTACCCCATACCAAACACTATCTAAGTAAATAAAGTAAATTATTAATGGTGATATATTACTGTCAATGTTTCTTTTTGCTAATGAAAATTTGCTTGAGAAAATTAAAATTATTGTGCAAAAATCTAATATTGTGTGATGTGTTGTTAGAATTTGTATATTTTATGTATTCAGGGTTTTATCTTTCTTTTTATCTAATACAACTTTAAAAGTTTTTTTTATTAACCTTTTTTTTCTGTTTTCATCTGTATATTTTTATTCGTGTTCATTTTTTTCTTTTGATGATCCCCCAAAACAGGTTTAGAATATCTAATTTTGCTTTATTTAACTACTAAAAGTTATTATATTTTATTATTATTTTATCAGTATTATTTAATTTGTGTAAGTTCATTGTGTATGTTGGATGTGTGAAGGTAAAATAAATCAAGTTAAATGAATTAAATAAAATAATATGTACCATTCGAAATTGTAATGTATATTTTTAAGTAATATAATATATAAAGTTAAATACTAGTTAAAAATTCTAAATCACTCAACAATACAACAAAATATTACTAATCAACATTGCGGACCTAGTGCGGCGACTCGATAGAGTTATGCCGTTTATACTGGTTTTAAAAAAATAATAAATATCAATAAAATGTAGCACTTTTACTGTGCTGCGTGGATTTAGAAGGTGTTGTATCACTGATAATGTCTTTATCAGAGAATAAACTGCTAGATAAGACTAGTATTAGTATACTGTTAATATTATTTTACAAAACTTAACATATTTTTATGTTATTTGAGGATATATATATATATATATTATGTTAATAACTAACTTTGGCATTTCTAATCATCCAGGGTTGACATAAATTGTGAATGGCAGTAAATTAAATTGAAAAGCAACAAATATTTCATAATTATAAACAAAGTTAAAAATAGTGAAGATGAGTAGAAAAGGTTTCTTACCTATCCAGTCATACAAGTTACTAACTTGTGACGGTCGATAAATTGTCCGCAAGATGTCGTTTGAAATATGTTAAACAAATTTTTAACCACCTTGTACATAAGGCAGGTATAGTTTATAAAAAATGTAAGCATTGCGTTGTTTGTTTTGTAATAATCAAAGAGTGGTTACTCCAATTTTTAATATATACCGTATTTGTGAATTAAATCCTAATTTGTTTAATAGATTAGTAACACAATGTTCCACGATAGGTTATGTAAATCTATAATAAAATGAAAACCAATAGAAAACTAGCTTATTAAGATTATTAATTATTCATCACTTTCAATTGTTTGAATAGTGTATTTAAATAGTTTTGTTTGCATTTGTGTTTTGGTCTGCATTGAAACCCCTAGGCAATTTGGAACTTAATAGAAAGAATATGTGAGATCAATTTTTCGTTTTACAAAATTTTGCGACAATCATAAAATTTCTTTAAGAGTTTACTTTGGGTAAAAATTCCCAGTTCGAATTTCATTGATAACTGTACTGAGTTAATTCTTTTCTGAAAAAAATTTGCGTGTCACCAATTTTTTTTAAAGTTTTTTTTTAATCACTTAATTAGTCCTTTACAAAAACTATGTAATATTACCAAACTTTCCAAGGTCATTAAAAAGGTTCCTTGTAAGAAGAAAGAAAAAAAAGAAAGGTTTTGTTTTTTGTTAACAACTCTCAGAATTTATATCAATGAACTCCAAGGATACTAACTTTTATTGTGTTAGTTTGTTGACTCGTTTCCTGCCAACAGTCAATAATATTACTCCTTTACAGCCGTAAGACACCTTTATCTAATCGTCAACGTTGTTAAAGTAAACAACATTGAACGTAAAATACATCATAATATTTCTTCCCTTGAAAATCATACACTGAAGCACAAATGGTGTATACCAGAGTTATTCAGATAACCTGTTTGAAAACAACGGCTGAAAAAACTTTCATACGGATTTAAAACTTTTAGATATGTCAATTTTTAGTTGTGTTTTTTTTTTTTTTTTTTTTTTTTCAAATTTGGGTTAGAGACTTAGGTTTAACTTTGAGAAACCGAACATGTGACATAACTTTTAACAGGTCCTGTCATCTGTAACTTAATTTTACGCCTCATGTATCTTTTACATTTGATCATATATCGATACATGAAAGCCAGTCTATTTAATTTTCTCAGTTATATGTAGTATAGAAAAGTTACGTCATGTATCAAAAAATGTATGTCGAGATTTTACGAATTTAACTGTTTTGAGGTCCTCCTAAGTCCAGAAGTGGTTTTTAGAATCGTGTGTGTTTTTTGTCTGTGCATTGCTCTACAGTCTAACAACGCGTGGGAAGATTTTGATAACATTTGGTATGTAGGAAATTTTCCCATATCTCAAAAAAAATGCATTTTTCGATAATTCAAAATTTGGATGTAGCTGCCGTAAGAAAGAACACAAAATTGCAATTTCCTCAAAATTATCTCTAATTCGAACAAAATAAAACTGTCGCCGTTCCTCCAAAAATACAGATTCGTGAGTTATATCAAATCTACAGTAAAATAAAATACGTAATTTCTTAAAATCGGCTCTACCGATTTCGTTCAAATTTTAGTAAAATATGAATATTAATAACACAAGCTTGTGTGCAAAATGGAAAGTAAAAAATATAACGGTTCAGAAATAATTAACAAAAAACTAAATTAACCTTAACTGCCGTCATTAGCTCGATTCAAAATTTCTATTTACATTGAGACCCCTATTTAAATATATAAATATTTTTCAAAGACTGCGTCCATGGTTCATTTTCACATTTTGACGGACAACTTCAGAACTGACATTTTTGGTACCAAATAGTTTTGGTTGTTTTTTATTTGGTTTTGGAGATGAGTGAATGTGAAAGTGTGTGCAACGTTTTGTACTGTTTATTTTGTTTTACACTAACGACAGAGGGCCGCCATTTGAAATAGTAAAAGATATTGGAAAAAAACTTTTACCAAATTGCTTCTCTTTATAAGATCTTTAAATACGATCTTATATTTACATTTGACAATTCTGAGAAACATACCCTCCTTAAAAGTACCATATAATTCTCCCTTAGAAAATTAATTGGGTATAATTTTAAACCAACTAGCTGCATTTTTCATGGTATATTTTTGAGATTAATGGTCTAAAGGAAAAACGACAGGTGGGAGAAGTATATACTGTATAAAAAGGCGTTCATAACATCTGGAAACTGTTTTCTTATTTATAATTAGTTTTCAATTTTGATTAAACTAATAGTATGTATTTATCTAGTTTTAAATGGTTAGTTTTAATTTAATATCGAGTTGATACTCTTATGGTCCTTTAAAAAATCCAAATAACCCATTATTAAAAATATTAACTGATTTTGATGTTTCTTAAATGTGTGTGTTTTTTGAATATGCTAAGTTTAAATTTTACATCAATTTGTATGTGACTTCCCTAATAATTCAAAATTAACGTTTTTTAAATATGCTAAGTTTAAATTTTAGATCAATTTGTATGTGACTTCCCTTACAATTCAAAATTAACCCAAATATTTAAAACTAAAATTGTATTGTCTGATTTTATTAAACCTGTAGTAATGTTAAATGAGTGAACAGAACTATAATGAAGTTTGTATGAGTGACAATGGTTGTGAATGTGTGACATTTGAAGATGACGACTTAATCATGGAAACATAAAGTATTTAAGTGGAAATATGTTGTTTTATTTCATTTGGTAATTAAAGTTACCTCAAGTCCTGCTTAATTTATGTGAATATAATATTTCTGTTTTTTTTTAATATATATATATATATATATATATATATATATATATATATATATATATATATATATATATAGAAGTGAGTTCGACCTTAACATAAGAAAATGAAAAGTTGTGTGCTGCCCACATAAACATGTTGTTTTTATTGTGAAATTTAATAGATTTTTATTATTTTCTTCTAATTGAAGGTTGGATTATACACATCATCTAAAAATTTTCATAAACTAGTGAACCGATATTGGTTTAAGTATATAACTAAATCTATTTTCTGGACTAGGGTGTTTGCTAGTTAAATAAACGCCAAATTTGCAATATCTACTGCAAGACCAAAAGAAGAAATTTTATTTTCTTAAGATCCATACTAATTATTTTTTAATTATAGCCAGTAATATTACACATAAAATTGGACAAGTCATTTTTCCAAACGTTAGGACTCGGATGTGGTGAGGTAAACGTTTTCCTTGCAGTTTCTGTTGCTTTCGATTAATTTTGGTTAAATGTAAAGATCGTTTAAAAATAAAATAATTCATGCATAATTATATGAAATATAATAATGAATGGGAGATCGATAATAAAACGTCGTCATTAAAAAATTGATTTCATGCAATGAGAAACCCAATGATATAATTGTAAACAAAAATTAGTTTATATTATGCTTGATAGTATAGGTGTGTTGGGTCATTCTTCCACATTGTCAGTATTGTTTAATAGATAATACAAACTTTATTATGAGATCTATATCCAGTCAATATTAATTAAAATTATTAATAACTCATAAATAAAGAATTGTCCGTGCAGACAAAGACGTCCAATTTGACAAATGTTCAAAGCCAATTTGATTTGGTTATAAAGTAAGAAGAATTATATACAAATAGTTGTGATTCTGGTCATTCATCACGGTGGGAGTTGAGAACAGCTGACTTTTACTTTAATAAAAAACAAAATAAAGATAACATCGATGAAGCTTTGTTTGTTTGATTCTTACCTAACTGATAAAGTCAAAACGTCCAGAACATTGGATTTATATATATAATTTTTTCCTCGCTGTTAAAGGCAGAACCTCTAGGTCAATGTCGACTTATAAAAAAAGAAAGAAAGAAAGGTCATAAAATAAAGACTCCTAGCCCTCGAATAATCTAATAGCATCAGGGTCAGAAAAGAACAAGAGTTGGTCAAGAGAGACCTGATATAAAAGATAAAAAAGAGGGATCTAACCCAGACTACATGAAACTTCTGTGGATCCAGCTAGGTTTCCTCGGAATTGCCAAGCCCGTACTCACCTAAAATGAGCCCCTGAGGGTTTTTAAGCAATTAGTCTAAACCAAGGATGTATTATTGTATTTATTATTATTGTTTTACTTTTGTTTTTAATCTATGGCGAAAACCCTTAAAGTGTTCAACGCCTTAAAAGAAAAATAAAGAAGAGCATACATTATCATCCCTTAGGTCTTGAATAATCTATCGTCAGGGTCACAAAATAATAAGAGTTGAGAAGGAAAGATCTAACTGAAGACTAGATGAAGAATGGTGAAGATCCAGCTAGTATAGGCTACGTTGGGATTGCAAGACTTGTACTCACTATGAGGGGTTTTTTATAGGGAATTTTTTTAAGTGACTTCTTCGTCATTTATATGCAGAGTGTCCAAAGGAACGAAACGGTTAATTAAATTTTTGAACATTAACATTATTAACTAAATTTAAAAAACATTAATAATTGTTCAACATTAAATTAGCAGAAACAGCCATTATTTTCTAAATAGTTGCATATTTTTAAAGTACCAGGAATCAAATGATCAAAATATGTGATTTTATATGGAATAATGTAATAAAAAATATAGATTTATGTTTGAAAATGTTTATTTGTATTCTCTGTCAAACCCATTTTCGGGCTTGCCAAATTGGCGTACATACAAAACGATAGTTCAATTTGACTTATAAGTGTAGTCCGAGTCTTGTACTGTTATTCCTTCAAAAGTTATTTAATCGTTCTGGAACTTTTTGGACACCCGGTACGTTTGCAATAAGTAATATAAAATATACGCAAAACCGTCTTGTGTTGAAATTGCCTTTTAATTTGATTTTTAACCGTGCAATGTTATTCATTTTCAATTCGTACTGAAATAAATTACACGTTTTATAAAAGCCAATATGTGCAAATTCATTCCATCAGACCTTCTGTTACGTATTCATACATGGACAGTTTCAATATGTAGAAAGAAAATATTGATTAACCGTGTGGAAACCCATTTTAACATACAAACTGTGTGTCTAAATGATTTGAATTTCAAAACTTTACATTTCAACAAAAAGTGTTTTTGTTAAGTTACTGTAAATGCATAATTTTTCTCAAATACCAAAACTGAAATAAACAAAATTAATAATAAATCACTCTCTCACCGAAATTCTAATTCGGACGTTGTCCGTCAAAAGTAAAAATAAACCGTAGGCGATCATTATATTGAAATTGCTTCTGACGATTTTTAACAATTTTGGTGAAGTATTAAAGATAAAACTAAACAACATAAATTCATAGGTTTTGTTATGAATATATCACACGTAAAATTAAATCACAGATCGCAACTAATTTGAACATCAGTAGCAGTCGTAGTTCGTTTTCATTATCATCGAATGACTTACTTTTTCCATACAATTTGAATGTTGGTTTTTTATATTAACTTTCATATTTTAACAGAATTTTATCATAATAATTTTAAAATACCATAGAAAATATTTTGAGGGTGTTTTTATAAAGCATATTAAGGTTAGGTTAGGTTAGGTTAGGTAACAACAACATGTAACTTAACAATATTCCAAATTACATGTTGTATTTAGAGTCAGGTTTGCAAAAAATAGTTGTATTCACTTTACAAATGCATTTTATTTATATTCTGCCAGTCTTGTCCATATCAGAACACGGACTTCCTTATATGGCACAGAAATAATAAAAAATATAATTTATCATTTCCGACAGTGGATATGGTTAGGAGAAAAACATCAGATCAATCTGTTGTCAGATTTACAAATGTTTGAAGCATTGACCGGAATTGATGGGGAGCAATAAAAAATGATAGCTTAAACATATGTTTACTGAGAGCAAGGCTAGCAAAATGCCATACTCTGTGCCGTAACCTTGACTTTGACCTAAGAGATAAATCATATTTTAAGGATGACTTCGATATGTCAACAATAGGGTGGATTATAAAAGCTAGATAGGAAGTAAATCATTTGAATTACAAACCCTGGATTGCAAACAGAAACTATCTTTGCTCTATGTGAAAATGAGACGGTGTTTCACTTTGTAGCTGTATGTCCCATACTTAAACAAATTCGCATAAAATGGTTTGCTAAAGCAATATTAAGTCTTTGAAATTATGTTTTAATCACTTTGTTATTTAGTTGGAGCATCATTAAATTCAGATGTTTAAGTTGAATAAAAGTGTTGTACTTAGAGATGAAAAGTATCGTTGTTAACAATTTTGATTATTATTTTTTTATTTATTTATTTTTTTTTTTAATTCTACCATTCATTTTTCTTTTCTTTTTTTATCGTTTCAGCTTTGTTTTGAAGGTAAACACAAAATGAACTATTTGTAGAACGTTTTAAGACCTGTAGGTAAAAAGTTAGTTACTCTGAACAAAATTATTATTATTTTTATCTGACGCCGTATTGATATCAACCTACCGCTTTTTATGACAATCGAACCAAAAGTGCGACTTTTAAAACGACGTTTAATCACACATAATCATACGCACTCACGCACGCACACAATACAAGGTACTTTATACATTTACACGAACATACAGTCAGTCAAATGACTCCTTTATGGTAGATCGGTTGACACTTCATACTCTTGAGTGCCGGCGCTTCCATAAGAGAGGAGAATTATCCTTCCGATACCATCAAAGTTAATGTGATACTTTAGGATAATGTTTTGCTTCCAGTAATTATTCTATTATTTCTGTTTCTGTTCAAAGTTCAACAACACATTGTTCAAGTTGAAGGAATAGAATATATATATATCAGAATAAAAGTTTTGGTTAATCTGTTTTTTAAACTAATATTGATAAAATATCCTTTTCTTGTACTTTCTGTGAATTGGAAATCATTTCAGGACCAAAACAATTATTCTCTAAGAAGATGTTCTATATAAAAAACACAAACGTACTTAGAGACTAAATGGATGAGATGATTTTATTGCAATTTGATACGGTTTTTTTTTTTTTTATGGAAATACAATACTGAAATATGACTATAATAATACCACAACATTTTCTAATATCTGCCATAATATTCTAAAATGGAATATAAAAAAATTAATTAAATTTGTCTCCCAAGAACCCAAATAAAACGAATCTCTCCCAAAAAAACCGAAACGTGAAACATCGATATTGAAAAATGAATCGAACGTCGTTAAATACATTGATGATGAAATGTGGAAATCAATATCTAAATACGAAGTAACATAACAAATAATTGGCAAAACTAAAATATAATTTCACCACCATCATTAAAGACTTGATTTCATACAAATAAAGAACATTACTTTAGTAAATACATAGTAGGAAATTTACTTTAATGGTGCTCAGATCTCTGTATCGTGTTTTTGGTGATTTGAGACCATTTGAATTCCTAGATGCCACTTTCTATCTGTCCAAATATGACACTTTTGCGACGCATTATCTCAAAAACATATCGTCCAATTTATTCAAAAAATTTACGCTTTATAGGTGTTATATTAAAAATATTAATTTTCATTTAAATAATTGATATGTCAAATTATTTAGGTAAAAACCCAATTTCAAATTCGAACCCGGCGTTCCAAATTGTATAAATATGTACATCAAAATTCTATTCAAAACGTAGGGTTATTTTTATTTTATTTTTTATTTAAACGTATACTAGCTCATAAATCTAATAGTTATAACATGTTTAATTTGAGAGTATCACTCCAAAATACTTAGGGTTTTAGCAAAATCGTACCATTAAACAATTGTCATAAATTTGGAACCAGCTACGATTTTCTCTTCTCCCCTCCACCTTCTTTGAGGATCTAGTTATCCTCTATGGGACACTTGCCTCACGTCAAACTTCAAAATGTTAGTCAATCGTTTTGATAAAGATCTAAGACCGATTTCAGAATGATGTCTGTCCGTGGAATTATCTCTAGAACAAGCTGCTGATTAAAGTTTAATGTGGATGTCTCACTGAATGATTAGATTTTGGACTAAATCATTTAATTGTTTTGGAATGAAAATAGGATATTTGTTAAGCACTCCGAATGACTAAATATAATGAAATTCATTATTTATGTAGTTTGGATCGCGAGTTAAAATTAACACTGGTTTGTACGTTTCTCTCAGAAATAAAAAGACCTAAATATGAATGGAAAAAGAAAAGTAGAAAGAAAATTCTGATATCGATTAAGTTTATGATATGTACTTATATGTTCTTAATGTGATTTTGACATCAGTATTTTATATAAGTAATTTCGTGCGGGCTATAATGAAAGTCAACACTCTTTTTGTTTTTTGAGCAAAGTTTTTGTTTGTAATAAAGTTTGTACTTTGTTTATTTCTAGTTATATCTAGGTACGTATAGGGAAATTAATTTCTGCTTGGTTGATATTTGACTATAGTTGATTATAAAATATGAAATCGTAATGCTCAAGTAACTTCGAGTTACACTAAAATAATACAGTCCCGAAACTGAAAATACAATGGCTTCACTTCTAAATCATCTGCAACAGAACTGATTTTGACAGTTTTTTTTTAAGACTCGTTTTGGCCTCTACATTAAATAGTTAAGGGAGTTTGTATACTTTTTTCTTCTTTTTTGACAAATCAGAAAGCGAATTAGTTTACAATTAAGTAACTCGAAAAGAATAGAAAAAATTTAATAATCTTTTTTGTTGAGAAAGAAAAATCGTTAATTTCGTTTTCGAATTGTTGTTCTAGCTTCGGAATTGGCCCGAGTTATGACTATTTTAAGTTTTGGTAAAAATTATCCTTGGGCGTGCTGTTCATTTTTGCCATTTTTTTCTAAAATGTTTTACGTTGCTATAATTATTTATAATATTTTATAACCCTTATTCAAAATCAAAGGTAAAATACTATATTTTTTTAAAGAAACAAATTGCCATAACTGAGTCAAATCGAAAGATATTGAACCGCGGTTGTTCGCAAATCAAATATGATAAAGTTCCCTTCAAAAGTTATAATTATCATTTTTCATCTAAATATTGTATTTTCCTACATAAAAGCATGAATATTGCGCGTCCTCCGCACGCCGGCAAAGGGTAAAAAATAACCAAAATTTAAAATATCCATAACTCGGTTATTCTTGAAGCCAGAGCAACAGTTCAAAAATGAAATTAATGATATTTTCATTTCTACAAAAAAGTTATTACAACTTGTTATGTAAATTATTGTTGATTTCGAATTATTTACTTATATTAACTAATTTGCCTTCTGATTGGTCCAAAAAAATAATCAAGCAAGACCGTACAACCAAACCACCTTAACTTTAAAGTAGAGGCCAAAACGAGCTTCGTAAAAAATAGTGGTCAAAATACGTTTTGCTGTAGACGATCCCACAGATGAAATGGCTTCGTCGGGACTACTAAAGTATTGCTTCGGTTTCATATTCCTACCAATATGAGAAATAATAATTTACTTCGGCTTACTCCTTTGTGAATTCATAGTCACTTATTGTATTTTTATATTTCTTTAGGTTGCATGAAATGACCTTGAGATTACAGGAAACTTAAGGACAAACTTTCATCGCTTCCAGCTACGGTAGATCCAAAGACCTTATATGTACTTTGATCACCTGCGTCTTGTATTGGTCACACGGTGTTACGCATGTTTGTTTTCTGTTGCCAACTGAATCACGTTTATTGCTAACACATAAAAACTGTTATTTATCGTAAAACAAATACACAACTAGGTCTCGATTATCTAGTTCAAATACTTGCAATCAAAACATACAACACTGCGGAAATACAGAAATCTTTACCTCTTGGATCGCACGGTTTGTTTCATAACTTTGTTACTTTCACAGTATGAATGAATACGATATTACTTTCCAAAGAAAAATGGATGTGGATATGAATGGATACTTTTCTGTTTGTCTGCCTATCCGTCCGTTAATCTGTCATTTTTGCCTGTCAAATCAGTGGTCCCGATTGGCTGCAAATTTTCATGGTTGCTATTATCTAGGCCCTAGGGGTAAGTGCTTCATGGAATAATTTGATTTTGGACCAAATCAAGGAGAGGGGTTGGGTATGAAAATAGAGTTAGAGCGAAAAACTATTGTCATAAATTATTGCAAGGAGTTTAAGAAAAATCCTTTCAAAAAATCCAAATTATTCAATTTGCTAGATATCCCTTGAAATTCTTACCTTTTGGTCTAAAGCGAAAATGAAAGATGAAAATAGGATTAGCTATAAATTTATGAAAATTTGTATTATGATCTGATTTCAATGACATTTGTATTTTGAAATATTTACTTCGAATTTTATATTGATCCTCACATTGCCTCGAAAATTCAAGCTTTGAAGGGATTATTGATTTATTTTAATGCAAATTAATAATTTGTTTTCCTTTTTATAAAGCAGTGAGTTCAAATTTGGTATGAGTTTGTAAGTTTATGGCCATTATATACAACAAAATTTCCAACCTTTTTTAAACAATTGTATTGTCGGATTTTGTTGACACCTATAATATTTAATTTTTGTCAGACCCTAAATGCGAATTTAACAATCTTACGTAAATTGAAAGTCATCATTCTTGCACATATATTGATTGTATTATTAAATCCATCGATTTTTATATTTCTTTGAAGTAATTAAAATTTGAGTCTAATTATTTATTTACGCTAGAATCCAATTCTCATATATTTATTTAGTTCAAGGCAGATTTTTTAATGTTATGGACTGGAAAGTATGGAAATAAATTATAATTCAAATTTTGGAAGACTTACATCTACGAAAAGACTAAAATAGAAACTTGATTTTTTTCAATCTCTAAAATTATTTTGAATACAATTAGTTTAATTGTAGTCAGTAATGTCCCACGTAAGATTTCGTGAGTTATTTTCCAAAAACTATAATTAGAATGTTTTGAAGATAAATGTCATAAGTTTCCCTTACACTCCGTCATTTAAAAAAAATTAAATCTGCGATTGCAATTAAATTTTGGTTAAATAAATGTAAAAATAACTAATACATTCCCAAACCACATACCATATAATTGTATTAATCATTTTATTTTTATCATACAAAACTATTAACAAATCATTTCCAACTGTTTCGGTATCTTTCGATTGTTAATACGAACTTTATTTTATTTGTGACGTCGTCCAATTGCTTCTGATGATATTATGTCAACATTTAGTAAACCTTTTTCCGGTCAACATTATTTTAAATGATCGATCAATAAATACACTAAGTATTAATCAGACACAGACGAAGAAGTCCCCTTATGACAATGTCCACTGCCGATTTGATTTGGTAATGAAGTAGGGAAAATAATATGCAAATAGCCGTGATTCATCACAGTGGTGATGAGATAACAGTTGACTTTTACTTCAGTGAAAGGTAAAACTAAAGATAACATCTATGAAGCTTTGTCTGTTAGTTAGTTACCTAACTATACTGTAGTACTTTAACATCTCTGTCTCGTCTGATGTTAGACTTTGTTTGAACATCTTTTTTAACAATGAGCCAGAAATAACTATGTCCTACGTCTTTATTCCTTTTATTGTTCAAAACATTTCACATATAAAAATTCCATCTACTGCGTTTTCATGTAAATTCCGACATCCGAAAATAAGAAATGGCTAAAAGATACAAATACACTAACCGTAGGAGTAGACGATTCATTTAATTAAATTCGTTAACTTGTTTTCGTAGCAGTATTATTTCTCCTTACGCGTTTTTAAATCAGCACTTAATCGAAATATTAATAAAGTGGCATTTTACAAAATTGATATTAACCTCTTCTAATAATTTAAGTTAGTTTCAAAATTTGGTTTTTGTCGTATTACTTCATTGCAAATATATACTCGTTTATATTTTGTCAGCAATGAACTAGGTCAGTACTTCAATTTCAATTAGCCTATGTTGTTAGAGTGACAATACATATAGCCACTTGACTACCCTTATACATAACTTATTTTTATGAAAATTAATTTTTAAATAAAATTGAAAATTCTTTATATATTGGTATATTTTAAATATTTGGCAAGAGTACAAAAAGTATTTTTGTTTAAATATTATCAAAAGCTGTATATAACACAGCAACCATCACAGTAAATTTACTGTATTTTATTTATACTCTAATACTGTATTCAGTACTACTGGAATTTTATCTACGGTATTAATTGGGAAGGTAATTGTTTTATAGCCTTTAGGTAATAATAATGTCAAAACTTTATTGATGTTCTACAACATTCGCCGAAACTGGTCTTTCATCATTTTGGTGAACTTAGCCTTGAGGACAATTAATTTTGACATATAAGTTGATAAATAACATTTTTTTCCTGTCACTTATTTATAAAATAACTTTTCTTTTAGTTGTGCTACTTAAAAAAGAAGAAGAAAGTTTTACAGATTGCACAACCAGATTTGTTAAACGGGCCACAGCCAAAATTATGATTATATTATTATTATCGTCTTCTCTTGGTTTATGCCTACAAACATATTTTGTATAGGTTTATGAGTTAAACTTTAAAAAATGAATTTTTAGTTTTAGGATTTACGTTGAAATACATTGTGGGAAGTTAATAGAATGTTATTCATTTTCTTTAGTACAGGATAATTCTTTGTTATGGATTTAGTTAACACCGTTTGTTGTTTTCATAATATTATTGTTATTATTTCCATAATTTTTAAGATCGTGGTTTATCTTTTTTTTTAATGGTTTTTTTTTTAGATGAAGGGAATATCATCTTCGAGTAAATGTGTTTTAAAAATTGAATTTGTAAATTAAGAAATCAGAATCATCTGAACATACATTTTTACCACGAAAACATTGTCTTTATGCAATTTAAACAAAAATTTTAGACAACCTGACTATTCGATAACAAATAAAATACAGCATATTAAAAAAATAACCATTGGTACATATAATAGCAGGTAGGTGTTTTAAAGTATTTATGTAATTCTTTATTTTGTTTTTGTTCTTTTTCTGTATATTTTGTAAACTTTTATTGAATATAGACTAACCAACTTTCATTATTAGTAGTATTTATTATTATTGTACGTTTGTACAAAGGTTTTTTTTTTTTTTAATGAACCTTAATGATAAAAACGATTAATCAACTTTATCTTAGAAGTCAGTCAGACATCTGTGACACGAGATACCACAACTCTCGACTGATGATTTATTTAAATATCTCATCGGAAGTTATTTTTGAATAGTAAATCTAGAGGTATGACTTGGTCAATCCACTTTCGATTTTTACTCTATTACATAATTTAGATCAGTAACATCTTTGTACGTTAAATCTTTCCCAATTGATTGTTTTAAAGTTATTAACGTATAGTAATTTTGTGTATCGTTTTTATTATTTCGTTGACATAATTATTAAAAAGTCCATAATTATTCACCATAGATTTTATTTTAAATAATTATATCGTACAAATTTAATTTTGTAAAACTAAATTATAAATCAATATTTCTACTTAATTTTATTTTCTCTCTTATACGTAATATAGAACACTTTTTGTGATGTAACAAAAATCTATGTCGACTTGTTTATGGACTTGAACCCATGCTTGAACCCTTTAAGTCCAAAGAAATGTTTTTGGAGTGATATTTGTCTGCTTTTCGTCCATCATGTGAGCTGCAACACAAACTAGAAACCCAATATAAATACAATTTTGTATATGAATTTGTTTTTACAACAAAAAATGAGGCATCACTATCTCTCAATATTGAATAACTCAACATTTGGGACTACCTGTCACGTTGACCAACACACACAAAATTTTGATTATTTTGATTATTTGACGTTAAAGAAGAAATATTCTATGGAACTTCTAAGAGTTTCGTCAAATATAGGTGAAATGTGATGATTAATAATCCAAACTAGCGTAACAAATCGCAAGTAAAAGAAAATTACTGTAAAGAATAATTGGGTGCCATCATTAAAACTCGATTTATATGGAATAGGACTTTTTCTCATTTTAATATAATATACACAGGGTGAGGCAGACCACCCGTGCAGTATTTATAGCTGTCTTACTAACTTACTTTAACTCTTTTTCTTTCTAATTTCTCCCTAATTTGGCCTCACAGAATCCAATAAAATTATTTTCAATTTTTAAAAATGCCCCAAAACGGCCCAATTTGGGGGGTAGGGGTGCTTTCTGAGGAATTTTCAAATGTAAACATGGGTTGTGTGATACATCAATTTATAGGTTTAGTTACTCTGAACATTTTGGTGCAAACAAAAGTTAATTATCTTTAACCGTATGTACAGGGTGTACCAAAACTTTTGAAATAGGACTTTAAAATAAAGTACCATGTTACCCTACCTACAATACGGAACAACACCAGATTTTTTCCAAGCTATTCCTAGATAATAATTGAGTTATTCTTTAAGGAAACGTGTGGTAGGGGCATTTTTAACTGAATTTTGTAAATTTTAAAAATGCTCAAATTTGAAGAATACAAAAAGCCTAAAACTCAAAATTCTTAAATAGCAAAAATTTTATAACCAATAAAAGGTCTTTTCAAAACGAACATTTTTTGTATTTGATCTTTTTTCTATCTCTTACTGTTTTAAAATGGCAGCCGAAAACTTAATTACGTATGTCAGTTCACAAAATGTAACAAATTATTTTTAAATGATATTAAATCAAAAATGTTCCTACAATGTTTAATTAGCTTCATAGCTCTGAATGTCCTCTTAGGTGCTCGAATTGTAGTCCATCATTTTCTAAACAAACTTCTATTTTGGAACTGAAGCTAATTACAGCTCGAAAACTTCTTCATGGCTGATTGAATTTAATGATTGAATATTTAAAGGCGGTAGCTGGGGAAATATTTCGCTCTAGTTTCTACTCAAAGATAACAAATGTAAGATTGCATACCGTTATTCTTGGGAACGAAATTAAGTACCTGAAAATTGTTGTGGTTTTATAGATTTGTTTTTGAAGTTGGGAAGATACTGGATGTAAGATTGCATACTGTATTTCTTGGGAACGAAATTAAGGAACAAATTTGGTGGTTTTATAGGTTTGATTTTGAAGGTGGCAAGACACTGGATGTAAGATTGCATATTGTATTTCTTGGGAACGAAATTAAGGACCAAGTTTGGTGGTTTTATAGGTTTGATTTTGAATGTGGCAAGATGCTGGATGTAAGATTGCATTTATTGTATTTCTTGGAAACGAAATTAAGTAACAATTGTTCTGGTTTAATAGGTTTGATTTTTATGGTGGCAAGATACTGGATTTAAGATTGCATACTGTATTTCTTGGGAACTAAATTAAGGAACAAATTTGGTGGTTTTATATGTTTATAAGGTGGCAGAAACATTAAGATATACTTAGAAACAGAAATATATACATCTATATATTATACAAGCATATTGTGCTCTATACCCAACCACTCACATAAATAATCAATTAATAAAATCAGTAGTATACTTCAAAAAAGAAACAATTTGGAAGAAGTTTCTTTATTGAGAAGCCAAATTTTAAGTTCGATTTGAATTTTTTTTACCTTAATACAACGTTGTAAGTAGTCTGTAAGTAGATTAAAACATTTAGGTCCTAGAAATAAGAAACAATTTTGAAAAATAGTTTGTTTTACTGTTTAATCCGTTTAATAAACAGTCCATGAACAGCAGCACTCATTGTTACGATAACATTTATTCCCGCTTCGTATATACAATATTTTATCACTTACACAAGTAGAAATGTTGTAAAAGATTAATTACTAATTGGTTCTACAGAGAAAAGAAGGATCACACTTTGCTTTAATCAAAATTAGTTTGATAAAGTGATTTTGGGTTATTTCTAACGGTTTAATTATTGAGTTCTTCGCTCCTCCTCACACTTTTGAGTCATACAATAATCCATACACAATATAATGTGCGAAGTAGATCATTGCTTGTTAACTATATTTCTTAAAAAATAAAATTTCCGAATATTTCTTCTTAATTCAATTTGTAATTGATTCTGCGTTTTCCACTAGAGATTTACATCTAATATCATCTTTAGATAGTTTGTCTCTCACTTGAATTATTCGTGAACAGTCGCATTCTGTAATATTCAAACATCGATATGAAATTTTAGAGAATGATCGAAAGAAAAGCCCCTAAAAGCAAAGTTTATAAATTTGGTTTTTGTACGTGTACAAACTGGCTGTACACCAACTCCGGGAGGCTCGCAAATCATTATTTAATCCATTCCCAATCCGTACTGACATAACTTAAGGTCAATATCATCTCCAAACGCAATTATTTTTTCACGGAACAACACAGATAGTAAATCATTAATCCCTATCAAAAATAAAATTGGGTGAAAGCACTGAACCTTGCGGTACGCCTATAGGAACTCTATTCGACTCGCTTACTACATTTTATTGAAACTTGTTGCAATCTTCCCGCTAAGTAACTTCGAAACCAATTAAGAGCAATCCCTTTGATTCCGTTTCCCAGTTAAATATCATGATTAACGTGATCAAAATGCTTTTGAAAAGGCAATGAAAATACCGAATTTTTTAAATGATTATGAATGGTGGTAAAAATGCCCAAGCTGGGTGATTCTTGTCGATTAAATTAGTTTAAATCTTAACAGGTTCCATTAGGGCACTCATTTTTTCTAGTACATTCTATAATATACTAAGTACAAAAAATGTATAAGCATTGGCTTTATTTCTCGTAGCATATTGTTAAAAAGGTTTCTCTTCATGTAACAACTGAAGACAATTACTTTAACATTGAAAAGGCGTCATTGCAAATAAACCAAATAAAATGTCGTATTTGTTATGAAAATTTGAGTACAGTATTTTCTTATTTTTATTCACTTGGTGTCTATTAATATACTTAGATTTAAGATTATTGAAGACAAAAATTGTTCACACCAAGTTTATAAAACATAGATAAAAGAAATATAATACTAGTTTCCAAATAAAGCGCGATTTCGTATTCTTGTCAAAGTTTGAAAGTTACTTTTTACAAATATTAAATATATCCTAAATAAAGCCAATACAAACAGATAGATTCTAAATTAAATACGTCTTCTAACCTCAAACATCCTATTTTGTGATATTAAGTATATTATTTTAAGTGTATTTTTTACACAATCAATCAATAATTGAAGCCGAGTTCCCTTCGCAGAGGTTTGAAATCGAAATATAAACACCCTGTATCATGAAAAATATTTGACCGATAAAATTAGTATTTTTGGACTTAATTAGAATCAACAATGTGCCAATTCGTGACTGAAGCGAATTTTAAACTTAGTTAGAAGTTCTAATTTATGAAAATTTTCTAATTCTTCAGCCAATCCTAGCATATTTTAATATTTTATATAATTGGACACGCGTTTCGGAGTTCCTCCATCTTCAAGATGTAAATAAATTCCATTAATTTAGTATTACCTTAATAGGAATAGAGTACTAAATTAAGCCACTAAACTGACGTAATTGTAATAGACTAAGTTAAGTCTTGAAGATGGAGGAACTTCGATACGCGGCGACAAATATAAATAATAAGAAAATGCTAGGATCTGCAGAAGATTGTACTCAAATTAATTGTTTAGATCCTAGCAGATATAATTTACGATAATTTCAATATTCTTTACTTCCTGGAGGTGCTCACTTGTACTGAGTACGGGACTTCCGAGGTACCTAGCTCTATCCGCACTTTTTTCACGTAGTTTTTCATGATCCTTCTCTTTCATCTTTCCTATCCAGTCTGTCTTGACCAATTATGTTTTTTTTCTACTTTTTTTTATAAGACTATGATGGCCAAGAGGTTTTTCGTCTTTAAATAACAAGGAAGAAAAAACATGCATTACTACTACAACATCCATGTTTATAAATTTAATTTCTACTGATTCATAATTTCCGTAAAACCGTATAACCGTAGTATAACCGTCAACTTAGGCCTATAATTTATTTATTACAATTAATGTTAATTTGAAGTGATGTTAGGCAACAAGATTCACAAAAAAATAGTATTTGTTGTGTCACATATAGGCTTATTATTTGAAAAAATTTCCTCTTTTAGATGACAAAACCGCGAAAACTTTCTCATATAAACTCTTACAAGGAAAAATATGCATTACAAAAAAGTGTAGATATTTTTCACGGCACAAAGTTCGTAACGGCGGCCAAGGCGTAGTAACTTGCTCCGCTCCATTTAATTACGATCTAGTTCACAATGACGATATGAACAACACGTACAGATTAATATTCTTTACCCTGTGTTTATTAGTTTAATATAAAACAAACCTTCACAAGCACAATATAATGTTCTGATTGTTAAATCGTTTCTACTAAAAATGTCGAACTTGATATGTACGACAAAAATGAAAATCGCTTCTTTTATTTATATTTTAGTTTCCATTCTTTCCGCTATATTAATGCAACTAACATAATTTTATGTCTTTTATTGATTTAGAAACTATTTGTTTCGGGTCCTGCCTTTCATCGTTTTGTGAAGGCAAAATGTCCTTGAAGAATATCTGACCTTGTAAAATGTCCGAGATGATCACGCTTTCGTGCAGAATTTCAGTTGTATTCTAAAAGTCTAATTGATGACACATGAGTAGCCATTACGAAACCAGTCACGCTGTAGCTTCACGAGAGATGTCTCTAGATGTCCGCGAAATAACTTTTATTGTATTATTATTACATCATTCTCATTTACATCATTATATTAGTTGTCGTAATAATCAACGTGACAACGCGTTAGCACACAGCCTTGTTACAAAACATCATATAAGTAATGTTATACGTGATCATTATTTTAATTTAGTTTGAAAATTCTTTCCTATTTTGTATCTTCTGGGATTTTTTAAATAAAATAATAATATTTTAACAAGGGAAATTATTATGCTACTTGTAGACACATAAAATGATAATGGTGTGAATTATTTTCATTTAACTGCAACTGGTAATAATTGCGAAGTACCTACTATTATAATGTAGCTAACAATTGACAATTTTTTTTCATTTAGACAAAAATTTGCTAGATTGTATTGATTTTGTGCTTATTGGAAACATAATAATAGAAACTATTCATTTTGATCAATTAAACAATATTGGATTTATCATAAATGTTTCTATAGATTTTTCATTTTCAGTTTTTTTCTTTCTTCATTTTCGTCATTTTTTTCAAACGAAATGTATTAGTTATACATTTTTATAATCTGCATACAATTTCTGTATCTTATTCGTGTTTTTATTTTTTTTTCCATTACTTTTATTACATTGAGACAAACAAAACATGATTTAGATTGAGAAAAAGAGAGAAAATAAAAAATAAAGTTTTCTTTAACAACAAACTAAAACAAAAGAAATAAATTGATATATGACATAATAATACATTACCCCTTAAAATTAAAATACACAAAAACAGGAAATAAAAACCTAAACAATATTACTTCTAAATCCGAAACAAACAAAAACTTTAGATAAACAAAAATATACGGAATGGAATAAAGCAGCCTCCATGGGTCTACCCGTTTTGAGGCTGCATATCTCAAGTAAAAAGAGGAAAAAACAGAGGTCAAGAGACCATCGGGAGCAAATAAACTATTAATAAATTAAAATTAAATAAAATATTTATTACAAAATATTATAACTTATTAAATAATAATTTATTCTATGGTAATTATGCTCATCTATTTGTATCTATAACATAAAATTTATTAATATAAAGTGGTTAAAACTTACACATACGTAACATCAAACACTCATATACACATCCCTAGCTCCATGTTTAACATGATAAAATAAATACAACAATAAACAAAATTATTAAGAGGAAAAAAAACACTTCCACACCCCTATCACATCTCTTACACTCATCCATGCATCCAAACAAAATTTGTATGTATTATAGTTGTTAAAACTCTTCACTGAAAACAACAATATACTGAGTGGTCCAAAAGTAAGATTACTGTGATGATATAAGCTTACAATTATTTCTCTTTGAAATGAACTCTTATTTCCAAAATCAACAATCAGCTGTTTTAATTAATTAAAACAGTTGAGTGTCCATTTTGAAATTTTGTATGTATTTCCAATTGAATTGCAATTTGTGTTAGACTATAGTTTGTTTTGTTTAATAAAGCCTATATGTATTCTGTTTCTAGAGCTATTGAAGCATTGTAAATTTAGGCAGGTAAATAAATTATGAAGAAAAAAATGGATTTAAAACAGTATTGGAAAACACTGAGCATGTTTGTGAGATGTGGGAAGAAGAATTTGACACTCCTTCATCATCACACCAAGCAATTTATACAATAAGAGAATTCTATGACAGTTTTTTAGTAGATAATGATAAAAAAATCTGGATGTCCTAGGATTTCCACAATAGAGGGAAATGAGATTAGAGTTGCACTGACATTTATCAACAGTCCGAAAATCTCTACGCTATGTACATCCTTATAAAATAGAACAATTGTTTCCAAAACACTTAATACTCTTGCTACACATTAATTTAAACTTAATTTGAAGCCATACCATCCAAAACATGGTTTTTTGTAGGATGTTTCATCCGATCCAATCGCAGATTACAGCTCTGTAAAATCATCTATAACCAAATCAATGATGAATCAGATCTATTTGATAAAATTGTGTGGTCAGATTAGGCTTGTTTCAAGTTATCAGGATACATAAACTGTGGTAACTCTGTTTATTGGTCAGATGGAAATCTATTTGACTAGTACATCTCAGTTAAACCAATCCGGTGTTACAGTTTACGATATCTAGTGATGTTATAATGTTTTAGAACTACTTTTTTTTTTGATGAAACCGTTGATGGTAACAATTATCTACGTATGTTACAAACTTTTATGGTTCCGTAATTGAGAAACAAGGCTAACTTCACTGATCTCTATTCCCAACAAGACACCTCATTACATCATTACGCTTTGGTGGTGAGGAAACTACTTGGACAACAATTTCTCAGGACATTAGATTGGGCGACAGGGTAACATGGAATGGCTGCCATGGTCATCTGTTATTACCCCTATGGACTTCTTTTTGTGGTTGTAATAAAAGATCAAGTTTATGAAAGGAAATCTCAAACAATTGAAGAAATGAAGCAGTTCATTGGAGAAGCATTTATAGACACTGGCTCTGACCAAAAACTTGTGTCAAAGTATTCAGGAGAGGTTAAAGGAATGTTGTAATGTTGATGGAGGATATTTCTAACACATACAAAATTAATTTGGTAACATTACACAATTAGTAGTCAGTTAATTTTATTAAACTTAACTATATTGTTTAAAACCTGTTAATCGTTCCTTATATTAATTAAAAACACAATAAATGATAATTGTTTACTATTTATTGATACCATCATCCTTTAAAAATATACTAAATTCTGTAAACCTACTTCTGGACCACCTGGTACCCAAAACCTCTTACTTGGAATGTCTTACTCTCGATGCGAGAGCAGTAACCACTAAAAAGCAATGACCATCTCGCAAAAATTGTTGGTTGTGTTTATCATAATCTACGTTTTTCCTAAAAAATTAAATTTAGATTTTATATATATATATATTAATGCCCCAAAAGTGCCTACCAGTGTAGAATTGGCAACTACCAGCTCCAGGGTCAAAATATATCAACAGGCTTCATCCCCTAATTAATTTTCTTCTTTTTTTTTTAGGTTGTGAAGTATATTATAGTAATCTACATAAATGTAAAGTGTTAGGATAGATATACAAGATTTGTATTCTTTCTACAGCTATGTTGTATGAATTTAATTTTATATAAATTTTGTTTCAGAATACAGTGTTACCAGAGGCAGTCCATTTTTGGGAGCAAGCTCTTATGGTCAGAAAGACTGAAAATGTTATTCGTCTCAATAGGTGAGTTTTAAATTAATTAACATTCCTGCAATGTTTTGAAGCATGGTAGTCAAGTCAAATTATTGGGTTATTGATTTCTATAAAAACAAATAAATAAATGAATAAAATTTTAAAAATCTTATTGTACACTTTCAAATGTTAATGCAATTATTTATTTTTGCAAATTCTACTTTAGAACTCCACTTTGTGTTCATGCATTTACTTCAAAAGGAGAATATAAAACTCCTTAAAACTTATATTAGCTTTTTCCATTGTATACAAATTTTATGTATTCCAGAAAGTGTATTCCGGTAATAAAACTTTGTATTTGGTTTGAAAATGGTGGTAAATAACATTATTTTAAATAGTAGTAATGTTATTTAATGGAAAGAGACTAATGACAACATCTTGGTAGAACACTCATGTTCAGGCACAGATGCAGAATTTCTGGCTATTTGTTTGGCCAGATATTAGTTTGGCTAGTTATGGGTACAGTATACACACAAAAAATATAAAGGAAAAATATGTATCTTTAGCAACTCGAAAAGTGTTTGGGTCAACATCAAGTGCAAGATATACCCCAAGTATTAAATTGCTTAAAGGATAGAGAGAACTGGTTCCAGTGGTTATGTGGACACTATGGGCTGTGATGGAATGAAAAGGCTGACAACATAGCCAAGATAGGTAAATAACATGAACCCTCTTGCTAAATTACCCCCTAAGTAACTGCTTAGCTATGTGTCAGACTAGCAGGTGGACAGAACAATGAACAAGTGGTCCTTATCTCCACTCTGTTTTGAAATTCTTCAAAAATAATATCAGTATTTACAAAGATGTATAGACCATTCCATTTCAACCTTTGCTTCAAGACCAAGAACAGGACATATAGTCGCCCAGCCTTATCTGTTCTATTTTGGGATTGTTCAATCACCCTTGTAATAATTGGTTTGTCAAGAACAAGAGGAAACCCTGCAACATATTATTCTCCAGTGTTCAAAATGACAGTCTCCAGTGTTGGCATTACTTGACACCAGATGCACAGTCCAAAAAATATTTTCAGTGATTGTTCGCTACTTCCAGATCTACAATTACCAAAAAACTGATGACATAAAGATTCATGTTATTCCTATTCCAAAGTTATTATTCTTATTCCTCTTCCATGTTATTAAAAACCTAAACCTACTCGCTTCTGAGTATACCCAATGTTATCTGAGGGATACATTAGTTTTATATTGCTAAAAGATTTTAAAAGGATGCTCTCAGGATTGATCATGGATCAGATTTATATTAATATTGGTAACATGTATCGTTATATGATTTTTAGAGCCAGGTCTGTTTCTCAATTGTTAGTAAATTCTTCATTTATATGTCCTAAACACCACTGGTAATATTGAGCTTCTTTGTAGAACATTTGATTCTGACAAAGCTGCATACCTGTACAATTAGTGGCCAATTTTCATATAGCATCTCTCTGGTTTTTGAGTACTATTAGGGCTAAGCTGATATTAATCACTGAATAATTCTGAATGGTAATTGTGGTGACATACTAACCTTTTACATACTTGGATTATTTATTTAGGATTGTATGGTAATGAACATATTATTGTAAATAAACTTGTAATAAGCTGAGGGAGAGTAAGGCGAAAGTAGCGAGGGAGTAAATAAGTAAGGGAGCAGGGTGATTACTGGTACAAAGAAAAAATTATTCAGTCTTGTCTAATCTTGAACTATTTCTTCCCCTCCTACTATCATTGAACTCACTGCACTCTGCTAAACACTTACTTTCCTTCAATTCCTTCAACCATTTGTTATGTGAAAACTGATCCACTTATGTCATACATTCCATTCCTCCCAAACAGCATGTGAGACTCAAGTTCGTTGTTTGAGGACTGATCCCCTTGGTGTGAACATTGAATTGCTTGCGTCATGCTCTATCATTGATCCTGATAATTTGAGGACTATTTTAGGCTGAATTTAGTAAATTACCATAACTAATAAACATAGGAAGTAATTTATTAAAAGACACTCCCATTATTTTAGTGTTTGGAGGACTTCTGTCATTAAAGTTAAATTATTCCTAATGTTTTAAATGGTTTTTTTTTATATTGTACTATAATGTCTATTGTTTTGAAAATCTATGATGTCTGTTGTTCCTAACATAATCTATTGGTGAAATACCAAGTATTTAGTATGGGTATGAAGCTAAAAACATTATGAAACTTATATGAATTTTTTTTTTTAAAGACTGATTTAAAAAAAAACTAAAAAAATTATAAATAATAATTTTTTACAATAACAGTTGTGACTTCATAATAATTATATTCTTAAAATGTAAACTACTAGTTGTAACAGAAACAAAAAAGAGTGTTTATATCTTGCTTTTTTGAAGTCGACGCCACGATCGATTGGGCATATGGTATAAGAGCTCATTGCTTGAACGATCATAAACTAGTAGTTTACATTTTAAGAATATAATTATTATGAAGTTGTAACATTTATTGTAAAGAATGATTATTTGTAATTTTTTTAGTTTGTTTTTTTGAAATCAGTCTTTTTAAAATAAAAAATTTCCCAGTACTGGCAAAAATGTTGTACAAGTACTGGCTAGTTAACATAAACACATACTACGAATATATGCATGCATTTTATTCAAATGTAATTTTATCAATAATAAAAAAAACTTGCCTGTGTCAATCAGGCACCATTTTGGCATTTTTTGCAATGACTGGCCAAGTACTGACTCAATCAAGTCAGTAATGAAACGGGACCATCTCGGGAGCATACCCTTTCAAATGAGACCACCCTCAATGAAATCGGTTAAGCCGTTCCGGAAATATACGCGGACATACATAAAAAAAATTCAGGTCGAATACAGAACCTCCTCCTTTTTTGAAGTCGGTAAATATTCTATTAAACTAGATATATTTTTATTTGAAATGTGTTCATAAATGAATTTGTGAATATGTTTCTCTTTTATTTTATTTAACAAATTTTAATAAAAAAGAATTGAAAGAGATAGAAATTTAAGTTTTTGCAATCTGTCTCATAGAAACAACTCTTGATACACATGAATATGTTCACAGATCCGATCCAAAGGAGTAATTTGGTAACATTTTTCATTCTCTCTATGTATTTGTGTTACTAAACATTCTAGTGATCCCAATTTCTGTATGATTGAATTGAAATTTGAGAAGAATATATTATCAAATGAAATCATTTTTACAAATCGTTGAACAAGTTAACTAACTATAAAAATAAATGAAATTTAACAATGGTACTACTGTATTTCCATATATCTTGTCACTTGTAGATCCTAAAATAGCACAAGTGCAATTAAAAAATTATAACTAATTATCCCCAGATTTGTTTTTTTATGTTACCGTTAAGATAATTATCACTAAAATGCATAATTTTAATCACATAACCGTACAATTTAAAAATTAGTAACAATTGCTTTAGTACCTAGTCAAAATAGTTGTTAGGTATTAGTTAAATTTGTCATGTAAACTGTATGTTACTGCTCTTTAAATATGTTGCAAATCAAAAAACAAATTTTAAATGGCAACCATTTGAAAAGGTTCTTTGTTTGGGTGTTATATCATTAATAGCCAATAGCTCATTTTGACCAACTGGATTTGCAAGTATTGACACTAAGGCTGAAGTTGACAAATATACAGTTGCAGCCTTCCCTTCCCTTTTAGCTGACTACACTTCACTTCATTGCACATAAAGACAAGAAACCATGGCTGTAAGGCTAGGTTTGCAAGTTAGCAGTGTGGGTAATCTAAAATTAATTTGCCCAGTAAAAAATGAATTTATGCTCTATCACATCAGTATATTAGATACAGTTCAGGCTGTGTTGTTGTTGTTGTTTACATTCTTATAAACATTAAAATGTGAACATGAACTGATGAAATTTTACTACCTAGAATGAAGTTTAGTTTATTGATTAACTAAAGAAAACAATATACATTATTAAAAATATATTCATCGTTTAATTTTCTGGTATACTAATAGGCATTCTATCACAAGTAGTTGGGGGCTCTAAAAAAAATTAATACTTACCGGTATGCCTGCTAGAAAAATTCTGTTTTTTTTACATATCTGATTTATAATTTTAATGATTAACACAATTTATATTATGGTTTGTTTTATTAATTTAAGTTCCTAATAAAAATAGTGAATTATATATATGTTGTTGTTGTTGTTGTTGTTGTTGTTTTTTTTTTTTTTTTTTTTTTTTTTTTTTTTTTTTTTTTTTTTTTTTTTTTTTTTTTTTTTTTGTTGTTATACAAACTGGTTGCATAATAAAAATACAAAATTTATAATTTTTTGAATGGATAAAAAACATCCAACTTTGTGTAAAGAAAATTAATAAATATTAAAAATGAATAAAAAATATATAAACTCAAAATCATAAAAGTCAAACTTTTAACATTCCCAAGTGCTATGTGTATGCTTTTTAACGTTTTACATTTAATATTCACTTTAACAAAACGGGGTTTGATGTAGTATATATCTTGAAATACTAAAAATAGCATAAATAAGAATTTATAACATGGCTTTGTTACTACAGGAAATGTGAAAATAATCAAGTATTCTACAGAAAAGGTGATCCACATTCATATTGTAAGAATGCGTGTGAAGAAAAAACAATGTGTGGAGAAGTACAAGTTCCTGAAGAACATTTAGAGGTAAGACAATACAATTAATTATAAGCTATAGGAGAAGTCATAATACTATTAGTCTAAGAGATAGAGCCAAGATTTCACAGTCATCCGTAATGTGGTATTTCTCTTGTAATAGTGTACATTTTCAGTTTGGTAATCTTGGTTTGAAAAGAAAATAAGTTTAACTCGATGCAGTAAACAGGAAACGTATTCTGTTTTTTGAATTAAATAAATAAATATATTGGGTGTGCTTAAGACCACACGTTAGAAGTGAAAACTTAAGTTTGTGCAATATTTTTTGCATTGATTTTAGTTTGACTATGTATATGAGTTTGAGAAAGTTAGTGCTATATTTTTCGTAGATTTTTGTTTTAATATATATGGGTATGTGAGAAAGTTTGTGCTATATTTTTTCATTTATACTAGTTTAACTATGTATGCGAATTTTGAGAAAGCTAGTGCAATATTTTTCGTAGATTTTTGTTTTAATATATATGGGTATGTGAGAAAGTTTGTGCAACATTTTTGCATAGATTTTAGTTTGACTATGTATATGAGTTTGAGAAAGTTAGTGCTATATTTTTCGTAGATTTTTAGTTTTAATATGTATGGGTATGTGAGAAAGTTTGTGCTATATTTTTTCATTTATACTAGTTTAACTATGTATGCGAATTTTGAGAAAGCTAGTGCAATATTTTTCGTAGATTTTTGTTTTAATATATATGGGTATGTGAGAAAGTTTGTGCAATATTTTTGCATTGATTTTAGTTTGACTATGTATATGAGTTTGAGGAAGTTAGTGCAATATTAGATTTTTAGTTTTAATATATATGGGTATGTGAGAAAGTTTGTGCAATATTTTTGCATTGATTTTAGTTTGACTATGTATATGAGTTTGAGGAAGTTAGTGCAATATTAGATTTTTAGTTTTAATATATATGGGTAACTTATGTGAGAAAGTTTGTGCGATATTTTTGCATTGATTTTAGTTTAACTATGTATGTGATTTGAGAAAGTTAGTGCAATAATTTTTCGTAGATTTTTAGTTTTAATACGTATGGGTATGTGAGAAAGTTTGTGCAATATTTTTGCATTGATTTTAGTTTGACTATGTATATGAGTTTGAGAAAGTTAGTGCAATATTTTTCGTAGATTTTTGTTTTAATATATATGGGTATGTGAGAAAGTTTGTGCAATATTTTTGCATTGATTTTAGTTTGACTATGTATATGAGTTTGAGGTAGTTAGTGCAATATTAGATTTTTAGTTTTAATATATATGGGTAACTTATGTGAGAAAGTTTGTGCGATATTTTTGCATTGATTTTAGTTTGACTATGTATATGAGTTTGAGGAAGTTAGTGCAATAATTTTTCGTAGATTTTTAGTTTTAATACGTATGGGTATGTGAGAAAGTTTGTGCAATATTTTTGCATTGATTTTAGTTTGACTATGTATATGAGTTTGAGAAAGTTAGTGCAATATTTTTCGTAGATTTTTGTTTTAATATATATGGGTATGTGAGAAAGTTTGTGCAATATTTTTCGTAGATATATGAGTTTATATATACGCTGTGCGCGCGTATCCGTTGTCTATATATATTAAAGTTGCATTACGCTACTGTGCGTGACGCGATTACGGTAGTGTGCGTGACGCGATTTCTATTGAAAAAGTCCATCCCAAAAGTTGCATTACGGTTGTGTGCGTGACGCGATTTCTATTGAAAAAGTCCATCCCAAAAAGTACCCAACGCGCCAATAGAAGTAGTTTTCACTTCAATAAAGTAGTTAGTACAAAATGATCAGAGAAATTTATTAAAAGTATGTTAATATTTAAGACAGATATAATTTTAGTTATAAGAAAAATGTGACATCAGCATTGTGAATAATAGTGGGAGACTGTTGTCAATCAAGTATTCAATCCAGTTGGATCTAGACGTTTTTATAGGAAAGGCGTATAAAGAATAAGTATGTTTGCCGAGACAGAGCCGAACCATAAAAGAAAGTTTTTTTTTTTTTTTTTACAGTTTATTGAGTTATGCTGACCAGGGTTTCACCAAACTGTGTTTGTGTTACAGTTTTCCTATATCTGTGTTAAGCTGTCTTGTAAATGGTGTAACTGGTGAAACCATGGTCAGCAAGACTAAAATAAACTGTAGAATTGCAAACTAAATATTGGGTTAGTATTTCATTCACTAATAACTCTCCTTCTCAAAGTTTGCTTCTCCTGTGTCCAAGAAGTGTGGAGTTCAATCCCCATTGGGGGTTAAAACATTTTATTGTTGACTCAGCATTATATTAGAAAGAGTGAAGAACTATGATTGGTAGGGAATCCTGATTGGGAATGATAGAATTATGGTGATGAGAACTCACACATAGCCAACACACATCTATAGCTCTACATTGGGCTTTTTTCTTCTATTTTTATTGATAGGAAGGCTAGAATCCACTCTCCTGGGTATGCCATTCAATAGGGTATTCTTCTAAGAATTTGTTTAAAATCTACTGACAACGTTTCATTATCGTCTTCATTTTCTTCCACATTATGACTTGGCAGCCATTATGTATTAGCATTATTTTTTTTTTAATTACTTATATAAAAGTATACATATTTTTAACATGTAGTCTTACAAACTAGAACATCCAGCACTATATTATAATTATTTTTAACTTATACTACAATGTTATTTTTTGTGTTGTGTTAGTCGCTGAATAGCACAATCACACTAAATACCACTGAAATTCTACCGTGTTATCAGTGGCGTAACTAAGGTTGTTTGACACTCATAGACTTGTCAAACATAGACTGTGCCCCTTGTCAAACATAGACTGTGCCCCCCCCCCTTCCTACTATGGTTATGCTTTAGTAACACTAATAAGGATGAAATAAACAATTGTAAATGAATTGGCTAAATACTTGCTTATAGAAAATAATTTAAAAGCTAATATACAATAGTTTACCTGATTTATGTACTGCTTTTTCAATATTTAACATTGCCAGCAGCAACAGTAGCAAGAACTAGTGGCATCAACATTATATTTTGCTAAAAACTTGAAAACAGGCTCTATAATTGTTTCATGGGGCATCTTTATCAGATTATCTGATCTTAAAAAACTGAAGGTTTTTACTAGATTAAAAAAATGCTTTGAAATATTTCATTTAACTGTAGCCTACAATCAAAATATCAATTGGTCCATAAAAATGTTTAACTTAAATCTTTGTAAAGGATCATTAATTCAGAGTCGTTTGTCAAAAAAGTCCTTACTTTTTGACGCTTGTTGTGCATTCATGTATGAATATCCCAAGTCATTGCCAATTTTTTAGCTTGACACAACTCATCATGCAGGTCAGTCATTGTTTTCCTTTTATCTGTAACAAAATACTGGCATTTCCAAGAGGTAATGTCAGCTCTAAGAAAGTTTTTAATGTAATCTGAATGTTATACAAAACTTTGGCTTGCTTAGCAAATCAATTGTTGATAATTTTTGTATTAGGGCAGTTGCTTCAACCACTTCTGAGCTTTTACTTGAGGTTAAAATAATTTTTATCAAGCACTTTAGTACCGAGATGAAATTAGCAAAGACTGACATTAGAACATCATACCTTGAAGACCCCTTGAATAGGGGCATACTTTTTTAAGAGTTAAATTAATAATGCAATTATCATATAAAAATGATTTTGACCACCTTGGTAGGCTTTGAGCAAAAACACATATAAACGGTTTATTAAATATTTATTACTATTTTATTTGAGCATTTTTTTTACTTATAATTTGTTTTTTTTTATTTCATTGAACCCTTTGCTGCTCCCCCTCCATGTTCTACACCCCTTGACACCCCAAGGTTACCAAGGCATTATTAACACCACTGTGTGTTCTGTAATTAACAGTGACAATATTAGATTTCTAAAAAAAAATTCAATTTGTGGAAAATAGTTTATCAATAACCAAATAGTGAAAATATAAATTATTAATAATAAAACTTATGGTTGATATTGATTTAAAGTGCTAATTTTATATTGATTTAAGATTTTTTAAACCTCTATCCTTTATTATTAGAGATTTTAATTAAACATTTACATAATGATGTTGTACTATTTTGAAATGTAATTATTCTATCCCTTTCTATTATATTTAAATTACAATTGTTAAAATTAATAACTTCAATTATAAAGATTGAAGATTAAAAAAAAGCTCCTTCCTCCATTAATAAAGATCTCTACATTTTATTAATTAAACATTTCAATTACCCCATATAATACTGTTTTGAAACATGATAGTGATATAGGAAAAAATTATTTATTGTAATTTATGACCATTGTCCTTTCTACTGTATTAATTGGCTACAACTCCTTTCCAAAATTTAAAATATCCTGAAAAGAATCCCCAAAAATATATAATCTACAAAGTATGCTTCAAATTTTTTGCTATGCTCAATTGAAATTTCCATTTTATTACATTGTGTTTATAACATTAAACTCCATGTAACTTATTTTGTGAAAAAGTGTATATTTGTAAAATTCAATGGTTCAGTGTTAATTCAGAAGCTATAAACATACAAATTTAAATTTGGTCAGTTAAAGACAAATGGAATTTCTTAAGATTTAGTGGTAAAATGAATAAGGATAAAATTGATTTATTATATATGCATTGGATATATAATGTTTGTATTTAAATTGCTAGTATATTTATTGGTCCATCCTTAGTAACATCAAAAAATTACAAGTTATTGGACTCAAAATGAAATATATAAGTATCAAAAATTCAGTATCTTGTATCAAGCTCTAGGAATTTTAAAATCTATAATAATATTCAAAACTTTCTCAAATTTTCTGAAGTTATTCATTATGAAACATACTTAGGTTATGGAAGGAAGAAAATTTTATTTTCAGAAAAACATTTTTGTGATAAAGTACTGTACCTCTGATTAACGATTTTTGAAAATTTGAATCTCATCTTTTTTAATTAAATGTTCCTGCAATTTAAACATTTTATTTGTATATATTTGAAATGTTCTTCATCAATTAATTTCTATCCTATCAAAATTGCTCCAAAATTTCAGAACTTACATATGTTTAAAGAAATTTATCATGTTAAAAATACAATCTGTTGAACGATGTGTGGATATAGATTTAACAAACATATTGTAATGCAGATATTTATTTAAAAATTGTTAATAACTTGGCTTTTCAATACATAAAACCCCCTTTCACAAACCAAAATATACGAAAAACGTTTTTCCTATACTCCCTTGAACTTTACATACAACGTTCTGTGTATATATATATATATATATATATATATATATATATATATATATATATATATATATATATATATATTATAACGTTTAAGACGTTCTCTCTTATTTTTATTAGTTATTTGCTACACGTTGGTCGCTTAAATATAGGAAAACTCTCCTATATTTCTTTTACTATTTATTAATTTATTATGATTCATTTGGTTATTAGTTCGTTAGTTATTTGACAATTGATTAAAATAATAACACTCAAAACATGTGGGATTATAACTCAATTTTAATTAAACATAATGAATAATTAATTCTTTTAAATATTAATTTTTTAATCATTTAAAACATAATTTTTACCTTGATGCTCAAAATTTTACTGATTAATATCTTATTCTACAATTTTATACTACGGCTTAAACTAGGTACATCTTCACTATAAATTCTTATCCTACACAACTTAGTCTAAAACAAGGAATTTAAGAATGCATCAATTTAATTTGTATTTAATTTTGACTCTAATTTTAATTAGCTTTATAAAATATTTGCTCCGGCGGACTGAAGGTTATTTACTTGAAGTTAATTTAAATCTCTATTGGGGTTCGTTGGTTCTTAGGTAGCTATAATTTATTTTATTATTACAAAAAACAAAATTTGGTGGTAATTTATAAAATGTATTGTCCTTTAAGTTCTACTTATCAATTGACGTGTTCCTTTCCGGTTTTTGGTTGTTCTCGTTCCGTGGTTCTCTCGAAAATTGCGTGATGGTTGGATGGTTTGCCTTTCCCGTAGATGATCCCAATCGCGGGTTACACCTTTCTGCACTCACTCTTGCGACGATGATGCTTTTAATTCTTACGACGATACTTCTTCTCACTGATTTAACTTTAATACGACGATGACTCCTTAAACTTCACACTTATCTCACTTAACGACCACGAAGACTTCTTATACTTTAATACGACGATTCTTTTAATTTTTAAAACGACGGATAACTTTTTATTGACTTTTATAAACTTAACAGTTCTATTAAAAAAAGAAAAACGACGAATAGGATAGGCAAAGTCCTTCACAAACACTTAACTCTTTCGATCAGGAGAAACACTTCCCCGGAACAACCTTCTAATACGACGTCGGAACCAAAATACCTAAAAAAAGAACCACGTGTCCTGCCTTTTACCCTTATTTATAAGTTCTCCTCTTTTTAAAACAGCGTCATGATGCTCTTCTTCCATTGGCTAGTTTTAATTCTTGGACGTTATTTCAGAACTGATTCACTTGCTCTGATTGGCTTGTTACAATTTGTTTCGGTATTAAAAGCTTAATTTTGATGGATCTTGTGTGACGGTTTGGGTGCGTTGTTTCCCTGTTGAAACATTTTTTTATGTCCGTCAATCCTTTCATGTCTTGACGATTTATGGCCTGCCGGGTACTGACCTTTGGAGCTTTCTATTTCGGTATGTTATATAAGTCCCCAAAATTTTAAAATTTTCAATTTAATTAAAATTCTAAAATTTGATACACCCTTAATTTCCTTTTACAACTATTATATTACTTACTAATTAATTCACACATATTTGTATTCTTGATCTAATCATGTAATTACCTACTTAACTTTAAAATTCATATCTTTCTAACAACGTTTAATATTTACAAACTACCCTTTAAACATAAAACCTATCGATCGGTTGTTTACATTTGTCTATCGTCTCTTTAAACTTAAAATTTATGACCGTGTCAACCTTTTCTATACTAACAATAACCCCAGGAATTTGACCTACAGACTGACTTCTATTATGGTTAACCGAACAATGCCCTTTCTTTTATACACTACCCTTCCTTTTAAAACAATTTATCGTAAGACTATCTCTATTTTGTTTAAATTTATTTATCTAGAATTTAAAAAAAAACTTTATTATTATTTATCTTTATTATTGTGTTTACTTAAGAGTTGTTTGCCCCTTCCCCTATGTCATTGTGAATTGTCTTGTTTTTGTCGGCTAGTCCCCTCACCATTCTGGGTTTCTCTTTTCCCGTAATATGTCGGTCCTCTGTTGTTAAATTTATTATACCCGGTCGTCCAGTGACCTGGATGTCTGTCTCTATTGTCCCTGCTTTCATAATGGTTGTTTTTGTTTGGAGATTCTTGTCGATTGGGGGGTTCCCTAAAGTTGGTAGGTGGTAACGGCACATTCTTGAACTCCATTATTAACTTTATGAACTCGGTCTTCGTTGCAATACCCCTCGTAATAACGGCGACCAACGTTGTTGGGTGAAAATGCTTTGCAATTTTATGGACTAACTGTACCTCAGTAAGACGCGGCTCGAGGGATCCAGATTCCAATAGAATGTTCTCTACGTAACTTACTGTCTGTTCATTAATTGGTCCTTTATATCTTCCGAATTCTAACCTATCTCTTATCTCCCCCTGTATGATCTCGTTAAAGTACTTTTCTTTAAATATGTGTTCGAACTCACTGAAACTCTTGATATCTTCGCGATGCAACTGCCACCATATAAATGCGCCATCCTTTAAATATTTGTCTATCCAATTTACGTTTTCTTCCCCATAATATTCTTTCATTTCTTTTAAGGTTTTTAAAAATTGCATTGGGAATCTTTCCCTCCCCGTAAAGTTAATATTTCTCATATTTTCCGGCTCCTTTATCACTTCTCCATTTTTAATTTTATTCAAACGCGTATTTACTTCTGTAATCCTTGTCTGCAACTCCTTTGTTTTTTCTACGTATTCCCTAACCTGGTCATTTGTCTCTGAATATTTATTTTGAATTTCGACATAGCTATTTTCGTTTATTTTTGTCTCTAAATCTGTGGTCCTAATTTCTAATCCTACAATTTGTGTCCGGGTGCCCTGTTTATTTTCTTCGATTTTCCGATCTAACCGAACTTCTACATTTTGAATTTTCTCTCCCACTTCGTTAATTTTGCTATCGACGGTCCTTATCTTATTATCTATGGCTGAACATTTCCCCTTTATAGATTTTTCTAATTTTTCCTCCACGGCTTTACTGGCTAATTTAATTTCTTCCCTAATCTCTTGAATTTTAAGGTTAACTGATCCGATTATCTCTGCCTTATTTGATTCTAACAACGTTTTCATACTTTCTATAGATTCTGCTTTATTGGCTTTCTCGCGTTCAATCGCGTCTTTTTCGCGTTTTGCATTTTGTTCCATCATTTGTCTCATTAATAATTCTATATTGAAACTAGGCTCCGTCCCCAACACCCTTTCATTTTGTTTACCCCCGTTAATTTCGTCTACTGTTTCCCCATTATTAATTTGCATTGGTTCCCCCGTAGATTCTACATTTAATTCCCTACTCTCAACTCCTTCTACACCTAATTCGTTATCAGTTTCCCTGTTTTCCCCTAACTCAATTTGGTCATTAGTTGCCATTTTAATTCTACTATTGTTAGGTTTACTTCTTAACCTATCACTTCTTCTTAACTTAAATTGGCTTATATTTAATTTCTTATCCTTTCTAAACATGAACTTAATTTATTAATTGTCTTTTTAAACTTGTTTGAATGTTTTTCTTAACTTATTCAATATACCACCAATTTATCAATTTAATTAATTAATTTAAATTAATTATAGCCACACCTGTTGGGTCGCCAAATATAACGTTTAAGACGTTCTCTCTTATTTTTATTAGTTATTTGCTACACGTTGGTCGCTTAAATATAGGAAAACTCTCCTATATTTCTTTTACTATTTATTAATTTATTATGATTCATTTGGTTATTAGTTCGTTAGTTATTTGACAATTGATTAAAATAATAACACTCAAAACATGTGGGATTATAACTCAATTTTAATTAAACATATTGAATAATTAATTCTTTTAAATATTAATTTTTTAATCATTTAAAACATAATTTTTACCTTGATGCTCAAAATTTTACTGATTAATATCTTATTCTACAATTTTATACTACGGCTTAAACTAGGTACATCTTCACTATAAATTCTTATCCTACACAACTTAGTCTAAAACAAGGAATTTAAGAATGCATCAATTTAATTTGTATTTAATTTTGACTCTAATTTTAATTAGCTTTATAAAATATTTGCTCCGGCTAACTGAAGGTTATTTACTTGAAGTTAATTTAAATCTCTATTGGGGTTCGTTGGTTCTTAGGTGGCTATAATTTATTTTATTATTACAAAAAACAAAATTTGGTGGTAATTTATAAAATGTATTGTCCTTTAAGTTCTACTTATCAATTGACGTGTTCCTTTCCAGTTTTTGGTTGTTCTCGTTCCGTGGTTCTCTCGAAAATTGCGTGATGGTTGGATGGTTTGCCTCTCCCGTAGATGATCCCAATCGCGGGTTACACCTTTCTGCACTCACTCTTGCGACGATGATGCTTTTAATTCTTACGACGATACTTCTTCTCACTGATTTAACTTTAATACGACGATGACTCCTTAAACTTCACACTTATCTCACTTAACGACCACGAAGACTTCTTATACTTTAATACGACGATTCTTTTAATTTTTAAAACGACGGATAACTTTTTATTGACTTTTATAAACTTAACAGTTCTATTAAAAAAAGAAAAACGACGAATAGGATAGGCAAAGTCCTTCACAAACACTTAACTCTTTCGATCAGGAGAAACACTTCCCCGGAACAACCTTCTAATACGACGTCGGAACCAAAATACCTAAAAAAAGAACCACGTGTCCTGCCTTTTACCCTTATTTATAAGTTCTCCTCTTTTTAAAACAGCGTCATGATGCTCTTCTTCCATTGGCTAGTTTTAATTCTTGGACGTTATTTCAGAACTGATTCACTTGCTCTGATTGGCTTGTTACAATTTGTTTCGGTATTAAAAGCTTAATTTTGATGGATCTTGTGTGACGGTTTGGGTGCGTTGTTTCCCTGTTGAAACATTTTTTTTATGTCCGTCAATCCTTTCATGTCTTGACGATTTATGGCCTGCCGGGTACTGACCTTTGGAGCTTTCTATTTCGGTATGTTATAATATATATATATATATATATATATATATATATATATATATATATATATATATATATATATATGGTATGTGTTTCATGTTATATGTGTAAGGACAATTTAAAAGTCATATTATTACTGGAATAAGTGTTTCTGCAATTTAAACATTTAATCTGTATATATTTGAAATGTTTTACATAAATCAATTCTCATCACATCAAAATCGGTTCAGAAATTATAAGTTAATAAAAAAGTCAAAATTCAAATTTAAAAAAAAAACACAAACATCATCTAGCAGTAATTGATTGAATTACATAAGCAATGATATTAGAAACATACTGCAAGTAGATCTTTCTTTAAATGTTAATAATTTTACTTCCGGAACATCTACCAACCTTATTAAAAAAATTATTTTTTATGAAATCTTCCAGAAACATACAAAAATGCAAATTATATAAAAGTAAAAAGTATATCCTACATTTGGCTTAGTTTGGTTATACTTTGCTTGTATTCAACAAACTATAGTGTTAAAAGATTTAAATCATTGTAAAAACCTAAGCAAAAATCTATGACATAATTTTTTTAATTATTCCAGTACTTTTTTTCCTGAACATTTTGATTTTGAATGAAGTTGTTAAATGTTTAGAAAATGGAGTTGTATATTTAATCATTTGAATAAAAGTCTCCATTACAGTATTGTTATAGTACTACTGACTTTTTGATAGGACTCTTATACTCTTTAGATTTTGAACTGGCTTAACCAATTTTGGTGAGATGAAAATTAATCGATATAAAACATTTCAAATACATAGGGATTAAAATGCAAGACAATTTATTTTTAAAATAACGAAACATTAAATATTTCAAAAATAGAAAATCTGTATTAGGTTTTATTACAAACCTTCTTTTTGTGGTTCCAGAATATCTAGCACCCTCCTTCAAAAATCACAATGATTAGATAAGGTGTACACATAAAAAGAAAAAGTGACATTTGTTAACATGGGATTGGTATTGATATAATAAGATTGTTGTAATCGTAAAAATTCAAAAACTTTGCAATAACAAATTGAAATACCACAACCATTATAAGTTTTACTCTCTAAAAATTCCCAATGGAACAGTTTGTGGCCACTTATTGTTTCATTATATTCCAGCGCAGATGTTTTTGTAATCTTTATACACCATTTATTTCAGATAGTACCAAGATTAGTTGAAATAAGTTCATTCATCTTAAATGTATACAGACCTAATATTACATTTTGAAAATTTTAATTATATATCCTATTTTATAATGTTCTAAAATATTCCATTACATTTTTCCAATATTCATTTAGGTATGTCGAACGTGTAATGCAACTGGCATGGATTGTGGAATAGTAGACTCTACAGTAGGTGCAGGAATAGAAGATGCTGACTTTGTATTTTATGTAAGTGCTATGGAGACAGAAAGATGTCACAAAGGCCTTACAGTTGCTTATGCTGCTCATTGCCAACAAGAAGCTGCACTTGACAGGTGAACACAATTCATTGTTTCTTACCACTTGTTTGTTAAAGTAATTAATACCTTACCATTTGGAATAGATTTACAATTTTATTATGTTATTTTCTTTATACTTTCAAAAACTAGTTGATAAACTTTGTTAAAGCAATTAATCTCTTATCATTTGGAATAGACTTACAATTTTATTATGTTATTTTTTAAATTCTTTTAAAGTTAACTAGTTGATTGCAATTGCCATGTTTGATAATTGGGAAATGAGAAAATCCTTGTCCTTTTAAAAATATTAATCGAAGTGGATGGGTGGACAGCTTTATTTATTTTTTTTTAATTTTTGGCAGTTTTGTTCCTTAAGTACAAAAATTTCTTAAAGAAAACAATTTGCCAGAAAAAGCTATTTTGTTTGTTGACAATGCCCCATCTCATCCAGGCGAACAAAAACTTGTAAGTTTTGCCACACTACAACTTATTTTATTGCCTTTTCTAATTTTTCCCTATACCTTCCGGTCCCAGTTAGTCTGGATAAATGAGGTTGTACTATTATATATTATCTCTTTTATGAACTACTCAATTAGTGTTTTGCACTTTGTATCGTGAGACAAAAATGTCCTTCCATCCACAAAGATTGTTTTTTTACAAAAAGTAGTTGACAGAAATAAATGATTATATTATATAGTGAAGTCTCAGAGACACATAATAGAATGATAGTAGTCCAAGAAAAGTCCAGTTACCTCAAACTCTTAGAAATAAGATAATTTTATTGTATGTTTAATCCAAAAAGCAGAAAGATTCATTCAAACTTTTTTATTTGCTGTTTATTTTTAACTCGCTATAAATTGTTATCAACATGTTTGGTTTCATTTTCAGACCGATTGCTGGACATGCTAACCTCTGCCCTGACAGTATTAGTACGAAACCTCAGGAATTGGAGATCCTGTTATCTACAGTTAAACATGAAATACTTCATGCTCTTGGATTCTCTGTCAGTCTTTTTGCGTTTTATAGAGACCCTGAAGGCAATCCTCTAACACCACGAGAGGATAATGGAAAACCCCTTCTTAATGAAAAGTAATTTATTTATATATTTAATTACACCTTACATTGATTTCCTTGATGATTTTTGTTTACCTTTTTGGTATAATATTACAAACTGAAAACACTTATGCTAATATGAAACTGAGAGCAGAGTGTAAATTATCTTGTTTCTATTCTATTTTAATATAATTGTAAATTAATTACTAATGAAAGTTATTCAGTGGAACCTTCCTAATTCGAATCTCAGGGGGAATGATAAAATTCGAATTATTGATTATTTTGAAATACCTTGGTTCGGCTTATCAAGGGCATTTTTAATAGCCTTCGATTTATAGAGGTTTAAAATTACCGAACTGCAACCCTAGTCAATTAACTGAGCTATCTGTTTTTCTTTTTTATTTATCAAAATAACTTTGATAAACTTTTAGAGGTTATCTAGCCCAAAATGTCAATTTATAGAGGTTCAGTCACAGATCCAGCAGAGAGAAAAATCAAATTATTGGGGTATTTTTCATCAACCTTTTGATTTAGACAGGTAAGATAACAACATTCAAAATTTGAAGAAAAACTTTTATTTCAGACCTATCTAATACCAACATTAAGCACTCTCAGGAAATTCGAACTTCTAAATGTAAACGGCTGAACCAATTTTCATGCTTTATTTTACTAATCTCTACTTTAGATGGTATATATAATTGCCCGTCACAAATATTTGTGTTTTAATATAATCCTAACAAAAATCAATATTTTACCAGATAATTTGATTAAAGAAATGTTTTTCTAATTGGACATATAGACTAATTTATCATTCATGGCATCTATCCAATTCTGATATATTTAGTCACAAATAATAAATATTGTAAATAATAATTTTCTAAATTAACTTTAAAAACAACACTGTTACAGTAAGTAATAAAAGTCACCAAATATATTCATGGTTATTTGTTTCACTCATATCATTCATAAATGTATATATAATGTTAATATCAACATATCGTACTAAAATCACAGGACAACCTAAAACTCACTGTGAAATGCCACAGTGATCCACGCTTATAACCCCATGCTAACTATAAAATGGATATCATAAAGGGGCTATTGCAAAAATTACTTATTAAGTGGTAATGAATCCTACTGACAGTAAGTTGTATCCAGCTAGTGTAAACAGTTTAAGCGACTAAATATTAATGGAGGCAGACAATCTTCCCAAGACAATGGGTCGAACTCATGTAAGTGTAAAGAAAATTGTTGTGTATTTTAAATTGTCTACATATCTGGTGAGTCATCTTGTATTAATTTGATAAACTGATCTTGATCGAAGCCACTTCTCTCATTTATGTCTCAATTCTTTATTATCTTTTAATAATTAATCAAAGTTATCAATCACTTATAATTAGATAACTAGAAAGCCAATCTTAACATATTATGTCCTGCACAAAGGCTACTAAAAATGTTTGGCTTTCTGAAACATGTTTCTCACTTAATTCTCATATTTCCCTGATTTCATTTTAGGTTACAAGCTCGACAGTGGAGTAGTAAAGTAATTAAAACAATAGTACGTAAAAATTGGACAGTTCACGGAGATTCTGTTGATAGAGAAGTACAGCTGATGGTGACTCCTCGAGTTGTGGAAGAAGTACGTAGACATTTTAACTGTTCAACATTAGAGGGTGCAGAGCTAGAAGATCAAGGGGAAGAAGGAACTGCACTGACACATTGGGAAAAAAGAGTTTTTGAGGTATTATTATTATATGAATGGTTATGGTTTTCGTATTAAATTATAAAAACCACTGTAATAAACATTACAAAGTGGCTTAAAGTGCACTTAAGTGGCTTATTAATCTTATGTATAATAATACATAAGTTTACACCTCCTCTAGACAGTCATTCCGGCATATTCATTGCTTAAAATATAGAAATCGGTCACACACAATGGTGCAATTGTTAGTGCAAATTTAAACTGTAAACTACAGCATGAAATGCTGCTAGAATGAAACCCTTGACTTTGGCAGAAATGAATGTCTAGGAGGTCTAATCTTGCGTTACTCTACTTTGGAAACTTAATGATTTTTTCCAATAGCTTACACCGTACTGGCTAATTAGCTTAATATAAATATTACATCAGTAACATTGCAGTTGTTAAATATATTATTATAGTCATACTTCAGCTGATTTACTTGTCTTAGGTATATTAAGTATGACTTGTATTTATAAAATTTGTTAACCAAATAACTCCTAACATAACATTGATTTGTTTCAGAATGAAGCAATGACTGGTACTCACACACAGAATCCAGTGTATTCAAGGTTAACGTTAGCACTCATGGAAGACACTGGGTGGTATACAGCTAACTATTCTATGGCTCAATATTTGTCTTGGGGTCGCAATTTGGGTTGTGACTTTGTTAAGACTAGCTGTAAGCAATGGATGGATACGAAAAGAGCTCAGTAAATATTTAGTACTACATTTAAAAATCAGTATTGCCTTTAGTATTTCATGCATATTATATTACTGTAGAAAGGTTTAGTTCACCCTCTTTGATTTCCCACAAATTTTCATGTAATGATTTTAGACCTAATACCAGTGGCGGATCTAGAATTTTATTTTGGAGGGGGCTGAACAGGGGAAAATTTTGTGAAAGGACTTTCATATAATGAAGCGACCAAAACAGTAGTTTAACGTTGTTTTATGGAGTAAAAACGAGTGTTTCATATTAAAGGTTTTCAGGATGTTTTGTTTACTAATTCACTAATGAAATACATTAAAGTTAATAAAAGGCAGATTAAAAATGTGAAAAGGATTTATTTTTAAGTACATCGTACATTTAATATTTCAGAGTAGTTCTACTGGCTAGAGATTGATAAATAATGACAGGGACACAGTTGGAATTTTTGTTTGGAGACTTGGAGTGATGGTCTGAGAACTAACACTGTCATTGACTTCATCACTAGTCGCTGTAAAGGAACCGCAAACGCCTTGTGTGCTTTTGAGCAAACTTTAAATTTTCTTACAAAACATTTTTTAAAGGTTTTGGGGGGGGCTTCAGCCCGAAAGCCCCCCCCCCATAGATCCGCCACTGCCTAATACATTTGATATAGAAAAAACCTACTTACAAATGAAGGATATTAACTTGTTTAAATTCTTGTTGAATTTCTATGCAATTCTTGTTTAAAAGTTTGTTTGTTTGATGCCTGTTTTACCATCAGATGACTTCATCACATTAAACTCATTACATATACAACAATAAAACACTAATAAAATATTAAATAATTTTGTGTTATTAGAATATTATTTTAATATTTTGTTAGTGTTGAGTAATGTATGTGCTGAATTCATCTGATGATGACATTTGTGACATTGAAACAGCTGTATTGTAATACCTTTCATATGTATTGCAAAGACTTTCAACATGAACCTAAAAAAAGGTAATATCCTTTATTATAATTAATATAAGTAATTCAGCAGACAGCAGACAACTATTTTTTTAAAGTTCATATTTTAAATACTGTTTAAAAAAATTGTATCTGACATTTTAAATTTGCTGTATTAGTTTGTAATAAAAATTGTTTAACAAAAAACCCTATATTTCTATAGATAGAAAATCAGTATTTAAAACAACTTTTCTTGTTTTATTTAAATATACAATCATATAGGACTCCAGGGCTACCAAACTTCATTTGATAAATCAAATTATTGTTGAAGAACAATATAAAATTTAAAAGGTTTATAAGAACCTTAAAAGGTTTTTTTTTATATATAAATTACTACAGTTTACAAGTTATTGCAAAAAAAAAAAGTTTAATAATTAATCAGATGCCTGCATACTGTGATATAAGGACATTTTATTCAAAATTTTGTAAAGATATCTAAAAAACTGTATGGATTGTATGCAAGTGTTAAGTACCAGGTAACGTAAAGTGTAATAAATTGAAAAATTCCCATAGCTTAAGGTAAAATATAATATTAAACTAAATTAAACAATTTAAATAAAGTTGGTATAGATAAACTTGAAATATTTTCTTTCCTTGTGTCATTTTGTTCTAATATGAATAATTTATTATTTCTTTACAGAAGATTTAAAATCAGATTATATTGATTTTTTTAGTTCACATGATTTTTCTTTATTGATTTGTATGTGCAGCAACTTAATTACATTTTGTATTTATCTATTAGAGGAAAGAGTATCCACCCATTCTGCGACAAAGTAAAGAGAGATCCTCTCGAAACAGAATGCACTGACGACCGAAGTTCTGTAGCACTCTGCAATCTAGTTGAACACACGACTATTCTTCCACGATTTTATCAGGTAGATTATTTGCAATTTATAATAGTTTTGAATTAACCATTTGTCTTAGAAGAACCTAGCCTTACATTATAATGTGTCAGTAAAGTCTCTTATCACCACTAGTAACTTATAAAAGAGTGAAATAAGAACTTTGTAAATCTGATTTATGAAAGTGGAACTGATTTTTCATATTATGAAAAATTTTGTTCTCCCACCCCCTTGTGAAAGCGTGTAGGGTTAAAGTTAAATGGCAACATTACATTTAAAGACAAATTAATTAATTGTTGTATCTTTAATTCCTATCGATGAAAATATAATGTTAAACCATGTTGTTTAATATTTCGTTTGTTTTTTTAATTATGAAGCTATTTAGGGTATGAAAATTCTAAATATAGATGTACTTTTTCATAGCAAAATTCTACCATCCTATGTTTCCCCTTTCAAAGAGTGTAGACAATGATCTAATTATCAAGAAATAAAAGTTCACAGTTTCCATTTCAAACCTACCTTAAATCCACCTTATAAACCTACCTACAACAAAATCCAGACATGGGTGTGTATTGTCTATACAGAACAAATGAATTAACCAATTTTAATCACCAACTTTAGTGGTTTAGTTGTACTTTTACAATGTTTTTTATTTCTAGAAATTCAGAAAATGTTGGTAAAAAAAGTTCAAAGTATATGTGCTTTTTACTCATAAGAAATACATGAAAAACTAAAAATTAAAATATTTCTAGTGGAAAATTATTCATTAGTAATTCTTGAACTTTTTCACTGTGACGACTGCTGTTTTGTTTCTGGATCATAGCCATAAAACCAACATTCATCACCGGTTATGACCCTGGAGATGAAGGTAGGGTATTTTCAGACGTTTGACTGAGTTCACTGCACACATCAAAACAACACTGTTTCTGATCCACAAACAAAAGCTGAGGAACTAATTTCACAGCTACACAATGCATTTCTAAATTTTCAGATAGATTTTCTCAGCAGTTTTCATAGCTTATGCCGACACTTGTATACAAACCATGGATTGTTTGACGACGGTCTTCGTGAATGAGTTGTTGAATTTTTTCAACATTTTAATCCGTTTTGCTCATGGAAGGTCGTCCTGAACAATGATCATCTTCAATAGAAGTTCTGCCAACCTCGAAACAAGCATATAATTCAAAAACTTGGTTGTTCTGTTTAGGGAATATTCTTCAAAAGCTTCTCGAAGCATTACAAAAGTTTAAGTAGATGATTTACCAAATTTAAAACAAAACATGATGCAAGCTCGTTGGTCGAATTTATCAGCTATCATAAAATTCGCAAATGAAACACAACTCGTAGATTGACACACGACTTCAAAATGCAATGAAATTCGACACCCTGACTCATTAGGTATTATGTAATCGGACGCTGGCATCTCGGCTTGTACAGTCATGTCGAATAGCTATGATAAGTATAGTCCGGTAGTTTTGTGATAATTAATAATAGGGTTGATTATAATTACATCAAACAATTCAAATAAATTGCCAAGCTATCATTTATTTCGTGAACTATACGGTATTTGTTAAAAAACAAACAAACAATTAAGTCTACAAATTAAGTTTCTTTATGTAAATCAGATTTATGAAATATGAAGTTTTAAAAATTTGTATTCACAAAGTTAGTAATATAATTTAGAATTGATACTATAGACATTTTGGAGTAAAAGTCAGAATGATACATCTACATTCCAAGAGAAGTTAATTGCCATAATGTTTTACATATAGCTTAGTCAACCCTTAAGAAGTTTACTGATTTCCAGAATTTAGTATAGCACTAATCATCTAACAACAACTTGGTCCAACAGGCCTCCAAACATACACCTACCATTCACATTGTTCATGTTGTTATCACAGACCTGATGGATTTCAAGACTGAAAAAACTCAATAGAAAAGTGCCTCTATTTGGCCACTTGACATACCTGATGAGCCTGAAGGCTGTAAATGTGTGAAATTATTCTACAGAAAAATTCCTCCACTTGTCAAGCTACTTGACCTAATTACCCTCAAGACTGTGCAAGTAATGTCAAATTTTCTTGGAAGGTTAGGGTCAAAAATTTCAACACATTTCATTGTAGTGAATTGGGGTTCTTACAATTGCATTCATTCAATATTCAATTTAACTTGGTGAGTTGTAAGTTGAATTGGTGAAATTATGTGGGCAATAACTTTCTATAATAGCCACCATTTTTTAATTTAATACATTTTGTTGAATTTTAGTAATATCACATAAGAGTTACTTGTACTGAATTTGAAGTCTCTATCTTAATTTGTATTTTCCTTTAGATCTTGTACATACTGTAGATGCTAACAATGACAATGAAAATAAATTGTTTCAAACAGTATGATTAGTTAAGAAACAGAGGTTAAATATGTCACATTTTCCATACATACTATGTAAATAATCAAATGATTTTTTTTTTTTTAATAATAATAATAATAATAAAATAAATATATTTAAATATTACATTTTCAGATTAAAGGAGTTTAACTTGGGTGGTCAAACATTTAAATGTTGGAAAAAATGTTTTGTTTTTTTTTTTATTTATAGAATAAAATTGAGGTTTATACAGATAAGTCCAAAAATAAAATATCTATAAGTGGCTTTGTCATTTTAACAATGATTTTAATTCATTTTTCACAATTTCAATATGAATACTCAGGATATTATTTAATCTTTGATATTTTTGCTTTTGAAATTTATATGTGGTTTAATATACTTGTGTTGATTTAATAAATTTAACATATACATAATATATAAATAACATGTTTTCCAATGTACCTTTATTGTTACAGAACTTTGATGAGATTCCGCATGTAAATAAAGGCCAAGAAGGTTACTATGGGGGCTCTGTCAGCTTGGCTGATTATTGCCCATACATTCAAGAATTTACTTGGAGATCTAAAAATGTTGTAGTTAGAGGAAGTCATTGCCAATATATAGAGAATAATCCTCGTAAGTATTTAATTAAATATGACCGCTCTGTGTTTATTAACAAAAAATAACTTATATATATATAACTTTATATATATTTAATATCATAGTTTGTATACTCTAGATAAATTGTATACCCTAGTTTTTATATAAATTTGAAACAATATAATCTTTATATGGATACATCTTTGTGCAATTGTTGAAATGCAGTTGACCGAAGTGTACCACCAAGGGTACTCTTGTCAATTTTATTTGTTTTAATCACACTTACTATGAGGCTTTTGTTATTATTATCTTGACAATAATCATCATTAAAAGAAAACAGTGATTATAAATCAACACTATATTCATTTACTCATTCAACAATAAATATAGGTGAAAGAGGATTCTAAAATAATCAGTAATTTAACACAGTATTTAAAAAATGAATACTACTTATTATGGTTTATGGATTTTGTTATATTTAGATTTTTATTATATTTTAATTGCACAGAAACATATTTTTGATATTTATTATTTATAAAATTGTAGTGCACCAACGTTATGTGTCTAAAATATGGTATAGATATGAATTTTGTTGTCTATATAAATATATTTGTTTTATAATTTTGGTCTGATTTGAATTATACTAAGTAAACATTTAATGCAATTCACCATGTAAAAGTTTATGTGGAAAGTATATATTGGTAAGGAAAAATAACAATGTAAATTTTTTGATGCTGCCATAATGAACTATTTATTTTTAATATTCAATGGTGAATGTATAACACTATTTTTTGTAGTAATATTGCATGGTTGATTAAATAATTAAAATACTAAAAGGTGAATTGAAAGACATATTAATTTCAGAAAAATCTATATAAGTATGACTGTTTTATTACAATAAAAACTGAAATCCAAATGTATGTCTTTGTAATCCAAATATAAAAACACAATACAATAACAAAACAAATAAAGGAATCAGTTTAGTCATTCCTATTTTGGCCAAAAAAGGACACTTTCTTAAACAAATTTATTTGTCACATATTTCAGAATTGAATAGAAATAGGCTAACATATTTTAAAGTACACATTACATATTAATCAGTAAAAAGAAACCATGATTTCAGAACTAAAATGCCTAATAATTCTGCAATTTCTGATTTATATTGATGGTAATTTAGATGGTTTCACTGTGTTAATAAAACCTGATGAGACTTTATAGGCCCTTAGCAAGAAATTAAATCTTCCTTAATCATGAGCGAAGTTCTCTAGTGTGAGTAAATCATTTTAAGTCCCAAATACGGAACAACACAAAATACAATAGTCACTAGGGATGGTGATGGTTGTGATATAGAGAGGGGGAGACTTCTGCTTAACTCAGTTTGTTATATGGACCAAAACTTCAATACTATTACCACTGTTTAAAAACGTAGTGTCATCTGCATACAAAATAGACTTACAATGTATATTAAAAGAAAAGTAATTTACAGCCACAATAAAGAGGAAAGGGCCCAGAACTGATCCCAGTGGTACCCCAATTATTACAGTTTTAAAATTAGACATATCCTGGCCTTGAACAACCATTTGCTGTCTCTCACTAATATAAGACTGTAACAAATTTAGTTCAATTTCTCTAATTCCATAAGAACAACATTTTTTTTAAAGTAATTTTTAAGGAATACTGTTGAAAGTTTTTGATAAGTCGACTAATGTAGCTGAAGTGTATTAAAGCGTTTGATTCCCTTGGGACAGTATGCTACAGTTTTTCAGGCGAAGTTATTGGCTTTCAATGATTGTGTTAAGGAAAATCTGAAGCAGGCGTTTATGCAAACCCAAATTCATGCCTTCGTTAAAGCACTTGTAAACACTAATATCAAATTTAATTTGGTCTGGGAATGCTGGGAAAACCTCAATTCTCTGTCTTTGGAAACGGAGTAACTTTGCACTGGGTACTGAGTCGCAAGGGTCTTGAGGGAAATATAGACACAGATAGGATGGCCAGATCTGCATCTAAGTTTGTAGGACCTGAGCCAGTAGTAGAGATACCTGTGTGGCAGGATAGCTATAAATAGGTGGGTTCGGAGAAAATACCAGTAAAGATGGGATAGTCTTGAAGGGCATTCCCATAGTAAATTACTATGGAGACAAGTTCATTCAGATTGACTTGGAGGGACAGTATTGACCAAGGCAGAGGGCAATTCAGGTGAATCACGGAACTTATTACAGGACATTGTGGTCTGAGGCTGCACTTGCTTAGAATAAGGAGTTTATAACAGGGGAAACAGTGTGTATAATATTACAGTTAGATGAAAAAACCACAGGCCACATAACATGAGAGTCTCTTGCCAGCAAGAGGCATAGTGTTTTTGGTTTCCAAACTCCTTGTGAACTCTCACTGGATGAGCAAGTGAGTTAACTACTAAAACTGATAGAGGGAATTAATCTACAGAAAATGGATCATGATTATTTTTAATGTTCCAGTGAAATTCGTGATGTTTTGGAAGAGGAATTTAGTGACAATGGATGTGAAAGTAATAGTAAGGCAAATGATGTTCCCTCTGATGTGTCTTTAGAGGATTTTTCTTCTGTAGTTCAGATGATTAACTTAACGACTAACTTGTTTCTTCAGATAGAGATGTAGGTGTAGGCGTAGTAATTCTTTTGATTGTGATACTGAAATACGAATTTCATCTATTCCTCTTTGCCCTATCTGGAGCACTTTTGAAGACCATTGAAACATGGTTGAAAAGGGATATTTCTTCCAGTGATGATGAATCAATCTGGAGGCCTCGGAAACGTGGTGTATATAGTTAGTTTTTTTTTTCTCATTTTTTTTGCCACTTAATCTATATGGAACTATATATTTTTGTACACTACATACAATTTAGAACAAGATGGCTATCTTAAATTTCTGTGATAGATGTTTATAGTGTAAGTACTAATAGTGGATATGTTAACTTTTAAAAATTGTTCAAACATTGTTTTATATTCCAAGAGACATAACTCCGAATATAATTAAGCTAGGTGAATATTTTTATTGTTTTTGTATTCCTCGTGGTTTTCTGAATAAATTGATTCAATTCCAATAAATAAATTGAATAGATGGTACTGTGTATGGGAGCTTGTGTTTTAAAATGATATTCTGCATAAACTCTAAAAATGGTGAAACATTAATGTAGCATATGATTACAGTGAAGTTTTTACTAACATATAATATCTGTGGTTGTATCCTACAAACAAAAAGGTTAAAAATCAGACTTTATAACATCAATTCATTTGATCAATGTTTGAAACTTTACTTTTTTAATTTATGTGTTTGTGTGCATGCACACACGCATGTGTGTGTGAGTGTCTTAGAATGTTTATATTTATAGTTATATTCCACTATAGTATAAGAGCAATCTCTATTTTAGATCAAGACAAGAACTTTGCATTGGAAACCTATGGGGACGACTCTAGATGCTTTGATCACACAAATCAAATGTGGGAGGAAAGATCATGCAGACAAGTACGTCAGTGGCAACATTGGGGCTCAGGCTGCTATCAATTTCGATGCTATGGAGGTCGACTCCATATATCAGTATGTATTTCAATTCAATAATACTTTGCTTCTGTTTGTGATTCAAGAAACAGTTTCATTATAGTTCATTATTATAAGAATCTATAGTAGCAGTGGTGTGGCATGGGTGTATCACACTTATTAGATAAAACTTAGCCTATCTGTGACCTACTTTATAATTGTATTTAGACTATTTGTATTGTAACTTGATTCAATGATTCTTTAAAACCCGTCGGTAGAAAGTTTTTTTTTTTTATAAAATCCAGTGTTATTCACTCTTAGTCTCTCTTTTTAAACTTAGCGTCTCTTCCCATTTTTTTTTTTTTTTTTTTTTTTTTTTTTTTTTTTTTTTTTTAATACATTAAATTTGAATGAACTGCACTTGAAGAAAATGTACAATACTGTAATTTAATTGTAATTTAATTAAACTGTCTTCTTTATACACTTAAATCTTTTTTTTAAGAAGATAAATCATATTGAGTCATTAACTGAAAAAAAATTGGTTCAAATGATAATTTTATGTAGTATCTATTTCATAAATTTAAAGAAAATCCCTTAACATTTTATTAATCATGAATTATTTTTCAGGTTGGCAATCATTCATATACTTGTTACAGTACAGGGCAAGAACTATCGATTCAGATATTAGCTAATGGTTGGTTACATAAAGGTGCACTAGTCTGTCCGCCATGTGAGCAACTTTGCCAGGTCAGTTAACTCTAGCAAAAATATTATTAATGTCTACATTTCGAATAAAACTTTTTTATATCCACATTTTTGCTTTCAATATGTTATAAATTATGATTTTATTTGTCAAGACCATTAAGGATATTATATCTAAAGCTTTCTTGCATGTGTTTGTATGTATACTTGAGCTTGGATAGTGAATTGTTTATGTGAATTAGAATAGTGTATAGTCATGTGAGTATAAAAGGATGGACGATTTTTCAACAGAATCCTTAATTATTATTTAAGTTCAGTTGTTAAAATAATAATAGCTTTAATTCTCTGCAAAATAATATTTTTTAAATGTTTAGATCAAAAATGAAAATCATAGGTAAATATGCGTTGTAGCATACGTGTTGAATATTTGCTTTTATTTTGTGAAATTGTGAAATACGTACCTTATTATACATTATTTATGTATAAACCAAATACAATATTTATGTTACTACAAGCGATGACATCAATAAACTATTATCTCTGCTTGACCTCTTGAATCAGTGAAATCTTCATCTCTGATGTTGTGACTTTTAGGAAATAAATTAACAAATACTGTTAGTTCAATATAACTTATGTAAATTTGTTTGTTAAATGTATGCTATGAACCTTAGGTTATGAATACACTTCTTTTTTATATTTGTAATAAAAAGGTGTCTAATTATTTCTCTCCTTAACATTCCTAGATACATATTATTATTATGAAATATATTCATAATTAACTTTTTTTTCTTTTCTTTTTCAGGAGGAGTTTGCAGCTATTGGAGAATGGTGTAAGCCTGACTCAGTACCTCCTTTATCTATTGTATATCATCGAGACCGACTCATTTGCCGAGGTTCTTTAATTATGCCTGACACATTTGTATTGTTACTGTTATCAGTAGTGTTATTCCTGCCAGAGGTTACGTAACAATAACTGAACTTAGCCTGAAAGGCCCACCTCATACAATACATTCCATGCTCATTGGAGTAGCAAGAAGGCTAGACCAATTTTTGTACCCCAAATCTTTACACTTGATATTTCATAAATTGAATGTATTATCTACTATATTGTTATGTTTGAATCGTTTGTAACTTTCCAACTTCAATAATTCCATTTATAAATACTAAATAATATTATTTCTAAGCATAAAATCAAGTGACTAAAATAAAAGTGAGGACTTTTTTTACAAAAAACTGAAACCTTATTTAATGGAAGGACAAATTTTATTAATACAACAATTTGACAAATACAGGGTATTCACTGTATCAGGGCATGTGTTTATTTACCATAAATACTTTAAAATGTTTTTACAATTTATAAACTATCAATAAGTTTTAATATTACCATTTTATATTTTTTTCAGTATCAAATTGAATGTTTTATTACATAATTAAATAAGTTTTTATTTTTAATAAATTATAGTTTGTACAAAAAATAAGTTTATAAGAGGGTTTGATGTCATAATATAAAAAGGATTCCTAGTCATACTGTTTATGTTGTGTAAAGTGAATTTATTTATTCACACATAAAGATGTTTATCTACTTTAAGATTAAAAAATTTCAGTGGGTTTTGAAATGTTATGATGAACTCCAAAGAGAAATTTAGTCATCCACCCAATTATGTACGTCATAAACGTTTTGTATCGACAACATTCACAAAATATGATATTCCTAATACCTAGGATTTTTTTTAAATATATATTATTTTTGTTTTTTACATTTTTCTTATAAAACTGTACCATGCTGGTAGAATTTTAGACCATCTTTCATTCAAATAAAAAGAAAAATGTATACAACAAATTATATAATAAAATTGTTCCGATTTTACTGTAACAATTATTATTGACAATTATTTGACAAATAATTTAAAATTAGTAACCTTTATTTTAACTTTTACCTTGAATTCAATAATTTAAAATGTCTTAATAATTATTGTAAGGCATCTATTTAAAAAATAAAAAGCGAGTAAAAAAGACATGACTTGTTTAAATTATTTTGATCTGATCTCTTTTATTATTATTCCAACTTATTTTTTCATAGTGTTACATTCTCCCAACTAATAATATATTAATAATAATTTATCTCCTTTCCAACCTATTATCATTTGAGAGTTTGTATAATACAATATAACAGCAGTTTATGTATTTTTGTCAAAACCAACTGTTGAGAATATTACAATACTAATAAATGTTAAATGTTCAAGTGTAGATGTGTGTGTGTGTGTGTGTGTGTGTGTGTGTGTGTGTGTCTGTGTGCGTGCGCGCGCGTGCGTGCGTGTGTGTGTGTTATAATTTGACAAAAATTAATTAATATATATTATGCAACTGAATGGGTGTTTTCTTTGCATACAATGAACTAAGTATATAGTTTAGATAGATTCATTTAATGTCGGTTTGTTTGCAATATGTTTTAGTCTATGTACAAAGTAGTTTACTAGTGATATTGTATTGTTATATTTATGATTTATTTTATGGTTTGTCTCTGTTATTAAAATCAAGTAAAAATAACTCTCTTGTTTAAAACTTATTCTTTTAGTGTAAAATAAATGTAAAACTGTATACAATAATAAGATCTTTTTATATGTTGTTGAAATACATTTGAGAAGATGGCTGTTGATGCGACTTAAAACAGCTTCACATTACAATTTTCTTTACGATATCAAAACTTTATCTTTTATTAAAGATCATTATATATATAGCACACAACTGGAGATCCAATTAAAATAACACACAAATATATTAATTTCAAATTAAAAACAAGAGAATTATGATTGCTTTTTTTTTCCAGAATACAACTGAAGTATTGTATACTATAATATTTATTTTAAATGAAAACAATGTGTGTTAAGTACATTGTATTTATACAATTAAAAAACATACCTAAAAATTATTATTATTATTATTATTATTATTATTTTTAGTTCAGCATTTATTAATTGTCTTTAAATTATTACCTTTGACTTTGGTTACTCAAAATGTGTAAATGTAATTCAACATCAATCATATCAATGATTCAAAGAATGCTATGATTATGTTGGTTTTTTTAGCTTCATATTACAAATTAGCTTATTGAGCCACTTTTATATAACTGAAAATTTTCTTACATTTACTTAACATGGAGGGTTTTGTTTTAAACCCTTTAAGGAGTACTTCCATTTCAGAATGTCTGAATATGCTGTGTTGAAATGAGTAACCATTATGACACTAAAAATAGTCAAAAGAGTAAGACAATAGTAATCATTAAAAATCTAATCATTTGTGTTTATTAATCATAAAAATAACATAATTAGACATAAAACAAACGAACATTAAATCATAAACAAATTAAAAAGCTTTCTTAGTATGATAATCTTCAAAGCAAGTATATATACAAAGTCCCACGGTATAGGCACTACACTTAAATGTACTGTCTTTTGGTTTTTTGGTCTTGTTTGTGTATTTCTACTGACAAAACATTAGTTTTCTTGGTCGGTTTGGGAAATACTCTGCTGTGACATGCAGTAAGTGTTGCTTGGCGCTGCTTTATGGTGATAAAGGCAATGGCACAACAGTGTCATTTTCTTCTTTTGACACAATGAATTACAAATATTTGAGTGATAAACCTAACCCTGAAATCTAGAACTGAAATTTTTTCCATGACTGTATATTTCAAACATGATTTTTCGGAAGAATATTGAGAGTTAGATGGCACGCCCACTTCAGACTTTACTTTCATCTCAGAACTGTAGAGTTTCTTCCTAATCATACTTTTTGTGCCATAACGTTTCCTAAAATTACATCAATATATTTTACCACACCCAATAAAACAAAACAGCTGTGTTAAATTTTTTTTTTTATTTATAGATGAAATGGGAGTACTCCTTTAGGCACTAAAAACTAGGACCATGCCTGAACAGCAGTACTCCTTTAGCGATATTTAGCCTTACTTATTTTAAAAGGTAAAACTGTGATTATTATGCAGGATTTTTTAAATTATTATTGAGTAAATTGTGTGTATAAAAATAGTTGTTGAATGAAATTATTGTTGAATGTGTGTATATATATATTTTAGTTTATAAGTCATAGGCCTACCTTTACCTATTATGAGGTGCTTAATAGCACAGTCATTAAGATGTATTTAATTTATAACAATAAAAAGTGTTCAGACTGATTGCATTTTGTTTATTTTAATTTGCCAATTTTTATAGATAGCAGCACAAAATTGAAACTACCTACTAACTTTTTAAATTAATGGTATTTTTAAATTCAAAAATAATAAAATATTTAAATGAAAACTATGTTTAATGAAGCGATTTAATAAATAATACATTTCTTATACATGACTTATTACTAAGATTGTTAACAAGGAAAATGATGCAACTGGTGTTAAAATACAGCTTTGAAAATGAGGTAATTCTTGAAATTAGTTTGCTACTTGCAATTGATAATCTTTAATTGTTTATAAATTCAAATCCAATCAAGTGCCTACAAAATATTGTTAAAATATGGTTCAAGCTTGTTTACCTTCCAAAACTAAAATAGAGAACAATTTAGTTTTCTTCATTTTCTTCTTATAATCTACTGATTGAGAAAGTGGACAGTGTTTACAAAATATTTCAGAACTTTAGTGTTTTATTGTGTGTACTACTAGGTAATACCAAGGACCACTTTCCAAGATAAGCCTGTGTCTCCTATCCATATAAAATCAACATCTTTAGGCTATATGTGCCCTATTAAAATCTAAAACTAAAATTGTTGTATTTTTGGGATCACAGCCATTAATTGCAATTAATTTAACTGTGGATTAAAGTCAAAACAGACCCATGTACTTTGATAGCTTTGAAATTAATTATTATTATCTAATTTTCACATACATATTGTGTAATGTTTCATTTTAATTACCATTCTAACCATACATTGAAATTTCAACTCAAGAGCTCAAGAATATAAATTCTTGTTTTTGTCTTTATATAAAATCAAATCAAAAGTTGCCCATTATATATTGTTTATTAAAATTATCTTTGACGTAACACTTTTGTATAAAAATTTGTATTAAAACATTTATATTATGTTTTTTATAATAAAAATATTTCAGGCATGGAATAATTCAAGTTACTTTACAGTTATATTTGTTAAGCTAGCTCAACACTTTTCTATTAACTCTTATTATATTTCTTGTTCTCAAAACTTCACAACCATTTTAGTTTTGGTTTCTAATTTGGATTAGATAATACTTTTGTAGATTTTGACATGTACTTTGTAGACAAAACTAAATGATCAATGGAATTAATTTACATTGTTCTTGGTTACTTCATTACCTTCAACCTTCAGATTTGCACTTTGTGATATAAATCTTGTAAATTCATTCAGAAATATTTATGTCAGTGTAATGGTATCGTCGGATTTACCAAATTTTCATACTGAAGCTGATATCATGATAAGTCAAGAAGGGCTTATTAAATAAATGTGACTTATTAAATTAATTAATTTATAGACTTTCTCATACACCCACTGAAAAATACTAACTCTAAACAAACTAATAGAATCATCTCTCACGTTCTGACTGAATGAATCTCCTCTGTGTAAGTGATATAATGCTGAACTTTATACCCAGGTCACGATGTACACACTGCCAGATTCATACCAAGATCAAGCTGAAAGAACAACTTGACACAAATTAAACCAGGACTCAGTTCAAGATGAAATGAAAACTGTTTTAAAAAATGAAAATTACTGATGTTTGTTGGTTAAGTTTACAAGATGCATCGCTTAGTTGATTATGGATGAATTGGATACACATATCAAGAAATAAGAAGTAAGTGAACATCTCTCAGAAAATTCCGAGTTTGGAGCTATCACCCAAAGAGTTGAAATGAAAAACCATCATGGAAATTCACATCTTTAAAATTCATATCAATAAATTTTTCCATAAAAAATTAAGTGTTTAAATGATTTAAATCTGTAGACAAATTCAAACTATACACTGTAAGGCTCCTGCGCGAGTGAAATAAACTTGTAAAATTGCCACTAGTGCCAGGACATGGCAGATCTGTGAATTACTAGCACCCTTAGTCGGCGGCCATTGCACAAAATACCCTAGTTTCATTTCTCCAATGATGCAAAAATGCTAAGCTTAGTAAAAATTATGCTACTCCTACTACACATATGTTTATAAACCATCTCTCTCGCTCTTTTGCATTGGCATTTTACTTAGAATTCTTGGTTGTTTTATATTTTCACATCATTATGTATTCAATACACCTTCACCTCACATTGGCTTATTTTATATACACTATTCAAACTGCACTGGTTCACGGCCCAGAGCCTGTTTCTATATAGTAGGCTTAGTTGACTTTAAGGATACATCTGAATATATAAAATTGATTAACATACTATGAATATTACATTGTTTAATGGCCATAACATGTATGAAGTTTACAATAATTATTTCATTCTTCTTCCACTTTATGAAAACAGTTTTGACACTTGTAGCCAATTTTTTAGAACAAGTAGATTATGTACAACTATATTTTATGCATAGAAATATTTTGTGTACTCCATTTTAAAGCGTTTTTGTTTAATCTTTTAAATGTTTTATATTTGTAATTAATTACAATATATTTTATTTGTAACATCGTAGGCTATGCATCTAAATAATTTGAGCTTTTGAGAGAGATATTTTTATTTCTTTTTTAAATAGTGATACACACATTTTTTTTGCTAATTATTAGCTGTAAATGTTGTTATTAACATTAAAATAATAATAATAAATGGTGAAAAATCATTCCATTAACTCTGCCCACTTCCATCCCAAAAGCAAATAAAAACCAACTAAAACTAATCATCACCTAAAATCTCAGTTCGGTAGTTGTCAATCAAAAAATGTAAAGAATGATGGACATCTTTGTAAAAAATAGTTATATATTTAAAAAAGAGCCTAAACTTGTTTGTTTCGCTTGAACCATAAACACATCCGAAATGTAAATCTTATTTGATTAACATTGATGTTTTAATGGCGATGGTTAAGGTTCATTTTTACTTTTGCCAGTTACTCCTGAACTGTAATATTTCCCTTGCAATTTGGTACACAAGTTCAAAATTTTATGAAAATCTTTAGAATCTATTATGAGAAAAATCATAATTTTGTGTTTTCTTATGGCAGCTAACTTCTAATCTTGACTTATCAACAATTTTTTTTTTAATAAAATAAAAACAAAAAATATCCTGAGATAGTTCCATCATATCAAGTTTGATTAAATTCAGTCCATGCATTTTGGACTGTAAACCAGATGACAGAAAAACGTCATTTCAAAAACTATTATATATTTTCACTACAGTATTTTCATATTGCAATAAAATTTAAACAAATCGGTAGAACCATGATCTAATTTGATTTTTTGATAACTAAAAAATCAACATATTTTGAAAAGATGATGACCAATGTGTTTTGTTTGTGTTCTTAGAGACTACAAAACCTCGGTGAAGAAACAATACTACTTGATATATCTGACATTTCATAAATTTTTCAGGACGAAGAAAAACTATTATATAGTTACACAATATATATTATGTGAATATATTATATATACAATAATAGTAATAATATAATAATAGTAATATTATTAGTATATAGTATATATAATAATAATTATATATACAATATTATATATTTATTCATATATAAATATGTGAATTATATTCTTTAATATAATACATATAGTATGTTTTATTGAATAAAACTATATTTAATATATTATCATCTTTTTTATAATTTAAACTGCACATAGGAGGTATTAGACATTTAAAATTGTTATAAAGTAGATAGGCAGTATTGATTTTTGTAGATGAACGGTTTTATATTATTATCTCGTTTTCATTGTTATAGATAGGCGGTAAGTAAACATGAATCAGAATAATACAAGAGTATAAAATTACTTTATTAAACTTCTTTAAACATGTTATATTCTTTAATTGGTAACTGTGCCACAACAGCACATCATTTACACTAATAACTAAGTAATTTTGATAAAAATGACAGGTTTGTATAAAATCAGCCAGTCTAAAATTCAGTTTTCTTTTAAACATGACTGTATTACAATAAACTATGTTTAACATTATACTCACAGGAAAGGCACATTTTAAAACATTAAACAATCAATCACTTTGATAGAGATCACAGGTTCATATCAAAATCGGTCTGTCTAAAAATCAGTCTTTGGTAGGTAGGTTGTCGTAAAAATCATGACAGTCGGTAGGAATGACAAATTTTAACTCTTGAAGGTCTTGTCACTTTCTTTTTGTGATTGATAGTTTTGTTGAGTAGAGCATAGAAACTTGACATCCAAACTTGTCAGTATTATTGGGCCTTCGAGGTAGATCCTCATAACTTGAACTAAAGCTTGATTTGTATATTTTCATTTGGATTGTAATGTATAACTTTCAAGTCATACACAGTGGAATCACATACTTTACATCCTAGTCTAATGGAATCATAGACCATAGTCTCAACCAATAAAAAATCTTTAAAAAAAAATTGCGGCAAGTATATAGACTCGTACAGGAAACATGGATTTTCTTCTTGCAATACATCTTCTTGCATTTTTTGTATTTGTGCAATATTGGCTTGGCAAATGTATCTCTATAGATCGAAGTTGTGTTTCAATATTACCAATGAATACATATACTATAGTATATGTATTCATTGATATTACTATGTACAGAGTCACACTCCATTTGAGTGTGACCTTTCATTAAAAACTTTTGTTCTATGGTTACTTTTTTTTGGCTAGATGAAGCAGAGCATATGCGAATACTGCATTTCTATTTTGGTAGTTGCAGACATCAGACCATAGTATTACAGGTTTCTTGGATTTTAAGAAATTTCATAGTCTGTGGATAACACAAGACGCAAAAACCGAATCCTCCAAGTCAGCAGCTATTTCGTCAAATCAGTAACACATGACGTCTTTAGTGTGTAAGACTGGTGTTGATTCTTGAAAATTGGCTCAAGATAGAGACTAGTAGATGATTTTCTAATGAGAATGTAGTTTTGGCAACAAAGTAAAAAATGATTCATTAAAATCCACGGCAATTGGTTTCTTTAAAGTAATTGTGTAGAGGGCTTTGATTTAGTACCTTGAGGATCTATTCCAGTAGAAGTTGTGGCTTCTAAATTAACATCCACAGTCCATTTTTTAATACCAAGTGTTTCAAAAAATATTTTTTGGCAAACCTGTTTTTATTTCATCATTAATCAATAAGTGGTATTTTAATGTGACTCCTCTGTTGGGAATATTATCGTCTTCCTGCGTAGTAGTTCGTCTTTTAACTGGACATTTAATAACCATATTTATGATGTAAACTTTTCTTTGGTCTCAGTTCATTTTATCCCAGTAATTTACAAAAATTGTATTTATATCTTCTTCACTAATTGTGTGACAAAATCTTATTTTTGATTTATTGCCAACATCATAATTACAAGCCGGACTTATTTTTCTTCCATCTCTTAGGGTGTCGTGAAACACTCTTATATTCCCATATACTCCCAAATATTTCTTTCCACAGATTCTGAGATCTTTTTAATTTTTTTCCCGAATATAACTGATTATTCTTATTTCTCTTACGACGTGGCATCTGGTTTGTTTCGTCGTCCAAGTCTATCTGGATATCTTCACCAAGACTGATCGGTTCCAGAATAATTGTTATTCGCAATCTCTGTTGATTCTCCAAGTATTTTAGAATTATCATTAGAAATTGACTGATTGCCAGTATTTGGTTGAGATAATAAGGAACTATGGTTGTTAATGGTTTCTTCCATAAATACGGTACCAGTAATTTTTCTAGACCATCATGTTTTTCAGAATTATCATTTGGATCTTAGTCAGTACTTGGTTGTCATAATAAGAATATATATCATGGATGGTTTCTTCCTCAACTACTGTGCTAGTAACGTCTTCAATGTTGCCAAACATAACATTCATGTTCATTATATCTAATAGTTTGTCAGAATGTGGTATCTTAATATCAAGAAGGTTACAACCTAAAACAAAAATGATTACTGTGCATTATTGGTGACACATTGCTGTTCTTACACAAATACATAATTCAGTTACCTGCTGAATGTAAATAGCTTAAAATTGATACAGTATCGGGTAGCTTAATATTCAAAGACTATTAAACGAATTTATATCTAAACAAACAACAACTTAAAGCAGTTTTCGGTTACATACCTGCATAATTATGATCATCTTGAATGACTGTATATTATTGCCCCAGTTCAATTATTTCTTCTGCTTCAGCATAAATTGATTCCCAAGAATTGTCATTGATATGTGTGTTCTTTAAGTTTCTTGAATCAGAGTATTTCTTATCAATCTTATCTAAAACAGAACAAAACGTCACTTACCATTCATCTTTTAGCAGTCTTCTTACAAGAAGTAAATTTAGTAAATGAAATGATTTTAAATACTCGAGTAAAATGTATCACCATCATGTTAATTTAAAGGGCTTTATGAGTGCCCTAGAGCGTAAGTCAACAATAAGCAAAATAATTTTTTTCATTTGCATGGAAAATATTGATGTTTTTTTTTTTCTAGCTTAAAACACTGAGCATGTTGAAATATATTTTTAATTTACAACAATAATGTTAGTATTTTCAACTAGCTTAAGGTTGCAATTTACCCATCATCAGACATTTGGATATTGTTTTTAATCTTCCAATTGTAAATCATGGGTAGATTTTATTTTGGTTGCTTGAAATATTTCATTTTCCATAAAGGTCATTGTCAGCAGCTGACAATTCTGAAGAATCCGACTCGTGGACCATTAATAATATATTTATTGTACAAATATTGAGCATGTAACACTATACAAAATGTAGTAGAAACATAAAACTAGATTTTTTAGAAACATTTTGAAACATTAATTATTGGTTTCTATATTTCAGTTATAGCCATTATAAAATAAGTGGCAATATCGCACAACTACAGGAAAAAAATTTGACAGGGAATATCTTACATGTTTTCAAAACTGTATTCAAATAAGAAGATCTATTATTACAGTATTATAATCCTATTCACTAAACTTATAAAATATATATGACAGATATTTAAATATTATTAATATCAGAGTGAAAAACAAGCAGTTACCTCAGCAACTATGCACACTCATCCAATCCATGTAGTCAATGATGCAGATGGGCAGTATTTCCAAAAAATTTCAGATTAGTGAGGTTTTTTTTTTTATTTTGTAGGAGAGGTGGAAAATCTTCAAAAGACAAAGGGAGACATTCGATCTTCCCAATAGTGTGAGATTCTTACTCACTAAAAACCACCTTCTTTCCTGTTAGTACCCCTATCATGTAGGACAATGATTCAGGAATGGTTTTCCATGTACCAAGCTTGTAAGTCTTTCCATGGACGTGTCGAGAAGATATGATGAAAAAAGCAAAACATTATGTACCGTGCGAAGAGCAAGGCAAATCCCTAGCTGGGACAGAATCCAGGTAGGGAAATCCTCACGACAGATCATGTAGGATCCCTGTTTGGAGTGATGTGTAGGTGAAGGATGGAATTACCTTACAAATACCTTGTTAGTTATTTTAATATAGGATTGCCCTACAGACATAATCATCTTCTGCTGCCTACTTGAAACTGAAATAACCATGCAAAAGAGACATGCTGCATGCAAACATGTGCTGATAGCTGCGCCTGCAACAAAGTTACAAGTAATATCTCTTCCTGGGCTACTGAAGTAACAATAGTCAATAGACTTTACCTTTGACTATTGAGAACAACGTATTTGATCTTAGAATATTATATACCCCCAAAATTAACTTTTTGTTTTTTTAACCAATTTCATTCAAACTGATTTTCATTATGGATTTTACGATGTTGGTCTTAAATTTACCAACATTTTCAAATAATATCTGTTCCCAATAATACCAACCATTTAAAAACCAAAATGGCTTCCAAAATTTCAATGTTTTTGTATCTCAAGCTATTTTTTATCATAAAGATTTTTCATAGATAACTTATGACTCTGTTTCTAATTTACTAAGATATACTTTGGAATAATACCGCTCCCTAAAAACCAAAATAAATACTTGATGCAACACCCTATTGTGAGCATTGGCCATGCCTGTTAGATGACTTTTTATCGAGTAATATGAGTTCAGCACATTGAGTTCTCAATGCGTAATTCTAGATCTCATAACCAGAATTCGTTACTAATTGTAATTTTACCTCATGATGCTTTGTCAACATCATAAATGTCAGTTTTCCATGTAATGGTACCAACTGCACTTGTCTATAATAAAAATTATCAAAGTTATTGTCAAAAATGTAATTTCGAACCCTAATTTGTCAAGAAAATGTGATATTCGTGTTGTCTCCAACACTTTTAAAAAGATCATTTTGTATTATTTTATTTCTGCTTTGTGATGTAATTTTATAAGCTACACATTATAATCGTCAGTTTAACATATTATTGATCTTAGAATATTATATACCTAAAAAACATTGGTCAAAAATTAACCTTTTGTTTTTCAACAGATTTTTTAAAACTAATTTATATTATGGGTTTGGATTATAAATCACTGACATAATTTATTTAACTTATATCCATCTTCAATAATACCCACCCCTTAGAAACCAAAATGACTTATAAATTTCAATCTTTTTGTGTCTCAACCTATTTTTTATCATAAAATTTGTCATATGTAGTTTATAACTCTGGTTCTAATTTACTAACATATTTGATGTTGAAATAATACCTTCTCTTTAAAAAATAAAATAAATTAAAAATAAACCTATTGACAGCCTATGCCTGCTAGATGACTTTTCATGTGAGTTCAGCAAATCAAATTCCCAATGCATAATTCTAGCATATATATGTAACCATGATTTACTACCAATTGTAGATCCTCAATTTTCCTCACAATACTGTGTCAACACCGTAAATTTCAATTTTGCACATAATGGTACCAACTCTACCTCTCTACGATGACAAATAGCAAATTTATTGTCAAAAATGTAATTTCAATCCCTAATCTGTCAAGAAAATGTGATACTTGTAATAGTTACAAGATCCGGCAGGACTGAGTCACTAATACTGGCATAACAAGTGGAGGCTTCTTCATATATGTACAGCTTTTAGGCTGAGACAATGACACTAACAAAGCATGTGGAGACTGCATAATATATATACACACACCAATAAGCCTTGTTAGGGTTTAATCGATGACATACCCAACTATGATGTTCAGAAAACTCTGAACCAAATGTTTAATACAAACATTTATCTACAAACTTATCCTATATCACATATACTACCCCTTGATCTACCAATATAATTTAATATTTCCTACAAGGCCCAATAGACCAACTTTTCTGCATTACATTTAGAGGTTTCTGCTTGATCTTATTATATATAGTTTTCTTCAGTTCAGTAAGAAAAGTATTAAATAGAACTAACATTTCTATATGAAGTTATCAATCCATCTACACATTTCCACCATTTTCGGTATGATGAGATCACCATCTATATCTCATTGTCTCTCAGTCTGTGTGATATCATATTGTATTATTTACGACATGTTTGAATTCAGAACAGATGATTCATTTGACTCCAGATTTTTAATTTTTATGTGAGGTGAATGTCTGTTAGAATGATTAATTTTTTGACAAAATTGCTTAAGTTTTGTTGTAAACATTGGATTAAGGTGAAAAATTATTGTGATGAGTTATCAGAAGTAAGGGTGATACAAATGATTCAAAAATTTTGCAATTTGGTGTGTTTCAAGGTTTGATTAAATTTTGTTTAAAATGGCATGTTTATGAAAATTATGATTATTGGTTGGAATTTGGTGAAACTAGTAATCTATATACATTTTTTATCTCTGAATTTGAATATACTCTAAGTAGTAATTGACAATTATGCTCCGAAATCAAAAAAAAAATTAAATCATTTTATGAAAATATGGTAATAATATAGTTTACTCATAATTTGGGGTGATGCATGCAAATTTGACATCGATCTTTACTTAAAAGACTACCTCAACATTTTTGTAAGTTATATCAAAAAGTTTCTTTTTTTTATGAAATCTTAATATTTGTGTATTTTGTAGAGTTTGAATTTGACACTGGTGTGTGTGTGTATGTGAGTAGGCTATGTACTGGCCCCCTTATGACCTAACACTTCAAAAAAATAATAATTTTAAAAAAATAGATACCCGATATTTTTAAAACATTTTGTGCACTTCCTAGTGGTGTGTTCAAAGTTGATGTCGGTATGTAACAGTATACCCCCCCCCCCCTCCAAAAACAACTAAAATACTGCAGAATAATACAAATTGTTACTACCCAATGGTTATGAAAGCAAATTTATTTATTTCGGATTACTGGACTTGATTTTGGCATCAAGTAATTTTATAATTGACCTTTTATTCTCAGACTCGTATAGCTTTTAGGTTCGGGTTCAATTCACCGGTTTTAATTGTTAACACATATTGCACTTGAAAATTATTCCTGATTAAGTACTTGTAACACTGTAAAAAGAACTTCCTTACTAGATTAGATCAATAGGGTGAGCCTTCCCAACCGAATCACAATATAGGATTATTGTCAAGCTTCACACAAAAAAGCTTAATTATTTAACAGGAATAGATTGTTATATTTGATGTGATGTGAAGTGTTTCTGTGTAAATTAATGTGTAGTTTGATTTAGTAACATTTTAAAACCTGTGCTCACAATGTAATAGAATTTATATTCATCCATGTCCAAATGGTTCTTTATGGAGCCATGCAAGGAAATTCTGAATCCAAGGATACATTACTTCATTTAATTCTTTATATCTGTTCTATTTTTTAAGTAATGCAGTGAAAGATTATTTATTATAATAGATAAACACAAAATATTTTCTCTTTTTAAATTTTTTACAGATTATTTATTGACATGATTTGATTTATGAGAGTTGGCTCCATTTATTCAAAAAACTAACGAATAATATATGTTAAAAAAAGAGAGAGAGAGAGAGAGAGAGAGAGAGAGAGAGAGAGAGAGAGAGAGAGAGAGAGAGAGAGAGAGAGAGAGAGAGAGAGAGAGAGAGAGAGAGAGAGAGAGAGAGAGAGAGAGAGAGAGAGAGAGAGAGAGAGAGAGAGAGAGAGAGAGAGAGAGAGAGAGAGAACATCCACATTCATTTTATCTTTAAAATGATCCATAAATCATACTTTTGAGATAAAAATTGAGATTAGTACAACATCAACTCTCAAGTCTAACATTATACCTATGAGCGATGAATCCAATATAGCGGAGGTAGAGCAGAGCCTTAAAACAAAGATGAGTTTCATATCAACTAATAAATACCATTTGTTTAAATTTTGAGATCTATTTTGAAATATTTGGAGTGGTAAAAAAATTACAACCTTTTATTAACAATGGTAACAATTTTGTTCCTTATGCATGATTATACCAAGTGTCGAAAAAGTCCTGGGACAAAGTAACTTTTAAGCTTTAAAAGGTAGAAAAGCTGCAGTTATTTTATTAAAAAAGGTACATTTAACATTTTAAGATGCTCCCCAAAAAACCTATTTTAGAGTAGGTTTGAAGTTACCTTATAATGCCAAAATACAGTGTTTTTACAAAATATTTCTAAAATATAGCTGGCTACTTTTTAAAGTTTAAAAGTTACTTAACCATCCCGGGACTTTTATGCACCTGGTATATTGTAAACAAACCTTTTTTTTAAATTCAGGTTGGTTAATTTTTACCCAAATGTATCTTAAATTGCAATTACTTCACAATAATAAAAATTGTATCACATTGAAACTGTTCTAATGGAAAAGGTTTTTAATACGTAGAGAGTAATGTTACAATATTAGAGTTGTTGGCAAGTTTTATATGGATCGGACCAGTAGTTCTCAGAAATTCTGATTTTATATATATATACATTCTACTATATATTATATTTTCTAGATATATTTAATCAATTGATTTACAATTTTTTAAATTGCGTGATTTGGATTAATTACATCCAAAAATGTTAATGTCAAAAAACTGCATAAAAATGTGTGATAAATAACTTTCTCATTACATAAATCAAAAAAGCAAACAAGATCGAAACACTACTGTAAAGAAAATACTACAAGTAAGAAAAAAGATATATTGATAATTGGTATAGTCATCATGTGTAGACTTTATGAAGAGCATAACTTTGAATCTAACCTCTGGAATATCCCCCCCCTCATTATTTACTGTACATTTGCATACAGATCAAAGAAAAAGTTAATATTTTTTCCCAAAAATTTTAGGATTACTACTTAAACCTCCAATAATGTTGTATCATATAGCCAAATTTAAAAATTAAGATTAAAAAAATAATATTTAATCTATTATGCATTTTTTATATTTTTAGGTACTTTTTTGGTGTAATTAAAGTTCTTAGTTTTACAAAAAAAAATTACTTTAATAAGCTATAGCTTGTTACACAAAAATAGTAAATATTGTATACATGAACAAATAAAATATAAGAATTAACAACATTCAAATTTCTGCAGAAATGTTCACTTAAATTCATCTCTAACAATTAACTTAACATGTTAGGTACATAATTTTAAACCTGTTGAATAGGTACATTTCACACTAAACTCAATCCTATCTTAAACGAAAACATTATAAATAACAATTACATTTGTACATATTTACCAACAACCACAATAATTAGTAGACTACACATAGTGTAAATTACATACAAAGTAGAAACAATCAAGAAATTATTATTTTTTTACAATAAAAGTCTATAAAGGTATTTAGGATGTCTTAGTTTCACTCTAACCAATTTTCTCAGCAATTGTTGGAATAACTTTTTTAATTTTTGTTGGTTCATTACTGTATCCCCACATTATCAACTGTGTATGTTCTTTTGTCGGAAGCCCTCGAAGAGGTTCATCAGTTTCATAAAGGGGGATATATTCTTCTTTCATTTTATTTGCAATAGGTTTCAGTTTATTGTTTCTATGTATATCCCATGTGATACTATCATCTGGTATTTTCTTATTTCTCAATTTCTTTAAGTCACCATCTACTTCTTTATATACTTCTAAAAATCCACCGTCTTCTATCCCATAATGGTCGGCTAGTGATTTATAACCTTCAAGAATCTCTACAGGTAGATAACTAAAATTCTCTTTTGCTCGACTGTGTGCCTTATAATCATCAATCCATGCTTCAAATACTTCTATCGATTCATTCAAGTTTTGTCTCTTCTCCTTGTCTGTTGTTCTTTTGTATATGACTTTTGCACGGTTATACATAGAATTGATAATTTGGAATTGATAGGTAATATCCCGACCATCCAACAAACGAAGTGTTTCTAAAGCCTTCTCCTTATCCTTGAATCCAGCTCCTTGAAATGTATTTTCTGTAGTCTCAGTTCCAAACAATTTACCTCCTTGACCCCACCCACTTGATTTTTCTTTATCACCTTCTTTTGAATCTAATTCCTTAATTTCTTTAGCATCAGCCTCTTTGTCACTACGTTTTTCAGACTTTACTTTTGGCATGGTGACACTGAATTCTGAAACATATATAAAAACCTTTTTAATTAAAAAACTAACGGTTATCTTAAGTTCAGGATCTCTTACACATTGAGAATTAGATTTCATTAATATTCAGTTAAAAGATAAAATATTGTGATCCCCCAAAATAATAACCTTAGTGTTTAAGACTGTTTGTTTAATTAAACTATTAAAAAGTTTCACTTAGTTGAAGAATATCGTAATATTTTGGTGGAAATATTTTTTATTTTTTTCTAAACAAAGGGAAGAACTACTGATCTTTGTCAGTAAACAATATTAGGCTTAACTTTCCTGATCTGAATTACATGCTTAAACAACAGCTGAAACTATTTGTTTAAAACATTCAGAGTAGATCTAGCTTGTTGAGAGAAAAAATTACAATAGAGGTCAAAATTGAAAATTGGCCAATATTGAGTCACCAGTCCCATAACTTGAGAAGACATTCTTCTTGTTTAAAGGCAAAACACCTCTCAGTTGTAATCACCTTTTTCTCAATTTAACAGAAAACTAAATTATGAAATTAACTGTCATGAAATTTGGTTTAAAAATTAATGGAATGAAAAGAACACATTATGTTCAAAACATGGATTTATGAAATAAAACTCAGTTATTCTTTACATCTCTTTTTAAAACTTGTTGATTTGTATAAAAAATATGCAAATGTGTTAAATATTAAAATTTAAAATAAAAAATACTAAAAATATGTATATTATGTTTATCACATTAAAATATAATTTTCCACATTTAAGAAATAAATAAAATAGTAATTTTGAAAATTCTCTAATCTGAAAATCATTAAAAGTACTTTTTAATTTAATAAAAACTGGAAATATTGTGACTTTTTATTTGAAGTTAATTTTGTTTTCAATAACATCCTTCTTCAAATTAAACAAATTTTCAAGTCAATCAATCACCTGACATCTTTTTAAACATATTTTAAAAAATCACAACATTCCTTTAGAACAGTGATAAAATTAAATGTTCATATTTCATCACTTTTAATTGAACATCAATTCTCTTCTCTTCCCTTAAAAATTCCCACATGCTAATTATTAAGAAATGGGTTGTATATTATATTCACAAATATAACCAAGCACCTTTTTGATTGAATCTTCAATATAACCAATATTTACAAGTTCAAAATAGAACCAAAACCTTAATAAAATTTCAATTTATTGAGGTATTTCTGTAAAATGTGTAACATATGTATAATAGTATAGTTGTCAAAATTAACAAGATGGTAGAATAATTAAATAAATAAATAATTAATGTAAAAACTAAAAAAGTATGTGTCAATTATTTATTCAATGTTTCAATAATCATGGAAATTCGTTTTATAAATAATCAGAGTTTTATTAAATTAAGCAAAATATTCGAAAACGAAATTTGTTTATTTCTGAATTTTCTCTCATATTTTTCATGAGATAAATATGTATAGAAGGGTTATCTTGGCAAACTTTTTGTGAATTTTGTTGAGTGTTTTTAAAAAAAAATGTGTGTGGGTTTTTAAAACAAAAATTCTATAAACGGGCTTCACAATGCACAATATCATAAATATATGCAAAAAAAATGGTGAGGGTATAGGCAACCTTCTATACCTATTTTTAACCTATAAGATGAACTTTAAAAAAATTCAAATATAATTGTTTTAGAGTAATTCAGTATACACATAGCAGTCACATAACTGGAAAACTTGAATAAACAAACAGTGTGATGTTAATGCAAATAAGTGAGTCACGCTTGAAACATTACTTCATTCTTATTATAAGTTCCAACCTCATCTCAAATGCAAGTCAACCCATGCACAACTACTGTATTCAGAAAGCTAATCTTATCAGAACAGACTGTAAACGAACTTATTATCCATGACATATGCCTGACCCTGATTAAATTTGCATGGCTCACTAGATTTTACTATGATTTGTAATACATTGTTAAACTATGCTGTTAACTGATTTTTAATAATTTAGAAATTCCATGTAGACATTAGATCTCCCTCTAATATATTCCAACACTCGAAGCTTATATTAAATGTCCAACCATAGTAGTAATTGGCACTATTTTTAGCTCATATTATGTATATGTTTGGCTCACTGTTTGAGCTCGTAATTTTGCACAATTTAATAAGTAGGTTCGTTTTTGTCGGAACCTTTAGAAAAGCTTTCTTAACCAGAAAAAAACTGTTAACATTACGAAATGGAAGCTTATTTTAAAACTCCCAAATGGCAATTTTTATAACAAAATAAGTTAAACGGTTTCTGCGAAATCAGTTCTGTGGGATGTACTCAGTGTTATAAATTACTCAATTTTTTTAAGTAAAAGGTGTTGTTGCGATCTGTCTAACTACAAATCTACAGGGTGTAAAAAAAGTATTGGATAACAGCAGACAAAAAAATGGACTACACCTTTCGATGGAATTGAATTACTTTTGTACACAGCCCAACTTTGCAAGCCCAAAAACGACCCCCCCCCCCCCCCATTCAGAGGGTGTAAGTCGAATTTTTTTAATGAAAGCTTAAATTAGAACTAATGCTGAAACCATATACATTGGCAGTTAAACATGATACATTGACTTAAAACAACCACAGTTTTTAAAAACTCTTGTCTTGTTGAAGGTGCAGGATCAGATAACACAAACAGTTTTACAAATTTATAACTAGATTGGCTGGATTGATCTACTGATTTGTTATGGGAAATTTCTATAATTTCAGCAACCTTTGAGAGTCACTATCTCCTAAGCGATTTTATTTTTTAGAAAAATAAAACCATCTTAAAATAATATGATACTAAAGTATTTTTTTAAATACCATATTTGAAGCCCAATTCTTGTTTTCTGCTATTATTCATTCACAAGTTATCATTTTGGGTTTTCGGTTTATCCGATTTACTTGCTACCGACAAAAATAACATTTCAGTGAATTACTTTATTTGAATTTTTAAAGACAGTGGTGAGAGTTTATTTTTAATTTTAGACCGACAACTCCTAAAGATTTTTGGAGTGACAACAACAAATTGTCTTCTTCTTGTTTGAATAGGCTTACATTTTGCCCAACTACTACGTAGTACCAGGTTAGATCAAGTGACCCGGTGGTAATCGTGACGTCATCAGCTTCATTTAGCGATGACCCGTTGTTGATGGACTCAAACTCGATCGATTCAAATAAACATTCACAAGCTTTGCAACAACTTTCTCACACACCAATATACGAAAAGTATTCATCACTATATAAAAATATTTGCTCCCTAAAACTGCCAATTCGAGAGTTACAGGTAATATTCACCGTAGAAGCCATCATAAAATGTCGAATAGCTCAAAATCGTCAATGCTATTTCTATCAAACATTTATGACACAAACCAAAGTGCATAACTACCCAAAACATAAAATTAGAGTTATCGAATAATTTTGAAAATAATAAAATGAACACAATATCTGCCAATGTTTATTTTCTATTTTCCAACTACTTTACAATCCGTAATTTTCACTTACCTGCGTTAGTCATTTGATTTGGTTTTAAAACCATTTTATTTTCTTAGCAAACTTTGTCTAAACAGTTACTACCCATTTACTGTTTTTAACCATTAATTTCCTAACCAGCAACTAATACTCACGTTTAGACTAATACGTCTTTAATCGTATGAATATAAGAATCTTATGCTTTGGTCTTTTATCAGGTACATTTGAATTTTAAGTTATCAAAAAAAATGAGAAATTTAATTTGATAAAAATATGACCGTATACAAAATTAGATCTAAATTAGTCCAACTGTTTGAGCTATTGCGAAACGTATAGACCATTCCGAAAAATACGTTTTTTTATCTCAGGGTAACTCAAAACGAATTGTCAGAAATTCAATATATCAATTTTATTCACTCATGACAATATTTTCTCTTGTTCATTTATAGTCTAGTAATTCCACATAGCTTTATCGCCTGTAAACCTTATTTATAAAATAAAACATACCCCACTTATTTCCTACTATTGATCTGACGAAAAATATACCGATTTTGGTCCAATTTGATTTAATTTTAGGAAGATGAATTGATATAAATTTCGAAATCTATCTTGAAAATTGAGGATACCTGCTATAAAATATAAATACAAAATTCCTATTTTCTCAATATTGACTTTAATGTTTGTGATCAATTTTGAACCCAAAAAGAACAAATTGTAATCTACGTGAAACTCCAAGTTGAAATTTCTCTGTCAATAAGAGAAAGTAAACCAAGGACACCATTCTTTATTCCTTGTCGTTTAAAGGCGGAAAACCTTTTGATCATCATCGCTATAGAAATATCGATTATCTCAAAATCGATCCAAGCTCTTAGTGAAATATGAACGGTGAACATTAACGTCCGTTGGTTTTCCTTATAAATCATTGCATTTCCTTAAAAATTGTAAGAAATTACTTTTTTCATTTCGATATATCGTCCTTTTAGAAAGGAGTACATTTGAATTTGGTATTTTTGTGGTTAAAAACCCCTTATTTGTTCAGGAAATGTAGCCTATATGGTTTACATTAAATAGAGTACGGGCGTGACATTCCCAAGGGAGCCTAGTAGTCTAAGATCCCTCATGTAAAAAGGTTAAGTCCCTCTCATTCATCATTCCTATTAGGTTTTCTTTGACAAACTCTTGTTCTTTTCCAACCCTTACGTTATTAGAATAGTCCAAGATTAGGGGTCTTTATTTAAAGACTTTTATTTCTTTATAAACCGATAATGACAGAGGTTTTTTCACCTTTAATACAATAAGAAAATACAGTAAATATATTAATTGTAGGACAAATATAAACACACAAAAAGTAAAAACTAATTCAAAAATACAATTCTTAAAATTTGTGATTTTTGTGTTAGTGAATTCTAATCAACTAAGTGGGCTCCTACCAGAGTTTGGAAAGAACTAAAGTCCACAGAAAAAAAAATCTTGACTTGGATAGAATTCAAACCCACAGTCTTATTACAGCTTTTGGTCAAAAAGTGACGATTTAAAACTGTTGGCTACCAAAACATATATATTAACATAGTTTGAAAACAGTAAACATATTGCTATTCTACATCTCAATTGTATTACCTAGCTACAAATACATTTATCCCATTATCTGGACAAAGGGATTGGTTATACAAATTTATTTTCATGGCTAATTATAGTCTGATATTGTTGGAATTCGTAATATTTATAATATATGTTAGTGTGCTTAGTTTAAATTTGATATTAAGTTATAAGTACCTGCCCTACATATACTCAAAATATTAAAAAAGTATTATATAGTACTTACATTCATTTTACATTTAGTTTTGTGTTAAACTCTCCTTTATCTTTCCTATATCAGGTCACTCTTGACAAAACTGCCGCTATTAGAGTAGGTATTCGAGAGTCAAAAGTCTTTTTTCTTCTTTTGTTAAGCCGACGATGAAAGCAAATTTTTTTCCCTTTAAACGACAAGAAAAAAAAGAAGAGATTTGTACTTTATCCTAAGTCGCGGACATTTTGTTTACGTCATAAACCACCACATTTCAAAAATAATAATCCCAATATCACACGCTGATTTTGAGATATTGACGTTTTAGAATGGAGTCAACTTTTCATTTTCTTTTTGATAATTCTTGATTCGGGGTTTTCGTTGGGACAGGGACGACAAACATCAAAGTTGGTATGAGTCTGTGAGAAAGTTATTGAATGATTTAGCAATTTTGCTACTTACACCTGTTTCACTAGTCAACTTAGCTTTAGGACATCATATATTTACACATATACAAAAACACTAATTCAAATCCCTCAGGGAGGGCTCACAATCCCGAGGACTCCAAGCTGGATCTACACCTTTTGTCACGTAGTCTTGGGTTAGATCTTTCAGTATTTCTTATCACAAGACGTTCTTTGCCGATCCTAACGCTATAGAAGCATATTTGAGGCCTACGGGTCTTTATTTTCATCATTTATTTATTTTTTGAAGGCGATGATTACAAGAGGTTTTACGCTTTTAAAAAACTAAATCACTTGTTTTTTTAATTCATAATTTTGTTCAACAAGTATTAATTATACATTTGTAAGCATGGTATCAGTAACCATGGCGTGATACATGTTGATATAATGTTAGCCATATTAGCATATCCAACTATGACCTAAATATTTTTATAGTTGTAACTGAGCTCTCAATATTCAAACTGTGTACTATTTTGCTATAAGAAAAAAATACCTACGATGAGAACATTTTAAAATCTTATTTAGAAACACATTACAAAATATTTAAAAAATTCTCAACCAAAGTGATTGCTTAATTTTGTATTAAACAAATTAGTTGCAAATAGCTGTTTTCTGCAAATATTATTCAAAACATTTATTTTAGACCAAAACTAAGTTCATTTTTGGAAAGTACAGAAAATTTCACATAAAAACCTTCCATAAAGATTTCTCTAAAATCAAAACTCTAGAATAATTTGTGTATCACTAGAAAAACAGCGCTCGGAGACGCAACGCACACCGTGCGTGCGGGAAACGCTCGGCCGCTTATGTCTAGAGCGTAAAACCCGTTTCTTAATACTACCCCCACCCACCCCACTCAGCTACAACATTCATTGGTAATTTATGACACAAATATTTCTTTTGTAAGCATTGTTTATTTCTACTGTTAAACTCGCAAGGATCCGGCATATTGATCTAGGTGTGGCTCAACCAACACCTTCATTCTCCTCTTCGTTAATCTTATTTTAGAGACCATTCAGTAATAATAACTGGACAAATCAATAAACAACTTTAATATATTGGTATATTTCAAGTCGTAGGCCTACTTGTCGTAGCCAACCAACTTCAAGGAAGAACAATTGTGGTTTGCTTGGGGAAAAAAAGACAAATTTTTATTTATCAAAAACCCTCAAGTGAGATATGTAATTGAAGGCTACATACAAAAAATTAAGGGACCACAAAAAGATCCCAAAAGTAAATACAAAGTTGGAATATATTTGAGCTACAACTGATTTTAGACTCCACATTTTTTTTTTATTTTTGTAGTAGACTATTGTTTGTCGCTTTTCTATCTTCTGAAATATTCCAAATTTTTGTACAATGTTTGAGCACCACTTATTTATAGGTGTTGGCGAGTTTCTTTCATGGACTGGAGTGCACGAAGGGGGGAGGGGTGAAAGAGCTTATTAATAGAAAATACTACAGAGCTCACACACAGTATGTTGCTACCAGAAGCTAATTTCCCATTACTGTATTTACAATAATATTGAAAACAATATATAAGTAACAGGGTTTTTTTTTGTTTTTTTTAATCGGAAAATCGTAGAAGTTTATTTCAAATTCTTTTTATACTTTATAAAAAGACTAATAAAAATAAAATTTAAAAATAACTGTAAATTAATTTGTGAAATCGGCTTAAAACTGTGCTTCCGATTTTTCTACCTCTTTTGCTAACAAACATATATAAATCTCATGCACAAACCAACTTTTTTTTTGGTGAAACTCGGACAAAGCATTTAACCGCACGATTTTTGTTTATTATTGTTGTAACTTACAATCGTGATGCTATAAAACTTATTTACTAAATCATTTTAAAATGGTTAGCACCCTTAAATATAAAATTATATTTTTGCACGGGACAAAATGTTAGGTTAGGTTTTTATTTCTTTACTCGACCGATAACTAAAGTCCACAGCACGAAATCGGGCGGGTGGCTGAAAATGCAGTGTTGCCACATGGTTCGTGAAACGATCAGAACAGCCCGTATTTTGTACTAGCTTACAAGTTTCATTCACAAGAAAATTATACATTGAGTGCTTAATATGATTGTTACTTTTAAATAATGTCGATTGAAGAAGCCAATCGCAAAGGTAAATTTTACGTATTAAATTTATATAAACCATGGTAAATAATGTGTCACCAAGATTACAGGAGCGGTTGAACCTGTTATGTTAAGGTTTACAGGAACCTGCTGTATGAATGATAAATTCATACAATTATCAATTATCACACCCGAGTTCGTTTCATGAGAGTTTCATTAATTGAGAGAAATATTTATTATTCTAACATTATAATTGGTGGAAATCGGATAATATTGTTGAGAGTGTTCGAATCGAAAACCAACTGATTTACATAGTTTAGTTGCCCGGAAAATGTATTAGATGTTTTAAAGGTTGTTAAATTAATACTGTACCTATATTTTCTTTTTCATTTTTAGCAAACTCATTTCCGACATTAATAAAAAAAAATAACGTTTTTTTTAAAATCGTTGTTTTATTTAATTTTATAAAAACATTGTTTTTTATTAATGTCGGAAATGGGTTTGCCAACAAATGAAAAAGAAAATGAACAACCATTTCTAGGATCACACAGAAACAAAACCTACATTTTCAACAAAAAACCTATATTGCAAAACTAAATTTAAACAGTTGTTAACAAAATAATTACAATATTAACCACCAACCTGCTAATGTTGGAATATAAAATAAAATTATATTCCGACAGGCACGGACAGGCAATAGTCTGACGAGTAACGGTCTGACGCTCGAACTAGGCAACACTGGACGCTCAAGGTTGTCAATTAGTGCTAGGGGTAAGCGACTTTCGACCATCCCTCGCTAAGCCGGTTCCATAATTATGTGACAACAGAGCTAAACAAGCCACCCGCCCGATTTCGTGCAGTGGACTATACCTGAAGCCTATTGATGTCTAATGGCGAAACATAATATATACCTCAATTGACTTAATATGTGTAAACTACTGTATTAGATCACTTTTTTTTTTTCTTAATAAGGAGTTTTACCAAGTACCGACTGTTTTTAATTTTAATTTATTATGGTAATGGATTACATCACCCAAAGGTTTTTTTAAAGCTTCTATAGTTTTCTTATCTGAAATAAAACGAATTAAATATCCCATATAACCTCCAATTTAAAGGAAGATAGTACATACGCAAATAAATTATACAATCACATCCCTTACAACATATTTAATTAATAAGAAGCAAGAAGGTGTCCATTGTGGGGCAAAAAAATAAGAGATATGAATTCGTGAAGACTAAACAAACATTTCTCGAGTGAATTAAGAAACGAAATACTTAAAAATGTCATTGACTTTTAAAAATCGATCATGTAAAATTACTAAAAATTTTGTTTTTCTTGTTCAGAAAACAAACAACGGTTACATCTTCACCTTAATGAAAAAAAGAAGTGATGAGTCCAAACTATTCTAAAATTACTAGTGCTGATACATTTCTAAAAAACCGAGAAGTTAGTGTACAATTTTTGTTCAGAATTTTATAGTCATAGGTATATTTGAGTTTTCAATATACATTTTTTTAAAAAGGTAAAATTTTTCTATTTCTGAATTTTTTTAAAACATTGAAAATCAATACTAGTAGGCTATAGACAAAAAAAAACTAGTATAGACACTAGTATAGTGTTCTAGCTTTTCAAAATTTGTAGATATCTAAACAGTGCACCAATAATCAGTTATGAAACAAGAAGCCCCATTTTTGAACTTTTGTTTTAAAAACTGAAAAACGTTTCAAAAAACATCAAATATTTCGCAAACAGTTGGACGTCCCTATACATACTTTTTTCTATAATAAATACTTGAAGAACAAGACAGAAGTGTAATACTGCACATTCAAAAATTACTGATGTGGCTATATTTTCCAGTAAAATTTGATAAACTCGAGAAAGTTTTGGTAAAATATTTGTACAGAGTCTGAAAAGTAATTAAAACAGTCTAGTTCCAATATAAACAAACAATTTTTTTCTTTCTGAGATATTATTATAAAACAAAAGTATGTACAGATGGCATCCCTCCCCCCTACCTTACCAACGCCTATGAATATTTCTGAGTTTGTTTTTTTTTTTACTTTTCTAGTTTGATGGTTAGAAACAAAACTTAACGAAGAGATAAAAAATCGTTTGTGGGCTGTACATACGATACATCAAAACATAGGAAATATTTTGTTTACTGATTTGATTTAGAAGTTTTTTCTCTAAATATTCAATATCGACAAACTTTGATGTATTAATTTTTCTTATGGAAAGCCTCATCTTAATAATTGATTAATCTCTGCTGATTGCGTGTAAACACAGATGTATACAAACACCAGTTACAACAGCAATCTTACAACTAAACTCTGATATTATTTTATCACTTCCTATAGTTTTTATCATTGACATTATTTGACCTCAATGATAAGTTTATAATACGTTCATGAAAAGTTATCCTGACCAAACTAAGCAATGTCCTTTTCTTGACTAGAAATGGACACGAGGGTGTTCAAATTAGGAACACCCTATATATAATGGTGTGAACGATCAGCAATAAAAGAAAACCCTCAAATGAAAAATGTAATTTAAACCGTTTTATAAAAGTGACAAAAAAAAACCTCATCGCTAACTACTTTTTTGATATTTTCATCGATATGAATTCAAACCTTCAAATAAATTATTATTTATAGAACAATTACAATGTTTTGTATCCTGTGGTTTCCTTACAACTTGATACAAGTTTCATAAAACTTTTATACTTGCATCAATCTGAATTAAAACAAATATAAACAATACTCGGATCCTTTACATTTTTAATGAATTGGAACACTATGAGAGGGAGTAAAGCATTCAACATTCCAGAGTTTTTATACATCAATGGGTACAGTATAATATTTACAGTATCCTCAAGGTAGGAATATGTCTGGGTTGGAGAGGAAAAGAGGGGCCCCCACACTTCGTTTGTTGCGTTTGCTTTCAGCGGTACAACCCCAATAAAAAAAATATAGACGTATAGACCTCAAATGCTTCTGTGTACGCCTAACCTACTTTCGTTTCGTTTATCGGTGTAAATAAGAATAAAACTTTACAAAATTAAATTTTTAAGAATTAACATTTACTTAAACTTTAAGAATTATATGTAGCTAAACAGTAATTTGTGTACCTAGTTTTCTTGGAATAGGTTGTACCGTCAAGTCAGGTTAGAGAAACAAGTAGAAGGGAGGACACGCCCATTGCACCAGAAACACTCCTAGACTGAGAGTACTGTACTGTACTCCTAAGAATGAAAATCACAATCATAATGCAAGTAGCAAGACACAAATAATCATTACATTTTCATTATTTCCCCAGTCTATGAACAGTGTGTGGGCGCTATTGATAGGCAGTAGCCATATTGAGTGTACAAGAATAATTTGTGTATGTATTAAAACATAAGAAGCGAAAGTTACAGTCTACAGAATCACTAGCAAAAAATAATAATATGAGTATCGGATATTTCTATGCTTTCTTTACAAACAAAAAATGTTCAAACATTTAAGCAAACCGAGGATTAATAGTAACAAACTTTGCTTTTGTAACTAAAGCCTATAATAAAACAAAATATTATCGTGGAAATGTTTACGTCAGAAATCTAGTCCATCGTATATAATTGTATGCCTAATAAAAATTTAATTAAATAATTCCTTCCCTTTATCTAAGACAAAGTATTATTTTGTTAAAATGTACTGTATTATGAAATGAATCAAAGATGTTTCAAAATATTCATATCTTTATATGTAGCCTATATACGTATCCAAGCTCATTTAACAATACAAGACCTTAGATCAATAGAGCGATCCAGAAAGAACATATCCCACAATAAGATAAATTGAAATTCAAAGTTTGTAACTCTGGAAGTCATATCTAGCCAAAAAAATATCCAAAATACCGATGACCTCAACACACGCACAGGAAGTGAAAGGGGGGGAGGGTAGGCATGCGTACAGCCGTGACCTGGTTCTAAGGAGAAAACAACTGTGAGCCGCGAGGATTAATCGAAACTCGAAACAAAGGTCCCCTTTTGATTACGCCATCAAACAAAAACAGAACAGACGTTGCGAAGTTTGTTAACCTATATCAATTAATTATATTTAAGCGTGCAGTCGAATTGTAATAAGAATTACAATAAATAGAGCAAAAACATTGCACAAACTTTTTCACACACATCTCCAAAATAAAATAAAATATCAGTTGTCAATTAAAAAATGAAAATGAATTTTGGACACAGTTTTTGAAAGAAAAATGTAATGGCCTAAATTTGCTTAGCTTGTGTCATAGCCTAAACACGTCCTTATCGGCGGTCAATGTGTATTTACTACCAACTATGTCCGAGACATAATATATTTTACTTGCTGATGTTTGGGTCATTAATCTTCATATTTTATTAAAATTTTAACAAAATCGGTGAAACCGATTTAAAAAATTACGTATTTTATAACAGATTTTTTTGTTCTTTACCGATAAATCTCGAATCGCTATTTTATAAAGATTGCGACCAAAACAATTTGTTACCAAGGACCTTAGAAGTTACTCTTGAGCAAAAAAGTGTTACTTAGAGCTGATTTTGAAAAAAAAATCGTTTATTTGTGGTGTTTGATATCTACCCCAATTTTTATTTTATCAAAAAATTTACAATTCAATTCATGGATGACCCAATAAAGTTTTAATAGTTATTATGGACTCAGTTTCAAAATTGCGGCAAAGTTAACATAAATACAGAGTAATCGAGGTTGCAGGACAAACTGAACTCGGAGATGTATCGTCTAGTCCTATTAAGACCAAATTGACAAAATAATACTAACCCCCACCCCTACCCCTTTGGTAGAAGTCAAGTTAATGTCTAATTACACTCTTTATTTTGTAAGTGCAATTTTTACGTCCAATAATATGAACTTGTTTAGAAATTATTTTGCATACATTGTATTATAACGGACACGGTCATATTCCCAATTTTTTTTACATAGCAATTATGTAAGAGAGTTAATAGAATGTTTTCCCCTAATAGATAAAGGAAGTAGTTTAAAACTGTTTTTTATTTAAATTAAAATAGTCCAAAATAGTTACCTGAAAAAATAGAGAAGTCGATCGAACAGAAACTCTCGTTGTTTGTTGTGAACTGGTGAGCTGCAGTGTTTTGCTAGCAACAAACCATAGCCTAATAAATAAAGAGGGGGAAACAACTCTCAAACGCTACCGACAGAGACAGGAACATGCATACTATCCTGAAGTACGTCACCGCTCGAATAACTTCCTTCATCATTTGCAAAATGATGTCATTTACCAAAATAACGGCCAATGAAAGTGTTTGCTATCAACTGGTTGCTATAGAAACTGAGAGGCGGGCTCGATTCAACTGACACACTTTCGTTGCCGGAAGGACGGCCACATGTCCCACCACATTTGCATTTATTATGATCTTGTCTTACATTAGCAATTAACCTATAGCACGACCACGTTAATAATAATTATGAATTAATTGTATAATAGTAGTTTGGTGTACTTCTATAATTTTAATTTTAAATAATACTTTGTTATATTTAGTCTTCTGTGTGAAAGATGTTTTTGAAATCCTACGAAATTTTGTAAAAATTGGTATTTACATTTCAGATTTTCCTAAATAAAAATAAATCGAAGTGTAATTAACGTGTATGTTACAAATCTCCACTCCAAACGAGTAAACCAATTTCCTTATTATCATCCTTCCTCGATAAAGCTTATTTTTGTGTACAGGTTGGTGTTTTTTTAAAGCCTCAAATGTTTTCTCTGCAACAGATAAAAATACAAAATAATTTAAACGGAGAACATGCCTTACTTAAAAAAAAAAAAAACCATTATAATAAAAAAGGGTTAATTTTTATTTCAAAATGGCGGATAGAATTTTAAAAAACTATATTTCTGATGATACGGTTCGATTCAGTTGGTCTAAATAAACACAAAGTTACAAAGACCATATGTCTAGAATCGCTTCTTATTTTATCTGCTCATTATACATACCTTATAAGCAAAAATGTGTCACGGTTTTGGTTTGATACTTGGTTTATTTTAAATTCTATATACTCCTACTATATATGTGTTTGGTATCACGCTTTTCAGAAATTATCCAATTTTAACGTAATACTGCTGGAATTTCAATTTTTTATTGGGTGTTAAAATTATAAACTGAAAATGTAAAGTCGTAGTTATTTAATTTCTTTCACTTTATTACATTATACCAAGCTTATTTTAATTCCTTTATATATATATATATATATATGCGTGTGTGTGTGTTTGATATCATTCTTTTCAGAATTTATCAAAATTTTATTCCGTTTTAAAATTAGGCTATAAATAAAAAATAGCACCGAAGTGTAGTATAATGAAAGCTACTTGTGATAGGTCAAGTTTTTGGAGACATATCCGTTTTGAAGTCAACCAAGTCCAAAAAGTTTTTTTTTCCATTATGTCTATCGTCTATCCAAACGTGTTGAAATATTTTAATCAAATTTAGGATTAGGTGCACTATGACGGAAAAAACGGAAAATTAAGAGTTTTCAAAAATCGGATCTAATGACGTTGATCAAATTTTGTTCAAGTGTAACCTTCAAGGATCTAAACAACATATAAACACAGGAAGGATTCTTATTGATATTTTTGTTAATACAACACAGGATGCTTCAAAAAGGTCTTTACAACTTTATAAGTTGTCATATAATTTTATTTAGACTACTTGCAGACCTGAATTTGGTGTCATTTTTTAGCAAATTACATAAAATTATCTAGTGTACTTTATAGTTATACTTCAATAATTAATGATGGAATAAAACTGGGCCGCGGTTGTAACCGGGGTGGGGGGGCGCTCTTGCCAATAGCAGCCGGCCCGTGTTGCTAAATTTTAGATATTGACCTGATCGGATTTATGTTATTTTAAGGCCAACAGGTTATTAATTGTTTAAAATTACCTATATTGTAATGCAATAAATGGATAAAAAATTTACTTTATAAATTGTATTGTTGTATAAGTGTATTTTCAAAATGACGATCGTTTAAAATATTTACTTTTGAATATCTTGAAATATGTTAATTTTACAAAAAATTATGAGACATTTTTTTCTTCTTTTAACGACAAAAAAAGGTATTTTAATTTTTCTATAGGTCAAAGGATGTAGAAATCGACAGAGTTATTGACAAAAAACTACAAATTAAATTTCATGTCTATTATCGTCATAGTAATTAACCACTTTACAAATGTTTTTACTTGTGAAAACAACTATCGATTCATCACACAAAACAAAACAACAGAAACAAATACTGTAGTGTGCTCAGGCATGGGTCCATGGGTGTGATAATGAAGCAGAAACAACTACAATTGGTTCTGGGTCAAATGACAAGGTGAAGGGAAGCCCTATGAGCTATACCAATACTGAAATCTCATCTAAAAAAGAGGATATAATGCTGGAAACAGACGATTAATTAAAACAGATGAAAGTGAAGGTAATATATACTAGAGCATATAGGTACTCTTTTTTAGATGAGATTTCAGTATTGGTGTAGCTCATAGGGCTTCCCTTCACCTTGTCCGGCCCGTTTTAAACCCTTTTAGCGCCTCTGGGCAAATCAAAGAGATGCCCCCCCCCCGATTAATTTATCTTTGCCAGTTTTGGTTCGGGAGGGATTTCTCCCTTAACTCCACCGAACTCATTTTATTTGGTGAGTCGGTAAGTTTTTCCATTATCCACCACCTATGGACCCGCTGTGTTACGGACTGGCAACCGGCTACTGTAAAAACTTGCAAGTATTATTACTGTAATTACAGGGGTAGATGTTATGATTGACGTCACAATATAACAACCTTGTATTTTACAGTATCACGGACCACCCACCCACCCAAAAAATAGTTCTTAATTTATTGCAAACGTTTATTTCTATACATTGCTCATTTTATTTCAACTGTATGTTCACTTTTTAATTGAGTCTTGTAAAACAACTTTAATACTTCAACCATAATATCTCTTATTTCCTTTATACTTTCTTTCTCTTATTACTATACTTTATATATATTTATACATATTCCTCATACTTTCTCCTTATATCCTATTTACATAATTGCTTTTTTTCTACTGATCTTTGATGTAGCAAAACTAACAATTATATCTTTGAAGTCAAGCTTCAGTGTAATGTCACTCTGCGTACATAACAGCATTAAGCTATTCAGCTTTTCGTCTTTTATTGTAGAACGATTTTCAGATTTTATTCTTTTCAAGGCCGAAAAGCTCCTCTTAGCTGTGTAATTTGTGATTGGTAATGTACTTTCTAAGCTGTATTTTTTTATACATTCGTAGCACTCCCTAATTTTTGTGATGTTTTCAGTTTCCATTTAAAATGTAGACACTCTTGCACAAAGTCTTTCTTGTAAATGTCATTGGAGTAACATTGAGCTACCCTTTGAGCCTGCTCTCTTATATCTTCATTCTGCTTTTCTCTAAGAGAGCTGAAAATTTCAAATTGTTGTGTTTCAGTAAGATTTGGCAAATCGAGGCCTTACACTTACTAGCATTGAATGAATTTATACGAACAAGGTGATTTTTGTGATGCTCGGATGAAGAGGGGACAAAACGAGTTTTCTGTTTCGGACGCTATTTTCTAACCGATAAGCATGGAAATGTTACCAAATTGTTCAGAAAGATCTGAAGAATGGTTGTGCTACCTTAAAATTTTGATTTTTCAGCTCTATAATTTTTTATAGTTTTTTAAATTTATAAACTTTTATCGACATATACTGCCTTAATACTGGTCAATTAAAAAAAAAAATGTATGACCCAAAACCCTTGCGCCCCTGGGCAAGTGCCCATGTTGCCCAGTTATAGAATCGGGCCTGCACCTTGTGGTTAATTACTATGAAGGGTCGCCTGGTCTTCCATATGCTATGTTTAATGCACAATTACCCTTGTACAATTAATCCATCGGCACAGATTAACTTTAGGATTACCCATGGACACTTTACATCTTAGATTGGGGAATGTTTATTGACTTCCCGGTCTAGATCCGCTGTTTTGTTGAAGAAGGGTCATCTTGAGTAGGATGTGGCTTTTCGCTCGCACACAGCGGTCCTAAAGGTAGCTTCCTCGGATGTAGATATGATTATCATCCTCTGCTACCCCTCTGGGATTATTTGTCCTTAATCCCTTAACTCCAATTTAACATGTAAATTAATATTAACCTTTTACAGGATAGTTCACAGTTACAACTTTTTATTAATTTGTTGTTTATATTTTACGGAGAAACTTTGAAGATGTGGTCTAATGGTAATAATAAAGAAAAAAGGTCAATAAACTTAATGTTCAAAAACATATCCCGTCTATCTGCAATTTTGTTTTATTACAAAAAACATATTTGAAAGTAAATATGATGTTTAGATTCGGTAAACGCATTTCATTTTATACGTTACTATATGGTTTACAAAAACAAAAACCAAAAACAGAGTATTTTGTATATTTTTAAAATGGCGGTCGTTTAAAATATTTAACTTTGATTAACTCGAAAACCGTAAACTTTGCAAAAAAATGTTCAAAAGATAAAGTTTGGTTTGACATTTTTCTATTTCTGAATCTTCATTCTAATACAATGATTCATTTATTCACAAGGTCTAAAATAAAAAAATTGGAAGACAGTATTATCACAATTCTAAAATGTTGTTTATAATTCTATTCTTTGGTGATTTAGACAATAATTAATTGCCATGAAATTTAATTTGTAGTTTTTTGTCAATAACTCTGTCGATTTCTATATCCTTTGACCTATAGAAAAAATTAAAATACCTTTTTTGTCGTTAAAATTTAAAAAAAGTCTTGTAATTTTTTGTAAAATTAACATATTTCAAGATATTCAAAGGTAAATATTTTAAACGATCGTCATTTTGAAAATATACTTATAAAACATGACATACAAAATGACTATAACAAATCTGAACTGATTTATTTCCAAATTTGTTTTTCTTGTAAAAACTAAAAACCAAAATGGCGGATATGGTAGACTGAAAACTGAATGTTTTTGGACCTACGTTTACATGAACTTTTTTTTTTAACTTTCACCAATAGAACACGTCTATTATGAGTCTTCGTGAATCACCATGTATAAACTTACTATTTTTGTCCCAACCAGAACCACTGCATTTTCGCATTCTCTTATTGATAATAGTTTTACTATATATATATATATATATATATATATATATATATATATATATATATATATATAAGGTGCTTCAAACAGAACTTTAATACTTTCAAATTTATACTAATTTATTCAGACTACCTATAGAGCTCGTTTTAGTTTAGTAGCAAAATAATCATGTTTATACTCACGTAGTAAATAATAGCGAATAGCACCATCGCAAGCACTAGCGACAGTTGTAACAAAGATGTCTGCCATCACTGGCCCCAAGCGTGCTCATTGTGTATTTTGGTGTGAAGATTTGAATTCTTGACTATTGTACAACAATATTTTTGTACCGAGTATGGCAAAGATCCTCTCAGTAGACCTACTATTTATGATTGGTATAACCTCATAAGTATTTTGTTGAAACCGGGTGTTCAGTAAACCATAATAATTCCTTAGGGCGTCCCCGTGTGTCTGCCGATATAGAGCAAGTGATGCAAAGCTTTGTTAACAATCTTAGAAAATCAAATCGGCGTGCTGGGTGTTCTGCGTGCCACTGTTTGGCATGTGTTGAGAAAACGTTTGTAACTCAAACTGTACAGATTAACAGTGACGCAAGAATTAAAAGACACTCTTTAAGGTTGCTCATAAGGAGCTTTATGTGGAAATGTTACATCGATTGGATGACGACCAGGACTTCATTCCAAACACAATCTTCAGTAATGAGTCGACTTTCCATATAAATGGTAAACTGAATACACACAACTGTCAGATTTGGGGCAGTGAAAATCCACAATTCTTGGAACATGTTCGTGATAGCCCAGAAGTTAATGTCTTTTACACCTTAACCAAAAGCAAAGTTTATGACCCATTCTTTTTCAAGAGATAATTATCAATGGAATACAAACTATCACAACTCACCGAGGAACATATAGGATAGACAGACTGTCCTTCAAAATCAAAACTGCTCCTGCTGAATTTAATTGAATTATAGATCAAATTCATAGGGACGTACCTAAGACTGAATATTATTTCGATCATATTGTACTTCGTGGCTCATCATTAGAAGAGTGTAGATATAATCTATATGCATAATTTACATCTTAACCGAGATAAGTGTTCATTTTTCAAAGAACAAATCGAGTTTTTAGGCCATTTTGTTGAAGAAAACTGAATCCTTAATTCAACCGGAAAGGTCAATGCATTCTGAAAATGGAAGGACCGAAATCAAATGAAGAAGTTAGAAGATTTTTAGGCATGTAATCAGTGGCGGCTTACTCATAAGGACTCTCGGATGCCCCCCCCATGATAATATTATTTTAATAATGTAAATATCTATATGTATTTAATTCTTTGGAGATAAATGAATTATGAATTGCCGCTATGGATTTCACCATCATTTGTAGCGGAAGTTTTACAATATAAAATATTTGACGAATGTATTCTGGAGTTCGGACGGTGGCCAGAGCGTCCCAGTTTCATTGCATTTAGTCATATGGGGCAAGCAGCAGACAGAGCTGAGGGTGCCGTGACGTCATTTACACAGCGTGTAATGGGCTTCTAGGGCAGAGTCCAAAGCTGCGCACGCAGACATCAGTCAGTGCAGCCACCATAAATTAGATGTTCCGCATTACTAAAAACCTTGTTTTCGATGGGCAAAATAAATTGGCGCAACTGTTCTAAATAGTGTCTCGCCACTCACACGAGTTGTTTGTTTATGTTATTAAGTTTAACCCTTTGTGATTGTGAATGTTAAGTGAATGATAACATGTATAAAATAAAACAGAGCCTTACGTGTATAAAATGTAACAGAGCCCTCCCATTGCCCTTAACCATCGGCCGCTACTGCATGTAATGAATTATTCAAAGTTTATTCCTAATGCATCCACCCTTACAGCTCCTCTGCGACAACTTCTTCTCAAAACTGCAAAATTATACTGGAACAGAGAATGTAGTGAAGCTTTTCGAAGACTAAAACCAAAAATTGCCAGCAATCAAGTACTTACTTCATTTGATCCTGCCTTACCTGTTCAACTTGCTTGCGATGCCAGTCCTCAAAGTGTTGCTGGAATTAATTCTCATATTATCAATGGTCAAGAACATCCTATTGCGTTCACATGAGATCTTTAAATCAAACAGAACAGAACTATTCACAATTGGACAGAGAAACGTTGGCAATAGTCTTTTCTGTAGGACACTTTCATCAATATCTGTTTGGAAGATCTTTCAAATTAATAACGGATAATAAACCACTAATGACAATTTTTCATCAGAATGCTAAACTACTTCAGGTGACATCAGCTAGACTACAAAGATATGCTGCTTTTCCATCAGGTTTCACCTATGAAGCTGTTTACAAAAAGTTCTCCATGAACTTCATCATACACATATCGGATCAATGAAAATTAAACAGCTTGCAGGCCACTATGTTTACTGGAAATTTTTTGATAAATATTTTGTAAGAGTGGTCTGAGAGTGTACCGTTTGTTCCACTACAACTGGTGACATTGATAATTTGTTTTTTTCATAATAGCTTTTGTTTGATGAAAAATTCTGAAAATATCCTTTGAAAAATATAATTGGTATAAGTAGATGAATCAAATTTGGCTTTAAAATATTACTAAGAACAGCTAGAGAATTCAGTTTTGTAAAAGTTTTGATGTGCGAATCTTTTTGGGGATTTTTGTTTTAAAATGATAACAAAAGACAGTTAGAAAGGCCGTGGAACAATTAAAAAGGCAAAAAAATGAAACCTTGGATGATGCGTTATTCATGTGGTACAGTGCTCAACAATAATGTGACATTCGATTTAGCTCAAAAAGCTTCAAGTTTAAATAAAAAACTACCAGACACTGACCTAAATTTTACAGCTCGCCAGGGGTGGTTAAAACGTTTTAAAAATTGCCATGGTATACACAATTAACTGTACAAGAAGCTTACTCTCCACCAAATTTATAACGAGGATAAACTGGACTTTTCTACCATATGTACCCTAGCAAAACCCTAGCTACAAAAAAAGCGAAGATCGCCTCACTGCTATGACTTGTAGCAATGCATTGCGAAAACATAAATTGCCACTTGTTATAATAGGGCAATACAAAAATATTTGTGCTTTTAAAAATGTTAATCTTGATTCATTGCCTGTGCTCTACCATAACCAAAAAAGTGTATGGATGGACAACTTTATTATTAAAAAAATGGTTTATGACAATTTTGTTCCTAGGGTACAAAAATAGAGAAAACAACTTGTCAGGAAAAGCTATTTTGTTTGTTGACAATGCCTCATCTCAAACAGGCAAACAACAATTTGTAAGTGGCGAAAAAGTTAAATTTCTCTCTCTTAATGTCATGCCATTTTTGCAATCTATGAATCAGGGGATGATTGAAAATATCAAGCGTGTTTATCGCAAAGAATTTTTGTGCAAGTTGATTGAGGTTGAAGGAGATGAAAGTGTTTATTAAAAACAATAAATATTAAAGATGTCATTTACATGGCTGATAATGCATGGGATCATGTAACAGAAGGTACTTTGAAGAAATTGTGGCCTACTGTTTGTGAAAATAACACCTGAAGACATCCCTCAAATATCAACAAGTGAAAGAAATGTTTCTGAAGAATAGTTAATCCAAATGTTCGCCAAAATCAACAGGTGCTTAGTTGTTGATATCAAAGGTATTAGTCTTTGGTTGGATGATGACAACGATGATGGTGGCAATGGGATAGTAATCGACAATGAGATCATCACGGTGTGCACATCTACATAGGAAGAAGGCATCGAGGAGAAGTCGGGTGGAGAAATAAACGGTGTACATCTGGAGCTGACCCATTCAGATGATACATTACAGCTAGATAATATCTTGGCCTGTTTGGAGCGATGGTTTGACACCACACTGAAAAAAGTAATGATGGTGAAATGACTACAAGATCATGCTAAATTTAAACATTGCAACCTCCAAATGACTCAAAAAAAAAAGAGCAAAATTGAAGTTTTGTGTAAATATTACATAAATATGTTGTAGTGTTTATGTACAGTGAAATAAACGTTAAGTTTTGCCATTACAAAATATTTGATCGAGTTTTCTAATTTTTACCTGTTTTCCGGTTTTTCAATTTTCCGGACTCCTTCCAGGATCCCAATTAGTCCGGTTAAACAAGGTTGTACTATACTTGGTATAGATGGTATAACAAAAATTCATTTTTTACTTTTACAAAATTATCATTTTTCATTAAAAACATTTTTTTTTGTAAATTTGAATTATTTCTAAAATGGTTTTAATGCTCAAGTACAATAAAAAACAGATTACAATAACTAAGTTGTAAAGAAGTATTGAGTGAATATGATCTGAGACAAGATATAAAGATACATGTTTAAAACTGTATGTTAAAAAAATAAACAATAATAATAATAATTTTTAAAATAATCATTGTAAATACTTTAAAAAAAAATGTTTATCCCATTCTGACTTTGATTTATATAATAGATTTATTTTTTAAACTGAACAGGAAATGTAAAAAGAATCACTGTTTATATAAAACAAATTAAAGTAAATGTTTTTTTTCTAAATACGGATTAAAGATTTTTGTGCTATAAACTCTCTCTCCGACAGATAAAAAATATTTAAAAGATAATTGGCCTACTCTCAGATTTTTGCTGTCATGAAAATTTTCCACTACAGATTTAAACAGGAGGAAAAACCAAGTGTATATAAGTAACTTGAAATTTTTGTTTTTTTTAAATTAAAAGTCCTTGACAGTATTTAATTACCAAGATCTAGAACTGGTAAAATATCTCTACAGTTATTTTTTTTAACTTCTACTAGAACTTGTAAATAAAAATATGTGACTCACTTTAATAACAACTTTTTATTTGAAGCAAATATTAACAGATAATCTCCCATAACCCTCACACTCACAACAAAGACTATCTTCAACATGCAATAAAGTGAAGAGAATAGCATCAAACTTACCTGTGAAAAAATGCTGCAAAACTAATGTGACATTTAATGTCTATTTAATCATTGAAATGTTTGATAAAAAAAGGGTTGGCCATTTCATGGTAAATGTCACAATTTATTTTGAAAATAACAAATTTGTTCTATGTCCAAATGTCATTAAGACTAAAAACAAGTTTGTATTTCCAAAAGAGTATGAATGATAATCAGATTGTTGTCATTCTGAAACAACCAATAATAAATTTTCCTTAACAGCACATTTTTAATCGAAATCGTGAAAACTATAAATTTAGTTAAATCAAATTTACACTCTCTGTAAAAAAAAGTCAATATTTATTTTTTAGGCATTTATTATTAGTTTTATCTTCAATTTATAGTGGTTAATTTTGTGTTACAATTAATTGTTATAAACTAATTTGTCAATAGGTACCTAGTTATTATTGTATGAGTAGATGATAACAAATTACAACCTATTAACTTTCATAATAAAACTTTTTTTCTTTATTATTAAACATTTACAATCATTTATAAACTTTTCAATTTTTAATAGCTTCTGACTTCCCCAAGTGAAAAACTATACACTTTTTATCTCCATGCACATGAATGTCAGCTACATACAATTTGTCAACTACAGTAGAGTCTCGATTAACCGTCATTCTCGGGACTGGTGTGGTGACGGATGAGAGAATAGACGGATAACAGAAATAGACTCCCCAGATTTCTGGAAGTCATCGGCGATCGATAAAAATACTGTACTATTAAGTTTTGAACAGTGTTTATAACACATAATATCTGCACTGTTATTTCTTTTTAACTAAAAAAAAATTGGTTTGGGAAAATTTAGTAAAACTTTTAAATTTTCTATTTACAGTATTGTACTGTACAGTAAACTATATGGTACACTGTCCTTTTATGTTAAAGATATTATTAACAATGTAACTTAAAACAACTACTGTATATTGTATTACGGAAACATTAATTGTAATATAAATGCAAGTTATTTTGTCTTGAATAAGACAAGACTGTCGGATGCCACGTACGAAACTAACATAATGATTTGTTTGCTAAGACACAGGAACGGGAGGGAAAGGAGGGTTTGGCCACTGTTCTAGGAATTGATGACGCGCTCATTCTTTAAAATCAAATTTGAGTATGATACCAACTTGTAAACATTCATACCACATTAAATATATATGGTACATCATTACTTATTACATGTGCACTATTTTCCCCCCTGTCCTGACGGTTAACAGAAACTGACGGTAAAAAGGGTGACGGTTAACCGAGACTCTACTGTACATAAAATTTGTCACCTCCATGTCTGCAACAAATCAACACAATTCTTTAATTTGGCTTATAATACTTCCTTGACCTCTATTTGGAGTTTATGCAACTTCAATGACCCAACAAGAACAGTACTGAATAAGGAATAACATGTATACTTTAATTTCCAAGACCACTTAATTTTAGAATGACGTGTGTGCGTGTATTTCATGACCATTAACTATCTAGTTCCTGAGTTTTGCTGATGTCTTCATCTTTTAATCTATCATTAATCCAGTTATATAACATTTCAATTTCGTTTTTTCTCAGTTCATGTTGCATGCCTTCAATCTTATGAAATTGTCCTCTCACACCTAACGTTGTAAGATTGAGGTATGTTTCTTCACCTTCCTCTAAAGAAACTAATTCATCACAATCACCATGGCAACTAAACAGTGGTGGCAGCTCGCTGTCAATAGCAAGCCTTCTCCTTGTTCTCAAATCCTAGAAAATAACAGGGGTCTGTTTTTATAATTTGCAGTTTAGCTAATATTATATAAATATTATACGAACATCTTAAAAAACAGTGTAAAATTAGATTTATTATTTTTGGACATACAAATTTCTAAAGAAATATCCTAAACAATCATAAACATTTTAATATTTTGTAAGTTAAGTTTTAGGAACATAAACTGTGATAAACTTGAGTATGAATCCCATGAATCAAAGAAGCATGACTAGGATATTATTAAACATAATATGTTTAGAATTGTTAGAATTAACTTTAGTTAACATTTAACTTAATTTGAGTGCAAAAATCTTATACCAAACATTTCAGTAAGTGGGCTAAAGCAAATCGAATAAAACTAAATATCCTGAAACAAAGAAATTCAAAAGAATTTGCTCAAATTTTAATTAACTGGGCAGTAAGTTACTTTTTCATTTAACTTGGATTGTTTTCCTGGCAACTGATAATAAGGTCAGCACTATCTATGGTTAATATTTTTGTTACTTACAAGTTGGTGTAGGCTCTTTAGTTTTATTATAAATTTTAACTGAATATCTGATTCTAATTCAGCATAGCCTCACCACTATTACTGAACTTCCTAGGTATAACCGACTATGCTTCAACTAGAGTATAAAATCAGATTTATTATTCTTCTACTCTTTTGAAAAGGTGGTACAATAATTAGTTTTGCAATGACATTACAAAAATTTTCTTTAAGATAGTACTTTCAACATTTACAATCCAAGGCTTACATCTTGTGACTGTACGTACCTAAATGTTCTGCTAAATCCTCAGAAAAAAAACATGCAATAATGAAGTTATTAACTCACCTCATAAACTAACGAGTCAAAATTAAGGAAAGAAGAAAGAGTGAAAATTCCAGCAAGCTGAGGACAATACCGGTAGGCAACATGTAATGCCATAGCTCCGCCCATTGAAAACCCACCTAGAGAATTGGTAATTTTTTATCTTAAAATTTCAAATTACAAATGCAAATTAAATAATTTAATACAAAACATATTTAAGTACTACTTTGTTGATAATAAAAAGAGAAGGCCAATAATAAAATTATTATATTCAAAGAGCATTAATGAAAAATAAATCTTCAACAAAGATGATAAATACCATGGAATTTAATATTTATAAATAAAAGCAGTAACCCCCATTAGCATACAATAATGTGAGACTTCAATATGTGTCTCAAACAGTTGTAGTTATGTGGGTTCACTTTAGAATGTCTTAGTATGGACAGAGTTGAAGCATGCTGTTCTTGAAGTTACATGAAGTACCCCATTTTAGATGGCTTATCTATTTTGTATGTAATGCTAATACTGAAAAATATTTGTGCATTTTCTACAAACTTTTCATTTGGAGTCTATAACTCAAAATTGCCATTGTGGACTGATTTCAAATTTTTTATGAATGTTGTGTCCTATTCATAAAAATAGATAATAAACAGAAATATTCTGGTGTAATTTCATTATAGGTTTTCAAAATAGTGGTCATTTAAAATGTTCCTAAGACCATCATGTCTCTTCTAAACCTACTTTTCTCCTACATTTAGTAAAATTACAAATAAAAAGAAGAAAATATTTTTTTCTATTTAGGAAAACTTGGTATTTTTATAATTATTGAAATCCTGCATAAATATTTGTCACTATAAAAATTTTTTAGTGGAAAATACACCGGCATCAGAAATTCTTAAATTATACTCTCATTTTAATCAATATTTACAAAACACAACTGATCTTACCTATTATTATACGGTTATATGGCGTTCCTTTGGCAACTAGTTCATCTTCTATAAATGTGTATACTTTTTGAGCCATTAGATCAACTGACTTTCTTTCTTCTTTAGCACTAGCTTGTATAGCTATTCGATCAAACCATACATGACTTTTCTGAAATATTATTTAAAAAATATATATATAATTAAACCTTTCATATAAGTCCATTATATGTGGTATGTGTGTTATGTTGATTAACTATATCAAAAGACGTGCCAAGTAAAAGTGTGGTGAGTAACCAACCATGTTATATGACATGATTGTTGTTGTTGTTTAGCTTAAAAGTCACCTGATATAATATACAAAGTGGATTGCTGCAAAGTATAGGCAAGTAACTTGTGGGTGTGTCCTTTTCCTCAACCTGGGGCCAGTTACTGAGCATATAATTCGTGCCAAACATCTGTGTTGCTTTTCTCTCTAACTGTAGTATTTTGTCTGTGGTGTATAAATGTAGTTTCAGTTTAGTAGTAATTATTTGATTTTATTCTTTGGTGATTTCTTTAGTTATATTAATTATTACAAATAATGCTTAGTATTTTTTATGGATAAGAGACACATGATTATCTTGAAAAGTGGTCCTTAGTAGTACAATAATAATAAAAATAAAAAAAAACACTCGATTAAACACTAAAGTTCTGAAATATTTTGTAAACACTGTTCACTTTCTCAATCAGTAGTGAGTATAAAAAGAAGACTAAATTGTTGTAATTCGGTTGCAGAGGATGGATCTGTGTTGAGTGTTGAACCACAGATGAATATTTTATATAAGGGTGATTTATCTAAGGGGGTTACCTAAATTATTATTAGGGGGTTCTCTAGATTTTGTGACCTATTGATGAAACAGTTCCCATATTCTTAATTCTGAGGGGTTGCATTCTGGAAGGAGTGATTTTATAATTTAATATCCATGATTTTTACATCATGTCTGTGGCCATTCATCCTGGTGCTTAGGTTGTCTGTGGTTAGGACAATATATTGAGCTATATACAGACATGATGTAAAAATCGTGGATATAGAGAAACCAACTGCACAACATGCACCAACCAACAACTTTACCACTTTTGATGATGGCTTCACGACAAAAGTTATAAAATCACTCCCTCCAGAATGCAACCTCTAGAATTAAGAAGATTGGAACTGTCTCATCAATGAGTCACAAAATCTAGAGAACCCCTAACCTTAATCTTAGATAAATTATCCTTTATACTTTTTCCTCACCCAACAGACTTACTTAAAATCAATATAATTAATTAAAAAATGGAATAATAACAATAACAAAAATAATAATAAAATATTCGTCTGTAGTTTAACGCCCTCTATCAGTGATTGAAGTAGGTAAGAAAAAACTTCAGAGGCAGTGTTATGTTTTCTATAATTCTAAATTAACAAAAAAAGGACACTTTATATGAATGCATGGAGTGTGGGGTGGACTTTGTACCCATGTTTTCAAAAGTTTCACACTAAAAAAAATTGTGTAAAAGATTAAAATACATGTTTCTCACTTTTTATATATTGAAATGGTTATTTTTATGTTTTAAATATGATTTTGCATGTTTTTGTGATATTTCTTTTTCCTCCTTAGGGTCATTTCTTAGTGAAAATATTTACTAAATAGGTGTGTGCAACTATCATGTCATATGACATGCACACTTGTGAAAAGGTATAATAATTTGCAACTTTACCTAAAAAAATGGCCTTTACCATAAGTGGAATGACATTAGTGACAAAGAAACATTATTTAAACTGTGTTTAGTACTTAATGAAGAACGTTTACAATAAATTACCTACTTACTTCCCCCATAAGTGCAGTATAAGGCTGTTTAGGTGCAGTAGGAAACACGAGCTGAATATGAGCAAAAACTATACTTGTTCCAAGAGCAAGTTCTAGCCATGTTTTAACACCAGGTCCTGTGTCTCCTAAAAAATAAAAGATTTAACAATTCAGTTTACGTAATACCTTTTTGTATTTGTTTTTTGTGGTTAAGGCGAAAAACCATTGCAGTTATCATCGCCTTCACAAAATCGAGCTAAAAGATTTTTTATTTATTTTTTTTTATTCCACATCAAAAAAAGTACAAATAAAACAAAAAACCATAACATTAACGGCATTAACAAATGCAAGTGGAGTTAAGTTAAAGTTATGCTTTAAGAGCTTTTAGTTAATCATCAAGTTACTTTAAGTTGTAAGTCTGCGTTCTTACAAACTTATTATTTAATCTAATATTTTAGTATGCCTAAGGTAGGGTTACATTCTGGTCGTAATTAGCAGTTATTTCCATAAACGTGGCAATGGGGAATACAATGACTTAGCCAGACATTTTGATAAAAACAAGAAATCTCCCTTTTATTTAAACTAGAGACAAAAACATTGTTATATATCAACAGGCAAATTACTTAAATCTAAGAGTCATTTTTTGTTATAACATAAATTATCAAGCATGTGCTAAGATCCAGATTAAAAGTTTTTACAGTTCTTTCTCACTACAACTCATCCCCTAATGATTACTTATTGTTTATGTTCATCACTTTACTCACGAAATACCAGTCCATATTGGTAGCTTCCTCCAACATCACAACTACTCAAAAACCTCCATCTTATCGTTGAAAACTGAGTCTTTCCAGCCGTCTCATAACGTGACTGTATTACTCTAACTCCTGACAAAGACTGCTTAAGGCATGCTTTGAGAAGACGCTCCTTGCTGAGGATCATGGGAAATCTCTCCGGGGTTTAATTTCCCGCTAGCACGGCCTTTTGCAACGTCTGTGTTATCTGAAGGTTACAAGTCTGTGTCACCTCATGCGCACAATTTGAAATTACGTTTTCACTTGTATAGTTTTAAATTGTTTATTAGTAAACATTAGGTTATTATTATTGTTCATTTGAGGATTGTTTAAATACATTTTCTAATTACTTATTACTATAAAATACTTATTATTTCTATCTACCTACAATTAGTTCATATTATTTATTAATATTAAATCATGTTTTATTAATTACTGGTTGGAGAGTGTCCCATGCTTACTCAAAACTAAAACTAGTTAACAAACATAAATAAACAAAAACATAATATGTTAGAAGGCTGTAAAGAGGCCCCGCAACAAGTTAACAATAATATACTATGATAAACAAAATTAACAACAATGAGCTGTAAAATGACTGCAATAATTGACTAGATAATTTTTAATTTTATCAAATATTTTCAGGCGACAATTAAAGGGCAATAACCAACCAAGGATCTGAGAATTATCCCCCAACATTGCCTGAATGAAGTTGGGTGAAGCAAATGTCCTATGCACACCTCTAAGTACAGCATACTCAATAAGGAAGTACTTAATAGATAGAACACCTAAAAAAATGGGAATTCCTGCAGATTCCCGTGTTCCATATAAATCCATGAGTGATCATAGAATGACCGATACAAACACGGATACAAAACCACTTCCTCTTGACTGGTATGTATGTATGATTTTGTTCCACGTATGGACAGTATCTTTTACTTCCCTCAGCTTATTTGACTCTCTGTATTTGTCCATTCTTCTTCTCAATGCCTACTCAAAACGAATTTAATAGTCGATACAAAGTCAGATCCCATAACACGCTGTGTGACTGACATCTGACCTTCAGCTTCCTTTGTTGTTTTGTCAGCTTTTGTGTTTCCCATAATTCCGCAATGCCCAGGTACCCAGCAAATGGAACTCTGATGTCCCGAAGCTAAAGTTTGTCTATGGAACCCAGAATATCTTCAACCAAGGTTCTGGATGGCCTGTAAAGCACTTTTGGAATGGGGGAACACAAAAGATAGTGATGGAATGGTATTAAGCCCCATCAAAATAGCAAAGCGGAAGCTGAAAATACACTATAAGGTAAGGATAATCCATATATATATATATATATATATATATATATATATATATATATACAGTATATATATAATTTCAACCGGATGAGTATAAGCACAGCCAACTTTATTATCCAATTTTGAACTATCTGTGAAAATAATTTCACTAGATGGGTATTCATCAAGTATATAATGAAACTTCTGACAATACACCATGTTGGAGTGTTGTACTTGATGAACCAGGACACTGAGAAATCAAAAGTTGGCATTTGAATATGCCATGGAGGAATAAAACATGAAGCAATCATTGCAGGAAGTCACATATATACCAAAATCATCAACAAATAGGAAACAGCGAACAGAGCACTACACAATAGCGGTAATGCTGTTGATTGCCACAGCAAACAGGGTTACACTCAGCACACCATCCTGAGAGACACTATTCTCTAAATGATAACGATCTGACAATATAGTTCCAACACACAATCTGGCTTAAGGAAATCTGTTGCTAAGGAATTTTTCATAAAAGCAAGAATATTGTTATTTATAGCCCATGATTTTAAAATATTTAGAATTCCTCTTCACCAAGCCTTATCATAGGCCTTTTCCAAAGTTGGGAGGTGTTTAATCATAGAATAAACTATGTTGTCAAGGCCTGGAGTGAAATTCTGTCCTGACAACATAGGATACTCTAATTCCTGTAAGGAAAATAGATATTTAATGATGGTTCTTCCGATAGACCAACAGTGAAAGATATTGCTTCTTGAGACCTTTTATACAAATACGTCACTGTAAGAAGCAGTTGGTGAAAAGTTAGCAAATGATGATTCCAAAACGTTAGAAATGCCATAATTATCTGCACTCAAAACTCCAACCAGCTGCTTAAATCTCAATAAGGGAACAGAAAGAGGAAGACCACAAACAGAATGTAACTTTTCCACACTGTTAATGTGGATGTGGTTCTTGATATTGTACCAATGTACTGGGCCCAAGATTACTTCCTACTTATGCCCAACACTCTGCGTGCTCTTTGCATCATAGAATTTTATATTTTCACTTGTAAGTCTTCGGTTAAACATTCTTAGAGTTTTTGGCATAAACTGAGAGTTTTCGCAGAGTGTCACTACATTCATCACCCCACCATGGAAAACGGGTGGATGTACTAGTCTTACTGATGTTTTTGGAACATTGTTTTATGTTGCTGTAAGAATTGCTGAAGTAAAAGACTGTACTGCTTCATTTATAGGAACAATATTATTAATAAGTGATATAAATTCATCAGTGAAATTTTCCCAATTTTGCTTTGCGCAAAATCCATCTGGGAAGCTGATCATTATAACAAGAGAAATCAGAAAATGTGAGCTTCACAGGAGCGTGATCACGACTGTAGGTGTCAGTTAGAATAGACCACTGAAATTTAGTGGCAAGACACAGGCTAAAAAATAACATGATGACAGTTGTCCAGCTGTGGCCCAGCCAAGGAGCCCACCAAACCAAAACTATAATAAGCATAAATTAGGATGTAATGGAAAGGGATTTTAAATAATAAAATATGAATTGGCACTTGCGATTTTGTTGAGCAGTGCAATATGACGTAGAAGGGGGAGAGACGAGGAGTGGAAAGCTTGAACCAGCGAGCCGAGCGGGAGTCTATTCCGAGAGCCGCGAGAAGAAAGATTGCTACGGGACGAGGTCAGTCCATTTTCGGCCACGTGCTAGCTAAATTAAATTGTATGTTTTTCGGCCACTATTAAGGCTCTTGCCGTTATGTCTTTTTTATAAATTATAATAATTCTGTAATCTTTTAATTCGGCAGCAAATAAAATATAACATTTAATTTCACTTACGTTGCGTGCATTCATTAGCGTCCTAACCCGACTCCTTGGCTCATCCTGATAAGATTCGGCTAAAGTGTACGCGGTCTCCAGCCAGCCGGAGCTTCCAGCTAGTCAAAAGAAGTGGAGACGGTCACACAGCCACCTGTAGAAGCCGCTAGATCTAAATTGGATCGTACCCTGTAAATACGATTCTCTTTAGGGCTGCAGGTGTTTGATCTCCATGTATAGTCATGGGCATTAAATTCTCCCACCAAAATAATTGGGACAGGCAACTGTCTAATAAGGTAGATTCGTTCTGGCCATAATTAAAATTACAAATTTTGAATGAATAAATTTAATTAATCAGTAATTAAAATTGATTTATTCTGTGTACTTGCAGGTGGTTTAGCTTTGTTTTTTTTTTATTCAGGGACAATCTCTATGGTATCTTTAACAACAGCTAGTGAGGATAAAGATGAAGATTTCCTCTGAAGTGGTTTTGGAAGGGGTTTTTGTGAACCTGTCCCTCCCATATTTTTGTTTTGTGAAAACTTAGTGGTAACACTTAGTGGTGTACTGGGCTTTCTTAAGTGTTCTTGTTTTTCACTTTAATAAAAAATGAAGATTTAGTCAGTATTGACAATAACTGTGAGTTCTGCTTAACTAGCTATCCAGTTATCAAAGGTAATTTAGTACACTACAATTTCTTGTTGTTTGTTCTAGTGAGCAGTGAGGCTATTGTTGTCTGGATTTTTTTACTCTGTGAAGGAGATTCTGCATCAACTCTCTGTTTTGTAGATGAGTGTGATTTCCTGTTGAGTATCCTTGTCATTTATGTAATTTTTATATTGTAAAATTGTATTTTTTACTAATGTTTTTTTTATTATATTTGGATTGTTTTAGTTACTTTATTGTTGATATTTAAAAGTAGAAAGGATTTGAGACACTTTATAAATTAATATTAAATTACTTTGTACTTATACATGTTATATTGTTTTTAGTTGGATTTTTTTTTTAAATTAAATCTGTGAATTATTTATAATTTCTTGTGTAATATAATTGAATGACTTGTCTTGTGCAATGTATATTGTCAGGAGGACTAAATAAAATGAAATGAAATAATGGAAAACAGGTCAATCCTTTTTCACCCAAATTTTGGCTAACGTTTTTCAAAATTTACCCAGAACTTTGACGCCGTTTGGGATTTATCGAACTAATGCTGGGTTGAATTTTGTTGTTTCCTTAAAGTTCCCCTCACACAAAAAAAAGGGGGGGAAAGGTGTTTGACGGGAAGAATGGAGAGCTATTGATTGTAATATTCTTCCGCACAAAATGTATTACCTTTTTTTCAAAATTACTATTGAAGAGTTATTTCATGACAAACTCTCAAGGAAATTTGTGAGACCGGAAATCATGTGGTGGGGGAATAGGGTATATAACTTAATCACTCCACTGTATTGCAATGCTCATTTAGCTGTGATTTGTGTACTAGGTCACATGTGAGAAAAAGTGGCTTTAGACAAGCTCAATTCTGTCAAATATGCGACAAAAAAGACAGTGTCAATGAAAGCATTAAAAATAGGATTTCTGTAAACAATTGCAGATGCAAAAATGATTCAAATAAAATATAGAACAAGTATAATTGTCGATCTAAGCTTTGGAAATATTGATAATAACCAGATATGGACATTTTTGCCAAAGCATTATGCTGATGTATTACAAGAGTCTGAGCTCTCAGCTCTCAGCTGACTGTGACGGAGCACTGTGGAAAAACCGTACTTCACGAAATGCAACAATAGTTTTTTACCAACAAACGAAGGTGTGGATCTACATAGAACTAACGGACAACATTCGCTGTGGACAACATTTTTCAAAAAATGTACATTTAGTTTTTAATGTGTCTTTTTTTTTCATAAAAAGAGCAGATTCAATAAAGTATGAAAATAACAATTTTATTTTTTGTCTGACATCCTAACCTATGTCTACTCCTTTCCAAAAAAACATTCGTTCACTATAATGTTATACTAAACTAGTCTAACGGTTGTACAACTCTGACTTGGCACATGTCACGGTGAAGCGTTAAACAGGTCCAAACATGTTTCCCACGCAGCTACCAAGCATCATGAGAGTAAAGTCGTGTTTCAATAACGCTTTGCATACTGTTTTGTGCTCACTTCCTAAATAATTTGTTTTTTACGTCATATTAGTGTTGTGTTTGTGTGTAAATGAAATGATTTTTTATGCTAATATTAAACAAAGATACTCAGCGACTCCAAAAGCGCATTACAACTCCTCCAACAACATAGGCTCTCAAGTTACTACCACAGAGTCCAAGAGATTTTAGAACTCCTGAATCTGTCCACGGACAAGGAGATTTTCTTTCAATGGATACCAAGTTTTTGCGGACTTCAGGGAAATGAGAAAGCTGATATGAAATAACGAAGGCAGCCACCAATATGCAACCTATACCATCTAAAGAACTACCTCTTGCAGGCTGCATGGCAGCATCTTACAGAATCCTGAGACACAGGTGGGTGGAGCAGTGGAGGGATGAACTGACGGGTCGCCATCTTTACAGACTCCTCAAAGAACCAAACAACACTCTCATCTACAAGAACTTATACAGGTCCGTGTCAACATTCGCCTCAAGAGCTAGAACAGGACATATTGTAACACAGTCCTATCTTTTTCGTTTCCAACTTGCTGAGTTGCCCCTGTGTCTTGTATGTAAGATAGAAGAAGAAACCCTACAAGACATCCTCCTTGATTGTATCATCAGATCGGATGTCAGAGATGAGCTGAGGAGAAGACTCCAACCGAATTGCACTCTTGGGCGAATTCTGACTGAACCCACCTACTGGAGACTGGCTAGCTATGTGTATGAGAGACACCGTGTGGTCGGCATTACCTAAGGCTGGATGCACCCACCATGAAGATGAAGATGAAGAAGATTAAACAAAGATAGTATTTACTAATTTATAAATTTTTAGCTGGATGTACTATATTTATATTTTAAGTTTTGAACCATAATTATTTATTCCTGAGATAACCAAGCTGCATTTATTTCAGTTTAATCAAAATCCCAGACAGTTTAATACTGTTGACAGACAAGAAAATGGTAACTCTTCTAAAGAAGACAGAATTAAATTATTAAATATATTAAATTATTAATGTAGAAATAGTTAGTCATTCTGGATTCTTAGTAGTAATAAGATTAAGATATTTGTATTAGAATATGACGAAGCTGCGCGTGAGAGACAGTCAGGTTATAATAAATCTTAATACAATGGGTGACACACGGGAGACGGATGATTTTGAACTGTGTAGTACTAAGAGTGCGATGGTGGGAGGTGGTCATGGTGGGGATAGTTCTGCTCTACACAAGATGCCAACTCATTTACTCAGTCACTATGGAGCAGTGGGACTTGCAACGTTGATTGTTTGTCTATAACAGTTTTGTGAGAAGTGGTGAGTCTACTACAGCTACGCAGTGATTATTTCGTGCACGGTTTAATGTCGGTCGACATGGAGCTGTTCCGAGCCGTAACACAATCCTCAGATGGGTGAAAAACTTCAAATCGACTGGAAACATACTGGATAAGAAGCATCCTGGCCCGAAACGCAGTGTAACGACACCAGAAAATGTTGAAAGGGTTAGGGAAGCAGTAGTCAGAAGCCCAGGACGGTCAGCCAGATGTCATTCTAGTGAACTACGAATCAATCGTGAATCGGTTAGACAAATTTTGTATAAAGAATTAAAATTCCATTCCTACAAAATGCTCATTGTGCAACAACTTAAGGCAACTGATTTTGCTGTATGCGAAGACTTTGCTTACAGAATGCAAGTGATTTTGGGATCGGATGAAAATGCAATTTTATTGATGAGCGATGAAGCTCATTTCCATTTAAACGGGATCGTGAATAAGCAAAACCTACGTTACTGGGCTCCAAAGCATCCACACCTTCTCCACCAGCGTCTTCTACACCCGACTTATCAGTGAGTGACTTTTTTTCTGAGGGGGTACCTTAAAAACTAGTTCTATAACCACAAACCATGAAATTTGGGCAAGTTGAAAAATGCAATCATTCAAGAAAATGCTGCCATCCCTGCAGAGATGTTAGTCCGTGTGATGGAAGATTTTGAGAAGAGACTTGAGTCTTGCATTCGAAATGATGGACATCACCTTGACGACATTATTTTTCACAAATAACTGAAATGGCAGGTAATGAGCTTTGTTAACTAAAATGGCAAATAATGAGCATTGATTTTGTGTAAATAAACATGCATTATTTAAAAATTGGCTGAGTATTATTTCATTAAAAACCGTCCATCTCTCATGTGTCACCTATATATATTATATATATAATAAAGAAGGCAGAAATCTTAGTAAAATTAATGATCTTAACAACGAACTTCCACAAAAATTTGGAAAAATTAATTCATGCAAAAAAAGATGGATTTATGAACTCTGTAGAAGAATATGAAATATTAAAATCGATCATTCAAATTAAAAATAATATTAAAAACAAAAACAATGAACAACAATTATTAAACAATCAACATAAATCTGACTCTAATGCATTGTATGACACTGTGATAAAAGTCCCAGAAGCCAATGAGAAACATGGTTAAAGTGCGGGAAATAACAAATTAACAGTTGCCATTCGGTAGGCAAATGGTGTGTAAATACTATCCATAAAAGTGTTTATGTTTAATTTATTAAAAAATATTTCAACAAAATCCTATAAAAAATAGATTGTATTTTCTTCAGTAATAGGCCTAACTTTTTACTTTTAAATTGAGACGTAGCTTTACGCTTTAGAAAAAAATTATTGTAAAATTAAGGTGTAATGTATTTTCTATAATAACTAGAATTATTTTTCAAATTTTATTTCTTGAGAAATGTTACTTTAAGACATCGTAGATTTAAAAAGGTAATATGTAATCTACCCTGCCCTGAAATTTAGCTAATAAAATCGTCGAAATCAAATACTACTTACCTTTTTGAAACAATTGGATCATATTTAGGTGCCCCAAGACATTTTTGAAGTACCTACCAAATTACATTATAGTTTAGTAGAAAATATATATATATGTGTGTGTGTGTGTGTGTGTATATATATATATGTGTGTGTAGGCCTATATATATATATATATATATATATGTATATATATATATATATATATATATATATATATATATATATATATATATATATATATATATAAAGTCCACTAGCCAGACCTAATAAAACAAATACTTTTGACAATGACACAAAATAAATAACAACAAACACTTGGAACACGCTAAAGGATGATATATTTACTAACTTGAATAACATAGTCAACATATTAACATAGGCATTCGTAACCAGAACTGGATTTGCATTAGTAATAAACTAACCAAATCTGGATTTTTCGTACATTTATATTTCTTATTTTCTATTAAAGTAATGTATTTTGCTACTTCGAAACTGTCATGCAGCGTACCTAATATGATCTCATTTTTTTCAAAATAAGATAGGTAGTAAACGATATCAATGATTTGCCTAACTAAATATCGTGGTAAGGTAGATTGTATAATTATCTTATAAAAAATATATTTCAACAAAATTCTATAGAAGATGGAACATACAACAATTACCAGAAAAATTTCACTAGTAAACTAAAAATACATACCCTAAACTGTCCTACACATCTATTCATTATAAATCTATATTATTTACAAATAGTGTATAACATATTATTCAGTTAACTGGATGTTAGAAATGCCAGGTAAGTTTATTCACTAGGCACTATAACTAAAGGGTAATTGTTTACAATTACTTTGTCACCTCTAACTTCTTTAGTATTTAGATATGTTATCAACAATGGATTACAAATAACAGATAAACATGTTTGAAGGTCCGGAACAACTTGAAAATACCAGATACACAGGGTCAAAGTCTTATCAATGCTGCGATATGAAGCGGTCCTTTGCAGTGAGTTCTAATGGCGTCGTGTTCAGGTTTCAATCCGTTTACCTACGAAAAGTTTGGCCAGGTGGTTATATATATATATATATTTCCATGATAGCCTATATAATTATCACGCAAAGTAAGCATTATTAACTTAAATAAACATACAAAAGGTTTGGGCTGGTGGATGGGTCTGTTCTAATGGTGTCGTGTTCCGGTTTCAATCCGTTTCTGTGCGACAATTGTGAGCTAACTTTAAGTAAATTTATAGTGATTACCGAAAATAAAGACACTTTGCACAATTTCTTATACAATCACGGTATTTCAAGACAATAGCCAATGGGCACCTTGTGAACCATCTCAGGACTCCAATGCCAGTAGCTCATCTGAAGATGATTTCTAAAGTAAGTATCCCACTTCTTTTACTTTTCCGGGCCATAATAAATGTTATTCCTTTATTTACAAGCATAAATATATCAAATGTCTTCATACTAAAAAAGTTTGAGGTGACAAAGTAATTGTAAACAATTACCAACTAAAGTTATCAACATTCTCCTAATCATTGGTAAACTTTACCCTGTCATCATTTACAACATTAAAGAAGGAGATAGCTTATGCTCTACTTTGTCACTATTTACAACTTTTAATTAATGAATGAGATAGCTTTCAGTACTCCTTTTTTTATATTAGTCAACTTCAAAAAACAAACTTGTTCCTGTCTTATCAACACTACAGTAAATCTACTCTACTTACTAATAGGCCTAATCCTTAAAAAAAAATTGTACTGAAATGGATTGATTTTTGAATCTAAATTAAGTGACATACTCTACAAGCAACTTTTAAAGCAAAGAATGTAGTGGAACTAAACTAAATTCATGGTTTTGTCTAATTTCTTAGACCTTCTATTGATATGGTATTTTCTTCTTCTGAAACTATACCATGAACACTTAATTTAATCTTTTTACTAACCAGAACCATGAAGAAATATAACAGTAGCCGTGTGTTCAGGATTAGTCTGAGGTTCCACAAGTACTTTTCCTAGTACATGTGAATTTATAATTGTCAAATTTCTAGAACTCATAGCTAAATGTGCTTTAGAACCGAGCCCTGGGTTATTTAATTGTTTAACTACAGTTAAACAATAGTTACGTAAGAGTCCTAACATGAATGTATAATATTACGTGTCATCAAAAGATTATCAAATTTGATAAGAAATTAATTTCTTCAGATATAGAATCCAATTTCAACGGCGTGATCTTGTAGTGTACACCTATCACCTAATACCTACACCTGGATTACAATCAGAATACATGGTTACAAATTTACATTTTACAAATATACAGTACAATGTTCGATGTTGATTTTTTATTATCAGACGACCATAATTAGTGCCTAACTGTACAGTTGCAACTTGTCTTTGGGAAATTAAATCAGCTCTGGATATTTTATTTAACTTTTCCTTGAGATACTTGTTTTAGAAATGCTGTATTTATACTAGAATAACAAATGAAAACAAACATATTAATGCATTTGTTAAAAATGCATTGGAATAAAGAAAATATTGTGGAGTAGATAACACTTTACATTTATCTGTAAAAACACTTTCAATGAAGCCAATAATAAAATTTAACCTTTTTATTGTGAACTTGTGAAGTGGGCAAGTGTTCTTAAAAGAGTATTCTTAAGAAAAATATCACGTAGGCTTTTTTTAAAAAAACTTATGCATAAAAAAAATTCTTTTGTTCAATATATTTTTGACTTTTATATTATTTAAAATAATATACTGTATAATTATGTACTTTATTCCTATTTCTAATCATTTTCAATGTTATTGATCTCTCTTAAATCTTTTATTTTATGGGGGGGGGGTAAGTAAGTGAGGAAGAAGTCAATTTTTTGTGAAATATGTGTCATTATATTTAACATTATGTGGAGTGTGAATATAACTGTTCAAGGGTAAGGGAAAGAGTACTTACGTATTAACGCCACCGCAGCAGAAGTTGCGCTAATGTGCATGCGCCAATAAAGTGCAAAACTGGTTTAAGGGAAGCAGAATTCCATTTTTTTCAGCTTTGAGATTCATATACTTTCATTTTATGATTTGTCGCAAAAATTTTAGGCGTAGATTGGCGGCACTTCACTTTTAAAGCTCATGTTTATTTATTCATGATCTAATTTCAAATTATTAAATTCAATAAACTTACGAAAGGTTTGGCCAGGTGATTATATATATATATATATATAAGGTTTGGCCAGGTGTTTATATATATATATATATATATATATATATATATAGCTACCTGGCCAAACCTGTCGTGATATATAATTATAACGCAAAGTAAGCAAATATTGGCGCATGTGCATTAGCAACTTCTGCTGCCGTGGCGTTAATACGTAAGTACCAGGGAAAGCTTAGGTTATAAATTATTATAATATTACCGATCAAGCTTTAAAAAATGTATAACACACGATATCTAAATTCACACAGAAACACAACTATTAGAACACAAATAAAAAATCAAATAATCCATATTCTTTCTTTTATATTATGATATGGTTAAATCAAGTTTTGTAAAAGCTAGTTAACTGTGCCCATCTTTGTGACGCCATAGCACTGACATACTATACAAAAAAAAGTGAAACATTGAGATTCAAAAAGGGAAAACCAAACGAAAGGAAAATTAAATCTGCTAAACAAATTTAAAAATAAAATAAACAAAATAGCACAAAAGATTTGTAATAAATAAAATCAAAATATAGAAGAATCAGCGTTTTAGTAATTTAGAGTTAAATAAATTTTAAAAAAATTTGAATTTGGAAAAGTGTGTGAATGTAATAGTATCTAAAAAGAATATATACCAAGATATTATACAGAAGACTAAAAAACGAAACTTTTAGTACACCGATGAGTTGAGGTTTCCCATTTTGCCATTCATTGGGGTAATAGGGTAATATATGTATTTTTGCTGCTTCAGATATAAGAGCCAGAATTTTTTAAATAATAAAACAAATTTACATGAGAAATAAGTGGTGAATTTGAGAAGAGATTGTATATTAATTACTGTAAGCATAATACAGCAAAGACAAATTTAACCATTACTAAAGCAAAGATAATTACTAATAAAATTCAATACTAAAGTATAAGCAAATTTAAATAAATATTGTGTAAGAAATTTATTGAGAAAATTTACATAGAACTTTAAAAAAATTAAGAAAGAAAATTGGACTATATAATTATATAGTCCAATTTTCTATAATAATAATAATGTCATTAATAGAAGATTTTGTTTTATTTAAAGATTTAATATTATAAAAGTGTGCCCTACGATGGTATTTACATTTTTAAACAACCACCACGTACATATGCGTCTACCAATTATTGAAAGATTTCTTTGATACCAAATGGGAACACATCCAGAAGTGTACCAACATTTTTTTTACGTTGTTATCTGCAATAGAAATAAAATGGCGGCTGATGATAGAAATTCAATTTAAATGACTGCCCCTGCCACATAACAAGATAACATAAAAGCTTCAAATGTTTAAACAGGTAGTTATATTAAAACAAACAGCTGTTTCTTTTATTTCAGATTATTGTATTGTTAACAACTTTTATTGTGTTCTCTTAGGCAACAAACATAACCTAGGTTGTTCTAGATTTATGCCATGTTGTTTACGATAGAGCATAAAGTTTTGTGCTGTGCTTGGTCTATTGCTTTTAATAATGACAAAGAAGTACACAGACTAATTCAAGCTACGTTTCCTATTATTGAACCTCTCTCAATTATGTCCATCGTAAAGTGAAGGAAGCTCTTACTTGAAACTGGTAGTGACAAGAAAAAGTACCACCGGCAGCCACCTGACTTTAAGTGGCCAAAAATGTGTGTGTGTGTGTGTGTGTGTGTGTGTTGCTATTATAAAGTCTCCTAGTAAATCCACAAAGATTAGAAAATTCTCCTTAAACCCTGGTGTGCCTAAGTGTACAGTACATCGAATAATCAAGAAACATGGCGTGAAGTTTTACAAGCCTCACAGAATACATGGGATTCTTAAAGACGACACAGACAGACATTTTCAATTGGTGTTTTCAGACGAGTCTACATTTATTTAATCATAATGGTTTTGTAAGTAGACACACTATTAAAGTACTACAAAATCTTCATATTGCAAAAGAACAGAAACTTAGGTCAAAGTGCATTACAGTTTGGGCAGCACTGTCAGCTAATGGAGTTCTTTCCTATGACATTTTTGAGAGGACAATGACTGGTATATAGAACACAGGTATCTAGAATTGTTGAGCACTCATGTTTTCCCGCATTTAACTGTTGAAGAAATGCAGACTTGCAAATTTCAGCAGGATGGAACCACTCCATACTATGCTCGAGAAGTGAAAAATCTACAAAACAATCAGTTAATTAGTCATAGGAATCATAGGATTGGAAGAAGAAGCTATTTTATGGACTGGCCACCTAGATCACGGGAGTTAACAATTTGTGACTTTTTTCTGTGGGGTATCTAATAGAAAAGATGTACTCTTACGACATAGAAACCGATGACGATTTAAAAAAGCTAATCGAAGAACAAATGCTTAACATCCCTAGGAAATTCTTCAGGACTGCCTTTAAGGCTTTTGTTCATCGATGCTACCAGTAGTAGTAGTAGTAGTAGATAGGTTTCAATTTGAATGATTTTTTTTGTTAAGAAACATAATATCATAAAAAGAAATTTTATTATTTGTTATATTGTGGTAATTAAATAAAGTTATTAAAGTCTATAAAAGAATAAAATAGTATATTTCATCACTAGGACCAAAAGTGAAGCTTTTCAATACAAGCCCAAGTTTAACGGCCGAGGCCAGAAAATGAGCAAGGATCGAAAAACTTCTTTTAGTCCAAGTGAGGAACTATATTTTTCGTTATACTACTAATAATATAAGACAATTCATAAAAACTCAAATGTTATAACCTATTTACCTTTAAATAGATGTTTTATCGGTTATTTACTATCGAGAGTATTGGTTGTTCTTATAGATGCTTTACAATCGTTAATTAATTCGTATAAACGAAGTAACAGCTGATGTTTTTAGGCCCTAGGACTAAATAGAACTGTAGCATCTCAATGCATGTATTGAAAACAGCTGTTTTTAAAGCAGTATGACAAAAAGTTATTTTATTACTTGCTATCGTTTGGAGAGCCTGACGTGCCATTTAATGCAATGTTAATTTTGCTATCTTTAAGTACACCTTACTCAGAAACTGTTATGCCTAGGGTCTTGAAATTTTAAACACAGTTTTTATGCATGTCAGTCTGTGTTGTTAACGTATTTGTTATTTTTTATTTTACCGGGTTCCACTAAAATAATTTTTTTAATAAAACGTTCACAAATAACTCTGTTTTTATTAATTTTGACTAAAAAATAAAGTTATGAATGCTAATTAAAGTGTTAAAAACAGGTTAACATTCTTTATTAGGACAAGATTGAACTATGGTAAAAATTTGAAAGCTGTATGTCAACTAGTTTCTGAGAAAAGTGTACCTAAAGGTAAGAATTCTGAGTTTTTGGGAAATAGAGATTAATGTCTAAATTAGGTAACAAAAGTGCAACATACTAATTAAATTTCAGCAATCCCCGGTCCATATACATGTTCCTCTCTCTCCTCCTCCAACTTCCTTTTGAGGTTTCTGGAAACTTGTCTGGCTTTCTTTCCTGCCTTTTACTTCATCAAGTACTTTGAGGCCGAGTACGCAGTTTGCACCAGCATCATTGAATAATTCTTGGAGTACCTTCACCCTACCTGTGTTGTAGATTATCACAGCATCCTACACTCCTACTTTTAAGGTCTCCAACCCCACAAAAACCCGTTTTGGAATCCGAGACGACACAACATTGTTGAAGGACTCATTCAGGTTTTGCCATGAAGACACTTTCGTAAAAGGTTTTTGTTTGACAAATCTTGATATACGGGTCTTATGCATTTCATGACTGCATGTGGGATGCTCTTGGTGTGACTGTATGGTTCCTTGGTAACCAACGACTTTTGAAAACCACACCATGAATCTTTGCCTTTTGGACACAGGCCATGTTTAGGATTTTCATCTGTTGACAACCCATGGTAATAGTTAGACCACACAGCATTGAACATTTGGTCAATATTTCTCCTTATGGCTAGGCCATATGTTTGGAGTTATCAAAAATTGTTCTGAAACTTACAATTGCTGCAAGAGAGTTCTAACTTAGATGCTAATCCTTTTCGAAGCTCAGTTCAAATATTTCAACCGAACTTGAGTTGAATTTCTTACAGCAAAGCTGTTTAACAATGTCATTCAGTACTGATAACTCAATAATCATGTTACAATTCTGGCTTTTTTCAGGAAAATAATCTTTGTCCTTCCCCATCATTGCCAAATTAATTAATTTTCTTCTTGAGGTTAATTGCTTGACATTTTCATCAGGCCTAGTTTCACAACAATCACTGGTAGGCCTACTCAGTTTTTTAGGTTACCTGGAGTTGTTTTGGGAGAGTTGGTGTGTGTTGATTCCCAAGGTACAGTATTTTCTTTTGCCGAATTTCCTTATTCGAGACATAGCTTGTAAATCACGTTCACCACCAAAATATAAGCACAATAACCACAATTCCAAACGTAAACAATGACTATGATTTCCCTCAAAATCACAGTAGATATTTAGTCATTTGGAAGCAGACAGTTAAACTTACTGGTTAGCCAACACAAATCATAATTGAGATAAAATCCAGAGTGAATTGGCTAGTGTGTAATAAAATGTACGTTACAAACGAGCGAATGTGGTCACCAAATAAGCGGCGCAGCATTTATGCTAAGAATTTTTATTATACTAAACAGTCTTCAAATATATATCAAATTACTCATAACGAATAGGAGAATCATAATACACAAAAAATATTAAGCTCTTCTAAACCATAAATCGGTCAACGGCCGCCATTTTATTTCTGTTGCAGATATCAGCGTAAAAATTTGTTGATACCTTCGTGAGATACACTGTATATAATATATGTTAGAATGGGTTTTAATGTAATAAAATTTAATGAAAATATATTAAAAGCCTGAACCTAAAAACCCGAAAAAAAGATTAGATTATTTTATTTTATAACAAGCAACAAAGTTATAGGTCTGTAATTATTACTGACGTTTCTGCGCTCTTTCTTAAATATAGGTATAAACTTTTCATATTTAAGATCATCTGGAAAGGTACCTTCATAACCTTGACGATATATTGAAAACAGTTGAAAATACTGAACAAAATTTCAGTAGGTTACAGGAAGTGTGTAATAGGTTAAGTGAAAAAGGATTTACACTAAGAAAAGAGAAGTGTAAGTTTTTCTCTGATAAATTAGAGTATTTAGGATTTATTATCGACAAGGAAGGTCTGCACACATCCGAAACGAAAATTAAAGCTATGCTAGAAGCCCCAACACCTTCTAATGTTTCAGAGTTAAAATCATTTCTAGGTTTAGTTAACTATTAGGGTCAGTCGGGGCTATTGTGAGACAAAAACCTATACTTTTCATACTAACTCAAAAACTGTAACTGCCAGAAGTCAGCAAAAAATACTGTAATATGCGTCTGTCACAGCTCTATCAATTCAGATACTAAAAAAAATTATTTCAGTTATACCAATGATTAAAAAACCGTGTCTCATAATAGCCCCGCCGGATGGGGCTATTATGAAACGCCTATGGGGCTAATGTGAGACAGCGTTACAACTCTGTTGGTTTCAACAGCATGTTTTAGGAGGGGCTTCCTTGAGACAGCTCTGGGTCTAAAGAATCCATCAGTATGTTTGAAAATTTCCTATCTCAATTAGTTTCTGATTTATGGCGATTTATTCAAAGGACTCTTCGATACTTGAAAAAACATGCCTAAATTATAGGGTAATTACATGACTATAAGTGAGGTGATTAAACAATATTTGTTGGAAAAATTTATTTTGAACTAACCTTGTTGCAGTCTAGTAGATGTTTCTTCCACAGAATATATTTTTCACATTTAAAAGTTTATAAGAGTTTGTTGATGTCAAAATATCGTAGCACACAAATTGGGCATTTTTTGTAATGAAGCCAAATAAAAAAGGGTGGTCAAAAACTGTTTTGAATACTTATTTAGAACTTAGAAAATATCATTAGAAACTTGAAAAAACTTATATATATAAAAAATTAATTGATTTCAAAATATCGTAGCATTCGTAGCACACAAATTGGGCATTTTTTGTAATGAAGCAAAACAAAAAAGGGTGGTCAAAAACTGTTTTGAATACTTAGGCCTACTTAGAAAATATTATTAGAAACTTGAAAAAGACCAAGTAGCCTAGGTAGGCCTACTTGTTAGGCTTCAAAAACATCGATGATCTTTTCAAATGCATATTTGAACCGATTGCTCGTACCCGTTATATTAGGCATTGGAAGTTTACCTATAATGTCACTTATTGAGATTGTAAAAATGTCATCATCTGTTTTCAAAAATACTTTTTTGTCACTGTCACAAGATTTGCATCCGATCACCTCGTATTCTCCTCCTGGAAGGGAATTCAAAACAGTCGCAACGTAACGATAATTGGTGCTTTGTCGGCTTCCACCTTTGCATTTAACCAGCAAAAAGTCACCAATATTTATGTTGGTGGAGGTTTCCAGCTCTTCATAGTCGCACGTTGTTGGCTCAATCAAATCTTGTAAATCTCCAACTCCTAGGCTGCTATGGGAAGAAACTTCAGCAAGATCTTCATCCTCTTCACTGCTGCTGCTGCTGCTGATGAAAATGCTAGGCCTAGTTATTTTTCTTTTGAAAACTTTCCCTTCTTTTGATGTTGCTATTATCTTCTTTCCCTCCTTGATAGGCCTATGCTTAATTTTCTTAACCTTTGTTTCTGGAGCTTCCTGTTTCATACTTTCCAAATTTATCCATTCTTCACTAGTTATCACCTTAGCTCTAGTGTCATCGCTTCCTTTTCTTCTTTGGTGCTTCAGTTTTATTTATTCTACGCAATAACAAGCTCTCAAAAGATCCTGGGCTAGGTGAACATGACCTAGTGTGACAATCAGGAGTTGAATTTTCGATGTCTGTAATTCTACCAGATGGACGAGGTGTTCCTTGAAGTGGAAGGAAGATTAAGCTGTTCGTTCTCGGGTTGATCATCTTCTTGTAGTTTTTCTTTGCACTGGTTGTATCTTAACAACTTCTCAGGATCAAAACGGCCCACAGGGTACACTGTTCGGTCACTAGGAAAGATCCCTGCAGACTTAAATCCTGAAACAACATTTTTTGAAGTTAACCCTGAATACCAAACACTACAAACCGTGTTGACAAATTCACTCTTTTGCATTTTTCTTTGGTTCAGTCTGAACCATGTCATGAGTTTTTGATCCCACTCATACTTCAGATTTTTAAAACAAGCTGTATCCAGTGGTTGCAAGACATCTGTTGTGTGGGCTGGTAATTTTAAAATTGTCACTTGATTTTCTTTAGCATACCGAGCAGTTTCTAGATCCAAATGAGTCATATGTCCATCAAAGATAAGAAGAATAGGGCGTTCTTTGACTACAGTACAAAAATTTTGAACATAATCATGAAAGATAGCAGAAGTCATCCATCCTTTGTCACTGCATGAATAAAACGTGCCAGGCAAGTCTTGATCTCCTTTCCATGTTGACCACAGATTTGCTCCTTGGAAAATAATTAGAGGAGGCAAAACTTGTCCAGCTGCATTGCAGCATGCCAGTACGGTGGTGTTTTCCCGACCTGTTCCTTCTTGGGTCCTATGTGCTTTTTGTCCAACTCCAGATAACAGTTTTATTCTTGTAGGATCAGAGCAGAAAGAAGTTTCATCCAAATTAAACACATTTTCAGGCTTACCTTGAAGTTCCAAATCTGCCAATGACTTTTCTAACAAATCGTAGAACTCATATATTATAAAAGGGTCACTTGTGTTTATACACCTTGCCTTCTCAAGTGGCTCCATTTTTTTTAAACTTAGTTTCTGGCGTTTACAAAAATTGATGTACTAATCATGGCCAGGACGATTGTTTTTGAAAGGTACAATCAGAGAATTTTGTTCTACATATTCTTTTACTACATCAAGAACTTCTTGTTTACTAAGAGCAAAACCATGTTTTGCCATTATTTTAAGGTGCTCAGCCAGACATGTCTCATTTTTATCAGAAAGTGCTTGTGTGTGACCTGGCCTAGCTTTAAAATGAGAGCTTCGATTAGGTCAAGGTAGGCTTACTGCAGTACCATGGCAAGGAAGATCTGTAGTTGAGCTATGTGCAGGAAGAACTGTAGTTGAGCTATGTGCAGGAAGATCTGTAGTTGAGCTATGTGCAGGAAGATCTGTAGTTGAGCTATGTGCAGGAAAATCTGTAGTTGAGCTATGTGCAGGAAGATCTGTAGTTGAGCTATGTGCAGCGATAGGCTCATCAATAACTCTAGGCTTGCTTAGATATCTGCTTAAAAAAGTCTTTTCTATTCCTAGTTCTTTAGCTACACTACGCAGTGATTTCCCTCCATTTATAAATCAAGATTTAAGTCTTGAGAATAAACCTTTCTTGTGCCCTTTGATCTGTAATTACGTACCATTTTTCTCACACTTCTATAATAACCTATCACATAAAAATCACCTTCCTAATACTGTAAATTCACAACACAATGTTTGCTGTTCAATGTTCACAATCACAATGTTCTCTGTTCTATGTTCACTTTCAGGTTAGAATGCCACCTAGATAACTATGCTAGGCAATCAGCTGTTCTGCCAACCTAAAAAGATAAATAAAAACTTATTTGAGTTGTTTTAGGCATGCAACTCAATTAAAATATAAAAAACCATGATAGGAATAATTAAACATGATGAAAAGGAATAGAAATGCTATTATATTGTTGTCTCACAATAGCCCCATTTCGTGTCTCACAATATCCCCATTTCGTGTCTCATAATAGCCTCTCAAGTTTGAAGTCTAACAACTGTGGTAGAAATTATTATGTATAAGCTCTCAAGAGCTTAAAATTATCCTTAATTCATCTAAATCACGTAAAACATATAAGATTTCACATATCGTGAAAAACAAGCATGCTACAACAAAAGTTATAGCAAATGGAAAAAAAGTTTTTAGCATGAAAAAAAGGTCACCTCCTACATTATTTTTTCATGACTTTTAGGTGAAATTTTGAAGTTGATGTGATATGGCAAGCGATAATAGAATATTTTTTGTTTCTAAAAATATTTTTTAAATTATATTAATTCAACTTAAACATTAATTTCTAGAGGCGTCTCACATTAGCCCCAATTTTTGCGTGTCTCACAATAACCCCGACTGACCCTATAGTAAATTTGTGCCAAACATGTTGAGTGTTTTGAATCCTATTTATAATTTACCTAGTAGCTTTTTCTAAAGTATTAGTACATTATGATCCTGAATTACCAATTAAAATAGCATGTGACACATCACCAACCGGTTTAGGTTATGTATTGTCTATTGTTTATAAAGATGGTGTTGAAAGACGTATAACATACGCTTCGCGGACGTTATCCACGGCGGAGAAATCATATTCACAAATTGATAAAGAAGCTTTGAGTTTGGTTTATGGGGTAAAGAAGTTTAATCAGTATTTATGGGGATGAGAATTTATTTTATGTACTGATCATAAACCAAAGACGCATTTGCTAAGTCGAACATGATGATAATAAACAAGAGGCAGACGGGTTGGGAACTTATCTACATTATGTAAAAGAAAGTTCCTTACCTATTACTTTTGAGGACATTAAAAGTGAAACTCAAAAAGATATAGCATTAAGAAAAGTGTATAATTATGTAATGTATGGATGGCTGAATCATGTTTCTGTAGAATATCCGGAATTAATTCCATATTTCAAAAGGAAGGAAGAATTAACAATCAAACAGGGAATTGTAATCTGGGAGTATAAAGTAATTATTCCAAGTAAATCCATAAATACATATTAGATGAATTACACACAAGTCATCTGGGGATGGTTAAAATGAAATCGGTAGCGAGATCTTATGTTTGGTGGCCAAATATAGATGCAGATATTGAAAATCTGCCCGATGGTTGTTCTTCCTGCCTTTTTGAAAGACAAAACTCTGTAAAGAATTAGTTACATTGTTGGCAGAATGCCAGTAGACCGTGGGAACGATTGCATGCAGACTTTATATGTCCGTTTAATTAAAATAAATTAAAAATATTAAATATTTAAATAAATTTAGAGAAGGTACAGTTTCTAGATTAGCTTTGTATAGAATTATGTTTGACTATAATAGGAACTCAGTTCATTTAACAACTCAAGAAACACCTGCTATATTGATGTTCAATCGACCTATGAGAACAAGGTTAGACTTAATTAAACCTAATATTGCAAAAACTGTAGAGTTAAAGCAAGAAAAAAAAATTATTTCAGAGGAACGGGAACACGAAAATTGTTTGTGGATCAGTCAGTATTGATGACAGTATCGTTCAAAAGATAAATGGATACAAGGTATTGTTGTTAAGCAGATTAGTCCAGTAATGTATTTAGTAAAACTAAATTTTGGTATAATATGGAGAAGGCATATTGACCAACTAATTTGGTGTCAATTCGCCTCCCTCTGAAAATAAACAAAAACAAAAACCAGAAGATGAGTCATTCACTGACATAGTAACAAATACTGTTCAAGTAGGGAGGGGAAACTCACAACAGAAGAGCATTCGCTCTCCACAAATTGTTATGAGACATACCAGTCCTATTATGATTAACACAGCACCCGGTGAGGTTGTGGAAAAAAAATGTATCCAATTAGAATAAGGAAACCTGTTGTAAGACTTGAATATTAAGTAGTAATATTATATATAACATATTTTGTAAAATATTCATTCAGTAAATTAATTAATAATTTAATGTTGTTCTAGTTCTTTCATTTGTTTAAACAGTTCTGTTTAGTTAGTGATTTAATTTTGTCCTAGTTATTTTCATTTATTTTATAATGTTCTGTTACTGCAAATATCATTTCTTTCAAGTAATCAAAAAGTTGATAATATATAAACATGTGTTAAGTAAGGTGATTAGTTTATTTAATTAAATTGTTTTTTTATTGACTTAATTGGTTTGATTGTTTAAGTAAATTGTTTTAAGTTTCATTACAGTAGTTGTAAGTAATTTAACTGTGTAACTAAATATTAAATGTTTTATGAATCCTCCATATTAATAATCTAATTTCAAATTATTAACTTCAATAAATTTACAAAAGGTTTGGCCAGGTTTTTATACATAGCTACATGGCCAAACCTGTCGTGATATGAAATAGTGATCTAGCATAGTCGCATTGTGTAATGCTCATGCGTCATACCATAAGCTATTAACATTGCCATTATTTTTTAACCTATAAATATGTCGGATTTGGTAGTTTTTAGATTGTGATTTTTCAGTCAAAAATAGTGTTCTGCACAAGGGAAACATTATTTATTCTTAACAAGTAAGATATGTAGTAGACGATAAAAAATAAATCGAAAAAATAAGGCGCCACCTTTAAATATACATTTACCAGTACCTTTTTATGTAAACAATTAAAATTATTTATTCTAAAGAAGTAAGGTATGTAGGAGACAATAAAAAAAATCTCGAAAATTAGCAGTTACCTTTATGTAAACAAATACCCTGCCCATTTTTTTAAAGCATTGAGTGTAGTACAAAAGTGCAAGTGGGTTTTTAAAGTATATTTATTATATAATATAATATCCCTGGATTAAATTAAAATATCTTATTCGCAATGGTGTGTAGAATAGATTGTTTTAAATTCAGAATAAAACTATTATTGAGCACAAGTATCATCCCTAACTTGTGTCTAGAATAGGTCTAACTCCAAAATATAAAACCTTACCTGTCCTAATACAAAATATTTTGTCTAACATATAACACTCTAATATTATAAAAGAATCTGCTAACAGAGCTAAAAATGTTTATTTATATCAATAAAAACCCTTCAAAGATTGGGAAAAATATTTTCATTATTTGTAGTTAAAATCAATATACAGTATAATGATAGTTATAGTACTTAAGCTTGCTCAATTATATTTGTAGCATTCATTGCTAAATATAAAATTATTTTAGTACAAAGGAAAACTACTCAAAGGAAATGCTACACCTCCAAATGTCATACTATTATTAATTAGAATCCATTATGTTATGATTAGCCTAGACAACTTTTGCACAATTGTTCTCCAACAATTAAAAAAAATTTTTTTTTAATGAATCACAACTTTATACTTTGCATTAAAAAAAAAAAAACTTTTATCAACAGACATGTATAATTTTGTCTATAACAAAGAATTTGTAACAAGTTTCCATCATTATTTACATAATATTTATACTATAATTTATATATTAATTCTCTGTTTGAAGTTATTTGTTAATGATGGAAGTTCAATTTTATTATTATACATTTTTCAGACATTTGCCATCATTTGTGTGTCATTTATATATTAACTGGTAATTGTTTACTGTAACTGCAAACAGTCTTTTTGGCGATTTTATTTTTAAATCATGTTGTACATACCTTATTTATTATTAATAATAACAATATAAGCTTTCACAGCTGAGCTAACTTATTCACAGAAAAAAAACATAATTTCAAGTTTTCTAGGTTAAGGTCCATTATGTCAATAACATGTTCGCAGAAATTTATACATGAATTTTTACCTTACAAGATCAAAAAAGGTGGCTATATATATAGTTATCTTTCATGAACTAAATGTAAATTTGAAAAAAAGAAGAAATTGTACATGTGTTCCCAGGCGATCACCCATCCAAGCACTAACCACGCTCAATGTTTGTTTGACTTCGGTGACCTATAAATGCAATGAATTTCGTAATTTTGAAATTGTGATTTTTCAGAAGGAAAAGTTAACTCTGTGTTGAAAACTTATTTTATTATTAATAAATAGGGTAAGAACATGATTAAAAAAATCACCAAAAAGACAGGTTACAGTAAAAAATTACCAATTAAACCTTATATAACTTTATTTGTATAAATAAAAAGGTATAACCTACTCTATATCGATAAATAAAAATCAACAAAAAGAATAACTAATATAATTTCAATTTATATATGTAGGCCTATTATAACATAAATATAGTGGTAAATGTTGAGTTGATACGGCATTACGATTTAATATAGAAATATCATGGAATCGTGTTTTACATACATCGTTATTAAACAATTGGATCATTCTTAAGCTGGGAAGACCCTTTTAAAAAATCCATTATTACTGTCTAAAAAAAAAACAATTTTAAAGTACAAAATCCTAGCTTTATTTAGATAAGGTATCTGTAATTCAAATGCTAATGATTGTGAATATATCGAGTGTCTCATCACACAATGTTTATGTTCAACCGCGTAAAACAAATAGGTCGGAATAAGTAATTATATATGTATTAATGTATATTTAGTAAATCAATCGTACAACTCTCCTGCATATTTCTTTTAGGTTTATATATAGTTACCTAACCAGACCATGTATATAAACTATATATATAGTTTACTTCCCGAGATCTATACAGCGTAGTAATTCATATCTATTATAAGACACTTTTAATGACACACTATTCTATTATCTATTCTTAACTTATGAAATCTAAACGCATACGCTCATCTTGTATTCTGATCATTAAATGCAAACTTTTAAATTGCTTATTTTAGACAAAAATATTGGATTTTCATACTTGAAATTTCATAAAATTTCTATATTAAACCGTAATACGGTATCAACTGGACATTTACAATATAGTAAATAAAAGTTAGCTCACCTGACCAAACCTAATCTGTCCTAGATGCCAAATATTTGTTGTTTGCTATAAACATCATACTAACATGTTCACGAATATCCACTGTTGATACATAAAACTTTGTGCATGCAAAGTACCATATGCCTAGACAATCCTAAATAAATAAGGATAGTAGACATAGAACTTAAGCGTAGAAGACTTTTGAACAGGTTAATTATAATAGTCATAGTACACCTTCAAGATCAGGATGAAATTTGACGTCAAATTAAATTAGAAATTTTATTGAATTATTTTGTTTTAAAATAAATAGACGAAACAAATTTTCCATGCAGAAATGAGTTCTACAATCAAGAGAGTTTTATAATTAATTGAAAGTGGCTGATTTAAAAAAACAAACACCCGATATAAGAGACTCAATATGGAAAAAGATTACCTGCAAATAATAATATACAGATAGACTGATATAAATTTAATTCATTATTAGGCTACCTGAATAAAACCTATTAAACATTATGCATAATTGTTTAATTAGTAAATGAAAAACTTAACAGAATTAGTTCATTGCTTTGCCATTGCTAACTTTATAGGGCCTAATTAACTTATATTACAGAAAAAAGTTGATTTCAATTTATAAAGCCCTTTGCTCACTACCAGCCATCTGGCCTTGTCCTTTTGTTACTTCACTTATACAAATCCACTGTCCCTCAATATTTTCCCTCCATAAACTAACTTTGTTATCACCACCAGATACAGCCAGGATGTTCCCTGTAAGTGACCAACTTACATTCCAAACAACATCATCAAATGTATGTAAAACCGTTGGGGTCCAAGTAATGTTATCTTCACTAGACCAAATAATTACTCGACGATCTTGAGAACAGCTTGCTATTGTACTACGAGGCAATCCTATTGAAGGTGCCCAAGCTACATCACGAACCCAATCTGAGTGCAACTCCAGTTTGGTTTCTTCAATCCATCTGTCCCCATCTTCTTTCCATATTTTTATCAAATTATCACATCCTCCACTTACAAGTCTTTTGACTTGCATTAGTTTCCCAGTAGATGTTGGATCAAGACCAGGTAGAGGTGAAGAAGCAGGAGCCCAGCTTACAGCATTGCATCCTATAGTGTGTGCATTAGATATCTTTTTTGCTTCCCATGTTGTCAAGTCAGAAGTATTTGATAAGATTGAAATTGTAGCATCTGAACTTCCACATGCTAAACTTAAGCCATATTCATGTGGGGCCCAAGCAATTGAATTAACTGAAGAATCGTGATTATTATATTCATATAATTTTGTCCACTCACCACTTTCTTTCCATATTATGACTTTTCTATCATAAGAACAAGAAGCCAATAGATTGCCGAACTTGGGATGAGCCCATGCCACTTGCCATACTGGTCCATAATGGCCTTTAAGATCAGCAACAAGGCTCTGAGTACCATTTTTCACATTGAATATCTTAACTGAACTGTCTGATGAACAAGTTGCAAGCCGAAGACCATAATAATCCATTTCTGCATCATGAATTAAATCTTCATGAGCTGTATCAACTGTATTCAGGACCGTGACCATTTTATATTTGAAATTAACCACGGTATAAAATCAAAATAACTTATCAATCTTTGAACTTATTATTAGTTATAATAACACAACACTTATACCTACTGATAAATAACTGTCAAACACAAAATCGTTTTAGGTAGATAAGCCAACAAAGTTAACGTCCGCCATGCCAACGTGGATTCGTGGCTGTGAACAACTAACAACAGTAAAATAATTCCATAGATTTAGTTTACTCTTCATACTACGTAAATATTAAGCATTGACATAGATTTACCTATTGGCGATATTGAGAGTTTTTATAAGCAAAAGTAAATCCTCGGAATAGTTCGTAACTTTCCGCCAAAATATCAAATTTTAATAGCTTTTTTATTTCACATTTATTTATGAAAAGAGAAATCATAATTTATTATTTTAATATAGGAATAAAATTAATATTACCTGTTCCAGATGTCTAATATTCATAGTACAAGTTAAAATCTTAGTGATTTAAGGCAAATTTCTTATAATTATGTGACTGTCTAGGCAAATATGTGTTCTTGTGGAATTTGTAGATTAGGATATGATATACCTAGCTGAAACATTAAAAAATTATAATGTATCTCTTCATATTAAGTTTGAACCAAATTATAATAAGAAATAATATCAAGTACAAGATAAAATAATTATTACAACAATCATAATGTGTATGTTAATTATCATATATTAATATTAATTATTCCATGTTATTAATTTGAATTCTGTTTTGGATGGCACAAACATAACAAATTTTCCCCATTTATTCAAAGATTTAGTCTTAGAGTAAATCTACGTAAGAAATCATTATGGGTGTTTTGAGCTTGAGCTTGAGATATTATAAAGTTGTAATCAAAAGATGTACAATATGTTCCTGCAAGTTTTAATTCCATTTCATCAAACTTCTATCAGATACAATATTCCCTACGTATTTTTTAGTTAGAAAATGTGTAACCAGGTTAAGTAGGCCTTTTTGTTAAATTTGTTATTTATATATATATATATATATATATATATATATATATATATATATATATATATATTAATTATATCAAAATAAAAATAAAAATTTTATGATTGAACTCTACATATTGCAACGTACCATGGTGTAAAAACTGGCTATATCAATAAAATTCCAATTTTTTCAAATGTTTGTCCTTGAGACTAATTATTTATAGTCATCGCAAATGCAGGAAATCGAGTTTTTTGAAAGTTAAATGGTAAAATTTTGCCGGAATATATTATATTTATACGTGGAATCAAAATTCTTTTATTGCGTGTGATTTCAGTTAAATCTTCGTAATCAATATCATTATTATCACTTAATGCATTTATTTTATTCTTGCTCCATTGAGTAATGCTTCCTTTATATTTTATTTTCTAGTCAGTAAAACGATGTAATTAACTTTTAATACTAACTTATGTGGTGGCAAACCACCAATAGTCAAATAATTCAAAAACTTTACTTAATAGTTATTAATATCACTGTCATCATCTCAAAATATTATATCGAAACTATGATATGTTTTGTGTTTATCTCGTATTAGATTAAGTATTATAAAAGTGGAGTCATCATTTTGTAAGTGTTAAAATAACTGATTTAAATATGTTATCTGAGAGTGTTTTCGGAAATATCTCTATACACCTTATCATATTTTTTTCTTCTCCTAATAATTACTTAGGTATTTCAATAATATTTTCAACAAACTTAGGAAATTATGGACCTTCATCGTTACCTTTTTTTTTTTTTCTTTTTCCTTTTTTTTCAAGAATTTGACAAATTAAATGCTCTTTTACTTGATAAGGCTCTCATATTTTGAGTAAGCTTTACTTTAAGAAAATAAACAGATTTATGCCAACTCGTTACACAATTTTGAATTAAAGTTGAACGTGATCCATGTGGGACAACTGTTCAATTTTGCCGTAAATTACCGCACAAAAGAATCTTTTCCCCTCCAAATGGTTTATGTTTATAATTTTCATCGCATAGGTCTTGCAATAATCTATATATAAGATTTTCAACACTTGCAGTGGGTACATAGATATTTCATCAAAAATAATCAATTATGATGTTTGTATGTAATGTCCATAGCTACTATTTGTAGTAATATTTGATACAGATTTTTCCAAAATAGGTACAGGCAATTTAAACACATTCTGTGAAGTTCTACCTCCAAGTTATAGAATTGAAACTATATGCCACTGAACGCTGTTATATTGCAATGAAGATTACGTTAATTTAATTTGTGAATGATTTGTGTGATTGTTTTTCCACTACGTGCATGAGTTGTTAAATAATAAAAACATTAGATCCTGTATCATGACAAAAAACCTCACGAATCACAAGATCAATTAGTTTACGTTTTTCAATAGTTGTGGTTTCATAATGCTGATAAAACAGAAACTCTTGTTCCATTTAACATTTGTTTCATCTGTTCTCTCCGAATAAGTGAGAACTGTTAAACTAAGTTCTTTACATGGCAAATTATGAACATTCAAAATAACTTCAAATCTAATAGAACTCTATAAAGGATATTTCTTCGTTGTAATCCCTCAAATAATCTTCACTAAGTTATACTTTAAATTCATTTCATAACGCCAATATATTGGCTGCCATATTTAATTACAAAATATGTAACCAAGTAAATTTCGCATTTGTTTTGCGACTGTAATTCTTTTGCTTCATTTAAACATTCGTTCCATTCATTATAATTTGAAGCAATGCCACGAGCATGGTACGCTTCAACAAAAGAAGTGTGTATTCCAAATTATATGTTCTTACATCCTCAAATGATTTTGGGCCACAGACAAGTAATAAAAACAAATGTAAATGAAAATATCTATGTCTTTTAGTAAATCTACATACATGCGTGTAAGTATTTTATATCCTCCACGTCTTCTCTTCTTCCATTCTTTTTCGGGAATCTCCCTACACATAATGCAGAGGAACTTCATTAACTTATATTCTTGAACTGAAATGTTAAAAAAATACTAATAATTTTGTTTGTCTTGCGTTTTCAATTGCTTGACGTCCTTGTCCTGCTCGAAAGCAAACGTTTTGTCTACGCGGTAGGTAAATGAATGTCAAGTCTGACGATAGCATGTGATTGAAAATGCATTGGTAATTCATAGATGTACTATACAGCTTCAGTTGATCCAACATTAATTTGGTATTTCTTAACATTGTTCATTTCTCTCTAAATCTAATTCAACGGATGTACTATCAGAGCCAATATTTATAAAAATGTATTTAACACTTTTAATTGTAGTTCATACTTCAACATTTATATGGGAATTAAATTTGGCAAGTAAATACAGATTATATGGTACAACGTACAGATTGTCGAGGCAACTACGGCGAACTTCAGTATTAATACTTTTATCACTCCTTCAGTGATATCCTTTTAGTGATTCACGTGTAAATTCATTAAATCGTATTGGATAATCTTTTGTGCATTTTCCATCTCTCATGGTGCAGAATTTGGATTAAGTACACCGCATAGACCATGCATCATGTATTTAACAACTCAATATGCCTGTAATGTAGAATCTGTTTGATTGTTAGGAATTTCTGCAGATATAACTTTTTCAATATGGTAACCTTAACAATTTTATCTTCTTCATTTAAAGAGAGTAAAATGTGAGATAGAGGCAATCCTCTCTTTGAAACTCAATTGTATAAATGAGTGCTTCAACTTTTTCGGAGATATTTTTAGTGTAAGGCCCTCAAATAATGCTTTTAGTTTTGACTTGTATACGCGCACAACGATATCAGGTTTGAAAATTAGCTGACTCACCTACATCAATATTGGTAACTTTTTAAGGCCAATTTGGATTGCTGGTCATTGTAATGAACAAAGAATTTTTTCTGAAGTGTTGTACAATTGAAATTGCATCTACATAATTCTGATACATATTTCTTGGAGATCCATAGAATTAAAATGGTTATCTTATTGGCCAACATTATTAGCATTGGGCTTCAATTCTATATAATAAGTTAAATTGTTGTAAACTTCAGACCAGACTCGTTTGATTTTGTCGTATGAAATTCTAATCTTGTGTCTTTTACTCTCACATACATATCAACTATCAATTGCAGGAATAATTTCTGTGAATGGTGCAATATGCTAAAATCTTCTCTAATTTGCAAGTCGATAGGTTGTATACTGTAGCATCATTAATTTTTTTATGGGCGCTCTTGAATTAGTCGTAGTTGCAACATTATGAAAAATATTGATATGCCATTCAGTATCACCATTTGGAAAAAGTAATAGATAAGCTAATGGGTAAAATGATGAATAAAAAAAAAGATATGTTTAATGGTATTGTTAACTTTTGAAAACGAAACTATATTTCGTTCAAAAGGTGGCTAACCATCAACTGTACTAAATATTACTGCTATATCAGTTTGAATTGCAACAATATAACGGCGTAGATCTAAATCACGATTTACTTTAATGAGCATACAAATTTCTCTATTTTGATTTTAAACTATCTGACATTAATTTTTTATTTCAATGAATGACCGAAAGTAAAGGTTAATGAGTTCTAATTCAAGAAAGATTTAGCGTATTATTTTGTTTTTGCATTTTTGATTATATTTTTCACGTATTATATAATTAACAGCAGTGTCAACATCAAAAAATATATTGTGCATAACATGGTGAGTGATCATATCCTGCAGTGATCCTGATTTGTGAAAAAAACATCATGTTTTTATAAATGTATCCGTAATTGTAACTTCTGATCTAATCATAGCAAATGATGAATTTTCTCAAAATAATTTTTTGACTTTCTTTTTATTGAAGGTTCTTTTGAAGAACGTCCATCATAAAATAATTTAAAGTATTTATTTTGACTTAATATTGCTTTACTCTTTTGACAACGTGAAGTGAATGCAGTCCTTTCGCCTAAAGTGACTTTAGATTTGAAATGTTTTAACGTGAAAAATCTGCATTGTAAATGCATTAATCCATAATCAAAACTATTAAAATTTCTTGGAATGACATTTAGTGCGCAATTAAATGTATCCCTCAAAATAATATCATCATTTTGTATACTATTTCCACTATTTAAATATGCATTTCGTCTATTATCATTTTGACTCTCACGCAAATATATTATTCCTTCTTCTTTGACTCTGTCCAGTCGATGTTCTATGTCGAGGTATAATGGAAGTAGCCGAGATGCAAATATCTAAATGTTAAAAAATGTAATAAAATTACTGAAACTAAGACATAATGGGTTCAGAAATTAAATCTATAAATAATAGTATGAAATTTATTGCTTTATTTGTTGTTATGTGTTTCAATTGAGAAATGAAGTTGACTATATAGTTGGTATTTGATTTGAAATATATTATGGTAGAATATACTAATCACTGGACCGTTCTCTACGGGATAATGAGTAATAATCGACCTTTAGCTGATAAATTTCTATAGTTGAGTTGTTTCATTCTAATTCTACCAGTGCCTTTTAAATATATACCTGATTAGCTTAAAATGAAAATTACAATTTTCTACATGCTATGATTCTTCTTATTTCTACCTATCCTTTTTAGATAAATAATATAATATATAGTTGACTAGCTTTAAATGATTATTACGATGCTATGAGTTTATCATGCTATGATCTAGTGATGTGTGAGTTCGAATTAAAATATACGATGAATCCAAGTATCAAAATCTTCGGAACGTTCCGATTATTAAAATTCTCAGATTCGGAATAAAATATTCAGACAAAATATTCATAGCTAGGAACAAGGAGACGATATAATATTCGTTAGTAAATCTCTGATTGGTAAAGCTGAGTGGAAATATATGCACAAAATCATTCTGTGCAGATAGGTACTGAAATTCAAAATAAATAATACAGTAATATGAATATTGAAACTATTTGAAACCGATTAGTTTTATTATCCATTTCACCCAAGAATCAACATCGCTACTATGATCTACAAATTAAAATGGGCTATGGGTGATAATGGTTTATAGCTGTTATTTCTTTTTTTAACATGTAGGGTATTTATTTTTGTTCTGGGTGTCTGGGTGATTAGGTGGAATTTATTATCTTTTTGGCAGATTTATTTGTTCTTCTTTTGGCAGGTTTTTTTTTGTTATTTTTCCCAGCTGATTTCTAAGCTATCAACTTATAGGTTATGTTTACAATGTTTTCATTTCAATTTATATAAAATATAGAAAAAAAATAGCTAACTCACTACCATATGATTTCTAAGCTTTCAACGCGCCATACGTTTAAAAGGGGTACAAAGATTTCTCTTCACATAACAATATAACAACTTGAAAAGTATAAACAAATGCAGCTGTTTATAAATTAAAAACAGTAAATGCAGAACACAAGTTCTTACACACCCGAACACAAAATTATTTATATTTTACACATTTCCTAATACTGTTAAATAAGTGTGCCAAATCTAACACTACTTCGTGCACGCAATATGCTTAAAAAAGGGTACAAAGATTTCACTTCACATATTAATATAGTGACTTATAATAATAAATAGGCTTTAGTTGGTATTTTAAACTTCTAGTCATATTGATCGGGTTAAAAAATAATTGTGTGATAATGAAGGCTGCGGGTTCGTAATCCGGAAGAAAGAAGTGACAAATGTTTCCGTCTACATACTCATAGCTTTCGCTCTCTTCCATTTTGTAAGTTGTGTTAATGTCGCACGTGTTTTTTTCAGGTTGATTACAACATTTGAAAATGGGCCATCAAAACATTTGGTACTCCCATCCAAGAAAGTATGGACAAGGATCTAGATCATGGTAATCTTTTATAAAATCAAATATAGATACAACCTACTCCATAGTTTAGTCTACTTATAAATGACAATATGGTTAAGCTCTTATTGTGTGACTAATAACAGTAGCCTTCTAGCCTATCATTTTAAAATTATATTAATCTCATCCTTTTGTGTGTGTGAAATAGGTTTTTGTTTTTTAATTCCCTTCAGTTTCATTATTCTGAAGTTTAGAAGGCCGTTTCATAAAAAAATATTTTCAACTTTTCTAGGTTAGGCTAAGGCCCATTAAATTCCAGTGAATTACGCGTTTAAATAGGTTTGTAGGCGAATTTTTACCTTACATGGTCAAGTAAGCCACCTTACATCCTTACCTGACCTACACTTAAATTTGTTAAAAAAATAAGAAAATTTACTTTATTTCTCAAATGGACACCCATCCAAGTACTAACTGAGCTCAATGGGTAAATATTTATTTTAATGTTGCGCCGTATTTTCCGTATTTTATTTTTTTATCGTTTACTACATACCTCACTTCATAAGAATAAATAATGTTTTCCTTACGCCAATCACTATTTTTCACTGAAAAATCACAATTAAAAAACTATCAAATTGAGGGGTTTATAAGTTACACTTAATGGCAAGACATAATAGGAATAAGAATATCTTATGGTTTGATGCATGCGCCTTACACAATTACTAAGCTCGATCACTTCTTCATATCAGGACAGGTTTGGCCAGCTGGCTATATATTATATAATAACCTGGCTAAACCTTTCATACGTTTAATGAACAATAAGATCACTTATATATACACGTTAGATTTGATAGTTTTTTATTGTGATTTTTCAGTGAAAAATAGTGATCGGCACAAGGAAAACATTATTTATTCTTATGAAGTACGGTTTGTAGTAGACGATAAAAAAATAAAATCTGAAAAATATGGTGTCACCTTAAAGTAAACATTTACCTTTCAATGTTGCTTGACATCGGCGATCTATAAATGCAATAAATTCTGTAGTTTTGAAATTACGCTTATTTTATTATTAAGAAATAAAGTATGTAGAACATGATTTAAAAAAATAATAAAATCGGTATTTTCCTTTGCAAACAATTACCACCCAAAGTTCTTTTACTAGGTCTGAGTTTTAGAGACCTAGTCATCTGGAATCTTATATCATAGAAGCGTAGTAGTATAACGTGTAGAAATAATGAAGTGTACATGCACCCTGTGAGTGAATTCAATATGGTTACCCAATTGAATGTCTTACAAATTTGTCAATTTCATACATTGTTAAGTAAATAATGAATTATGAGAGATAAAAAACCCATTAGCTTTGTTAATTAGATTCTACTTGATTGGGGAAAAAAAAAACTATTTGAAGCTTAATTACCGAGATTTCACACTTAAATCAATCGGATAACTTCTCTTCATATCTAGGGCCTACCGTATAAATAATGTTTTCAATATTGAGGTCACTTTTTCACTGAAAAATCACAATCTAAAAACTATCCAATCAACGTATTTATAGGTTAAAAATATATAATCATCGAACTAAACCTTACATATGTTTATTGAAATTAATAATTTACTTACTATAATATATAACATCGAACCAAACCTTAGATAGGCTATGTTTATTGAAATTAATTATTTACTTACTATAATACGTAGGGTGATATAATTATAGAATGTCAAAATATGTTTGGTCAGGTGGGGTATATATAAAACCACCTGGCCAAACCTCTCGTAGATTTATTGAAGGTAATAATGTAAAATTCGATTATTAAATGAAGGGTGGAAATTTCTTTAGTAACATGCGAGACGTGAATGTGAACATTTGCCATTATGTATAACCTATAAAAACCCGTCGATTAGATAGTTTTTAGATTGTGATTGTGATTGGGGGGGGGGGGGGAATGAAATTCCGAAAATTATCAATCACATTTTATATAAATGTCAGTAATTATGCAATCGACCTTGCCCTGAAATTTAGTTAAGAAAAAAATCATTGAAATCGTTACTACCTACTTTATTTTGAAACGATGAGATCATATTAGGTGTCGCAAAACTCTTTTGAACTAGCAAAATATACATTAATTTAGTTTAGTAGAAAATATGAAGTATAAAAGTACAAAACTAGGTTATTTTTTTGTAGAGAAGGAAAAAACCCTCATGGACCTTTTCACACAAAGGCCTACTCTAGCTAAAAACCTCCTCTCTTCCTCTTCGAACCCTTAAGATTTGCATCTTCGACTATGCCCAAATATTACCTTCCGGCATCACTTCTCGGGTAGTCAGTATGTCTTCAGTGCCTATTCCACGGCTTCTCTCTTTTCTTCATTACGTTTGTCACACATACCTCTTCATGAAGCTCCAGTGCTCTTCCTTCCCCAACATTAGTTCTACCAAGTTGTTTGTTGTAATCTTCATACCAATGCTTTTCTTCAATTCCTCCCGCTGTAGTGTGAATTGGCTACATGAAAACAGTGTATGTCTAGCATCATCGCTCCTGCCATTTTCCTAGGAGTTTTCTCCTTGCTCTTACCTTTAAGTGCTCTATGAGCTCCTTCCAGTTCTCCACGTCCCTTTGAATGGCCCTTATTGATAGAAACACCTCTTCTCTTTCCCCCACTAGTAAGAATATTGGGGGTATTGCAGCTAATACCAGTGCTGCACTCGCAGACATTGTGTTGTACGAGGACATAATCCTCAGAGCTGCACAGCGTTGAATCCATAAAAATCTTCTCCTTTAGACTTCCTTTTTTACAACCTCAGCCTACGCTGGAGCTGCATAAAGCATTTGTGCTACCACACTTGCTAGTAGCCTCCTCCTCTTTCTCCTAGGACCTTCAATATTTGGCATAAGCGTAACTAATTATCCTTCTACTGCTGAGGCTTTCTTTGCGGCTTTCTCAATGTGTGGGCCAAACAACGATATATATATATATATATATATCCTACATGTTAAGGGAAACATGATTATATAGTTAAATTAGGTTTACCTAGTTTAATTAGATTAAGTTGATAATTATTTCCTGTCATTGCTACCGGTCTTTTTGGTGGATTTAAAAAAAAAAGTTGTTACATACCTTATTTTTTAATAATAAAATAAGTTTTCAACACAGAGTTAATTTGTTATAAATTTTTTATTAGTACAATATACGTACAGGGAAACTTTTTGTTTGCCATAATTACTTACTAAAACACTACAAATTGTAGAAATTTGAGATTTTGGCACTTGAATTAAAGCAAAGTCAATTTTTGAAAAAGTTGACTTTTAAATTTATAAAATTTAAAGCATAGGGATATCACCATTAATATTTTTTTTATGGTAAAACTACTTAGAAAAAATCAACCAAACTGTATATACTTTTTCTACCACTTGAAAAAATTGACAAAATGTTAAATTTCACTAATTTTATGTCTAATTTAATTTCCAATTTTCTCATGAAAAAAGAGAGTTGGATAAAAAGTTCACTGGACCTTTCTTTTACCTTGATTAATTGCAAACAAAATGCTTTTTGTTTCGTCATTTTGGGACAAATACTTTTTAAGTTGTAATTTTTTTGTAGGCTAGTCCTTACAATTACTAAAATTAGTGTGTGCAACATTACAAAAATGGCTGCCACATTAAGATAAAAATTTGAAATTAATCATTTTTAGGTCCTAAGACACGAGGAAAAACTGAGGAAGTTTAATGTTTTTATAAATTAGTTAAACAAACACCCTTGGATCACTTCAAATGGATGACCCTTTAACAGTTAATTACTCTATCATTTTCATAGACTTTGAGATCGCCGTGCAGACGCAAACTATCGAAAGAACGCGGTGAGAAGTATGTGTCACCATTTCGCGGTACGGCAACAGGAAGCACCATCTCCTCGGCCACTATCAGAATTTATCTTGTGTCGATCCTCTCCAAATTACAAACAACGTTATAACAAAATAAGGCCCAAAGTCAAACTAAATCAAATAAAGGATATATATATATATATATATATATATATATATATATGATAAAAATAATAATTAAATATATATGTAATAAATGTTTTAAATTAATACATAAACTTGGTAACAGTAGAATTTTTAAAAGTAGAATACGAAATCTAAATCCACACAGAAACACAATATTAGAAAACAAATAAATATCAAATCACCTAAATTCTTTCTTTTATATGATATAGTAAAATCAAAAACAAGTTTTTCTTTCCAAATATTAGGCAGGCTTTGAATACGATCATGAAACACATATGTGTGTATGTTCACTATGTACCTCTAACTACAAAATTATATATATATATATATATTTTTACAGCCTTAAGGAAATCATTCATTCCATCATATATAGTTTGATCAGCCGATTTTAAAAATATCTATTAAAGTCACGTTTAGTTCATTCAATTTATCTTTAACCATCCAGAAACATTTTCCCCGAGCATGCTTATACGCTGGACATTCTATGATAATATGACTAAAAGTTTCCTTTGTTCCCAACGAACAAGGTATGCATAATGGGGTAAAATACAATTTAATTTCGAATAGATGACTATTGATGTTCACATGATGTTGGCCATTCTATCAACCTGAACATTCTCTAATATTCCACAATGGGCCAGTACCCATTGAATAATAACTTTTGGGTCGAAATTATCGGGGGAAAACTGAAAGTCTCCGAAACAATATCTGTTTCAGAAACATTCGGTTTTATATATACTACACCGATAGATTGCACTCTGTTTGATGATATAAAAACATTATATTTCTCAAGATGCTGTGAGACCACTAAATCGTTCACAACCTGAAAATTGTTGCAAATGACAGACAAATTAGACCTAATCTATTGATATATTTAATGTCACGGTAGTGCATTTTAGTAATTTTATCAACACCAAAAGGGTTGATTTTACATAGGCCTGAATCCTTGTCCTGAATTATTACCTCATAAAGTCCTTCATTCTCCACTTTATATAACCTGCGCACAAATGATTTTTTATGTTCAAGGGATGGTGTCAAGTCTTAACACCTTATCTCTTTTTCTTTTATTGTCCTTAACTTCTTCTAACGTAATGTTACAAGAAGAACATTATCTAGAATTAAAATTACTCATTTGTCTGTTACAAATATTTTTGTTCTAAAACATATTGTAATAGCCTAATTACATATTTTATAAAAAAGAAAATACAGTTATTTTAATAATGTACTAGTTTTGAGTGTACTGAGAAAATTTTGAATTTACCTGAATTTATTGGCAATACTCTGTGATTATTGATGCTTTTTAATTACATTTTACATTGATCTTATTCTCACATAAAGATTATATTCTGGTATTGGTAGCTTATATTCCATTTCTTAGGAATAGCTAAACATTTTTTCTCTAAACAATATAAAAATCTTTTACCTTTCTCTCATGGACCTAAGAAAACTTCAAACCCTAATGAAATAAATAAATAGTATTATAGACAATGAAGCAACTACACATAGAATTATTTATTAAATATATAATAAAAATGTACCTGTAATTTTTTTGGTGTGTCTGTATAGTGTATATAGCTCAATTTGAATTAATTTCTATTTTGTTTTAATATAGCCGGGCTTGTGCCAATGGTCATGGATTGATAAGAAAGTATGGCTTGAATCTCTGCCGTCAGTGCTTTAGAGAATATGCCGCAGAAATTGGATTTAAGAAGGTAGGAAACCTTTGCATAAATAATTTTGGTATCAAGTTTGTTTGTACAGAGTGTCTACCAGTAAAATGAAATTAATAAAAGTAATGAAAAAGTATATTAATTTGAATATCGATAACGAAGTAACGGAATAGTAGCATATTTTACTGATGTATAAAGAAAGAATCTGAGATTCCGTATATTTTTTTAGTAGTTCTAGGCATTTCATAGTGATGCAGAGTACCCCATATCTCCATTCCGTAGTATTCTTGACTATTCCTAGACACTGCATAGTGATCACTGAGTAGCGTCACTCATCATTCATCATTCATCATGTATGTTATCTCTATGAATTTTCCCACAGTCATATATCTTTTTCAAAACTCAGAAGGGAGGATGTTAACCCTACTACAGTGCCAAGTAATTGTATTAATTACAATTGGCAATCTAGATCAAACTATGCTTATTAAATAACTGATTAATATGTCACTTACCGCCAGCAATCCTTTTGAAGTTTTATTCAAATTAAACTCTTAATTACACAACATGTGTTTGTTCAGACATTATTCGTCCATCTTCAGGTTATTAAAAACACTTAATTAAAAAACATTTAACATGAAAAAATAAATAATACAACAGTATTCATAGCATTCGTGCACAAATATTAATGTTTATCATTCTATACATATCTCCGTGCCAGCGTTACATAGTGTACTGCGCTTCAGCTGAATTTGGTATTGTAATTAGCTGGCTTATCAGTTCAAAGAGGGGTTGCATCAAACAATTTTTTGTCACCCAGTTGGGTGTTCCATTCTATTTTTATAAATGTAATACTCTTCTACGGGGTTCATATAATTTCTTTTTTTTTTGCAATATTTGGATGTTGTGTTCTATGCTGTGATCACAACTTACCCAAATACTCTGCGAACTTGGATTTTTGTCGGTGTTTTAATTCCTGAATATTTTCTTTATATTGCGTGTTGCACGGGCATCCTGTCTGTCCCACATAAAATTTATCACACGAACCTGTTCAATCTATAAATACCAGTATTTTTGAATTTGTCCGATTTAGATTTGTGTTCAAATATAATATTTTGTAACCCTGTTGTCTAAACAGATTGGCTATTGTATTATTAAATTTGTGGTTGTGTTTTACGAATTTTTCGTCTTGTCTTTTGTTTAGTTTGATGCTATTTCTCTTTCGTTTCATTTTCCTGAGTATTGTGTCTATTATTTTCGGGTTATATCCATTTTGTTGAGCAATGTGTAAACCAACTATTACATTTGAACACAAATCTAAATCAGGACAAATTCAAAAATACTGGTATTTATAGATTGAACTGTAGTTCATGTGATAAATTTTACGTGGGACAGACAAGATGCCCGTTCAATACGTAATATAAAAAGAACATATCAAGGGACTAAAACACTGTGAAAAATCCAAGTTCGCAGAGCACTTGGTAAGTTGTGATCACACATACTGCAGCATAGATCACAACATGCAAATATTGTAAAAAAGGTAATTATATGAACCCTGTACCCTAGAAGAGTATCACATAAAAAAAATAAATAAATAAAAAAAAATAAAATAGAATGGAACACCCAACTAGACTCAAAATGACAGAAAGTTGTTTGATGTAACAACCACCTATGTGTATTGCTGGTGACATAATAAACAGTTAATTATATTCAGTGACCAAGTAAAAATTGGCAACCGATTAATAGTTCTCAGTGTGGCTACACTGAATTGTTTTCAATATGGTTTACCATTCAAGTCTTCTTTCATTCTGTGGTAGAAATAAGTTTGATATTGCTTTTAAAGTTTGATATTGAAAAAGTTTTAAAAGGGGTTTAGGATGTGATATAAAATGAATTGTCAATCGGACACTGAAAACACATTTACAAATTCAACAAAAATGCTCTAAATATTCTTAATTTACATTACAATAGTTCTTTCTACTCTTGAATGGAAATAACTTAACTTCTATTTTTTCTTGTTTGAAAACAAAAACCTCTGTCATCATCAATATTTTTCTAAAACTTTAAAAATACCTATAAAATATTTTATGTTCGTTCAATGCAAACATTTATTTTAGTACTCCAAATTGGGCTCCATGTCTTGAGCCCAATAATTAGTTCTATTTAGTTGGATTTTACAGTAGTTTATAAATTTATCTATAAAGTCCTTAATGTGTGTTATTAATTTTTACGTTTTAGTCATTGACTTATTAAATTATGACAGGTTGTTTTTATGGAGTTAAGTTGCCCAATCATAGTACACTTATAAGTGTCGTTTCCCCCCCCTCATGAAACCGACAAAATGTTATTTTGGAATCTCAATGTTTACTATTAATCAAACTTCTAATATATATACTGTACTGTATAAAAAATATTTAAAAAATGATTTCCATATTTTATAAAATGTAATTAACTCGAAGTGGCCATCGGGAATATATTGTCAAAACCTTGTGTATTGGTAGTATGTAGACAAAGTAAAATCAAGTTTTTTTACAAATCAACATTTCACCCACTAAAAATTGTCCTATCACAATAATCTAAATGCCATTGTAAATGATCTGTACTTACAAATTCTTATAACCAACAATTCTTAAATCAGTAAAAATAATTTAATCACTAAAGTTACTGAATTTAGTCGAAAGAAAAAAAAAAAACAGCTAAGTTTGTCGCAGCAGAAGAGAAAATTTACATCGTATTTGTTACAAATCCACTTTACTAACAAACTACTCCACATCTATTCTGTGTTAAAGTATTTTTCTTTCTCTTCCAAATTATTGTCGCTCTTGTAGTTCATGAGATACAGATATTTTAAAATATCACGACAAATGATTATTTCCATTGTCATTTGAACAACAACTATGTCAAATATTGATTAGTAATATTTCGATTTTTGTGACAATGTATATCATTGAAAAGAGGAAGTTAGTTGGTTTGTGGGATATATTGCACATTTCTGTGGGAAAAATATTCTGGTACTAAAGTCTCCTCAAACTCGAGCTTTCCAGACAGAATTAGTTTGGTTTTATTACTGGCCAAGATAGGGATTTTAAATGCTAGCCCTGTGCCAATTTTAGTGTATATTACTTATTCTTTTGTGAGTGTATTATTTTTTAATTTATTGTGATTTATTTATTATTTTTTGTTAATACAGATTTGTCTGTATATACTATATACCACAACCATATACTATAAACACTATATACATCTAGTATGTTTTTGAATAATCTAAAAAAAAAATTCTGCTATTTTATAAAAGTTTGTTGATGATTTTTTTTGGTTCAAATTTTAGTGAAGTAAAGACAATTTTTCTCATCTATTTTACCTGACTTTAAAATATATGATTCTAGAAAATGTATAAAGGTTCATATTCATGGTTCAATTCTATGTACCTTTACCTACATAATGGTATATAACAAGTTGAGTTTTAGATATAATAAATATGTTTGGTAGATTTTTCAAACTTTTTAGATTTTGTGAATTTTTTTTTACAAAAATTTATTTTTTCTAATACAAGTTTTCGAAATTGATATATTTTTTACAGGCTTTTAATCACAAGTATATTACAAAACTTTTGTTTATATTGGAAAAAAAATTGTATAGGCATTTTTGTGGCGTTTTGACTTCGGTTATTGCATATTTTTTGATTCCTGATAAACAAAATTTGTACGTCCAAAATTTTTTATTACGCATATGAATTTGATATAGCTTCTTCTGAGAAAAATGATTTATAACAAATTGGATTTTGGGTATATTACTATTTTGCTAAATTTTTCAACATGAGCCTAACTTTTTACCTATTTTACTGTCATAATTTTTTTTTTTTTTTCAAAATGTAATATTAAAAAAATGATAGATTTGTTTTACCAATTTCTATTCACAAAAAAGAAAGAAAAATTTTTGATCTTGGAAAAAAAGGAAATAAATTTGGTTATGTGGTTGTCATGGGCACTTTCTTGGATTTTTTACTTTTTTACTGCATATATTTTGATTCTTGACATACTATTTCTAAACTATTATTTATTATATAAGACTTTTTTTCATTTCATAAATGAATTCTATGAATATTTCTTAGAAAAATTGTCACTATTATAAACAAAGTCTTTAGATAATATTACTATTTTTTGTGAATTTTTATTGAGAAATTGATAAAAATGGAATGTTGTTATCCACTCCCAGTTGTAGGGTTATTAATATGATATTTTTATATGTGTATTTTCTAATACTTGTTAATTTTGTTCTTTTTACAGTTGGATTAAGGAGCCATAATTTTGAAGAGTTTGTACTTTGCAGTTGGCTTTAAAAATGTTAATATGGATATAATAAATTGTTTTTAAATTATTCTATTTGTATTTAAAGATCTGTTAAATATAAACTTTTCAAAGTCTCATTGCTTATTTCTTCCTAACCCTTCTGTTAACTGGTTTGTGTACTATAGCAGTACACAAACTCCCATCCTGTGCAGCGGTAATCACTTTTTTTTTCCCCAATTCACCATTTACCCTAGTGAAAATTATTGTTCCTCAATAATTTATTGTAAAGGTAATCTACCATACATTAATTTTCATACCATCAAAAATTCATAAACCGTTAAAATAACATTGAATTAATTGGTAAAGTTTGTGTATTTCGTAACGCAGCAACATTCGTAGCAGTAAACCATGAAATTATGTCTGTCTTCATCTAATTTACACAAATCTATATTTCTGTGCAATTAATCTACAGTAACAGTATTGTATAGAAGGCAGATCTTTCTAACTGTTATAGTTAGTATTATACAAAATCAAGAATTCATAAGGGTTTTCACCCTCAAAATCATATATATTTTTTTCAATTTAACTTATAACCTAGTTCATTGTAAAGCTGGTGTTTCGAACTTTAATAGTCATATAACCTAAATGTCATATGGTGAAACTTAAAAATCTGATAATTTTATAAATTTGATGTGTTTTGCTATTAGGGAGTAGCACGTGACAGAATGTTGCAATACAAGAAAATATGACCTTATTGTACATATAGTTTTTGTAAATGTTTATACTTGTCCAAATACTACAAGTTGACACTATTTTTTGTATTTTTCTCCCCCTATCAAACTACTTATTCCAAATTATCGTAGTTGACATAGTTTTTAAGATATATAGATGTTACGAAATGTCAAATATCGAATAGTAATATTTTGATATTTTTTAACGATCTTTATATCATTGGAAAGAAGAATTTCAGATCTGTCAAATGTTTTATTCTGTTCCCCTGTTCTACTAATATTTGGACTGTACTATACAAGCCAATGGGTTATAAACAAACCTGTCTGGTGACCTCATTCTGTCGGTTATGTTGCTATAAAACCAGTGTTGTGCCTACTGGTTCTCAAATTATTGTTTTGAGAGTTTTTTTGCTTTGTAATTTATTGTGAATTATTTATTATTGTTTTGTTGGTAAATACTTATTTATAGTTTTAATAGTCTATACAAATTTTTGTTGGTGATTTTTAGATTGTTTAAAATTTTTGTGATGTGAAGACAGTTTTTCTCATTCATATAGGAAAATTATCAGAAAACCATGAGTCGACCATTGAAAAGAAATATCCAAATTTTAAAATACCGCTTAGAAAATTTTTAGCATGAGGATCATAGACAAGGTATCGCAGAGTCATGAGGACTATAAGAAAACAACAATTTATCGAAAGAAACTAATATTTTTAATGGATAGAACGGAATCTAATACATCAAAAAAGTTTTTTGGAAAAATATATAGGATTCACGAGTACAAAACCAAGTCCCAAATAAATATGGTTGATTTTATACGTCTTCTTAGAAGATTGAATCAACAGACACGTTTTCTACTTACAACCGCACAGTTCAAATCTTTGACGTTACGTATCAAAAATATGCGAACTTCAGCAATTTTTGGAATATTATTTATAAAGTTTTGTGGTATTTTTTATTTATTTTTTGTTTTGCATGATTATGCATCTACGGAACATTAGCTTTCCAACGGTATTTTATTTATTATGATAGGACGATTCGAAATGTTGAATTGCAAAATACGTGTTTTCCAGTTGTTAGACTAAACCATGCGTTGAAAATCGACCCGCTAGCGGGTTGAGTAACATGGAGGGTTCAACGCAACAATAGATTGTCCTTTTTTCCAATATCGTGGCAATCTATTATATAACTTCAAGTCAAGTTTTTCAGACTTCTACGACAAAATTATCTTCTAAGAGATAAAAACTAAGCAACTGTGCCCAAAGCAAAATTAACAATTTATTTCAATTTTTTCTCAATAATTGTAAACATATTTTGTAACAATTTTCTTGACAGAGTTAGATTATATATAAACCTCTTAAATATTTCTAAACCTCTTAAAAGACTGGCTTTTGAGCAGAGACGATATTGAATGTAATCTTGGGATGAAGTATCGGTGTGTATGTCTGTAGGGACTTGAGTTGTATGTGTTCCGAGGGAGAATGTGTTGTTTGTAATTTAGGAGAGATTATTTTTAGTATTTTCATATTTAAAAACTATTGTTAAACCTTTATTAGTTAAAATTTTTTTTTCTTCTTTCTAATATGGTTTCTTTTCAATTTTCTCTTGTATATTAATTTAAATATTCTGCCCTTACTATATTTTACTTTATTTATAAATTTATATGCTCGGAAATTCCATACTCATTAATTTTTTCATTCATTTTCTTTCCTTCCCTTATTAAAGTTACTCTGTAACCTCTAAACAGGGTTGCATAATTTTATATTATAGTTGCTATTATATTTGTACTTTATTGCTAATCTTTTGTTTTATGTAAATATTTATGTGTGTATAATATATTGAGGGAATACAAAATTTAATATATACACATATTATCCATAATAATTTTTATATTGGAGAGATTTATAGCTCTGGTGTCAAAAATAAAATATGGTATTGGGAACATGTTTATTATAACAACATTAATGAAATCATGTGCTGCACTAGATTAATAAATATTTAAAAACCACGTAAATAAACAATTGCCATTATTTTTGTGGATTTTCAACTAAATACTCATTTTTATAGGTTTTACTTAATAAATCGATATATTAAAACGTTAAACTAACGTGCACCTTGAAGATATAAACAGTTTTGACAAAAAAGTTATCAATAGCTCTGTAATAAATACCTATGCTACAGAGTTATTGTATCTAATTTAACTAAAAAATGTCATCCTAATAAGTAATAAGTTTTATCAAAATTACATTTAGTGGAATTGTAAAGAATTTGTTGTAAAATTATGTTTTAAATTCACTTCAAGCTGACCAAATATCATAAATTTGTTATATAAAATGAGTGTTAGCTGTCAAGTCTACACTCTTTACATTACAAATCCTCATTTATTTATTTTTATATACTTTCTATAAATATTATAATACTTTTGTAAAATACAATATACATTTACGAGGGGCGTTCAATAAAACAAACCTTTCCAGGTTCAAAAACAATCACCTGGGAAATTTTATAACTATCAATATTGTGAGTTGGCAACACTGCCAACATTCTAATACAGCTTTTTTGTCATTGTTGAAGGTTTGTTTATTTTTGCAATGTTTTGAAAATGGCAAGTTCTCTTGAATATTGCACTTTGGAAGAGCAATGAGCTGTTATTTTGATTTTTGTTTTCTGAAGGTTCAAAACCATCTGAAATTTATTCAAGAATGAAAAGACAATATGGGAAAAGTTGTATAAACCGTGCAAACTTTGGTAAGTGGATAGATCGGTACAAATGTGAGTGATGTGCAATGTTCAGGCCGACCGATTGAGGTTTCAAATGCTTTGATGGAAAACCGAATCGAAACTCTTATTCAGGAAGACCGAAGAATTACAGTGGCTCAATAGCTGAAACTTGTCATACAAGTGTAGGCACCGTCCACTCAATCATTCATGTCAAGTTGCAATACCATAAAACATGCACACGGGTTCCAAAACTGTTGACAGACAACCACAGAAATGTCAGGCTTCAAATCTGCCAGGAACTGAAAAGACGTTATCAGGAAGTAGGAGAAGCTTTTTTGAAAAGAAATAAAACTTGAATACATCACTTTGAGCCCGAGTCCAAGCGCCAAAGCATGGAGTGGAAACATGTGTCTTCTGTAAGGAAAAAAATTCAAAAGCTGGAAAAAAATATGCTTACCATTTTTTGGGACTTTAAAGGTCCAATTTTCTGTGACTACCTGGAAACTCAGTACACTGTTAATGGAGCGTACTACAGGGAAGTACTGGAAGCAAAAGTGAAGCCAGCAATTCTGCGTAAGAGACAGGGTTTGCAGAGTGAGTGCTTTTTCTCCAAAACAATGCTTGCCCACACAAAGCTTATGAAACACTGGAAACTATTGAAAGGTTGAACTGGGAAGTCCTACCCCACCCTTCTTATAGTCATGATTTGTCTCCATTAGATTTTCACTTGTTTGGACCTATGAAAGAATTTTTGCGAGGTAAGAGATTTGAAAACAATGAAGATGTGAAGACTGGTGCAAGTCTGGCTTCGACGCCAAAGTAAAAATTTTTTCGCTGAAGACATAAAAAAGCTTGTACGATGATGGAATAAGTGTGTATAAATGTAGGGGGGGGGGGGGGATTATATTGAAAAATAGAAAAAGTTTTACCCATATATAATAAAGCACTTTAACGCTACGCCTATTTGTCTCTACTTATTGAACGCCCCTCGTATATTGTGTATATAATGTATAATATTTATTGTAAATGTCTGTAGATGCTATAAAATATCCCCATTTGTAACTAAGCAACTGTATAAAAATATATAAATAATTACCTACTTGTAGTTGTATCACATATGTAATACCTAAAAAAGATAAATCCAGTTTGAATAATACATAATAGTGGGAAATCGTATAGAAAGAAATTGAGAGGGGGTAAATAAGTCAAAAACGTGACTTATGTCTTTAAAAGTTAAAATAAAGTAAATTCAGTTAATATAGATTTCCAAACACAAGTAAATAATAATGTATAGGATGTAAGAATTTTAGTTATAAGAAATTAAATAATTTTGTGTGTGAATATAAATTTGTAAAAAGAACTAGTTGTCATGCGCATAGTATTGAACAGTGCATTCGATGAAACAGATAACGCTGATATGGCGAGATTTTGAATAGAGTCCATGATACAGAGATGGTAAACCCTGAAAAATAACGGAAGTGAGATTTCCAGCATGTGGCCTCAGTCGAATAAGGAGCTTAGAGGAGAAAGGGTGTGTAAGCAGTCTGGATAGAACTGTGAATGATGGTCACAGTCTTAAGAAGGAACTTGGAGAGTAGTGATGTGTTTTTGTTAAGTTCAATAAGAAATTTAGAGACTTTTGTGGAAAGAATTGGCATAGAGTGATGTACTAATTTGACATATAGAACCATAAAAAATGTAAAGAGTTTAATCGTTGGTTGTGAGGGGAGAGAGTGTATTAACACAAAATTTGTTTGAACAGTAAGTTGGTTAGACGTGTTCTCGCGCATAGACAATAGAAATTAGCGTGTGTTATAGTAATGCAGTCGGCAAATGAACAATTACAAATTGCAGAATGGACTAGTGTGTAAACAGATTTTCTTTTTACAAACAATCGTGAGGTGCAAATACAATTTCGCCACGGACAGAACAATGGCATCAGTTAAGACGCTGCAGGACTACCTTTGAATTGTGTACAGTATGACTATGGACTGGTAACTTGTGTTAAATAACACACTATATTTACTCTGTTATATATAAATATAGAATGTTTAATTTTTTTATTATATAAATTTAATGTATAAAGGATAGTAATTTCTTTTTATGTAAAATATTAATAAATGTCTAATGACATATTTATCCGTATTAAAGGAACATAAATTCATATAAAAAAGTAGATGTTTTCAATTTGTTTTATTCATAAAATCAATTTTAGTTGCAACTTAAAAGTCAATTTCAAATTCAAAGAATAAAAGATCAGTTCTCCTTCTGAGAAAATAAAAAGCAATTTAACTAAGATGATAGCTATAATTGTTCCCATGATATATGTCTCTATAACAAATGCTAATGTATAAAAAATTACTGGTTTTTAATAAATTTATGTAAAATTTCAGCATATAAAAGAGTTCTTCATTTAATACCTGGAATCACTGTGGAGTACCCTTTTAAAAGAACTCATGCCCTGAGATTCAAATATTTAAATTCATGTTTTTCAAAATTGGTAAGCGAAAGCTGCCTGGCGCCCATAAGCTGAGCAAGATTTTAAAATCATAAGTAAAATAAATATAATAATCTTAAATTCATTTTTTTTTTTGTTAATAAAGTAATATTTTATAAAACCCTTCAGTTTTATATTTATTACACATATGGTTTGAAATAAATATACAATGAAACTGAAAAAATCTAGAAAGGGGCACACATTTTAGTCACCTTGTAGAAATGAATTCATTAAGTTTTTGATTTTTTTTCCTTGTGACCGCTACTTCCAAATTGTGTGTTATAATGCCCATATATCAAAATTGGTCCATTCTTTTGGTCTGTAGACCAATTTAAGATTTTTTTTTGCCCCAGTGACAAAGTAGACACCAAAAGTCTTCAACAACTATCATTTTAAAGGTAATTTTGCAAAGATTGTAATATGCTGTTGAATGCAAAATAACATTTCTCCATAAACATTGTAAAAAGAAATTTTTTTGTAAAACTTTTTACTAAGTCGATGTTTTTTATTTGTAGTATCAATACATATACTGTATACATTTGATTAAAACTGTACATTAAAATAGTCTTAAATGAGGGTTATTATTTGTCAATATGTATAATATTCATTAGAAAAACAAGTTACCAAGCAAACACTGTTTTCTAACCCAAATCATAGTTTCCCATCCACTTATCCACCTAAAAGACTCGTTTATTGACATCACGTAGAGAATTATGGTAGTTTAATTAAAATAAAATTACAAATAAAATGCATTTTATTAACAGAAATAAAATTGTCAATACAAAATAACATCCAACAAACTAGGTTGTGTACAAACTAGCAGCAAATACAATGTCACGCCTGATAGCAATGATAACATCATCCATTTTGTTACCTAGTGTTGGATCCCCCAAAGAATTGGCTGCATCCTTTACGTAACGAAGCAACTCACATAACTGTTGTATACAACGAACAATGATGCCTTCTTGTACATCTGTTAACTTCATTATCTCTGAGAAACGCTGGAAAAAATAATTGTAACACTTTAGACAATAAATGTGCTTTAGACAGGACTTATCAAATAAGTATTATACTAGAATAGGGAGGACATTAATCTGCAGCAGAATTGTAGATAGATCTCTCCTTATGTAAAAATTACTCTTTATTAAAAAACTACTATCTCTCTTAAGTGCTATTTCTATAATATTATATTGTAAACATTCTATCTATAGAAAATAAAAAATCTTGTTCAGTGATTGTTTAGCTAAAAACAAAGTATTAATATGTTTATTCTAATAGTTTTAATTTAAAAAACTAATAAAAATCTATAATTATATTGTCATTTTTTTAATAGGTAATTTTTGTTTTGTTGTTACAAGCTAAACATTAATTCTAACACACACACACACACACACACACACACACAGGAGGTTGAGGCCAAACTATGGGAACATAGTAGATCCGAAAATGCTTTGTTTTTAATTATCCACAATTTTTTTTGCAAAACACTTAATATCTTTGGAAGTAGAAAATATATTGAACTCAAATTTTGTATACATATTTGTTACATTTTTTACCTCTGTACGAAAAACCAGAATGATCTTTTGTATATTTTCAAAATGGTGACTGTTTAAATTTTTTAATCTAGCTAAAAAGATTAGAGATCCGGTAAAAACTTAAAAAAATTATTTGTTTGCATTTGTCTGCCCTAATAATTTATCTATCCATTAAAACCACAGCTGTTTTAAGTTACTAAAATTGTTACAACTGTTTGAGTGTCAACATTAAGATCCTGGCTTATTGAGTACATACACTTTTAGCACTGAACCATTGTTTGCTTAGATCATTTATTTATTTTTTTAAACCTGACAACTGGAATCTCTGTTCTTAACAAGAACTTGAGTGTTAAAATATACAATGCTGATTGGATGGTGTGATTATACAACATAATAATGAACTCTACGACAGAGAAGTGAGCAAAGTGAATTTTAGAATGTATGATATCATCCCAAATGATCAAACCAAATGATCAGTGCATACGGTAATTTTATACGAGTAAATTAGTTCAGTGAATAACATTGCAGTGTGTATGTGATTTAACTGTCTTACATTTTATGTTGTTAACCAGCTGTAAAGTGTTTTTATTTTGTAAATAGTATTAGTAAGTATAAATAAAACAATTTTAATTGATTTTTACTTGTTCATTAAATGTGAATATAACATGACTGTAAAGTCCTACTTTATAACAACTTATTTAGTTATGTGTGTTAAAAATATACATATGAAAGTTAAATTTCCCAAACGTATGTTTATCTTAGTATTAGTAACTATAAATTAAAATGTTTTAATTGATCTTTACTTGTTCTTTATACAATAATTACTATGAGTGTGCAAATAACACAGAAGTCATTTAAAAATAATTCCGAGCTGGTGAGGGAAACAACAAACATGGCTGCCGAGTTGTCAATGACAGTAGCGCGGCCAGCTGTACTGGCCATCCGAGCGGCGAGGACAAATTACGACAAAACAAATGTGAGCTGTCTACAACCTTGGCATGGCCAGTACAACTGGCCATTCGAGTGCAAAGGGTTAAAGAACATGTAAATAGCTGGAAACATAGCTATAGAAACTCTAACTTTGCTAACCACCTTTTGGACTCGGGTCATAGTTTTGATCCGAAATTGAATGTTAAACTCTTACATATAGAAAATAAAAGCAATAGATTAAATAATTTAGAATGCTTGAAATAAATAGATCTATTTCACTTAGGCCTATTCTCAACTTAAATGACCAAATTGTATTAAATTCGTCACCCCTTCTAAAACCTATCCGTAACATAGTTCATTAACCTTTATCTAACTGCTAGGTCATCCCCCTAGCAGGTAGGGAAATACATTTCCCTATTTCTCTATTGTATTTCAGTTTCCTGTTACTTATGTTTAAATAGTTGTCTATACCTGTTATTTATCAGTTGCCTGAAGATGCCGCAAGGCGAAATAATTGTAGCTAATTTATATTATTAAAATATTTGAAACTTTAAGCTTTTGCTTTATTTTATCCTTAAAAAATTGTTGTTTTAATTTATTTGAAACAGGATGACTTTAAAAGCCAGTGACGGATGGCTACATAAACTAAAACAGTGCTACGGAATCCAGTTTTTGTCTATTTCTGGTGTCATGAAATATAGACCCAGTTGCTCTGTTCATACAGAAATTTGAAGATATGGTAAATGAATTAGGTTTATGGCCAAATCAAGTGTATAATGCAGACAAACGTCGTTTATTTTGGAGGATGCTTCCACAAAACTTTGTATATTGAGCTGAGAAAAGCGCACTAGGAAGAAAACTCGCGAAAGCTAGAATAACATTTATGCCTTGTTGTAATGCAAGTGGTAGCCACGAACTAAAATTATTAGTTATCGGAAAATACAAAAATCCTTATGTATTTAAAAATGTTAACCTGCCGGTCACTTATAAAAATCAATCGTGTGCTTGGATAACAAGAGAAGTTTTTTTAGAATGGTTTCATGAAAATTTTGTATCATCTGTTAAAAATTACTTGAAGACATAAAACCTTCCACAAAAGGCTCTCCTAATTTTTGATAATGCGCCCGGACACCCAAATGAAGATCAGTTAAAACCCAAGCGATGGTTTAATAAGAGCAATGCTTCTATCTCCAAACTGTACTCCAATTTTACATCCAATGGATCAGCATGTCTAATTTACAAAAATTCATTATACAAAAAAACTTATATGAAATTTGTTGACAAGTGAAAATGAACATATAGTTGCTTTTCTGAAAAATCACTAAATCTAAAAGATGTTGTTTTTGCACTTGTACAGGCTTGGGAAGAAACTTCTACATCTACAATAATTTCTTCATGGAAGCAGTTCTGGCCTTCATATGAGATAACTTTTGGAAACAATTTAGCTACAAACAAGATGTCTGAGAGTGGTGAAACTGACACCAATTTAAAAAAGCAGTTCCCAATAAGTTATGTGATCCTCAAACTTTAATCACTCTTTGATGACATTGACTCTTGATTTGCTGGAAATGACAAAACTTTTCAAGTTATGACTGACAACGAAATATTGAATGATGTACATGGTAACAACGATGAGATCATTATATTTTAATTGGCAATACCAATAATTTTGTAATTCATTTTCCACTAATCTGTCATTTTCGGTAATATGGCAGTAGTGATGTTATATACACACCGGATTATCGCGAGGCTACTGTAAATGAGAGATAAGTACAAGATAGGCCTAGAGAGGAGTTAAATGGGGAGAGATAAAAGGAATTAGCCACTAATTAAGAAGGGAAATTAGGCTTAGAATAAATGTTTGGTTAAGAACTAAAGTAAAATTTTTTGAATAAATAACGAACTATAAGATATAACTAGAATAAAGATAACACTTCACTTTCACTAAATAACTTTATAAATAAATAAATCACTTTCATAATAATATAAAACATAAGTTAACCTAATTTAGGAAACAATGTTACATTGATGATAGACGTAAAACAGATTTTGGTTATTCAGAAAGAATAAACCACACACAGACACTAGAGACACTGCACTTGTTAAAAACAAACATGGTAAATAAAAATGAGAAAATAGGTTTTTCCATAAATCTCATTTAAATCTGAAATACATAGATTAGTAGATTGATATAGTATAGGAAGGGAGAATTAAAAGCGGAGAGTTGTGAAAGTAGGTCAAACCAAACATAGATAGATTGCAATGCAAGTTTGATGAACGGGTTGGAGAGTTACGTTAAAACCAATGGTGATGTACCGAGGTTACTTTGAAAGTGAGGATTTACGAAAAAAAAATAGAAGCATCAGTGTTTAGTCAGGACAAGGAACATGTGTCAGTCAGCTCTTGATATTTTGAAATTGAACCTAGAGAAACCAACTCCACAATGTTGTCACTTTTGATGACTGCTTCACGACAAAAATTATAAAACCACTCCCTTCAGAATAAAACCTCTCAGAACTAAAAAGATGGGAACTGTCTCATCAATAGGTTACAAAATCTAGAGAACTCCCTAACGTTAATCCTAAATAAAAAAATGGTCTGTGGTTCAACACTCAGTAAAGATCCATCCTAGATTAAAACAATTCAGTTATATTTTTATACTCTCTACTGATTGAGAAAGTGAATAGTGTTTATGAAATATTTCAGAACTCTAGTGTTTTTTGTATGTGTTTTCTTGTGTGCTATTAGGTAATACCAAAGACCCACTTTCCAAGGTAAGCTTGTGTCTCTTATCCATACAAAATCTAAACCAATATAAAAATTAGCAACACAAACATCAATATGATTGAGATTCATCATTACAATACCTTTTTTTTTACTATGTATGAAAATAAAATGTAAAAAAGACATGAAATTTTGGTTTTTAATATTTCGAGTTTTATAGAGGTGTAAAACTTCTAACAATTAATTATGAGGATACACTTTTTGCCTGATGCTTCTTTATTATATCATTTTTGTATTTGGGGTTAAGTGGAAGAGAGGACCTGATAGTCCTAACTTCGCTCTACAGATAAAGTCTCTTATTATTATTATTATTGTTGATGAAATAGAATGTTTTCCCCTAAGAAGAAATCAATGACTCAGACTTTTGGGGGAAAAATGTACAAGGCCAAATCTTATGATATAATATTGGAATTTTTTTTTCTTTTTTCCCATGACTTTGAAACTATTTCTATGAAACTTGGTATATATAATTAAATAGTTAATGAGTTTCAACTTGAAAAACAAATTAAAAATTCAACTGTTCAGAAAACTGTCAATATTGAAATTTTTTATACCGGTACAGATTAATTTTTTTTATCTGTAGGTTTTGTATTGAATCTGTTGCATCTTATTTTATATATTCAATGTCTTTAGATAAATATCTTATGAGAATAAATATGAGAGTTATCACTAAGAAATGGAATTGTAAACATATAACCTACAGAATAAACATGTATCTATAGTTTGATTTCATTCTAATTTGGCTTCTTGGTTTTATAACATGCCAAGCTTGACGAAGCAATATGTGTATTTCATTGCCAGCTGTTTTATTGAATGATATTTTTTGATTAAAAATTAATACAAACTCTTTCACAAGTTCTTTTATTTATATGTTATGACTCAAGAAAGAAATATATCACATACTTTATAATACAAATCTTTGTGGGGTTTTTGTAACAGTGTGAAAAGTCAGATCTTAATATTAACTTATTTAAAAGACGCGGTTGAACCATAGAGATAAAAGATTCAAATAATAATTTAAATTTAGTAACTTCATTAATAAAAGAAAAATAGATTTTCAAGAAAACAGAATAAATAATTATGTTAATTTTAGTATAATTTGTTTTTTAATTGTTATGATATGTAAATTGTTTGTGTTTTACAGGAGTGTGTTATAAAGTGCGAACAGCAACGGAAGTAACGCCTCTTAATGTAGGATTTTGGCCTCATGGCAAATAATCAGTCTTAGTTGGAAGCTCATAGGTGATGGTTGTGTCTGAGTTAAGTGCTGAGAAACAATGGACGTGCTTTCCAAATGCTTTAGTTGGGTATTTGGACTGATAAAGTGTGTCATACAGACAGTTTTAAATAGTTATTTGGACAATGTAGACGAGTATGATAAATCGTATTAATTTTGAAGTAGAACTGACTATTAGAAGTGTTTAGTACGGATAGCGTGTTACATAAAAAGACAATAGACAATTTTGCGTGTAGTAACGAACACGGGTGAATGATGAACAATTATAAAGTGTAATATGGACTAATAAGTTAACAGACATTCTTAACACTATCATTTGAGTTCTGCGATTAAAATGACTTTGAGGGACGTTGGTCTCCAGGAACACCATCGTAAGAACGCCATGTGGTTTGGACAAAGAAATGGAGTGATGTGTTTAAAGACAACGGACTGGTAACTCTGTATTATTCAATACTTTTATTTCAAATTGTTATTTGTATAGAATTTATTAGATTTGATTTTTTGTTTTTTTTGTAAATTTAAAATTTACAAATAATTATGTTTTTTTATTTTTATGTAAAAAAAAAAAAAAATAATAGATAACGATTGACATAATTTTCCTTTTAAAGTAATGTAGATTCAATATTAGAGAACAGATAAATTCAATCTGTTAAGCTCTATAAATAATTCTTCAGTTGCAACTTAAAAAAGTAAATTCAAGATCTTTGTTTAAAATTAAAACCTTCTTAAAAGGAAATAACGATATCTGATAATAGGATGTATAACATAAGTGATTTATATGATATATTTCAATATTGATGTTAATGTGTTTTTTCTTTCTAGTATTTAATAAATGTTTTTGTTAACATTTCAGTCAAAGTGTTCTCATTTGAAACCAAAATCCACTGTAAGTACACCGATAAAAGAATTTGCGACCCCAGAGATTTTATAAATAATTAAATTCATTTTTTTTCTAAATTGATGTTAACACATCTGGCGCCCTTAAGTCGAGCAAATCAATAATTAAATTCAATCTTAACAATAAATAAATACTTTGTGGAACTCTTCAAGTTCAAAAGAATATAACTTTTATATTTTCAGATAGCTTCACAATATTATTAAATATAACTTCAGTTATATTTAATAGTTACAACTTTTAATAGTTTCAATATTGATGAATATAAACAGGAGTAATGAGTCATTTCTTTTTATACACTTAGCTTAAATTAATTTAATATGACACATTAATTAATATAAAGGTAGGCTACATAAGTTGTTACGTCGTTTTCAACAGCTGTGTAAATATCAGTTGTGGAAATTCAACACATTTCCTCAACTAAAGAAAGTCTAGATGCAAAACAATTTGATGTTAGCAAGACATACAATTTTTACTTTTTACCATGAAGAACACATATCAGTTTGCCCCAAGACAATGTTTTTAATATATATTAGAAACTACAAAACAAGAATATAAAAGTTATTTAAATAAAATTTGTGTTTATTATATATAAATTCTATTTTTAAACATCGATTTCAGTTATTAACCTTGACAGTTGATCAAAATCTAATTGAATTACTTGAGTCAATTTCATTGTACACACTAGTTTTTAGACCAATAACTGTCTGTCTCAAATTTTTTCTTGTAGATTATGTATTATATTCGGGTCTTAAAGCTCTGCTTAGGCAAAATTGTTAACCCTCCAAGTGATTTTGACAAATTTTGTGTCGATGAACTCTGTCCCTGTAGCAGTAAGCTGAAAAAGTCATTTACCTCCTTAGGGAACGATTAGGTATAAACACAGGGATACCCACATCAACAAATTAAACACATTTTCCACCAAAATGAGAGACCTTATGATTCAAGGACATAGGCCCAATAACAATAGTTGGCAACGAGACTATGAGGTATGAGATAGGCAAGTTAACGACTATGAAAGGCAAGGACAAGCAAGTAACTGGCACAATATATAGAGAAGTCCCGAAAAGGGAAAGCTTGGACCTGAACCATAACACGATGGAACAAATATGGGTTATTTTACAAATTCCAACAAAAATTCTCAAACAAACGAATGAGCCGTTAACCCTGCAACCGGCACGGCGACTTACAGTATGTCGCCCACGTGCTCCCAAGTGATTTCACCAACTCTTAATCACGTATTTTGCCATTCAACGTTACGCCCACTTAAAATTGTCCCATCGCAATAAATAAAATACTGTTGGAAAGCTAATGTTCCATAGATGCATATCATGCAAAAAAATTACCACAAAACGTTATAAATAATATTCCAAAAATTGGTGAAGTTCACATATTTTTGATGCGTAAAATCGTAATTTTCAACTCTGCGCCTTTTCGTATAGCGCGGCTCCATTTTTCCTGATATGATTACAACTCTATTTTTCTGTCATTTAAGTCAACTAAAACACTGTTATATAGATCACATGTTTCTCTTTCTAACCGTAGATTACAAATTGTTCTGCGTCTAACAGATCCAGAGATATTCGTACTTGAACATAGAACCAACCTGACGACAAGAAATTCATTTGACATTCGATGCGCTTTACAAAAAGACGAAGTTCATATCTCTCTGTTTTTAAAATTATTTGTCTTTTTACTCTATGTTGTAGGGGAAATTCCATTCTATAAGTTGGTACCACTTGAGTTGAGGAATTGCTTACTAAGAATTTGTTGTTTTGAAGTCCAAACGTAGCAAATGTCTGACGTGAACACTATAATATTTGGCGTGGCAAATATTGGTTTTGGGATTAGATTTTTGTTATTTTGAAGGTTTGTGTATACAAATTGTATATAAATTGTGTATACAAGTTACAATATATGTGTTTTTATTTCTAAAGTTTGTTTTTGAGTGAATTTCGAGTGTGTATATGGAATAACCTATAAATAACAATGGTAAGTTTAGGCTATATGCATATTTTCTTATATTTAGTGTTTTATATGAGTATACAAGTGAATATGTGTGTTATTCTTTGTAAAGTATATTGTATTAGTAAAATCTAACGCTTTTGTTTTAGGCCTAGGTTTAGAAAAATACTAATTATGCCTAAAAGTTTGACGTGTCACCCTAACCTTCAAGCGCCAGAATACAAATTTTTGAAAAATCGTCATTTTTATTTAGAATATGTAACATATTATTATTTTTTTCCCCTAAATATATTCACAAATATATTAGAAATCTCAAGTAACGGTTAAAAAAATTGCAAAAAATGTATTAGTATGTTTTTGATCACCATTTCTGTGAAATTTCTGCTTCGTTACTCTTAGATTTTTTGGTATTTGACCAAAAAACTCCAAATGTGATACATGTAACTTTTTTTGCACTACACAACTAAATTCTATGCACCTTTCTGGACATAATGATATATAGAAGTTCTGTATAAAATATATTTTACTATTTTTTATGTTTTTTGGAAAAAAATAAAGAGAAAATTCAGTTTTTTCGTATATAATTTTTTTAATTTTTAAAATGTAACATTTTTTTCCTTTTTTTTTCCTAAATATATTCAAAAATATTACACAAAACTTTTGTATATCTTAGAAAAAGGTAGTAAGCTATTGATTTAGGGTGATACAGATTTTTCTGAAAAAAAGTTAATATCATTTTTGACATCTAACATACTTACTCCAAAACCGTTTCAACATTTTTTTTTTATTACATAGATGAATTCTATGCATCTTCCTGAGAAAAATGATGTCTTATAAGTTAGGTTTTGTATACAAATAATATATTTTATTAATTTTTAAACAAACGAAGAATTTTCAAGACAATTAACATTGCCGGTTGGAGGGTTAAGAAGAGAATTTTAGAACAGAAAATGCCATATCAGGGCTCGAATGTTATCATTGCCACTTCGCCAAATACGCAAAAGAAGATATTCATAAAAACTAATGGACCAGGATGCGACAAGTGATCTAAATGGCTCAACATAAATCGGTCTTTCAATACGAATTCCAAAAAAAACCCACATGAATATGTCCAACAAAAACTAGAACTGCAATGACTCCTCCCATTTAAAAAGAGATACTTCAACACTTGTGGAGACTACATTTCTAATAAAAAACATATACAATTTCAACAAAGACAAATGCGTTGACATCACAATAACAAACGCAGGGGCGGTCTGGGGGCCCTCGGCTGAAATCCTTCCGGGGCCCCTCAGAATAACCACTCCACCCCCCCACCCGCCAACTCACAACACCCTGAATTAGTGCAATTAATTGCTTAAATTTATTTACACGCATTGTATACACCGTTGAATCATAATTTTTGCATTTGCATGTTCAAATTATAAACTATAAGTTACTCAACGTATAAATCATAAAAAAAAAAACTTAATTTATTTTTACATTTCATACATCTTAGTTGATACAGTTCCAATATTATAATTAGAATAAAATGTTCAAATCCCTATCCCAACAGTTTCTTTTTTAGTTCTAAGCTACTTTCTGCCACATTGTCAACTATTTCATTTTTATTCAAGTTTAAAAACAAGTCCCTTTCAACATTTATTAACAGCAGATCTGCCATCAAATCCTGGTTCAAATTAGTCCTCAATCTATTTTTTTACAATTTTCAACTTGGAGAAAACCCTTTCACAGGTTACTTGTGTGCTTGGTATGGTTATAACATATTTGTAAGCTTGGTAGAGGTTGAGGAATAACCCAGATTGAGACAAATCGTGCACAACGTAGAATGCACATGAGGCATTTAAAACATCGTCCGTTCCCCGAGCACTTTGGAATCATTTCCTCTTCACGTTCACTGTTCCTTTGATCGTCTTCATTCTCTTCCTCTTCAAATTCATTTCCAAGTTTTTCCATAATTAGTTTACTTCCGGTTTCTTCGCTGTTGGTAAGAAGGGAGGGGATAAAAATGTGGTAAAGGTGTGTGAACTGTTTCAGCTCCACAAGTAAAAGGGTTTTGTATTTTGATTAGCTCCGAAATTGAGTTTAAAATATGGAGCTGGATTTGGAAAGAGTCCTTCTTTATCTCGTTAAACCTTTTTGGGTCTAGCCAGGAACAGTCGTCCAGTAACTTTTCATTTGGACTAAAACGATCTTGTATGCTGTTTCTGGCCCTATCTAGGACATTAAAATATATATGCTTGAACGCATTCAAAGAACTTAAACCCGCAGCTTCGTCTCTTGATTTTTCCCCATCCATTCTTTTTTTTGTCGATTTTCTTTTCTCCACAAAATTCAATTAAATTAAAACTTCTTTGTCTTCAAAATCACTTTGTGTTTTTTTTTTGCGTATTCTTTCGTTTTATCATACAAAAATTGGAAGCGTTCATCGCTTCTTTTGTTGGTTATTTGCTAAGTAAGTTACTTATTAAATTCCACGCCTTTGAATAGTCAATGTCTTTCGCTTGTAGGTACTTTGAAACGGGGGATGCGACAAAAAATATGTCGAGTAAAGAAAATGCCACAAAAATGTTTCCAAACTTGCTCCAGTGTTCAATTAAGGATCTAGCAACAAACTTTGTTTTTGGGTCAAAACTTCTATTGGATATTTCCAAAAGCACATTAAAAAAATGTATCAGTTTCCCTGAACTATCTTCATTTCTAAGAAACTCCTTGTCAATAATTGATGAGAGGGCTTTATGTTTGCTCCACCATCTTGTGGCACCAATTTTTTGTAGTCTGTAAAGTTTTTCGTGGGCTTTATGCTTTTTTTTTGTTTCATTTTCCCATACTGCCATTCTCTTATATGAAGAACTTAAAAACACGGCTGATTCTTCTACTAAGCCAAATAAATTTTCGGCTTGGAGTATTTTAACCGTGGAATCAGCCACTACCAGATTTAAAACATGTCCCATAGAATGTGTATAGATAATGTGAGGATTGTCCCTTTTGAAGTGCGCCTGGCGCCCATTATACCAACCTTTCATGTTGTTTGCACCATCAAAAGAACAGGTAATAATATGAGACATTTCAATCCCAAATTTTGTTAGTTCAGCTTTAATGAGTTCGTACAAAGCAGGTCCGGATGAGTCATCTACAACTTTAATGTTCAAAAGCCTTTCGTAAATATGCCCTTGTACTGAGTACCTAACGCATATCGCCAATTGATCCATTACAGCGACATATTGAGTGCTGTCAACCATCAAACTGAATAGCACACGATCACGAAGGTCTTTTAAAATTATATTTCGACCCAATGTAGCAATAACATTGATTAATTTGTTCATGAAGTCTTTTGACATAAATGTCAATAGTGAGCCATGTCCGATTTGACCCTTTTTGGACTTTCCTTGGGATTCTCTTTTTCTCATAATTCTTGATCTGTTGATTTTGCTGTTTTCAATACACTTCTTAACGTGACTTTGCAAAATTAAATCATAGTTGGCAACAAGTTTTACTAGCTCCAAAATATTCCATGATTTTCTTCAGTTTCTAATGAATGAGCTCCCTCAATTTTTTTACCTCTGTATGCTATTCCTTGCCTCGCTATAAACAAAACAATGTCAATTATCCGTTCTAATACCTGTCTTCGGGTTTGAATTTCGTGTTGTCTTCTTTTCGCCTGATTAGATGATAGTAAAATTTCAATGTTCCGAACTTTCTGGCTGTGAAGTGCAGCTGTTACTGCTAATTTATGGTTTTGATAGTTCTCATGAATCTCCACAGATTTATAAATATGCTTTACCGATACGTCATGTCCTGTGACAAAAGATGAGTTGCGATGGTCCTTTTTGTTTGGGTTCTTGGAGGCTACATTTGAGCAAAATCGTTAGAGCTGATTTGAGGAAAATGTAATTTTAAATCTTTTCTTATGGTACTTACCAAAAGTTGATTTAAAAAAAAAAAAACCTGAGTTATGGTCAAAATATCAGTGCTCGCACTTGGAATACTAAGTATAATTCTGTATAATAGTTATCTTTCGCCTTAAATATACATTGTGTGTTAGATCAGAAACTGAAATTTGGTACCATTCCCATATACATATTGCTCCAACTGGCCAAAGGTGAATGCAAGAACCCACTCTCTTTCAAGTAACAGATATAAATCACTTGAGTTACATGTTTATTATTAAATTGTAAAAAAATAAATTTTTATTTAATAAGATTTTGAGCTTCTATGCATTGGAAACAAGTGTACAAGAACAAGGCATAGAGGTAAAGTTTATTTTTACATTAAATGTAAGTGTACCGTTCGGTGCAAGAGATTTTTATGGTAACAGACTTAGGCAACAAATTTTCAGCTACAAATTGGGTTTCAAATTTAAAAATAGGTATATATTTGGTCAAGAAATATTCTGTTCAATGTACAGCCTAAATTGTGAAGGAAAAAGCGAATCACTTGGTTACACCTCTTTCTCAAATATGAATGATGCTGTTAAGTAGAAGCCATCTTGCCATTTAATACTTACTACTATAATCATGTTATCTGTTTTGTGACGGTACGAGGTATGATTTAGAGTAGTAAACAACTCTTGCCTAAATCAAGGCCTATTTTCAACTTAAATGATCAAATTGTATTAAATTCTTCACCCCTTCAAAACCCATCCTTAACATACCAGGGCTATCCAGAAAGTAGATTATGTTTTCGTCTGTGACTGCAAGGAGCGGGGCTAGCACGGCCATCTTGGTGTCAGGGTGTTACGCCGCTCAGTCGGCATCTAGTCGTGTTAGTGAGAGGTTCCCATCTGTACTCTGTCGAGTTACTGTGACAGTTTGAAATGTCTGCCTTAATTGAAAATGCAGCGAACTGTGAGGCGCATGCAGTAATAAGGTTTCTGACTGCAAAAAACTGTAAACCGATAGAAATCTATCTGCAGCTTTGTGAAGTGTATGGGGACAACATTATCACTGAAGGTGGAGAGCGTCAGTGGGTCATAAAATTATAAAATGGCCGAACTAATGTTCACGACAAAAAGCGAAGTGGAAGACAGCATACTGACTGCCAAACTTGTAGAAAAAGTCGATGCCGAAGTCCGTAAAAACTGAAGATTTACAATAATGGTTCTATGAGTTTTCCACAATTTTCGTGAAGTTTGTTGCACGAAATCATCACCGAAATGCTTGGTTACAAGTTTTGTGCAAGATGGATACCAAAAATCTTGACTGAGATCCACAAAAATCAGCGAATGGCTGCAGCATTAACGTTTTTGGACACTTACGAAAAAGATGGCGACTCATTACTTGATTGCATTGTTAATGGTGACGAAACATGGGTTAAAGATGTGAACTGAGAGACGAAATTACAGTAAATGCAGTGGGGGCACACAAATTCCCCCCCCCAAAACCCAAAAAATACAGGCAAACGATGTCGGCAAGGAAAGTGATGGCAACTGTTTTTTGGGACAGGAAAGGTGTGATTTTTGTGGACTTCCTGGAAAGAGGCACTACAATAAACTCAAAGATCTTGCTGATTCACGATGACGCCCAGCCCCACACGGCAAATGTCACTATTGAAGTTCTTGAATCTTTTAAGTGGGAGTTGTTTCCTTATCTGCCGTACAGTCACGACCTGGCACCGAGCGACTTCCACTTATTCCCAGCAATGAAGAAGGGGCTGGCTATGCAGCGTTTTGATGACGACGCACAGCTGCAAGAAGAGGTAACCAAGTGGTTGAAGGCGCAGGCAGCCGAATTCTACGATGAAGGAATTTCCAAGCTCGTCCATCGCTACGATAAGTGCCTTAATTTGAATGGTGACTATGTAGAAAAGTAGTACATTTGTTTGTTTTTTTTTGGATTGTGATAACCTCCATCAGAGGGCTCACCGCAGTGGCGGCGATAGCGGGCCCGCAGGGCCCGCGGTGCGGGGGGGCCCGCGAGCTGGGAGGGCCCGCGAGCCTTGACCAGTTTTCGGGAATTTTACCAGAACCTGGACCCGCGACGGGCCCTGCCACACGGACCCCCCTATCATAACAATATTTTTATGAGTATTGTCAAGAAATTACAAAAATAAGGTAAAATGTCTTGAGACAAGATTGTGCATCATGCATCCAAAACGGCAAACCATTATTTTTTAGAGAGCAGTATTTATTATTTAATGTCATGATACGAAGTATGTGTATTGTTTACCGTTGGCCGATAAGTAATGCAGCTATCGCTACGTCGCGCATTGCGGTGACTCACCGGCGCGCGGCGCCGGCCGGCGAAAAGATAAACATTCGGGAAAAGATTATTGGGAGAGGGGGGCCCGATGAACAAATTTGCGGGGGGGCCCGCGGGTTCTTATCGCCGCCACTGGCTCACCGACGTCGACCTGAAGGTCTTTTGCCGCCCCAAGTTCCATCCTACACCCACTCAGTAATACCTGTCATCCTTATGAAGTAACAGATGCTACCTATAGGGTTCTCTAGGATGGTATCCATCTCCTTCCCCGGAGGGCCTAGAGAGTATAGCCTGGCTCGTCCTAACGCCTCACACTCTAAGAGAATGTGTTCTGCGGACTCTTCAGCCAAACCACATTTCCTGCAAAGTAGTATATAAGTGTGGCTTTCATCTGTATATAATAATTTTTTTTCCAATACTTTGTTTATTTTTAATTCCAAAACGTAATCTACTTTCTGGATAGCCATTGTAGTTCATCAACCTTCATCTACCTGCTAGGTCATTCCCCCTACACTTCCCAATTTATCTATTGTATTTCAGGTTCCTGTTACTCGAGTATGTATAAACAGTTGTCAATACTTATTAATTATCAGTTGCCCGATGATGCCGCGAGGCGAAACAATTGTTGCTCATTTATATTATTAAAATAATTTTGAAACTTTAGCTTTATTTAATCCTTGAATATGTAGTTTCAACAAGAAATATCAATCTGCTGTTACATTAAATAATTTAGTCTTTACAAGCTCCATTCTTAAAATTAATTTTGTATAGTGAATTTTTTTTAACCAAAATCTTAACTTTAAATCAAGAATTTTTCTTGAAGCAAATAATTCAAGCATAAATCCCGATTTTCAGGGCACATGGACACCCTAGTTATAATAAAAAATGTGCAAAAAATTAAGTGAAATTGCCATAGGAAAGCCTATAGATACAACATAACAATTTTTTTGAAATTTTGTTTTAGATATATTAAAGTGTTTAGTGATGTAGTTGTGAATAAATGTTGATAATAAAATAAATCAATTTATAAAACATACATAAAATTGAACTGTGAATTTATAAATGTTCTACAATGATACATTTTTGTTTGAAATAATCAAGAATGAGAAAAACTGTCTTCACATCACAAAAATTTTAACCTATAATCACCAACAAACTTGCATAAAAATTTGTTTACACTATTCAAACACTAACAATAGTTGTAGAATATAGTTGTGAAGATAAATCTGTATCAACACATATCAACAAAACATAATAAATAATTCACAATAAATTACAAAGCAAAAAACTCTCAAAACAATCATTTATAACTCTACTAGAATCGTGAGCACAACATTGGTTTTATAGCAACTTAACTGACAGAATGAGGCCACCAGACACAGGTTAGTTATGAAGCATTGCCTTGTACAGTCCAGTCCAAATATTATGAGAACAAGGGAATGGAATAAATCATTCAACAGATCTAAAATTCTTTTTTCCAATGAAATACTACTAATCGATATTTGACATTTCATAAACATATCAAAAAGAAAACAGGAGAGGTTAATTTCGGCTAGGACTTCGTAGAATGTATATATCTAAAAAACTATAACAATTATGATAATTTGAAATAAACAGTTCAAAAGAGGAAGAAAAATACTATAAATTATTGTCAACTTGTAATATTTGGACAATTATTAACATTTACAAAACCTATATAAACAAGGTCATATTTTTGTATGCTACTCCCTAGTGGCAAAACATACCAAATTCATTGAATTATTAGATTTTTATGTTAAATCATTTGGCATTTAGTTTATATAACTATGAAAGGTTCAAACATGAGCTTTACAATGATATATAAATTATTCCAATACGATCTTTTTTACTAGGCTATAAGTTGAATTAAACAGGACAAATTCGGGTCAAACTGCAGATTCGAGAGAGGAAGTGGAGGTGGTTAGGACATACACTGAGGAAGCCAGACAGAACTATTGAGAAAGAGGCCCTAGATTGGAACCCGCAAGGTGTTGGAAGAAGAGGTCGACCCCGAGAAACCTGGAAGAGGACCATTATTAAAGAAGCAAAAGTGGTTAATAAGACTTGGGGAGAAGTGAAGGCACTTGCTGGAGACAGGGACAGATGGAGAGCTCTTCTGGACGCCCTATGCTCCAATAGGAGATAAAAGGAAATAAGTCAAGTAAGTCAAGTATAAGTTGAATTTTAAAAAATGTGATTTTTAGGGTGAAAAAACTTGTTATGAATTCTTGATTTTATATAATTTTTATAGATCCTAAGCTATAAGGGTTAGAATGATGTAGAAAGCACAGATCCAAAAATGAAGAAATGTTCTATACAATACTGTTACTGTAGATTAGTTGAACAGAAATATAGACTTGTATGAATAAGACAATTTTATGTTTTACTGCTACGAATGTTGCCATGTTAGGAAATACACAAACATTACCTTTACAACGGTATATAAATTATCGCTGTAGGATGACTTTTAGTAGGCGAAATGGTGAATTGAAAAAAAAAGTGATTAACACTGCACAGGATGGGAGCCATACACCACTGCGGTACGATAATGAGTTGGAGGGTTAAATCTACAAAAACCACATGTACATCCTTAATTGAAAGATGTTTATTTCTCTACCTATATCCATGTGACATTGAGGAAAGGAAAATATTTTATTGTCTCGTGAATTGGTAGAGTAGAATAAGCTAAGATATGATCAGCTCAATATGGACACTTTGAATGGAAAGTAATTAAAAAACATTAATTTCCCTGGTTTGATAAGGTTCAACATATAATAAATAGGTTTGGTAAGTTTTGTCTCTAGTTGAGGTGGTGGGTAGATAGAGCCTGTTAATAGTTCAACCAAATTTATTTTGTTTGATGATTATGAAAAATCAAATGTAATTAATAGCTGACTTATTTATACTAACCTCAGAAAGTGCCCATTTATAGACAACTTCCATAAGCCCAAAGTTTAAAGCAAATTCACCCTGATTTTCCTGTGCAACACAAAAACCTTCTTCTGTCTTTATTATTTCTTTGTACACATCTTCTATCGCTTTCCTTCCCTGCAAACAAATAAATTATAGTTCAAAATTAACAAATATTATAAATTTACTGATAAAAAAGTTAAGAAAATAGACTGTCAATTTCAGAAGTGTTGGTAAATTTATCAAATCAAGATTTTAAAAGTTAATTAGTTGCGATTATTTAAGAATCCCATATTTTTTGGAAACTTTTTGAGAGTTTCAAAGTGACTATTTATCAGCAGTCAAAAATGATGAAACAAGAGTCTAATTGATGGAATTAAGAATCTGAATGTTTCCGAAATGAAATTTAATACAATACACAAAAATTTACACTGCCGACAATAGGATACCCCTATCGACAAAGTCGTTTGATATCACGCCGCTTTGGTGTTTCAATTACAATTTATTTTTTGCCCTTATTCCCGATAACCCGGCATTTCACAAACTCGGCACACTTCCGGTCCACATTACGCTGAGTTTGCGGGACTCTACTGGAATAATAAACTCCAAAATATAATAAATAAAAATAGGTCCAGAACAGCTATAGAAGTTTTTGAAGAAGGAGGAGTATACAAACTCTCATATAACGACTATGATAAATTATATATAGGACAGACGGATAGAAGTTTCAAAGATAGATTTAAAGAACACCTACCAAGCAATAAAACATCATTAAACCAAAGATTGAAATATGCAGAACATTTATAGATAATAACCATAGTTACAGTAATATTGATTCCAATCTTGATAGTCTTACTTAATAAGTATAAAAAAAGAAAATTACTAAACATATTAGAGGAGTTTCAAATTTATTCCCACAATAAACAAAATCCTAACATTCTACTAAATGAAAAATTTAACTTTGCCTCCAATAAAATATACGAAACGCTTAATTCTCTGAGCAAGAATAAATCATGCAGTTAACTGATTGAGAGCAAGATAGTAGGATGTACACAGGCCCAAAACCTACATTAATTATGAATAAAAAGACAAATATTGTGAATTGTAATTTATGTATTGTGTTTAAGTGCTTGTGTATTTATTGTGTAATTTTATAATTGTGACAAGTACAAAGCCTGATGATGTCTCTTTTCAGATGAAAGGGACATAGCTAAATGATGTTCCAGTAACCAATAAGGATTATTTTAGACAGACCAATTAAAGTAAATACAAAATATATAAAACATAATAAATAAACACTAAAAATTACAAAATAATAAACTGAAAAAACAATAACCTCACACGCAGTAAACAGGCTAAGCGATAGCATATATAGTGGCTATCTCTGTCAACGACAAAACAAATATGATTCCCTTTGGGAAACATAACTTTGAGGGTACAATACAAACAAAATATTTACAACAGTTGTTATGATAATTTTGAAGGCACAGATAGAAAGAAAAAGAAAAATACTTCAAAATAGTGTCTCAGTGGAGTAGTTAGACAGAAATATGGAATTTTGAAAAATCAACAAAATATACGTAGTTTTGTCTTCTGCTTCAACGAATGTTGCTATGTTATTCGCTAGTGACGAAATACACTAAATATATCAATTTATTAAATATATTTTATTACATGTTATGGACTTTTTGTTATAGGAATATTAAAGTTTGGATTATTAGCTTTACAATTGTACCTAAATTATTGCGATATTTTTAGTGTCAAAATGATGAATTGAAAAAAGTGATCTTTGCAATAACACGTTGTCGACTGCCAGATAAAGGGTTTTAATGTAATATTTTTTATGGTTTATATGAATTGTTGATTAATGATTATCCTAATAATCACATATTTCATTGACCAGAAACCTAACATTATTCCATGACGAAATGAATATTTTGTTTAACTTACTTCCATCAGGCAAGTCACTTTTGGCTCAATATTAGTTTTGGCCTGGAACACTAAACTGGACAATAGAGCTGCGATTTCTGCTGGTGGCATATCCTTTAGAATGTTACGGAACATCAATTCAGTTATCATCAGCTCATTGGAACCCATTATGATTGCTACTTTACCCTTTATTTCAACTGGAATCAAACATATTAATAATTATCCTAAAATTGTATTGTAAAGGAAGGAAGCTTAAAATAAAGATATTAAAGTAAATTTGATATTGTGTTTGACTTACCAGATTGTTGGACAATATTTAATTATATTTAAAAATAATAATTAATTATTTCAACAGCCTGTGAATTATTGTTAAGGAATATCTTTTTAATATATTATATATTGTTATAACTATAACATTTAACAATGTTTGTAATATTTTACAAGCTTTATAAATATTATATTTTAAAATCACAAGGAAAATATTAGATATAGTCATGTTGTAACTAGAAGTCTGAAGAGATGAATTTTTCCAATTTGGGTCAGAGTTGGTCAGAGTTTGGGGTAGTATAAGGAGAAAAAGTACTTACGTATTAGCCGGAGGCCACCCTTATACAGTGCGCTGCGGCGGTTTTGGTTGTTTCAATGACTAAGCTAGATTGCTATTAACCTGGCTAATTAACCTTTCGTAAATTTATTGAAGTTAATAACTCCGACTGAAATATTTATGACAACCAAAACTGATCTGGTATCGTTATATTCATAACGAACTAAGGAAACTCCGACTGAAATATTTATGACAACCAAAACTGATCTGGTATCGTTATATTTGTAACGAACTAAGGAAACTCCGACTGAAATATTTATGACAACCAAAACAACCTAAACCGCCGCAACGCACTGTATAAGGGTGGCCTCCGGCTAATACGTAAGTACCGGAGAAAATAGAAATACAGAATTAGAATTAAATAATTAATCTATTCTTTGGTCATCATTTGCTAAACAGAATATATTTTTAATAAATTACAAAAATTAAGCACCAAAAATGGTTACATAAGGTTAAGTGGTTTAAAACCAATAGCTAATAAAAACTGGTTGAATAATTGTAACTTTCTTCTGTATCAAGTTTAATCAATAATATATAGTAAAATAATATCAAATATATGTCATCACAAGGAAGACTTTGGTCTTGATGCAGAGTGGCGCTTTTTTGCCACTGCACATGGGAAAAATGCATCTGATGGGGGTCGAAGAAACCACTAAACGAGAGACTGTAAGAGGTAGTTTGCAGAGGCCATATAAAGAACAGATTATGACAACTCAGCAATTTTTAGTTTTGTGATGAGCACATTCAGGGGATAAAACACATATTAGTGAAAGAAGAAGAAATAGAGCAAGGTAAGAAAAAGATTTGATAACTGTTGTGCGAAACATGACAAGAGAAAGGCATTGTCTAGATCCCATAGATGTTATCGGACGTCCAAGTCAACCGAGTATGAAGACATTTCAAAAACTGCTGCACTACACATAGACATTTCTGAACTGAAGGAGAAATTTTAGTTGTATGTCTATATGGTCATGAATGGTATGCAGCTAAAATCGAAGCTTTCAATACTGAACACAATGATGTAATTGCTCATTTTTTATGCCATCCGGATTATGAACATCTTTCAGAAAAAGTTCAGAAAAGTGTAGGGTACTTATTGGAAATGTTTTATTAAAAGTTACACCATTTCAACTAAGTAGGGCTAGTGGTCACTTATCAAATCTCAGAGAAATTGTGTAATGAGGTATCAGCGTTGTTCATGAGATCCAGGAAAACATAACAGGAAAACAAACAATGTAAGTATAATAAAATAATTTTAAAACATTCTTTGAAGTTTTATATCAATGCTTAGAATATTTTTATAATATTATTTGTTGTTTTTTTATGTCATAAGAAAGTAAAATGTCATAAAAATTTGACAGTTCTGCTGCTTCTAACAACTGGTTATTGGTGCACATTTTGTAATAACGTAAAAAAATTAAAGCCTATTATATGTTTAAAAGTACGCGGTAAAGTACATTTGGGGGGGGGGAAGCTGTTGAAATAATATTCAGTCTTCAGTAAATTCATTTATAAGAACAGAATGGATTTTCAAAACAAGAAAATAAATAGTCATGTTTAATCTTAGTATAATTTATTTAATAAGAAGTGTTTATTAGTTTGTGTAAAAAATAGGGGTATATGAAGTCTTTGTAACAGCGAAGCGGAAAAGACGCTTTCGAGAGGGAAAATAATTGGGTTAGCAACAGACAGTCGAAGTCCAGCAGTTGGAGTGACCAGATGTGTTTGGTGCGTAGAGAGACTTAACAGAATGTAGTGCAAATGTATAAAAAACTGTTTTAATCTAAAAGTTTGTCATGATAGACAAGTTAGTGAGCGGTATTTGCTCGTGAATAAACTTTTTTTTAAATAAAAAAGATCGAGAAACATATTTTTGAATATAGTGATGCATACCTTGCACGTGGCTGTCGAAAATGAACTTTAGAGACAGACATAATTTTTTATGTAAATGTAGAACAATGTACTTTGTGCCAAAAGACGTTAAAAAAGAATTCTCGACGAGTGTGACCGAAATAATGTCAGCAAATCTCTCACCATGTGCGAATAATGGCGGAGTACCATTACAAAAGCCGACACCTCAGCGATCAGCATGACTGGATGAAATTTCAACAAAGGACTGGAAACCGGTGTTAAAGAACACTAAAAAATCAAGTATTGTTAAACCATTTAATATAACTATTTTGTTCTATGTATTAGCGTAAGTTTTATAATTTTGATAATTTCTTAAATCAATATTTTATTGTTTTAAAATCAAAGATGCCTAGTGAATTCAATAATTTACTCAGATAAAGTAAATTCAATATGAAGAAATGCAGATAATATTAATCAGTTTGTTTCACTAAATAATTTTCTGAAGTTGCAACTAAAATAAATTCAATGTTGAAGATTTTAACCTTCTTAAAAGGGAAATATAACAATTCTAAGTAGGATGTATAACTTATAAATTTATATTTGAATTATTCATGTATATATGATCCTGTTTATGTTAATATTTCAGCCAAAGTATTTTCATTACATACCAAATTTCACTGTGTAGTACACTTTTAAAAGAACTTGCGACCCTGAGAATAAATTTAATTAAATTCTTTCTTTTTTTTTTAATTGGTAAGCTAATGCTACCTGGCGCCCATAAAACCTAGTAAATCATTATAAATTCATTTTATTAATTAAATAAATAAAGTAAGAACTCTTCAAGTTCGACACAATTTATCTTTTTAGAAACTTTTCATACAATATAAATTATTACAATTGTCGAACCAATGTGGTGCTGTATTCTTGTATTAAAAAATATAAGAATATAAGTCGAAAAAACAGTGAATTTGGTGTAATGAAAATAGTTAAAAAGGTAAGGACATTTTTAAAATAGGAAATATTCTCTTAAAAAATTTTTTGGTTAGACATAATAAAATTGATAAATTTAGATAAGAAAGATGAACTCAGAAATAATAAATAGTAACAGTAAACAGGTTAGAACAATGATTTGGTAGTTAAAAAATTAAACTAAAAAACTCAAGCTAAATAATAATAATAATTAAAAAATGGAGGGTGAAGATAATAATAAGGAGTTAATAACTGAAGTAGGTAGGATTAATGCAGAATTTGAAGCAATAAAACAGAAAGTTGAAAAGTATTTTATAAATGTAAATAGAAGAGTAAGATGTCAAAGGATAATAGCTAATAATAAGAAAGTTAGGGAACAATGGTACATAGAATTAGACAGAGAAGAATTAGATAAACAATGGCATGTAAAGTTAGGACAAAATTTAATAGAAAGGGAATTTGAATTAAAAGAAGAAATAAAAAACATGGTATTAGCTGGGTTTAAAGCGAGAAATGAAATTTATAAAAAAGTGAAAGATAGGCTATTAGAAGAAGCACCTCCCTTAACTGTGGTAACTGGAATAGTAATAATTAATGAAACAGAAAAAGTAGATTATGGGTATTGTGAATTTGATAATATAAAGAATGAGCTTGTAAGAAATAATAACAAAATAAACAATGTAATAGATAATAATGAAAATTTAGAAGTTAAGAAAAATGGTGGGGTTAATGATTTTGATGGAATAAATAAGGTTTCAAATGATTCAATAAATAAAAATAGTAATTTGGTAAATGAAGATCAAAATTTAAAGAAAATGGAGGGTACAAATAATAATAATCTAAGGGCTGAACAGGTTAGAGTAATTGAACAAGATAGAGTAGATAAGGGTATAATAAATAATGATCAGAGCATAGAAGTTAAGAGAATGTTGGAGCAATTAAGTAAAAAAATAGATGAATATTTTGAAAGTTATAGACAAAATTTTGAACAGAATTGTATGAAGTTAGGTAATAAAATTGATAATTCGACTCAGGAATTAAGACAAGAAAGATTAAAAAATGAGACAATGGTTAAACCTAATGTATGTCAAAATGAGCCTTTTGAAAATAATAATTTAAAACATTTAATAAGTAATGTTGAAATTAATGTGTCTGGTGGGGTTAAATGGGCTATAGGTGATTCAAAAAACAATGTAGAAGTAAATAAGATTAAGAAAAAGGAATTAGCGGTTTATGTTAAAAGACAAATGTGTCGTAAAACTTTCAATGTTGAAAATTATGTAATGCTAAAATTTAAGAGTGTCTTTCAAGTTCAAGAGCAAGAAATCAAAAGTTTTTGTGAACAGAGTAGTTTTGAAAGTAAATGTGAGGGTGTATGTACAAAAGAAGACTTTATAATAGTATACAGAACTGGTGGGGTGAGAATTTCCAAACTGGCAGATGACAAATGTGGGTCATTGTGTTGTGCTGAAATGTTTATGAGGGAAGGAAATGTAAGAATGTTTGAGAAGGAGAGAGGGGTTTCGTCAACACAAAGGCGTGTTGTCAACAAAGGGGAACTTGTAGTTGAGACAAGGTCATTTGTAGGATCTAGTTTAGAACAGGTCTCTATATTGACAGAAGTAATTAGTGTAGGAGATGTTTACAAAAATCAAAACATGTATTTTAAAATATTTCCCTTTTGCGGGAATCACCGTAAAAAATAAGTAATTTATAACTGTTTGCGTATAAATTGAATTTTGGAACAACTGCAAATAATGTAAAGACATTTTAATAAAATACGGACTAGATTGGAATAATAATATTAATAAGTAAGGTTTTAATAATGAATAAGTTTAAGTTTTACAAATAATAATTAGAACATGTGTATAAATAATCTGTATGTAATAATCAATTATGTAGGTTAAGATGAAATGTTATAAGTTTTAGTGAAAGGTTCTCATAAGTAGTTTAATCGAAGACGCTAGTTATCAATGAATAGCTGTTTATGTTTATGGAAGAATAAATATTGAAGTTACGTGACGAGATAACGGGTTTGGTTGAAGGATTTGTATGGCTTTAGATGTGAAATATATTGGACTATGTTGAAGAAAGAATATTCAATAATGTGACGAGAGATTGAACCCAGTTGAAGCTAAAAGATTTTCATAGTTATCAGTAGGCGGACGAAAGATTGCATCACATAGGGGGAAATGTTTATATTTTCAGTGATAGCGCTTGCATTCTTGAATATCTGCTATTGAGATTGGAATAATGTAGGGTGTGAAGATATTCATGTTCCAAAAATAAATCACATGTTGTTGTAAATATAATATTTTTCTTTCTATTGTAAATCTAAGTAAACTTTAAATGGAAAATAAGATGTATAGGATAGAATGTTTAATTGAGAAACATGCGTTGATGATAGCTTTATAAAAAATGAAAGATAATTTATAATTGAAATTTTTAAATATTTGAACTAAGAAGTTTTGAAGAAAAATCTTTATGCAATTATATTAGATTGGAAGGCGAATGACGTAAAGGCTGTAGATAGGCGACAATAGGTTTACACTCAAATAAAGAAATGATATTTCAGCTTCGGGTGAACCGATTTTGATGAAATTTTTTATGAATTAAAAATTTTTTTTCTCGTATATGCATTTTAAAAACATAAACATATGGGAGGATGTTAGGGTAACGGTAGTCGAAAACATGTCTTATTCTTAGAAATAAGGCATGTAGACAGCATTAAAGGTGTATTATGATTGTAAGGTGTGTTATGGGCTTTATTTTGAACTGAGTAGGAATATTGCATTTCAACCATCTCGCATCTGAAAATCATAATGCATTACTTTATGTAAGTGTCAGTAGTTGTAATCAGAAAGATACAAATTCAGTCGGCTAGAAGAGTCGAAGTGGAAGTAAGATAATAGGAAAATAATATGGCTACTAAATAATAAGATTAAAAAAAAAAAAAAGTAATTTTAGAAAAAAGTAAGTTTAAAATTTTAAAGTTTTTATTATATTAAAATAATTAGGTCATCAAGAGAGTTTTTCATAACTAAAGGTACCCTTGATAGAGTTTTGAGAAAATACAAATGTGACATTATTACATAAAGAATTTTATGTAATAAACTTAGACTGATGAATAAAGGAAAACAAATTGTAGGTCTACAGAATTGATCAATCTGTAAGGATAAAACCGGACGTGACAAATTAAGGAGTACTTATGTAATAAAACAAAAAATTTCGTGTAAATATGTTAATTGATTAAAAATAGGTAACTTAATGTTAGTTTATAAAATGATAATTTGAATCAAGATGTTAGCAAATAATCAGGATTAGTTGATAATATGATATAATAAGATTGTTAGTTTTAAGTGACTAATGGGTTGAAGAAGAATAGCTTGTAAAAAGTTTGAGAAATTTATGTAAGGAATTGCCAAGACAAGTATAATAAAATTTTTATGTTTTTTGAATTAAAATAAATAATGAATAAAAGATGTTAAGATTTTGTTTTTAAAAGAAGAAAGTATTTTAAAATAATAATAATTAGAGAGATTTCAATGAATTTTATAGAAAAAATAAATAAGTAACGTTTTTTAAATAAATGATAATGGAGTTTGAGATAATAGATGATTTTAAGAAGTAATTTGATAAAGGTGTTTGATGATTTTGATGAAATGAGGTGTTTAGCTGGGAAACAATGTATTTTTTTTTATTTGTAATGAAGTTTTTGAATTCAAGTAATAGATAATTAAGGAGTTTTTTATGTGAAGTAGTTTAAATGAGAAGAGAAGTTCTTAAAAGGGAAATATAACAATTCTAAGTAGGATGTATAACTTATAAATTTATATTTGAATTATTCATGTATATATGATCCTGTTTAATAAATGTTTATGTTAATATTTCAGCCAAAGTATTTTCATTACATACCAAATTTCACTGTGTAGTACACTTTTAAAAGAACTTGCGACCCTGAGAATAAATTTAATTAAATTCTTTCTTTTTTTTTTTTAATTGGTAAGCTAATGCTACCTGGCGCCCATAAAACCTAGTAAATCATTATAAATTCATTTTATTAATTAAATAAATAAAGTAAGAACTCTTCAAGTTCAACACAATTTATCTTTTTAGAAACTTTTCATACAATATAAATTATTACAATTTTAAACAGGTTTTTCACGATAAAAAAAAAAAAAGAAAAAAGTATAGTTGTTATACTGCAAAAGTCTAAAACAAGAAACTAGTTTTGCTTGATAGGTATCTAAAGTAACTTGATTGTCAGAAATTTTCAGATTTTTAGGAGGACTACCACCAGAGATATTAGTGTCTAAACTTTGGCTTTTTTTGAATATTTTCAAACTAACATTTAATATAACAGAAAGGGTAATCATCAGAAGTTTCATTTTTTTAATATAAATTCTATAGATGTACAGTTATTTGTGATAACAATTTTAACTTCTAGAAATATCCCCTTCATACCTAAAAAAAATCGCCAAAATGACATTTGAAGCAATTTTTTACCTAGTTTTAAAATCTATTTTACCTACTTTCTAAAACACACATCATGAAGGTTATTATACAGAAAGATAGCCCATGTCAGTACATACAACATGGTTTTTTTCAGGTCTACCTCTTATAGGTAAAGGAGATATATAACTTTCTGCAAAAGACAATATTAAAGAAATAAAGTGTTAACCATGTTGCAAAAATGGCAACTGGCGACAAACGAAGACGTACATTTTTTTTTTTTGGATGATTTTCGATGGAACGATTCTCTATCGTGCCCTACAATGCTTCATCAATTGAAATTTTACTCCCCTTCTCTTTACTCTTTTCAACTAAGTCCCAACACAATAATGAATCAATCAAAAGATATTCACTTATTTTTGTAAAACATCTATTCTTTATTGTTTTATTTAAAATTACTCTTTAAATTTTATTAATTATTTCTAATGTAATGAGTTTAACTAGCTCTTTTATTTTTATTTATGGAGACTCACTCTCACAGAGTATCATTTGAAAGAGTATTAGGAGAATCTTTCTGTATTATCTAATAAATGTGAGCACTTGTTCTTATATAAATACACATATTTAAAATTATTCTGAACACCAAATAAGTTATATTAAGTGAAAACAGCGTCGGTATTTGGTGAAAAACCATATTAAGGTAAATAATAAATCACATGTAAAATTTCACAAATTAACTTATATTGTGACAGCTGATTCGCAATTAAGTGTCTTCAGACAATTATGAGCTAAAATTTACAAAATCCAACTTAAGTAACAACATCTATACTAAGAAAGTGGGGGATGGAATGCAAGGAAGGGGGAATGAATCAGGACTACCTCAGAAGGTAAATGACCTGCCAGGATGTGTGGCAATTGACATATTCCATTCTGAAGTAATGCAGTTGTGACCTTGTGTTTGGCTCCTCCCTTTGGTACGGAACCTGCCTCTGTACTGGAGAGGTAATTCAACTTGTCAGTACCTGCCTAAGTGAATTTTACTACTTATTTTCTTCAAATTTCCAAGTCTTTTGATTGGCTCAAGATTTCGGAAATGTGAAAGTACCATCCTTTTCTTAATGACTTGTAGATTCCATAGAAACTTGAATTAAAATTCTAGGGCAATAATTTTTTGAGTTTTTCCAGTTTAAATATTTAAACATTAAAGATCTTTTGATCGTTTTAGAGTTTTCCCCTTTATCTTTTGGATTCTTGTTATCTAAGTGTAATGAAATAATCTTTTTAGTTTTTATGGTGTAGTCCTTTTCTTAGCAATGTTAGTTTTCCTGATTTCCCCTTAACTTTGTTAATTAAACCCCTCCCCCATTAATATATATGTGCTTCTTTTCATTTTAAAAAATATATCAGCTTAACCTTTTACCATTAAAAAAATTTACAATTTCAAATAATCAAAACTTTTTGATTTTTGACTTGGTGTTTTTAAGTCATAACTTCTAAACTATTACAGTTATTAAATTTCTTTTTGCATATTCTTTGATCATTAGACCTGCTAGACATAATGAGTAAAAAATATTTTAACATTTTTATAATTTTAAAAAATAACATGGTATTCCCTATAAACCATTTCATACAGGAATGGTGCTTTGTTAAGAAGGGTTGGCATTACATCATTGGTTAAAACTTTGCTTTTCTGTACTGGAATGAATCCTAAACTTGCATATATGCACGACTTGTCCCTTTGACTTACTCTGAATTATGACTTAATACGTTTTTCATTTTATTAAAAATTTTTTTTTTTGTTATTTGAGCGGTCACTGAATAAATGAGACTGTCTCAGACTGTTAGTGCAACATCCTCGATGGGAAGACATTTCTATATTTACTTTTTGGCCATAAGAAATACATTCATGAAATTAGAAATGATAAATAAATACTCTTGTGCCGATTTTTATTTTTAAATTTCAATGGTTATGAGCCGATGAAAAAATATTAGTCATTAACTTTCTGGAAATATAGCTGCATCCGTCATGATCGTATTGCACTACTGTCTGGTAATTTTTAACTTCTGACTTGGGAATATTTTGAATACATTTTGAATAATTTATGTTTAATTATAAGAGTTTCTGTATTGAAAAAATTGGTGTAACATGTTTACACACCATTCAATTCATTGAATAGTCTCTCTTCCAAAAGATAGATAAGGTTTTAACAGTAGTGCACAACTGAGTAAGAAATAACAGCTCAACTGTTGTAACTACATACGTCATCACAGGTTAAACCTTTAACACGTTAACTGCCACCATAAGAGGGTCCTATGAAATCCCGTAGTGCCAACTTGAATTATTGGTGTATTGTTGCTGATATCGATTTTTTATTGTTACAAAGGCTATTTATTTACATTTTCTTCAATTATTCATGCGGAGAAATTGGAGGTTAGTTTTGGACCGATCGGCCTGGCACATTCATTTTTCGTCGCAAGTTCGCTTAAAAGTGAAGGCGCCGACCCGATCGGGCCACGACTTGTTTCCGCCGAACATTAGTTAGTTCGGAAAATTAGTTAATTTGGTATAATACATCAACTAAAATATGTTACTAACACTTTTATAATAACTAATGTATACCATTATATTAATTGTTTACATATTAACAGCTTGAAACCAGTTTTCATATAACTTAGAGTTGGTTTATCTTTAAAAAAAAAGTGCCGACCCGATAGGATTGCGAAATTTTGCATTTTTCAACAGCGAAAAGAGTTATAAAATAAATCTATACTGGGAACCGAGTGTTCTGCGTTTAAATATAGGATGTGCAATGTCCAAATAGTACGGCTTGTCCCTGCTAGAATGCGCTGTAGTGTTGCAGTCGAGCAAAACAACAACAATGACGTATTTGAGATGCCGGCCCGATCGGGTCGGCAGATTGCTCTACCCACAGAAACTGTGCCGACCCGATCGGGTCGGCGTGGCGGTTAACATGTTAATGGGCTACCCCAAGGGTAGATAGGGTTATTAAAAACTTCCTTCTTTTTAATGAGTAGCTACCATAAATATATAAAAATACTAAGTATGTTACAAAACAAAAGGATTCATAATTTATAAATATAAAGTACTGTATATATCATATAAAAAAACTCTCAGTACTTTTATCATTATTTTAAATATATTTAATCATCCACTCTGTTAAGCTTTAATATTCAATATTTAAAATTTATCTGATGTATTGACTATGGAAGACAATATTTAGATATAAAATTATTTCACATAATACTAAATTATTTTAATATAGGTGGTTGTGATAGATTTGATACAAAGTAATGAGAATATTTGTGAACTTTACAGTCTTTTGTTTAGGAGCAAAAAATTGCTGTTTTGTTTGGCTGTTTGAACTAGATCTAAGCACGTGTCAACTTTTTCTATACGAACAGCACATAGTGCGAGCATGAAGCCAAACACACAAACACACAGACAATATAAAAATAATAAATAGAAAATAATTTGTTGTGTAGTTTTTGTGTAGTGAAATCTCATGTTATGCCACAGTTTTTACTTTTGTCTTGTTGTTTAAAAGCAAAAGCTTTCAGTCATTCACCACCTTAAAAAAAAAAAAGAAAGAAAAGACCATAAAATGAAAACCCCACCCTTGAATACTCTAATAGCATCAGGGTAGGAAAAGAACAAGAGTTGGTCAAGAAATATGAAAAATGAAAGAGAGGGATCGAACTCAATGTAGGTGTAGATTTAATTAGGTTCCCTCTGGATTGTCGAACCCATACTCACTATAAGTGAGCTCCAGAGGGTTATATTACAGTTAACCTATCAAATCAACAGATATTTTTCTTCTATTACAATAAGCAATCAGGTAGGTCTATACATACAGTACTGATGTCTGGTATTAGTGTGTATCAAGCTCAGGAACTGAACCAAAATGGAACACATTTCTTGCTAACCTCGATGTTAAAAATACTTTGTCTTTCTACAGTTTAGTTTGTTTTAAGAATGTGCATGGGTAATAAAACTACATGGTTTTCTGATTAGAATGAAAATAAAGTGATAAAATATAGATTACATACTTAATTTTATTGGATTGAATATTTACATAATTTCAGTAACTACAAAGATTTTATTTACAGAATTTAATGGCTAATTGTGCTCAGAGTTCAACGCAGATCTGACCCGAGCAAAATAACAGACCTCTACTTTCAACTTATTGGTGAAAATAATAGTAATGTTCATCAAGAAAAGAAATAAAATAAGTAATTAAAGTACCTTATTATAACTATAGACCAAGAATAAATTACATAAAATGAAAAGTAAATTCCAAAGAGAATATTAGTTTATTAAAGGAGATGATCAAACCTATACAACCTACATTTGAACAGAATGACTATATAGAGATGTCTTTTGAAGGGCCCTCAGAAATGATCCTATATTGAAATTCTATATTGTTGTAGTAGGGGACTATGGATTATTGGCCAAGTCCATACATAATTTCTTTAAAACATTGGCTTGTTCAGTTAAGAAATAAAAATGTCACTGGAAAAATATTCTTTTCTTTCAATAGTGATTAAATTGAAAGTAGTTTAACAGAAAATAACACTTAGTAGTTTAAAAGTAAATAACACATACAATTTTCTTTTAAAATTAACAATAGCAATAGCAATAGCACACCTGTGTTCATGGGATCAATGTATTTAAGCTCCTGAAGAACTAACAGCTTCTTCTGAAAATCTGGATAGAGAGACATACTCTCAGATGACAGCTTGAACTTAAGCTTTTTTAGTTTCTCTTCTTTTTGCTTGAGGCGATACACATCTACAAACTAAAACTATATATATTAGTGAAATGAACATTTAATTTATTTAACTGTATAAATAACATAAATAACATTTTATGTAGACTATACTAGAAACTGTGACTTTGAGTTAGGAGGAACACATTGTGGCAATACCAAAATTCCAAAATTATTAGATTATACAAACATAACAGGAAGTGGCCCAATAAACATATTCACTATCAATAATCAAAAACATAACCCAATTCATCAAACCCCATACTACAATGGATATAAATATCATTCATATTTTGTATCTCCATACAATATAATTTGTGCAACATGAACAGTCATATAATTCACATTTTATGTAATGAGTTTGAAGAAAAATAAAAGCAAATTAAGTGTGAGAAAAAGAAGAACTACCACTTAGGTTCCACAAGCATGGAGGATATCCAAGGTTGTGTTTATATCCAAGCCAGGAAAGCCGAGTTATAATGAACCAAGTCCTTTCGCCCCATAAGCTTGTCCTCATTTCTCTTAAAGGTACTGGAGAAGGTAATTCATAGGTTTCTGTGGGAAGGGGTATTAATGGGAAACATGAATATTAATCAATATGCTTACACCTTAGGGAAATCCTGCGACTCTGCTCTGTATCAGTTGGTGAACATAATAGAAAATGCTCTTCAAAATAAAGAAGTGGAATTAGGTGCACTTCTAGATATTGAAGGAATTTTAGATAATATCACAACTCAGTCCATTATGAAGCAGCCCTAAGTCGTGGAATTGATGGAACAATAAGTAGATGGATCAAGACCATGTTGGAAAGCAGGGTTATAAAATCGTTATTGCATGGCAAAAATGTAGAGGTCAATGCAACAAGAGGGCGTTCACAGAGAGAAGTATTGTTCTCCTTTATTGTGGAACTCAGTGGTTGATGACCTCATCAGTAATCTCAACAACACTGGTGTGTAGTGGTAATATCGATGATGTTATAATACATGTTTTGGCAAGTTTACGTCAACTGTCACAGAACTGCTTAGATTATCACTAAGGACAGTTGAATGTTGGTGCAAGAAGGTTGGATTGTCAGTAATCTGGCCAAGACTGATATTATTCCATTTATTAGACGAAGGAAGTTGGATGGTCTTGGACCTCAACTATCTTTGGTAATGAAATCAATACGGAAACCTAGGGAACGGGTATACCCTTAGATCACTTTTGATCATTTCCAAACCCCAGGACTTTGGGGCCCAGAGAATCCTCTTTAACCACACTGGATGGGCATCAGTACATACCCGCAACTGGAGAGAGTGGATCCGACACCTCCCCCATAGTGAACAAACACTTCCTGACCAAGGACCAAAGAGGCTGGCTACTGAAACTGTGCATACGTCTTCGCCATAGCAAGCTCACATCAGTTTACCAGATTCAAAGGTTGTCACGCTTTGGTCTGGTAAACACTACCAGACTTGCACGGCTCTGCACGGTGCTAAGGTAGGACTTGGAGGGTACGTGGATCTACTTTATTATGCATTGCCGGGTCATCAGATTGTGTGCTAAAATTAATATAAGTATACTGGGCAAATCTCAATCTAGGCTAGGCTTTTTTGACAATTAATTCTAAAAACTAATTTATTAAAACTAACCAAACTACACTAAAAGCAATATTAATCTTAAGAACATTGTCAAGGATAAAATAAAGCAAAAGCTTAAAGTTTCAAATATTTAATAGTATAAATGAGCTACAATTGTTTCGCCTTGCGGCATCGTCGGGCAACTGATAATTTACAGGTATAGACAACATCATACCTGTAAATTATCAGTTTCCCGACGATGCCGCAAGGCGAAACAATTGTAGCTCATTTATACTATTAAATATTTGAAACTTTAAGCTTTTGCTTTATTTTATCCTTAAATATGGAGTTTCAACAAGAAATATCTGCTATTACATTAAAGTTAAGTACATTGTATTGCCACAACCTGTCGGACTAACACAAAAGGCATATCATGGCCGTGTATTAGTTCAACTAATAATATTACGATTAGAAGAATGCGATGCGCCCAGATATAAACCCTAGGGCCGTACCGGCCCTATTCCTTTGGTTTTAGCTAGGCATGCTTAAATCTTACGGCACTAAAAACAAAGCAAGAAGACCCCTGTGAAGGCGTCTTCCCTCACTCGTGGTTGGAACACTACTCTTCCGTTATCTAGTCCCATGCGTACATACAAGATAGCAAAGAGGAGGGGGGGGGATAGTGACTAATCACCATAACGGTAAAAAAACAAAAAAAACCCTACATATGAATGTAGTGTTTATGTATCCCCAGTGAATCGTGAAGTGTGCCTCTACAAATTGTAAAATATGTATGAGTGTTGTATGTGTGTTTATATTAGGAGAAGATGTTTTTTGTACTACCCCTGTATAGCTCGAGTTCCGCGAGGGGCGCTAAACCCTCTCAATAGGTGCCGATAGTCTGGACTCCCCCTGTAATGAGAACCCTAAGTAAAGGTGAATGTAAGATACTGTATATAGGTGAACTGAGTGTATGTCTATATAGATGATACTTTGAGTTGTGAGTGTTTGACTGGGGGCCGCAAGGGACACCAACCTCCTTTATTAGGTGCAGCTAGTCTGCACCCCCTGCAGGGTCTGAGGAAAGAAGATCCATATCTCTAGGAGAACTAGAGTGGTTTATAGACGGTTCAAAATCTAAAGGTGGAACAGGCGCAGATATCTGTGGAGGTGAGTTTGGTTAGACAATTTCATTATCAATGTGAGTTCACCCCACTATGTTCCAGTCGGAAATAAGAGTTCTTATGGAATTTGCCTAAGAAAATCTATGACTTGGGTATAGAGAAAAGGAAATTCGGATATTTAATGACAATCAGGCAGCGTTGAAAGCAATAATTCAGGTCAAATCAAGTCTGGGATTGCTCAAGACCCTACCACAGCTGGTAGCTGAAATAATATTGGGTGCCAGGACATGCTGGAACTAGCAGAAATAGAAACGTTAAAATGCTAGCAAATAAAGCATCGACAGCGAAGTTCATGAGATCAGAACTGTTTTGTGGAATCTCCAAGAAAAGGGCTATGTTTGCCATGAACACTTGGGCTGAGAAAGAGCATGGAACATGGTGGGAAAACATCTCAAGTCTGAGAGTGAGTTGACTCACACTTCATGCTCCCTCTATAAAAATTGCATCATATATAATATAAGGAAAATGGTAAGCTGGATCACAGGACATGGCCACTTTAGAAAGCATATGCACAGGATGGGCATCTTTACAGTGGAAACTCTGTGCAGGAGATGTAGAATGGAGGACGAGACTAGAGACCACCTATACTTAGGACTGCAGCAGTCTTGAGCAGGAGAGAATAGGCATGTTTGGATATGTGGAGAAAGGCCTAACAATTTCCCAAGACAACCACATAGAAAAGATCCTCAAGTTCGTAGAGCTTCACACATCTTCTGGGAGCGCAATAAGCCTTAATGGCCGAAGTGCTTGAAGTGATTGAATTGACCACTTAGGAGGAAAAGGAAATATCTTTAGAAAAAAAGGAAAAAAGGTGTTTGGTAATTGTATTAAAAGCACCCCAACAGTGAGCACTACATTTTAGACCCAGGCAGAAGATTAAGTGTTTTGAATAAGAGTATAGTGATGAAAAACAGCTAAGTAGTATAATATTCTAGTTCAGAACCATTGATGAGTGGAAGTACGATTTTATTTATGACTTCAGGCATTGACTCAACATTGTGAATTCACCTTTTAGACCAAATTCATCCAGATTACATAACTACGCAAACTCTAAATTGAATGATCAGCTGATTACACACACATCTTGGAAACACAGATGGAGAAAATAACTAAATAAATTCTAACCAACAAATTGAAATACACACACACACACACACATACATATATATATATATATATATATATATATATATATATATATAATAATCATCATAATATTGAAGCCTTGGAAACTAAATTAACTGACATATTTAAGGACATAATGACTAACCAAACTGATGAGGCACTAGGAAATGTTATGGGAATAAAATAGAGTTAGAACTCATAAACCAGACTATACACAGCCAGTCAATCCAAATGACACTATAAATTCTCTAATATTGCAAGTACAACAAACACTTGGCAAAGTTAACAAGTAAACATAACCTACAAAATACCTCAATCTATTTTAATAACACAGCAAAATAATAATAATCAACACATGCATAAACTACCACATTTTCATGGAAACATAATGAAAGCTGTGAATTATTTAAATTACATAAATAAATGTACAGAGTGTAAAATAAGTAATGATACACCAGGCTAAAATTTAAATTCCTTGAGACATCAATGGGAAACCTTCACCATACCTATTATGATATTTTTCTTGACATTTTATGGTGGTTAAAAATTGTGCCCTTTTTTTAAAGGAGGTTGTGTATTTTTTTTTTTTATTTTTTTTTATTTTTTTTTTAATGACAACACTTATCTTGAGAAATATCATTGGAAAAGAAACACAATGTTACATAAAAAAGTCTCCAAGACATCTCTAACCAAATTTACAAGTCAAAATTATAATTGAAATGCCAAACTTGTATATTTGTTTTGTAATATCCTCAGAATTTGTCTAAGAGTTCGGTCAGTATGAGTGAGGAGGATACAGAGAAAAACTTAACATCGAAAAGTCTAATTTAAAGTTATCTGCTTTCTACATTTTGTAACCTGCTTCTTTTGAAGAACAAAAAAAAGGGGGAAAGTAAATTACATTCTTAAGGCTAAACATCCCAGCATTAGGTACAAATTCTGCCACCACGGCGCAGCACCAAAATGGAGTCATTTTGTATTAATGTTTATTGGTGAAATTTTCGTTCGATTTTTATTTGAAAAACTGATTTGTAAACAGAATAATATTACAATTTACGCTACGTAAGCCTAATTTTAATTAAGTTATTGGTTAAAAAAATAATAATAAGATCTTCATGTTAAAAAAAGAAATATGCAAATCGCAAGTAGTCATTTTGTAGACAATAATTTTTAATTAATTTTACACTTTTAATATTTAAAATCGCCCGAGTGGTTAAATCGGTATCATGTTTTATACATTTAAAATAATTCCTCTTAGGGGTATGAGGGCGCGGGAGACACGAAACACTTGCAGGGCCGAGGTGACTCACTGTGGCACCCCCCCACCACGTCGCTCGTCTTACAATCTTTGTGCTGGATGACTACTTTCCCGCCCTTCCACTCATGTGCTCTCGGTTATTAGTTACCGTGATTCTTCTTAGGGATTTGTTTCGTCGTCTGTTTATAATTTTTATTGGGAACGTTATTTTGTTAAACTTTTATGTTCTCCATGGATTGCCCAGGAACAACCAAATCTAAAAAAACAGATTCCTCTTGAGGGATTCAATGGCGAAATATCAAGGGCCAAATAGCCTAAACGATGGAACATAGATCCTTGTAAAAATGTTTCGTATATTAAATAGAAAGTCATTTGATCTGTTATCGTCTAAAGCTAGATTCGTGGAATCTATCAAGTATCAATTCGTGGAAGTGTCCGCTTCGCACAGTAACAGTATCTGTCTGGACTTTGTTAGTCTTTTGTATAAGTCAGGTCAAATATATAAATATTATATAGTTTAATTTGTGTTCATTAATTTAAAAATTTTATTAAAGTATTGTTTAGTTTATTTGTGTTTAATCTCTCTCTCTCTCTCTCTCTCTCTCTCTCTCTCTCTCTCTCTCTCGCTCTCTCTCTCTCTCTCTCTCTCTGACTATCGCTTGTACCCTTCTGGGGATATACGTCCTGGGATCTGGGACCTGGGATATACCTTGTGGGATCTCGGTAAATATAAAAGGTAGAAGTCTGATTTTTTTATAGTGTACTCCTAATACGTTATCTCTCGAAAATTTTGATTTTGATTTTTGAAAAAATATGTGTTTTGTGGGGATGTAACGGTTACGAGAGACAGAAACTTGTGGGCATGTAAGAGACAAGCTTTTCTGGGGATGTGATTATTTTGTTAGAGAGAAGCTTTGCGAGGATGTGAGAGAGTGATTTACGGGGATGTATTATTTGTCCCACGTTTACATCTTATTGTATGTCATTATGTTTATATTTGTTGTTATTCGTTAAGTGATTGATTAAATTAAATTATGTTTCATATTTGTTAAATAAATTGTAATTAATAAAGTAAATTGTAGTAAATGAAAATAACATTACTAACAAATTTACAAACTTTTTGATAAGTCAAGTTTTAAATTATTACTTCGGAAACAAAACTAATAATGTATAACAAAAACGCCTGGTTGATACAAGGACGCTTCAAATGAATGTTAAATGAAAATAATCCTGAAAAACTCACTAACAATATTTGTGTGAATTCTTTGTAATTATTGTGTTTCGTTTTACATCCACCATTTTAGAGCATTTTAAAATTAAGAATCAAGACACCGCGATACTTGAACATACAATTTTATCCGTTCAACAATTCCCAAAATATACACAATTTAATAAACCCGCGTACATTAGCGTTTGCATTTTATTGAAATGCGATGACACGCCTTTATTAAATCATTTGTATCTCGAAAACTACTGAACGGATTTGAAATATCAAAACATTTTTGAATTCACAATTAAATTCCATCAACAGTTGTTAACACAAGTTATACATGATTAACCATGCCTTGTTGCATAACAACCCCATAATAACTAAAAACAAACAATAAAAAGAATCCAGTATATTATTGAACTATAGACTATATTTATGTGTATAAATAAACATATATAAACATGATATATGTTATAATTGTGTAACATATTTATAAAATTTTCCATTCTAAACCTTGAAATAACATCTCAACCTTCTATTGTCATTGCCAATTGAACTGTATAATATTTAATTGTATAAAGTTAAAATAACATCACAACATTTCCTTCGAAGACATCACATTTTTGAATCAGAGAATTTGTACATTCTATTACCACTTGTGAAGAATAACTGGGAATAAAAAACATTTCATATATCATTTAAAAATATAAATGAAATACATTTTCATTTTCATTGGATGTTTAGAAATAAGGAGTACAAGTAGGATGGGTTGAATTAAAATTAATGCAATTTTATAATAAGTTGTACTAAGTAAAATGTAATGATCGTTGAATTTACTCTAAAACAATTAATATTTTTAATAAAACTATACATTGTTTCTGGGAAGAATATGAACAGTAATATATTACTATTCCAAAAACCCAAAACTATTCCATATTATGGATTTGTAATACATCTTTTATTTCATTTCAGTTTGTAACCAAAGTTTCCAATATAAATTAGTCTCCTAGATAAATTACTACGTAACCATTCGTTATTGATTAATTCATACATAAAATATGTAACAAAAATTTTAATAAAGATAATTTTCCTCTTTAAAACTAGTGATATATATTATTTAAAAATCTGAGACAAATTTATATCTGATATACAAACACTTTTCGACGTAGTCAAAACAGATTAATAGTTTTTACATTTCATATAAAAGGTAGAACTCTTTAAATGGAGTAATTATTTAGAATGGCGAATAACTTATGTAATTTATAATATATATTGCACACATTCAAATAACGCAAAGAAGCAACAAGTATACAACCACATCTAAGAAATTGAAATGGACAAACGGACTGAACTCTAAGTTTATGAAAGGTGCTGCCATCAGCTAGTATAAGTTCTGCTAATTGTTAAGCAGCTATTTCTAGTTGTTAGGAGTGCTCTGCAACTGCTAACGTTCGTTAGCTGCTTGGAATTAGCTGCTTTGCTAATTAGCACCACATCACTACAGGAGGGGCCTCGCGTTAGAGCGGCTGGGCAGTATGGCGGTGCGCCACACGGAAGGGGGGCGCGGAGCGTGAGAGAAATAATGATAATATATTTAAAACACGATTCCGATAGGACCATTTGACCGATTTCATATCTGAAAACGGCAAAATTCATTTGAAATTATTATTTAAAAAATGACTACCTGCGATTAAAAATAATGATAATAATAATAATATTTTTGCTCAACAACTTTTTTATAAAAAAATCTAAAAAAGTTTCACCTTCGTAGCGTAAATATTTTATTGATATTATTTACAAAATAACTTACAAAACAAAAATCGGACAATAATTACGCAAATTATCAGTAATACAATTTTGCCGCAGAGGTGCTGCTATCTAGCGGGCCAGAAACACAACTTTTTCAGGGATGTTTAGCCTTAATTCCTTGTTATTTTTATCAGTAAACTGAATCTATCTTTTGTGATTTCTAATGTGCATCTACCTGATTCTAAAATATAAACATAGAACATTCTCTTGCCTCCCAATTAGTTAAATGTTAGTAGTTCATGACTTAGGTTGTCATTTTAAAGTTTTGATTCAAGTTTACCTTTTCTTTTAATATGGAAGTTTTTGAGTTTGAAAGGATAATGGTTTTGATGATGAAAGGTTATAGTGATCGTACAAGATCATATAGTAAGGTTGTAAACTTATTTAATGATGAGTTTCCAAATCCCCCATTAATTCAATATCAAAGTGCACAGTGGCTAGAATAGTCTAACAGTTCAATGAAACACATAGTACAAAACAAACTAAAGACAAGAAGACACGTTTCAATTGATGAAAAAAAAAATCATTAGATGTACTGCAGTGGTTCATCGAAAATCCACACTTATCAACTAGAAGAGCGGTTTTGGAGCACGACAAGCATTAATTAACAACTAGTTGGTTGAACCATTTATAATTGTAGATAATTTGAACTTTCATAAATATTTAGAGATGCTTCTCAATAAGATCATGTCTGCACTCCAAAAATGTTTGGACAGGGGGCAGCAAACATTTAGTTATAACAAGGTGGAGCAACCCCTCGCTATGGAAAAAGCAAATATACTGAAAAAAATATACTGCAGTATCAAGTACCATACACAAAGGGTCCCTCAAACTTAAATAAAACTGTCTTTCATTATCAGGTTCTACACTTACACTAGTTATTTATATTCTCGCTTCTTTATAGTTTCTTTCTATTTTGTTTTTCGAGTTTTTCCTCACCTCTTTTAAGAAAAAAAATAATTATCTATTATTTAAAAAAAATTATAATTCAAAACACAATTGGTTTCTAATCAAAGACGTTAGAAATGGGATTATAATGTAATAATTCATAAAGTCAGTGTAATAATCCTGAGTATTATTTCGGAGTGATTTCTTTATCAAATTCTGAATCTAAATTGGACTAACACAAGATTTTTTAACTTATGATATATCCAAAGTAATTTTAATCCTAACCCAAACCAAAAATTTTCTTTTACCTGAACGCAATCCCAACCCAAAATCTATTTGGTTCATATTTTAATAATATTAAATATGAAGTAAGTTTTTAAACACATAATAAGGATTACTACTTATAAGTACAATACACTTCATGATTTCAATTATTTACAACTATCAATTTTAATTACCAATTGTAGGCTAGGTTAATTTTATTACATATATATTATTCAAATATTATACATTTAATATAGATATTGTAATTTAGTTCTTTAAAGTGAAATTGCTTGTTTTATAATTATGCGATTCATTATAAACAATATTTAATCTTTGAAGTAAGCTATGCAAGTTTAATTATTAGTTAACTAAATTATTTTCATTATACAGGTGTAATATTATAAATATTAATAAAGTGTAACAGTTAAATTCTTGCCTTACCAATAAATTTCGATTAGGTATGGTGTAAGCCCCACAACTTTCTAACGCTCTTTCACAGCATTGAACATCAGCTATTATATCATAAATATCATAATGATTTCTGAACATATCTTTTACATTCGTAATCATGTCTTTTGAAAAAGTTTCAGTCAGTGTTGCCAACTCGGTAAGTAATTTTTGAAAAGTAGGTCCTATTGGAGCATTCCTAGATAAACACACAATTATTAGGTTATTAATTAGTTTTAAAATGTTTGTAAATCATAAACATTGTCTTTTCATTTATAATTTACTTAGTGTAATAAAAAAGAATCTATGCATGTCTGAAAAACACAACTATTTGATAGATGTTAACTTAGTCTTCCTTATTTTCATTAGTTTTTCAAAAATTCCTCTGATGTAAAAATAAAAATCACTTGCAGCTACTACGATGATACAATTTCGTTGTTGTTGTTGTTTGTATATCTGCTCAAACAATATATACCATAAACTTTTTAAAAATGGCTGTTAAAACTAGATGCAAAATTTCACAAATCAAATACAGATGTCCCTAGCTATTCGCGGGAGTTATGTTCTGCGAACTGGCTGTGAATAACGAAATCACGAATAGCGAAACCAAACCCTTATGGGAAAAATGGGGTTTGAATATTGTTAAGTGAGGAAGGATGAAAACGCCTATTACTTACAACGTATATCACTAATACAAAAACTTTTAACTAAATCAAAGAATTTTAAAACATTTTATTAACAAGTTTTTACATAACTTAAGAAAAAAATAATTTGTAAATGAAGTTTTCTTATTTTGTAAAAAACTTGTTATTTCAGTCTTGTTTTTTAAATTTTTTTCAAGTTCTTTATGCACTCAATGTACAGCACTAATGCAATTTGAAGCTCTCGCCTAAAAATAGTTGACTGTTCTATAGAAGGATCGATTTCTGAAACTTTTGTAGCTAGCTGCTGGGCTAAAACTAAAATTTCATTCACAGATTTTAAATTTAAATCAGATGTAACCTCTTTTTCATTTTCTTCATCCTCTTCGTGATAACTGGATAAAGGCTCCGTTATAAGGTCCTCTAGACCTTTTTCTGTATGTTCTTCGTTTTCATATTGGAGGAGCTATTAAATGTCTGACGTTTCAATTTAGTTAAAACCTTCGCCTTTAATTTAACTTGCCATTGAAACAATATATTACAATTTCATCAGTAGCAGGTGTGATGTTTTTTAATACAGCATCTAGCCATAGTTTCCACCAGCAGGAATTGATTGTTAGCAATGGATCGTAAACAATCGTTAACAGATTCCTTAATGTTAGCAATGCATTCGGAAATGTTATAATTTTTTCAGCACTGACTTATTATGTAACGATTTATCATTCTCCATTGTGACTGATAATCTACAGATAAATGACTTTGAATGATGCATTAATATCTTAATCCAATGGCTGAAACAAAGCTGTCGTAATTGGTGGCAGAAATAACACATCTATATTAGGATGGAAAGATTTGATTTCCTATGGATGTCCAGGTGCAGTCTAAAACAAGTAGAGCTTTAAAGAGTAACGATTTTGTTTTCAAATAAAGTTTGACTTCTTCTATTAAAAAATAAACCACTCAATGAAAAAGCTGCTGTTACTGAACTTTTTTTTTTTGCTTTTCATAAAACTGGTAACATAAATTTCCCTTTAAATGCTCTCGGATTTAACGATTTATAAACAATCATTGGTTTTAGCATGTGTCCACTAGCATTGCAACAAAATAGGATAGTTAATCAATCCTTTGCTGTTTTAAAACCTGTAGCCGACTAGGAAACTGTTTTGTTCTTTCACTAGGAAGGTCTGAGAAGGCATATTCTTCCAAAACAACCCTGTTTCATCTGAGTTGAATACTTGTTCCGGTAAATAGCCTTTTCCAGATACAATTTCTTTGGAAATTAACTTGGTGCTGTAATCCACAGAAACTGCTTCTCCTATTATCTTTACGTTGTGAAGAGAAAACCTTCTTTTAAATTTTTCAAAACTACCTTTACTGTCTGAAAATGTTGGTTTATTTTCACCACTACTTTCACTTCTATTGAGAACAAAATGGTCATATAAACGTTATGCTTTTTGTCGAACAATAACAGAACTGAGATTGATATTTTTTGCCAGTTAATTGTGTAGAAATAATAGGAGACAACAAGGATAAAAAATATAATTTCCGTTAATCAAAAATCTTTTATAAAAGCAGAAGAGATATACTTTTCTACGTCAAATCCGTTATTTTCCTTTATTCCAATAGATATTAATTTAACGGATATGGGTCTAATTAAAACTAAGAATGTTATTCCTGCTATCTGTAGAAAACAAATAAATAATCAAAGTAAATTACCTCCTTATTATGTTAACAAAATAGGTCCATTATCTTCCGTCTTTCTGTTGTATGCTAAGAAAAAACAAACAAAAATAGTGCCAAAAAGAAGGGAAGATTATATGGAGAGAATATGACTTCATGGTTTGATAGAAGATTATAAAGATGCATTAGAAAAGGAAGGAAAAAAATAAGCGAACAGAAAAGGAAATGATCAGTTGTTTCAATTCTAGATGGAGAGTATTGATACAAAGTGTTATAGATTAACAGCAACTGACAAAAATCTATTTACTTATGTTGATTTTTTGACATGAAAAATTTGGTAAAACAGTGTTTATTACATAAAGGGTTATTTTAAGAATAATTTTTTAGTTTAATAGTCAGAGAAAATATTTAAAGAAGGAGGAATTCATTTTCTTTCCACATAACGTAAAGGATATTCTTGTATTATCCAATAGAAAAACCATTTATGGAGATTAAAACTTTTAATGGAGATTGCTATAAAAAACTGAACAACTAAGAATGTTTGGCATTCCGATAAAGAGAAGTTAGAATATAATGAGAAAAAATTAGGAATATAAAAATGGGAGATATTATTAAATATTCTAACATATATTTTCTATATGTTTTTTCTATTCCAATTAAATTTTATGTAAATTTAAAAGTGCAACTTATTCCAAATAGAAAAACTGGATGTTTACATTTACTATCTGTTGGTCTATAAAAAAAGTATACATTATAACCCAGTTATTCGTACAGTAATAACCATTATTTTCTCCCTATAATTTTTGGTTATGTAAACTTGAACATCGGTTTCCCAAGGAGCAATGTCTTATTATAAATTAGTTTATAGATTTTTATACTGTCTGTATTTATATTTAAATTGTTTACTATATAACATAATAAATACCAAGTTTAAAGAATGGTCTACAATGCATAATTGACGATAAAATTTAAGCTAATTATTTAAAATATCGTTTAGATTTATGATGTGGTTATCATCATCGATATTTTTATTAATAATTCTAATTAAATAATTGATAAGCCTTTCTTGTTATATTTAATTAAAATTGATTTAATCAGAATCAGAACAGTTATTAATGTTTACGTCACAATTGCCATTAAAAAAAGAAATTCCTACAGTATTTGATTTAAATTTGTTATCTAAAGTTCTATTATTATTATTATTATTATTTTTTTTAGAAGTATTATATTCGATTAAACTGAGTAAATCTAATAGTATTGCTTATTGCTTTTATTTTTTTACCCTTGGCACAAAAGGTGATTGCTGTAGAGATTAAGGAAAAACAATTTACAATTTATAGATTTGAACAGTCTTAAAAACGAACTGATGTATTGTTAATTGGAGTAATCAGAAATTAGTATAGAAACACCCTTTTCTTCAATCCATAAATTCAATGCTTTTTCAATGTTCGTGCCGTGGTAAATGGACGTAACTTTTGCTGCTTGAAAATTTCCTTCTTATACACTTCTGCGTATGTTTTCTTCACTTTTTTTATGTAACAGCAGACTGTTGATTCATTTATATTAAATCATTTTGCTACTAAGGCTATGCTTTTACCATGTTGAAGTCTATCAAAAAAGTCAATTTTTTTAACCAAAGGCATAACTTGTTTGTGCCTTTTCTTTTCATTTGGGAATTTAGGAAATATTTTTTGAAGATCAAAACAAAAATTCGTAAAAATGTAAATAAATAAATAAATAAAATTAGAAATGGTTATGTGATCAAAATCTGTCCCTCAGCAATAAAACTTGAAAACACTAATTACTAACTCAAAGTAAATTAAATAACATTTGTTTGGGATGAGATTATATGGAAACAGTTTTAAAAAAAATGTTAAATCAAAAATAAATTTAAACATAAAAGAAACTTTAAAATGTTTACACGAAAAAAGAAAATTTTAAACAACACAACTCTCAACTACGACTTGAAAATACACACTACTAACTCAACGCCTCAATCAGTAGTGTCTGTCCAAGGTCAGCTGAAGGATTTTGCTTGAACATGTAATGGTATACGTTACAAACAAAAGTTATTTACCGATTAATTATTATTAATTTTACTTACTACATTCTTGCCTTCATTTCTGTACTTCCCAGCTTCAAAAAGTCCAACGTGGTTAGCTAAGTTGGCGCTCTTAAATGATTTTAGCCAGACATGTTAATTTTCATAATACACTATTGTTTTATTAAACACAACTAAAATTTTATTCCTATTAATTATATTAAACAACTTATATCTAAAATGAAAAGTTAGTCCTAATGTTTGTCCATTTAGACTTTAAAATCACACATTGTCCCCATTACTATAAAGTTTGGTTAAACCAATCAGTGCAATCTTTACTTAAAATTTACTTGGTTTATTCCATCTACAATCATTTTTCCATTTAAAACTTATTATTTCATCAATTTACCAAACACTTGTCATTATTTAAACGACTCACACTCACTTGTTCATTTCTACATTTTCAATATAAAGCCTCGTTTTGAGGACAACTCTCTAATACATGTCACTCCATTGAAAACTTGTAGAAAAGTCCTTAAAAATTCCGTTCCGTTTTTTAGTACTGTTGCACTTGAGTTAGCATGGGTGCCTTACAAGTTTGTTTGAAGTTATGTTTTACTGATTTATTCAAGCAATCAGACCACAATATACTTTTACATGTTTGTTTATAGCATATTATGTCATCTTGTGTCTTTGTTCTATACAACAGACCACACTCTCGTTATTCCACAAATATTTGAATTTATTGTTTTTTACATTAATAAAAAACACTTTGTTCTTTTTTTTATATTCCAAACTTATTCACTAAATGTTTTCTAATCATTGTCTTTATTTCTTAAAATACATTTTATTTATCCTAATTACAAACTACACATAGTTTTATTATAAACCACTCTTTAACATCAACTGAACTATTATCTACTACAGATGTTATTTATAATTATCAATTATTATAATTGTTATTATTAGTTAGAGATCTCCCATGCTTACAGAGGTAAAATGGGGGAAATTCGTCATAGCCAGACATGTGACGCCTTCTACCAGGTGTTCCGGTAATACACAAAAACGTGTATACCGAACCCGTGAATAGCAAGAGTTAACTGTAATCGTGTTGTTTGTTGATAGTGCACTATACACAATACTATTTCTCTAATAGAAAATGTAAAAATTATACCCCCCCACCCCAATATGTTGTTAATAGTCCAGTCTATGGTTATAGATATACTAAATTAAAGTAAAAGTTCTACTGATGCCTTGTGGCCCTCAAGTAGTGATAAGAATCACAAGCTTAAGATAAGATTCTTCAAGTTGCCCGAATGTATAAAAATGTGAGAGATAAAGTGACACAAAAATCGAGAGCTGGCGGCTTTTTAAAAGGAGGTTTCTGTCACAATAAAGGTGAAGAGGCAAATGAAACTGTTGAGATTGTACAACTGTAAAAAAATGGGAAGGTGCAGATGATCTTTAAATGGATTTTGTAAACTTTAATGAGAACTTTGGAGTGAGTGGTGAATTGACAGAGTTATAAATTTTGGTAGACATTGCCACAGTGTATCTTTAGGGGAAACAGCCAAAATTTTCAAAGAAACCATTCCCGTCACAGGCTATGGATCAGATTGAAAAATAGTTTGTTAAAGGATAGCAAATTTGACTTAATTTCCAGGTGCTCAATAACCTATAAGAGTTTCTTACAACTCAAGATAATAACTCAAAAAAGAGAATTTTTTAATTTTTTTATACAAAAATATAAATATTCTGTATTGTACATATTATAATGAACAATCTTTGAATATAATGACACTGTATTTTATTTATTTCATTGAATTAATCTCTGAAGTAATTTTTCTAGTTCAAATTACTTTCCTATTTGAATTTTATTAATAGCCCCTTCGGCTATGAATAAGCCAGGTTCAATTAAGTTAATTTCTGGGGACACATGGTCAGTGGTTATTTGATGGTTATGGGTCTAAACTTTACCATGAAGTCAAAAATTGATTAACAAAATTTGCTAATAAGTATAAATAGTTTCTTAGATCACTTAAAACTCTTAGTGGTATATATTTGTTCCTCTAGATGGGCTTTTGATCTTTTTTTGAACTTGGATAGTATAAATTTCCTCTGATATCTATTAACCTATTTTCTGATCTATTAAATGAAAATCTTGGTTTTTAAAGGGCTTTAATTTGAGGAATCACAAGCATATGTGTCCATTATACATTTTTAAAATTAAGTGGTTGGAGAGGTAAAGGTTTTTTGATTTTGTATTAAGTTTTCTAAGATGAATAAATGTCTCGAGAACAAATTTTACATATTTCCTTCCATCTTTAAATAATAAGGGTGATAAGTTTAAAAAAATCAACCTATATAATATATAATTATATATAAAATAATAATAAATCTATGAATAACCAAGTTAAAAATTTTCACAACTTGTATTACCTCTACTCTTCAATATTAAAAGATGGGTGTAATTATATTAACTACACCAGGGTGTAAAGGATAAATAAATATACATCACTTTTTCTATTTAATAGAGTAAATACTTCAATCAAAATACTGAATACAACTTGCCTAAATCTAGGATTTCTTCTTTGCTCCCAATCTCTCATGATTGTAGCTACATCTAAATTCAGGAAGTATTTTGTAACATGGATGATATTTTTTGGAAATATTTCCAGCACCTGATGACCACCTCTGCCATCCCAAATAAAACGATCTAAAGGATTCAAAATTGCTAACATCTGATAATATTGGTCATCATGTACCTACAAAAATAACAAGCCAAATAAGTGAATTAGATTCCTATTGATATATCTTAAATTGGAAAAGGTTTTTAAAATGAGGATCTCTTCAGAACATAAGAATAATATAAAGTATAATGGACATTTTCATTTGAGAGAATTATCGAAATCAATTAATAAAATACAGTGATAATTTTATTTAGAATTATAGACTTTGTATAAACTAAATACATTTTGTAGGTCCAGGCTCCTAGTGGACTAATTTTATTAATATAATATGCATTTTGAGACATCTATTCAAATATACATAATATAGTAACAATAAATAGGCACAAAAAAGATAATAGTCTTTACCCCCATTTTGAAAACATAATATAAATATCACCGTTGATAAGTTACAAGTATGTTGTACTATCTAAGGTTTTAAAACAATTGAACCTACAATTATTGTATCCCTTCCAAACCGTATAATTCTTCGTCAACTGCAATGATCGTTGACGATGGTCAATGTTGACAGTTAGCTGTTACCCGTTAACGGACACAGCCCTAGTTAGCAGTTTATTTAAAATCAGACAAGCACTGATTGATCCGGAAAGTGCTGACACAATACACAGGCGGGATGCCAGATTATACATATTATGTGATAGTGTTTTGTATTACAAGCATTTTAAGAATGAAGAAACTGAACTACAACTAGCTGTACCGAAATCACCGACCTCAAAAATACTACAAGCATTTCACGATTCATATGTGGGTGGAGGAGATGCCAGCGTTGCAAAAATGATGTAAAAAATAAAATGCCACTGCCTAGGCATGACCACTGACATAGTCCAGTACATAAAACAATGCCACAAATGCCAAGTGATGAAAACCGAAAGACAAAAACCTTGAGGTATATTGCAGTCAATAAGGGTACATAAAAAACCATTCACAAAATTAACTTTCGATTATATGGGACCCTTACCAAAATCAAACAAAAAATTATATATTCTACTTGCCACTGACAATACCACAAAATTTGCAATTGCCAAAGCCACAGAAAAATCAGACGCAATTACCACAGCTAAATTCCTTCTAGACAACATTATCCCGTCCTATGGAATGTCAGCAGAGATGCAAATGGACAGGGGCACTCATTTCATAGCGAACACACTTAAACAATTATATAATGCACTAGGAAATATTCACAGAATATCGACGTCATACAGACCTCAGAGTCAAGGCATCACTGAGCGGTACAAATCTTCATTAATCAATATGTTAAGATGATATGTCAACGAACACCAGAAAGACTAGCACAAATTTATCAAATTAATTACATTTTCATACACCGCTTTTTTATTATTTTTTTTTAAATTATTTTTTTATTACAACTGAGGCATGCCTCATCTAGCAATTTTCCTTTATCATATGTGTTCGCTGTGTGCTGGGGTGCAGTCCGAACTAGCATTAATTCCAACCATACCAGAACACGGCGTAGTGGAATCACTGAAGATCATACACAAAATATGAAAAGAAAAGAGACCAAATTTAATATAAGACAATTTTTAATAAAAGGTAACCACAAGGACCTTATTTATATACTAGTTTGGCTGATTGAATTGTCCATTATTTTTATGTATGAAGCTTCAATTATTTTTCGTTTATATAAGTTATTTTCATGGTGTATTATTACCTCTTATTAAAAATGAACTCAAAATTGAAAATAAACAAAATCTTAAAGAAAAAAAGGCTGAAGTTTTCACTGTTGAAAGCGAAGGAATTATAACGCGTTCAAAGGCTAGGAAATTAAAAGAGACGACACTGTAAGTGTTAACTACCGGTTTCTTAACTCCTCCCCACTCCCAGTTGGCAGATTGTTTCACGACCGTTAGTTTTTCTGTGACTGTGGTTATGAACAGACCTATTTTGGTTGGTATTTGTTAGCTGCTGTGTACTCCGTTCATGATCTCCTTTGACTTGTGGTTCCTGATCGCAAGTGAGTTTCTCTTTAGTTTTTGACCACTCAGGGTTTGTCCTGGGTGTTTTTTCATTAGGTTTAGTTTCTGAACAAAGGCCTAGACATCTAGGCGTGTGTTCTGTCTGCATGTTTTAGTTTGTAAGTTAGGCACTTGATTTATACTCTCAAAATATCATGTATGGTTTCTTATACACAAATGATGGCAAAGGTCCAAAAAAATAATAATATTAATACAACTATTTTATCATTAAGTAATAATTTTAAAAATAGAATAGCATACAAGTAATATAAGTACAGTAATATAAAAAGTGTAAAAAACTATGAAGCGTGTTCATGTCCAAACCAAGCAAACGTCCCAAGTAACACATCGGATTTACCTTTTATGTGTGTGTAAATTTATTTTAGTAGACAAACACACTCAGTTTAAACACATTGCCAATACACTAGTCACTTTAAACTAGTCACTATCAATAACATAACTTTGTTATAATAAATCATACATATATAACACAAACAAAATCCTTAAAATTTAAATAATAACTATAGGACATCATAATTATAAGTAGAAACAAATTTAATCCCTGGACAAGCAACAACATTACCAAGCCACATAATCACCCCAAGAAGAGAATAATTTCTACACAAACATGTTCATTCTATAATAAATTTCAATTTCTTTTCTACATCATTCGACTTACACTATTCACAGATTTGATATAGGATAGAACTTACTTCATTAAAATTATCATTCTGGTTGTCTAAGACTAGTGTCACGAAACGAGTTTTTTCATTTCGCATAATGAATCCCAACTTATTTGTATGGATTCCTTTGCAAATCCAGATAATTCGTCCAGGTAACAATTCTCTCGCCAACTTTGTAAAACCAATTACCTTATTCTGAAAGAAATTAACATTTGTGAAATAAATAATATTTTCATACAACCCAGTGACTCTGACCGAAATGTTTGAAGAAAATAATTTGACTATACAGAGTGTTTATGAAGTCTGTAACGTTCACAATTTTGATACATTCATGTTAAGATACATTTGATTGAGAGAAAAGAAATTAATTACAGGTAACGTGAGTAATCCATAAATGTAATAAAATTGTAAAAGGTTTTATTGCAAGGATTATTTGCGTTCAAAGAACGATAATAAAAAATTGAATGTAGACAAACAGACAGGATTTCAGAATGGTTAAACTTATAGAACAAAGTATGTGTGTTATTTGGAAAATTTATAAAAAAATTATTAGTTTAGAATTTCATAATTAAAATAATTATAACAAAATTAACTAAATGGTATGTTTAACGTAATTGAGAGAAGGTTATTTTGTGAAGTGATTGGAAATGAAGTTGTCATAAATGGACTGCGCACTATAGACCAATCAAAAGCTAGAAGTAGTAGGGAATGTACCAGCGGTTCTACCAAAAACAAGTAGTCTCTCGCCATTATTGAACAGAGTGTCATGTAGACGGTTATTCAACAGTAAGGCTGATCGATCGCCTGAACATCTAGTGCAACAATCAGTGCATATTCCATGGTTTGATACTTTTATTTAACTTTGATCTAAAACTAAATTCAGTACAAAGTTACGCCTTAGTATAGCGTAAAAAGAACATTATAACTGGTAATTTATATCTTAAAAAAGTAGAGGTAATCAGTTTAAACTATTGCGTCGTAATGTAATGAAAGACATTGATTAAAATAACTAACTGAATCGTTTGAACTTTTAATTTGAATTTGATCGTAAAGAATACTTGTAACATGAACTATTTGAACATTTAATTTTGAATTTCATCATTGTGAATACTTGTAACAAGAATTAATATTTAATATTTATGAAACTAATGTCTAATAATTAGTCATGTTATTCACTGTACATATTTCAAGAGAAAGTTAAGCAAAACGGCTTGACTAGATTATGTATGTTTTAAGTATAATTAGAACTTGTTAATAAATTTGTTTTATTTCAGAGGTTTTCATGATCATTTAGCGTATCTAGTACATTTTCCCATAATTCATGACCCAAGGTAAAAAAGAGGAAATTTAATAAGTGTTTGTGCTTTTGTCACAAAATGGCGCTCAACAAGTAACAGTATATTCCTCCCAAGTAATAAATTAGATTTTTTTATATAAGTGTAATAATAACATATTTTTTCTTTATCAAATTTTTACATTATTACAAGTCCCTTACTAATTTCATGAATTTGCTGTAAATCTTTTCTTTTTTTCTTTTTTTTTTCCAGGTAAATTGAAGAAATGTACTAAATATAAGAAAGAATAGCTGTTGTCCTCTCACTTACGTGGAATGATATGAACAGCCGCAAGAAGATTTTATTAGAAAGTTTCATAAACCAGTTCCTACTAGAAATGGAATCATAGACATTGTAAATTTAAGAGAAAAGGTAATGTTTAAGAGCTCCAGTTTCACCAGAAATTGTCTAATGTATTGAGGAAGCTATCAATCGTAGCCTGAAAAGTATCTACCAGCCGACAGAGCAGGGAGTTTGAAATTTCTTATACCACAGTCTCGAAAATGCTGCAGTACAAATTGAAGAAGTGAACTTATCATCATATTCTAGTTGTCCATAAGTTCGAAGATGAGAACTACACAGCTAGAGAGGTTATGTGTTGTAACAGACAGTTGGAAATGATTTATAAATATAAATATATTTCGACTTATTATTGAGCTTTTGTTTCTAATACTACGGACATTCTGGTATGGATGTCTAAAAAAGATAAAGATTTTTCATAATTTATTTCATATGGTGGTCTATTGAATTTACTAGATCTTCCACTTTTTCAAAAATAAATGTTTCAGTGAATTCCGGCATATAAGGTTAAATATAGATGTGTTTAAGTTATAAATTCTGGAGTTTAGATAAGTAAACCTGGCTGGCTTTTATAAGGCAATGAGGTAAAAATAATATTTGTCTTGTTATACAAATTAATAACATTAAAATACAAAGACTCCAATGTCTCTACTCTATTTTCCAAAATATGTCTGAACTACAAAAAAGAAGAAAAAAAGTGGTACCCACTAGTTAAATATGCAGATTTTTAAATGTATTCTTGAACACCAAAACCATTTGGCAGTCTGATTCCATCTCAATACTAAAATTTGTAAAGTAAGACTCTCTTGAAACAAAAATATTGCTTTTAGTTTTGGTTTTGTTAATTGGTTCACCAATAGGTAAACCAACAACAGTTTATTGAGTTTGCACTTCTTGGAGCAACAGAAAAAGGATCGGTTCTCTGAGTTAAAAGGTAGGCTATGTTTGAATAATTTGTGCCTTGCAAGATTTGAAATTGTATAACTCATTGTTCAAATTTTCAATAATTAACTTACAACTCGTTATTTCACCATTGAGTTTATATATTTTTCCACTCAGAACAAGATTCCTTTTTTCTAAGTCAGCTATATTAAATTTTAAATCATCTTCAACCTCAAAATTATTAGACGAAGATTCGTCAAAGAGTGACTTTTGCTTCTGAAATGTTTTTTCTAGTTCACTAAAATAGCAGAGACACTAGTATCACTAACAGATTTTAAATTATTGACCTGAATTACAGAAGAATTAAAACTATTATATTTTTTGAACTAGAATATTTTTTGTTTCGAGATATGACAAGAAACTATCAAAGTCTTGATCTTGTAGAATGTTTAAAAATGTGTTGGCTTTGCAATATAAATTTGATAAATGGTAAATAATATCACAATCAAATTCATATACTCCATCATTTATGCTTTTGATAATACCATCAGACTAGTCAGATTTATGGCCTTTGTTTCATCCCATTACATTATGTTAATTGACACTGTAGTAAAAAATAAATATAAAATTAGAGAATATTTAATATTTAACAGACAATAGTTATTAATTTAAAAACAATATATTGTATTAACCAACTACAATCATATTGGTTAAAGAAAAAAGTATATCGATTATAAATTTTTGTATGCAGTTCCTGTTTATCAAAATGTTATGAATTTTATTTACAAATTATTAGATAATTAAAAAAATGTTTAATCCAAAACAAATTATCCAAAAATTTAATAAAATTAAATCATTCTACACCTAATTTTTCATCCATGATAAATGGGGAAAAAATACATAATTAAAACAATGATGTTTATTATTTTTTCTATTTTTATAGGATTGTCATATATAATGAATGTTTAGTATTGTAAACAGATTATCTTAGTAAAAAAAAGACTATGATTCGTATAAGGCTAGGTCAAGCAAGACTATGATAGGTTACTTTCAAAATAATTTGGCCAACTTAAAAAAAAAAAGAAGTTTTTAAAGTGTCCAAATAGTCCAATGCTATGTATGGCATGGTTACTCACTAAGGCCATGGCTTATAATATAGATTTTAAAATAAGTGAGAAGAGTAATTCATGAATTGATTACTGATGCAGCTATATTTTTCAGTAGAAATGATAAAACAAGAATTTTAGTGCCATATTTTTGTTCAGGTTCTTAATAATCAAATAAATACAATTCCACAAAAAGACAAAAAAAAAATATATAATAATAATAATAAATAAATAAATAAAGAAAATAAAGAAATAATAATAAATATCACAGTTTAAATTTTTTAGTTTTGTCTCATTTATTTATCATAAATGATAAGAAAGTTTTAAAGATCAACTTCTAGGTTTGATGGCTTGTGAGAGTGAATTTATTTCATTTAGCCAAGTAATCCAGAAATGGGTTTCAATATTGATACCCAGAAGTGAGTCATTTGGGTACATATGTAAATGTAGTTTTCAATTTATTTCACTTGCCCATGTGACCCAAAAAATGGGTATCTGTTATATTTTGAGACTTTTTGTTAAATTTGTATACCAAAAGAAGAAAATATAATATATCATATTTGTGGGATAAAAAATAGTGTACCTGGGACTAGTGTTATGGTAAAAACAGTGTGGCAATCAACCTATTAATCTATAATAAATTATACAAATAAAGAAATTTTGAGTAGGATCAGTAGACATTTTATAAACATGGATGTTAGTTGTTAAAATTTCTATATTAAAAATTTGCTTACAGATGTAAAATATGTGTTTAATCTTGCTAATATGATTTCATGGTTTATTAGGACTCTAAATATAGTTATTAACCACACTGAGTAATTTTGCTTGCATAACTTACAATAATAATTCACTAAATTTACTGAACAAATAAAGAAATTGCAAACCCAAAGTAAACTCCTCTTCTCTATAAAATTTTCAGCATAAGTGTAAAAATTTTCCAATATTTCTTCTCCCGGTTTCTTTATTCCATGCCTGGCTTTCTCCAGTTCATATTCCATGGTTACTTCTGCAAGCTCTTTTCTAAATCATAAATAATTGACTCATATGAATAAAACACCACTAAGGTTTATCTTTGTAACCATTATGTCACATTAAAAAAAAAAAAAAAATTGGAGTTACATTCATAATTAAAATTTCAAATTTATCATTCTAAACATAAATTTCGTCAATGCAAGTCCAAAATGTTTGTTATTTGTATGGCAGCAGGGCCGGATTTAGCATTTTGGCGCCCCTAGGCCCAATAATTTTCACCGCCCCCTAGTCTGGTTAAAGTTCCTTCCCCAACAACCTTTATTAAAAATTATATCAGGCCTATATTGCTAAAACACCACTCCACGATGCAATTTTACGAAGTTCATTGGAACAAATAATTGTTGGTAAAGTTAAACTATTTTTCAACATTATGCATCAACTTCGTTACAACATTGATCTCAAACACGGGAGAACTGGCTGTAGGGATTGCTTTGTTGTGGGAAAGCTCTGCGGGTTGGATCGTTTTGTTTCAGTCCCACAAACATGAGTTCACTATTTAATACATAAAATTACTAAAAGGTTTTAAGACGACATTTTGTTAAGCCCAGAACCAAGTAAATTACTCAAAAAACTTTCAAAAAATAAAAAGTTGATTAAAATAGAAAAGTTATGGTTTTCACACCTTGGTGTGGACATGAATGAAGTTAGAGTTTCAAAATTAGGAAAACCTGTTTAAAATTAAGTATAAAAAAAAAATATGTAAGTCCCAGGGTGATCAGTAAGTAATTACCCCCCAAACGAAGAAGTGTGAAACCAAGTGTGAAAATAACCAGGATCTGAAGGTCAGACAGAATCATCCCTGCGGCTAGTGCGTTTGTTAAAGGAACTGAACAAAATGGTGAAGTTTCAAAACTCTAAAATGACAGGTGTGAAAAACAAAAACTGAAAATCACGCCGATTATTGCATAACGAATTGCAGGTGAACGGGCGGGCCGAAAAACACCACACGAACTTCTCGCGAAAGCTGACATGAAGACCTACAAAATGCTGGTAATTAAAAAATGAAAAATCAATTAGGAAAACCGCTAAACAAGAATAAAGAAGAAACAATAGGGAATTGTGCAGTAGCAAGTTTGAAGATGTAGAGTTCCAAACTCCAGGACTTCGTGACGTATAAATGGGCGGAGTCAAGAATACCAACCGACAGTCATAATAACGAAAAAGACTAATTACAGAAAAACAATTAAAATAAAAGATTAAAGGACTTGGACCATGGGAAATCACTCTTAGATAAACAAACCAAATATTAGAACGGGAAATTAGCGCAAGAATTACGTAAAAATTATGAAATAAAGAACTATTGTATTATCCCTGTGAGGGAAAGAAATTGGTATGGGAATACGATAGTTTTTAGCTATAAATATAGCTGCACATGACTTCGTCGCTCTCTCAGTAATAAAAGTGGATATAAGGGGTTGCTATGCCCGATCGCTCTCTGAAAAAAGTTGTATAAAAAGTGAAAGGTGTTGCTATGCCCGAAGCTATTCTGAAAAATTTCAAAAAAGTTAAAATGGATAAATATCAGTATTAAAAATCAAGTTATAACGGAGATAAAACGAAGTGTGAAGTGAAATGTTAAATTAGCGAATCTGTAGTGAGTTCCGAGAAAGTGGAAAATTTTTTACATCCAGAGTTAATGAAAATTAACACGCCACAGGAAATTCGCTAAGGACACATGGATCATCAATAAACTTCAACAACAACCGGACACCAGGGAATCAAAATCGTCCCATCATCCAGGAACATCTAGACAAATCTTTCAGGATCTTCCAGACGGCGGTCAAGGTCTGAAAAGTCATTCAAATTATCCCTTTTTTTCCCTTATTGAGGCAAAATTGGCCAAAAATTAAAGTAGAGTCAAACTGATTTTCCTGGGATATAAATTTAAGATGATTAATTAAAAATTGTGTAAAGATAATACTTGTGTGTGGATATTTCTTTTTTTATTTTTTATTTTATTTTTTTATAGTGATAAAATGTTGATAGAATAATCCTGAACCACTAATTAAATTTAAAGCTTAGAAATTAGTGTTCAGAGATTAATAAGAGGAAACTCTTTGGTAACATAGTAATATTGAGTATAAAATTTTCCTCTGAATTAAAATTTGCCTATCTGCTACCTAAATATGAAAAGTGTGTATAATAAGGATAACTAAAGGATATTGTAATTTTCTGTTTTAAATTATTTTGTTTTTTAATATTAATAAAATAGATTTTTTGTTTATTTCAAAGCAGATAAAATAAATAAGTTACATTATTTGTTAAAATCAAAAATAATGTGTAGTTGCGTTTAATTATCCACACATCTTGTTTAAGCTTAGAGATAATATTGGGAATTAAGGTAAGATATATTGTATTTACGAGGTATTCTTAAGAACACGCTCCCTAGGGACTAATAAAAGATAGAAAATAAAATCGTGTTGTCCCTGAGCATAAGAGTAACTTAAATACAGAACTGGAAGTAGTTAAATAGAAAGGGGGGTACCAGCAGTTTGGGGCAACCTAAACTGTTGAAGGAGTTATTCAATCCAGGCCAGACAAGATACAGAAGCCTACACTTCCAGGGGATTGAATAATTCATTCTTTGTTTCGCGGGAACAAATCCTGGACGAAAAATTCGGGATTTGAGATTAGTGTGCTTGTTAAATAAGGTAGGGGAAGCGTACGGTCTAGCTCAAATAAAAAAGTTGAGTTTTTTCGTTGTAGTTCATAAAAGCCCTTTCAAACATCTAAGAAAAAATGAAAGTATTGGTCTATAGTTTTATACATTTTCAACATCAATTTTTTTAAAGTGATTTTATTTTGCTATTTTTAATTGATGTGGGAAAACTGCTTCAAAAAGTGAATGATTAATAATAACATGTGGGAATTCAAAAGCATCAAATAAAAAAAAAAAATTGAACCAGAGTTCACGGATTTTCTTACACATTTCAATTTATACAATGTGCAATAATTATACAGTCGTAAACTAATTGACCTTGAAGATGTTTGCTGTATTTCCATATTATACATCTTATTGCCACAAAAACTTGCAATTTACTCACATTTTATTTACTCACACATATAATTTAGTATGAAGAAAGTAAAATTATGAAATAATAAATTTTTTATGTTGAATAAGAGAAACAGCAGCGAGCTCCCCCCCCCCCCAGTGAAATATAGTAAATCTCTATTCATCAATGGAATTGATTTATTTTATATAAATAATGGAAACCTATTTTAACAATGCATATTTTTACCGCATTCAACATTTCCTGAACAATGGTTTTCCCAGATCAACAGTTAAGAAATATAAGTCCAGCAGAAAACTTTTCTGATTAAATAGTTTTGTAAACAAAAGCCAAATAATGAAAATACAATCACAAAGTTATAACTTTCAATTACACTAAACTTATTTCAATTGTTTCCTATTGAAATTATATACATTTACAAAATGCCTGGCTATTCAACCATACATCTGCAGCTAATCTTGAGTTTTAAAATTCTAACTGCACAAGCGCACCAATCAGTTCTAGGCCTACGTTCAAAGGAGTTCACAATGACACGTAATATCTATGTTTGACATATTACAATTCCCTGTAATCAGCGGCAAATAATTTTCTGTTTATCGTAATAACATAATGTCCAGTAAAATTAAAATGTATTAAACGGTGAATATACTACTGTACTGATTTTTAGTTTTTGTTGCGTGATTACAAAAACAGTCCATGGTCTATGTTGATTAAGAATCTGTTGCTATTCAACTCTGTAGATCTACATTGAAATAAGGTAAAGCAAAAATCAAAACATTTCGTTTCCGGTTTGACAATTCTTAATTATTTCTAATTGCAAAATAATTGCCATTTTCTCCAGTTTTGTGTATAATATCATTAACTATGAAACTGTTATACATTAAGTTGCATTGTACTATAAAGATGTAACACAATACTTTCTGAATACTATAAACTTACGAAAAATAAAAATAAGTAAGTCTAAATAAGAATTTTTGTTCCGATGTATTGATAAAGCTACAATAACCAAATAAAGCCCAGCTAGTTCGTCCATCTACACTTAGTCTTAGTGATAACATCACTTGCTGTCTATCCTTTATTACATATCACCTACGTTCGATGTTTTTTCTTTATCAACTTTATTTTTAAGTTAATACAATATTTAATTAAGAGAATAGATACATATAAGAAAATGGAACATATGAAACTACATGTATATTTACTGTAGAGTATAATATGTTAAAACTATTGAATCCGAATAAAAGCTCTGGAGGAGTGATTACAAATTTTATTCTTTAAGCATAACATTTCTCTTCAAAGAGATAAATTTTACCAAAATATCTGCAAACATGCTTCAATTATATTTGATTTGTATAAGGTAATTAAATATAGAATGTTATCTACTTTTTAAATTTTTGATTTAATTTGTTACAGTACGTAAATATATTTCATAGTTTTGTCTTTCATTTTCCCACAATTTTGGAGTTTTTGTTTTAACTGGTGATAATCACAGTCTTTATAAACACAACACAGTTACATTACCCTAAGTTATACACACAGATTTTTATAAAGTGTAAGACATTAAAGCAAAATATAGATAAGACGTTTGGTTTCCAGTTTGACAATCCTCAATCATTTCAGATTTTGAATAAGAAATAAAAAAAGTTATACCAATTCTGAAATAAATAGTTTTTGCAGTTAGTTTTTTAGTAATTTGTCTAGTTTTTTTTAGAAATAACGATCAAACAATTATATTAGAATTAATTGTACTATTATTAAAGTCAGATGTAAACCGTACTTTCTTCTACTATAGGAGACAGTAAAATGTGTATGTATGGGAAGTTTTATCTATTGAGGCCCATAGAGCTGCCCGTTCAAGGCAAACTAGTTCTCCCACCTCATTTCTAGTTGTCTTAACGCTAGTTATGGTGATAACATTTTTTAAATTATTTTATTAAGTACTTAAATTTTGCATAAAATTGTTAAGCATAATTGGTACTCGATAAGTTCACAAATTAGTGAATTATATATATATATATATATATATATATATATATCCACACTTATTTATCTGTAATAAAATATGTAATTGTTAGAAAGTATGTGAATTTAATGGTTTGTAATATAATTTCATACCAAAAGAAGTTTGTATCCTTTAGTTCAATCGAGAGTGTCTATTTCCCGCCAATTACAGCTACTTCGCCTTTCCCACTACACTGGTTTCTCTGTATTGCCCATTCCAAAACAAAAATCGACTTATATATTATTCAATCTAAAATTTATCGAAAGCTTTAAAAAACTTGAGATTGATGACAACTTGAGCTCATTAAAAGCTCGAACTTGTAACAAAACACGAGTATGGTAAAACCTTGATCTTGTTAAAAAAGCTCAAGCTCTTTAAAAGGTTGGCTTGATTTACCTGAGACTCGACTAGAATTAAAAAATCCGGGCTCGCACACCCCTATTGATATTAGGAATATGGGCATTTAATTTAACTATTACAATTATTTATTTAGGATTTTAAAAATATGTAATAAATAAAGTAATAAAACTAAAAACTCCCCCTAGAGATTTTCCTCAACTTTTAACACAATGTTGAGGATGACATTTTTCAGAAGGAAGGTGTTGTTAAGAATAATTGTTAGAAATAGTTGTTAGGCAAAATTATAAAAGCTATCAAATATAATTTTTATTCTAAGTCCCAAGACAATATACAGACGGAAGCCTATTGTTGTAAAATATATCAAATCAAAATGTATCGCAATAGCTGGTATTAATGGTAATAGGTGATTATTCAAAATAATTGTAATTGCTAAGGCCTGAATAGCCTCATCCATATCAAAATATAAAGGAAAATGTAATGCAATAGAAAATTTAGGAAAATATCAAATTTTATGGGTAGCAGATTCGTCAGAAGAGAAGCAACTTATTATCTAGGTGAAAGAAACTTTATTAACCTACTTAGGTTAACCTATCTAGGTGAAAGAAACCTTCTTATCTTACTTGAGAGCGTAATGGCTTGTGGCTGACATGCTGAAGGATCAGATTGCTCGAAAGAAGAAGAACCCAAACCTGACAAAAATCATTACTCGGAAAACTCTAATTTTTATGGATTTTGAAATTACTATACCTGTAGGAATTGTGTCTAGTTTGTTCATCAAATTCTTTGAAACTTCTAGTCATCATAGTTTCTACTGAGATATCTGCTTCTGATGATCGTTTTAAATTCTTTAAAATCATTGAATATGTTGTACGGAACTGAGACTCCAATCTCATTGGTTCATCTGTAAAAACAATAAATCATTTGTTGAATGTATTTTTTATTGAAATGATTCACTCTCAGTGCTAAATATAGTATTCAATACCCTAGGAATCAAAACTACCATTTTCATCGAGGGTTCAGTAAAAATCAAACACATATGATTATTGTTCTATTCTATTAAATAATAATTGTAATAAAAATATCTTTTGCTAAATGTGAAAAATAATAAATTGTAATAGAATATTTTTATGTAACCAAATTTCAACACAAAATATAAGAAAAAAAAGTAACAAAATTTTTTAATAATTATTAAAAAATTTATCAATTACCAAACATCATTCTGGCTAGTTTCTTTTCCTCTGGAACATCAGTCTTGCACATGATAATGACCTTTCCTGTATCATCTAAGCCACGCCTTCCTGCTCGTCCAGCCATTTGTATATACTCCGCAGGCAACAAGGTTCTCATTCCCAAGCCATCAAACTTGACCACAGAATCAAATACAACTGTACGAGCAGGCATGTTTACTCCCATTGCAAAGGTTTCTGTTGCAAATAATAACTGAAAAATTGTAGAAAACAGGAGTGTATTTAAAGAATTACTTGTACTTCTATTTTTCAAGTATATTAAAGCGGTAGTAACTTTTAAATTAAAATGTTTCCTAAGACTAGGAAGAAATCAGTAAATAATTTATTTTCAGTGATTCATAATACAAGGGTAAACTACACTTAATCAACATCTGTATGATATAAAACCAACTTTAATTTATGGCCTCCATTATAAATTTGTAAGGGGTGAAAAATTGTACAATTCTGGATTTTTTTAGCACAAAATTGCTCAAATTACATAACTGTTACAATTATTATTAGCGAATTATAACTATTTTCATCAAGAAATCACAGATACATGAGACTTAAGAAATGTTCACCGATGCTTACCATTAAATTAATTTGGTACCATTTTGTGTGCATATTTATGCATTGGTGATAAATCAAGAGGTCGTAATTTTCATCCAATTTTGTTCAAATTTGATGTATATGGTATATAGACTTGGTTTTTCAAATCGTTGGACAAGTTTGTTAACCATAAAAATAGATTGGCAAATTTCAATATGCAGTGGATTTTATAATATAATAAAAATGGGTTTTTAAGAATTAATTTTCACATGTAGTTCTCACATGTATATTTTATTCTTACAATAGTTCATCCCACAGATTTTATGATTCATCAATTAATTAATTTACCACTATCTACGGAAAGTTATGAAAAAGAATTAGAACAACATATCAATGGTGTAGCAATATTTGATTGGTTATACAATAGAAATAACAGAGAATGTAGTCAAAAAATCTAAATATACAAAAATGAAGGAGTCAAGATATAGAAAGCAAGCCCCAGCAATGACGGGTTAAAACTACTTATGCTCCACAAATGTTAATAAACAATCATCAGCCAGGTGTGCAAACTTAAACATAGCTCTAGCAGTAGAAAATAATCTTAGTAAAAAATTGTGAAAGCCAAAACACATTCATACAAGATAAATCAGAAATTATTGCAATTCACTGTGAAATATGTCCAAATGAAATTATGTAGGCCAAACAAACAACAATATCAAGATCCAATAAATCAGCCACGGCTACTAAAACATTGTTTAAAAGATAAACATTATTTTTAACTAGAAAATACTGGTCTTTTGAAAAAATATAACCAAATACTGTAGTTGTCTGGGATAATTTTATATCCACAAATATCGTAATCTAAAAATAATTAATTAGGCCTCATACAAATTCTATTTTATTGAAAACCCAATTTCCAAGTTTCAATTATTTTAGTTCTATTAGATAGTTAGCTGCATGCTATTTAGACAGTTGTAAAGTAGGTTCAATCCACAATCGATTCTTTCTGTATAAATATGGGACATGCCACAGTACTAGGTTAGTTATAATTTGGTTATTGTAGTTTATATATAATGTATCACTAAAATTGTGACATAGTCATTGAAACAAGTTTGAGTATATTTTTTTCCTGAATGCTTTTACTTTATGCCCATTAGACTAATGGAGATAGATGGAGGAGTGTGTAACACAAAGAAAAGTGCAACAACATCAAACAGGCTTGACCTTTGTAAGCTGTGATGGTCCCCTAGCATGAACTACAGCAAGATAAGCGTGCGTTCTGCCAACTGAGCTATGTCAAATAAAAAAAAATGAAAAGTTTAAATTAGTTCGAAAATTTTAAGAGTGCACCATAACTCTCAGAAAGCGAGAACACAAGGCACTTATGCATAGCAAAAAAGTTATTAGGCGCAGCTAAAAAATTAAGTTAATTTATTATTTACTTAAACATTTTTTTCCAATAATACTATTTTAATATAAATGAAAGAATAGAGAATATTCAGTATTAATGCAACAATTCATAAAAATTGCTTATACAACATTTATTTACCTTGACTTTTCCTTCTTGAAATAACAGTTCTACAATTTCCTTAAGAATAGGCAGAATTCCACTGTGATGAACTCCTATACCTTCCAGTAAAAGGCTTTCAAGAGTTTCTATCTAAAACAGAAATTTCAATTGCTAAGTATATAATATTAAACATGTTATTTCTAAAATATAAATAATTATAAATATTTAATACGTACAGAACAGAAATTCTGAAATAATTAAAAGATTTCAACTAACTAATTTCATTTAAACTCAATCTTATCGCATTAAACTGAGATATAACCTGTTTATATGCATGTTTTAAACTACGTTTACAGCAGCTATAATATGTAAAACACATATACGAATACTAAATTCCCAATAAGAAATCGAGTATGATTTTTAATTGATCTTTTTTATAACCTTCAAATTTTTGTTTAAATCTAATTATGAATTATGAATCTTGGGTACTTATATCAGTTATTTTGGCAAGAAAAAGAACTATTTCTCTAATTTATGTGTACAATTGTTGTTTCCAATTGTTCACACCATTGTTGGGATTGGCTCACACCATCTTAGTTTTTGCTTCCCTAATATAGTAAAGGAAAATATTTTCTGGTTTGTTTATATACATGAGGTACTTTGCAGATCAAAAGTTGACTTCTGTTCATTATACTCTCTGTTGATTTGCATAGTGTGTACATTTCTGAACAGAGAATATCAATCTTCCTAAGATGTTGGCCCAACACGTCATGACCAGTAAATGATCAAAATCTATCAACAGATAGTTTCATTTGAAGCTTTTTATTTTGCTTATACAGATTAGTTATTTTAAATATGATAATTTATAATTTATGTGTTATTTTTACTAGTTTTAGTCTTACACCAAAGGTTGTGTTGTAAATTCTCGAAAATCAATTCCGGAAACATACACCAATTATTATTAAGGTTTCCTAAACAGAATTTTGCTTTTTAAGTTATACTCATGTATTGCAGATCGCCTTATTTATGCTGTAGAAGATTGTAGATTATGTTTCGCTTTTTGAGCTAGCAAACAGGTCCGAGCAGTCTAGCAGAGGAACTCATCAAGAAAAGATGTATTGCATAGCGTATGTTGTTTAGTTTGTGTTAGTGATTAATGTTCTATAATATATGGTTAATTATAATTTAGACAGGTCCGGTGACTCCGACCAAACTACATTATTTGCTTACTACATTATTATCTCTCAAGAATTTATCGAGAAAATATTAAATATGTAATTCCTAGGATAGACATTGTGGTTATTTTCTTTGTTCGATCAAATTATTGTTTTAAGTAAGCGCTACTGTGTGCAATTATTATTAGTTCATCACAAGCTGGCTGAGTTAACCAATAGGTTTAAATTGAGACATTAGCTGTGAATCGGTTCGATAATCGATTCCCTGATATTTCTGTAATTTACCCTGACCATATATATGGACATAGTTTTTAATTGCGCCATTTATTGGATCAGTTCAAAGCATTTATTCCTTAAACCAGATGCCTTAAAACTATGTTTTAAAATCAGAAATCATATGTATAGTTACAATCATTGGGTAAACTGATATAAATAAAATTATACTTACCAAATTAAAAAAAAAAATGTAAACTTAATGAAACAAAACTAATCAAAAAGTAAAATTTTAAATGTTATAAATAAAAAGAAAGAAAATCTTCAAAGTATTTCTTTTCTTCAATTGATGTCTGGTTTCACAACTAGATTTTTCTCCTTCTTTGAATTGTAATAAAAATTTATTTACAAAAATGAAATATTTGTAACATTGCTAAATTACATTTTTAATTTAAAGTTATTTCTACCTTATTTACAACAAAACACTCGCCTACACTGTTTTCTCAAGTTTTTAAATTTCATTTGAAAAATGTTCTGCTTTCTGTAAAGCTTCTTCTAAAAGTTTTGCCCTTTTTGTCTCCAACTCCTTCACTTCTTTTTGAGCTGACCTTTTCTGAATCTTACTCAGATTCTCATTTTCTACGGCAGCCTTCTTCTTTTTTATCTCTTCTTTATATACCTAGTAGGCATTTCTGACAGCATGCAGGAGTGATTTTGAAAAATTAATGTTATGGACACCTCCAGCTGCCTAACATGATCATAAACCATTCTTTGGCCGATTAGTAGCTCTTCATGCTTATTTTCTGTGACACATTTGGAGTTCACGGAAAACCCTCTCTCAACATTAGCATTGCCATGGGAAAGTGTGCAAACTATGATGATTACTTTTTTTTAAGGTTTTTGAACTATTCAGATCTATTATTTATTAAACTATACCAAAATGTATCAAATCGCTGTTTTTGTCTTCGTGTTCTGAGAGGGATTTCTTAACATAATAATGTAAACTATTTTTGTGCATGGTCCACTTCAACACTATTGATCCATCTGATTCCAGTAAAATGTCTAATAAGGTTCCCATTCTTGTTAAAGCCAATTTTAAATTCATGGCAACATTTGGGGCAAGGAAAGATATGGCCCTAGTTAATTTGAACTTTATGGGTGATCTTTCAAGCATTTTTCAACAAATGCAACTATTCCAGTTGTACTTTCTTGTCGAAAAGATAATACTTTGAAATCACTCTGCTTCGGCATTGATCTTAACTTTTAACAGATACTTCTAGTTATATTTTTCATACTGTGATAGGTCCTTTTTTAAATCAAGATCTTTTACTGATTTGCCCTTTGGCTTTGTTACACATTTGTCAACAATTCTATTCACCTGGGTTGTGATTATTGCATTTAATCTTTCATAGAGATAAGGAGAAAGGGGTGAATCCCTTTGGAATTCTCTCAAAAAAGGCTCCAAGTCACATGTCTTTAACTTAAAGAATTTAAACTTAGCTTCAAACATGGGTCATCTAAAAATCCTGCAACTGCTTGAAAACTACTTGAAAAACTCTTTCAGCTACTTTAGCATTTTCCAGCCACCTGACAGCACACAATTTAAGTAGGTGCAATGCTGACTTGGTTGTGGCTTTGTAAACAGCTCTTCTAGCAAGACAGTCTTTTAAAAGATTATAAAGTGATCTTAAAAAGGAAACCACTTCCCATCTTGTAGCTGTAATGGCTCATTTAAAACACAATGTCTGAAAAGAAAACACTTGAATTAAAAGCATGTAAAATGAAGTATAACAATTATTAAGTTTGATAAGGGGATATTTCAGTAAATTTAGTGACTATATAAAAAATAAAATCATTTTGTATAAAACTTCAAAATTTTAAGATGGAATGGTATAATATTTGTGTCTGACATTATTCAAACATTTACCATCATTAAATTGAACAAGGATATCTAATTATGTTTTTCATCCAAAAATCCGGTTCCGTTTTCCGCAATAAAAAAATTATAACATAACAAAGAACGTTAAGATGACATACAATATACAGGAATCTGGCTGTACAACCCATGTTAGTTTTAGGCTTTTTCCTATATTTGTCATGTTTTCAATGCGGTTTTTATAGGCTTAATACAAAAAAATATAGATATAAAAATTAAAAAATACTTACAAAGTGTGTAGTCCACAGTATAACTTTGACATCAGATTCTGTGTTTATGGTTTCTTTCAAATCTTTCAGGAATATTTTGCTCACATTAGGACCATCCATTAATATATGAAGGATTCTTTTCTTTTCCAATGATTACACAGCTTAATTGAAGACTGTCAACAGATCTTGTACAGTAATATTCCCAGAAAGATAGAAGTCAAATACCGGCACTTTACTTCATTTACAATACTGTCCCAGTATCTGATGTTGACATCCATTTGGTTCCTTTGAGCCACTTTATTAAGGCCCTTGTCAAACCGAATAACAATGAATGAACAATCTGCCAGTTCACTTATAAGCTGTCTTTTAAAAAAAGGTGCGAGTCCATATGCAACAGTATAGCCAATTTTATCTTTCTGTATGTAATTGCACCTTTTTCAAAATTTCACTGTCAGGAAACATTAGTGAAATTAAATGTATATCTTTTCCGATTGTTCGCAAGGATTTATAAGTGACTACTGTTTGGACACACAACAAAATATCAGCTTTAGTGACTTCATCATTAATTAGTAAAGCTTTTAAACCTCTTGGGTGTTCATCACGACCACTGTCTTTAGGCAACATAATCACCCCAATTGTTGGGTTAACTGGTGTATTTGCCTGACTTGTAGAAGGTTGAGGTTCGTTTTCACAGGTATTATTAAGTAATGGCTGGTTTTGAGATGTAAATATTTTTAGAAACGTACTTTGTGAAATGGCATTGCCACATTTCACATGTTTCATACTATTCATGTGGCTTGTTAATGCTTGTCGGCTCATGTTGCTAAGACAAAATGTTTTATTACAAACTACATTTTGCAGCATTGGTGTCAAAATATTCCACCCACTTAAAAAAATGTGGCTCTTGCAGCCAATTAATTTGGAAATATACTTTCTTCATGTTTATGAAAATATCTGTAAAAATTAATGAGTTTTATTTATGTGTATATTTATTATTTGGAGAGTTGTGTTAATATAAATTATTTAAATAATATTTATATTTAAAAAACATCAGTGATGTTTTTGAATGCACTTTAGGAAGCTCCTGTGGGGTTCATCTTCAGAACTTTTTACACCGCATACTTAACATAAATCTTGTATTTATACTCTAAATACTTATAAAACAATGCAAGAAACTGTGTTGTTACATAATACAACACATATTATACAACATATACATTATGTCACATAATACAACACATACAACATATTATACAACATATAACATAACATTTTAATTATTACAAACACAAATAATAAAACATTATTTTTTATAAAATTCAAAATATTTTAATTATTCTAAATTGTCAAATTTTATAGTTATTTTATTTTATTTATATTTAGAGTACAATTACTTTGTATTAAAATTATAAATAAAATAAAATAATGTAAATAGACGTTTTGTGTTAAAGTGATGTACCGTACACCCTTACATAATGTAAATATTAACCATGTAGATTTTGTTAATTGATGTAATATGTTTCAATTTTAAATATTTATATAATATAATTCAAATAAATAAATACAAATTTAAGGCATGTATAAACTGTCCACAAATATGACAAAATTACAGATAGTTGAAAAAATGGAGATAAGTATATAAAAGGTTTACATCAAAAAAGTTTTTTGTTTTTTGTTCAGGAAAAAACTTCAATCGAGAAAGTTTCAGATATTGAGTTAAATTAAATCATTTATTTTTAAACATTTTTTACCAAGTTAATGGTTTATCTACAAATCTCATATGAAGTATGCTTATAAGGAGTAGAGCCCCGTGGGAGGGAGATTATGAGATGTGTTGTCCATCGAGCCGATAACGTGCGCCACTGCTTCATTCGCTACGCTGTATTAAGTTTCGCTAAAGAAAATTATACTTATGACTAAGAGGATGCTACACTGGTAATAAAATATAATAATTATATGTTATACACATAAATATTGATTATCATGTGTACATTTTGTATTGATTACTTAACTCAAAGATGTTACTATTTGTCCTTTCTTAAACTCTAAATTTAGAAAAGATGATTGACAATATGTATTATTTATCAAAATTTGAATATTATATGAGGATTTGGATGGATTATGGTGAATTATTCCAAGTGTCAAATTTACTTCAAATACATTTTTAGTAGGTAGAAATAAAACAAAACAAATGTAGAATTAAATTGACAAAAATAATTACCTGTGGTAATTTACGATCTTCTTCCTTAAGGCGTGATATATTTTTTTGGAAGAATTTGCGGATTTCCTGTTTCTCTACATAAGATGTCAAGTTGTCTATTGATTCTAACAACATTTGAGCATTTTTGTCACATCTGTTTCTAGATAGAGTAAATAACACCACCTGCAAAATTAGATTAATCAATTAGAACCTCAAATTACTGTACATTCGAATGAAGTAAAAAAGTTGATGGGCACTATCATAGTATTTACTCAGTCATATTATGCAACCTAACCCATACAATAGGTCTACTAATACTAGTCATGCCTGTACATACAACAAACAGCCTTATAAATGAAAGCATTAATTCGATTCCGTGATAGAGGTAAATCTTTACAGTCCTTTCAATCGTATTCAGAATGTATTATATTACAATTTCTATCTATACATTTAATATAAAATACTGAACCAGTACATTTTTTATTTGAGAATTCAAATTTGATTTTGGGGTCTCCATTTGATGATGATTTACTTTTTTTAATAATTTACAACCTAATAATATAGTATAGTGGACTTGCAACTATCCAGACTAATGTAGTGGAAGGCTGCTTCGGATGGCAAACAAACCGCATACGGCAGAGTCCTTAATTATAATCAACTTCCTGTAGTATAAACTAACTTTTGGTTCATAAATACTGAAAAAGGTTCAAATAAGCACTATGACATGGAATTGCAACAGTATTTTATTCTTAAAATACAGTACTGCACATACAGTACATATTTAAAATAATTGGACGGCTTTATGCATAAAGGAACCAAGCACCACTGTCATGAAAATGAGAAATTGAGGCTCAAAGTTTCGTACGTTCCTAATTCTATTTCAACTGTAATGCAAGTATAATTTAGTAAGTTATTTGCTGACAGATGTTTTTCAATTGAAGGCATAGAAACCACTTCTTAAATATGTCTCTATATTTTAAACAAAGTTTATAAACTTTTTCTCACATAATTAATGATGAAATACACTACTGAACTGATTTTGAGTTTTGTTACATGGTTACAAGAAACCAGTTCATGGTCAATGTTGATTGAGAATCTGTTGTTATTCAACTATGTAGGTTTACATAGAAATTTGGTATAAAGTCAAAAAGTTTTGTTTCCGGTTTGACAATACTTAATTATTTCAGATTACAAAATAATAGCCATTTCTCCAGTTAGTTTTGTGTTTTATATCGTATTAACTAAAAACTGTTATTCTTTAACTTAGATTGCACACAATACTTTCTGAATACCACAAATTTACAAAATACGTAAGTGTAAATTAGAATTTTTGTCCCAATGTATTGATAAACATACAATAACCAGTTCAAGGCCAACTAGTTCCACTGCCTAGGCCTAGTCTCACAGACGAGTTGACAACATAACATAGCTGTATATCCTTTGATATGTAACATACGTTTGATGCTTTTTCTTTACCAACTTTGTTTTTAACTGAGAGAACATTTAATTAGAAGAATAGGTACATGTAAAGAAAATGAAACATGTATCTACATTTATATATATTCTGTAGAGTATATCATTATATAAACTATTTAAACCAGATTTAAAGTTCTGCAGAAGTGATTACAAATTTCTTTGTTCTAGAATAAACTTCTTCAATCAATTCTACCATCTAAATACATGAAATTTGCGTGCAAACGAGCTTGTATTTTTCTTTATTTTTGTAAGTTAATTAAATATATAATGGGGTCTACTTTTTACATTTTTGTATTTTAATTACGTTAATATTTTATTAAATCACAACTTTATCCAATCTTTACCTTAAGCTAATACTGTAATAAACAACAGTAGAAGATCGCATAAAATCTTGCCTATTCAGAGACTGTAGTATAGCCATTTTTAATAAACACAATATTGTCTTCTTTTGTTTATCATTTTGTTTTGTTTTATTTGATGCATGTTGAAGGCAACAGGATGAATGAAGAAAGTCTATTTCCTATCAGATATCTCACCTTCCGAAGGTCTGCTTTGTTTATTTATCTTGTGAAGAAGGAAATTATTAACACAATAAGACTGAATTTAGTTTAAAGCTTACACACTAGGCTCTCTCATTTTTTATGTACGTCTGGAGTCGGTCTCTTCTGATCATCCCACACTTTTGAGTTTAAAAAAATTTAACTGGGTAATCGTAGCCTCTCTGAAAACATAAGACTAACCCATACTTACATTACCATAAGCTGTACGGAGAAAATTTTTTTAAGTTTAAGATGTTTGGTTTTCTGTTTGACAATTTCGAATTAAAAAAAAAAAAAATTATACCAACTCTGAAATAATACTTTTTTTTTTTAAATTAGTTAGTTTTTTTTTAAAACATGACCAAATAATTATCAGAAGTAATTGTAATATTATTAAATCAGATGTAAACCATACTTTCTCATACTATAGGAGACAGTAAAATGCATGTAGTATATGAGAAGTTTTTGGTGCCGAGGAGTATAAATCTGATAACAAATTAAATACAAACACCCACTCAAAGCCTTAACGCTAGTCAATGTGAAAACACCTTGCTGTGTAAATTTATGAATTTACTATTGCATAAAATTTTTGTATCTGCTAATTCTAATATTATTTAATTAAATTTTTCATTATACTGCTTCAAAAACAGCTGTTTTTAATACATGCATTGAGATGCTAAAGGTGTTCTTTTTAGTCCTAGGACCTAAAAACATCAGCTGAGGTCAAGGTCATCAGCTGTTACTTCGTTTATACGAATAATTTAACGTTTGTAAAGCATCTATAAAAACAACCAATACTCTCTATTGTAAATATCGTTAAAACAGCGGTTACCATCGATTTAAAGATAAATAGGTTATAACGTTTTAGTTTTAGTGAAATTATTTTCTTATATTATTTGCAGTATAATGAAAAATATAGTTCATCACTTGGACCAAAAGAAGCCATTATAGTTACAGGATAATGAATTGTGTTACAAAAAAAATTAAATTCGAATAAGTAATTAGATAATTAGTTTGATAAGACAAATGTTATAAGTAAGAAATTAGCAAAGTAAATTAGTTAATGATTTAAATTGAAATTTTATGAAAACAAGGGTGTATCAAATTTCAAAATGTAATTAAAATTGAAATTATAAATTTTGGGGACTTATGTAACGAAAAGGTGCTGGCTAGGGTCAGTGAACGGCATGTCATCAATTTGACAAGAAATAAAAGAGTTGACAGCTCATGGACAAGCCCATTCTTCAAAAAAAAAAAAAAAACTGAAGGGTTTAAAGGCAAGGAACTCATGTAGAGATAAGTTAGAGTAAGGAGAGGTCAACGGACAAAGTTTAAATTAACCAATAGGGATAAAAGCGTCACTTTCTAAATTCCAGTAAACTTTGAAGCCCACCAATGAAAAATAAAGCTGTGGTGTGACTGTTGAAAACGAGGAAATTATAAATATAGGTCCGAGAGAAAGAAAAAAGAGAGTTCTTCAAGATAATTTGTACAAGGTTGTTCTACTAGATAATTGTTCTGTATCAAATGTTGTTAAAACTTTTATAATAAATTGTAAAATCTTCTGGAAAATTGGTAAACGTTTGAAAGTAATTGGGAAGAATATTACATTTAATAAAAATACGTCGAAATTGAAGTGATTAAATTAAAAGAAATTATGTCGAGAAGTGAGTTAGAGTAAAAGAAATATGTCGAACAGTTAATAACACATTAAAAGAAATATGTCGAACAGTGAATTAGTTAAAGTTAAAGAATACGTCGTAAATTGAATATAGTCTTCGAAAAGTTAAAAGATGAAATATCAGCATTGAGAATAAGAAAAGGGATTCTGTGAGAAATCAACGTAAGTTACGCCAAGTGATTGCCAGACCAGATTACAGCTTTGTGAGAACAAAGGAGATTATTGGACACCAAATCAACATCGAGCTTATCTGCTAGAGCAATCACCAAAACAACCACGCTTCGGATTGTGAAAGGACTTCAGATTTGATAAGTAGACTGAAAATTTGTATAAAAAATTAACCACCAACAACATTTTGATTCAGTAACTAAAGTTTAAATTATAGTCACCAAAGAACCACACGAACGAGAGAGAGAGAGAGAGAGAGAGATTTCATTTTATTTAAAATCATTCTTTAAATAAAACAGCCTAGCCAGGGCAGTAAATTAATTAAATTGGGCACATAATTACTAAAATAAATTTAATACAAGAAATTACAGTAAAATTAAATTCCTTATAAATAAATCAGACTAATAACAATTTTGATACAATCTTTGTTTCTTTTTTAATTGTTAAGGAAGCATTGTATAATCTTATTAGATTGTGTTTAATTGTCATTGTGATTTATTTCAGGTATTTTCATTTGTTTAGGTTAAGAAATATTGCAGGTATTTCATTTGTTAGATTAAGGAATTAGACTATTGCTGTATTTAGATAAGTGCATCCTTAGCAAATTAAAATTAATTGTGAAAAATTATTATAATAATAATAAAGAAAGAGATTATAACAATAAAATTCATTTGTATTTAAAAAAGAAGAGTGGGTGTGTGTTATAATAGGTTACCAAAATTCACACTCAGTAGTTCCATATTTGTGAATTTATTTACTATTATTTACAACAAAACTCAAAGTTTTTCTTTTATTTGGCTCGATTTTTTTTACTTGACATGAACTAAAAAATCTTTATCCACAAATTCATAATTATTTGTCTGTAATAAAATAATTATGTAATTGTTAAAAAAATATGTGAATGAATTAGATTCGTAATCTAAATTTATATCAAAGGAAGTTTCTATTCTTAAGACAGATCAAGAGCGTATATTTCACATCGATTATAGGTACTTCACTTTTCCCACTATATTGGTTTCTCCAAACAAAAGATCGAGATTATACTGATTATATTTCAATCTAAAATAAATTGGATGCGTAAAAAAACTCAAGCTCGATAACAACTTGAGCTCGTTATAAGGCTTGATAAAAGTACAACCACACTTAGAGAGGTTGAGCTCATTAAAGGCTCCATTAAAGCTCAAGATAAATAGAAGCTCTAGCATGTTAAAAAGCTTGTTCTCGTAGACTCGAATTAAAAATCCAGAGTAGCACACCCCTAGATTTATATACTAAATCTATGCAAAAGTTAAACAAGCAAAAGTAATAAAAAATTTAATTTTTATTGTTACAAATTGTCCAAGTATTATGAACATCTAAAATAAATATAAGAAAATTTCATTCAAATTAGTAATGCCGGAAATGAATTACGATAATATGGTTACTACACTAGTTTCATACATAAAACCAAGCTGGAATTTTACTAAATTATACTAAAAATTAATCATATTATGAATTTCATTTTATGTATATATACCGGCAAAAATTTATTCTCATGCAGGTATTCCATCAATGATTCAAACATTTTTTTTTCTTGTTTTTCTGTCAGCATAACTCTTCCACCAGGTCTGTATAACTCTCGGCCACGACCTCCTCTACCACCACGCCCTCCTCTACCACCATGTCCTCCAACATTCTTTTCCTTCTTTTTCTTTTCTTCCTTAGCATTCACAGCAGCATTATACCTAAACATAACATATCAAACTAAATGTCTATAGACTGTAAGTGAGCCTGCAGATATTGTAATAACTTAACTTATATGGTTTCCTGGTTTTGAAAATGTAAAATGGTCGAAAATATTTGTTTTATTAAGCTGACTTATTAATCCATATTCAAAAAACTTGAATAAAAAGAAAAGAATTTTTAATTCAAGGAAAAAATATTAATATGGTATAATTGGATATTTGCCATCATTTGTGTATATGAAAATTAATACATGAGATTTCGAGAGTATAAATCAACTCTCGTTTTCAAGTGTAAAACTAGAACATAAATAGGAAAAACACCAACATAGCTTAGTCACCTAGGGCCATGTTGGAAACTAAATGTACAATCTGGAAAAAGATCTCAAGCCTAAAACTAGACCTGAGGAGTAAAAGCTAAGACTAAATACAAACGTGATCAGAAAAAACTAACACACAGACCTACACTACACAAAGGATAGCAAGCTACTGATTGTTAGGGATGGATCCAAGAGAAAGTTATCCTACTGTAACTGTTATCCCCGGGGGAAAAACCTTTGTCCTATCTTTCAAGAGTTTAGTTCTCGATTGTATCATGATTCCCATTTGTGGATGAAGCGGCAAAATGTATTATTAGAGTTTAAGCATTTTGATCTCCGATTTTTAATTCAGCTTTTATTAATGTAGCCATAATAGCCTTATTTCTAAACTGGTTTGGATGATAGTTTTCAATTATATATGTTTTTTTTTTTTTTTTTTTTTTTTTTTTCAGAGTATTATTTTTGTACTTCCCAATTCAATTTGTGATTTTCAGACCAAATATGTTCAGCTATTTTCGATTTATATGTTAGGCCTAATCGTGTGTTCTTTTCATGTTCACTAATGCCTATATTTAGAGATCCTTTTGTCTCGCCAAAGTATTGCCTGTTCCATTTAATACTTACTATAAATACAGTTTTTAGTATCCTGAATGCCATTTTTTGGTTTGGTTTTGACAAGATGTCGCCTAACATTGATTTGATTATTAAAAGCGGTAGGTATTTTAAATTTCCCAGCAAAAACCTAACTTCTTCCGATAAACCCGGGACATAAGGGATTGTCATGTACGATAAGGGTTTATCAATGCCTTTATACTCTTTTTTCCCTTAGAAATAGTTTTTCTTAGATTTAGAAATTATAGATTGGGGTATCCATTGCTAACTAAAGACATCTCTATACAATTTATTTCTCGATTTTAAACTCTCTTTATCAGAACAAATATTATTAGCTCTGTCAGGTAAGGGATGAATGGTCCTTTCTTGATAGTATTAGGATGATTAGGGAAATAATTTAGATACTGACAGGTGTGTATCTTTTTACTGGAAACCGAGTCTTAATGACATTCCTGCATTTCTCGACACACACGTATATGCACATGTAGACGTGCACATGTACACACTTATGCACATGCTCACATGCATTCACACACGCTCTCCCCCTCCCGCTCATGCACACATACACACAAACACACATACTCACTCACTCAATCACTCACTCACTCACTCACTTGTACTTTCTAAGAGTGCTCGCAATTTTCTTTTCTTGTGTATTAGTGGGGCCTTTTTTTACAAGAGTTTATTTACCAGTGTTATGAATGTCTTGAAATTTTTCTCTTATACGTTTTGGCATCAAGAATAACAGTTTATAGCTTCTTATAACCTACATTTAATCTCCTTAGACTGTATGGTTTAACCTACATTAGATCATTTTTGATCTTTTGTGACCGTCTCCACTTTTTTTGACCAGCTGGAAGCTCCGGAGACCGCTTACACATTAGCCGAATCTTGTCAGGATGGGCCAAGGAGTCGGGTTAGGACGCTAATGAACGCACGCAACACAAGTTAAATTAAATGTTCTCTTTTATTTTAACACCGAATTAGAAGATTTCAGAAATAATTATAATTTATAAAAAAGACATAACGGATAAAACCTTAATAGTGGCCGAAAAGCATACCGATTAATTATATAGCTTGTGGTCGAAAATGGACTGACCTCGTCCCGTTGCGGTCTTCCGTTCTTCTCGCAGCTCTCGGAACAGACTCTCTCTCGGCTCGCTGGTTCAAGCCCTCCACTCCTCGTCTCTCCCCCCCTTCTACTTGATCTTGCACTGCTCAACAAAATCGCAAGTGCCAATTCATATTTTATTATTTAGAATCCCTTCCCATTCTAATTTATACTTATTATAGTTTTTGTTTGGTGGGCTCCTTGGCTGGGCCACACTTTTATGGTCAGACCCCCAAAATGTTTAGAATAAACAGGTAAATATATAAACTAAGGATATTTTATGATCAATTATTCATATTTTTTTAGGGTTCACAGAACATAAGGGTTCATTTAATTTCATTTGGGCCCATTAATTTTTTTTTTATTACATAATTTACATGTTATAAGCTTCCTTTAGACCTTAACGTCTGTGCAAGCTATATTTGGTAACATAATATACAGTACACATTTTAAATTAATTTAATTACAGTAATCTGTAGAAGTTATTTTTGGGGAATATATACGTTATAACCTTCATTTAGGCCCATTTTACTGTAAAATCTATTTTGACGTTTAAAGAATATACAGTTCTCATTTACCGTAGTAAATATTTTTGGAGTTAAACAATATACAGTTCCCATTTAACTTAATTTAGATACATTTGTTGGAGGTTTACAGAATATAAAGGTCTATGTGATTAAAGAATACGCAGATATTAACCATTTAAATTAATTAACCACTTTTCTATTCCCATATTTCCAACTTTTTTGGTTTATCCCAACATTAAAATTGTTTACTTTGGATACTCTTCTTTCAAGTATACAGTTATAAACTGTAAAGTGGATACAATTTGGACTCTTCTTCAAGTGTACAGTTATAAACCATTATATGTATACACAATTTTACATTTGTTCAAGCGTAAAGTATTTGTTAGATGTCCTGTAAATTTCACAGTAAAGATTACTGTTTCTTCAACAAATTCTATTTTGAGTATATCTAAGCGGCTTTTTCTTTTTTTTCTTTTTTTTGGTAATCACATATTTGGTAATTATGTTTTCAAAAGGTAAAAAACTTCTACCTTAGAGATTTTCAGGACACTTTATACACAACTTTATAGCTTTGTTGACAAGTTGATAATTTTAATAAATTTCAAAAATATACAAAATTTCAGACAATTTAATTGTTTAATTTCAAAAATATGACTTTTTTTATATATATAACTTTTGTTGATGGCCAATCTAATCCTTTAATCCATTCTTGTATTTGTTAGATTTAAGTTTAAAACTGTAAACATTGTAACAACATTAATACTAGTGCACTTTTATGGAAAACTTGGTCACAATTTTACAAGGCACAAAATATAGATACTATCACAAAATTTTAAAATGAAAGACTATTTGTGAACCAAAAACATGGGTGACGTGACCCGGGGTTTACCCCCCAAATATTATAAACCCAATAAATGAGATCAAGTTTTGGGTATAAAAGATCAAAAATGATCAATATATATTAAAACCACCAGTCTAACAGTAGGTTAATAGAAGTCCAAACTCTTTTATTAGTCTGCCTGTCTGTGTTTGGCTATTGATAAATTGGGCATGTAATGTAGACATTTGAAAGAGAAAACACAGACAGACACTATGACATATTTTACAATAATTTATTTATATTTTTGAAGGTTTACAGAAGATACAGAGGGTCCATTTTACTGTAGAATCTGTTTTTGGGTTAAATGAATGTTTAGTTTATAATGAACCAAAACATCATTAACAAAATATTAACCTTTCTAAAAGCTGTAAACAGCTGATAAGAAGTATCTTAAAACAGCCATTGCAAACGCTAACGCAAATGAGCAATCTCCTCCTTCAAATCACTAAAATAGGAGTAAAACTAGAATAACAATAAAGTATAAAACTATAAATGAATTAATAGATCTCTAGGCAACCGATATACCAAGCTAGTATATTATGCAACAGGTTAAGACCAAGCAATTCATTCCACTTCACCTAAGATTCAACTTGACAAAAAGTCTCATAAGTTTGCGTTTCCTTTTAGGCAATATTACTATAACTTCTTTACATTTGGTTTGCCCACTCAACTTTCGGAGATCTTTTGGAAAAGATTTTTGGAGATATTTCAATATATAACAAGATTTTCAATATCATGTTATATATTGTTCTACCTGAAATACCTGATATATGTATTGTAAATATGATATATGATATTGTTATTGTTATGATATATGAAGTGGTTTTCAGACTTTTTAAACATTATGTATAAAAATTTGAAGATCTGTAAAAATGGTTCTTGAACTAGTTCTTGCTGTTAATTTGTGTGAGTTGCCAATGTTGCAGAGATGCCAATTTGTGTTTATGTAGGCAAAAATCTTAAATTCTATAGAAAAATGAAGGCTAATTTTATTGAATATTCTTGACTTACCCTGTTTTCAAGAAAGGTCCTTCTGCTTTTCTGATAAGAAAACATTCATTTCTACTGTTACTATCCATCCCAGTATACAGGAAATGTTCAAGAGGAACGGGTCTTTTCACTGTACTGATCACATACATTTTGCGTTCTTTAGTACGACCAACCCAATTGGCAAACTCCAGGGTGTTGGGCACAGTTGCGCTCAACATCACAATGTTTACATGAGATGGTAACAGAATCACAACTTCTTCCCAAACATGACCTCTCTATAATATAACAAAAACTTTTAAATATTTTAATCAATTACCCATTAATATAGAGTACTCAACATATAAGTTGAATTGTAATATCAGTATAAAAGAGAGAATAAATTCTAAAGGTCAGTTTACACCAACATGGCGTGAATGTTACGTTTGAAAATATTGTTTACCAATGCTTTAAAGGAAGCAATTTATACATGAAGCAGACCTTTATAAGCAGCTCTGAACCTAACCTTGCCTCTTTAAAATACTAAACTATAGGTTAATTTAATTTAATGTTACAACAGTCAGTACATGATGAAATTCCATGATAAAGGAAATAATGAGACGATTATTCAATTCCACAAAACAGCTTTAATTGCGACATATGTTTCACTGTTAGGCATTTTCAAGCAACTAAATTGAAAACAAAACAAGTCTAAACTAAAAAAAAAAAAATAATAATAAAAATTTAAAAAAATCATAATAAACGGCGAAACATATGTCGCAATTAAAGCTGTTTTGTGGAATTGAATAATCGTCTCATTATAGGTTAATTTGTTGATAAAATTATTCTTGGACTAACTAATAAGCAATTAGTCCGAACCTTACCTTTCAAACATTAGTTTATAAATTATTCCACTTTTAATATGCATGTTTTATCCATAATTATTATTTGTTATTATAAAAATGTTTACTACTCATTTTTATTAGCTATTTTAAACTACAATTATTTGGCAGCTCATCTTAAGAGATTGTTATATCATATTTCTGATGTTATATTGATTTCTGGATAAGGACATTCTGAGGAACATGTAATGTAGGTGCAGATGTTATGTCTATGTAAAACAAATTATCATTAAAAGGAGTATTGCATGTCTAAGCTGTAAACATTAATATTTACAAGAAGATACAGCAAAATATGATAACCTTTTTTAAAATATTAATTTCCAAATATGTGAATAAATTACCTTCTCAAGTTTTTTCATCTAGTAGCACTTTTTTTACTTGGCAGAATCCTAGTGGTTTGCATTCTGATTGGTGCATTTAAAAATCAAATGACACTCCACATAACTCGTGTGATACACAAATTATGGCTATTAGGAGTTTGTGATGTTTTCTCTAATTTGACAGCAAATATTGAAAATTGCCTAGGTCTTGTTTCACAAACTTAATTCTTATTAGAATCACCTAATAATAATAAACTGTTCAATAAAGGTTCTTAGAGACCTGAAACCTTCATTAATATTATTCATTTGTTCATTAATTTATGCCACATAATTGACTGCAATACTTTAGTTGATGTTAATATGATATTAAGGCTAATTTTTTTTTCCCTTTAATACCTTGGTTTAATATTTGCCAAAGAGAAGCAATAACAAAATAGTCCTAGATTATCTAAGACTGTAACAAGAAACTTATCCAGTTTGGATTTGTAAACTGTCAAAAGTTGTCCAAGTTAAACCCTGGTTTGTGGTATTGAGTTTGAGTTTTTGTGTGCATTAAGCTATTCATCTACTGTCACTAGTCTTAACATTATTTATTAGAAAATTGAAAATAAAACATAATTGAAGAAAATAATAAAATTTAAATTATGGGTGAATATTTCAAAAACATTGTCACATTGATGATCATTCCCATCCCATAAAGAGAACTTTTTTAATTTGATGGTGATTGTATGTATAATAATAATACTCAAAGGAATATTTAATAACTTCATTATTTATCATTCTAATGATTTCATTTCTTTTTTGAAATAGGCCTAAAGCCTTAATTTTTTAAGATAACCCTTTCTTTATGTTAAAAAAATGTACAGTCCATTATTAGGATGTGGTGGTAATGGTGTTCAGTTAGTACTCTTATATATATAATTTAAATTCTAATTTATTAGTTGTTGTGATCAGAATCTATGATGGGTTTTGATTCCAAATATAACTTTCATTATTTTTTATGTTACTTGCTTGATTCTTATGTTTTAGCCGAACCCTAATGGTGTGATCCGTGCCTAATACAGTGAATGTTTCCGGGACCTATCCAGCAGAGATGCAAACGGAGCTTCCAGCAGTGAGGCGAGCTCCTGGCAGAAAATAGCCTTGCCTGGGCATGCGGATCTCTGCCTGATTTGGAAGTTCTTTCTCTAGCTTCTCATAGGATCTACATGAATCAGCAAGAAAAGCAAAATCAAAATTTTAATAATCAAGCTGTAACACTGGAGGCTGCGGTGCCATCTACCATCCAATTGGATCACCCATTGAAGAGTAGGCTGCAAATTTGAATGCATTGAATGTTTCTAGAAAGAGAGGAAGATGAACTCCTTAAAGGTCAAGTATACACCAGGCTTTTCTGGTTCACTTGACGGTGCTATAAGGCAACTAAGTGAACTGAAAGTTAAAAGACCTAATCTCACCAGTAAAGAAAGATGAGAGGCTCTCAAACCAAAGCTTCAAGAAGGTGGTGAAGAATGGGATTCCTTCAAATGGCGGAGGGTTAAGAAAAAGAAGAAGAGGAAATCGGAGTCAGGAATCGTCTCTTGTTCTGAAGCAAGGGTGGGTGTAGTCAAACATTGTAGAGGAGAATTGACCACTCCACTTCTGCCACCCTCAAAAAAAACTAGAGTTGAGACTCAAGTCTCTGATACATATCCACAATATTTGTATCAGAGCCATTTGGAAAGGAAGTAATGACTTACAGGGACATTCTTTCCATCAAGATGGCTATCGTGTAAGAATCCTATCTTGATGCAAAACTCACAAATAAACAAAGGTGAAGACATCGAGGATGCACTGATGGATAAATTTCAAAATTTAGAGCATGGGAACTTTCCATCTTTACTGGGAGCTTCATGAAGAAAGGACCTCTAATACTTTCCTGCCTCAATGAAGTAACAAAGCGTTGGCTGGAGAAAATCATACTTACATTCCATCTGTTAGGTGAAAATACTAAACTAGTCACTGGATCGAGGAAAGATATAATGAATACGACAAGGCTGTTCAACCTGACACTGAGCTTGTTAAGAGGTCCTTGGATCAAGTATGGGAGATGTTCATTAAACCCCAGCCTATAGAATGGAAGGTTCTCTTAGCTAAGGGAGACTCCAAAGGCTACAACTTTGCATGTCTGGTCGATGAGGCCTGCTTCAAACCTATCAAGGCTGCTTATTTCAGGGCAAATTTGGGATTTTGGCAAGTCCCCATCATCACCAATCAAACTAAACCCCTCCCTAAAATTCCTCTAGATAAATCTACATCAGAGTAAGAAGGCAGCATCGGCTGCTTTCTGTCAGTACTTTTGCAGAGGAGGTTTCGACCTAGCACTGATACAAAAGCAATGGCTTTTAGGATGACTCGTAGGTCTAGGTGACACTAAGAGTAATTTAATATACTTTATTTCCTTAGATAATGTAAGGGGTGCAAGGTATATGGAATGCGACAGTTATAGCTTCTTACATACAAATATCAACTTCACCTTCACAATAAGTAACTATTGTTTTGTTACTGGTGCACCCTGTGATAGCAAACGAGGCTCTGGCGATTGAATGTCCTTCGGTATAATTGGACAATTTCCCTTTTCTTATCCAATTCCTTCTTACTACCAGAAACACTTAGTATGCCTAATCTTTAGCTGATGTTTCACTTTTTACTTTTCTATCTCTCTTCTGCTTCTGTCCCAAGATGCTCTGGGCACATGTAGATATTAATTTATTCTTGACTCCAACTATCTCACAATCTGTTTACTTCCCAACTGCACAGGTTACCGGGGTGGTCCTGCAGTGGGTCTGGATGTTGAGTGGTGCTTCGTTCGCGGAAATTCTGTTGGTCTTGGTTTCTGGTCTCATGTCGGCAGGGGTGATGTATATATTAATATGTATGTTGCTTTTGTTGCTGTGGGGTTGATGATTGGGGCTGGGGGGTGTCTGTTTGGTTCTGTGAGTGGGGCTTTGTGTACATCCAGATTTTTGCTGGACTGCAGTAGTGTCTGGGGAAACCAAATGCGATCAAATGTCCATCGGTATAATTGGACAATTTTCCTGTTTCCTATCCAATTTCTTCTTACTACCAGCATTCCTAATCTATAGCTGGTATTTCACTTTTTTATTATTAATTTTCTATCTCTCTTCTTCTTCTGTCCCAAGATGTTCTGGGCATAATATGTGGACTTTAATTTATTCTTGATTCCAAATATTCTCATAATCTGTCTCTTTCCCCTAATCCTAAGTGGAACAGCATATGTCGATGGATGTGTGGTAAGAGAGGAGTCTGATCGTTAACATTCGAACTCTGTATACCAGGCGCCTTCCAGTTTCAATTAGCCTTACTGAGACAAGAGGATCTGCCTCAGTGGACTCTTAATTCCTCACATTTTGTGGGAAAAAGACGGAAATACAAGGAAACCAAGAAGAAAACATAGTAATGTTGAAACACAAATACTAAAGACTGAACAAATGCCTAAGGATTTGGAAAATGAAAATTCCAAGGACCTAGATTTAGGCTCATAAAATCGACCAATTCCAGAGGATGAAATAACAGTAGAGGAACAAACAGTCTCCACTGCTACAAGAAAAGCTGGCTAAATGGTGCTAGCAGGAAGAGAATGAAGTGACTAATTGAGCAATGCTACAGTGCAGCTTAAGCATGGGTAGAGGGAGTACACAAGCGACCTTCTAAACAAAATGTAAATGAGTCCTAAACTATTGAAAAATTGTCTAAAGACAGACATTGTAAATGCTGTCATGATTACTCTGGAGAAAATCTTATCAAAGGCACTGCTCAACAACTAACCAACTCGTTATTGAAGCTGAATAGATAGAGACCTACTAAACCAAGTTATGGCATTACTTACTAGACACGGTCACTTCAAGAAACATTTGCTAACACTCAGGATCACCAATAGTGATCCTGTTTGTAGACTATATAAACTATCTGATTTTATGACAGAACTTACAATGTATATGTTGTATTTTGTTGAGGCCTACTTCTTTAATTGGTGTACTTGGACTAATAAAAGAATATTATGATTAGGACAAAAATGAGCAATATGAGAAGGATTTTAACAAATATAACACCTTTTCTCACTAAATTTAAAAGCTACAACACCTTGTATTTTCGATCACTCAATTTTAGATTAAAGTCTTCTAACATTAAACTAAATGTTAAATTTCTCAGAGTTTTTTTTCCAGAAATTGAAGTAAATACCCATATAGATTAAAAATATTTTAATCTGGATTCTAGAAATTATCATATTTTCATTAATGCTTTGTTTTAAGCCATTTAATTTAATTTAAAAGGTACATTTTTGAACATACATGGATATGTTCGTGCCAGTTACATACATAAAAGTAAAGAATTGTTCAAGAAGGAGGGATTTTTGATTCTTAGGATCCTTTTGAAAATTGAGCATAGAGTTTCAAAAATTTCTTTGGAGTTTTTACAATTTATGGTAGGCATATGATTGAAATGTTTTTATCTATTGTATCAGTAATTACTTTCCATGTATGACCACATATTTCAATCAATCTTTTATTCTTCTTCATTATTATCAACTAAATTTTTAATACCTAAAACTACATCATCTAAGGAATAACCTTTAAATAAAATAGTTACTTGAAACTTCCAGATATCAAAAGAAGAAGTATCAACTAATTTTTCAATATTTGATATAACATATGTGATGTAAACTACCCAACTAATTCAAAAACAATTTTAAATAACAGGTTTCATTAAAAAAAAAATACTATTCCACTAATTTAACTTATTTTAATTGTACACTTTTACTTTGGAGAGTACTTCTGGGGCGATAACCCAGATTTAAGTATTTTATTTTAAACAAATAAAAAGATGAATTGAGAAAATATATTTATTTAATCAATAAACAAAAAGCAAACTAATCAGCCTGAAAAAAAAAAAAAAGTATTTTTTTTTTTTAAAAGGCTGCATTGCATAATATAGATAATTATTTGTTGCAATAGACCAGCAATTGACCAATGTGTTTTATATAAATATAACCTACGCTTATTAAAACTAGTATTTTTTAAATTTTGAATATGAATTTATAATTTATAATTAAAATAAATTAACTTTACTCACTTCTTTATCATTGATATAATGCACTTCATCAAAAATGACATATTCCAAATCTCGAATTACTTCATTTTTCTTATATAACATTGAACGAAGAATTTCTGTTGTCATGATCAGGCAGCCTGCTTTAGGGTTCAGTTGTACATCACCCGTAATCAGACCTACATTTCCTAATTTATGCTCATCTTCAAAAACATTTTTAAAGTCACGGTATTTTTGATTCGAAAGAGCTTTAATAGGAGATGTATATATTGCTCTGTAACACATAAAAACAAATAAACTTACTCACATGTACATATATAATTATAAGGTTCAAGTAAAAAAAAGAAAATGGATCAAATTTGTTTCTCCGTTAACTAAATTGAATATGTATAAATATTTATACAGAGATAAGATATAGGAACAAAATTGTTGCTCATATCGCCCGAGCAGTCAGACGGGCATGTCATCAAGTATATTTACATCATTTTGAGCCATATTACTCTCATAATGAGCTCCACACGGAGTGAAACTTATGTTTGTGCTAGTATTGTGTATTGTGTGTTAATGTTTTTTAATTTCCTGATGATGGTCGAATTGACTGAAATCGTGATAGATAAATAAGGTAAGGCAATTAACACTTTGAAGCCTAACTCTCTAACGCGCTGCTTTCCTACTGTGCCTGGGGGTTTTGGACATGTTTTTAAAAAATTGTGGTATTTGTTATATTTACCATATATGACTTATTATATATCATTTTAAACCTAAAGAAATTATCTTTTTAAATATATATACATGTAAATAGATATTTTACTCACAGCCAACACTCCTTAGTCTTGAAAAGGGGTAAAATACACACACAAACAAAAATAGCTACACAGCACTTCACTAAACATAATTGGCCTTTGTATGATACAGTTTGAAACATTCAGGTACACAAAGAGGTACTGAACATTCTGGGCACCACCATAACTCAAAAAGAATTTAGTATTCAAGAAAAACAACAAACAAACATAAAGAATCTTGATTACTCAGTCACTAACTTTGAACTAAACAAACGTCTGCTACGTTCCTCGTAGACGTGTTACGTTGCCTAGCATCAGCTTTATAATATTTATATTTAGTCAATATCAACAGCACAGACTATTCGAAAATCAAAGACATGCAAAGATAAATAACCAATTAGCTAAGCAAAAGTGCCGAAACCCGATTATATGCCGACATCGCGATCGTATAGAATTATTTAGCGCAGCCCGATGTATACTCGGGCTTCGGCGGCGAGCGCTGTCGCACTGTCCGACCTATACTCGGGCTTAGCCTTCAAAGTGTTAAAAATTTGGATTAGTTGATGTACTTTAATAAATTTATATATTTCCATTTTATATAAAATAATTTACTATAATATGCAATAGATAATATTATTTTTTGCTAATATTTTTCTTTAATTTCGTTATTTTATATATAATAACTAGCAGACCCGGCAAACGTTGTTTTGCCATTTATATTTTTTTTAGAAAACATTTTTTTAGTTTAATAAAAATAACTATTTACTATAAGTGTGCGGGGATGTACTTATAATCGAAGACGTTGCAAATAATTAAAGTATACTTTATTTAGGTTAATAAATTAATCTTTATTAACTTTACGAATATATTTTAAATTACAACAATTCTTTATTAATTATGACAGTTTGAAAAAAGATAGATTAATCTCTCAGCGCAATGGAGTTTACAATATTCTTGGTTAGTCCGTCTTTAGCCAGCACAAATAAACTGGATGGTTTTCCCACGCGAGAACATGCCACGTAAAGTTGTCCGTGGGAAAAGCATGGTGTTTCCAAATCTAAGCCACATACAGATAATGTTTGGCCTTGTGACTTATTGATCGTCATAGCGAATGCCAATCTAATTGGAAATTGAGTGCGTTTGAATTCAATTGGCACATCTGTAGGAATCATAGGGATTCGTGGCAGCAACACATTTTCGCCTCGAAACTTCCCATTCAAAATGGTGGCTTCAATGACATTTTTCATTAATTTCTTAATTACTAATCGTGTACCATTACACAGCTGTGGTGGGTTCAAGTTACGAAGTAGAATGATCGGAGCTCCAACCTTCAATTGTAAATTGTGTGGTGGCATGCCTGGCAAATCCAATGAATTTAAAAACTCAATTGGATAATTCACAGTTTCGTTGGTATCACAAACTGCATCGATAGATTTGTATGACACCAAATCCCCAGGCAACAACTGTTGTATTTTTAAATTTAATCCATTGACGTCCACATTTTTTGCTGACAAAATCGCTCTTTCTGCCAACCACTTATGATTTTGATATTGTGTGTGTACATCGGGAAATATGCGATCGATGAGAGTATTTTGCGAGTCGATGATTGTGCAGAAGTCTGTTTGTAATTTTATACATCCAGTATTTTCATGTACAGCAACTTTCCCATCGCCAATATCTATTAGTTGTTTAGAGAAAGTTTCGGCGGATGGATCCCGAAGCAATTGAACACGCATGTTCATCGTCAGTTGTACTTTTTCAACATTACGCCACAGTCGCGATGATTTTAAGCAAGCATTGATTTCATCAGCGTACGTTGAACGTGGAATAACGGGAAGAGTTTGTCTGAAATCACCTGAAAGTTGTAACAAAGTGCCGCCAAATAGTTTATCATTGTTTTTTATATCCCTCTTTGTCCTATCCAATGCCTCAAGCGAATGTTTATGTGCCATAGTGCATTCATCCCAAATAATAATTTTACATTGTGGGGGTGAGCTGGTTGGTCCACGTCCTGCCCCTGGATAGCTGTATTACATCCTTTCGTAGTACAGTGAACTGAACGCCAGCAGTAGCTGCTCATATGAGTTTCAGCCCTCTTATAAACAAGGAAATAAACCTTATGACTAGCAATAAACAAAAAAGTTCTTCTCAGAACTGCCGACAAGATTACAAGTTAACAAATCGCAAACATCCTGAAAGACTAAAAGTAATTTTATGGACTTACCCTGACAATCTTAAAACATTAAGAGCACAACTTAATATAGATAAGTATTTAATTATGAGAAGGAGAGGAGTGAGCAGCTACAGAAGAGTAGAAATTTGGTGCCCCTGCAGAAAAACAGCTGAAGACACTAGAGATAAACTAACTGCACAGGCAAAGCAACTGAAAATTCATATCTCTCTAGGAACAAATTTTCCTGAACGCAAGAAGAAAAATGGACAGAACACCCATCCAATAACGTCTGAGGACGCTTGTAGTGTGGGCATTTTGCAGTGGAACGCGAGATCCTTGAGGAACAAAACAGCAGAACTCAAACAAGAGGTTGAAACCACAAATGCCAAGATAATATGCATCCAGGAGTCTTCTCTACCACACAATGAGCTTTTTCATCCTAAAATTAACAACTTCAATTTAATCAATCATTCCCGTGAAACCAAAAGAGGAGGTGGATTGGCGATTTTTGTTCACAGATCTTTGTATGTAGACAATGTCATCAAGATTTCAACGAACCATCTAGAAGCTATCTCTGCTGAGATATCTATTAATAAATCACTCAAAATGACTATTATAAATCTATACATTCCCAACCAGGGGATAACTTTGCATGAACTAGAGAAGATTGCTCCAAAAACACAGAATTTTCTGATCATCGGTGATCTTAATGCTAGACATCGCAGCTGGAATGAAGGACCTGAAAATCAAAATGGACAGATAGTCCACCAGTGGATCCAAAATGAAAAGATGATTCTTTGTAATAGAAGCAAAAATCCTACCTACCAATCTCCAAGCTCGGGATCTCTCAGTACAATCGACCTCTCCCTTGTATCTGCAAGGCTGGCTCTATTGATAGAAGACTGGTGCGTGAGACCTGACCTGGGCAGTGATCACTTTCCGTTATATTTTAAAGTACGTCACTCAAGAACAGCCAAGGAAGGTAAAGACCCAAATCCACAAACAAAATATAAGATTAAGAGCGCAAACTGGGATTTGTTTAAGCAGAAGCTAGATGAATACAAGTTTCAAGACTCAGAACATCTAATAAACATTGAAAAATCAATTGAGTTTGCAGCAGAGGCAAGCATACCCAAAATAAAAAACAGAAGAACACGCCCAATGAACATCTGGTGGACGGACGCTCTCACCAAGCTAAAAAAGGACAGACAAATAGCTCGAAGACAATGGATGAAAAAACGAGATACAGAGAGTAGAAGTGTATTTAATCGTGCAAGTGCAATGTGCAGGAAAGCTGTTGTGCAGGCAAAACGCAACAACTGGAGAGAGTTTGTAAGCTCTATTAACTCTAATACACCTTCCTCCATGGCATGGAAGAGATTCAAGAGCATTGAGGGAAGACATAGTGCCAGAATAGACTATATCATGACCCAAGACAACCAAATTATAAGAGATAACAAGGATATGGCTAATTATTTCAATCTGGTGTATACGGGAAGGTCAACAACTGCAATATCTTACCCAAAAGCCATGACTCAACAAGAACAATACCTTTCATGCAATCTCGACCTCCTATGCCTACACACAGACTTGGCAGATTCTCCATTGACAATGGATGAACTTTCGCAAGCCATATCTGAGATACGGAATACTGCCCCAGGAGAAGATAACATCCACAACTCCATGCTGTCAAACCTAACCTCAGAACTTCTTGAACGAATCCTTTCCTACTTCAACAGTATCTGGTATACAGGAAACATTCCACAAAACTGGAAAGTTGCAACAATTATTCCTATCTTGAAACCCCAAAAAAACCCCACACTGCCAAATTCATACAGACCAATATCCCTAACATCTTGTCTAGGGAAGCTTATGGAAAGAATCATCAATAACCGGTTGGTTTGGAGATTAGAAAATGGAAAAAAGTTGCATCCCAAACAATATGGATACAGACCAAAAAGGAGCACTGTAGACGCACTGCTGCATTTCACAGAGTCAATTTATTGTGGTTTTGTTGATAGGGCTGTGACAGCGGCCGTCATGATCGACTTAGAAGCAGCCTTTGATAGAATCCCCCATTCCACCATAATCCTACATTGCTTGATGCTTGGGATTAGAGGGAAGATGCTAAAATTCTTAAAGAGTTTTCTAACAAATAGGGCAACTAAAACCAAAGTTAATAACACGCAGTCAGAGGAGATAAAAGTTGTCGGTGGTATACCACAGGGTTCTGTTTTGAGCAGCACCTTATTCAACATTGCACTAAGCGATATGCTAGAGACGATTCCTGCCTCGACAGATGGCTGTGTTTTTGCTGATGACATAACTATATGGAGCACAGACAGAGACCCTCATAAAGCCACCTATAATGTCCAAGAAGCCCTAAACAACATAAATGCATGGACAAAGAAATGGAGTCTAAATATCTCTCTAGCTAAGACTGAATGTTCATTTTTCACAACAAGATATTCACTCAAGGATTATATACCGCATTTAAGGTTGGAAGAAACACTCATTCCATTTAATACGAACCCGACACTCTTAGGAATAACATTAGACCCTAAACTACTTTGGCGAACACATATAGAGATAACAACAAAGAAATGTTTAAGCAGACTGAACCTACTTAAGGCAGTGGCAAGTAGAAACTGGGGCGCAGACACAATAATGTTAAGACAGCTATACACTATGTTTGTGAGGTCCAAAATGCTATATGGTGCGGAAGTTTGGAGTTCTGCAGCTAACACCCACCTAGACAAACTGAGGCGCATTCAGAATTCAGCTTTGAGACTCTGCCTAGGCTGTCCAAAAACTACCCCTATGCATGCGATGGAAATAGAGTTGAACATCGAGCCATTGGACATTCACCTTGACAGAATAGTCTGGCATAAACATCTAAAAAACCTGTCACTTCCCCAGCTGGTTTCTAGTTTTGAGCCCGAGAAAGGGAAACCCCACCATAGGCGCTCATTTCATCACCGCACATCCTTCCTCATCCAAATTCTGCCTGATAAAATCCCGATAGTTAACCAGAACCCTCCTTGGACCTTCTGCTCTCCCAATATAAGACTCCACCTAACTAACAATGTCTCTAAGAAAGACCTTCCTGAAGTTCAGAGAGCAGCTGCATTAGAAACTATTAATGACTCCTACAAGAACTATTATAGAATATTTACAGATGGCTCACTGAACCAGCTTGATGCGAAATCTGGAGCAGGATATTTTGTGGACGACACCAATGAGTCATTCTATGTACCTGCACACTCTACATCAAGCACAGACGTAGAATTGTTGGCGATTGACGCAGCCGTAGCTCACATCGCCAGCGTGGAAAAGCGGGATGTTTGTATTCTCAGCGACTCTATGAGTGCACTGCAGATTTTGAAGCAATACAAACCATCGAACTACTACCGTAGAGTAAACGACATTCACGCTATGCTTGGAAAACTCAGAAGTAAAAACATTTGGTTCCAGTGGGTTCCTGGACATTGTGGTATACATGGCAACGAAGAAGCAGATAAGATAGCTAGAATAGCTGCAAGTTTGGGCCCGATTCCATCCAGAAATCTTTCTCTGAGTGCCGGTTTTGCTCTTTGTGACAGAACATTGCAATCTAGATGGGTTGAACAGTGGAATAACGCGATAAACGGTCGCCATTTATACTCAATACAGAAAACACCTAACAACCTGGAAATTTACAAGGAAATCCCTCGTTCAGTATCGACTTTCGCATCCAGAGCAAGAACCGGGCATATCGTTACTCAGGCATACCTCTTCCGTTTTGGACTGGCTGATTCGCCCACTTGTTTGGTATGCCAAGAACAGGAAGAAACTCTCCAACACATCCTTCTGCAATGCCCTGGTCCAGAAAATGCTCCTAGAAAGATACTTAAAGCGAGACTTAAAGAAAAATGCACCCTTGAAAGAGTACTGTCGAACAACACCTTTTGGCGACTTGCTGCCCTTGTTTATGAGAGACACCGTGTGGTTGATATCACTTGATATCAGATACACGCACAAGAAGTAAGAAGTAAGTATAATTTTACATTGTTTCAGCAATGCCCGTAGTCGATTGTTTTCTTATGTTGCACACTGCATCTGGATTATTTTGAATGTTCAATGGCAGCTTAAGTGCTGAATGAGCTGTTATGCCTCCATCTAATAAAGTTGCTGCAATGCCAGAAGATGCAACGGCCAATGCGATGCCATTTTTTGATCGTATCTCGGCAAGTAGTAGCGAAATAAGGAATGTTTTGCCAGTTCCACCTGGTGCATCAAAAAAAAAAAGAATCCTCCTTGTCCTGCCGATTATATATTATATTGCCATCTAGAAACGCTATTGCGGATTTGTAGATAGAATAATAAATTTGTATGTATTTCTATATGCTGTACCATAAATATAATAAATAAAAAATTTTTGTCGAAATAATTAAATAAAAAAATTAGGGGTGAACCACCCTTAACATTTAAGGGGATAAAAATAGTTGTTGTCCGATTCTCAGGCCTAACGGATATGTACACAAAATTTCTTTAAAATCGGTCGAGCCATTTCGGAGGAGTATAATGACTAACACTGTGACATGAGAATTTTAGCCATTTCGGTGGAGTATAATTAGGGGTGAACCTCCCTTAACATTTAGGGGGATGGAAAAATAGATGTTGTCCGATTTCCAGACCTAACGGATATGTACACAAAATTTCACGAAAATCGGTGGAGCCATTTCGGTGGAGTATAATTAGGGGTGAACCACCCTTAACATTTAGGGGATGAAAAATAGATGTTGTCCGATTCTCAGGCCTAACGGATATGTACACAAAATTTCATTACAATCGGTCGAGCCATTTCGGAGGAGTATAAATGACTAACACCGTGACATGAGAATTTTATATATAAGATTTATACCAAATTCTTAATCAATAACTCCACTCTTTGATTATATTTTTCGTTAATTTCTATGATAAATATATTTTATATAAAATAATTTACCTTAATTTATGCTCAGTAATTATATATGTTTTTTTTTTTTTTTTATTGCTTGAAGATTTTTGTTGTTTTTATTGGACAGGAATGAAAAATTTCTAACAGTGCAGATCTATAATTCTTATTTGTTTGTAATCCTATTATATTCCAAATAACTAGGTCTAATTTTTATTAACTGTTTTGTAGTTCCGCTTTATTTTGTTTTGTATGGTAATCAATTTTGGCATATCAAAAATCATTATTCATTTGTATTTTTAACTTTTTTTTAAAGGTTTCCCCTCTGAAGGATTCAATATAAATATGTGTTTTTTATTTTGTCCACAAGATAATGGAGTTCAAACTACACCAATTTATAAATGCAAAATAATGTTATACTCTTAATGAAGAATAAGAAAGAAGTAGGCCTAATCCCCAAACCACAAATAAACCACTAACGCAATTAATGTTAGAAAGTTTAATAAACCCTACCTACCATATTATATTACTGAAATGTACAAAAGGGTTTATTAAACCTTCAAACATTAACTGTGTTTTATTTGTGGTTTAGAGATTACTTCTTTTCATACTGTTATTAACCACAAGGCTCATTGTATATTTGTATTTCTTTAATGAAGAAGTCAATTTTATTCCTATCCCTATACCTCTCATTACTGCCTACTCCAGTACATATCCCACCCTCCTCAAACTGCTGTATAAGCCTTTCCTTATTATTTTCAAGGCTAAAACAACTGCAGTTTTTTTATTTATTTATTTTTTATTCAGACCTTTCCAAACTGGTTTCACTATATTATCTCTTAATTGGAGTAATATCCACAACACATTATTAATTGGAGTAGTGAATCAACACATTTTGTATTAGTAGAAACCACACAACATTATACCTTAGAAATAAACATAAATTAAGAATTTTAACTAAATTATTACTAGGGTAATATTATTGCTTATCATTAATAGCTTCTTAAATTCACATCATCCTAAAGATATATTGTTTATCATTCAGAGTTTTAACCCCCTCCCCTCTTTCACAATGCCTTCTAAATACTGTGACTACTCTACATCCGGCTTTCATGAATATGGATTAATAGTTTTCACAGATCCATTTTTTTTGTTTTTTGATTTCTTCCCAAATAATAAATCCAGATTTTACTGTATACTCACTTGTTTAATATACATTTTACAGATTACCTTGTATGTTGCTTGAGAGATAAGGCAATAGCATACTCTGCCACAACGGTTTTCCCTGCTGAAGTGTGAGCTGACACAAATACATTTTGATGATCTTCTAACTTGAGGATGGCCTATAAAATAAAACATGCAGTAACTTTAGAAAGAGTTCAGTTGATATAATTTGAACTATGACCCCCCCCCCATTACTGAATACAAAGGGGCTTAATATTATTTGGGAACATTGTTTCTAATTATTATTATTGTACATGTTTAAAAATATTTACATTTGTTTGTGAATCACTTATTTTTAAACAAATCTTAAAAAATTGATGAAATGATTTCTTCAAGACCACATCACTTTTTCTTGGTACACACCAGATATTCAATCACTTATAGTACTCGGAGATCCCTGCTTGATAACATTTTAACTATGAAGCCTGATCAAAATATCCCAAGACTATTTGAATTACGTGACAACCAGTCATCATAGAATTGTGCAGTTGGGAGCAATGTTTTGAATATAACCTCCATGAGTAACCAGCTGTTTATTGATTGTTATTGCACCAACTCATTGTGGAGCTACAGTTGTTTCTCTAAATAGCATTTTTGTGTGTTCAAGACACAACAAAAAAATCTTTTCCAAAAACAAAGATATAACCACATTACGGCCACATGAAACAAAATACATTGAGCCAAAAATGGACACACAAACTCCACATCGGCTACAATACAGCTTTGAACCAGCAAAGGAAATGATGGATCAATGAGGTATACATATATATGCAACATCACAAAACATAGCAATTAAACTAAAAATCGTAAACCTAAAATCAATTTTCCACCAGAATTTTACAAACCACAAATTTAGGGGAACTTACATTTGAAAAACAAAATGGTTCAACCACTTCAAACGAAAAATGTTTCACGATAGTCAGCAAAAACACAAACAACATTTTTTGTCATGAACATGAAATATCAACCATTAACCCTTCCCGGACTAATGACGGATATATCCGCTAAATTTTTGGAGCCAGCGGACGGGAAGCGGATATTTCCGCATGACATATTGGAGCTCACGGACGGTTGGCTGTTATAACCGTCAGTTTATTTAAACAACTTATGCACGTAAAAATGTTATAAAATTAAGGTTTCTAAACAAAATAACGCACTTATTACTATTCTGCGTAATTGAAATACATAATTACGTTTTTATTAACAATATGGTAAATTTATGTTTGACTGGTTTACCGCGCGGAACTAAGCAGTGTTGTTGTTATACTGTTTGTGTTAGGTTATCCAAGTGGTTTGTTATGCCTTCGCAGTGTGAAGATGTCGTCGTACGTAAATAATTTGATACGTGATGAAGACATTACTGAATCGCAGTGTTTCCGAAGGTGATTTTTTGAACGCTGAACTTATGGACATTGATGATACGGGTAACTTATCCGATCGTAGTGGGGACGATACTGGTAAATAAGATAATGTAGGCCTATTGGACGATGTTTACGGCGGTATGAGTGATGAAGGGACGAATGGTGATTATAACAATTGTTTGGAAAATGTTGAAGACGACGTGGATGCCGAGATAATAGACGTAGGTGTGGGTGGCGATTATATGAACATTTGTTTCGAAAATGATGAAGACAACGTGGTTGCCGAGGCTATTGATGAAGGTGCGGGTGGTGATACAGTAGAACCTCTGTTAACCAGCCTCGGATTAACCGGTCCTCGGATTAACCGGCCTATATCATAGTGTACTGGTTGGATGAGAGTTTCCGAAAATAAATTGTAATTGAAACACCAAAGCGGCGGCGATATCAAAGGACTTTGTGGATAGCGGTATCCCATTGTCGGCGGCGTAAAAACACCGCGGCACCAAAGCGGCGGCGATATCAAACGAGTTTGTCGATAGCGGTATCCCATTGTCGGCAACGTAAAAACACCGCGGCACCAAAGCGGCGGCGATATCAAACGACTTTGTCGATAGCGGTATCCCATTGTCGGCGCCGTAAAAACACCGCGGCATTGGCACCCGTCGGTATAGCAGACATACACCCACAAAAACGTTTGATGGGCTGCTTTTTTTCCACGAATCATTTTAGTTTACATTATGAAAAATAAAACATTTCTTTTCAGTTTTCTTCTTGTCTTTGACGGGTATATTACAGTAAATAAAAATGAGTGAGTTACGAAAACAACGGAAGCGTGTGTTGGTTTCGTTTGAGACGCGGTTAAATGTGTCAAAAGACTTGACATAGGGGAATCTGTAAACGAGCTTTGTAGTGTTTAATTTTTTCATGTTTGATGTATAATATGCATAACATAATATATAAGATACATTTATGTACAATAAAATGAGTTGCAATAACATCTTAATTGCATAATTCTTAGCGCTACCTGATTAAATAAGCTTTCTTTCAACGAAAACCGAATTTTTAGGGGAACCTCTGATTAACCGGCCAAACGGGCAACCGGCCCGGGTGTCAGTCCCGACTAGACCGGTTAAGAGGGGTTCTACTGTATAACAAACCCTAATACGGACAGTCATGAAGTTAGCGTTACAAATAGTGATGTTGGCTCTAGTTATAACGGGGAAGAAGGTAATGCTTCAAGTTTTTTGGACACTGAACAAGAAAGCGTTTCTGCAAGTAAAGAAACAAATACCAGCAGTAAACATTGAGTAAAAAATAAAATCCCCGTGCAGAATGGAACAAACAATGGACTGACGTTACGGAATTTGATGCAGGCCCTATGAGCACAATAAGGGTAAGTAACCCTGATTTTGGTCCCAATCTTCCGTCAAATATGGATGCCTATTCTAAGCCCATTGAATACTTTTCATTATTTTTCAATGAAGACTTGGTTCAAAAGATACATGAGGAAACCAACATGTATGGACAAAAAATGCAAAATGCCAATCCCAATCCCAATCCACAGAAAAAGAAGGTTTGGAATAATGCAACTGTAACTGAGATAAAAGCTGTTCTAGGAGTAATTTTGAATATGGGTTTACACCCTTTGCCCGACATGAAAGATTATTTCTCTGTAAAATGGGTTAACAAAATGCCATTTTTTTCTGACGTTTTCAATCGAGACAGGTTTCTCTTGCCATTTTCTGGAAACTACACTTCAGCCATGAGGAAGGGGTTGACCGTGACTTGAAAATCAGAGCAATCGTAGATCATATACAAGATAAGTGCAAGCTATTTTATACACCAAGCTTGTATGTTTCGGTTGATGAAAGCACGATTTCCTTAAAGAGAAAGGTGTTTTTAGAGTGTACAACCCTATGAAACCAACAAAGTTTGATCTGAAAGTATTCATATTGTCTGACACACTCAATGGGTACATTTATAGCTTCAATCCGTACTATGGAAAGCAGAAAGAACCAAATGCTGACGATGAGTTGTTGAAGACAACCAATACTGTAGTAAAACTATGTGAAACCTTGGTAAAGAATGAGCTTGAACCACCCTCCGGTCATCACGTATATGTTGATCGCTATTATAACAGCCCACAACTTGGAAAAGAGCTGTTGAAGAGAAACATATATGTTACTGGGACTGTGATGGGAAATAGAAAGGAAATGCCAACTTTGAGTAAGGCCTTGCAGAGTAGAGAAGTTGAGGGGCGAAAAAATGGGGAAATGGCCATGGTTTTTAGGAAAGACCAAAGGTTGGTGACGGCCCTCTCAACTAAGCATAAAGTAAGTGTACATGACATGACTGAGGTTCCCAGCAAATATCCAGGCAATACCCCGGTTATGAAGCCAGATCTTGTTCTAGACTACACCAAACATATGGGTGGGGTCGATCGCAGTGTTCATGTTATTTCTAACTACCAGTTTATGAGAACGAAAATGGTACGGAAAACTTTTGGCTTCTAGAAGTCTCTACTATTGACGCGTTTATCCTGTACAAATTTGTTCAAGAACAGAACCACCGATCACCCATGTCCCACAAACAATTCAGACTGAGTCTTGTTGAAGATTTAGTCAGGGAACACATGACAGAAAGAATAAGAAGAACTGAGTCCCCAGCTAGACGTCCAGGATGACCACTCGATGTAAACCATAGACTGAATGGTAAACTTCACCTGATGGGGAAAGCACCAAAAGGATCGTTCAGATGCCATGTCTGCTCCAAGAAAAAACTTCACAAAGAGACAGTGTACTTCTGCAAAACATGCATATCAAAGCCGTACTTGCACCCTGATGTTTGCTTTGAAGTTTATCACACGGAGAAAGACTATTACTAATGTGTTAGAAAGAATGACTAAGTGCGATGGACAGGACTTGTATAAACCAAAGGAGTTATAACTTGTATACTGTTTCAATACTGTTTCATGTAAAATGTATTAGCTATTTTTCAGGAATACTTATAATACTGTCACATGACATTTCTTTATTCAAGTGGACTATAAGGTATAAAATAAGGTAATTTTTTTAATTTCAAAAAAGATTCTTTTTATTTGCGTGTTTATTTTTAAATTTTCTGTCCATAAATTGAAACTGTTTACTAAAATTAATATAACTAAACTTTCGCTGTTATTATTTATTTGAAAGGAATACCCAAAAACAAATAATGCTTTGTTTATTTCATTATTGTGGCACATCTATGATAAGATTCTGTGCGCTGCGGACGATAGCGGGTATATCCGCTAAAGTGTTGTTGCGCCACGGACGGCCAGCGGATATATCCGCGATGTTTTTTGCTATAAAATCACACAAAAAAAATATTTAGAACGAAATGACTAGTTACCGCTAACTTTTTTATGTATTCAAGTAATATTATGATGAAAAATCAATTTTTTAGTTTTTTACCCTGACCCGAAATATTTCCGTCCATATCGGCAAAATAGCGCCGTCCGGGAAGGGTTAAATGACCTAGAAGAAACCAAGTTATACATTAATGAAAGTTTAACAGAAGAAGAACTTACAGCGGCTAAAAGATTAATTCAAAAATAAATACATCTTTTTGCATGTATACAGAATCAAAATGAAAAACAACATCCTAATTGTAATACCACCTTATCGTTAAGCCTAACCGAAAGAACAGAATTAGAGAGACAAGACGATGAACACAAAATGGCAAAACCATAGAAGATTCACAAAGCGTATTCGTATCATCCGCATTTCTTGTAAAAAAAACCCTGGAAACCAATGGAGAATGGTAGTTGATTATCGAAAACTAAATGAAATTATTGAACCGGACAGATTTCCATTATTCCGAGCTGAAACAATTTTTGACACTTTGGGCTCTGCAAAATATATTTTTTCGATGGACATAAATCAAGATCTTTTCCAACAACCCGTAGCTCAAGAAGATAGACAATAAACAGCCTTCATAACATACATCAAGGGACTATTTCAATCCACCAGACTTTTCAAATCCATCAAATTCTTTTCAAAGAAGTATGAACAGATTATTTGCTGGTATACTATACCAAACGGTATAATGTCTGATAACCCAAACAGGTCCTGGTGCCAATTAATTCAAATTAAAGATTACTATTTCAAATATGACCCTGATGAAGACCTAGGATTGAATTTGCAATAGTAAAATCAAGCAAAGGGGACAAACATTCCATGAAATATTTATGACAATCTTTACAGGGACTTTACAAAATGTAATAAATCATTGTTAAAACAATCTATAAGAGTTTGATACAATATAAAAAATAGGAAAATAAAAAATGCTTTCAAATAGAGAAGGAAGAGTGAATCCCTAATATTTAATATTAAATGGATATTTAAATTAGCTTAAACCATCCCTAATAGAATACAGCTCGACAATTTAAAAATTACTTTTTCAAACACCAAACACGAAAACTATAAAATTAAGATTATGAAAATAGTACTCCCTTCAATACCAACCTGTTTCTGGAAATTATCTAGTTCAAATTTCCAAGTAAATGCAGGATCAGGAATTTTCTTCTCAAAATCTTCAACAGGTTGGCTAACATCTATTTCTTCAGCCCACTGTGCTTTACCAACTGGTCTTCTCTTTGTCACAGTTTCAGAAATTTTCAAGATGGGCAAAGAAGTTTCCTAAAATCCCACAAAAACATTAAAGGTACGATAAATATTAATATAATCATTAATTTCAATATTTTTTTCAATATGTATACACTTATGTTACTTAAAATGCTGACTGAATCAAACAACCTTTACAGATATAAAATGTTTCCTGGTAGTACAAAATCCCTATTTAATTTTAAAATTCAATATACGTATCTACAAGTTCATTTAGCCTAAATCTGATCAGTACAATTGTACAGCATATTGTATTCTTAGAAACTAAACATTATGCATTAATAAATTTGAAATTGTAATATGGTATTGAAATATGGGGAGGATGATACATAACCACATTAAAACCTGTGATTCTGTTACAAAAGACCTTTATTATGATAATTACTAATAACAAAATCATGAGCAACTGGCAATACTTTAGAATGTTAAAAATAAATATACGTGTATGCAAATCAAAGTACTGAGAGTGTTTACTGACAAATAGGGATGATCAGTGCCAGATTTAAGCAAGCGCCACATAGATCCGGGCCCAGAGCAGCAAAATTTGGCACAATACAATCCACAAATCGAAATGGGATGTAACAATTTTTTAGTACATGGTAAATATTGAACCTAATCAAAATTGTTGATTTGTTCTTTTGTCAATAAATGCACATACAGTTGAACGTCAAAGTTTCATTTCACTATGATAATGATATCATAAATTATTTTGAAAGTAAAGTTTTACATATCAAGTACACCTGTAGACATTTAAATCTTTCAAACGATTGGTGTTTCATCTGCTTTGTTAATATAGCAACACTTATGAGTTCTGATTTTAAAGTTATTTGATAATATGGATTGTTCATATTATTAATATGGTTGAATCAAACACTTACCATTATTTGTGTATATGAAAACTAATCATGACATTTCGAGAGTATCAACTATCGTTATCATGTGTAAAACTAGAACATAAAATAGAAAAAAAAAGTGAAAAACACCAACATAGCCTAGGACCATGTTGGCCCTAACTAAAACTAAATCTATAATTTAAGAAAAGAACTCAAACCTATCACTAGGCCTGAGGAGTCAAGCAGACACAATGTATAAGTTGCATCAGAAGGAAGAAAGTGTTTGGTTTTTGTGAAGAAGATAAATATTTAACATTGTTTACTGACAGTATTTTCAGATAGTAATACTTATTTTTGATAAGCGGGTAGGTAGGTCGACTCGGGAGGGTCTAGGTGTTTTGGTGCGGGGAATGGTGAAGACAGGTTATGGCACGTTGTTGGTTCTGAGAAGAGAATTCAACTTGACCTTATTGTTGGCCCTGAAAAGAGCCAGTCGGTCGGAGTTTTCTTAGAGCACCATGTAAAGTGAGGCCCTAGGATCACTGAGTGTGGAATTAGAGACGTGGACTGGGAGAATAGGAATTAAGATCAAGGTCAGTTAAGCAGTAAGCGATTTTGGCTGAAATACGCTTATTTTTGGACTGCCTCCTGGTCTTCCGGCTGACGATACGCAGCTCTTTATTTGTCTTTGGCATCGACAGAGTCGTGTCCATCCACTATTGCCGGCGCCAAAGTACCTACAATTTTTTTTTTCAGGAGGCGATGTAGGGGAGCAGGTTGGTGTCATTGGCCAGATTTCTCCAATTGATTACCCTTACGGGAGGGCATGGCGTGACTTCTCGGAGTGTCGGCGATCTTGGTGGTAGATTGGCAGGAACTCTGGTGATGACATGTTCCCAAAGATCAAAACGTATGAGGGTTAACAAACTGGGAGGCGGCAGGTGGCTCAGGCTTCTAGTCAGCAAGGCGAGTATTTTCCATGGTAGTGCTCATCTCTCACTAGAGGGTACAGGTGAAGGGTGAAGGTAAAGTGAATTTGTGGTGTTTTTGCTGATACTTGTACAACTTTCAGCTCTTGTAGCATGTAGCTAACTTGTCTAGGATTGGTTGAGACCTAAACAATGAGCTGTCCATTGTGCAAGTTCTATGTGATCAGAACCAATCATAGACCAGATAAGCTGTAATTGTTTCAGAATAGTGTTGCTATTGTAATGTAGATGTGGAAGTTTAGGTGCCCTCATGTTCGACGTGAAGCTATCGCCCAATCAGAGACAAGTTGCGAGTACGGGACGTGTAAGGTGATATTGGCTGAAGCAAAGCCGCTTAAGGGGAATTGATGTGTTTGGTCGGCGAATGTGTGTTGGCAGTTTTTTGCCGTGTGAGTGGTGGGGAACTAGTCAGATGAACTAGTTCCCAGTTGTGGTGATGTTATCAGTCTATCTGACCCCATTGGTTAAGAATCATTATCCCAAACAGACATATTACCTCTGAATTAAGCTATTTATTGTTGTGTTAATTTATTTTTAATTTTGTAAAGGAAGTCTATGGTTATATTTATTGTTTTTTAAATTAATTATCATTATTATTATTTTTAAGAGAGAAAGAATTGTTCACTTTATTTATTTCTTGTAAACTTGTAAATAAAGGAAAATAAATTATTATTAGTATAATTATTATTATTTTTCTAAGTATTTTATTTCACTATGACATCTCTAATATAATTCCCTATTTTGGGAACCATAAATATCAAAAATTACCTTTGGTAAAACAGCATCTTCATCAGGGTCACTAACAGTCAATTTAATAACTGGTATTTTAATATCGGTTTTTGTAATAACTTCTTTTTCAGGTCCTTTTAATAACTGCAATATATCTGGTTCCTGATGTAAAAGATTCTTCAAGCTGACCACTTGACTCTGTTGATCTGCTGATTTTTCTTGCTGATTTCGTGCATTTTTCTTCTTGGCTTTTGATGGGGTTGGTTTTGTCTCATCAATAAGGGGGGTGAAACCATCTAGACCAAATTCTATGCCATCATAAAATCCAGGAGCAATTGTAAGTAAATCTATAGTACCAAAACATTTATTGTTTAAAAATCAAATATTGGCAAAATAGATAGTATTTTATTAGTATAAAATGATAATATATAAGAAAAATGTCAGATAAATCATCCATTATCTCTTTTCTTCTCCTAACAAGCTTACTTAAAATTTAAATAATTAAAAAAACATTCATCTACAGTTTAACACTCAACACAGATCTATCCAAGATTACAACAATTTAGTCTTCTTTTTATACTTTCTATGTGTTTACAAAATATTTCAGAACTTTAGTATTTTAATTGTGCGTTTTCCTATTTGTGGACTACTAGATAATTAGCAAGGACCACTTTCCAAGGTAAGCCTGTGTCTCCTATCTGTACAAAATTTAATATACTGTATATACAGTAGAACCTCTGTTAACCGGCCTCGGATCAACCGGTCCTCGGATTAACCGGCCTACTTCGTAGTGTACTGGTTTGATGAGAGTTTCCGAAAATAAATTGTAATTGAAACACCAAAGCGGCGGTGAGTCAAACGACTTTGTCGATAGCGGTATCCCATTGTCGGCGGCTTAAAAACACCGCAGCACCAAAGCGGCGGCGAGTCAAACGACTTTGTCAATAGCGGTATCCCATTGTCGGCGGCGTAAAAACACCGCGGCATTGGCACCCGTGTTTAGCAGACATACACCGGCAAAAACGTTTGATGGGCCGCTTTTTTTCCACGAATCAATTTATTATACATTATGGAAAATATAATTTCTTTTCAGTTTTCTTCTTGTCTTTGACTGGTTATGATCTACGTACAGTATATGCAGTAAATAAAAATGAGCGAGTTACGAAAAAGGGAAAACAGAAACGTGTGTTGATTTCGTTGACAGAGGGACAATTTTGAAAACAAAATAATTAACAATAACCCATTTAAATCAGTTATTATTTATTGGTATCGTTATGTTGATGATGTAATTTGTCTTTTTGATGGCTCTAACCGCCAACTTCAATTATTTTATAAGTACCTGAACTCAATTGACGATGCGATACAATTTACCATGGAAGTTGGAGAACAAGATCAAATTAATTTCTTAGACTTAAATATAAAAATTGAAAATGGTAAACACAACTTTAGTGTTTTTAGAAAACAAACTTTCACAGATTACATTATCCATGCTTCATCTCGGCACCCTTTAAATCATAAATTGGCAGCTTTCCATTGTATGTTGTATCACCTCATCAAAGTTCCAATGTCTGACTGATTTCAATAAAGAACTAAGTTGCATTAAACAAATAGCTAATAATAATGAATATGACGTAAATATTATTAATAAAATGCTAAAGAAAAAACTTAAGATGAATGCAAGGCAACTTATTTTTCCAACTTCAGATAAAAATAGCGCTAAATGGCGGAAAGTTAACTATCTAGGAAATGTTAGCCAAAAAGTTGGAAATATTTTAAATAGGGAAACAGAGTGTAGGCCGGCATTTTATTGCAGTAATAGTTTAGGTAAGATTTTAAATAATTCTAAAGATAAAATTAACAAAATGTTGAGAAGTGGTGGATATAAGATAACTTGCAAAACATGTAATTCATGTTATGTAGGTCAAACAGGACGTAATTTTAAATCTAGATTAAGTGAATATGAAAGAAGTTGGCGGTTAGGATATGAAGATTCCAGTTTTTCAAATCATTTAAGAATACATCAAGTATCTGATTTTAATTCGAGTGGAGATTTTAAAATATTACATTTTGATGATAAAGGTAGGAAATTGAATGCTTTGGCGAGCTTAGAAATTAAAAGAATAAGATACTGTAATCCTAATTTAGTTTTAAATGACCAGTTAGATTTGTATAACTCTCCATTAGTAAAACCTTTAAAAGTTATTTGTTCTTAGAACAATCAACTGGTTTTCCCATTATGTATTGTTCCTATGGTCATTGCCCAGGCCAGGTATTTCCCCCAACCTTCCATTCATTGTATCCTAACTCCCACCCTCTAGTTTTAAGGTTTTATGTTTTTTCTTTTTTCTTCAGCCTGTAATAAATACAGCCTCGTCAATGCCTTAGCAAGCGAAACCATTGGTCGGCAAGACTAATAAAAAGTGGATTTTACAAAATAAAAAAAATGTAGGTTAAACATTTTATATATTTTTTAATTGAATAATTCTAAAATAACAATGATAAATAATCTTGTTCAAACACATATATGTTGTACGATATTATTTTAGAATATATAACTGTCCGATTGAAGTAAAATTGTTTCAACTTAACCATTTTGATAGTTCGTCCATTTATGTGTTTGTTATGCAGTTATGATCAAATCCATCTAACTATCGTTATATAAACTTAAAAATTGGGTTCTTTTCAACAAATGATGATTTGATTTTATTTTCCATTTTAAAATGGCGGCAGATAAAAATAGTACTGGACAGTTCAAAGGATGGACAAGGGTGCTTTGACTAGATATAAAATACACACTATGAAATATATAAAAATGGTGTGAACAAAGCATAATGAGCAGTACTAAAAATTATAAAAACTACAGATGACCAATTTTAAACGGTTTTCTAAAAAATAATTGAAGAAAGTTTTTTGTGACCAAAAAATAAAAGAACTTATAAATTGTTTGATGTTTTCAAAAAATATTATATAAAGTAATATTTATTTAACAGTTACATGGTTTTGATCCTTGTGATTTATTCCAATTCCTAGAATAACTTTCAGACAACTATATACATATATATGGTTAAGTAATCAATTATAAACATATTCATCATAGTCAGATCATGTATGGTTACAAAGCGGAGTGAGATTTAATGTTTACATAATCATTAGTAATGTATAATATCATGTATAAAATACACTTTATCAACGAGCCAGTCTAACGAACAATTGATAAAGAACAGTTATTGAATAAAGAATTTAGTAAGGTTTTATATATAAATTTTTCAATGTTTTAAATCACCTTTTTCAAAGTTAATATCAATCTGAGTATTTCTTAGTAATGGTGATTGTTGCTCTGATTCCGCAGCTACTACGTTATTTGACGACTGTTTCTGTAAGCGGTTTGGTGTGCCTTTAATAGTTTCAGACAAATTTTCCACTTCATAGAACTCCAGAATCTCACCTGTAGTGAGATCCCGACTTACCTATAAACATAAACATAACCACTTTTGAAAATCAGTTTACTGTATAACCACTTCTAAACCTTAAAACATTAACTAAATATCCAGATATGTTCAGTACTATCCTTCTCTATACTTACAGTAGCTTCATAAAATATTTTATAGGTTAGCATAGTTTGTACATTTAAAAAATGTTATTTAGTTATAAGAGAGTAACATCATTTAAATTAATTCTACATGTATTTCTTATTTACCAACACTACATGAAAATAAAAAGTTGCAAGCTTTAGCTGTAAAATCTGTATAAAGTTAATTAGATTGCATATATATAATTTTTATTTGATTCATACTAGATATTTCATATTTTATTACATAATCTATATTATAAAAAAAGAATGGTACCTTATCCCTAACGGCCTAAAAGTAACACAAATACAATAAAGATTTAGATTACTTCACTTTATAGTAATATAGTTTTAAATAAGCTATTCCCAACTATAAGTTCATAGGAACATATTTCTCACCATTAGGTATATAACCCTTATATTATAATAATATAAGACTTATATTATTATATAAGTATGCTTTTTGTAAACCTGCTTTGTTTATAGGTTAAACAGGTTAACAAACAATACCATCATAACATCTAATATGTATAGTATAATAATTATACATAAATTGTGACAGTATGGATTTTATAGAGTACGTTTTGGTAAATGAAGAGTAAAATTTAAACTTAGAAAACAAATATTATATATATATATATATATATATATATATATATATATATATATATATATAAACACCATAGGTATGATTTATAGGTAATTCCAGGCTATAAACACTTAAACATAGGAAAGGCATCCCAAAGTGCTTGATGGTACATGCACTAAATCATATTATTAATATATATATATATATATATATATATATATATATATATATATATATACAAGTACATACAGGCGAACTTGTTTTTAATGGCCAAGGCTGATGTGTCAACTCAGGCACAGTGTTATTTTTTCAGTATCTTGTCAAACGCATCTATAATAGCGGTTCTCAACCTAGGGTTCACGAACCTCCAGGGGTTTGTAATGGGTCACTAGGGGGTTCGCGGAAAGAAAATGTGTAATGGCAGACACATACATTGTATGGAGTTACAGTATTAAACAGTTAAAAAAAATATTAATATTGACCAACAAACATAATAAATTATAAATACAATTTTAGTACAGAATAAGTCAAATATATATATATATATATATATATATATATATATATATATATATATATATATATATATATATATATATATAAGCAATTTTAAATCTCATATTAAACTAGTATGTAGTAAATAAATATACTAAAATCCAGAATAGAGATACAAAATCTACTACGTCTTAGGTAATTGAACGACACAAGCAGTATGAATTAATCTAATGAAAAGTGTTTCTAAAGATATACAATGATGGTCTATATATTTGGTTGGATCTTCAATTTATTGTATGGGTTGAAATTTTATTAACAATTAAAATGGTCAAAACAATCAAAAGCCGCAACAGCGTACTACCAAAATACTATTTCATCATACCATAGATCTAGTTTGAGTGCATTTGACCAAAAATCTCCAAATGTGATACATCTAACATTTTTTTTACTACACACCTACAATCTATGCACCTTTCTGAACATAATGATATATATAGTACTCTTGTATAAAATATTTATTACTATTTTTGGTAAATTGTTGAAAATAAAATGACCAAATTCCCTTTTATCGTAAACCATTTTTTGTTTTTTTGAAAATGTAACAAAATTTTTTTCCCTAAATATATTGATAAGTATTACATAAAACTTTTGTATATCTTAGATAAAGGTGGTAAGCTTTTGATTTTGGATGATACAGGTTTTTCCTGAAAAATGATAACTTCGTTTTTGACATGTAACATACTTACTCCAAAACCGTTTCAAATTTATTTTTTATTTATTACATAGATGAATTCTATGCATCTTTCTGAGAAAAATGATGTCTTATAAGTTAGGTTTTGTATACAAATAATATATTTTATTAATTTTTAAACAAACGAAGAATTTTTAAGACAAATTAACATACACCACTTGGAGGGTTAACAGAGGTTAGTGTAAGTATACAGGCAACAATAACTAAAAGGAAACAAACTCTTCAGTCACAAAAGAGAAAATATTTAGATGAGAATTTGAAGTACAGATTTTCTTTTGTTGGGTATGATGACTGTCCTAGGCCACAATGTGTAGTATGTGGCGAGATTTTAGTAAATAGTAACATGAAGCCTTTCTCTGCTTACACGCCATTTACAAATAAAACATCCTAACTATGAAAAAAAAATCCCAGTTTTTCCTAACATCTTAAAAAAAAAGTAGTATCTTATTTTGACAATTACGAGACAATTGAAATGTTATATAAAATTAATTATCATTTTACTAGATCTGGAAAAAGCCACACTATACCAAAAAATATAATTTTTCCATGCATTAAGGATGTGGTTAGTTGTATGCTTGGTGAAAAGAATCCCAAGAAAATAAACACTATCCCAGTTTCTAAGTCAACTATATCTCATAGAATTAAAGATATGTCTAATGATATTAAGAAAACAGTCAATACAAGAATAAAGAATAGCAAACACAAGTTAATTAAAGTACAGATGTGAATAAAAGTGCCATACTGCTTGTAATTGCAAGGTACCTGTATAAAAATAAGATTAATATTTTACAGTGTTATCCACTGGCAGAAAAAACTAAAGGAGCTGGTATATTTAATGTCATTGGTGGGTATTTTATTAAAAATAATATATACTGGATATCTACTACTACTGATATCTAGACCATCTAGATTGAACAAAATCTATGTCAGCCTGTTTATTGGTCTTTGAGCTTGTGTCTAAAGTTTGAAGAAAGTAATACCTGGATAAGAAATCCTTCCTCTGAAAAGAATTTTCAATGAGCACAGTTGGACGTTGCAGAAAAAGAGAATCTGATTACAATTTCTCCTGACAACACTTTGAAATCAGCTTTCAAGGAAAAACCTCACATTAACTTTTGGTTGGTCCTAAATAGTGAATATGAACGTCTAACTGACATGGGAATTAAAGTTTTATTGCCTTTCCCATCCACAGAACTGGTAGAAAGAGCTTTTCACCCTACACATTTATAAAAAATCATTACAGAAACATATTGTTTTTTATTTTATAAAATTTTAAGTATTAGCTCTATTTCAGCTATAATCATACAGAAAAAAATGAGATCTCAGGGAGTGTTCAATGCAATTTTTCTGAAGTTGTTCGATTGTGTTGATTTTCAAATTTTATTTTATATTTCAGAATTGTGTGGTGTTATGAATTAATCAAGTTGGCTATTACCAAACAGATGTTCAAGAATCTTAGTAATTGTTAGTTTCTACCAAATTTTCTGTAATCTTTTCAATGTACGGTCTTAAACTTCTATTACTACAAGTTTTGCTAAATAAAGCCTTATTTACGTTTTGAAAAGGTGTATTATTCATTACATGTGGCATCAGAGGTCTCCAGTGGTATAAGTCATACAAGATCGAGTCCAATTTGTCCAAGTTGCAATGTCATTAACTGATCCAATTGACCTCAAATATGGAATCCCTCAAGGATCTATCTTGGGGGAAAATGTGAATTTTACATTGTAAAAACGTGTTAAAATTCTTGACTTTGTTTAATTTTTATATATTTGAAACTATAACAGTTAGAAAGATTTGGAAAGCACAGATCAAAAGCTGAAGAAACATATTTTAGAACAGTGTCACTGTAGATTTGTTAGACATAAATGTGAAAATTAGACGTAAATTTGAATTTCACTACTACGCAGTTGTTATGTTACTCGTTAGCGGCAAATTACACAAACTTTACCACTTAATTCAATATTATTTATATCATTATATGGACTTTTGGTTATATGAATGTCTGGAACATAAGCTTTACAATGGTATATAAATTATGCAGTATGAAGATTTTTAGTGAGCAAAAATTTTGAATTAAAAAAAAAAGTGATTTTGTGTTGTTTACCGCTACAGGAACACAAAAATGTGTTTACCGCTACACAAAATGTGTTGAATAGCAGATTGAGGGTTACGAGTCATAATTTAGATGACTTGGAAATGAGGGCACTTATCCAAACAAATATAGCATGTCAATATTTCAACTAACAGAATCTTCAAGTTCATCCTATTAAAATGAAATATTTGACTTATAGTTGAAATCTAATCAGTTTAAATTCAAGCCCAATGTAATGCTTAACCCTTTCCGGTCCACCGGCGCACCGGGTGCGCCGTCGGTAAAATGCCGTTCCAGTCCACTGGCGCACTGGGTGCGCCATGCATATTACTGGTTTTGCAATATAGGTAACACGTTTGTAATATTTTTAAACTACACTAATAAGTTCCTTAGAGATCTTTAGATCGTATTATTTGAATAAAATGCCGTTTTAATACAATTTATTATCGTTTTTGAAAGTTAAAAAAGTACGTTCCCAACCCTATACGTTTTGTTACACTGTTTAGTTGTGTTACTTACATTATACGAAGTTTGACGAAAAAAATATATATTTATCCACGTTTTCTACAAGAGTGTTTATGATAATTTCGTAATATTATATACATTAAATTTTTAAAGAATTTTTTACAAATAAAAAATATAATATATCTTTTGTTTTTAGTTGAGTTTATGAATTCGGCAGGTAGGGCCCACGAAGAGTCATAGTTTTGTAATCAATACTTGTCGTGATAGTTCTGTTGTTGACAATGAGCCGATCTTTATCCGAGAATGTTGACATCAGGAATGTGTCCCGGCCTCTTACTAACCGGTTTGTTTACTCATCCCGCCATTCAACCGCCCCTCCCCGCACAATCGACTCGCCGCCTGTCAAAGCGCCCCATTCTTCCATCACGCCACTGGCTCACTGACCCGAGCTTACTTATATATTTTTATTTATAGATTTTGATATATTTGCAAAGTATCTTACATGTATAAGTAAAATAAATGAGAAAAAAAATTATAAATTCTTTTTTGTATAAAACTTTTGTTATAAAATAAAAAAATTAGAAACTATAAAAAGTTTTTTTTTGTTTATGAGCAACATAAAAAATAAAAAATAAAATAAACAAAAGTATAGTTATGAAAATATTATACTATATGTAATTGTGAGAATTACAAGGGTAAAAACATGGATATAGGAGGCATATTATGTATTTTATAGCAAAAATTCAAATATACTACAAAATGGCTGAAAAAAATAGTGGACCAGAGCAGGCAGCAGGTGGCAAAGGTAAGTGGACCCGAAAGGGTTAAGGACAACATACTAAAGCCAGTGTAACGTCAGAAGAGAACAATGGAAACACTATCGATTAGAAATTGACTTGGGAGGATCACATAAACGAGCTGTGTAAGAAATTCAATTAAATAATCTTCCTCCTACGAATGTTAGCTCAGTATTGTTCATTGACAGTATTGAAGCTGGGATATTTTGGGCTTTTTTATATTATGTTATTTGAATTATGGAATTGCTCTATGGGATAACTCCAACAAACAGTTGACAGGTTATTTAGGTTACAGAAGCGAGCAATAAGAATCATGGCTCATTTGACCCCAAAGATTCTTACAAAAATTCATTTATAAATTTGGGTATTTTAACCCTACCATGTAATTTTACATTATATATTTAAGAGCCAAACTGTTCGAAATATGGATACAAATACATACAACAATTAATTGTAACAAAGATAATTTCTGTGGATCTGCATCTATTAACTTCTTTCAGAAAAACTCCATCTGAGTACTAGTTATTTTGATAAACAAACTCCCAAATAAGTTTAAAGAAATTATGGACATAAAAATGTTCAAGTTAAAGTTAACAAAGTTATTGAGGGTCCAACATAATTTTACTCGGTTGGGGAGTTGCTAGAGGCCACTCTTTAGTATTCTTTCAGTATATTGGGAAATTAAACTATTACTCTTATAAAAATGAATTAATTTTAATATGCATAAAAGGGAAAATGTTAGCATTGATTATAGGTATGCATTGTGTTCTTGAATTTGTTGTTGTTGGTGCTGCTTTTTGTTTATTAATATTTAATAAGATGTTGTTATTTATTTTGCTGTAGTTGTTCTATTGCAAATTTGATCCTTGTTATGCAGACTGTATTTATATGGAGGAACAAATAAATAAATAAATAAATCCAACCAGCTGAAAGTCCTGCAGGATTTTACCGCTTTAGAGAGATATCTTCTGATGTGTCCCAAGAATATGCTTACATGTAAGTTACATAAAAATATATATATTTGTTCCAATACAGTAAATATTTGTTCCATTCAGTAATATTGAGTTTTTGTTGAGTTTTTTTTAATACAATAAGTTAATATTTTCATATTTTTAGTATTCTTTAATGTTCACATTTTTTTAATGGATTTACATTAATTTTCTATCTCTTAATACAGTGTGTGGGGGATTGTTATACGGACACTGCCATATAGTGCATACCGCTTTTAAGTGTTGAATTTTTTGATGTAATTCAAATTATCTGGTAATATGTGAGAGTACATTTTACAAATGTGTGTATAAACAAAGTAATATATATCTATCAACAAATGAGACAAATGAATATATAGTCAACGACAAATGAGTTACTGAAAAGCATGTACTGCTTATACGAGGGGGATGTACTGCTTATACCCTATTTGGTCATAACTCCTTTATTTTTCCTTATATTTTTACACCAAATTTTGGTCACCTTCAAAGTAATTACCATTGACTGCAATGCACTTCTCTAATCGTTTCTTCCATTGTTGTTTCTTTCATTTCTCAAAACATTGTTGATATTCACTTAATGGAATGTTCTTTAGTCCATCCAGCGATTTTTGTTTCACCGCTTCCACGTTTAGTCTCAAAACGTTTGAGTCGGGGGAACAAAAAAAGTCGCAAGGAGCGAGATCCGGAAAATAGGGGGGGGGTGAGCAATCAGTGTCATACTGTTTTTTGTCAAAAACTGCTTCACAGACAGGCTTCGAAACAGGCTTCGAAACAGGCATGAAGTCGGCGCTCCCTTTGCTCATCTATGAGAAGGCGTGGAGCAAGTTAGGCTGCAACTCTTATCATGCACAAATCCTCTTATAAAATCCTCTGGATTGAACTCCAAGTCAACCCAGACACTGCAACTAATTGATCAATGGTTCGACGACGGTCTTCACGAACCAGTGTTGATTTTCTCAACGTTGTTGTCAGTTCTTGACGTTAAAGGGCACCCCAGAATGAGGCTGGTCTTCAATCGACATTTCTCCATTTTGAAAACGCTGAAACTACTAGTAGACACGTATTTTACTTAAAGTAGCTCCCCCATAAGCTATTTTAGGCATTACAAGAGTTTCCGCAGGCGTTTTCCCCAACAGGAAATAAAATTTAACAGCCACACGTTGCTCCCAGCAGTCAGCCATTTTACGTTTTCGCCGAAATGGAAAAAGGTCTTTCTCACAAAAAGAGTTCTCAAGGACGAACTGATCTACTCACAGCGAACAAATGTCGCACACTGACGTGTAGCAATGTGACTCGAGACTCCCTCTTCTGCCGACCGGCCACACCCACCCCCTTCTCCTCACCAGCCCGATTCCTGTTATTTTTGGGTCCCCCCTCATAAGCATAAGACCACATGACATCATGAACAGTCCCAGAAGTTAGTGTAAATGATATGGATGCTAAAGATGTGGCTGCTGCATTTACACAGTAAAAAGCAAGTATTTATTATATTAAAATGTTTATCTTATTTCACCTCCTACTCTGTGTAGAACATATTGAACATGATCAACTGCTTTTTTACTTAATTTCCGCCATTATTAAGATACTTATCGTATGATAACCCCTGCCATAAGGCATTTTTGACATCGGCCATAACACTGGCCTGTATTTTTTGAAATTAGACTACTTTACATTTTTTATACACTTACCTTTAATGTGGTTGCAAGTGGTGACAAATCGCTAAAATACAAGGAATTGAGATTTGGCACTCTAGGCCAAAACTTTTGTGCTTTTTCATAATCATGGATTGGTAATCGTTCTGGACACTGAATGTATTCTCTAAGTTGTACTATGACATCTGGCAATACTGGAGGAGGTCCAAATGGAAGCTGTAAGTGTATTATTTTTTTTTTTAATGTCAGATTTACATTCTTAATATAAAAAAACATATTTTTATATTCATGAAATAATATGTAAAAACAAAACTCTTCTATTTATTTTTCTTCAGGCTACTTGTTTTACACAAGTTAATATAGGATATTAATCAAGAAAGACAATGAATACAAATCATAAGGGAGATTTCTAAGTCATTGATTGAAAGTAATTCTGAAATAGCTGGTCTAGAGTTAAATTTAGAATGAATCAAAATCTATTTCAAATTTTAGAAGATACCCTAACCCTGAGAAAAAATAAATCCAGGTTTTATAGACCTTAAGTTTGTAAGTCTTGCATTATCAGGATAAATTGAGGAAATTGTATGATTTTATTTGCTAATACTGTACTGTGAAAATAACAAAAACTAAGTTCACTATGTTAAAATCTAAAAATGTTTAATGTACATAAATACTATATTTAAAATAATGTTTGTTTTTAGTAGTTTCTATAAATCAATCACAGTTAATATTCGGGAGTCTTTTTGAAGTTTTAACAATAATATAATGCATCTAAATTATAAAAATACTCCAACTAATCCATAGTTATTTCACATTTTGTCTAGTGACTTAACCTAGCCCAAATCTGACAATTATGTTATAGGATAAATTTGTTTGAAAGTATTCAGCAACAATTTAGCCCAATCTTACTCTTAAATAGCTGTGACTTAACCATTATTATAGAGTCTTAACCATTATTAATCCTTTATTTTAGAGTCTCAGTTTAGTCTTAACATATAACCTAAAAATACACTATAAGTCCTCTGTAGAGAAATGTACTGTATATATATATTCCCCATGAACTAGCAAAGCCTTGCATAGCTTTTATCCACTACAACCTTAATTTGATATTTTGTGGAAAGTATAGAACTTTTAAATTAACTAGAATTCATCCCAGAACCTCCTAAATTTAACAAATGAACAATTAAAACTAAACTTAAACTTAAACATTAACTCTAGAACTGGAAAGAGTGAAATTCCATCTTAATCCTCCCTATATTTACTAAAAGCGATACAGTCTCAGCTATTTTTTTTTCCAATACTTTTGAAAGTGTGATCATCTGAAAATTCAGGTTTGATCTTTATTTTGTACCTATATAATGACATAAAATATTGTTTTTTTCTTAATGCTGTACTATTATGTGTTTTCACTTGTCAGGAATAGTCAACCCGTTTGTTTGATTGTGTACATAGCAACGTTTTGTTCAATTTGTTAATGATTTGGTGTAAATAATTTTTAATATACGGTATATGTATTGTAGTTTGCTCTTAATAATGCAATGCAAATGGTCTATGTCTTAGATTCTATAGAAAAAATATTATTTTTTTCTGTAGGCTATGCTATATTTTGATAAAACAAAGCTTTAAAATAAATTTTTTAACTTTTTTTCAAAGTGGAACTTGCTATCCAAAAAAGATGATTTTTTTTATAAATTTTGCATAACAATTAGTTGAAGTTTTCTGAGAAAAATGATATAACAACCAGTATTATTGTATTCGTAATTTTTTATGTAAATGTTGACAATTTTTTTAAAGCCTTTAGCATTTTAGGACAAATGATGATAAAACAATTGGCCAATCAATAATGAGATTAAGTGAAAAATTTTGCAAAATAATTTAGTACAAACCTTATTTTGAAATGGAAGAATAGTATTATTGAGCCAATTCATTTTTTCAGAAAAATTGAAAATGAAAAGTACCATATACATAGGTTATGTGTATGCATTACAATAGGAATTTCGATATATTTACGTAAGAAAATAATTTTTACTGGTAAATTCAAACATCAAATTACAAAAGGGTGTTAATCAACAGCGTTTTCACCATTGAGATGACAACACCCACAGATAAAATACCCAAATGACAAGAATATCTAATATTAAGAGTCACATATCGTAAGAAGTATGCTAATTAAACGTCATATGAGTTATTATAATTTAAATTAAAATAGAATTAGAAAAATATTTTAATTCAAAATGTTTTATCACTATAAAATACAATTTTGGAAGTCTACAAAAATTGAATAGCGTTATTAATTAGAGATGTTAGGAAATTAACATTTCTTAGGTTGAGAAAATGTTTCAAAATCAACTTTGTTGAAATTACATTGATCAAAAAATTTCACTACAATACTTACAATTGGCCATATTAAACGTTCAATTCTTTTGTCTATTATTAAACGAAAGAAAATACCTTTTTATTGTTATATATAGGTAAATATAATAGTACCAAACTTGTCATCAATAAGCAAATTACATATTCTACAATTATACCGTTAATTAATCTCAAAATTTTCTATAAATATCAAAATTCTAAATATTATATACGAGAACAACCTTACAATTAAAAACCTATTATTGAAGTCTCTGAGTTACTTCTTGCTGACTCTTACATTTAACTAGACTTTAACTAGTGTATTTACATCAAAAATATAAACTGTGACCAAAGTATGAGTTTTGAAGACTTTTTACATGGGACGTTAATTATTGTTGTACACATCTATATTAACGTAGGCAGACATACTAACCTCAACCGCCCTGGATTGTGTACTTTTAGATTGGTTATTTTAGACTAAACTAATGTATTTTAAAAATGTCGTCCATAATAAAGGATAATCTGATTTGCCATACTTATTAATTATTAGAATTTTGAAAATTATCATCATTTAAAAGAATCTAATTCTCGGATAAATCAGTTAATTTATTATTTGATGTAACATTTTTGTGACTAGAACATTATTAAAAATACTTTTATGTACTTTACTACATGTTATTACTTTTTACTACTTTTTGCACCACCAGACAATTTAGAAGTAGGACTTACCGAAAATTGAGATGACTATTGTGACATGTACACTAACAGGAGTACAACACCACTCTCTAGGGGCCCTGCCCTGCAGTTGGTTTTATTACCCTTACAGCTAAACCCAAGATGGGTGAGAGTTTCCATTATATTCACTATTTCATTGGCTAATAATTATGAGAGAGAGGGAATTATACGACTTTAAATAAGTAACGTAGGCTATGGGAAACTGGCTCACTCGGTTTCTTATCAAAATAACCCAGGATGTCATAGCTTCCTTTTACAACCCCCAACGTCCTGTTATAATGTTGCAAATTAATTTATTTGCAAACTACTCAACTTCTATTTAACTTTGAATTATTATTTTGATTTGTAATTAGTATTGAAAGTGTAAAGTAACTGTATGGCTGGCCACTGCACTACTTACCTTACTTCTTAAGAAAAAATAATGTTTTCAATGCGGAGGTCACTTTTTTCACTGAAAAATCATAATCTAAAAACTACCAAAATCAATGTATTTTTAAAAAGTAAGGTATTGTAGTAAATGACACACAAAAAATCCTAAAAAATTAGCAATCACTTTTAGCTAAATAAATACCATTGTAAGTTTCTTCAATATTAATGGGGCTTTGTTAAAAATATCAGATTAATGGCAAACAAGGTAAATAGTTTAGGTTTGCATCGTTTTGAGCGATAAAAAAAATGGGTGAGCTTCAATGTACAATTACCTCCTAGGGTTAACTAGACCTAGATCAAATATACATAGGCCTAGGTATCTATAGTTGTTTAGCAAGAATCTAAACTAATGGTTAATATGTAAAAAGGTTGTCCAAGTGATTCAAGTGCAAAATCTAGCTAATTCCTCTTCAAAATAGCGGTTTTGACATCAATTAGATAGTAGGCCTACTTTTCCACACAAGTGGTTTTTTATTTCTCACAATTCATTATTTACTTAACAATCATCGAAATTGATAAATTTGTAACATATTCAATCATATAGCCATATTGAAATTATTCGTGGGGGCACATACACACTTCATTAACTTCTACAGGTTAATATTACTACTCTTCTATGATATAAGATATATCACTACCTTCCTTGACCTGTAGTTCTTTAACTAGGTATTGTTTATAGGAGTAATTCGCACTTCTTACATGACATCATTGATGGTAAATGATATCTAGTTTGACAGTTCTTAAAGCAGAACTATTTTCGCAGAATAAAAAAAAATCATTAAATATGGAGAGAAGTTGTCCGATCGATCTACGTGTGAAATCTTAGCAATTCCTCTTTAATAGAGTTTTTTCTATCATTTTGATACTTATTAAAGACGCTTACCAGACCTAGTTATTGTACTACAGGTCAAGGAAGCTCATTATAATATATATTAGTTCTTTTAAAGTCTGTGTTTCAGAGACCTAGTCATCCAGAATCTTATATCATAGAAACGTAGTAATATCAATGTATAAAAATAAATGAAGTGCGGATGCACCCCACGAGTGAATTCAATATGGCTAACCGATTGGATATGTTATAATTTGTCAATTTCATAGATTGATAAGTAAATAATGAATTAAGAGACAGAAAATGACTAGCTTTGTTCATTAAATTCTACTTTATTGAAAATAAAACACTATTTTGAAGCGGAATTACTAAGATTTCGCACTTATATTGATCGGACAACTTCTCTCCATATTTATCAAAAAAAGCTAGGTTTTACTTAAAATTAATGAAATATTTGTCGAAATAACCTCAAAATGCCATAAAACAGTCATTTTAAATCGCTATCTTCCGACGGAAATAATGAATTATGAAAGATAAAAAGTAAACTGCATGGAAAAGAAGTATCAAAAAAGTGATGAAAAACCACTATTTTGAAGAGGAATTGCCGATATTTCGCTTGAACAATCTTTCTACATATTAACCAAACTAATATTAATATCCATGTTTACATTGTCTGAGATAATGTAATAATTTTTACCAATGTAAAAAAATTACATAGTATTTACTTCTTTTTTTAACTGACAGCCTAACCTAAAAATGTAAGAAACTAAATATTATCAACAACAAACCTCTACTTCCGAATCTGTAGTTACAGTCATTATGGATTTTTGAAGAAATCAAATTAATGATCTGTAATTTTGATAGTAATAAACTCAAGTTAACATAATAGACCATCAAAGTAAACAATATAACACAGTATTTGTTAATATGAAGTCTTCTGCTTAAATTACATCGCCTGCTTCAAGCTCTTTTAGAAATACAGTAGGCTAGGCCTACTACTACTGTTTTTTTCTTTTTTTCTTTTTCTCTTTTCTTATCCTTTACGGAGACTATCGCCAAAAGGCTTTGCCCATATGCATGAACTAAGTTGAAGCCTATTAATTATTGTTTTCACTTTGGTTTGTTTAACAATTTTTTTAAAATTTTCAATGTGAAAATGAAAATCACCGTTCCTACAAGAAGTCTTTGGTACTTCTAGAAGTCTAGCCAGTAGAAAAGGTGACGCATAAGGAATTTAATACCCTTTTACCCTGCCTCAATATATATTTATTTTTAGAGGCAGTCCAAAAGTAAGTTGCATATATGTTTGTATTACACTTTGTTAAAGGTTTATTTTGATCACAATTGTTGGTGACATTATTTAAACATCTGTAAAATATATATGATCATGATTCCATTGTTTACAAAATACAAATAATGATGTCGCGTCATTCAAAAGTTGTAACCAAATTGAAAATCCTAGCTGTTACTCGTTTTCCATGATCTAAAAAGTGTAATCCGACTCAAATTCATCGGTAGTTACGTGTAAGTGAAGTTTTGGAGAAAAAACTTTTTTCTCGTCAGGGCATTACAAAATGGTCCGAGTTGTTTGAAAATGGCCGCAGTTAAATTAAGGATGAGTTTAGGCAAATAAATATTTCTCATGGAAGTGTGCACAGTATCATCTCTGATCATATGTAGTTTCGAAACGTGTGCGTTCGTTGTATGGTACCTCACTTACCCTAGAACACAAAGAAAAGCTTTTAAATAGGCATCAAAGTTTTTGCTTTCTTATGACGGAGGAAGGATTTGAGTTTTTAGACAGAATTGTGATTGGAGATGAAAGGTGGGTCCATATTTCACTTGTTAAAAAAAGAAATTCACACAAATTGAAACATAGTCAATCTCCCCCTTCAAAAAAGTTCTGACAGATTCCATCTACAAGAAAAATGATATTGACTCTTTTTTTAATCAAGGTGTAGTGCATATGTGTATTCATGCCAAGAGAACAACAATTAATGCAGCAGCAGAAGCCTACTGTGAAACCTTGAACAGACTAGATGGGTAATTAAAAATCGAAGCCCAGGAAAACCATCAAAGTTGTTGTATTTCTCTATAATAATGTAACCACTTATTCTGCTTATAGCTTATAATCACAATAGGGGTCATGAAAGAGGAGTTCAATTTGTTTACTATTTGTTTAGGCTAGTTCAATTTACTTTTTTGGATGGTCCTCCTAGATATAATAGGTAAATATAACCTCAATGTAGGCAGCTGATTTTAAGAAATTAAAAAATATTTCATTATTCTGTGGCTAATTAGTACAATAAAAGCAAGAATTAGCCACACCATTAGTAGTGAATGGCTAAAGAATTAAAATTTGATTACTAGAGATTAGCATCAACTTGCAATATAGACAGGATTCTCGTTACAAGCTACACGCATCAATGGCTGTGATTGTGTTGATGTAAAGGCCGGTTTAGATGCTACGATAAATCGAACGACAAAACTGCAACGACAAGTCGGTGCATGCAAGACGGAACGTGTAAACCGCAAATCGTTACGACTTGTCTGAATTGGAGCCAGATTGGAAGGTTTGTGCAAAATTGCACAAATATCGTTGGTTTGCAACGACAAGTCGGTGCGTGTAAGCAACAAGTCGGTGCGTGTAAACGGTGACTCAGTCATATGTTGTCTATACCTCAGTTCTGCCGTTGACGTGAAACCAGACAGTGCGTTTTAGTGAATACTGTGTTGTTTTGTTTTGTGTGGAAGGTTTTGTTGCTTTTCAGTTTTGCGTCGGTGAAATGTCAGACCTACGTCAAGCCTCTCGGAAGTTCATGTTAGAGTTCATTGAAATTTACAAAAACTCTCCTTGTTTGTGGCAAATCAAAAGTAAGGATTATTCAGATAGAAACAAAAAAGACTTGGCGTACGCCGAGTTAGTGAAAAAATACAAAAGCAGACAGGTCTACAGTTGTGAAAAAAATTAACTCATTCAGAACAGTGTATAGGAAGGAACTGAACAAAATTAACAACTCCCTGAAATCCGGAGCAGGTGCTGATGAGGTCTATAACTATAAGCCAAATCTGTGGTATTTTGAAAATCTTCACTTCTTAAATGACGTCGAACCAACAAGGATCTCCAAAAGCACAATGGATGAAACCGAAGGAGAAAATATGGATCAGGTTAGTAAAAACCATGATTTAATATGTTATAAAGGGTGTCCCTGAACTCTCTACCAAAACTTTGTAGTTTGGTTCTTTGGGTCAAAATAAGCAAAAGAGTTCGTATGGACAAAAGTTTGTATGGACGCTTTGTTAACCGTCTGTCGGTCTGTAAAGATTTTGTGCATAAGTTGTAATATGTAGCTCTCCAGTTTAAGTACCAACTTCAAACTCGGGTTGTAAATAAGGACTAAAAGGACCTATTTTGGTGCGGTGTATCAAGTTTCTGCCTTTTACCATTTCAAAATGGCGGCCACTTTCCTACTTTATTTTACTATTTTTTACTTTTATTGCCCAATATCTCGAAAACTACTGATTTTATAAAAAATGACTGAAGATTATAAAAAGATGCAGAATTTGATTTCCTTTACAAAAATGTATTGTTTTAGTATGGTCATAACACAAATAACAGTGTAATTTCTAATTTTCTGTTGTTACTACAGGCAAATTTTAGTCATTTTTGCCATTTTTGCATGTAGTAACTAACAAGAATTAGAAATTACACTGTTAATTGTGATAAATGACCCTACTAAAACTATACATTTTTGTAAAGGAAATTAAATTCTGCATCTTTTTAGTCTCTTGTAGTCTTTAATCAGTAGTTTTTAAGATATTGACTATAAAAGTAAAAAAGACGTTAAAGTTTTGGTAGAGTTCAGGGACACCCTGTATAAATAATAAGATAGACAATTTTTTAACCAGGGTCTGGTCTTTGTTTCTAGAAGTTTTTCAGGAAAGTAAACATTATTTGGGACATGTTGCTGTAACAAAAGGGAATAATAACATATGCTAGTTATTGTACTTTGTTTATAATGTACAAAATGTATTTTTAACAAAATACTTGTTATTCCAGCCATTAAAAACTGAAACAACCCATATAGCCTAAGTCAATATAAACATAAATTTACTATTTAATTTGGTTCCTTTGCAAAACCATTACACATTCAAAGCAAATTTGTCCTGCCAAGGCACTGATCCCTCACCATTAAAATAGGAACAAAATTCATTTTGAACTTTTTTGGCTGATATTAAAGTTTGGCCCCCAGAACGTCGTTGTAAGTGATGCATCTTATCTGCATCACATCGTAGACCTTTTACTGTAAAACCCTCGATGGTATTTTCACGATCAAAAACTTGAGAAGGTGCATATAAGTCACAGACTTTTTACGCAAAAAATTATGTAAAGCACAGCACGCTAGAACGACCCATCCATATTAATTGCAGTATATAGAACGCGGAACCGAGATGCTAAAATACCAAATGTGTTTTCTATTACTCGACGAGCTCTGGATAAACGATAATTGTAAATTCTTCTATCATTAGTAAGTGTTGCCCGACTAAATGGTTTCAGTAAATCTGGACGCATTGCAAATGCCTCATCGCCAACAAAAACATAGTTCAGTAGGCGAATTGAATCGGTCACTGGTTTAGGTTCTGGAATGTTCAGTTTTTTCTCAACGAGGCGTTTGTAGAAAACTGTATTATTAATCACCCCCCCCCCCCATCAGACACTCTGCCATTAGTACCCACGTCACAATAGACAAATTCATAATTTGCATTAGCTATAGCCATAAGGACGATGCTATGAGTCTTCTTATAATTGTAGTAGTAGGAACCGCTGTCTGCTGGAGGAACAATCCTAATATGTTTTCCATCAATTGATCCCAAACAATGAGGAAACTGCCACTTGTCTTCGAAATCTGAAGCGATGTCTTCCCATTCAGCAGTAGTACTCGGGAACTGAAAGAAAAATATTATTTAGAGATTACAGAGAAACATAAAATGAAAAGGGGTGATGAAATAACTAAAATTTATATATTTTTGCATAACTAATCATAACCCAAATTCTTGGTTTTTGTCAACCCCCTTTTTTTGTTGTGACTGGGTGTGTGTGTGTGTGTGTTATAAGCAATAATAATATAGGGCTATTGGTATAAAAAAAATTGCAAATTGATTAAAGTGATCAATTATTACTAGCAAATTTCCAATGGATAAAATAAGCTATGGCTTATTTTATTATTTTTTTTACAAAATTTTATTTAATCAAATATACGTATGTCGCAATTTTTGTCCGTTTTTTTAAAATTTGGTAGGGACATTCCTTTCTATGATTTCTTGGACAAGATCGTTGAACAAAAACATTGGAAATGAAATTAAATGAAATGAAATGAATGGAATGAAATGAATGGAATAAAATTAAATGAAAAACGTTTATTCAGCGTATATTTAAAAAAAGCAATAATTACAGTATGTATAATAAAAAATTTTAAAAAAAATTTCTTGTCTCGTTATTATAGCATTGACTTTTAGTTTCAGACCGGCGTAGTTGAAGACGAGACGACCCTCGCCGAAGATAACTCTGAACAACTAGATGTCACACCGATGATCATCCCACAAACCCCTAGCGCTCCGGTATCCCGCCAAACTAAGCGCAAACTAAATCCATTTGAACAAGCCAGTCTCGAAACTATGCAAAAGGTAGGGAAAAAAATTGACTCCTATAAGGAGGATGATAGTCTTGACCGTTTCGGTAAACATGTGGCTGACAGACTGCGGGACGTCAAACCCCTTCAGCTGAAAATTGCACAGAAGCTAATTTCAGATGTTTTGTTTGAAGCAGACATGAAGTCTTTAAACAGATTTTGGAAAATTACTGGTCCTGACGTAGAATTGTTTCAACACAGTGGCTTCCCTCAGTATATGAACTACCGCCAAGACAATACCTACCAAATGCAAAACCGTCAACATTTTAATGTAGCACCACAACTGAACCCACCGTTCACTCCTGAACCAGTGTTATCACCAGGACAGTCAAGCTATTCTAGTGAAAATAGTGTCAATGTACCACAACAACCAAACCCATCGTTCACACCTTTAGAAGTGTTTTCACCAAGACAGTTGAGCTACACAAGTGAAAATAGTGTCAAAGAATATGTGAATTCATTCAATCCAAACAAAAAATAAAGAAAAAACTACTGTTTTTATTCATTTTTACTAAATCATTAATATAATTTTGAATCTAATAAAACACTTTTACTTTTTATGGTATTGTAGTTTGACATTTTCACATTGTACTTTAAAACTTGAAATAAATTACAGTTTTTCCTTACCTTAATGAATTTCTTCAGTACCATGTATATTGCCTTGCACGTTTCAGGTATTATTTTGCAGAGCGATGGTTTAGAAATTAGTGTTGTGAATTCCAAGTCTTTGTAAATTCTTCCAGTTGCAAGGAATCGTAACGTAGCACTAAGTCTTTTGTGTGGAGATATAGAATTTCTCATTACCGTGTCTTGCCTTTTAATGAAAGGAGAAACCAAATCCAGTAACTCGTTGTAAGTATCCTTGGTCATCCTCAAGTAGTTCCTCCAATCAGAAGGTTCATTGCTCAATTCTTTTAGTAACTCCATATGGGATAACCTCTTTTTCAGTAGCCAATGAAGACTCCACTTACTTCTAGGTTTTCTTTTCCTCTTCGCACTTGTTGCCAGACACAATACGTACATAGACCACAGCAGTAATTCCTCCATTGCTAGAAAGCACTTTACAAATCACCTACCACCTACCAAAGAGAGGTTAAAATATCGACTGATTTGAACGATAAGACGGAACGTGTAAACGAGGCCGGTTTGAACGTCCAATATCCGACAAGTCGTACCGACTTGTCGTTGCAGTTTTGTCGTCCGATTTATCGTAGCGTCTAAACCGGCCTTAACTGTACTTACTTGATGTATCCATCTAAACAGTCTACAGTGCAAAGATAACATACGTACTAGTGGTGATGATACTCGGGTGAAATGGATAATGGAATTAATCAGTTTCAAATGATTGCAATATTCATATTATTATTTCGAATTCTAGTACGATATCTGCGCAGAATGATTTTGTGCATCGGATTCGAACTCTCAGCTTCACCAATCAGCGAATTACTGTAATAACGAATATTTTATCGTTTCTTTGTTCCAAGTTACGAATATTTTCTCCGAATCTGAGGATTTTAATAATCGGAACGTTCCGAGGATTTTTATACTCGGAATCACCGAGTATTTTAATTCAAACTCACGTCACTAATACGTACACTGTACGTAAATATAGAAATTATTAGGGAAATAGAACAGAATATTATTTTTTTTGGTATTGTATGTGAGACAGTTTATATGATGTTTTTGCAAAGTTTATTTAGGGAAAGCCGGTCCAAATCCCAAACTATGTTTATCGGTGCTACCATAATTTCACCTTTTCCCCTTGTTGTTTAAGCCAAAAAAATCCCTCAGTCATGACCTTATACAAAAAGGAAGAAATCAACCTAATTTTTAGAAAAAAACCTCATTGAATAGGTTAAATTGATAGTTTAGGCAGGAAAGAGCTCTTTTTTTACCAAGTTTTGGGCGCAGTTATCAGTTCTTGAGAGATGTTCGAACTAGTGGAAAATCATAGTGGTAGTTTCAAATTCTTCTATGATATTTAAAATGTTCAGGAATGAGTAGATATGAAAGTAAAAGAATCTTGAATGATTCTCAAGACAATTTTGATGGGGAGGAGGTGCACATTTTAGCACTATTGTTACCTTGAAATGTGTTGTTAAGCATAACAAAAAAAATCTTTCATAGACATTTTCCCCAATGTTTTTGTCTACCTAAGAATTTTACTCACCTTGCCTATATCAAATAGCTAGCGGGAAGTTAAAAAAGTTAAAACTCAAAGACTTTTCTGAGATAAAATATTTCTCAAAAATGACTAATGTGGACTTGGAACTATTATATATCAATTGAAAATGAAGTTCTTAATATTATTGATACTGAGTTTATCTTGAAAGATTTTCCTAAGCAGAAAGTTGGAAGAATCTATTTATGTATTTTTCTCTCTCTTCCTTTTAGATAGGCTACCGTTGGTAAACTCTCTAATATTTCTTACCATATAATTTTTTCTTCACCATACTGCTTCAAAAACAGCTGTTTTCAATACATGAATTGAAATAATGCTAAAGTTGTTCTTTTTAGTCCTAGGACCTAAAAACATCAGCTGAGGTCGAGGTCATCTGCTGTTACTTCGTTTATACTAATTAATTAACGATTGTAAAGCATTTATATAAAAAACCGATACTATCGATTGTAAATAACCGTGAAAACAGCTGTTACCATTGATTTGAAGATACATTGGTTATAACTTTTTTGATTTTGTGAAATTGTTTTCTTATATTATTTGCAGTATTATGAAAAATATAGTTCATCACTTGGACGAAAAAAAAGGTTTTTGATCCTCGCTCATTTTCGGGCCTCGGCCGTTAAAACTTGAGCTTGTATTGAAAAACTTCATTTATGGTCCTAGTGATGAAATATATATACTATTATTATTGTTAATTAACATTGTCTGTAATTGTGTTGCAATTTTAAAGTGTTCTCTGTTAAAATTTATATTTACTAAATTTTCTTTAAAACTTACTGCCTTTATTTTTTACAATTTGATATAATACACTAGTTTCTTTAGTAATTAATAAATATTCAATGATTATTTGTTCAATTATTTTTATTTTGTTTTGCAAAATGTAAAATAGATATAAGGAATTAAAGTAGTAAACAGCATTTCATCGCTGTAACTACAACCATTAATTTATATTCAAGTGGTCTATGAATTAATATAACTGATCATTGAGTTTAAAAGAGCATTTGGAGTATTTTAAGTAATTTTGTTTAATTAATACTCGTTTTCAACAATTAATTATTTTGAGCACAGTGGTGGTGATAAGAACCCGCGGGCCCCCCCGCAAATTTGTTCATCGGGCCCCCCTCTCCCGATGTTTATCTTTTCGCCGGCCGGCGCCGGTGAGTCACTGCGATGCGTGACGTAGCGATAGCTGCATTACTAATCTTATTGACCAACGGTAAACAATACACATACTTCGTATCATGACATTAAATAATAAATACTGCTCTCTAAAAATAATGGTTATTGCCGTTTTGGATGCACGATGCACAATCTTGTCTGAAGACATTTTACCTTATTTTAGTAATTTCTTGACAATACTCATAAAAATATTGTTATGATAGGGGGGCCCGTGTGGCAGGGCCCGTCGTGGGTCCGGGTCTCGGTAAAATTTCCCGAAAAATCCCGGTCAAAGCTCGCGGGCCCTGCGGGCCCACTATCGCCGCCACTGTTTGAGCATAGAAAAAATACTCTTATATTCACATAGATAAAGAAGTAAATACGAACTTGGCAAGCATTATTGTTTATTCCCAGACAATAAAATGTACAATGTGGAAAAAAAAGTATGGCCACATTTTTATAACTGATAAGCTTAGAATAATAGAACTTCCCACCTTGCTTTTAGAATGTGGTTCTAAGAGTTTTATACACATTTCATGGATTTTAAATGCTCGGATGACATCCCATCCAACAGTCGGTCAACAATTTTATTTTAATGTCGAGTTTCTTATCAAAATAAAGGTCTATTTAAATGCAGATCTATTTAAATGAGATAAATGCAGCAAATTCGACTTCAAAAAGTTGACTCTCTTGAAAGTATGAAATAACAAAACTCAATATTTTTTTAGTGATTATTTCTCCAACATCTTTCAATATTTTTTCCTGTCTCAGTTTGAAAGTGACAACAAATAAAAGATTTATACATTGGAAAGTAGGAGGCCTTGATAAAAAGAGTGTTAGTAATATTTTCAACTTCTTTAATTCTTCAAATAATTATTTTTTTATTACATTTGTCCTTCCTTGTGTTATCAGTAACTACCTGCTCCCAGTACAGTAGGGCAGAGGGTTAAAGTTCATTCATGAGACCAAGTAGGTAGTCATTGCCAAAGAACAATTTTAGGAATTAGTGTGCCATTTGTCTGTTGAGTCTAGAGTGGAATGCGGTGGGATTGTTATATTATCTGATAATAAAAACAAAGGGATTGCAGACAAATCATTCAGAAGGGGTGCTCCTCACTATCTGGTACAAACTTGCTCATGCTCAGGAAATTGAAAGTTAATCACTTTGGTTGTGAGTATAGAGCTGGTGACTTGACTAAATAAACTCTACATTTATTTATTTAAATTTGATAATTAGTTTTTTTTTTAAGTTGTGAGGGAATTTTCAGTACAATGTCTCTTAGTGAGTTTGAGAGAATTACATTGCTTATGATGCGTGAATACGGTGGTAGCGTGCATACCTATGAAGAAGTAGCTTACCTATTTAGTGATACTTTTCCCAGTAGACCTCCAATAAATAAGTCTACAGTGTTTAAGACCGTTAAGAGATTTGAGGAAACCAGTACAATTAAAGACCGGGACTAAATCTTCATGCACTGAAGACAAATCATTAGAGATAATTCAAAAATTTATTGAAAACCCTCATACTTCAGTTAGAAAAGCTGCTGCAGATCATGGCATAAGTCATACGTCTGTTTTAAATATTCTACACAATTATAAATACTATCCTTATATAATGTCACTGGTGCAAGAGCTTGCAGAGGACGATTTTGACCGGATTTTGTTTTGTGAGGCAATGATGAGGAACTGTGATGAAAACCAACATATTTTAGCTTCAGTAGACGTAAATTGTCGATACTGAAGTGACTATAATCGTCTCTGGATGAGTGAATCTCATACACAAAGCTCTCAAAAAGTGACTGTCTGGGCCGGAATAATTTACTACAATATTGTAGGACAGTTTGTGATAAATGGGATCTTGAATGGCCAGTGCCTACCTGAATTTGTTAAACAACAAAATTCTGCCAGCAGTGCACAAAATTTCAACTCAGTATGGTTCCAGCCAGCTAATTAGGTTAGGGAGGTAAGCACAATCTTAGACCAAATGTCTCCTAACCAATGGATCGGTTCGCAGGGGCACTATTGAGTGGCCTGCAAGGTTGCCAGATATGAATCATTAAAAAAAAAATTTTTCGGGGGTATCTTAAACAAAATGTTTATAAAACCAAACCAGTTAACACTGAAGACCTGATAAACCGCATAATGGAAGAGTCAAGGGAAATTACACCTGAAGTACTGCAAAATGTCACTTCTGAAGGTTTTTTCCATAGGCTGACATATTGTCAAAATGTACTTGGGAAAGGATATCGAACATCTTTTGTAACATCTTTTTGAGGTATACTAACTTTTAATGAGGATAAGAAAAAAAGTTCTGTTTATGTTTTGTTTCACATAAAAGTGCTTTCTTTTGACTTTGTTATTCTACATTTAAGAAACTTCATTTTGACACTAATATCCTTTACCTTATTTATCTTTTACATAAACTTATAAGAAAAAATTGGCAGTTATAGGGACAGCCGATAGAAGTGAAAACTTAGAACTTTTAGAATTAAAATTTGAAATTTCATAATGTTTAAATTAAAATTATCAACATCAATCTGGTTTTCACATCTATTGACACTGCGAGCAACAATTATATGCATGTTTAAATGTTACCGTCGCGGGACGGTAGACAGAAATGAAAACTTTATATATCAATTTTAAAAATTAAGAATAAATTAATAAAATTATAAACTTTCAATTAATGTAACAAAAATATTGAATATATATATATATATATATATAATGGTTCATTTTTTTATTATTACTTTCTCTATGTATGGGAGTCTGAGAAAGTTTGTGCAATCTTTTTGCATTTATTATTAGTTAGTTTCACTATATATAGGAGTCTGAAAAAGTTAGTGCAATATTTTTCGTAATTTTATTTTTAATATGTATGTGTATGTGAAGAAGTTTGTGCAATATTTTTGAATTGATTATTAGTTTGACTATGAATAGGAGTCTGAAAAAGTTAGTGCAATATTTTTCGTAATTTTATTTTTAATATGTATGTGTATGTGAAGAAGTTTGTGCAATATTTTTGAATTGATTATTAGTTTGACTATGAATAGGAGTCTGAGAAAGTTAGTGCAATATTTTTCGTAGATTTTTAGTTTTAATATATATGGATATGTGAGAAAGTTTGTGCAATATTACTGCATTGATTACTAGTTTCACTATGTATGGGAGTCTGAGAAAGTTGGTGCAATATTTTTGGTAGATTTTTAGTTTTAATATATATGGGTAAGTATGTGAGAAAGTTTGTGCAATATTTCTGCATTGATTACTAGTATGACTATGTTTGGAGTCTGAAACGTTATAAAACAAATAAAAATCAAACGAAAACACAAGATATACACTGCACTAATGTTGCACAATACGTCAGCTGTATAGCTACAGATATACTGCTATTAAGCATGTCGGTGATGCGAACACACGAGATGAAGTCCAAGTTTGAATCAGTGTGGCTGTTTGTTGTATCTTGCTATACCATTTGAAACGCCAGGTCGCTTCCAATAAAACAATCGGTATAGTGCTGATCACATAAAGATGATTGCAGATGACTCTCCTCCTGGTGCTGGTTAGAGATGTTCTTCCTCTTGGAGCTGTATAAAGAGTTGTTCCCCTACTAGGAGCTTGATAGAGAGTTGTTCTCCTTCTAGGAGCTGGATAGAGAGTTGTTCTTCTACCAGGAGCTTGATAAAGACTGAAGAAAAGTTCTGTTGAAATGGACCTCCAAAAATTATTCACTATTCCACTGTTACGTACCAATTTCTATGAACATTTCCCTTTGATTTATGACGTTTAAAGTTGATTAATTTGGTTTATTTCTTCAAGATTTCACTTTAGTTAGTTTTTATTATAACCCTTTTGGTTATTTTAATGTTTGTTTTACTTTAATTAGTTGTTGATTAACTAATTATTATTTAGTTTATTTGTACATGGGTTGCCAGCACTGCTTTTGCAAAATCCAAACACTTGACTCCTCCTCTATTGTGTGGTAGGGGTTACTGCAGGTTGATTCCTGTAATGTCTGATTTTCTAGAATTTAATTTGTAAACTTTCTTGAAAATTCCCATATCTCTGGTTCTAACAGGAATTCTGGAAATCTTTAAATGTCATTTTGTTCCTCTTGACTTCTGGATTCCATACAACTTTGATTTAAAGTTGTAGGATGATAACTGTCTAAGATGTACCCTTTTTCGTTTTTGGTGATTTTTTCTTTGACCAACCTTTGATCGGTTCGAAATTTCTTAATTCTTCTTTTTGGTTTTTGTAGCCTCTGCCTTAGAATTGAACGAATTACTTACGTTTTTCATTTATTTTCATTTTCTGATGAGTTATTCATTGTTGAACTTTGTTAATTTTTCGATGGTCAACCCCCCCTCAATTAATTATATATGTACTTATTTTGTTATTATTATATTATGTCACATATCCTTAACCTAATTCCATTATAAAAATTTAAACTTATTATCTAGACAAAATTTTAGTTTTTTGTCTATGCATGTTTTTTTGCAATAACTATTAAACTATTCGGTTTAATAACTATTTTCTTGTATTTCCTTTGCTAACCAGTTATTCTTTATCATAATATGCTTTTATATTCAAAATTTAAACAATTTTACTTTTTGTAACAAGTTGAATCAGATTATTTATTCCAGTCTGGACCTGAAATGTCACGTGGTCAACGCTATTGTTATCTTTTGACCTGTAGGATCCTGTCTGTCCAGTCTCTCATCCCACTTCCCTTAGCTTTGAATGTTTCATTTTTAATGAAATTAACAAAACTTTTATAATTCTACTTTCCTTAATATTAAACTAGTTTTTTCTGTACACATTATTAATTATTTATGGATATTACCATTTATTTATGTATTCTTGATATTTATTATGTTTTAACTAAAATTTTGTTTTAAAATTTTTTTGTTTTTGGAACGATTTTGGTGAAAAACCCAAACCGTTTCAGCATGCGCCAGTCATGAGCATGTCGGTGACGCGAACCCATAAGATTTTCCCCTACCAAAAAGTGCCCAACGCGGCTAAAGAAGTTTTCACTTCAAAAAGTGATGATTGAAGCATAAGTTATGATTGTATGTGTTTAAGTTTATTGCCTAGTTTTTGTTATTTCATAACTTCAAACGTCCACTACTCAACATAGAGTCAACATGTTGAAGTCGGTTTTACGGATTTATCTCTTTTTAAATAGACTTTTATTTTGATACGAAACTAGACATATCCTTACATTGAAGATTGTTGACCGACTCCTGGATGAGATGTCATCCGAGCGTTTAAAATCTGTGTAATTGGCATAAAACTCTTAAAACCAAGGCGGAAAGTTAATCTAAGTTTCACTGTTTAGCAGATATAAAAAGGTTTCCATATTTTTTTCCCCACACTGTATATAGCTGTAGATGGGCCAGATAGTAAATTTAATAGGCTGTAGGTGAGACAGGTAATAAAAATGTAAATAGTTGTAGCTGGATCTGACAGTTAATTTATACAGCTGTAAATGGACCAGAAAATAAATGTATATAGCTGTAGTTGGGCTAGATAATAAATGTATACAGTTGTAAATGATACAGACAATATATGTATATGGGCCAAACCATTTTAAAGCAAAATAATTATACAAAAAAAAAAAGAAAAACATGATACTCTATACCTAAGGACTGGAACAGACATCAATAAATACCATTTTAGAAGAAATTATTGACATTGAATGTTTCAAGGTAAAATTAAACAAAACTAGGTCTAAATAAATATATATATATTTAATAGATTATATAACGATAACAAGCAATCACATATATCGAGGAAAACATAGTTTTATATTGAATATAAAATTTGAAAACAGGTTGAAGTTGTTCTTTGGATGGATGATTTATGTCAGTCCAAATATTTTCAAAGCATTAAATGCAGTCGCTAAGGCAACTTCTTCTGGAGACTTCTCTAAAAATGCAGCAACAATTTCAACTATGGCAGGTAGTGCACAGGGTTCGTTTCGTTGAAAAGTACAATATCGATGAAGAAATGACAGAGACCTAACATAAACATAAAAAATAATATATATAAGATATTTACAAGAAATAAAATTTTAGAATAAAATAAATGGAATGAAACTATTCAAAGGGCTAATATCTAGACAAATTGTTGTTAAATTTTGTATAGTAAAAAGTCAAATTCCTCATTTAACACATTCACTACCGAACTTCACATATGTGTGACTCGTGGTGTTTCCAATGGACCTATATTGACACTTTGACTCCTACTGTGTACAAATGTATAATAATAAATTTTGTCACCCACAGACCAAAATATTATTTTCTTGTTTTATCAATTAAGACTCAAAATGACTACAAATAATGCTTTAGCTTTTTATTAACATTATTTACACTTTACACTTTTAAATTTAATATTTTTGTACGTCACACATGTGTGACGTCAGTCTACAGAGTTTTTGGACTATGGATACAGATAATAAGTTATAGTAAAACCTTCATAAATAGTGACGGTTAAAATAAATGTGTTTTGTAAATACCTTTACGCTTTTATAAACTTTTAAGTATTTACCAGTTTCAAATAAAAACATTTTACATTAAGTTGGATGTAAAATGCTGAAATTGTTGAATGGAATGAAATATACAATTTCAGTATACTTTATCATCAAAGTCAAATATTAGATAAAATATTTTTACTTTTAGATAAATGCAATAACAAAACACAATTCAAAGAATTAATTTTTAATTTACAAACTATATAAGTTATAACTACAGGGAAAATATTGTACATAAAAATTCAAAAGAAAATAAACATAATTCAAAGAAACTAGTTTTTTTTTTACAAATTGTATATAAATTATATAGAAAATATTGTATATACAAATTTAATAGAATATATAAATGTGTTTTGTAAAAAAGTGTTTGAAATTGCATAAGCAATGGTTTATGTCAAAAAGATAAAACCTAAGGTAAAAGATAAAACACAACCTAGTGTGATAAACATCAAACAAAAAAGTCGATTTCATGTTTTGATTATCCTTTATCTCAATCTTTAAAACATATCGCTGGACAAAGGTCAATATTGTTGTCTTTCTGTGCAAATTTCACAATAGTAACATGTTGCCTTATTCTTTTTTGTGTCTTGTGGTAGTGGTGACATCTTACTCTTCGGTTTCCCTTCATGAGTCTGTGCTGATGTTGATTCCACCTTGGCAGGAAGTTATAGGCCTAGGCTGTCCCTAAAAGAAGTGTGTTATAATGATTTCTCTGAATACCATGAAGGTACATTTATTTCTCACGTTCTTGGAGTGTAGAAATTTACCTATTCCAAACTGCAGCATCAAGAAGATGGAAAAAAAATCTTGATGTACCATCAACTTAACTTTCTAAAAGTGGAATAGTAAGAAATCATTTGATCGCTGTGATCTATTCCACTCATGTTTTTGTTGTAAGTACCAACCGTGAAGGGCTTAGTTACAACTGGACTCTTTTATTAGTTACTTCTTCTATTCCAGGTCCATGGGTTGTGGAAATTGTAAGAATATTTCTGTTATCTTACCACTTCATGATGATTATAAAGTCTTTCTGGCTCATTCACCTTTCTTTAGCTTTGCGCTAATAACCACTTTAGGGTTTCCAGTTCTGTTTGTCTGTAAAGTCCTGTATATGTGCTCTAACAGGTCTACACTATTATAGTAGTTATCTTTTAAAAGTTAGTGGCCTTCCCGATGTAATCTTGCATCAACAGTGGCGGCGATAGCGGGAGGGCCCGCGAGCTGGGGGGGCCCGTAAGTGTTGACCGGGATTTTTCGGGAAATTTTACCGGGACCCGGACCCACGACGGGCCCTGCCACACGAGCCCCCCTATCATAACAATATTTTTATGTGTATTGTCAAGAAATTCCTAAAATAAGGTAAAATGTCTTCAGACATGATTGTGCATCATGCATCCAAAACGGCAATAACCATTATTTTTTAGAGAGCAGTATTTATTATTTAATGTCATGATACGAAGTATGTGTATTGTTTACCGTTGGCCGATAAGTAATGCAGCTATCACTACGTCGCGCATTGCGGTGACTTACGGGCGCCGGCTGGCAAAAAGATAAACATCCGGGGAAAGATTATTGGGAGAGGGGGGGCCGATGAACAAACTTGCGGGGGCCTACGGGTACTTATCGCGGCCACTGTGCATCAAATGAGTCACAACTTCATACCTTTTTGATAAAGTACTTTACCTGTATAGATGAGAATGTTTAAAATGGACTGCAAAGCTTGTACAGCTTAATTCTGTGCAGTTTATTCTTACCATATTGCGTAACGACAATCTACCATGAAACAAAACCATGGCCTCATCCAATGACAAATTCATTCCAGGGGTATAAGATTAATAAAATTATCGAACTAATGCTTTAGTATACTATTTATTTTATATAACTTATCATCTATAGGATCTATCTCAGTGTCCTAAAAACAGAGACACCTGAGTATTACTTCAAACCTATTTCTAGACATGCTTTATCTGAAAATACGATGTTTCAATAGGATCAGTGAATTGAAATGTACCTCTTCTTGTCCGGCAAAGTTGTGGATGAGAGGAGCTTCATTTGTATCAATCCAGATGGCTTGTTAGTTCTCATAATTATTATAATGGAAGTATTCCACAACAAACAGAAAGTTTGGATCATTAGAATGTTTTCAATATTCATGTGCCATCAATTTCTAATTCAAATTCAAAATCATCTGGCATGGGGCTATTTGGATTTAGCCCTACACCAAAATTTGTATTTATTGGTTCAAAAGGCTCATTCTCACCTTCATCACTTTCATTGTTAGATTCAAAGTCAAGAATATGCTCACTAGTACCATTAGAACTAAATAATGAACATTCATCACTGAAGTCATAGTTAATCCCATAATCAATTCACCGTACGTACATTTTCTTTTTGTACCACGCTCCATCACTTAAAAATGCATAACACAGTTAGAACACCAAAAACACAACAATCATGACTTTTTAGGTTTAGACTGAGCCATATGGACCGACCAAACGACCTACATATGTGACGAACATTCCAACAGTCCGAAATGCAACAACATAGACTGTCTGGCTATAAGAGTTCATTTAATAAAAGAAGATCCTCGACACACATGTGACATCAGGCTATGGGTTACTTCCCGAGCATCAAATATATGTGACTCTGGTCCACGAATAAAACAGTGAATCACAAATAATAAATAATATGTAGGTCTAATCTATATAAATCATAATTTTAAAACCACCATTTAAATCAAAACAGTATAATAAAATGATATCAATGTGAACAGTTTTGCATTGAACAAATATAATGTTCATCAAATCAGATAATCTACTTTTTGAAATAGGTTATCAATCTATATCCATAAATTAAGTTTATTTGTATGTTACCTTGGCAAACAAATTTGTAAATTAATTTAATATTAAAGACTTGTTCTTTAACTGATCGTAACTTACTTATTCAATTATTTACTTTCATCATGGTTAAGCTTTGAAATTTTAGGGGCAGAGAATCTACAAGCATGTTTTTAATTTACATAATGATACTGTTTCAAGAAGATTCTTGATATAAACCCGACTGTAGTGATTGAAAATCTTATTTGAAAATGAAAAACGAGGATGTAATATCTTAGTTCCTAGCTGGGGTAGTAAGGTGATATTGCACATCAATGGGAGTTCTTGATTGGGGCCATCTACAGGATGTACCAAAACTCAGGTTTAACATACAGAATATTCCGAAAAAATGTAAAACATAGTTTTCCTCTTCTTTTTTAAATATAAGCACACCAATGTTTTCCTCACCAAGTTACTCCTAAAAAGTTCCTTTATTTTCATGAAAACAGAATCTTTTTATTTTACTTAGATACAGTAGAACCTCTGTTAACCGGCCTCGGATTAACCGGTCCTCGGATTAACCGGCCTATATCGTAGTGTACTGGTTGGATGAGAGTTTCCGAAAATAAATTGTAATTGAAACACCAAAGCGGCGGCGAGTCATACGATTTTGTCGATAGCGGTATCCCATTGTCGGCGGCATAAAACTCCACGGCATTGGCACCCGACGGTATAGCAGACATACAAAAACGTTTGATGGGCCGCTTTTTTTCCACGAATCAATTTAGTATACATTATGGAAAATATAACATTTCTTTTCAGTTTTATTCATGTCTTTGACTGGTTATGATCTACGTACGAAAACGGAAGCGTGTGTTGGTTTCGTTTGAGACGCGGTTAAATGAGTCAAAAGACTTGACAGAGGGGAATCTGTAAAAAAGCTTTGTAATGTTTAATTTTTTCATGTTTGATGTATAATATATATAACATAATATATACGTGACATTTATGTACAATAAAATGAGTTACAATAACATCTTAATTGCATAATTCTTAGCGCTACCTGATTAAATAAGCTTTGTTTGAACGAAAACCGATTTTTCACGGGAACCTCGGATTAACCGGCCAAACGGGCAACCGGCCCGGGTGTCAGTCCCGACTAGACCGGTTAAGAGGGGTTCTACTATACTAAGTTATGAGGAATAAAATTTCATAGGCTTATTTCATTATTCCTATAAGATAAGAAAAAATATTTATGTGACAACTCTTTGTGGAAAAGCTGTTTACATTTGCTATCTGATGATGTAACTAAATTTTTTTTTTTTTTTTTTACACAGGGTGTTCCAAAAATAATTTTTTAAAAGGCAATATTTTTTAGTGTTTACAAAGAAAAACATGGATTTACTAACGAAGTTAAACTGGATTTTAACTCTTAGTCCAATACTTGTCCTTATTCTCTAGAGGTTACTTCTTATCAGTTTTTCAAGAACCACTTTGTCTAATACATGTTCACTTATATCTACTTATTGATTTCACATGATTTATTATTTAGCCGTGTTCTCAATTTTGATGTTGATTTGTTACTGAGTTTACAATAGCTAAGTTATCTACTACACAATGAAATGAGATAGTTATGATCTATAACTATGGAGACCGAAAAAGATCAGAGCAAGTTGTGTGTGACTTGTTTAATCAAAACTGGAAGCCTATAAACGAATTAACTGTGACAAGGATTGTTTATAACTTCAATGAAACATATATGTTTTTCTTGTGTTATCCGAGTAATGATAAAATAAATAAGCTAGTGAATTTTGATTCCTTATAACTTAATATCTAAGTAAATTTTTTTTAAATCTGCTTTCACCAAAATAAAAGGATTTTTTAGGAATAACTTTGGGGGGATATTGATATGCTTACATACACAAAAGAGGGGAGAAATATGTTTTATATTTTTTGGATCACAAAATATACATATAAACATACATATATATATTTTTTAAATTCCCTATACAGGGAATCTGAAAAAGAATGCCAGGATTTAGAATGGCCGTTGCTTGGGGACTATTCAAGATAACTAAACGATTTAAACGTCAAATAGAAGAGAAAAGAACAAAGTTTTGTTTTCCGTGTGCATGTGCAGAACAGCTGTGCGGGGGCAGGCCGCCATTGTCACTCACACGCCTGACACCAGTCGTGAGTACGATGTTTATGGCACAACAGAAGGCACAGTGTGTTCTGTAGTATGCAGAATTTAAATCGATTGTTAGTGTGCAGCGTCGGTTTCAAGGTCAAAATTTGCCTGATGATAAAGCAATTCGTCGTTGGTTTAACCAGTTTCGTGACACAGGAAGTTTTTTGAAAGGACATTCACCTGGCCGGTCAAAAACAAGTGATGACAAAGTTGAAGAAATCCAACATTCTTCCATCAGAAGCCTGAAAAAATTGAATGTCCGACAAAGTCTTCAGTTAAACATAGCCAAATCGATACTCCATGATGGTATTCATATAAGATTGAGACTTGGTGCCTACAAAATTCAATTAACCCATTGCGGATCAAAGACGTGGCGTTCACGTCCCGCACACATGTGGACTGATAGCTCAACGACGTGACGTTGACGTATTGTTTTCAATGCGTCATCCAAGGTCAATGTTTGCTGTTAAAATGCACTCAGATGTCGAGCGCTTATCAGTTTGTTGTCCGCTTATCTTATCTCTGTGACAGTTCCTTCAAAACATTTCTCTGTTTCGAACAATAACAATAATTTATTTGTTTGAGACTAGTTAGGGGAGTTCAGTCTTTGCGTTCGGTCGTGTTATTATAAAAAGGTGTAAAGACAGTGTAAATATTTTGAAAATATGAGTGTGACATTATTCAAGTGACAGTTTTTTAAATATTTTTTAATTTATTTATTTTTTTATATTTTATTTTAGTTTTTTTTTTATTTATTTATTTATTTTTTCCTTCTAGAAGTAATTATTTATTGTGAAATACATTCAGTTATTGTGAAACATCAATCAGCTAGTACACGCAAAAAAACGTAAGTAAAATATTATGTATGTAACATTAGTTTTTATATATTTTGCAGTATAATATAATTATGTTGTAGTCTAATATGGTCTGTGTTATGTTTATGTAACGTACATAACAACAAAACATGTAGAATTTGCGAGCGAACGAGGTCGGCCGGTGCCGCGCCGTTTTGTGGAATTAACTCGTACCGTTAGGCCCGGGCGGGCGCTAAGCTTCGCGATCCGCAATGGGTTAAGACATCAGATAAACTCGCTGATCGCCTTAGCCGTACATACTTTGCCAGTTTTATGCTCATAGAGAGTGATGACAATCCCAATTTTATTTAAAAAATGCTGTTCTCAGATGAAGCTACATTTCACACAAACGGTGTTGTTAATTGTCACAATTGTCGTATATAGGGTTTGGAACAGCCTAACATTCTGCAGGAACATATGCATGATTCGCCAAAAGTGAACGTATGGTGTGGATTAATTTATGACCAAGTGATAGAGTCTTTCTTTTTAGCCGAAAAAACAATTAATGGCATAATTTATTTAGATATGCTAGAACAATTTTTGTTTCCTCAAATTGAAGAATAAGCCGATGAACGAGTCATTTTGATGCAGGATGGCACCCCGCCTCATTATCTTCAGGAAGTGCGTGACACACTTAACAACAGGTTTCCAAATGGTTGGATAGGCATATTGGTTGGTTGGCATTGAATGCGCCTATTCCCTGGCCTCCCAGGAATCCTAATTTGACCCCTTTGGACTTTTTTGTGGGGTTACGTAAAGAACATTGTTTATGCTGAGAAAATACGTGATTTGCCACATATGTGTGGGCGAATTTTGGAAGCAATCACAACTGTGACACCAGAGATGGTACAAAACACTTGTTGAGAAATCGAATATCGCTTCGATGTCTGTATAGCAACAAATGGAGCTCACATCAAAACATATTAAGGTATGAAAAAAAAACTTTGTTCTATTCTCTTCTATTTGACGTTTAAATCGTTTAGTTATCTTGAATAGTCCCCAAGCAACGGCTGTTCGAAATCCCGGCATTCTTTTTCGGAGACCCTGTATATAGAATCTGAGTTTTGGCATACTCTATGTAGATAGCCCCAATTAAGAGCATTCAATTGATGTGTATATCATTTTCATACGCCAACTAGAAGTTAAGATATTCCATTCTTTGTTAGGATTTTTGTTCTACTTTGTATATATATATATATATATATATATATATATATATACATATACTAATTATTAGTTACTGCGTCATTTTATATGTCATTTGAATGTAAGTGCATCCGGGTCGAGTTATTGCTTCCAGTTATAGTTACTGCTTCCATGGATGCAATAACTCATAATTCAAAACATGGTAAATATTTCTTTGCCGCTGTGAGATGCAGAATGGATATAAATGAATAAGGAGTAGTGCGCGCGCAACATTGCTTTACGCAGGTGTTTGGATTATCCCCCACCAGTTCTATTTTTAGTCTATTATATTCCGCTTACACAACACATTAGCCTTGCCACAGTTTAGAGATTACAGTACAATGTACCGTATACATATACATTCAATTGCTTATTAAAGTTTGTTAAGAGTATTTGTTCTTTGTATACTTATGTTGATTAATACATTATAAACAAATCTTCTTAAATGCTGGGGAAAACGAATTTATTAACCGAAATTAAATAGCCTACAGTTATTGTTTAACTGTTTAAAACGATTCGTAGTGTTTTATAACGAGAGTAGATCCATAATTAATTTCGAAATGTTGTGTATTATTAGCTATACGTAAATGATGACAAATGTTCTGTTAAGTAATAATACTTATATTTCTTAGTCTGTTCATTGTTTAACTTTCGTATATTTATAAAAAAAAAACATCTCTTCCTTCTCAATTATCGGATGAGTAAAGCTAATTTACCTATGTATGTAAATAAATCGTATTTTTGGTTCCTGCGATGATTGAGGAAATATTGTTATTATATAAAATTCAAACGGGATATTATAATCAATATCGACTCTATTATCACTAAAGAGTCCAAAAATTTCAAAAGTGTGTAGCCTATGGACGTTACGCCAGCTGAGTAACTCTGTTGCCAATGATATTGGTTGGCCTTTACTTTGGGATTAAGGTGTATTTTTCCAACTTAAAAAAAAATTAAAGGTTTTGGGGTCCATAAAATAATGTTTTCACATAACTACCTTGAACGATTTGGTTAAATTTTTGCAAATTTAGCCCCTTTTATTAAAAAAAAAAAAAAAAAAAAAAAAAAAAAACTTGTCTGGGCCGATTTTCTTTGAATAAATCGGACAAATTGGGGAAAAAAGACAATAGTTTTTTGTTTTGTTTTTTTAATATAGGTAGGTTAACCATATATTATAGTCTAATAATCAATATACGTAATCAATATCATTTTATCGAATCAATAACGGTACAACAAATTGTTAAGATTTTCATCTCCTCTGTAAATCCTTTTTGCATAAAGATGCGGAAGGAGGTTTAAAGGATTTATACTAGGGGCACCGCCCCCCCCCCCCGTGGCCTCCTTGCTTATAAAAGTTTCTTTTAAATAGAATTTCTCTTTTATAATACAAGACATAGGCTACACAAGAATTTTAGAGTTTTTCCTATGGCAAAAGAAAAAAATACAATGATCCGTGGACGGTTCTTACTAACAATAACGGACGTCCCGTGGCCAATTCACGCTCATAGTCAAATAATTTACTGTTAATTCGTTGCCATAGATTCGGCCCCAACGATAACGGTAGCCACCTTAGTGACAACTACTCTCCCATAGACATAAATACCCAGAGATACGTTACCGGTATTGGTATAGTATCGTATTTTTTACAATTGTAAACATTTGTAGTTGCCATGCAAATAAAACAACAACAATTTGCATAACCAATTATTGATTAATACTGTTAAAAGTGTTAAAAACACATAAATTTGGTTACAATTAATAAATTTTTATTAAAGTAAAAAAATGTTATTTGAATGTGAAACAAGGTGGTTATTACTGACCTTGGTAGAGGATGGGGAGAGCTTATACAAAGGGCCGGTACAGTCCAAACGCAAACGAAACAGTACCAGGCAAAATTAATTTCGCCTTCGTAAAAATCACGATAGAATACCATTCCAGGGTTAAAATGGTAAGCGAATACTACACAGGTCACCCCTCCGTGTGCGCACCAAGCGGCGGGCAGTGATGTATTCTTTCGACCGTCACAGCTGATGCAGGCAGCTTAGAGAACATTGGATTTTTTCTTTTGCCATAGGAAAAACTCAAAAAACATTCCCGATTCTGATATAACCTGTGTTTTATAAAATACAAAATCTATTTACAAACTACAGTTTGTCCAAACAGCCGTGAGCCCTGGAGGATTAGGGCGACCCTAGCTCCCCAACGCGCAGACATACTCACACGAGCGGCTTGGCCTACCTGCCGCTAATGGTTCTATGAATCACCAACTAGCCCTTGTGCTACAAAATAAAATTTTTCTAGATTTTAACTTTACTTAATTTTTACTCTAATTACTGAACTCTAAATATTATTTCTCGCAAAAATGAGTCCAAACACGGTACAATTGTGACAACTCTAAGCGGTTTTATGGTCAGTAGGTTACAAAATCATAAATTTGACTACTTAAAAATGATTATAAACATTTTATTTGAATTAGCACGATCACAATAACATACATAATTACAGTAATTCTAGTAGTGATTTCAAACGTATGCAAAAAAAATAAACTAAATTAGAATCATTATAACAGTGAACGTATACTAAGAGTTAAATAAAAATAATTACAAACTAATTTTGTAATGTTACTGTACCATAACTAATAAACCAATAGAATAATATTATAAAACATAAAACTAATACAAGCATATTTACATAACCATCCTATGTTAAGAAGGCCTCTTCTAAAATTTCCAACGTACGCAAAAAAAAAGAAATATATATATATATATATATAATATATAATCAGAATTAAGTGTGAGTCACGGCCGGAATTTAGCACTTTGTGTTTTACAACTATTTACGAGTAACAACAAACTAGTTTGTAGTGTAATTAGTAAAATTTGTTTGATGTTACTTAATTTATTTTTTTCATAGTTTCTTCCTTATCTAGTAAATTAATATTTCAAATTTTTCCTTAATTATTAATTTATTAAAAGTTAGACTACGGCTAATTTTGCAAACAATGTAAGTCACCCCTAGAATAATTGTAAACAGTTTCCATGTTATTGATCTGATTACTATTACATTAAAGACGTCTGATTATTACAATATAAAATACGTGATAAAGGACCGGTTTTATTTATTTTCTCGTTTTTAAACTCACTAAAACCGCTTAAAGTTGTCACAATTGTACCGTGTTTGGACTCATTTTATCACTTATCACTGCGATCCAAATGGATCTTTTGTAACTACCCAATTAATTTTGTTTTGACCCTGCCAAGATTTAAGCTTTCTAAGAAACTTAAAATGGTTCTAGGGGACATGATTGTTACCTCTGCAATGGTGGGGAATGGAATGCTGAGGTAAAGTAGCCTTTTGCATGTTAGAGATTCACACACACACAAGCAGTGTTTAGCTGTTTCTTTATGTGTCAGGCAGAAGTGGCTTGTATCCACTGCAGCCTTCCCCATGCGGTTTATACGGTAATTCACTGGACAGTGTCGGGATAGAAAGACAATATCCGGTAATCCAGTAATCCAGTCTGGTGAGATCCAGTAATTTTTTAGCCTTTGTCCTTGAGTAGACTATAAACTTTTTGGCTTGTCTTGGACCAGGGTCGATGGTCTAATACTTGATCTTTTGATATTGTTCTCAGGTTTTCATTACATGAAGATATGTTTTAGGTACCCCAAAGAATGTTTCGGCCCCAACAAAATCAGCCTATGCATCCTCCTTGACAAGATCGATGATCTGCTTATTCATGTCCTGGCATCCAAAGTAAGGAGATATTGTTTGTTTTCAGTTGATTGATTTTTGTAGACATCCCCAGACCCATCTGGAATCAAAAGTGTATGAACTGAGAGCCTTAAGAGCTGTCTGACTGTCTGATATTATATAAATTTGAGACCTTTTTTTATATTCTCTCTAGTGCAGAGCTCTATTGCATGTATCTCAGCTTGAAATATGGATGGAATTTTTCCTAGAGATCTGCTAAGGCTAAAATTTGGGTCTTTTATCCCCACCATTCATTCTGAATCTATCATTGTACCATTGGAGGGATCGCTCCATTAGTTTTGGTTCATTTTCTTTCCAAACTTGTTGTTCTGGGAAAAAGATTTTAAAATTCTTTTCAAAAGTTATTGTCTTGAACATTAAGTACGATTCTGTTGTGGTTAACTGAGTGGTATCTTGTTCTTGCAGGTTTTACAGCCAGTATTTTTGGCATTAGTCCCCTACTGCCAAAGAGCAACAGTGTATGTACACCTTTTCACCAGTAGGTTCATTGGTCGCACATCCAGAGCCACTTCCATGGCAGTGGTTGGACAGGTACCCATACACCTATCATTCCTAGGCAAGCCTGCCTTTGAAGCTTTGTCGTAGATTTTTGTTTCATTTTTGGCCATCATATTTCTGAAGCATAGGTGACCATGGGTCTAATTATAGCCAGGATATGACCAGTAGGCCATCTGGGTTTAGTCCCCAAGTTTTACCATTTAGGCTCTCATATTTAGGCATGCTCATATAGCCATTATTTCTCTTTTATTGGTTTTATCAATGTGTTATTCCAGGTGAGTCTGATGTAGAACTAACTACACCCAGATTTTACTTCTTTAGAAGCAGCAAGTTCTACACCATCTATCATTAAAGTCTGAAGAATGAACAATTTCCTTTTGAAAGGAATAATGGTTGTCTTATTAGGGCTATTGCTAAGGTAATGTCCTCTTTTGACACCACCTTTGGACCAATAGAAGAGCAATTTGGATGAGGTCAGATACTTTAACGATGATTACCAGATTGTCAGCATATGCTATTACTTTAAAGCCTTTAGCATTCAGCAACCCAAGCAGTTCATCCATCACCAGGGTCCACATGAGACGGGAGAGTACCCGTCCCTGTGGGCACCACATGACTGCCAACACTGTTTTGGACTCCCCACTCAAATTGGCTGTCATCCTAACATTAACTCATTAACATAGATCTGATCTATTTAATTTTATTGTGTTCAATTTCATATCTCTAGAGGTTAGGAGGTAGTACTGAAAGCTCCTCCAATATCTCAAAAGGCGCATAAAGCTATTGACTTGTCAACCTCCGCAACCTATTGTAGTGCATTAGAGGTCAATTGCCCATTTGATAAGCGTACTGAGCATTATGGAGTGAAGCCTAGTCAAGGGTTTCACTCCGTATGTGCTTGTCTAGTATTTCTCCATTGTTTTAAGAAAGTAGGATGTTGGGCTGATTGATCTGTATGACCTAGGCTCCACAGTGTCTCTTCTCCCGGTTTTTGGTATAAAAATCACCTTACTTCCATCCATCTCTTTGGAATATATGACAGGGAAAAATTAGCCCTAAACAGAGATTCCAATAGTTGCAGTAGCTACTCCAAGCCCTGCTGCAATAGGGCCGAAAAAACCCAATCTCCACCTAGTGATTCATATGGTTTATGGTTCCCCATTGCCCATCTAACCTTGTTTTCAGATTAGATGTTATTTTCCTCCAGTTAAGGAAACAAGGCACAAGATAATCTTCAATACTGTAGTGGTTTGTGTGGAATTAAACGTGATAGAGCCGGGGAAATGTGTCTTTAACAATTGACTCATAGTTTCCTCTGCACTCTCCCTCTAGGATCTATTTTATATCTTTAAGAAGCCTATACGGAGTGAGTGATCTTTACTTAAGGTCTTGTGTAGTGACCCACTGTTGGGACATTGTTTATTCCTTCACAGAACCCCTTCCTTGTCCTTTCTTTTAGACTTTCTCAATTCCTTATTATATTCTGTGATGGCTGTCTCCCAGTTCCCATTAAGCTTTGCCCTGTTAAAGAATTTATGTACAACAGCTCTCAATTTGGAAAGCTTTATGTTCCACCAAGCAGTGGCGGCGATAAGAACCAGCGCCCCCCCTCAAGTTTGTTCATCCGGCCCCCCTCTCCCAATAATCTTCAAAAACATTATTATGGGTATTTCCACATAAGCTTGCACTTGGGCTTGGCGCGGCAGTGTTGGCGGGGGGTGGGTGGTCTAAGACAAAACCTTTCTGCGAATATTCCACTACTGCCTCACAACATAATAAGTTTTATTAGTTTTAACTACTGATGTAGACATCACTTAATAGAATTTCGTATTTCACCTATTCTAGCGCCTACACCGCTGTCGCCGCCACTGCCACCAAGGTATCTGTGCCTACACTCTTCTTTTGTTAACAGGGCACCTACTTTCATAGGGATTGATAATTATTGCTTGTAAGGTTTCAGCAGTTTTCTCTAGCTCTGTTTCCGTTTCTAGAAGGCTTTTAATTTGTACTAACTTAGATTGTTTTATATTTATCCCAATTGGTTCTCTTTGGATTTGGTTTTTTACTGTCTGGGTCCGAGTTGAATTAATTTTGAATTTAATGTACATGTCATCAGACAGTGTTGGTATATCTGATTCATGCCAAATAAGGATATTGTCCCCTTTAAGTCAAGTCTATTCAACCTTTATGTCCTGCTTTGTTGAAAGTAAGATTGTCCCCCCTCCCCCCTATTACTTATCTCTTGTCTCACCATAGTTACCAAGTCTTGTGTTAGAAACTCTGGAATAGGAAGAAATATGTCATTACTGTTTAATAATATAGCTGCCCCCTGTATTTCTACCATGTTATTGTCAATTAACTTACATTTTTTGGGTTAGACAATATAAAGGACTCTCTGATGTTTTCTACTTCGACCCATGGCTCTTGGGTTAGAGGTATATCTTCTGTGCATTCAGTAAATCACTTGCCGAGGAAGCTGTCCTGGCATTGTTGAGATTTATCTGAATGACATTCAGATTTGTTGGCATTTTAATTATTCTTATCAGGGACTTGGTTTGCCCCTGATATAGGAGTATCCATCTTCAGTTTAGTCTGTATTAGACCACTCCTTTGGTTTCCTTCTAACAAGTTATACCTGCCAGAATTTATCTTTGTGGCTGGTGATGGCTATTTAGGTTTTGTAACTTTAGAAGGAAGGAACTGCCAGATGCAGTACCCCAACCATTCCCATTTCTCGGACAAATCTGCCAGAAGCCAAGCATACTGTGAAAGCCTGCCACTATACCTTTGGAGGGAACTTCGGCTTGCGATACAGCGACAGCCGTCATATCCTTGCTTTGTGGAGTGGAACTAGGCTGACTAGAAGTTTCAGCTCCTTGGCAACAGATCCGCCCCAAGGCACTGGCACAAGTTCCGAGGAGTCTTCTGCTATCGAACCAGGAGAACTACCAGTATTTTTCAGATATTCCAGTTTTCTTAAAATTGTTTTTCACTTTAGGCATGCAATTATGGAAAAAACTAGTTCTTAAAAAGTTTTGCTGTCATCCATGATTGTTTAACCATGTGTTTAAAACACTTTTAAAAGCTCTCGGCCTTTTGTATTTTCCAATGACGAAAGGAGTTAACTGATGGTCACCAGAAGCATTTGCACAAAGTAAAGCCATCAATCTCTTTGTTTTTCTTAAAACCCTTAGCACATTTTTCGTCTAGCCTGGTAGGGCTGAAGTGGCCAACAACACTACAGTAGGCAGATCTTATCCACATTGTAAATTTGACTTGGGGTTAAATTATGCTCTAAAACAATGGTGTTAAAAGTTCCAATGTATTCTTCAACTGCATTTTCATCAGACGATCTAGTTTCACTACTCACATCTAGCCTACGGATTCAATGGCAAACTTTAAATTTTTGAACCAACCGTCCAAAAATAAGGATTCTTTATCTGCAAATCCATCTTACGATGAAATTGTTTTTTCTTGTCAATTACCATAAGGCTGGTCACAGGTTTACTTTGTAATCTTAGTGCACTGAGCCGAGTTAATAAAATAGTCTGTTTCAGTTTAGGATTTTTAAACGTATGTCTAGACTCAATAGTTTTTCCGTTACAGCCTGAACAGCAAATTTGTTTAGTTCAACTTTTTGTTTTTTTATATATAAATCGTTGATGACCCTATAGTATAATCACATATAATGCAGTTTCTGTTTTCACCTTTTTCAAGAAGTTTGACTCTGTCCAGTTTTTGCTCGATCATAAGAGTCGCTGGTTTATGCTTATTACTTGTACCGGTGGAACAAATTGGCTTAGAGAACATCTTAACGTATAGTTTTCACGGTGAAGTATAACTAGATTTAATAATGGTAAACTAATATACACAAAACTTAATAACAAATAATATAACAGAAAACAACAATTACAACAGAGTTATGATGATGCAATGCGTTTCTAGAATGACATCATACTGAGAAAATGGCGGCTAGTGACCAAAGCCGAGACACACCTGTTGCAATATTTACCGAGCAGGACCGAGGTGTGGTGGATTATAAAACATGCCAAACCATGGGATAGCGGATTATAGAGTGGATATAGTGTTGTTAGTAAAACATAGGTATGAGTAGTTATTGTTTTGTGTGTTTTATTTTAGTGAGGTACGTGGGACACTTAATACCATAGTAATATTATGGAAGTAGACACGTGAAAAAAATGGGAAAGAGTAATTCATAGTCAGTCAAGTGAAGTAATGTATTATTTATAATTTTATGAAAAGGAAGATACAAGAAGGTCTGATAATGTTACCACTTCAAAAATAGTAGCTGACTCCTTTATAGTAGGTAATCATACATAATGGAGTGTATTTCATAGTAGTAGGCTATACAGCATATACTAAAGAAAATAAATCCACTGAGAATACTCATCAATTCTTCATAAACAACAGCTAAAAAAACAGAAATCCGAAATAGATGGATTTGAAGTGATCATAGATGCATAAATGAATTTCACAGCATGCACAAAAATAGTCACTGAACCCTTCATAGTAGGTTATCATACATAATGGGGTGTATTTCATAGTAGTATACAGCATATACTAAAGGAAATAAATCCACTGAGAATACTCATCAATTCTTCATAAACAACAGCTAAAAAAACAGAAATCCGAAATAGATGGATTTGACAAGTGTTCGTAGATGCATACATGAATTTCATGACATGCATAAAAAATGACCTACAGTAAAAAAATGTGCTTCCTGTATTGAAGGAAATATTTGTTTTAGGAAAGGTTTGTGGTCTCTAGAATATTATAAAAAGTTTGGTTTAAAACGGTAGAAGTTTTGTAATAATAGAAAAATTTTAATTGGAAAAGCAGACCACCGAAAGATTTAGGGATGAGAAAAGAACAATCGTATAAAAAGATGAAACTTATTTACATTCATCATACATTAAATCGCACTCGTGAACAAACGACTCAAATGTAGACCCTCATACTCCCATTCTCAGGGACAATATACCATCAATGTGCATGCTGGCAAGGAACAAGAATTAATCAAAGAAGCATTATTAATGTTTAAGTATAGAGAAAAATGTCGTGACCATCACAACTCCTTGAATTATAAAAATTGGTTAAAGGGTAAGTTAATTCCTAGTCTTCCATCCAACTCAGTTTTTGTCATTGACAATGTGTCATATCAAAACACACAGTTAAACCCATCTCGAAATTCTAACTTCAAAAAATCTGATATAATCACATAGCTTCAAAAACAATATACAGTATCTTACCATGATAAAACGTTCAAACCAGAATCGTATTCACTTATTAACTTAAGTAAAAACAGAACAAAACATATGAAATTGACTCGTTACTGGAAGAATGTAGTTAGTGTAAGCAGACCATTCACCATCCCGATTTGAACCCCATTAGATGAAAATCATGTTTCTAAAGACAATACATTTAAAGTGGAGAACTGCATTAATTGGGCTAAGGATAAAATGTAGGTATATGATAACCCAGATGATTGGCTAAAAAGGTGTAATCATGCTGAAAAGAATGAGGATGAATATTTAAAAGTTGGAATCTGTTATTGAAAGAATAATTGTCAATTTAGCTGAGGACAGAAGATGCAGTAGTAGGTAGTGATAGTGAAGATAGTGTTAGGAATTATGAGATAATATAAAAATTTAGTCTTTATTCTAAGTCCCAATGCAATCCACAAAAAGTAGCTTGTTTTTTCATCACTGCTTGTATTTCTATAATCAAACACCCAAGCACTTACCTATTACTAGATAAGTTAAATTATACTTAAATGTTAGTTATCAGGGAAAAGAATTTTATATTTTACCCGGTAGTGAAGGCAACAAATAGTCTTTTGTTTGCTTTATATAATTATTCATTACATGTTATGTTTAGACAATTTAAATATAGTAATTGAAATGGTGGTTTACTAATGTTTTACTTGCTGAAAGAATAAAGATTGAAGCAGTGACATAACTTTATTGATTGCCACCCCCGCAGCTACAAGAATGGCACCCCCAAAAAACGAAGTCGCAACTTGTCAGCTTTTGATGACCCCTCTTCAACCGTAAGCAATCCCACCCCATGGTCTTATAAGCAACTACTATTTGGTAGTAATTAGACATTATTTTTACTCTAAATTGAAATGAAAGTAAATTAATTTAAGTATAGGACATTCTTTATATAACCAAACTATCTGTTGGTAGCATTGTAGTTAAATATGCCAATGCTGTGAAGTATCATATTCAAAAGAACATGCAAGCTTTAAGTTTAAAAAAAATTATCATCTATAAAAGGGAATGAAAAACTGCAACATTAAACATCTAGGTTTATTATTTTTAAAAACCTTGTAACTTATTATAATTATAATTAATTATTTAAAACCTTTTCTTTTCTTCATGTGAAAATATTTGTCTGCTAATGTGTTAAGATCGATAGCACAAGCTCGAACTCAGTCTGGAGTTCGACATTGTATTCCTCAAATAAGTCTTGATAAGTTTGGGCGGGGTAGCACTATTGTTAACTGCTAGTAAACAGATTGCTCAATCGTAATGATTACGGTTTCAGACTTATGATCCATGGTTATATTATTTATGGAACAGTTTTATTAAGATATCTTAACAAAATGTTGTTCATTGTAAAATTTATTTTGATGGTACAGTAGTGTGTTTACTACATTTAATTTTTTTAATTCCTTTATATATATTTTTTTACGCCACTGGATTAAAGTTCCACAAAAACAAAATAGAATCACAACTACTGTACAAGGAATGTGTTTTTTTGCCGTTCTGTCTTTGGCACCCTCTTTGTTTACTTCTCTGCCACTAGCCTAATTCACCACTTGCTCAGCTACCTACTCTTCCTTCAGGTTTCTTCACGCAACAAATGAGATATATTTAAATAAAGCCTAAGTTTGCTTCACTTGTGCCATAAACTTGTAAGAGTAAAATCATATTTTTTGAAATTAAGTCTTTGATAATAAATAGTCTTTAATAATAAAACAAGCTTCAATTTTGTTTTTTTGCTAATTATTCCTGAACTGCAATTATTTGTTACTTGCAATCTGGCAGACTGTTTTGGGTTGTTAATATCTATATTTTATCAGCCATTTTCAAGTGTTATGCTGGGTTTTCCCGTTGTCTTAGTTTAAAATCACAAATTACGACCACACGACACATAACAAACACACAAGTTCTTTAAACATTTAAAACATGATGCAGTAGGCCCACTGTCACAACGCGTACTCAGTACTGGAGTACTCGTTGTGACAGTGGGCCTACTGCATCATGTTTTAAATGTTTAAAGAACTTGTGTGTTTGTTGTGTCTTGTGTTCGTAATTTGTGATTTTAAACTAAGACAACGGGAAAACCCAGCATAACACTTGAAAATGGCTGAATAGCCGAAATGGCCTTAGTGATATAACTACAGAAAAATATAGACTATTGTGAAGGTAAGTCTTATTAATATATCTAATTATATATATATATATATATAACCAAAAACTTACGACAATTTACAGAATTTTGAATTTTTTTTCCATTACTGTTTGTTTTAAAATGTATTATTTCGGTTTAGTCTGGATTCAGAAGAAGCCCATTTTCTGTAAACCAAGAATCTAACTCTTCTAGTGATTCAACTACTACATTGTTCAAAGTTTCAAAAAATTTTGCTTGATAACTGCTGTGGTGTCATCTGCAAATAATATTAATTCTAAATTTGTTGCCGGTGAAAGATTATTTATATAAACTAAGAACAATGGTCCCAGTATGGATCCCTGTGGTACCCCAAATTTGACATAATCCAATTTAGATAGATATCTTTCACTAGCACTGTATAAAATAGTCCTTTGTCTTCTATTCCGTAAATTAGATTTTATCAAAGATACAAGATTTTCATTAATACCACATTTCTTTATTTTCTGAAGCAATAGAGAATGATCCACACAATCAAATGCCTTGGACAGATCACCAAAAATACAAGGATACAAAGAATTAATACTGTGTTCTACATATCATATCCAGTAAAACGTTGTAATTTTTTTAATTAATCAACCGAACTGAATCTTATGGTCGTGAGCACAACTCATTCAATAACTCATTGACTGTTATTTAGTTGCTAAAAAGATTTTGGTTTTAAAAACATTGATATTAAAAAAATCACCATACCAGACAGCACAAACATACTTTCATGCAGACAGCACATGCTCAGTACATTCTTTAAGAAAATGCAGAATGTGAAAAGCACATCCTGGAATATTCCAGAATATGCCTGGCATATTCCTGGTATATACTCAGGAAAAGTGAACGACAGCGCTCACAAGGTGCCTGGGACATGCATGAATATTCTCAGAACGTACTTGGCACATTCCGCCTTTTCTCAAAAATAATCGTATTATTTTTTTCCTCATCATAACCTGGGCACGTTTTATGATCACAATATGAACTATGCACATGCTACACTTCTAGAGGACATGCCTAGCATATTTTGGGCACATTCAAGTCAATATGATTTTTACACATTATACACACATGCTGGGCACATTTGACTATCTTAATATGATGAGCTACACACACATTCTACACACATGCTGGGCATATGCTACACTTGTATAGAAAATGCCTATAGAAACTCTAACTTTGCTAACCACCTTTTGGACTCAGGTCATAGTTTTGATCCGAAATTGAATGTTAAACTCTTACATACAAAAAATAAAAGCAATAGATTAAATAATTTAGAATGTTTAGAAATAAATAGATCTATTTCACGTAGGCCTATTTTCAACTTAAATGACCAAATTGTATTAAATTCTTCACCCCTTCTAAAACACATCCTAACATAGTTCATCAACCTTTATCTACCTGCTAGGTCATTCTCCCTACCCTTCCCGATTTCTCTATTAGTATTGTATATAGTTTCCTGTTACTTGTGTGTGTATAAATAGTTGTCAATACTTGTATATTATCAGTTGTCTGATGATGCCGCAAAGCGAAACAATTGTAGCTCATTTATATTATTAAATAATTTTTGAAACTAGCTTTTTCGCTTTATTTTATTCTTGTATATAGCCTAGAAGATGTCTAGCATACTCTGGACACATTCATGATCTTAATATGAAACTTGTATAGAAGTCCCAGAACTGGACACAATGAGATCCAGTTCATAAAGCTCTAGCCTATATATGTAGTATTTAATACTCCATGTATGTGTATGTATGTCAACATTTAGTATGTCGGTATAGTCGCAGTTTATTCCGCCTAGACAACTTAATGTAGAGTGACAATTCATCATTCATCAAGGGTTGGTTGCACACACAAAATAATTCCATATTATTATTAGATATAGGTGATTAAAATTTGTTTAAATCTTGGCAATTAATACAAACTTATATCAAATACTGTAGTTTTTTAAATAAGAAATGGCTATTTAAGTTAATAACATTTATTGAATTTTGAAACATTGTATGACTTTATACAAATTTTGATATGTATTTAGGGCCTAGTTCTATTTAATAAATCCATGAAAATAAGTTTAATTAGCCATAGTTGTCATAATATAATTTTATACCAGTCAAAATGCATTAAATGTTTAGACTGTAAAACATCACAGTTTAGAAACTGTATAAATATTATATTAAAATACATTTTACCATAGGCCTACATATACAGAAATATCAAAAAGTGTCTTTCCATGGTCACGCTGAAAGTAACTAAATAGAATAAAATTACTTGTATCTTCTATAGTTTAATTTGAAAAAAACATACTTTGACAAGTTGGTTCAGGTTAGCTTTTTATTATACTTATTTCTATCTAATGATTACAGATAAAAGTAAACCGTTCAATTAGAACACAACAACCTTTGTTGACTATTATGTATAAACAGTTGCATAAAATTCCTTTTTTTATAGAAAACATATACAGTATTAATATAGCCTATATCCAAAGCTAATCTGACCTAACATACCACAGTATATTTTAAAGTCAAATGCTAGTTTTGTAGCTATCGATCCTAATTTTATTGGTAATAGGACAGTTAAGCTTGACCCCGCCTTATTGTGTAAAAGACACAATACTTCACTTATCCCTTTATATATAAGGGATCTATATACTTTACTGTTGGCGGAAATCAATTATAAACAATATACAAGTAGCCTACAACTTAAGAAATTACCAAACCAAAAATGTTTATAAGAATAATTAACCTTGAAAACTTTAGCCATAATTTTCAGGCAATCGCCAGATAGACTAACAACTGTAATACAACATCGCCAGATTATTTCTATCTGGAAATAAGAAGTGCTATATATATATTTAACAACTAAAACTAAAAATATACTGTGATCGCATATGTTTTATGTATAGAATAAAATACTTTAGCAAAACGCCAATATGGCTTATTTATTTGAGACCAATAAATTTATTATTTCACAATGATGTTACATTTAACTTGGCAACGTTAATCAAGTTGAGTTTTTATTGTGTCTTTTCATAGCATTTATTATTGTTTTTTGTGCAAGATCATTTTTAGTTTTTCACTTTTTTGGTAATGAATTAATGACCACCACTAATTGTATTTAGATTTTACAAAACTATTTAGACCAACAACTTTGCAATACATATAATTTGCTGAGAACATGTTACAAGTTTTGGTAAATATGTAGTGTTCCTGTTGTTGTGATTTAATAGCAAAATTTATGTAATTTGTGTTCTACCTACCTCCTTTTGCAACAATTAGATCATCCTTTATTATTCAATTCACTTTTGATTTACCAAAGTCCATTATTTCTGTCGAACGCAAGATATTTAAAAGGACAATATCATGGGATTTTGAGGTTAGATCAGGATATTGATGTTACTACTTATGACAACTTGTGAATCTATTGTATGTCTCATCCCTCGATATTTAAGTTCATCCGTGTAAGTTGGTCTGTTTAGAGATTTGTGAAACTACCTAACCAGACCTAGTTAAAGAACTACAGGTCTAGGAAGGTCAATATTTATCCTTTACTAGGTCTGGCAAAGTAAACAATTACCAATGATATAGCCTATATATATATTCACCTTCCAAAACCTAGTTTTCATGATTCTTAAATCATATAGCTTAATAATATTAACCTGTGAAATGTATTGTAATGCACATTCACCCTATAAAGTCATTTCACTATGCATAATCTATGAAACCTAGAGGCATAAAGCAATTACGTTCTTTAGAGTCATGAAATTTCGAATGTTGCTTATTTTTAAGTGAAATAGGCCTAATGTATTGTGAAACATTAAAAGTGTAGGGCGTAATAAAGGATTATCTAACTGTTCCAACAAAAGGTGTGTAGAATATGAATTGCATAAATTTTGCTAGTAAATCGTAAGGACAGTAAGACTACATACTTAACCAAATTTGATCAATATGGATTTTACACATTTTGTTGAAAAAATAGTCCTGTTATGAACTTATCAGAAGATTTGTAGGTTTAGCCTAAGTTATCAATATTAGAATTCCACATTAAAATAACAGGCCTATAGGACTGGGTAAAAGAATTTATTAGATTATTGTAATTAAGGTTATGCCAGCTGTTATTTGAAAATGTAAGCCTGGCAGTTAGATAACCTTAAATATCACCTTAACACAGACACACTTTACTATTGACAACAGCTAAAGAAAGTATTCACAAAGTACACTAATTTATTTATTTTCATGATCTTGTATCAATGAAATCTGCGTTCATAAACACCATACTAAATTCAATAACAAACATTAACCAAAACAGTAAAACAGATGGAGTAGAACGATTTTGTCTTCTCTTAACATTTTCTAAATTTTGCTTGATTATTTTGGTCACAGGGGCGTACTTGCATTGCACAGGTTCAATTAATAACTTTCATGTATTGGTATTTGTCAAAATCATAGTACAGTATATACATGTATGACAGAAGTAGTTAAATTGTACTGGAAGCAACCACATAATTCGACCTACGTAATATATATAAATATATTCGTAATATATCAATTGTTAGAATCTACCTCCGGAAGCAGTTATTAAGGATTCACATAGATGGAAGATGGAAGCAGTATTTATTAAAATTTACAGATGAACAAATGAAGAGTATAAATACATTTTATGGAATATAAACATCATACAGTGCATTCTAGAAATATATTCCAATGGGAATAAACCCGTGAAAATAAATTTAATAGGATATATTCCACTTCTAAAGTGGAAGCAATAACTCATAAATTTTTAATGTGAAGCACTTACTAATAAATAATATAAATATATATATATATATATATATTATAAATATTTTTATATAATTTTACATACAATTTCTGTGTGGACAATACCTAGTTATTAAATTAATCCTCTAAAATAAAATATGAACTTATTGAAAGAATACTAAAAGACTTGATCATTATAAAAAAAAAAAATGTTAAAGAAAAGGAATATATAAAACACTAAAAACTCGCATATACAGTAAATTTTTTATAAAATAATAGTAAATAATAGGTATTTCATTAAAATAAACATTGCATATACCAATAAACAAAATATTCCATAAACAATAAACATGTATTCCATATTATAACAAGGAGAACACTTAAAATTTATGTAAAACCTTGTTGATAACATATTTACCTTTCTGTTAAAGCATCTTTAACTTTAGTTGGCAGTTTCGAGCCTCTAGAATTTGGATACATAAAAGGAGAATCAGTCTCTAAAAGAAGGCGGTCTAATGGCAATTGCCTTGATTCTAAGAACGACTGTATACCATCCTCTGCATTATCTTTACATAAGTAACCTGAGAAGTCAGAAATATAGTTCAATTAGCTATATACATTACATTTTTACCTTTAGTTTATTTTTAAAACATTTAGTATTTTCTTGTAATAAAGTATTATGTAAATGGTATAAAAGGTTATGTTGGAAAAAAACCAATAAACAGATTACTGATTACCATCAAAATAAAAAATGTATTATTATAAAATTAACCTAATCATCCCATTTACCTAACTCATTGAGGATAGCATTAACCTCTTGTAGTACTGGTCAGATCAAATTAAATTAGGCAAGTTTCAAATTCTTATGGTTATTATAATCTGTTTTGTTATTTTGTATGTTACATATGAGCTAACAATTATTCACTATCATCACTAAAACTATTCAGCTAATGATCTACTTCAGAATACCATAAAAGTTCAGCCATTATGATCTCAAAAGAAAAACACTGCAAAATCACACTTCAAATAATAATAAACTACAACCTATGTCACATAAAGTATGGAAATAATATGTGACTATTTATAAAATAACAGGCGTTTTTATAAATTCACTATGACTAAAAAATAACACGTAATAACAGTATAATATTCAATTATATATATGTTACTTTATTTTAGGGATTAGATGATTGGCTTACCGATTAATTGTAATCACAATTATCATGGTAATCTGTGATTCCGATTAATCACTGATTCATACTTCTCTTAACGATTAGCGCTCACCACAAAAAAAGTTCTTACTTTAAAGGTAAAAAATCTTTCGATCATCTATAAAAAAAATGAAGATAAAATAGAAACCCTTCCCTTTCAATACTACTCATTAAACCACTAAAAGGTTATCAAGTCATAGGAAGGCTTGATAACATGATAAGACAGGCCTGTTTGGCAACTGTTTCTGATCTTCCCACAGTTTGGGGAGGGGGGGGGGGGTATTTTAACTGGTGATAATCGTAGTCTTTCTAAAAACATAAGACTACAAATACTTACTACATTACAATATGATATACGCAGAGATTTTTATAAAGTGTAAGACTTTAAATAATTTATTATTAATGGATATTGTAATCTTTGGATCTAATATCAAGAAGGAAACTATCAACATCAACTATGTTATCCAGTGATATTTATTGATGAGCAGATGTTTTTTAACTCCATGTATACACTCTAGTAATTCTATATTTTGAACTATTTATGCTAGAGACCGTAGATACTTGGTGGTATTCCATTTTAAATAAAATTAAAACAACAAATTTTTTAGTATCAACCACAATGTTTTAATAGAAACTTGCCGACCATGGTTTCGCTAGTTAAAGCATTGTCAAGGACTTATACAAGAATGAAACAATAAGGTTCAGTACACAATATATACACATTATAACAATAGCTGGGTTTTCCCTTATAACCTAGATGAGAAAGGTAGAGGAAGGGAGTGGAGAGGAGGGTCAATGACTTGACTTGGTTAATGGTTTCAAAAGTGGGGAATTACTTAAATCTAATTGTTCATTTAAAACTAACACATTTTAATTTTTATATTATAGAAAGCCTACTTTTACAGACAACGTGATTCACGCCAATTCTCAACATCCAGTTAACCATAAGCTAGCAACTTTCCATAGTATGTTGCATCGTTTAATTAATATTCCCATGTCAAAGGAGGATTATTTTAAGGAATTAAATTGTATAAAAGAAATAGCTAATAATAATGGGTATGATTACAAGATAATTGATAAAATGTTAAATAAAAAGTTGAAAAATATTGCCAAAAAACATATTTTCCCCAGTGAGTGTGATAACAAATCCACGAAATGGCGGAAAGTAGGTTATGTTGGTCAAATTAGTTATAAATTGGGTAAACTATTGGAAAATAAAAAAAGTTGTAAACCAGCATTTTATGTAGACAATAATTTGGGTAAATTGTTAATTAACAGTAAAATTCCCATATCGGACGCCTCCCAAGGTGGCGGATAGGGGAACGCCTCTCAGATATGAGTGGTGCCGGGGAAATCAAATACCCGGGGCGGACCAAAAACCAGATAGGGGAAGGTACCCCGAAAATAAACCAAATATGAAAAGTCAGCAGGAGGAAAAAGTTACGGTGCAGGGAGTCGGATCCCCAGTACCGGCGGCTGTCAGGGGTGAGAAAGCGGGCCCCGGGTCGTCGTCAGCCAATTACCGCAGTGCCTCGGGAATTGAACACTTGGTTCAAGGGGCATGTCATGCATCAAGTGAAGAGAGAAGCCCTTTCTCAAGAAGTGCAATGGACTCCGCCATCTGGTCCCAGTGAAATGAGGGAAAATAATGAGCTTGTGCTGACAAGATCACCGACATCTACTGAAAACAAACCAAAGAATCTAACCCAGCAGGTGTTCCACCCAGGACTTTTTCACAGATCGCGATCATCCTCTCTCGATGATATATCACCAACAAACTATGAAAGGATAGCAGCTGAAACACACTTACAAAGAAAGGATAATTTTTACCAGAAATGGCAGGAAGAAAAAGAAGCAAGAGAACGACTTGAAAAAACTGTCAGTGATTTGCAGAGACGCATCAAAGAATTGGAAGTAAAAACTTGTTGCACCAACGCAGCAGTGATCAACTTATCTGCACCAATCTCACCTGGTGCTGGTGGCGATATTCAATATCAAACTGATGAAGAACAGTTAGAAAGAGATACAGACTGGATTCTAAAGAAGAATAATAAAAGGCCAGATAAAAAGAGAAAGGCCCACGAGAGTCCTGAATTCCTCAATGTGAGCCCGAAACTAAAAGAACACACGACACCACAGCAAAAACCAACCTCTAATAGCGAATCTTTAGGTGTATTTTCCATACCCAAAAAGAACCAATTTCTCTATTATCTGTAATGTCAAAGATCTTTGAAAAACTACTCATGAAAAGACTTGAGCGTATCATAATGAAAAGAAAGCTGATACCGAACCATCAGTTTGGCTTCAGAAGGAAGCACTCGACAATAGACCAGGTGCATCGCATAACCAATATTGTGGAAAACGCACTCGAGGAAAATAAAATTTGTTCTGCAGTGTTCCTTGACGTTGCGCAAGCCTTTGACAAGGTTTGGCATGAAGGCCTCATTTACAAATTGCATAGAGATCTACCTAAACAATATTTTGAAATTCTAAGATCATACCTAGCAGACAGATGCTTTAGAGTTCGATACGGCTCAGAATTTTCAGACTTGAAAGATATAGCAGCAGGAGTTCCCCAGGGAAGTGTCCTCGGCCCTGTACTCTATCTTTTGTACACCAGAGACATAGTACATGATGGCGAAACTATGATGGCAACATTTGCGGATGACACAGCAATCCTCGCGGTCGATACCAACATTGATTGTGCCAGGAATAAGCTGCAAAAAGCTCTTAACAATGTAGTAAACTGGACAGAATTATGGCGCATAAAACTCAATGAAGACAAATCCACACATATAAATTTCACATACAAGAAGATAGTAAATGCCCACATTACCATTCACAATAAAATCATACCCTGTGCTAACACTGCTAAATATTTGGGTATGACCCTGGATGTAAAGCTCAAGTGGAGGGAGCATGTGAAAAAGAAAAAAGAGGAACTGAACATCAAGTATCGAAACCTTTACTGGCTGCTCGGACGTAACTCCGGACTGTCGATCGGAAACAAAATCTTGCTTTATAAACAAATTTTGAAGCCAGTGTGGACGTATGGCATTCAATTATGGGGCTGTACAAAGAACACAAATGCTCAGATGATTCAAAAATTTCAGAACAAAGTACTGCGAGAAATGGTCAACGCGCCATGGTACGTAAGAAATAAAGATCTCCATCGTGACCTGCGAATTGGCCTGTTAACGGAGGAGATGAAGAGGTATGCATGTGGACATGACATGCGATTGCGGAAGCATGTAAATCCTGACATGCTAAGTGTACTAAACGTAGGCGGTGACATCCGTCGCCTTAGCAGAAAGAAGCCTCATGATCTAATGGCTTAATGTAGCGGAGAGTATTTCTATTAATTCTCTCATACACAGCGACTCTTTGTAAGAAAATAAAATCGTTTGTCGGTCTGGTGGACTGGTTATGATAACCGGGGGTGTTTTTAGTGGGTAAAAATCCCACACTACCATTGCGTGCAATGGTGTCTTTTTGAAGATTTTCACCTCCATAAAAAAAAAAAAAAAAAAAAAAAATTAACAGTAAAGATAAAATACCAAAAATGAGTAAATGTGGGGTCTATCAATTGTCTTGTAAAATTTGTAACGCTACTTATATAGGGCAAACTGGTAGAAATTTTAAAACTAGATTAAGTGAGCATGACAGGACTCTGGAGTTGGAGGTTAGGACATGAGGACTCTAGTTTTTCTAATCATTTAAAAACACACAATGTTTCAGATTTTCATGGTAATATAAATTTTGATATTTTACACATAGCTAATAAATCTAAAAAATTAAACCTTCTGGAAAATTTAGAAATTAATAGATTAGTTAAAAATAAAAATGTGTTAGTTTTAAATGAACAATTAGATTTAAGTAATTCCCCACTTTTGAAACCATTAACCAAGTCAAGTCATTGACCCTCCTCTCCACTCCCTTCCTCTACCTTTCTCATCTAGGTTATAAGGGAAAACCCAGCTATTGTTATAATGTGTATATATTGTGTACTGAACCTTATTGTTTCATTCTTGTATAAGTCCTTGACAATGCTTTAACTAGCGAAACCATGGTCGGCAAGTTTCTATTGAAACATTGTGGTTGATACTAAAAAATTTGTTGTTTTAACTATATTTTGAAAGTAAAAAAAAAACCTTTATTGGGAAATATACGCGTGTGTATTCATTGATTCTCATTGTCCATTGATTATTAAAATGATTACATGTAACAAAACAATAATTACAGTATTTTGATTTATTTCTAATTTAAAAAATATATATATTTGGCATTTCTATTTGTTTAAATATCAAAAATATAGCCATATTACGAAACATCCTTTTAAAAGGATGTCGGCGGTTTTCGGCCGAAAAGTCGACGTCCTTTTAAAAGGACGTCAGCGGTGAAAGGGTTAAACAAAAGTTCATATAATAACTGTTGAGATATCCAGTACGTTTGACAACTGCAATATATGATTAATTTGAGAGAGAGAAAATTACCTGTTATGCCTAGGTACATGCCCATTTGCAGATAGGTCAGAGCATGGTTGGAAGTTCCTGTAAATGAATGTATCACAAGTGACGGAAGACAGTCTTTATGTTTATTTAAAATAATAATCAGATCTTCATGTGCATCACGTTCATGGAGAAAGAGAGGCTTCTTTAAGGCACAGGCTAATCTAACCTGAAAAGTGAGCAAGGTTTAAGTCTTACTTCCACATGGTAGAAAGAAGGCTAATGTTAACTATACACATTTGCTTATAAAAAATATAATTTTATGTCCTTACTACTTTATCACATGTATTATAAGAAAATTATTGGGAGAGTGAAAAAATTGATTTATAGTTTTGGTTAGTTCTGATTTTAAAGAAGGGGTTTTTTTTTTTTTTTAAACAAAACATCTCTTTATTTGTAAATACCTTGTCACTGATGTTATGCTAGCTTTAGAGAGGAGTAAAGCAAACTTGTTTTTCTTACTACAGTAGAACCTTTGTTAACCGACCTCGGATTAACCGGTCCTCGGATTAACCGGCCCTCGGATTAACCGGCCTATATCATAGTGTACTGGTTGGATGAGAGTTTCCGAAAATAAATTGTAATTGAAACACCAAAGCGGCGGAGAGTCAAACGACTTTGACGATAGCGGTATCCCATTGTCGGTGGCGTAAAAACACCACGGCACCAAAGCAGTGGCGAGTCAAACGACATTGTCGATAGCGGTATCCCATTGTCGGCGGAGTAAAAACACCTCAGCACCAAAGCATCGGCGAGTCAAACGACTTTGTCGATAGTGGTATCCCATTGTCGGCAACATAAAAACACCGCGGCATTGGCACCCGTCGGTATAGCAGACATACACCCACAAAAACGTTTGACGGGCCGCTTTTTTTCCACGAATCAATTTAGTATACATTATGGAAAATATAACATTTCTTTTCAGTTTTCTTCTTGTCTTTGATGGGTTATGATCTACGTACAGTATATACAGTAAATAAAAATGAACGAGTTACGAAAACGGAAGCGTGTGTTAGTTTCGTTTGAGGCGCGGTTAAATGTTTCATAAGACTTGACAGAGGGGAATCTGTAAAAAGCTTTGTAGTGTTTAATTTTATCATGTTTGATGTATAATATATATATATATATATATATATATATATATATATATATATATAACATAATACATAATATATATATAATGTATGTATAATATACGATACATTTATGTACAATAAAATGAGTTGCAATAACATCTTAATTGCATCATTCTTAGCGCTACCTGATTATATAAAATTTCTTTGAACAAAAACCGATTTTTCACGGGAACCTCGGATTAACCGGCCCGGGTGTCAGTCCCGACTAGACCGGTTAAGAGGGGTTCTACTGTATTATTGTGCTAAACAAGTCCACATCAAGAGATATTGAGTCAAAAAGTGAAAATTACAAATACTGGAAAATAAGTTCAACTTTTATAATATTAAATATGCTAGATGTCAGAAATTACTACCTTCATTCTACTAAAAGTGGACAATACATTGGAAAATCCGACAATATGTGTATAATATTTACTAAAAAAAACAAATATATATATTTATATATATATATATATTGTTATATATATATATATATATATATCCAAATTTTATTCACTGAACTTAAAAACTAATTTTGTATCATCAATACTTAATATCCATTGTCTTGTTAATTTTAATTCTATGTGGCATTATTAATTTTTTTCAGGTAAATCTTGGGCCATTATAAGTGAATAAATATGAAAATGTTCAATATTTACCTTCAGTATCTGTTGAAACACAGATCTCTTCTATGACAATCCATCTCATCTTAGTATTTATTTAAACTTCTATAAAAAAATATGCCTAAAAAACTTTTAACGTGGGGAAAGAGAGGGAGAGGGAGAGGGAGAGAGAGGGGGGGGGGGGGGAAGAGAACATAATAAAATGATATTTAATTCTGAAAACAAAGGAAAGAAGGATAATTTATATATTTAAATGAAAAGTTTATGACTGAATTTTTAGAGTATACTAAGAGGTTTTAGTTGTTGATGTTGTCATTTAACCCTGCAATGACTAAAATATGATTATAATATTTTAAGTACAGTCTACCTGGCCAAACAACAAAAATTGTATTTTATATAGTGGTTTCATAGTATCAATGTTGTACGAAAAGTATTCATTGTATTGTAATGATTTTGGCACCTATCAATAAGGGAAGAAATGATCTATTAATCTTTTAATATTAGTACACATTGTTACAGCGTAATTTTATTCAAAAGAGAATTGTTTTACTATCATGAGCATAGCTGATATGGTTCTGTTTACTATGGTTCCATATTTGACTGTTTAATTTGCATGTACGGTATGTTTTGGTACAATTAATTTACCTAATTATAATTAGTGATGTCTAACTTGAATTAAAGCAATTTGTGAAATACTAGAAAAAATAATGAGATAATAGTGAACTATCAGATGTTGCTGTGGATTAGGCCTAGCCAAACCCATTGGACAATGACAACATTTTCACTTGAAGTCTTCTTTTGTTGGATATTATTTTATTTAAAATTTTTTTGTAAACTGTGTATTTTTGAATTCATTATAAACAAATGCTTAGTTTGTATATAACAGTTTTCTTCTTCTTTTTTTTTTTTTTTTCAAAATAAGTTTGTACTATATGATGTAAAACTTGGAAATTCTTTTCTTTTTTATAAAAACTTTGGTTTCTTCTTCATGAAAAAAAAAACAAAATATTTAACACAACGATGTAGAAATATTCCTCAAAAAGTTCTGAACAAAATGATATACAACATAACACACCCGCCATGTCTCATTAGTGGCATATAAATATTTTTGACTAAAACACATGTAATTTATTAGAAAAATAGTCGGCCTTACAGGATGAAGACTGGCTGTTAGAATGTTAAATGCGAAAAACCTCAAAGTTATAATCACCTTATAAAAAAAAAAAAAAAAAAAGAAAGAGCATAAAAATGAGACTCATAGTCCTCAAATAATGTTAACGCCAGAAGAGAACAAGAGTTGATCAAGAGAGATCTTATAGGAAAAATGAAAGACAAGCTACATATAACGCATATGAAGATAGGTGTAGATCCAATTAGGGTATGTCGCTTTTCCATGCCTGTACTTAGCCCTCAAACCTCCTTTCGAGATAAAAGTGTTGATAAGGAACATCAAGTGATGGTAATCGACACAAAAACATGTTTTTTGCAATTCAACATTTTGCCCACTAATAATCATCCTACCGCAATAAATTTAATACCGTTGTAAAGCTAATTTTCCAAAGATGCATATTCATGTAAAAAAAAAAAAAAAAAAAACCATAAAACATTATAAATAATATTTAATTCATTGGTAAAGTTTGTGTATTTTTTGGCAAACTAGTTATACAAGTGCGCAGTTGTTAAACATAAATTTACATCATTAATTGTATAATTTTCACAAATCTATATTCCTGTCTAACAAATCTACAGTAACACTGTTCTATAGACCAATTTTTCACCTTTCAATCTAAGCTTTCCAACTCTTTCTAACTGTTATAGTTTTTAATCTATAAAAATAAACAAAATCAACAATTTTAACACTTTTTACAGCATAAAAATCACATTTTTTCAATTCAATTTTGAGCCTAGTAAATATTATTGTATCAAAATGTGTAACATATCATTGTAAAGGTAATGTTATAATCATATAACCCAAAATCCTTTCACAAAAGATAAAATTCAAGAATTCAATAAAGTTTTGTGTTTTTCCACGAGAGTGTAGCACGTCACCGAACATCGTAATAAATGTGAACTCATTGACCATATAAATTTTGTAAATGGTAATTCTTGTTGAAATACCACAGGTTGACAATATTTTTTCTTCCTCTTTCGAACTACATATTCGAAATTATCATAGCTCTCATAGTATACGGGATATATATGAAGTGTTATCTACGAAGTATGATATATCTACGAAGTGTTCCAAAAATGTACTCCTCTGGTTTGTTCTTAGTAGTGCCTAACAAACTTTGAAGATTTGATCTTTTAAATTGATATTTTCCTGCCGATCTTTATACTACTACAAAGAAGATATTTCGATTTTTTAGTTATATATGCTTTTCTGTGAAATTTTCACTTCATTTTTTGATTCCTAACATACTTACTCTAAATGTTTTACATCTAAACATTTTTTTTCAATACACAGATAAATTATATGCACCTTTCTGAGAAAAATGATATCTTACAAGTTGGGTTTTGCATAATATTAGTATTTTTTATGATTTAAAAAAAAAGAAGAAAAAAAAAAGACTATTAAAGTTTACACTGCCAGTTCTAGAGTTTTAATGTAATATAATGAGCTCATAAGGCGCAACTTCTTATTTGATCTATATGTCTTTTCCCGGTAGTTTAAGAGTGCAAAAATATAGTTAAATATTTAACTTTGTTTACTTAACCAATATTCATACAAATACAATTATCTGTTACTGGCCAAATAAAAGTGAATGGTACTTTAAATATTGCAATGATGAATTTAGTCCTCTTAAATTAAAAGAATGTATTTTGGTCTTTTCAATTAAAACTAACAAGACAGCTTATATCATTACAATATAGGAATACTATAATATCTAAACATCCTGGAAGTAGTTATCTAAATGGCCTGCTAAATTCATAGTTAATTTCCAGTATCTCATTAGATATAAAAGCTCTAAAGTATACGTCAAACACCATACAAATTTTAAGATATCATTATACTGCAGCAAATGGTTGTAAATTGAAGCTGAATGAGCAACAAAGAATTACAAATTTCTTCTGTATATCTACCATTGAAAACATTAGTAATCCAAAGTGCTGAGAATAAGCGAATTATCAAAAGAAATTAATGTTTGGTTCTGTTCTCTGTCTTTTATGTGTAATATGGCCACAGGATTTCGAGTTTACATCAAAGTTAACTAGGTATTCATGTTTGTCATTTTATTTATATTTGTGCCATAGCTTTTAAAATGAAATGCTCGAATGAAAAGTGTTACTTTCAACTCTTGAAGAACATAGACTCGGCATAGGCCACACAAACCTAAGAAATTCAATTGAACTTTATATGAAAACTAAAAAAACCAGAAAATTTGATAAATTGAATAACTAGAAGAGATGGGAGATGTTATTGCTGTTATAAAGAGAGTTAAAAGATATTCTCTCAACTTTTCACAACTCCACAATAGCATACAACAATACCAAACTGTTCTAGCTTGTTTCCTCTGGTGTAACTGCAATTAACGTAAGAACTGTAACTATTTGGTTCAGTTGTATTCTCAACTGGTTGCTAAGATACAAAACTTAATAGTTTTATAAACCTACTTAACATATTTTTGTAAAATAAACAAAGTGACAGGAAATAATTTATGCCGACAGGTGAACATAATATTAATTTCTTATACTTTATTTATGTATAAGCCATTAAGCCTGATATACAAGCAATAGACATCGTCAGTATATGCACATCAAAAATCTAAAATTACAACAAAATATGTTCATAAAATTATCCATATTTCACAAAACACTAATTAATTACAATATAGACAACAAAAGTTACAAAAACAACAGCAAAAGCCATATTTGCAATAGCAATAGTTACAATACCTTAATCTCACACTATTAATCAAGTATGAAATTAGCTATTTTTTGAACTTTAAACTATTTGACCCGATATCATTTGTTCAGAGTCAACGTCAAATTATACTCAAATAGTCATTATTTGAGAACATTTAAATTTCTCCACAATACAACTGTGCAAGGAATCATGAGAGAATGCTCTATCTATAGAAAACAGTGATATGAAAAAACTGGACAATAAAGATTTGGTTCGTTCGGTTGAAGAGAGTGTGAAACCATTAGAACTGGTGTAGTGAATGGATCTATTAGTGTATATATTATAAAGTTTTTAGGATTCTTCAAAAGAAGTATTATATATAGCACAAAGTATTCCTAGTTTTAGAGATAAATTACTTGATAGACTATGTCTAGTTATAATAACAAATAAAATTGGAAAAACTCAATTAATAATCATAGAATCTTAATAATTTATGCACCGTTATATAAGAGATAAAATTTAGCAACTTTTTTGTCTCTAGTAAACATTTTTATAAAATTTACGGATTTTGAAATATTGAGATTTAGAAATTTAAAATGGCCACCATTTTGAAATGGTACAAAATATAAACTGATATTCCACACAAAATGGGTCTTAATGGATGTAATACATGTACAAAGTTTGAAGTTGATATCTTCAGAGGATCCTAAGATACAAAGTATTAAGTAAAAAACACATACAGACAGATAGACGGAAAACTAAACGTTTTAGGACATACCTTCATATGAACTTTTTTTCTTCCTTTTTGTATATCCCAGTCTTGAAAGTTAAAAAAAAAAATATCCTGTGTATGAATAATTATTTCAATTATTTCTGATCAATATTGGAGTGGAAACAGAGTTTAATCTTAACTTCATTCTGTATTCTTTAGTAGAGAAGGATTCGCTTATTTTTCCACAATATATTCCTCTTAACTGATACTTTCATATAAATTTGATTTTTTTAAATTACATTTATGTTTTTAAAATTTATACACTGTATTATAAGAGTAAATTCAACAGCAAATTGTTAGAGAGAAGAAGTAAACAGTCCATGAAAAGATACACTGGTACAACTTGTATATGATATACTCAGGATCAAAATATATTCTAAATAAACAAATTTTTTAAAGTCATTTACATTATGCCTATTATTAGCTTAATGAAAACATAAGTATAGGTAAAAAAAATCCAACAACACATGAGGGTAAAATTTAGATAACATTTGATGGTTCATGTAAATAACTGTAGCAAAACTTCATGTACAGTTAGTTCTGAACTGTAATGAAATAAGCAGATACCTAAACCAACTGAGTAAAATCATTCCTTTAGGCTATAGAGTTTACTACACATCCTTGTTTTGGAGTAAATTTATTACCTGTTGTTCAAAAACTTCTTTTTGAACATCTGGAGTAGAAAAATCACGGTTGTAGTCTAGACCACATTCACCAATGGCAACACATTCAGAAGATTCAGCTATTTCTTTTAATTCAGAAAAAGAATCTTCATTCCAAGACTTTGCATCATGAGGATGTACACCTGTATAATAATTTCACATTAGTTCAAGTTATATTTAAAACTAAATAAATAAATCATAATAAATACAATTTAAGTAAGTAGAGTGTGTGTTATAAGAAAAACTGCGCAATCAGATGTTATTTACAAAATTTAAATTAATTTGAAAATGTCAAAATAACAGAAATAGACAAAAATATTAAATGAAAGAGAGTATAACTAAGTGACTTACATGAGAGAACATGGGGTATTTCGCAGAACAATGCGGGAAGTACATGGGGGTGTTTGTGATAAAAATACACACAATCTTTGGTTTCTAACATATTAATAAAACATGTATGTATATGTAATAAAAAATATGAATTGTGTATTACAACATTTTTAAATGAAAGGCATACATACAGTACAGTATTTACACATTGAAGAAATCTAGGATAGTCTTCTGTTTCTTACATTAACTGTCAGTCAATGCTAAGCATATCTTGAATGTCTTTTAACATCAATATTTACTTGTAGTCAGATCCTATTTCCTCATACCGTCGTAACAAAGTGTTTGGAGTTGATACAGCTTCATCACAGATGACTGTGAATCTTACTTCCGAGGTCTTCTGGAACGTATCGTCAACAGGTTCTGTGATTTTGGTGATAATTTCGTCTGCAAGTTCAACGGTAAAGTTACCATCTAAAACCCATTTTTTGTAATTCTTCCACTGATTCTCGTAGAATTTCAATCAAACTTTTTATAACAGGCAAACGGTAAAAAAAGAGCTCAAATTACTTTAATATTGTTAGCATAGCATGGTGAATCAACTGACAGGTCTGCTGGACTACCGAGTGTGTCAGACTGTCAAATGTCGGACTATCGCGAGTGTACCGTACACATTAATATAAAATTTACCAAAGAAACTAAAACAAATCCGATATAGCATAATCTGCGTTGATTAATGTCAAAGTTGACATTTTTATTTTTATTCTATATGGTTTTTATTGCAGGTAAAACAAAAAAGTACCTTTTTTTTCAACATTTCGATGTTCAGACAAGTGTCCCACTTTAAAAGTTCATATTCGTAAATGTATTATAAGAACACTACCAATTTGTTATATGACATTTATGCAAGTGTTATATATGGGATACTGTAGTTTCAGATTTTTATGTTGATAAAAAAAAGTTGTTATCAATTTTGCATGAGTTCTTTATCTCATCACTGAATTATCCTACAAATTTAATTATTGGTGCGTTATGTAGCATTTTGTCTTAGCAGGTATGTTGAAAACAAGACCGAACTTTTAAAATGCGTGCAAACTTTGTACAGTTTGAGTTTGCGCACTATGTTACAATTTAGCGCGATTCTTTAGAAACAAAACAAGGTTTATTGCATTGTTGTAGTTTTATCAGTTAGCGAGTTAAAACCTGTTAAGTAAACATGTGTAGTTAGGGGTCTGCGAAGTAGTGAGAAAGTGAAGATGAAGGACTTTGTGGAGCAATGTTGTAACATTAAATATTTCTTTAACATCAGTAAATCGTATACCGAAATGTGGGCATTGCTTGAACAGGCCCATGAGGAGGACTATATAAGCCGTACACAATATTACGAATGGTTTAAGCATTTCTAATCGGACAGATCATCGTCATCAGGATGAACCTCGACATCAACAAACTATGAAAACATTGATGCCGTACGATCTGTGATTCATGAAAATCTTCGTTTAACTGAGCAGAAGAGGTTGGGATCAGAATCGGGGCATGTCACGAAATTTTAACTTAAAAACTTGGCATGCATTATGTCTCTGCAAAACTGGTGCCATGGCAGCTCACAAGCTTCCAAAAAGAAAACCATGTGAAAATTAGCCAAGAATTGCTTTATCATGCTAATAGCGACAAAAACTGTATGAAAACTACTATCATAGATGATGAAACTTGTAATATTTCAATTTCCTAGTGTTCAAAGAATATTGAATAACGAGAGTTGACTTGATTTTTGTGGAAGAATGATAAATGAGATTCTCATGAAACTAATCATTCTTCTTTCTTTTATTATATTAATATAAATATAAATATACAGGGTGTATCAGAGCAGGTGGCCGGCTTGTATAGCATTGAAACGAGAATACTTTGACATTTAGTTTAAACTGATAACCCCCTATTTCGACCGCAAGGAATTCAGGAAAAATGTTTTCAACCCTCTAAAATGCCCCAAAAGGGTATTTTTGGGGGTGGGGGTTGGTTTTTGGGAAATTTTCAAATGTAAATGTAGGTCGTGTTGTACCTCATTTTAAAGGTCTCGGTACACTGATCATTAAAAAAAAATGTTTTTCATTTATCTTGCACCGTCAATACAGGGTGGCCCGAAACATCATAAAAACTTAAGTTTACATATCTTTTTACATCTGTCATAAACATTTGTTTTAACAGCTACAATTTTTAAAGTACATTGACAAAGATGAGACCTTTCAAACAATACCTAATTTTGGTAGGTTTTCTCACATTTTTAGCAAGTTTCAATCTCAAAATTTTCAAATTGCAATGTGGGTCATCTTACATATCAAATTGAAGCCCTTACAATTATCAACATTTTTCATATTTTAATTTTTTTCATTTCTCTATTGGCTTAAAATTTACAGAAAAATATTGTTTTTCTCTTTTAAAAACCTGGGTTAAGGTTGTCAACATTAAATCATAACAAAATTTAAGCTAACATAAAATAATACTGTAATAACATTTGTAACAAAGAAATATGAAAAAAAAATTAATAATAATACCACAGTAGCGATGGAAGGAATATCGCTTTTAAAGGAATAAAGAATTTGACTGATAACGAAAAGATAAGGATCATTGAATTAGATGCTCATTCATGAGTATTCCTAGTGTATTGTTCAAACTTGAGTCATTGTTTAATCTACCTTTACTGCACCCGGTCAAAGTCTATTAAAGGTTCAGTGCAGGTTTTGCTGTTGCTTAGGCAGTTTTTTTTGACAATCGTTCTGTGTTAGTGAAGTTTGGTATCTTTGTGCAGCGTCAACATGGCGTACACAAATAATGAAGCTTTTGATATGCTTATGATTTTGGGGGAGTGTTACCAAAACTTTACGGCTGCGGCTGCGCTTTATGCTAATAGATATCCAGAGAGGCAACATCCAATGTCTAGGCAGGCATTTAGAAGACTGGCAGACCGTGTGCGCGAGACGGGACATGTGCAGCCTAACCCTGGCCACAAAAACCAAGAAATTGCTAAACCAGTGAGAGATGAGAGGACTGCTGATGTTTTGGCTGCAGTGCAGGTAAATCCTCATTAATCTGTCAGAAGATTGTCTGTGGAATCCGGAATTAGCCCAATGCCTGTATGGAGAATTTTGAAAGAAAATAAATTACACCCATACCGAATGTCAGTCCACCAAGAGTTAGATGAAAACGACTTCCTGAACAGACAATTTTTTTGTATTTGGGCCAGAGAACAGTTCCAAGAAGATCCCCTTTTTTTAACGGAAAGTGTTGTAGTGCAATGAAGCTACTTTTCGAAGTAATGGAGAGGTTAACCGTCACAATATGCGGTATTGGGCATTCGAAAACCCCCGTTGGATGAGGGAGGTTGACAACCAAAGATATTGGGTACTAAACACTTGGTGTGGAATCATAGGTAATAGATAATTGGGCCTCATTTCTTCGAAGGTAATTTGAATCGAAATTTGTACAATCATTTTTTGTTAGAAATCTTACCTAATTTGCTACAACAAGTTCCACAAGAAATTAGAAATACTATGTGGTTCTTATATGATGGTGCGCCTGCACACTATGCAATTGCTGTTCGTCAAACTTTGGACCAGTAATTTCCTGGGCGATGGATAGGAAGAGGAGGCCCAACAAACTTTCCTCCGAGGTCTCCTGATCTAACATGTATGGACTTCTATTTATGGGGAAGACTCAAAGAAATGTGTACAGAAATCGGCCTACTACAAGAGAAGAAATGCAAGATAGAATAAGAAATGCAGTGGGGTCGATAAACAGAGAGGAAGTACTGCGAGCAGTTGATTCCTTTCCAACCCATGTTGATTTGTGTATGGAACAAAATGGACGACAATTTGAACACCTGTAAGCTGTTCCATGGAATTAACCGGTGAGCAGTTATTTTTTAAGCCTACTTATAACGTACACAAAAACTCAGCAATTCTAAGAAAAACAATATTTTTCAGTAAATGTTTAGCCAATAGAGAAATGAAAAAAATTCAAATATGGAAACTTTATATCATAAATTTAAAATTATCCTGTCTTGAAGAGACCAAAATTCATTTCAATGATTCTACTTTAATTAGTTGCAACTTTTACTGATTATACTTATTATGAGCTTCCTTATTCTCATATATTAAAAATTTATATTATTTTATTTAGAAGTTAAAGTAAATCCTTTTTTACAATTACTGCTTACATTACAACTATTCATTTAAACAAATTTTAACATATTTTCTTTTTATCAATGATCCTTTTATATACAGAAATTTATATAAAATTGTCTATCATTTTTTGTTACCACATGTGGTCATTTCCATTGTGAATGTCTTTTGTGGTAAGCAGCCCTCGTTCCTGAAATGCAATTTCATTGTAGACGCAATCAGCCCGCCGACGATCTCAAATTGTCTTTTCAAATTCACAGTACTACTGAAAGTGTTCATCACTCTTCTGCACACTCTACAGTCAATTAATTTTAAACTGTCCCTTCTATTTACTTTATACCTTACGTTACTTTGAAACTGTTTTAATAAAACATTTACACTACATTGTCCGTAAATGTCCTCGAACAGAAAATACTTCTGACAAAGTCAGATGCCGCTGAAAGAGTCACTTTAGCATTAACACTACATTGTTCCAAAATTTCTTTTAACGGAAAGTACATCTAGCTAGGTCAGAGACCTCCTTTCAACTGTTTAAAACATTTACACTACATCGTTCTAAAATTTCTTCTATTCAGAAAATACGTCTTACAACGTCAGATGCCACCTTTCAACTCTCCTAAAAACACATCTTACTATCTTAAACGTTTCCCACAGACTGACTCGCTTCTCTAGATCTCACAAAATAAGCGTCCTTTCAAATGTACAAAGTCAGCTAAAAACTGTTCACATACTTTGCACACGGACACCACTCAAGTCATTTACACGGCAACAGGTTCTGTCTGTTATCACAACACAATATATCACTTAAACATTTATTACAACCTACAACTAACATTTTATACTTCAAATGAATATTTTGGAAATCTATATTAAATTTTTATTACCCTTGTTTTAATATTTATTTTCAGTCATTCATTTGACTCACGTGGTCTTCCCTATGGACCAATTATAAATCTCCCGGTTTATTTTCATATTTCAAATCTTAAAACAACCATTTCTTTGGTATACAAGTTAAAGTTAAAATTTTAAGGATTACAACTTTACTAAAAAAAATACAGTACCTGATCTTGAAGGTGTCCACCACATAAGATTGTAGCATAAAGACTTCACTCGCGATTTAGCTAGCTGATTTGCACAACAAAACTAGTTCAAAATTGTTCATACAAAGTTCATTTAACAAGTAATTATTTATACTTATTAATAATAGTACCACATGACGTTTGGATATATACATAAATCAGTATCTTATGAGATTGCACAATCCACCTTAATTATAAAACGTGTGTCAAACCACGGCTTGGAATTGATATAATTAACGACGAAATTATTTCGGAAATGAAATCTCAAAGAATTGATTGAATGCAGACTAGCATCGATGTTGGTGTTGATAACCAATAAATTATTTAGGAAAAGAAACTGTGATAAAACCACAAAAAAGATTTGAGATGTGAGTGGCTAATACGCATCTGCATTAGATAGCGGTTTTACTTGAACAGCTCTGTACAGGTAAGAGGTTTGGACTTCGATTAGATAAAGTATCCCGTTACAAGGGTTTGGCTTGAAATTAGAAGACAACAGGCACCACTACAAATGTACAAATGTACAAATTTCCTACGAAGGCCTTTCACAATTTTATATGGGAGTCACTTATTGAATCATCATAAAAAACCTTCTTAATCATCGGAATAGTTACAAAGACAAATATAAAGTTTTACAAATTTGATCCAAATTTGCTGATTTACTCGCTTGTTCATTTTTAATATGACAATCAAATAGTACACGAGCTCACTCCACGATGTCAGGAACAGCCAACTGAATAGTTCAATGAGTTTTAGTGACAGTTTACACATGCACAGAAAGGCTCATTGATTTGCTACCAAGATCCATCAAGACCACACAAACTGTTCCTCATGATATTAAAAATGTATGGATTCTTTTCAGTGGTACATAATATTTTCTTTTGATGGTATACATTAAAATTCTACAATACACAAGAAAATATAATATAGAGATTGAATTACAATTTTCTGAACATAAATAAGAAATATGTTTTAAATATCAACAGAATGAAACTGAACAAATCTGCAGGCCTGTACACAGAATAAAACATGTACATTCTAATTTATCAATATTTCTATCTGATGAACTGTGAAAGTTAATGTAGCAAAAAATATAAAGAAAAAAATAAGAATTCACAAATAATTACAAAAATACAAAAAACCCTTTCCACTGTTGAGGTTTTTTTTAATATCTTAAATATTAATCACATAATATGATTTATTTAACAAGTTGTTTGGTATGTTGGTTTTATCCTTTACCTTCAAATTTTATTGAAATTTAATAGAAATCGCTAAAACTGATTTGGGATATAATTATTTCAATGCTGGTGTTAATAGTTTATTTTCAACTTTTCACCAATAACTCCCAAAATGGAATTTCCTGTGTGATAATGATTATTTTTTAAAAATAATTACAGGGTTGGTTGGTGTAAAGATACACAAGAACATATGTTTAATTTTGTATGCACTTCTTTGTTTTTATATATGCTAAACTCAAATTTAATACATCCTAATTTTTAGCTCAGATAAACTTGTTAGGCACGAAGATAGCACATGATGCTGGAATGAAATGACTGAGTGGAGTGGATACATGTCTCACTCGGTAGATATGTGCATAAAATGTAGAATAAGGTACATTAGGTTAATTTAACATACCTGCAGTTGAGTACAATGTTCCTGGGTAAATGCGAGCCAGTCGTAGTGCTTCTCTGCTAGACTTTAGTGATAAACCAGAAACGATAATCTTTTGAACACCTGCAAAATTAGGTTAAAGTTATAAACAAATAATTATAAATTAATAACAATTACTATTATATTTTTCATTGACATTCCCAATTCTACTCAGTAAGAAAAAAATTAAGTTCATGCTTACATAGGCTATGTAAAGATAATGCAAATAAATGTTACAAAAACACAGTACCAACTTTCTTACATATCTATGTATAAAATGAAACCTTAAAGAAACAAATAGTATTTGTTGCCATCTTAACAAAAATAATGATTTACGAGTTATTAATCAAAAAGTGAAAATGAAGCAAGAAAGAACATATCTTTTTCTAATTTATTCGGGAACCATAATTTTGTTTTACCTGCTCCTTGTAAACCATGATTTGGTTAAAATCCTTAGCGCTGATTTTAGATATTTGACATTTGTACCTGTGTCAATGGTTCATTTCTACTTACTGACCAATAACTCCCAAACTTCATAGTTTGAGTTATTAAATAAATTGAAATAAAAGGCTAACAATACAGTACAAATATCACCACATACCAAATTTGATGAACATCAAACCATCTGGGCTAGAGCTCTCTGCTCTGCTATTAAAAAAAAAACTTTTCTACTTAGGAGACCCCTAAACTAATATTAAAAAAAAAAAACTCTCAACATAAAATTTTCTGACCCCATCACAAACTTTCTCTCAACTATATACATATATTTAAGAAAGTAAAATTAATTTTAAAGTTTGGTACAAGTTTTTCTCTAGCCTGAACATGCCCAATCAATAAGAAACAGAAATGATGTAACTTAACAAATTGAAAAATATATTATTTTTGAAGGTGATTGAAACTAATTTATAATTCAAATCAACAAATTGGAGAAGTTGATAATTATTTAACATTAGCTTCATTAATCGAACAGGTCATGAAAGAAATGAACAAGAGGTATTGGGAAGAGAGGCATTAACTGGGGTTTGCGGAAGAAGAGGGAAGATCTTGATTTTGACAAAGATCTCTTCTTAGTGTTAGAAAATCGTAGTATTTTAGAAAGAGACTCAGCACATGTGAGGCTCAGGACCATTCACGAGAAAACTAAATCTCTATGGCTAAATTCAATGATTAGTGAACCATTCCAATTGTTGGAAAAGAGATAGAGGATGTACAAAACTTTAGATATCTGGATATCTTTGAGACCTACACACAGGTGGAGTAGATGAGAATATGTAAAACAGAATAAGTTAAGTGAATGCTGGTTGAGGAACAGATTGCATGAGTAAATGTAGAAAAAAATAAAAGTTCAAATAAGAAGAAAATGAAATGGTTGGAACTCTTAGAAACTGTGGAAAGAAAACTGCTGGACTGGAACCTTCAGAGATAGAGGCAGCCAGGAAAACTTAGAATTAGGTAAGAGAACAGTAGAAACAGTAAAACAGTAGAAAGGGAAGAAAATCATGGAATGAAGTGCAGGACATTTGACCAATAGGGCCTGGTTTCACTGCTTTATAGGAGCACTATGCTCCGATGCTGGAGCTAAAAGGATTTGAGTTAAATGCATTAGCTTTAAATGTTCTATAAAAACTTGACATTTGACACAAATTTGTACTGTAAGGCCCCACAATAGAAAAATTTACAGATTTAGAAAAAGAAATTTCTTTCCAAATTTATACAACACATACCACTTTAACATCTAATATCTATATTATAATTTCCAAAACATTACTTTTGTTTTAAGATTGTTAGGGAATGGTTGACTCTATAACCATTTTCAAACTCTCATTTTAAAGTCCTTACAATACGAGGCCAGAAAAATATCTATTTATCATAAGTCAAAAAGAACAATATTCAGAAGAAAACGTTTTAGAAATTTTCCATTTAAAATAAAAGGGGAGAAAATGCTACTATTATTGCTAATAGTAAATACTACCTAAAACATTAACATAATCAACTTAATAAAGATTAGCTCAATATAAATTACTGTATCTTTTTTTTTTACTCCTTTTATTATTATTAATTTAACCTTGAGGTTATAAGCATCATAGATCATAATATCTTAAAATATTTGTGTGGTGCCAGCTAGTATATTTTGAAAAGCCTAATTAATATAATTTAAATAGAAAAAGAAACTTGATTACCTGCATCTTTAGCACGTTTAATTACAGATTCCAAATCTCGTCCAAATTTTTTATTTGTCAGATTGGCACCAGTGTCTACTAGAATATAGTTTTCGTAACATTTATTCATAGATACATTTTCAACCCCACTAGTTTCCAAAACAGCTGCAGCCATTTCCTCCCCCAATTGAGGCAAAATTAGTAACTTTTTTTTCTTGTCAGGAACTTCCTTTAAAATTTAAAGCAATTATTTAACAGTTAGGTTTATTAATAAACAATATATTAATCTGTACTCTGAATAGTTGTATATTTATGAACAAACTGTTTATTAGCTACCAGTTCTTTCATTAATATTTTGAAACCGTAACTTGTCAAAAGTATAGTATCCTTGCATGATTGGTTATTGTTAGTTAATAAATCTAAATTGTCATCACCAATTAAAATTGTATCATATTTGTTATTTTACATATTATATTAAGTTATATTAATAATATTAATATGTAATGATTTTTTTATCCATAATATTAATATGTTTTTATTAATTTATATTATTTGTTATATTTTTTATTCCCTCATATTAACCCAAACATATACAGCCTCAAAATTACCACAGTATTTGTGTGTGTGTGTGTATACTTGTTGGTTTAGTATATTAATTTATATACCAGGTATTCCATAACATTAACAAGACTATTGACTCTTTCAAATCTGAATCAGTTACATCAGCCAAGACATGTCTGTTTTTAATTGGCTGGATAAGAGCGGGAGAGATACATCATCGAAATGTACACATAAAGGTATATAATAAACATAGTGGATTTATTACAGTCTTATTATTGTTTCTGTGGTTCGTGGAATCCTTTTTTCCTTACTGTTTAAGTTCTTATGAAGTATGGAATAAGTTATGTAGTGTGTTTGAACAAATAATTGAAAATAGTGTTTACTTACTTCAACAGAAACAATATCAATGAATAAAACCAGGCATAAATAGTACAAATTTAAACTTTCTGAACTCGGTTATAAAATATTAGAAAAAATGCTATGGATAAAATTTTAACCTCTTTACCAGGTGATTTCAAATTCTTTATTTCAGCATGGAAAACCCTTTACTGGTTTACCCTTTACCCTTTCTTTACTTTTGTTCCACTAGACAACAAAAGTTTAGAAGTGTGGTCCAGCCAAGGAGCCCAGTATTCAATAATAAATCAAAAAGGATTACAAATTATATTTTTCTATAAAAAAGAAAGTACAATAGTCAAGTAGACAGATTGTGTTGAATCAGCGCGAATTCAACAGGGAGGGGGTAGACACAGAGAGATTTGGTTTGGAGAAGCGAGTCTGGCCAAGCTAACAGAGGTCGGACGCTCTTTCGGAATGCCAGTTATATAAAATTATACATCATGTCTTTTCGAAAATGGAAGATAAAAGGATAAAGTATAATCAATGTAGTTTAATGTATAATTAGCGTCAATAATAAATATGATAGATTAATTTGGAACCAGTGTGTTGCATGTATTTCATTTATCGCATGAGATCACGTCCCCAGCTATTTCTGACAGATTTTGGCCAATGTGGGCGCAGTCTTCAGCCAGCAGAGAACTTCTACCAAACAGAGGTTTTCCGCTGCCAAAAGGCGGGCGACGGTCAAAATATGGGATATGTCAGAATGGGATCATTGTGTCTGGTTTTTGTTTGGCGCATCAACACACAACTTAGGTAAGAAATTACTGTTAGATAAAAGTTTTTTAAAAATTAACAAAATATAATTGGTAATGTGAGTAAAAGAAATTTATAAATATTTTGTTAATTATGACTATAATTAATGACTAAGTAGTGGTAGTGACTAAGTAGTTGTTTTGAATTTGATTCTTCATTAAATGTAAATGAAAATTATGATGTTTTTATGCAGGGTTTCTTGAGATGTTTAGATCAGTGTTTTCCTAAAAAGACAGTAAATAAATCATCGGATTTTCAAAAATCCAAAATCAAGCTAAATTGGGTAACAAATGGTATAGTGGATTCAAGTAAGAGAAAGCTTATGCTTCAAAATAAAGTTAAATTTAATAGAGAGCAGGATTTTGTGGAATATGTAAACAATATAATAAGAACATTTTTAAGAATATAGTTAGAAAAGCTAAAATATTAGCAAACTGCGGGCTTATTGAAAATGCAGAAAATAAATTCAGTTTGAATTTAGAAGGGGACTGGGTACGGGATATGCCCTCATACATTTTGTAAGTGAGATTACGGGTACTCTGGATAGGTCAATCTTTACAGCAGGTATTTTTGGTGATCTGTCCAACGTATTTGATTGTGTGGGTCATTCTCTATTGCTTGAGAAGATGAAGAAATGTGGTATTAATGAAAACCTTATAACATTGAATAAAATCTTATTTACAGAATAGAAGACAAAGGACTATTTTATACAGAGGCAGTGAAAGATATCTATATAAATGGGATTATGTAAAATTTGGGGTACTACAGGGATCCATACTGGGACCATTGTTGTTCTTAATTTATATACAAGCAGTTAACAAACAAAATTGTTTTGAAACTTTGAACAATGTAGTAGTTGAATCGCTAGAAAAGTTAGATTTTTGGTTTACAGAAAATGGGATTCTTCTGAATCTAGACAAACCCGAAATAATACATTTTAAAACAAATAGTAATGGAAAAAACACTGGAAACAAAATTCAAAATTCTGTAAATTGTCATAAGTTCTTGGGTGTGTATGTAGATGAGGGTTTAACATGGAAATGTCATTTGGAAAAAATTAAGGTAAGGTTGAGATCAATGGTTTACTTTTTTTTTGGTTTTAAGAAATGGGGTTTCCTTGAAGGCTTGTTTGGTGGTTTACCATCTATATATTGAATCTGTGTTGAGGTGTGGTATTGTGGTGTGGGAAAGTGCTGCTGGTGTACAGAAGGTATTTATACTTCCGAAAAAAATTCTAAGAAATCTTTCTGGGATAGGCAGAGTAAGAAGTTGTAGGGTCCTTTTTAGAGATTGTAACATAGATACGTTGCCAGGACTTTATATTTATGAAAATTTAGTCTGGGCCCACAAAAATAAAGCAGACTTTGTAAAAAACTGTTTTAAGCATGGGTATAGTACTAGAGCGAATGAAAATTACAGATTTCCATGCCATCGTCTAGTTCACAGTATGTAGGAGCAAAATTGTATAACTGTTTGCCGCAAATGTATAAGACTCTCAATCTTGCTTGTTTTAAAAATGTTATAAAGGAGCAAGTTGTAAATAAGTTTATTATTGTACAGATGTATATTTTAATAATCCTCTCTGAAATGTGAAGAATGAATTTTATAATTTATTAGTGTTAATCAATTAGTTATAGTGATGTAAATGACTCGCATCTGTTCTTTCTGAATGTATTTTGTGCAATAAAAATGATATGATACGGTACAATTTGTAAGGATATTTTAAGTCCCATGTCAAGATCGGCAAATAATAACTAATACATTTTAAGCGTACTGAAGCATTTTACAAGAAACGCGACATTTATCCCATTGTAAGATCAAACTGTGGAAACCATAAATAAAAAATTGTTAAAATGAATAATTACTATTTACATGATAACGGACTGAGGGGCAAATTTCACGAGTAAAATAATGACAAACCTATGTAACTTGTTAGGCATTAAGAAAATATTTACGATTCCATATCCTCGTATGTCTAATGGGGGAAATGAACGAGTTCACTCTACAATTTGTAGAATGTTGACGCATTTCACGAACGCAAATCAATTAAATTGGGACACAATTTTGCCTTACGTCACTATGGCATATAACTCACAGGCCCATCAAACTACAAATTATAAGTCCTTACGAACATTTATTCGGTAGAAAGATGAAAATACCACTAGAATCAACTTTATCGATAACAGATGATACCATTATTTATGATAAATCAATTTGAAAATTTGAGGTCACACTTATAATTAGTATATGAAAAACTAGGAACTTACCAAGAAAAGCAATTCCTAAAACAACGTAAACAATATAACAAAAACAATAAACCAAACCAGTAAAGCCTGTTAACCAAGATGTGTACTTATATACACCAGCAATACAAAAACATAGGTCAAAAATTTTTCTAATTTGAGCAGATCAAGTGAGAACACCCAGGACCCAAACGGCCCCAAGTCAGACTTTAAATAACTCAAACCAATCAAAAACAAATGTTGTAAGGTCACCAAACCAAATACCAAGGACAATTAATCAACCCACTAGCTTAATTACACTACCAAATCATAAAATTTCTGATACACCGAAATCCCTATAAAATTGAAAGAATATGACTAACTTATAAGGACATACCACCAATTTTTTTGTTTTGTTTTTTTCAATAATTATTTTATTATGTCATAAATACATAATCGCGCATATTACATTTATTTTATATGTATCACGGAACCTAAACGGACGAATCACCTGTACATAATATAGGGTAATGCAACATATTTATGGAAACGCAACGGATTTTTTTTTTTTTTTTTTCCACATACATAATTTCAAAAGGTGTGGGCAAAGTGCAAAGAGAATATTAATAGTTTAATAATTCCAAAAATAAATGAATAAAAACTAGTTGGAATGGACAGATAAATTGGTCTGGCAGTAAGGAAGACAACATCGCACGAAGCCTGGAGATAATATTCCGTTATGGTCAGCTAAAAGTTGTTACAAACATGTTAAAACAATTTTAACAGTACACTATTCATAATGGAAAAACCCTTAACAAATTTATTGGGTAAAACTCAAATAAACAATACGTTAATCAGTAAATGGTTTTTGTGATTGTTAAAAACGATTTATATACAGAATGAATCAGACCATCCATGCGCAATGTATAGCAACTGAACCAAATGAGCTACAACCTTCGTTTTAACTTACACCCCCTATTTCGACCCTAGAGAATTCAGTAAAAATGTTTTCAATTCTCAAAAATGCCCCAAAAGTGCTTTTTTGGGGGGATGGGAGTCGTTTTTGGAAAATTTTCAAATCTATAGGTAGGTCAAGTGATACCTCATTTTAAAGGTCTCTGTTCACTTGATCTATGGGAAAAAAATTAACTTATCTTACTGTGTATGTACTGGGTGTTCCAAAAAGTCAAAAAAGTAGTGTTTTACTGTTAGTTTTATTGTTGCCACATAACATAGCCTACATAAACCAAAATTTTAACCTAGATTCATGAGAAGATACGCTTTCCAAAAATGTGCTTAAATTCCCCTTTACTCAAAAGTTTTCAAATTTTAAAAATACATACAATTTTGGAAATAAAGGGATTGAACCTAAAAAAACTCCAAATAGTAACGTTAGTCATGAAGTACATCATTGAAAAGGTCTTTCAAAAACAAACATTTTCCGTATTTAAAGTTTGACTTTATTTCTAACTGTTTCATAATAATGCCTGGGAAATATATTTTCCAACACTCTTTATCGCCTATTACTTAGTGATATTTGCCATTTCTGGGTGGGATGGTAGGGGATGTTGACACCAGTCTTTCCTGAAGAAATAAAACGTTTATAGTTATGAGAAACTTTTGTTGAAAATAGATTATTATATTACCTGTGGTTATCATTTGTAATTTTTTTAATGCTTTGCTCAACGGGTGACCCAAAGTTACAGTTTTAGTTGTGATTTTCGTAGGGTTGAGAGGTAGTAAGGTCAATAAGAGAGGTGCAGCCTAAAAAACCGTCTTTCACACGTCATTGTGAAACGATTAATATGTGACATGTATAGTAATAACACATAACTCGACATTGTAAAGGTAAAATGTGAAAAACACAATCACACACGCACGGGCACACACACACACACACACACACAGGCAGACAGACAATTTATCGGATGGACATGTATTTTGTTTTGGGCATACAGAATTTGGGCATTTTCAAAGGCTGAAAAAATAAATAAATAAAGTAAATACAATCATAAGCTTTCTTTCAACCAAGTAGATTAGGGGGTGTTTTATAGGTAATTACACCTTTACAGGGTGTTGCAAGATTATCAAAACTATTATAAGTATTATACTTATATTTTATAAATATTATAAGTTATAATATTTAGGGCCTATAGTGTTTGTGTAGCGGCATCATCGTAAGCGCTTGCTTTCAAAATAAATATTTTTTGAGGGATTGTGCCTTTGGGAAAGAGGTGTTACATGGCTACCACTGTACAAAGAGCCAAGTGACGCGGCTCTACTTGTATGGAGGGGTGATGTGGCCCAGCCAAGGAGCCCAGTATTCAATAATAAATCAAAAAGAATTACAAATTATATTTTTCTATAAAAAAGAAAGCACAATAGTCAAGTAGACGGATTGTGATGAATCAGCGTGTATTCACCGGGGAGGGGGAAGACGCAGAAAGATTTGCTTTGGAGAAGCGAGTCCGGGTCGTGACCTAAAAGAGGTCAGAAGTGCTTTTGGAATGATCGCTACATAAAATTATAAATAATGATTTTTTGAAAAGGGAGAAGTAGGATAAAGTATAATCAATGTAGTTTAATGTATAATTAGCGTCAATAATAAATATAAGTTAATTTCAAACCGCAGTGTTGCCTGTAATTCATTTATTGCATCCCCGGCCATTCCTGTGGCCAGCGGAGAACTTCTAAATTCCGAACAGGGGTTTTCCACTGCCAAATAACGGGCAAAGGTCAAAGAAATCTTAACAGCCCGATTGATGAATGAAGAAGAAGAATGTTAAGTAGACATAGTTATAAGAATGAAAATGAATCAAATGCTTTTGCAGCTAATTCATTCATTGGAGCTAATTGGAGGAAATGTTTTAAATATGCCAAAAATGGACATATGACAAAAATATGGATGAAGTAAAGAATAGGTCAAGTAATATTTTTTATAATTGTGGAGAGAACAGCACAAAACTTTTTTTAGCATGGCAAAACAAACAAAAAATAGCCACACGTTGGTGTGGCAAATTGTTATATAACACTTCTCTTTAAAATTATCCTTTACAAATAAATAAAATAGTAAAACACAAAATTAGAAAGATAGAAATTTCTTTATTTAATTTATGAAAGTACAGTAAATTGAAATTATTATACATAAAATGGCAAACATTAAAATTCAAAATTAAAATTGAGATATTATTTTCAATAATGTCTTTAATAGTTTTTTTATTTTATTTTATCTGGTACACATTATGGTATTAAACCACTGAAATGGCTATGAATGTTCATCATTTAAATATATAAGAAAATTAACTATATCATAAAAGAAAGCTAATAGTTTGATTGAAATCTCATTAATGGTTGTTGAGATATACTTAGCTCACTGGATTGTAACAATTGTCATTACACAGGATGATATGGAGAGTACAAGTCTTACCTTGGGTTTGGTCGGTGGCAGCTTTTCCCAAGTAGTGTTAGGAAAAACAAGAACTTGAAATTAATTAATTAGAATGTCTAGACTAGGTCCCAAATAATCAATAAAGAAAAACAAAATCAAAATTATTATTTAAAAGTTCGAATGATATGAATATCTGTATGAATGAATATTTTTAATATTGTTCGTAGTTCAAATTAAGTTATTTGTCTTTAAAACACTTTTAAATTTTGACTTAATTGTCTTTAAAATGTGACTCAATTATGGCCTCACAGGCTGAAAATTTATACTTAAGAATTATTGTCTTTCAATTAGGCATGAATTACAATGAAATCTAATATTGGATTGGTCTCACCATTATTGTAGAAATTCAATTATCTTTTTTATTTCAAATAAACGTAAATCGATTAGATATGCTCTTGAATATACAGTAATATTTGCACAGTCTTGAGGTATATTAATTTCACTACATTGTTGCATTCTACGGTAATTTTCGGATATAAAATTCCTTGAGCGTGGGAAGCATCCTTTCCCTCTAGATTCCTGCCAACAATCCTTCTTGTACCAAAATCGGTATCTCGGAAGTTTCAAATCTCCCGCCTTCTTTATTAAGTTCATTGTATGTATGTGTGTATATGTGAATGTATGTATGTGTGTGTGTGTTTTGATTTGATGAGAGGAAATATTTTGTTAACACAAATAGTGAATAATCAAATAACTTCTCATAAACTTAAAATACTATCAAATAATTTACATGTTTCGAATTTGTACAGAGGCAATGACGTTTCAACTCTATCTCAATCGAATTTTATTGTCCAATCACATGCTAGTTTCTTTAGTGGGCATGTCTTTCGGCTACAAATGATATCGGCTATTTTTCATGACATAACTTGTGCTTAATTTTGAGACCTACTGCCTAGTAAAAAAAAACTATGTAATAATAAGACAAAAAGGTTTGAAAATCTACACTCAAAAATGTTGATCAATCTGTCAGAGCTCTTTCAGTTATTTAAGGGAAAGTACCGGACCCATCATATAGGGTTTTCCAAATTTTGTGTGTTAAGGCCAAAGAACTCCATTTTTGCTGGTGGGGGCAGCACATATACTATATCAAAATACTGTATAAATACATCAAAATGTGAAACTGATGAGGAATGGCGGGAGAATCGTTATATATGGGATGGAGATGACACACTACTGAAATCTTACCATACTTGTCTTGCAAAAATATTGTGCAATCCCCCTCAGTTAATTGTTACATGAGTGAATGTAATAAGATGAAACTTTGTTCAATATTAATGTGAAGATGGCTTATTGATGAAATAACATATAAGCAGTGGATTACTGTTAATAAATGCACAATGGAGGCTGTAACCAAAACCACCGAAGAATTTGTTGAAGAGTTCTTGGAAATGCTTTTAAAGCTTAACCCTTCGCACACTGAATAAAATTTGCCTTATTTCACCTCAACGCTGAAATAACTTAAATTTTTTTTTGTTTTTTTTTTTCAAAGTTAATTTTTGTTTTCGTTTTGTATGTGAAAGGTTAATTTTAAAAAAATGTCATCATTGGTTTTCGGCTACTTTAACATTTTTTTATTACATACAACAAAATAGTAAAAAATTGCAAAAATTTTTTTGTTTTTATTAATTTTTGTAAATTGGAACAGTTATATTGTGAAATAATATATAAAAAATACAAGGTAATGTTAAAAAAACAAAAAACAATACTTCTTCAAAACAATGCTCAAATGCAAACACGGAGGTCGTCGCCTATCAGACTTATGAGACTGTGAGTATAGCCGTTATCCGCTCTGTAGAAGCTATAGAGTGTGTGCGCCGCCGGGCAATTCCTGACAAAATAGCGTCCCCCTCCACTGCCTCGAGGCGTAGAACTTTCAACAAAACATTTTTCTATGCCTGAATAGACAGCGGACATGCTTCTGCATTCTACCGGAACTTTGATGAACTAATTAACTAACCATAGGCTAAAATATATTTATGCGACTTTAATCGTCATTCGCGTTTGAGTCAAAGTCTACCATTGCGGCTATACTCGTTTGCCGCGTGGGAAGGGTTAAAACTCATTCATTATTGCAAACAGGCAGAAGGAGTGTTATGCAGAAAAGAAAGAAAACTTAGCATCCAGTGAAGTATTTATTAACTGCGATTTTGCAGCAAATTATTTGTGACAATGTGAAAAATCAGATTTTGTTGTAGGTTTGAAAAGACGCGGTTGAATTATAGAGATAGGCTGTTCAAATCATAATTTATATTTAGTAAATTCATTTATAAAAGAAAAATATATTTTCAAGACAATAGAATAAATAATCATGTCAATGTTAATATAATTTGTTTTTAATTAATAGTATATGTAAATTTTTGTGTTTTACGGGGGTATGTGAAATTCGAGTAACCACGACCGAGAGAAACAGTTCGAGAGGGAAAATAATCCTGGTAGCAACAGTCCAGTCTAAGACCAGCGTTTGGAGTGACAAGATGTGTTTTGTGCGTAGAGAGACTTATCAGAATGTAGTTCAAATGTTGAAAAAACTGTTTTAAATTATAAGATTACTATGATAGACAATTATTAGTGATCGGTAGTTGCTCATGAATAAACTTTTTTTAACAAAAAGACCGAGAAACGTATTTAATGGAGTATAGTGATGCAATGTTTTGCACGTGGCGGTCGAAAATGGAACAATGAACGGTTATATTCGTTTGTCAGTTACAATGAACTTTAGAGATAGCGAATACTATATTTTTCAAGAGTGCGGACATGTTTCTTCAGTCTACTTTTACCTCAAATACGACAACAGCTACAATGTTACTCGATGGACATTTCTCAGCACAAGTGAATCACAGGTTCTATGGTTTCATATAAACTCTCTATAACATGTTATATGTATTGTATTTGAATTGTGTCTATAATATACATGAATTTCAATTATTTCATAACATATTTTATGTGAGTCCAAATATCAGTTCAATGAAGAACAATTAATTTTTATTTTATATATTTTTTGAATCGATAAAAAGAATAAGTAAAACACTTATATCTAAATATTTAAATTTTATTAAATGATTAAATACTTGCAAGTTTGATTTCTTAAATAATATAATTTCAAAAGTAAAGTCAATATTTTAGAATTAAACATATGATCGATCTTGTTCAGAATTGATAAAATCTATAGAGTAGCAAGACTTTACGTAGCATCTTTTGTAATCAATGTATGTTACTAATTTGTTTTCTTTTGAATTATGTTAAAACTAATTTCAAAATATGTTTAATAAATCTTTATGTTAATATTTCAGAGACAAGTGTTTTCATTACATACCAAATTTCACTGTGTAGTACACTTTTAAAAGAGCTTACGACCCCAGAGATAATAAATTTTGTAAATTCATTTTATTTTGTTAAATAATGACTAAAAATAGTCTGGCGCCCAATAATTATCAAATAACAACAGTTAAATTCACTTTTTCTTCAACTTAAAACATAAAAAATTAAGAACTCTTCAAGTTCAACATAATTCTCTTTTTAGAAACTTTTCATTATTATTTTAAAAGATCACATATTCTTTAATACTTCAAGATGAAGTTCAGTCATTCTATTGGAAAACTAATCAGGCCACTCTGCATCCTTTTATTGTGTATTACAAGTGGGGAAACAAAATCAAACATTTGCAGTATGTTTTTATCTCCGACTGCCTAGAACATAATACTAAACCATTTTATGTATTTCAGAATAAGTTGATTCTTACCATTGAATTTAATAAGTTTTATTTAATGATATAAGTTGAAAGATACTATACAATTTGAAATAAAGAAAATAATGTACTTCTCCAATGAAAGTTCTGCTCAAAATAAAAACAACAAAAATTTTCACACTTATATCTTCACAAAACAGATTTTGGAATTGAAGCAGAATGGCAGTTCTTCGCAACATCCTATGGAAAAAGTACTTGTGATGGACTCGGTAGAACTTTCAAACCTCTAAAGTCAGTCTACAAAGACCTTACAATAATCAGATATTGAAACCACTATAATTGTATCAATTTGCTGTGGAGAGCATGTCTGGAATAGAGATTCTGTATACTGCTCAATAAAAGAATATGAAGACATTAAAAAAAAAAAAAAATTGCTCCCACCTCAATGAATCAACAGCAATTTTGTCGGCACCCAAAAGTTTCATTTTTTCTGTCTTATCTCAGAAAACCAGATTAATGTGAAGTATTATCACTCCAGTGTGGACGAGTTATCTAAACGTGTAACTGCATCTGACTTCATAACATTAACGGATTTATAGAACATTGAATTAGGATTTGTCAACATAGCATATGATCAATCCTGATGGCTTTCATATATTCTTGAGAAAATAATGACACAAAGTTAGTTTTTTACATCCAAAACGACCTGCTGCTTCATTTTTCTTTCCACAACCATATGACATTTTGACTATAACAGGTGTAACATTACTTCAAAAAGTAAAACTAACGACTGCTACTTTGAGGGTGTATACTCTGATTAAAAAATAAAGTATGTTTGTCTTTAAGACATTAGAAAAATGCCTGAAAGGAATTAAGAATTTCAAACAGCAAGAATAATATTTTTTTATACTAGTTTTGGTAAGTTAATTTATGTTTCGCATTATAATAAATATGTAAATACAAATACTGATTTTTTTTCAACTTCCAAATATTACTTTCAGTATTTCTCTATATGTTTTTAGAAACAAATTTATGGGTATCCTAAATAAGAGAAAAGAGAATTTAAATACTCAAAATTTATGCAATTGTCATGTTACCTTTACTGATTTTAATTCTTTTAACTAGGCCTAGTCTATACGAGTGCACAGCGTGATTTGCAAGCAGTTTCATATAACCAGACAGTACAAAACATGTTATTCAAATATCATCCCATAATCATTCCATGCTGAAATTTAGCATATATATACTTAAATGGTGTATGAAGAAAATATAATTTTTTCAAAAAATTTAAAAATTAATTTTATGAGATTTTTTAAAAACCGATTTTTGAGGATTTCTTAAATATTTTTATTTTTACTAAATATGGCCATTTATATCAAATTAAAATCCGTAAAAAGCAGAATAAAATGGTGCAAGTTTTAGCCTTCTATGTCTAATAGGTTTTAAACTAGACCCATTTACATATTTATAAACATGGTTAAATTTGTGATTTTCGAAAAGTAATGACTAAAATACTAGGTGTCCAAAAAATCTGAAAATCTGCACTTTTAAAATTTTTGATAGGAAGAATAAATATACAAAAAATATAAATATCTGAGGTGGTGAGGTTCACAGCATTGGTTGATTTGGTGCAGAATGGCTCTAAAAGAAATCAGCCTCCTACATCTCTCTTAAATCTACTTCAATTTTTTTTCATCTGACTGCCTTTCCTTCATACTTATCTTATTACATTATCTAATTTACTGTCAATACCTCTACTCTAAGTTTTCCTTTTTCTTTATTTGTCTACTTTTAATTAATACTTTTTAAAAAAATTTTTTTTCTTTTTCAGTTTTCCATATTCTGTATATTTTCTTCTTTGATTTCTTCAAATTGTTTATTTCTTCCTTTTATTTTGTTCCTTCAATTGTTTATTTCCTTATTTCCTATCTTCTTTTAATTGTTTATTTGTTCTTTCAATTTCTTCTCCCAAATTTGTATTTATATTTTATTCCATCTGAAGGCTCAGAGGAGTGAAACAAATTTCCCAGATTGACACCAACGCATTAAGACGTGCGAGGCAGATCCATGAACTACTAGAATCTTTATTCTGCTACCTAATTTACAATATAGTCCAATTTCACATAGAAGGCGGAAATCGTAAGCCTACTAGAAAATAATATTACTCATGATTCAACTAATCTGTCTGTGCATTCATGTCGACCAACCCTCTTAGTTCCATTCATACTTTCTTGGAATTGCTAGCTTGTACAACATTATGTTATTCAATGCCATTCACCTTCAACTTTATTTGTCTTGATTTCACAAACTATCCAACGATTATAACCATACTATTTCACTGCCCACAGTGTCTGTTCATTGTATTGGCTTAGTTCACTTCAAGTATATTCATTTACTATATCTATTTGTATATTGTTGGGATTGAGTTCTGTTAAAAAAATTGTGAGTTGTGTACAAAAGTTAGTTTGGTGTTGTTGAATTAAATGAACAGAATTCCTCTTCATCAAGCCATATCATAGGCCTTTTCCAGGTCAAAAAACATTGCAACCAGTATGTGATCCAATAAAAATACATTTCATATGGGAGACTCTAATGAAACAAACTAATCAATAGATGATTGATCCTGTCTAAAGCTCATTACAAATTAGCCAGTTACTTTTGAGGTACCAAACAAGGCGCTGGATGACCATTTTCTTTAGCAACTTAAAAACACACTAGTGAGAGAAATGAGACTGTAACTTCCCAGTTCAGTTTTTTCTTTATCTGGTTTTAGAAAACTGATTACTGTAGCCTTCAACTAAAGATCGGGAAAAACATTGCTCCTCGAATATACAATTGTATATTTTAAGAAAAGTCAGTTTCATCAAAGTTGGGAGGCGATTCTTCCGAAAGACCTACAGTGAAAAGTATTGCTTCTACAGACTTTTTATACAAACAAAAGGTGTCACTGTACGTAGCAATTGAAAAAAAGTTAGCAAATGATGAGTCAAAACATTAACAATGTCATAATTATTTTATAGTAACACTCTATCCTTAAGTCCCAATAAGAGAGCAGAAGGAAGACTACCACAAAGAGAACATAACTTTTTCCACACTATTGACATAGGTGTGGTTCTTGATATTTTTCCAATGTGACTTTTCACACAGTTAAAATTCACACATTGTACCTCGCTATTCAAGTTTAAGTTTCTAGTCATATTTATGATTAAGATATAATAAAAATAATAATTGATTTGTTATCAATTAACAATTAAAAAGTATTTGAACATGTATTATTCTTTCCACCTAACTGGCTTGAAATACAATCAGGTGGTTTAATTTTAGTTTCATTTTAGAAATCTCAAAGTCAAGCTCCATAGCAACCTTAAAGCCAAGGTTTCCAAGAACACACCGGACGGACAGCGTGAGTGGACAAATGTGATGATGTAATCAAATTCAATTTGAAGCCTTGCTTCTGCATGGTCGCGGTTTTCAAGCGGGTGAGGACATGCTGGACAAGAGATTTCCCGCCATCTGTCCGGCGTGAGTCAGAGCGGCTTGCTCAACTTGATCGCCAGTCAAATTCGGCGTGCCACACAGAGCGGACATGTGTTATACGTTAAGATGAACGTGAATATTTTGAATGGTAAATACCAATTTGATTAAATCGTGTTAATTTCGTTAGTTTGTGTAAAGTTCATTTATTTTAATAATGGAGTCAAAAGTATTTTCATTAAAACTGGACGAAAAACTTATTGATTTAGTAAGTTGTAATCGGGTCCTGTATGATATGAACAAGAAGAACTAGAAAGATACCACGGTGAAACACAATGTATGGAAGAAAATTGCTGAATCACTTTACCTAGATGGTAGAGTTTGTATTAATTTAAGTAACATGTCTATAATAGGATACAAATTGTTATATATTTTAAATAAGTTTCTTTTAATACACAGTTCGTATTAAAAGTTTATGATTATGTCTATTTATAGTGTATATTAACTGTGAATAGGTATTCCTTATTTTTATTCGCCCCATAGGGCTTCAAAGCTCTCATCGTATTTGCAGGATAATATTTTTACTATACGTTGCAAATAAGAATACCACTTTATTATACAAAAATATAAGTATGAAATTAAGAGTACAATATATTTAAACAATAGAATTACGTTGCCATTCATGCTGCCAGTCTACTGAGCCGTCACGACTGCAGAAATACTCTTTGAATGTATCTCTGACCTCGTATGCGAAACGAGTTGCATTTCTTCCTGTTGTCGGTATTGTCAATGTAATTAAATTCTCAATAGGAAGCGGCAGTTCTTCTGCTTCTTCGTTAGGACAAGGAATGTTTGTATTTCTCATGAGATTGTGTAGTATACAGGCAGATATCACCAGGTTATCTACAGTTTCAGGTACAATCGCTATAGGCGTAAAGAACACCCGGAAATACTGGCATATCCTAAAGGCATTTTCAGTGACATGGCTCTGCAATGGCTGTAATTGTAGATAGCTTTTGTTTCATACACTTTTGATTGCTCCTTTGGGTATGGGCGCATAAATCTTGGCGTTAGTTTAAATGTATCGTCGCCAATAATGACATAGGGCAGTTGTGCATTTGTTCCAGGCAGTGGAGTTGGATTAGGAAACGGAAATGTCCCATCAGCAATAGATCTTCCAAAAGTAGATTTGGGAAAAATACATGCATCATCCTCTTTCCCATAGCGGCCAACATCTATTGCCAAAAATTTGTATTTGTCATCAACTAAAACGAACAATACCATAGAGAAGTAGTCTTTCTAAATAAAAAACATGGAATCAGAATTTTCAGGACACTTTATTCTAAAGCCACAAACCGAAGTTGGAGAGGTAGGTTCAACCCAGCTGTTCAGAAAACAATGTAGTGTTAGAAAGTCAAGTTTGTGAAGAAGTACATTTGTCAGAAACAGAAGTTGATGATGATTTATCGCTGTTGGAAGACTTTGATGCAAATGATTTCGGTCTGGTAAAAGTCAATGAAGAGAGAAAGCCAGTTCAACCCAGGAAAAAAATCAATAAAATTTCAAAGGAACAAATGATAGAGGAAGTAAAAGCAGGAAGTAAAAGTACGAAACAAAATTTTGAGCGACTTGGAGGAAGCTAAACAGAATAAACTTCAAAATCCAGTTCGCTGTGGATATATTTTTTTCTAGTATGGCTGAAGTAGTTAAGACTTTCCCACCTCTTCTCATCGCGGAGGTTAGAATGAAAGTTTGTTAGCTAGTAAGCGAGCTAGAATTTCATGCCTTACAACAAACTGCCCCTCGCCCTGCTATTACATCTGGTCTCCCGAATTTACTGACTGAGTGCAACAATTTGCCACCTAATATCAGAATACATACCCATACCAACAGCATCAGCAGCGGTACTACTTCATCGTGCACTCAGTACAATTCATCAAACGACTTACAACTTGAAGGTTTGCAACCGACACTTGATGTGTCAAACACTTTTATCAGACTGTAATAATCAATCTGTATTGTTTTTTGTCACTCACAATGTGATTTTAATAAAAGTCAACTTTTAAGGGTAATGTTTTGTTTTTATTTTAACAAACAACGGTGACGGGTATTAGAGGTTCTACTGTGTATTTTACAATATATCTGATTTACTTACCTTAGAGTGATGCACAGCTTTTCTGTTGATGAAATAGGAGTATTGACACGATTGCAAGCCTCTTTAGAAATATCGGCATTAATAAACGTAAGAATAGTTTGAAACGGTTCTATACTGACTCTAAAATATTCACGAAATTTTCTCTCGTTGTCCATCAAGTATCGTGAAATTAAAATCCTGAAGCAACCCTCATCTTGCCTTTTTTTAAACATCATGTGTGGATCCTCTCTAACAAAACCTTCCAGTAACATATATTCTTCCTCCTCTTCTTCTTCCAGTAGCAGAGCAACAGTAACGACGTCCATGCTGGTACAAACTGACAACTAGATCATTTCCTAAGTAAAATAACCAGGAAAGCCATTTTCTTGCAAACCACTCGACGGAATTACCGCCAACGGACATCACGCTGGAGTGATCTCTTGGAAACCTTAGCTTAACAACTCAAATATCAGGTGATGAAGACTAGGAAGACGCATGTGGTGATTTCAGAAGGGGTTTGATAGACCCCAACCTGTATGGATTTCAAGGGAACCTTTACTTCCATTTTTGTTCATCTTATTAATTAATAGATGGCTCAGATTTTGAAGCAAACTATTTCGTTGTTATGACAGGACAAGTGATAGACTTTTTTTAATAAATTGTCTGATTGCTGATGATGAAGGCATACATTGTGTCTTTCAGAGCCTTATTTCTCAAGCCAGAAGTGAAAGAGTTTACCTCTGGAGGAGTTAAATTTTTTTTTGAAAGATGTATGTCAACAGGAACACTCTAAAAAAAGATGGCCACAATAAGGCATAAAATGGTTTGAACTTTTCATAAAATATTTAAAACAAGCTAAATTTTAAACAGAGTTTTAGGCCAACAAATTAATTAAATTTTGTTTCATCATTGAAGTATAAGTATTTAGAAATCATTTCAAAATACTTGAGCACCACTGTACTGGGAATTATATCAGTTTGAAGCAAAGTATTTTTGGAATAAGATCTAACTGAAGCCCTTTGGTCAAATCCCACAAGCATAAGTAGTTTAAAAAAAACATACATTTCAGATTTAGAGACTGGTTTCCAATTTTGATCTCGATACTTCCTTGCAAAATAAACCCCTCTCTTTGCCTTTTCATACTTTGCCTAGGAGTTTGAATTATTTACTATTATTTCCATGATTTAATCATGAAAAAAATCTTGATAAATATTATCTGCTGGAATCAGAAGACCATATTGTTTAGTATAAGCTCTGTATGAGCTACATATCTCTTTATGAATTCCCAAATCATGGTAGGCTCCACAGATCAAACCACAGGATAATCAACTCTCAACCATTGTCCACAAAATCAATAAAATTATCTACATTTCTAAAAGCTAATTCATCTACATCCATAGATTTATTTAGCCCCAGACCTTAATCATAAAGTATTATCATTAGGTCTACCATTATCATCTAAGCACTCAGTTTTTATCATCTAGGCCTATACTTGCATCATTGAAAAATAGGCCTACCTCTTGTTGTGTATAATCATTATCCTCATCCTAACTTTGTTCAAATAATAAGTACTGATCATCTGGTTCTAACCACCTATCAATTTCACTGTTGCCTAAATTAGCCATAACACTGGTGTCTAGGCCTAGGTTCACAGGTCAAAGTCAAAGATAAATACCTTTATAGACCTTTGTTTACTATCCACAATACACAACACTATTACTACATGAATAAAGCACTGATATTTTATAAATAAACACTAAAGTACATATTAAAAACTTAAGGAACAAATAACAAAAAGTTACTTTAAAACAGTATCAGTAAACTTTAAGAACGTGGTAGACTATGCATCATCTAAAACCCCAGCAGCTGAATTGTAACAGCTGTTTATTTGTTGAAACAAACAGAAAAAATAATGTTCTGGAGTGAAAAGCAAAACAACAACCTACAATGTTTTCTAGCACCAAAATCTTCAATATCAGACTTGTGGTAGTTATTACGAAATAATTTAAAAAGTGTTGTAACTGCCTAGCTTACAGGTCATTAATATGTCATAGATAGTGAAGCTATATATAAATTGCTAATGTCCTACAAAGAGGATCAGTGGGATCCGAGATGTTGGCGGGGACGAGGAGACAATGCTGGTCAGCAGAGAGACATGGTCCAAAGGGTCATTAGGATCCAAGACCTGGGCAAGGACAAGGAAACGTTACTGGTTATACTTGCAGAGAAGAGACGTAGACCAGGAATATACTTGCGAAAGGGACTCACTGGTAGATTATAGAAATTCACGGCCAATGTTGAGAAGGTGAGCAGATTCATGTCTTTAGAAAACAAGAGTTGTTAAATTTAATAATTTGCCATTGCTCTGGTTGAAGATTTAAAGGTCTGACTAGGACAGATTATGTTTTATAAGCCATAATATTTGAATGATTAAATAAAGAATAAATTAATATTAACAATGTGAACCACAGAATTTGTTATTGATCCGTGTTTTTGACTGATGAACCCATAGAAATTAGGTGTAGGAAAAACCTATTCCTAACAGTTGGCTATATATTTAAATATACTCATGAAATTGACAAACTAATTTGTCCTGATGTATTCTTATATATATTCCTATATATAAGACCTAATAATATATATTCAAATAGACTCATGAAATTATCAAAGTAGTATATCCTGAAATCAGATTTGGCTAGTAACATATATATTCCATGGGTTAGTAGATACTGCAAAATATTGTATTTGGTTTATCATATTCCACAAATGAAAGTTGACAATTTTGACCATGTTGCCATTACTCAACAAAGTATAATGAAACCATTTTAGGCTTTATCAGATTTTGAAAAATTATGTGTAATACCGTTGTTATGGTGTGATAGCTGTCAACAACGTTTGTTTGTCTTATACATGACACGGTAAATTAACCTTTGTTTCCACAGATTTTCTTGACTATGCCCTCTTGCATTTCCTTTTCATGGCCATGTTTAGGCTTAATGTTATATGTTTTTCTTATGTGGATTGTGCTCTTTGATTAGGGCTATGTAAAAAAATTGGTGTTACTCTGGTCAAGCTCTCCTTAACAATTACAGATTTTTTCTCCCACATTGTACTTTATAAAATGCAGATAATAATTTATCTAAATTATAATACCTGCTATATTATAGACTAAAAAGTATCCTTACTACATGTTATTAAATTACATAGGTCATTTATTATAGTAAAAATATCTAACAATATAATTAATTAAACCAACTGATAAAAAAAAACCTCAATATTATATTATTATCAAACATTATTAATTAGTAAAAAAACTATTTGGTAATTATTTAGTAAGTTTAATTATTTAGTAAGTCAATATACAGATTATTTTATTTTTTTAAATTATTTCTTTTACTAAATACCTTAATTTGAAATTGTAATATAATATTTTAACACGGAAATAATCATTTTTACTGAAAAATTTAAAAGCATCTTGTTTAAAATAATATTTTTAATTAAAATCATTTCCTATGACATGCTTCCTAATTATTACGTTATTTGCTGTGCAATAATATTCAGTAGATTTGGTTAAAGCAAAATATAAATAGGTTTAAACAAATGTGTAGGCATAGGAAAGTTATTTACATGAAGGACAGGTAAGGTATATAGAGATATGATTACAACATCAAGATGAAGGGCTCACAGATTCAAAAGGTCATGCAGAGGTAATAGTTTTTTGACACCATCGCTTGTACTAACATAACCAAAGCAGGATTCCCTTGTTTTAAATTGTTATTTTCATACATTAATATTGTATTTGGTGCATTAAAAATGGTGTTAAGACAAATGACATAATCAGTAGGATGTGAATTGTATATAATAAGATACATATTTACGATTTCACAAAATAGAAGCAAATATTCAATAAGTATGTTACAATACATATTTACCAAATTTAAAGGATACCTCAAAATAAACCTAAAAGCTATGATTTTTCATTTTTAGTAAACACTTCGTCAAAAATAGACTACAAAATACAACAAAAGCATTTATATTATAAAACACACAAAAAAAATGTTCAATATATAATTCTTTCAAGATCAAATTTCGTAAAGATCGATAAAAAAATGAGCTCCTATGTAAGATATAGCAGTAGGCCGAAATATCGACACAGCGATCTGGGGATATACAGGGCCGGCCCAATATATTGGATTTTGGTAGTGTACGTATCACAGCACAAAAGCCGATATATCAACTCTTGGCGGTCAAAGGATTAATAGAGTATTCTAAATTTTCAAAATTATATTTTTTTCATTTTTATGTTGAAACTTTGCGGTTAAATAATTATTTTCTTTTAAAAAATAAGTTTTTAAAGTTAACAATTTCAAAATAAGGTATGTAGTAAAAGATTTAGACAAATTTTGTAAAACAATCTTTACATCAACTTGTCAAAAAATTACCAACTATTCAAACTTTAGATAATAGAAGTACAATATCTGAAGAATGATGATTCATTGTGTTAAGAATCAAAATAAATATTGTTGGGAGTCTGAAGACATTTAACTGAATTAAAAATATAAACTGTAGTCTAAATGTTATCTAAATTGTGAGACACTATTAAGAAGTTTTGAGGTACTGAATAGGCTACATAAAAATTAACTGAACCATTGTAGGTTAAAATGTTGTAGGCTAATAGACATTAACTAAACTGATTACATTTATATCAACATGAAGCTTAAACTTTATTTAAAAATCGTTATCTAGCCTTTTATCTTTCTGAAATACCTTAATAATGAATTAAACAGATGTTTTCTTGATGCACATGAACAACGATTATTATTCTAATGAAGAAAAAAAGGCAATGAAAATAAACTACTAAATCTAATGAAACTGAAAGTATAAGTAATTAAATAATTTAATCCTGTTCTGTGCAGTGTGCAGTAATCGTAATGACAGATCGACCAAACAGCTGTTTCTTGAAGTTGTAATCAAAACAATTTGTAACTTTAAAACTTTGCTTATGGAAATGTAATTTTGCTAATACAGTAATTACATTTTAAAAGTATATTCAGAATAATATTATTAAATTGGCACATGTTTAAAATATATGGTGATTTTGTTTAAATTATTGTAAGGTTGTTGGTGAACTTTTATATTTGTTGAAAAAGAACCAGAGAGTGCGGTTAGTGTTAAATACTTCTATTTCTGTCCTCGCTAAACATATAGCAACACTAACCTGAAACCGGTGTAACCACAACCACCAACTTCCCGACATAACATACCAAGGTAATGTCCGTTCAGGCTCACTGCAGTTGTTTAAGTTCTATCAAAATAAAATAAATCTAACATGCCTCATTTGTACAAAATTTGTCTAAAAACATTTTTTTTTTTTTTTTGTTATAATAATAACGAATAGGGTTATTTTAGAATTGATGAATGTTATCACATTCGATGCGGCAGGTCCACCGGTGGACTCCGCGCGTCACAGCTGAGAAGCGAGAGGTCCACAGGTGGGGGAGCGCGCAATGCTTTGTTTGCCGGTGCCGGGTCAGTGTGGTTCAGCCACTCGTAGAGGAAAGTTGGTATGCTACCGCATTGTTGTTTGAGTTTGTGTGTATCGTGCAGTGTCGTTCGTTTACGTCTCGGCGGGTGCGGTGGGGTCCACCCGTGGACCCTAAGTTTATAACTTTGTTTTTGTGTTTCCAATCTATATATTGTGTTTTGTGTGTACATTTTAGTTTTCTTTTATGTTTTTATCACTGAAAATGGATCCTTCAATACCTGGAACATTGAGAGATGGCGTTGAGCCACAATATAACGAAAATCTGGAGGATATCGATGCAGATGACCCTATTCATGTGTAATGGATGGAGTTGTATCCCAGGTTGAAAATGATAGATATTATGATGCCGAAGAGTATGATAGTGGTGAGGACGACCCAGATATATACACCACAGCTCCAGAATGAACGATACAGACAACAGGCTTGAGACCCATTGAATTTACCAGGACACTGCTGGTGCCAATTCCCGTGCAAGGGACCCCGTGAACCTGAACAACTGGTTCAACCTTTTGTTAGACAAAGTTTTGCTAGAACAAATCTGTAAAAACAGTAACAAGTGTGCTTTCAAAGTATTTTCCAAACCCTTTTTAAATCCTAATTACAGAATTTGTAAGTGGAGGGACTTTTATGTACCTGAACTGAAATTATTTATTGGTTTAGACCTACATATGGGTACAGTTAGGCTAAACAGACTCCAAGCTTATTGAAAAACGGATCCACTTTTTGACTTGATATTGTTTAGACGAAGTATGTCTAGGGATAGATTTTTGAACATCCTCAGTGTTCTTCATTTCAATGATGAAAACAAATGAAATCGACAAGAAAGAATCCCTTGGAAAAATCACACCAATTGTTGAATATTTCAATAACAAAATGGTTCAGATCTATTACCCTCAAAAAGAACTATCTATTGATGAGGCAATGGTGTTGTGGCAGGGTAGGTTATATTTCCGTCAGTAGATCAAAGGAAAAAGACATAAATTAAGGACTGAAATTGTACTCACTTTGTGAACACCAAGGATTGATTTTAAAATTTCTGGTTTATGGAGGCTCTTCAGATGAGCTAGTAGGCGGAACAGGCCATACAGAAAAAGTAGTCATGTATTTACTAAACAAAAAGCTGGGAAATGGTCACACTGTTTACATGGACAATTTCTATAACTCATATAGTTTGTCATCCAGACTTTTGGCTAACAAGACTTATTCCACTGGAACCCTGAGGCAAGATCGTAAGCTTGTGCCGATAGAAGTAAAGGAAAAACATTGAAGAAAGGAGAAACGATTGTTCGCTATGGGAATAGCGTAATGATAGGAAAGTGGAAGGATAAGCTCACAATATTGTACATTTATCTACTGAGCACAAGAATGAAATGATAGAATTTATAAATAAAAGAAAGCAAACTAAAATAAAACCACTTCCAATTGTCAAATACAATGCTTTTATGAACTGTGTTGGCAGAGCAGATCAGATGATGTGAACACAAAACTGTCAGATGGTATAAAAAAACTTTTGTACACATTTTACAGATGCTGCCTCTCAATTCCCATGCACTCTACAACATGTATAGTCAAAAAGTTACATTTTATGACTACCGACTGCATGTAATAAGGGCTCTCCTGCCAGCACATATGCCAGAAAATCTTGAAACCCCTAAACAAAAGCGTGCATGGGAGGCTGCTCACAAGGTTGTGAAGAATATAGAATGTGATGACAGTAACCGTGTGAAAAGAAAAAACTGTCGTATTTGCTGGAAAAAAGTAAAAACTGCGTTTTATTGCGAGACCTGCCCCGGCAACCTTAGCTTATGCATGGGCCAGTGTTTTGAGTCATATCATGACTCAATATAAACTTTGAAAAGAATAACAGGATTGTATATAGTGTAAATAGTTGTCATTAGTCAATAAGGTAGAAACAATTTTACAACAATAATGTCATTTGAAACGTTGCGAGGATTTTGTTTGCGGAGCAAGTGCGGTTGAGGACCAGCGATGGTACAATGGGACTTTCAGTGTGTAATGCTGCGGGTCTACCGTTTACTGATGACTTTCGACACTCCAAAACTAATGGTAAGAGTCTTAAATGTGGATTATGACACTTATTCCCAATGTTATAACATATAATGGTAACCTTTTATGAAATAAAAATTTTTAGTCATAGGTTCGCGTTTTATATAAGTTTTTCGCAGCGAATGTGTTAAATGTGGTTAGGATAAATTAAAAAATTTTAACATCACAATATTGACACTTACTTGTCAAACATAAATGGAACTAGAAGTAAGTAACTTCCATAAGACTGAATTCTGTAAAATCGAATTATTAATTTTTTAAATTCAACCTATTCATACCGTAAAGGCAAAATATTCCTTGGTCATCATCACCAAAAAGGAAGAGAAGATAATAAAATAAAGACCCGTAGCCCTAAGGCTCAGTTTAGTTTCAGGGATTTTATTACCGCAACGTGACATACTAGAAATAGTTTGACCCGTTTTATCACAGCATTTAATCGCTTCCACTCTATACACGTGGTGGAGGTGTGGAGAATTTTAAATCAATGAATAAAGATGAATCAGTGTATTTTTTTCCGCAGGATTGGTGGAAAATCTTCAATAGACAAAGGGAGAAATCCGCTCTCCCGAAATTGTGAGATTCTTACCTTCCTTCCTGTTAGTACTCCTATCGCGTAGGACAAAGAAACAGGAAAGGTTTCCCATGTACCAAGATGAGAAGTTCTTTCCATGTACATATGGAGAAAAAATGTGGAAGATACTGATATGTTTTCACCTTTTATATAAGTAAATGAACACGTATATCACATGTAAATCACTGATTAAAGCAATCCGTAGAACTCAACCCCTTAATTCTTTTTCATCAAAAGAGAAGTTAAACAACAGTCTATGTCATAATAATTAGAAAAAACATATATCTAATCACCATTTTCTCTTTAATCCGGTATCTGAAATAATGGCGATAAAAGACATACTATAGATGGGACCAATTTTGTGGACGCCAAATTATGTCTGTTAATAATTCATGATTATATGTCTGAACATGTAATGAACTTTTGCAATATCGAAATCCTCCCTAAATAAAACAAACTTACTGAAACATTCCTGACACATCATATTTCATTTCCATAGAAAAACCTATGTATTAATGTATTTGTATATATTTCCAATTCAACTCTCTCCGAATAAAAAAGCAATAACATGAGGAAATCTCTTCGAGTTATGTTATTAAAATCAATTTTAGAATAATCATAATTAGCTACATCACATTTCAAATTTAAAATACATCCTTACAAATTGATTTCAAATAATTTTGTACAGTCACTGGTATCTCAAGTGTATCAACAACTCCTATTTCTTTCACTTGAGCACATACTTGCCTCACACAACTTAAATAAACTTTTTGGTGATGTCATTTTCACTAAAAATAATTTATTAAACTATTATTATTTATATACTGTTATCAAATCATATCTCCTCTTTTTTCTCATGTAAACTATGAATCTAGCCCAATGGCGTGGGGTTAAGTTTCCCGTAAAACCCTGCATCTGGTTTTGAGTTGGGAAAGTCATAGTAATAAAGAAAGTTGAAAATGTAATAAAAAGTAAAATATAATTTGGGGACCACAGTTTTGTAATGTAGTGGTAGTCACGGGAATTAATGATGGTTTGGGGCTATTTACGAAAGCTTTCTAGTCACCGTCTTGTAATGTGGATACTGGTTATGGGTTTACACTTTACCATAACCACATGACGGTTCTAACCTCGTTAAAACCCAAAGTACAAGTTCATGAGAAACAATGAAGTAAACCGACAAACCCTTTTACTTTTAGTAAAAATCATGAACCGGTATTTTGGTTTGAAAATCGGTTGATGTACCAAAGTTTCTGATGGAAAATCGGTTGATGAGACAAAGTTTCGGATGAAAATTCGGTTGATGAACTAATATTTTAGCTGGAAAATCTGTTGATGTACTAATATTTTAGTTGAAAATCGGTTGATGTACCAGTATTTCTGGGGGAAATAGATTAAAACAATATTTTGGTAGGTTTATCGTACTATGAACGACGATTTATATCCAAATTACCACAGACAAAGTCCCGAACATGGAGGTTTTACTCTGAAATTCGCTCAATAATTGAAACACAAACATCTGACAAGATTGGTAGTTCCATTTTGTATGGCAATTTGACGAGCACTTAGTGCTCACACCGTTGTTGAGTTATATAGTGGTGTAAAATTGATCTAATACATATGCAAGTATGTAAATAAGGGATCTGATCTAACTACTATTGGCTTACAGAATAACAACGACAAAGTATTACAATTTCATAATAAAAGCACTTCTAAAACTACATGGAGTATCTATTCTTTTCCTATACATGAACTCTTTCCACCTATTATGCATCTAGATGTATATGTCGATAATGGTCAAAGAGTATTTTACTGTACAGAAAACTTACAACAGTGAGTAGAAAATCCAAGAAATACTACACATATAATTTTTAAAAGTTTCTTATAAAGATAACTGCTAAACTTAATTATATGAAGACATACACTACAGCTTACTGACAGTTACAATAAACAAACTGGAAAGTTTCAATGTAGATGACGAGGAACTATAGTAGAGAGACGTAAAAATATACATTGTAAATACGTACTAGGTGGAGTATACACAGTGCATCCAAATAATCACGATTGTTACTTTCTTAGTTCACTTCTTCACATCGTATGTGGACTTACTTCACATTAAAAAAATTAAGACTATCGACAATGTGTAACACCCAATGTTTCAAGCATTCCAGACTCTGGGCCTCTTAGAGATTGACATCCATTATATCAAAACACTCTGAAGCAAGCTCTAAAACAATAAGAGAACTTTTTCTAATAATGTTAGTATTTTGTAATATTTCCAATTTATCTGAATTATGTTTTAATTCAAACACAAACACATTTTTTTCCAAGATATGGATAGAGACAATGCACGTTAGGAACCTAATCCTGATATAAATTTACATAAGAAATACATTAAAATTGGTGTTTATTACTTTTTTCAAAGTTTCATCATATTGGTGGGTGATAATCCAATTCTCATAATGAAATTTCAGCACCACAAGCTACAGAACGAATTATTTTAAAAGAGTATCTTTTTGAAACCAATTATAACAGGAAACAGTTACTTTCCATTATTAGAGAAAATAAAATGTTGTTAACAGATGAATAAAAAAGTATATATAAACTTATTCTCAATGGTGTAAGTACCAAATCTGGTATAGGGTGTTTCCTAGATGCACCAGAAGGAACGAGAACGGTATTGAACAAACTAATATTCTCTAAGCTACGGAGCGAAGGAAATATTGCGTTAGCAACCGTTTTATTGGGGATTGCGACTACATTATTACCTAGAGGTAAAGCTCCTTATTCTTTATTCAAAATATCAATAGAATTAAACAGTGATTTCCCGGTTTACAATCTTCTTAAAACAGTCACAGACCAAAGTTAATTAAAGATTCAGAGCTGACTATTTGGGATGAATAATGCCCTATCGCACTTAATAAATCAATTGAGGCCTTTGATAGAACTCTTTGAGATCTGCAAATTGATGATAGATTTATATAGGTGGAGTGACTCTCTTTTCGCTGGAGATTCAGACAAATGTTATCAATAATGACACGAGGGACCTGAGCCGATGAAGTAAATGCATGTGTCATAAGATCGAATATATGGCGTAACTAACATTCAAGCAGTATCACTCATAATTAATATGAGAGTCCAACTGAGGGGGAATGCTGATAATTACGAATATTTTACAACATTATTAAACCTAGAAGACGGCAAGACACACGAGGTAGATGGTGAGATATGTTTAACTTGATCACTATGTCAAACAGTTTCTTCATCAGAAGAATTAATTGAAAAAGTATATGGTCAGTTTGAGGTTATTAAATCACAAGATGATTTCTGGTTATGCAAAGGTGTGATTTTAGCACAAAAATGAACAAGTTAATGCTATAAATAATTAATTGTATACTACAATAATATCCAAGAAAAGAAAGAAGTTATTATTGTAAAAAAACAGTATTGGATAAAAATTGTTATACTATTTATTGACAATTGTATTTGAACTTCACAATTTTGATACTATAAGATTAGTAACAATAACTTCTTAATCATTAAGTACTCATTCAGTCTATACAGTTCACCTGTGAATCGTTAAAATGATATCTGAAGAGTTCATATAGGTTCGGTTTTGAGAATCCACATCTGTACTCTGTTTGCCAAAAGGAGAGGGTCCTTACAGCTTGATGTTTTGTGGTCATGTTTTATGTGGCGATTGCGTACACCTATCAGAGTGAGTACTATATGTAGAATATGTATAGCGGGTACATCTCGATATTTTTAATTAAAAAGGAAAGCTCATTTTTTCAGAGAAAAACTTTGGCACTATTTATTTTTTATTATTTTTCAAAGTTACCCTCTTAAACTTCTATCGATTTGTTGGGATGAGAGGAGTTTAAAACGAATGCCATAGCTGTTCTTGATGTAGCAATTGTTTCTGCGGAAATACATGTTTTATCAAGAGTCTATTTATAATGTATTTTGGTGAAAGCTGTGGGACAGGGAGGACCATGATATTCACTGATAATGTAATAACCATTGCCTGAAATTTCAGTATAGTTCACGAGTGATGAAAATGTTTTCTCCTCAAATATCAAGCCTACACTCATGGTATGACAGAAACTCTAGTACACTATAACAGTATGGCAAGAAGAAGTCACAAGGTGTTAATAGCTTTGTACAAGTGAAACAGATCACGATATGCACAAATACGATGAACGAAATTATATTCCTTTATAAGTTCTTGACTTCCAGCTATAAAGACAGGTTTGTACACATAGAAAACTTAATAGCTGTTAACGTGTCGCAAGTCGATACATTTTACGAATCTCGTGACTAAGATGGCGACTGTGTAGGAAGTCAGTACAGTTTATATTTTAAAAACAAGATGGCGATAGGCGGATCGCATGCAATAGGTCATCAGCACATGATGCTTCCTGTTTGCGAATAGGATATTATAACAGTTGAAACAGAAACTATACCAGATAAGCACACTGATTATAACCTGGGTACAAGTTCAGTTACAGTTTGAACTTTGAACCTATTTGGAGGTATTTGACGGATGCTAAACAGAGTAATTACATGGGTTATATAATTACATATATAGTCAACACCACTTCTATATTCTCACATCTCCAAGACACTACCTGAGCAGGGAATGAGCTTCGATTTCAATGTTGAAATACTCGTATGGTCGTGAATTACAAGTCCATCAATGAGTTTACTGAGTTAGAAGTAACCCCAATTCCAACCCTTGAGTCTGTTTTCCAGTACCTGGGAAACGCAAAGTGGTTTTCACTTTTGGATTTGAACCATGCGTATCTTCAAATTCCTTTGGACAAGGAATCCAAGAGATACACTTAATTCGTCTACCATTTTGGGGAATCTGTACAATTTCCTCCCCTTCGGACTAGCCAGCGGTGGTCTTGTGCTCACCTAACTAATTGAGAAAATATTCGGGGATGTAAAATACAAGCATCTCTTTTTTTTGGATGACATTTGTATATATTTGGACCATTTACAGAAAGTGGAATGGATGTTGACAAGGCTTCGTAGGGCCAGAGTTACCGTTAACCTTACCAAATTGACCATAGCATCAAATTCTATCCACTTATTGGGTCATATATTTGAAAACCAATCAGACACACTATATCCCGATCGTGTCCAACCCATTGCCAATTATCCAACCCCAAAACTTTGAAGCAGATAGCCCGGTTTTTAGGCTTACAATGCCAAATTCATTGTAAATTTTAGGAAGATTGCGCAGTCGCTTAACCAGATGCAAAGGAGTTAAACTTAAGTAGCGCCCCGAGCAGCAGATGGCCTTTGATACCTTGAAGTCTGTACTTAAGAGTAATTTGTTATTAAGGTTACCAAATTTTGATAAGCTATTCTTGGCCCATTCGGACGCCTAAAGGGCAGCTCTAGGTTGTCTCTTTCACAAGAGTACGACGGTGACCTTATGCCAATCACCTTTGCCTCATGACCCCTTAATAAGCACGAACTAAATTACTCTACCATGGAGCTCAAGTGCTTTGCCGTGGTTTTTGCTTTATCAAAATTCCAACAATATATAGAACACACACAGTTTCAACTTTACCGATAATTCGGCCTAATCTTGGCTGATGAACCACCCTCGTCAGGTGGGTAAACTGGCCTGGTGGATTGAATTCACCAAAGGAAGGATCCAGAAATTCTAAAAATTTAAATTTGAAACCTCTCTGTCCCCAAATTATAAGATCGTCGATTCCACCTAAAACCATTTCACCCCAGGGCAAGTTGCGGGTATGGTGGTATTACCCCAAAACTTAATCAACATGGTTTTCACATATTACCATGAATTGCCGATTCCGATATCAGCACAAATGGGTATGGACAAAACTTTGGCTCGTCTCCAAGTACTTCTAGGTTACAGATCTTAAAGATCAAATAACTCAGCGAGTTAAAGCTTGTGTATAGTGTCAGAGGTCCAAGTAGACCCAGAACACTCGCAACAGATACCAAGCATCAGATATTCCCGAATCCCCTTTCCAGATGGTATTTTTTACCACATAGATCCTTTGCCCTTAAATAAAAGCTGAAACCAATATTTATTGAATGTAGTCGACACACGTTCTCCAAATTCACACTTTTAATTCCCACTCGCAATACCAAAGTCCAAACTACGATCAATTGTTTAAACTAAAAAGTATTTGCCTATTTCGGATTCCCTATGTTTATAGTTACCGACAATGTACCAAGTTTCAAATCTACTTTATTGGCACAGATGTGTCTAGTATTTGGTATTAAACATATTTCCACATCGCCATACTATCCTAACCCATTACATCTGGAAAGGGTCGATAAAAATTTAAAAGTGGCTATTCGCATCTTCCACGTCAATAACCAAACTAACTGGGACCAGCATATTCATGGGTTCCTGTTGGCATTCAACACTGCGACTCATGCCAGCATGGGGAATTCTCCAGACAATATTTTTCTTCCCCACCAAATTCGTGACCAATTTTTACCTTTCAGACAGACATGAATAAAAATAATAGAATTGGGCTTTGAGGATTAATTTTTATACTTCCAATTTCCTGTACACCGAAATAAGCTGTTTGTCACAGTGGTTTAAATCACCATATTTCACAAACATTTTATCAAATTCCTGCGAGAAAGTAAAATTGGTCAAAGCAGATTCAAAAAAAAAAAAAACAACAATAAAATAAAATTTAATGTAATAGCAGATATTTCTTGTTGAAACTCCATATTCAAGGATAAAATAAAGCAAAGCTTAAAGTTTCAAATATTTAATAGTATAATGAGCTACAATTGTTTCGCCTTGCGGCATCGTCGGGCAACTAATAATTTACAGGTATAGACAACTATTTAAACATAAGTACAGGAAACTGAAACACAATAGAGAAATCGGGAAAGGTAGGGGGATGACCTAGCAGGTAGATAAAGGTTAATGAACTATGTTACGGATGGGTTTTAGAAGAGGTGACGAATTTAATACAATTTGGTCAAGTTGCCCGACGATGCCGCAAGGCGAAACAATTGTAGCTCATTATACTATTAAATATTTGAAACTTTAAGCTTTGCTTTATTTTATCCTTAAACAATAAAATACTTTTTAAGATAACAAGTTGAAACTTTCTGAAAAATGTAAGAGTTCCATCAGCCCTAAAAAAAGAGTGAGGTTTACCATGTTTTGAGAGATGAAATAATTAAGAAAAGGGTGAGATGGAAATTTAAAATCATTAAAAATGTGCAATATAATAAAGTTATAGATCTAAATTTCATGTAATTAATTTATTTATTACACAATCAGAGAAACAATATTAGTATAAGAAATAGCAAAAATTATAATTTTAAACAAGGCAAAGTATGAACAATACCTGCAAGTATAATATAAAGCTGAGGACATTATTGTGTGCTTCATTACGTTATTTTGTGTTTAAACATTTGGCACAGACAAGTACAAAACAATATTGCACAAAAAACAACACATTCTTAAACATAAACAACGGAGAACACAAATTGAGATAAATGTTACAATGCCCTCAGTTCTTTTGTAGCAATTGAAGTAACAATAAATAAATGACAACACAATAGAACATTTATACTTAATCTAAGCTGTTTGAAATTTTTCCTGAAAAATTGTGTACATATTATATACTTTTCACATACAATAAAAGCTTTCATTAGTGGCAGGCAGTTTAAATACATAATTTCTAACTATTGTTAAATTTAAGCCTTTTGAGGCAATAAACTAACAATGAATAGAAACAACTTTCTGACCAACAATTTGTCTAATTTTTCTGCATTTTGAATCATTGTTAGTTTGAATAATGTTAGATAATGGTTTAAATATATACATTTTCTCATTAAATTTTAATTGATTTCATTTCCATCTTATCATCAACAATATTCTTCTGTTTTTGAAAGGATGAAAGAGGATTTGGTGAAGAATAGACATGTTAGACTTTTTTTTTTCAAATTGGATTTTATGTAAATAAATGAAATAAATTCAAATATCTTTTGCTGCTAGTTTCAAAAAGATGCAAAAAGATGAGTTATATAGTATAGCGAAGAGAGAAAAAAAAAGGTAAAATAGTTTCAGTAGTTTTTTTATTAAATTGAGAAATATATTTTTTGAAAGATAATTGTTTTTGGTTCAAATATTATTTTTAGGTTTGTTTGAAATACACATAAGCAAATCATTAAAACATATTTGAATTAAAGTAGTTTTAACTCAATGTTTTTTAAAAGGTTTGGAACTGTGCCGATAAGTATATAATAATTCTCGATAGAAATAAAATTTGACAGGCAAGTTTGAGCGGGTCATTAAAATTTGTATGTACAAGACGTAGTAATTAAACTGAGAGTATATAGTTAGTACAAGGTGTGGTAATTAAACCTAAAGAGCATATAGTTAATCTAGTTTTGACTTTTGTTTTAGCGATTACTATATCACCCTCAAATCTAACCATGAGACACAAAACTATTAAAGAGATTATATATATAGTTGCCGTCTGGATTTGTTTTACTACACTACATATATGAATTAATTCTAGTAGGAATGATAGGATTTCATCTTAGAAGATTTATCAAGCTGATTAAATTTTAAATATTTTTTTTAGTCATTCCTTTCACAATTTATCACATTTAATGTGAAAATAGAGAAAATCATTTTACTCTCAATTAATTTGTAAAAATGAAAGAAAACATTTCGTATCGTTAAAATTCTGAAACTGGGATGAAATTATTTGAACTAGAGAAATTATTAAAACACTAATAATAAACTTGTTTCAAATGTCGACTTAATTTTTCATTGACTTCCTAGCCTACAAGACAAAATGTGCTAAAAAATCATTGAAATAATATAACATTTGGTGAAGTTCTTAACACTTGTATTTGAGAAACATTTTTAACACAATGTATAGGGTAAAGGTACCAGTAACTGAACATACTCCAGTGAATGAAGAATTTGTCATATTTAAGTAAACAATAAGCTCAAAAATACAACTATCTCACCAATGATATTTTTTTATGCTATGATTGAAAAGTAGTTACATGTTCACCTGGGACTCTTCATCATCAGTAGTAAGACACTACAGATTACTTCAAATATATATACTATTCTTTTTTTAGTGAATAAATTGTCAGATATTTTTTCTGGGAAAATAGTTGTAAATATTAGTTTAAATGCACAAAACAACACTTAACCTCAAAGGTATATTTTATTTTCAGATGTTCATGCACTGGAACATGAATTATGCTATAGCATCATTGTTCATTCACTGGGGGGGGGGGGGGAAGACATCATGCTTTAATGGTTTCATATTTTATTATGACATAAGTAGTATTATTTAAGTATACAAAATTAGTCGAAAATAAGCTTTAGATTTTATAGATCAGTGGTTGAACAATTTTAATGGCTGTTCGTTCACTGGGGTTCTTTTCTCCGTAAATGAACAAGAGCAATGGGCCTAGCACTTGGTTTTAATTAATTACACCTGAGTTTCAATCTAACAATGATCAGGAAGTTATACAATTCACATGGTGACATATTTTAGACTAAAGTATATTTACCAGTGTAAGCTTAATATTTTAAATTTGTGCGATACTGATGCACAAATCAGTACTAATTGTATTGTACTGATTGTGTGTTGCAGTTTCCAATCTTTGTGCCAAGTCAAAAAATTAAGTCTAAACATTTTTTCTTTCTATCAGACTCTTAGATAATAATATACTTAGAGTTACTTTACTCCAAGAACTAGAGTAAACATTTTACCCTGTTATGTGTATTTTACAAAAAATGTAATCCAATAACAAAAAATAATCTCTATTGTTTTTTTACTTTGTTGCAGACAGATTGTTGCACACAAAGAAAATCTTACTCAAGGTTTCGATAAACAGAAGATTTATCAAAACCTTTAAATGGCATCAAATAAAAAAGGTCTCTTAATGGAGCATCGAAAGCTTACAACTTTCCAAAAGGTACATTGCATAATAAACTTAAGGATAAGGTTCAAAGAGCTCGTAAAATGGGTCCAGAATAAATTCTTCCTAGAGGAAAGGAATAAAAATTGAAGGACTGGATCCTAAAAAAGGCAAAATTGGGATTACCAATGCACCCTGAGGATGTTAAGGACTCCGTGAAAAAAATTGTTAAGAGAGCTAGATTTTTCCTTTTACAGATGAACGGCCTGGAAGAAAATGGATGCGCAGCTGTTTCTACAAAGATACCCAACTATTGTTAAAAGTCATGCAGAATCTATATCAAAAGCCCGAGCAAGTATTACAGAACAAACAATTAGAACTTGGTTTCATGAAGTCCAATAAAACGTTACAGAAGGGCAGTGATCTGATGTATTAAAAGACCCTCATAGAATTTTTAATGCTGATGAGACTGGTGTACAGTGATGCCCAAAGACGAGTTTATTAATAGAGGCCAAAGGTTATAAAAATTTCTATGAAATACAGTCTGGTAATGAGAAATAATCAATTACAGTACTCACTACATTTTCGGCGGATGGTGGTATTGTGCCACCAATGATAGTGTATCCGTACAAACGCATACCACCCACATTGCCAATGGAATACCTGAAAAAAAGGCATTAGGGCACTCTGATTCAGAGTGGATAGTGTCATCTGTATTCTATGAATACATTTATAATGTCTTTTAACCGTGGTTTTGGAAAACAAAGTGCAGTTTCCACTTATATTTTTCCTTTATAAGCTGCAAAGTCCCATGTGAGTATGGACTCGAGTCAATTTTGAAGTGAAAAAAAAAAAAAAATTGTTATATAGTTTTCCTCCATATGCCACTCACATTCTCTAGCCATGCAATACAACAATATTTTGGCCCTTAAAAATGTGTGGGGAAAAAGGTGTGGTTGTACAAACAACAAACAGCAAGTCAATTAATTACAAAGGTAGCTTTTGCTAGTGTGTTCAAAAAGGCATTTGATGAAGGTATAAATCATGAAAATATAACAATTGGTTTTGAAAGCGGTGGATTATAACCATTCAACCAGCATGTAGTTGATTATGATAAGTGTATTTCAAAACGAAGAGAGAACCTTCAGTATGAGGAATTTGTACAAATGCAACCCCAACTACAAAAGTACATTCTATTGCAAAAAGTGGTTGAATATGAAATTGGGAAAGAAAAGAGTAAAGAATTTGAACATACTATAGGTCTATGTGTAGTAGAATCAAATATAGATGTTTGTGATCAGGGTGTATTTACTTTGTGGAAAACATGTTGCCAGGGTTCAAGTGCCAAAATATCTTATTCATAGAGCATATATATAATTCTCTTCCTAACAACAATGGAGAGATAAGTACAACTGTAGTGAACTTGATTGACTCAGGATCTATGCCACCGCTTTCTGATGAAAACATAATTGAATTGTTTGACTCTAACTTTGTTATTAATATTGATGAAATTACATTCAAAATAGATGGAAAAATTATAACTCTTGATAAATCAACAGAATTTACTAATGGTGTGAGCAACATTAATATTGCTCCAATAGTGCAAAATAACACTGTTTGGAACCCACAACCTGACACATCTAACATTAACTTAAATTCCATTAACAATGAAAACTGAATGCCTACAGAGAAAACTCCAATTTCAAATGGTATACGAGGAAAAGAACATTTATACTGACAAAAAGTGATGAAAATGGTAATAAGAAGAAAGTTGCAGAGATAATCCCTTTGAAATTACTTTAAAAAAATGCCAAGATATGCAGGCAGCAAAACAAATGGAAAAGGTGGGGGGGGGAACTAGAAGAAAGACTAATAAAAAGAGAAAAAAAACACCTTAGGTAATGAATGATTCATATGTAAGTGAACAGTTTGAAATAGATACTAATAAATTTCCCAAGTACCATTACTCCTGTGGACTTTGGCCTACCAGTTTGTGATTGAATAAGTGTTGGTAACTATGTGATAGTGTTATATAATGGCTTAAAGTTTCTTGGTGTAGATGTAAATACTAAAGATGATGATTATAGCTGGGCAAAACCTTAAATGTTCATTCGTTGGAGCATTCACCATCTATCGATATATTTGTGTTTATTAATAACATATTTAGTCGGACAGCAATCAATTATTATAACTTATGTTTCATTAGATGCTTTTAATTGAAATATATATTGATTTGATAATTGTGATAAAGTGTCTATTATTAAACTCTTTAGGATTCAATATTTGACACATTTACTATACCAGCAACAAATTTTATTTTTGAGGAATAAAATGACCATTTCTTCAATAAAACTGAAGAAAAGGTTATTATGTAATAAAAGGCAGAAAAATTAAACAAGTGTTAGATTTAAGCGTAGTAACACATACAATAAAAATGTAAGAAATACATATTTCTGGCACTGTAAACAGTCAAAATAAGATCTTTACTCGACAGCCTTTCTTTCTTTGGTTATACCATATGTGAATCTTTAACATGGTCATAAACTTAAACCAATATACTTTACCCATAAAATGTAATTGTTCAGGTCAGGTTATATTTAATTAATTTAAATAATAAAATTAACAAAATAACTAATAACAATAAAATACAATAATTCAACAATATAATATAAAAAATGACTTGCTTGGCAAAATAAAGTAGAACTATACATAACTAACAGAATTTAGTGTAATAATATAAAATAGTTGTACTTTGTTTACATTACCCTAAATAATTTTTTACTGTGCATTAATACATTTGATTCAATACATTTCCATTCCTAACACAATACATAATTTTTTTTTTTTTTACCTAATTTCAGTATAATATTATATAACATGTAAGAATAACAAAAATATTCGCAACATTTTAATATGAAAGTTACAATGCTTTTAGCAAGATGGGAACTGACTATAAATTTCTTTTCATTTAATGAAAAGATAACAATAACAACTGAACTAAATATGATGGTACGATAGGTTGGATAAATGTGTAGGAGTACACAAGTAGCAGAATTGTATATGTTTATCAGTCAAAGGACACAATAAGACAAACAGGATTAAGTTTAAATTATAACTAATTTGTACAGTTGGACTAGAATTGATACTTAATAAGACTTTAGAGATTCAGAAAAATAATTAGGTTGATAATCTTAGAATAGATTCTTCGAAGGATTGCAATTATTAAAAAACAATATTGTAACAATAAGGTCACTTTAGACAGAAGCTTGGCAAATTAGCCAAATACAATTAGTAAAATGTTTATTTAATAAAAATGAAATTTGATAGGAATACAATATGAAAATTCTCTACATAAATTCAAAGACTTATATGATTATAGTTTTTCATGTAAATATGATAATTAAGAATTAATTAATATTAGCATCAGTAGTTCTCTGCAATGAATAACCCCTAGAAATCAGAGTTGAACCATATTGTATTAGGCAATCCATCTTGATAATCATTAATAAATATTAGTAATTCAGAAACAAACAGTTAAGATGAAACAATAAATAAAGAACGTGCAGCACTAGTAGGAACACTTTTCTTATTGAAATTGAGTATTGTATATGGGAACTGTTAATAAAAAGAGAATATAATGTTAAATTATATGATAAAAATCTCCTGTTTGTCTTGTGTCAAAGTTCCATACAGGGCCACAATTATATTAAGATTTGTAGTACGTTGTACTGAATAACAAATAACATTTATTTATAAAATATAAAACACACATCCAAATAAATTAAAAATAACAACACAGAACTTAATACTGTGTACACATTTAAATAATAGCATTTTTCTTATAATCCCGATAAAATAATTTTATAAATTCTCTTTCTTGAAAATACGTAATAAGATACCACATTTAATAATCTATTTTGTTAATATTAAATACTAGTATTGAGCTGATATATCAATAATTATTTGAAACAATGTTTACTTTTTAACCAATTGGAGAATCTATTATTGACGGATAACAGTGTATTTAGTAAAGGGAACATGGTATAAACAATCTTTTTCATTACTTATGTAGAAGCACTTTCTTAAAGAAAACCACTTCAAAAATAACTTTTGTTTTTCAATTTACTCTATTTGTGTTTTAACTTTCTATTAAAATTTATAAGGTAATTGTTTTTTGAAGGTAGAGTATCCAAATATTAATTAAAAATAAAAAAAATAAACAAAATATTAGTAGTCCAATAAATAACAATAAAAATAATTGAAATCCATTTTAGAAAATACAAAGTTTCAGAGAGTGTATACATGCTCTAGAATGCCATATTTATACACTTTTAGAAATTTGCATTAAGCCTTTTATTTTCTCATAAATTAATTCATATTTAATTTTGTGTTTAGTTTTGAAAGCTAATGATTGTTTCATACGTCTATGCATAATCTGGTAGAAAAAAATTAGAACCAAGTTATCAATGCAGTAAGTAGGTATTGATACCAAGGGTACAGTAAGTCAGTAGGACCGAATTCAATAGACAATACAGTAGAGTCTCGCAAACTCGGCACTCGATAACCCGGCAGTCCGGATTACTCGGCGACCCCGACGGGAAAAAAAATATATTTCTAAAAACAGCGATGTTCGTAAAAGTTCGGCAGATCCCAAATCGGGCATTAACTTCGATCGCTCGAATCGTTGATGGTACTTTTCCCACGTTAAACTCGTCACAAAGCTTTTTTACAGATTCCCATCTGTCAAGTCTTTTTAACACATTTAACCGCGTCTCAAACGACACCAACACACGCTTCCGTTTTCGTAACTCACTCATTTTTATTTACTGTATATACTGTGCGTACCTGTCAAAGAAAACTGAAAAGAAATGTTATATATTCCATAATGTATATTAAATTGATTCGTCGAAAAAAAGCGACCCATCAAACGTTTTTGCAGGTGTATGTCTGCTATATCGACGGGTGCCAATGCCGCTATGTTATTATGCCGCCGACAATGGGATACTGCTATCGAAAAAACTGTTTGATATCGCCGCTACTTTGGTGACGCGGTGTTTTTACACTGCTGACAATGGGATACCGCTATCGACAAAGTCGTTTGATATCGCCGCCGCTTTGGTGCCGCGGTGTTTTTACACTGCCGACAATGGGATACCGCTATCGACAAAGTCGTTTGATATCGCCGCCGCTTTGGGTTTAAATTACAATTTATTTTTGCCCTTATTCCCGATAACCCGGCATTTCACAAACTCGGCACACTTCCGGTCCACATTACGCTGAGTTTGCGGGACTCTACTGTATTTACTATAGGGTTTTTAAATTTATTCTGTTGAATTTTAATTTCTAATGGTACCAACTATTTAGATAATAGATAGATTACACCAGAATCATTGATTATACTGTTACTCTGATATAATTTACTGTTATTGTTATTATTTTTTACTACAGAACAGACAAGTTTTTTTTCAGAATATATAATTTACATTAGATACCAACAAAAGGGGGAAAAAATTGGCACTTCAATTTTAACATACCTTCTATTTTATTAATTTTTATCACAGTTTTCTTCTAATTTGCATCATAGAAACAACTTTTCTTTTGTGAACTTTCATCTTAAAGATGAGATTTGATATTCCTAATTACCCTTAATAATCGTATCTTATACGTTTTAACATTTGTTTTCATAGTATAAAATAAATTTCTCAAGATATTTTATCAGCTCATTACTACTATAACAATAACTCTACATTTTATTTGTGAAATAAATAGTAACAAGTAAAAAAAAAAAAAATAAATTAAAAAAAATTACAGATAACAGATAACAGAAAAATATTAAATACTGGCCCTGTATTAAAATAGTAATATTGTTTATTTTATGAAATTGTTTACTTAAATAAACATACGAAATATTAATTAAGTCTTTAATAATAATACTTTTAAGACATTTGCGCTATATATAATTAGCTGCTTCTGCCATTCTGTTGTGATAAACATTATCCACCTATTTATGTTTTACCTTAAAGTTAAAGTTTAGATGACTTTATCATTAATTAAGAATATTCCCATTCCATAAATGGAAGTTATAAATAAATGAAATACAATCTTAATTGTCTAAATGCACCTGTACTAGAATAAAAATAATACCTGAAAAAAATCGATAAATTTAAAATAAATTGTACATTATATATATATATTACAAACAAGCCTAACTAAACATAAAATGCTGGCCAAGCCACTACTCTATTAGTTAACTGTAGAAATGCCAATAATCCAAGCTTTACTAGCTTGGATAAGTAATCCAACTTTGTATAAGACTACAGCACAGTAGTTACAATACAACATAGACTTGAAGGGGCAACACACCAAGTAATGTATATATTGACAAAAGCATGGGTTTTATCTACAGAGTAAAAATTCATATTTAGAAACACATCAAAAAAACAGAAAGAAACTATCTATACATCACAGCTAACATTTGAAATTTATTGGTTGATAATGATAAATATATTATGAAGGCAGATATAACAACTCAACTAAACAAAAATATAACTACTCACTAAAATCAATTCATTTTAAGCCATTTAGATCGCACAAAAATGTGATAAAATTGAAAACATTTAGAGTCAGTTTTATCATTCCTAAATTACAACAAAGATTAACAACAACAACAGTACATAGGTTACACCTTGTATAGGGTTGAGATTATCAATTGTAGAGCAAAGTTTACGCTCCTAGCTGTGATGTTGGGGACTAAAAATAGGCCAACTGACTTTTACCTAAAATCTATGGAGACCCCAGGCCGAGTCCACCATACAATTGCACTTGTCCTTCACATTTACAGTAATTAAATCCTAAAGCTGAGTAGGCCAAAGTAGAAAATAAAATCTGATTAACAAGATTCAGTTTTGGTTCGACTTGACTAGATTTCTGAATAGTTCAGCTCTGTTTCATAGCACCGCACACAACACAGTTGTAACACTCGATACATATGTTATTTGAAAATTAAAACAATATTCTTCTACAAATAACACTATACACTATTTATAAGAATTTTAAAATTCTATACTGAATGTTTGCCACAGAAACAGAAAATTAACACATACACTTTGAGGCTTAAGGAAAAGACACAACACTCGCTCTAACGGTATTTTCTCTACCGTTTAAAATTATTTTTAAACTCTTAATAAATTACTCTATTTTAATGATTGAATCTAACCTGTGCGTTAAAGAGATCATCCCAATACATCTCATAATAACAGAATATCTCCGACTAAATCTACAGAGACAATAATAACTAGAAGCTATTTAGTATATTAACAGAAATGTCATAATTATTTTATTTTATAATTAATAAATAGTCCATAATGAATGTATACGGCATCATTCAACCATGATTTTAATATCTACGCTAACAAATTTACGAAAAGCATTTTTAGTTAGATCCATTCAACAATATTTGCAGAAAATAAGCACTAGTTTAAAACATCATCATCCCCATTTTTTAATAATTTTAATTACATCAAATAAGAAAATGGTAACCAATATTACATTATGATATATTATACATCACGATATTTATACTAAATTACATAAATTGTTCTATATATATATATATATATATATATATATATATATATATATATATATATAGTGTTAGGCAAAGAGGTTGAATTTATAGTCCATCAATACTTTGCTGGGGTTTGTCTTTTTTCTTTTAATCTAAGTGCGGAGCATTAAAATGTACCTATAAATGATCAAACAATCGCTTAATTGCCATGACGAAGAGATAAGAAATATATGCCTATGTCTATGTGTGTATGTAGAAGTAAATATATATTTATTATACATACACACATATATATATATATATATATATATATATATATATATAAGTAAAATAGATATAGTAAAAGTAGAGACAGATGCATAGGAAAGCTTTCATAAACATTCAAGTAAAATCTCTTAATATATACATCCTGTTAATTTTGTATAATAGTGCCTAAGTATCCTTATTTTTATCTCCTAAGCCGGAGTGGTGGTAACGTCCAGGATTGAAGTCAGGATTGACAAATGAAAACCCTCTAAACTCTTCTTGATTAATAGATCGCACAACATCTGCATTTATTGGTGTTAGAATTGGTTCTTCTTTTGTAAATTCAGCATCGAAATTGAGAGCATCCTTTTTACTTTTCTAAAAATTAAGTTAAAAATGTTAGTACATGCTGAATTATAAACCAAGGAAAAAAAAAAAAAAACTCAAAAAATACTTCAATGAGTTCAAGTTATAAGATATAAAAATAGGACTTGATGAACAAAAATTTATATAGTTATTGTTATTTCAAATAATCTCCATCTCCAAAACAGGTCCATTTCATTCAATAACTTAATATTTTATAGTATTAAAAATTTAACAATTTAATTAAATTTCAAAATCAGATCAAGGATAAGATCAGAATCGACATTAAAATAAAAATTCAAATAGAATACCATAGGAGTGTCTCAAAAATATTAAGAAGATCAAAAACAGGGTATCCAGGAAGAAGAAATTTTTTTAACAAAGGTGGAAGGGCTAACAATTTTAGATATATATCCTTCAGACACCAATGAGTATAATTAAACAATACATAGTGGTACCAACTTAAATGTACATATTTTCATTACAACATAAAACTATAAAGCTGGTAGTTCTACCAACACAGAATTCCTATAACTGAAAAAAAATTCACGTGCAGGATAAAAATGATCAATAATATAATATAATATAATATATATATATATATATATATATATATATATATAATTAACCCAAATTTTGCAATAAAACATAAAATAATTGTATATATATTTATAGATTTTAAATGACTATTCTTAACCTTAATTATTTTCTAATGTATTTATGTTTTGTTAGCTTTCAGTTTAATAAATATGTTAAACTGAATCTCATATTTTATTTAGTTTTCATTTATTCAAAATAATATAATTTTGTAAACAATTTAACATAAGACCTAATTAGCTAGCTAGTGCAAGAAAAATAGAACCTGGTGCAAAAACTTTTAAAATAAAACGTTTAATTTTTAAAATATGACATTTGTCCATAAGATGGGTAGTTTGTAAAATTGCTAAGCAACATGGGGCTAGAAATCAATTATAAGTAATTAGTTAAAAAAAAATTTAAAAAATTCAAAATATGGCAGACGAGATTAACAAAGCACTCGATAACCTCAGAAACTCAAGGCAACTATGTACAAACAAGAGCCTTTAGATGCTTCATGTTACAGCATGCAAGAAATCCACAACTTAATGTGAATTAAAGTAGTGCTACTGAAAATGTAACCAACACTATTTTTTCTAATGTAGAAATTATACAGTAATCACAATGATATTAATCTTAGAGATTATACTTAATCCAAATGCCACAATCTTGAAGTTAACAACATGTCCAACACTCGTTATAGCAACAAATCAATGATGTTTGGCCAAAGGAATTCCTTTGTTTACTCAATTTCCAAATGGAAATAAATAATAAAACATATTCATTAACTAAAAAGATTCTCAAGTGAGGCGCTTGGAAATACATACCACACATTTAACTTAACTCCATGATTCAACCACTCATTAAAGACCTATGCCTACTAAACAGCTTTTCAGTCGAATAATAATATGAGGTTAGTAAATAGAATTTCCAACTCAATTATTCTAAAGTTTGCTACCAATTGTAGCTCCATTTCCCCCCTCATGATGTTAATGGTCTAAATGCTAAATTTGTAAGCCTCTTTGGAGACTGAACCAGGAATCTCTCTCTTAGGAAGCGAGAACACTAACAGGGAAATTAAAAACAAATAAACTACACAGCAAATGTCAAATTTAAGAAACATCCAAATCAATGAAATAATCGAGCAACTGTGGTGTCAACTGCAAATCACACACACTATATTTGAAAATAGCTTAATTATAAACTGAAAGATAGCTGAATAAAAAAAAAGAAAAACTTGAACAATACTGTCGAACTGTCACAGCTATCAGTCTCGATATAGTGTCATCAAAATGAACAAATTAAATCTATGGGCAATTTCGGACATAAACAAATTGGAACTACTTAGAAAACAAGGTACACAATTTTACAGATAATCTATTTCATCAAAATAGTCTACTCTACACACATATTACATATCAACATTACTTGCTCAGGAGGCATTATGGAAATGTCAACAAGCTATATTTTAATGGCAATTCCATAAACTCTCCTGAATATATAAACAAATTAATCGATTATGTCTGTAAAACATAATTTTCTATAGATCAAGTAATAGCTAACAGGTCACAATATTTTAGATAATAGTCTGCAATAATTGACAATGAAATGGTTTCGTATGTTCCAACATGATGTAAATAACTTTAACACTTCCAACGAATTATTTAGAACAAAGTTCTAGAATTAATCCATTAAAAGAGTCATAAGACGATGAGTAGATACTGAATGATACAATACTAAAAACAAAATTATCAGATACAAATATTTCATTGAAAGAATCAACATCAAACAACTAAATATTTGTCATGCATGGCAAAGATAGTGAGCAAATTCTAACACACAACTGACAAAACCGTTAAAAGGCGAGGCCAGTGAAAGGAATCGAGACCATTTGCAAAATGTAAAGGCAGTCGTAACTTACAGAAATTGATAATGACAAATGTTATGATCGAATCTGATATACAGACCGATACCAAAACTTACCACATATGAAAATTAGGTGGTCTTAAATGTAAACAAACCAAATAACTTATACAAACTTACAAACCAGAGTTTTTACCCCACATTAAATGTCCTTAGAAATAATCATTCATTTCGGCAGCCTTTACTAGAACCATCAAAGCAGAACATAAGATCACTAAGCTCAACACAATCAAACGGAAAATAAGTTTAACTCATATGACAAAAATATATATATACACATTTATCAATGAAACACAAATACATCAAGCATATCACCAAACCAAAATAACGAACAAAATAAGTCAGATTTCGAAGGTAACTCAGTATAACAAACGTTTTTACAAAAGAAGCTTATCCATCATCACAACAATTCTCTTCAATACCTAACCCAACTGACGGAAAACCAGACACCCAAACTATATATATATATAATTTACCTAATACACTGAAAAATATAAAAATAAACTTCTCTACAAAGGGAATTGCAAAAAAAAACATTCCAGTAGTGTTTCTGTGTTTAATCTATTGGATAGTAGATAAATCTAAAGACATAAAATAGATAATAATTACAAATTTGATACATAAAGTACAAATATTGATTGAGCATTATGAGAAGTTTATTACAGAATGAAAATACTATGCTTTAAAGACATGGTACTAACATGAGCAGAGTGGTTTTGTTATGGATAAGGTTCTATTGTCTTTTTATAAAATGTAAACAAAAATTGTCCATGCCTTGTAGGTAGCGGTTTGATACTTCAAATTGCATTTTAAGAATAAATCTAATGTTTTCTACTTCAAACACATTTCCTGTTTCAAAATGGCTTCGATTATAATCTCATAAGAATATTGTTTCAAAGAGTGTAAAGTAAGGTGTTTGTGTGTGATAGAAAGAGAGTGCAGATAAAAAAGGTGCAGAAACAGTGTCAACAGTCCAAAACATCTAGTCTAATACTAATAGAGGTAATAAATTAAATTACTGTGCTAATAATAAGACTGGAGGGTGCAGGACCTAATTGACCTTGAATATTGTAACAAATTTTAGTGTAGTAGTAGATCAGAGAAGTAAATGGGATAACCTAAAATGTATAATTCCACAAGGAGTTGAAACTAAGCTAGGTCAAAAAATAGTAAGAAATAAAAAATATAAATTAAAAATATATTGGGATAAACAGAAACAATAAATAATTAAATGCTTAACCCTCCAACTGGTGATCGACCACTTTTTGCCTTAAAAGTGGTCGCTTCATTAGTCACGACTCACTTCACCAACTCTTACGTATTTTGCCATTCAACGTTACGCCCACTTAAAATTGTCCCATCGCAATAAATAAAATACCGTTGGAAAGCTTATGTTCCGTAGATGCATATCATGCAAAAAAAAAAAATAAAAAATACTACAAAACGTTATAATGAATATTCCAAAAATTGTTGTAGTTCGCATATTTTTGATGCGAAACGTCAAAGTTTTACGTTAACAAGTTTTAAAGAAAACTTACCTCTAGTTTGTCTAATTTTCGTATTTCCAAATTACTGTCAGTCAGATAAAACATAACACTGCTTGATAGATCACATCTTTCTCTTCAAAACCGTCTTTTTCAAATGTTTCCAACTAGTATAGTTTTTATTATATAAAAATTAAACCAAATCAAGAATTTTAACGCTATTTTACACGCTAAAAATTACATCTTTTGCTATTCAACTTTTATCCTAGTAAATATTATATTATCGAAATGTATTCTATACCATTGAAAGGTAATCTTTCAATCTTTCAGAAACAAGTTTAGAAAAATTTATGTAGCGTGTAGTAGAGAAATGCGACTAGACTGAAGTTGACGTTCATAACGCTAGGTTCCGACAATTTGCCGCGGCGAGTTTTATATAGAAAATATCACCTATATGTTCATATATTTTTTCGAAATGGTAAAACTTGTCCAAATGTTACAAGTTGACAGTATTATATAGTATTTTTCTTCCTCTTTCGAACTATGAAGACGAAATCATCCTAAGTTATATAGTTTACGAGTTATATACATTCTTCGAAGTGGCTTACTGAATATTTTGATCCTCCTTGTGACTTGGAGTATTTAGACGCTATTCCATATTTCTACATTGACGTCATAGATTTTACTGTTATATTTTACAACATTGTAACGACTAGATTGCCATCTTTAATTTAGTGTGTTAAATATTTGTGCATTGAAAATTAGGGAAGCTATTTTGATCCAAAGTTCCTCCATTTCCAGTCAATCTTTCACGATGCAATTAGACGCAAAAGGGCGTGGCATTTGTGTAATATATTTACTATTTCTTTTATTTTGAAGGTTTGCGTATACCAATTGTATATAAATTGTGTATACAAGTTACAATATATGTGTTTTTATTTCTTAAGTTTGTTTTTGAGTGAATTTCGAGTGTGTATATGGAATAACCTATAAATAAAATGGTAAGTTTAGGGTATATGCATATTTTCTTATATTTAGTGTTTTATATGAGTATACAAGTGAATATGTGTGTTATTCTTTGTAAAGTATATTGTATTAGTAAAATCTAACGCTTTTGTTTTAGACCTAGCTTTAGAAAGTTACTAATTATGCCTAAAAGGTATATTAATACCAATTTTTGAAAAATCGTCATTTTTATTTAGAAAATGTAACATATTATTATTTTTTCCCCCTAAATATATTCACAAATATATTAGAAATCTCAAGTAATGGTAGAAAAAATTGCAAAAAATGTATTAGTATGTTTTTGATCACCATTTCTGTGAAATTTCTGCTCTGTTACTCTTAGATTTTTGGTATTTGACCAAAAAACTCCAAATTTGATAGATCTCACTTTTTTTTTTCACTACACACCTACCTATGCACCTTTCTGGACATAATGATATACAGAAGTTCTGTATAAAATATATTTTACTATTTTTAATGTTTTTTTGAAACAATAAAGAGAAAATTCAATTTTTTACGTAAAATATTTTTTTAATTTTGAAAATGTAACAATTTCCCCCCCCCCTAAATATATTCACTAATATATTAGAAATCTCAAGTAATGGTTGAAAAAATTGCAAAAAATGTATTAGTATGTTTTTTATCACCATTTCTGTGAAATTTCTGCTCCGTTACTCTTCGATTTTTTGGTATTTGACCAAAAAACTCCAAATGTGATACATGTAACAAATTTTTTCACTAAACAGCTAAATTCTATGCACCTTTCTGAATATAATGACATATAAAGTTCTGTATAAAATATATTTTACTATTTTTAATGTTTTTTTGAAAAAATAAAGAGAAAATTCAGTTTTTACGTAAAATATATTTTTTAAATTTTGAAAATGTAACAATTTTTTCCCCCCCTAAATATATTCATAAATAATACACAAAAATTGTGTATATCTTAGAAATAGGTAGTAAGCTATTGATTTTGGGTGATACAGGTTTTTCTGAAAAAAAGTTAATATCATTTTTGACATATAACATACTTATTCCAAAATCGTTTCAAAATTTTTTTTTTATTACATAGATGAATTCTATGCATCTTTCTGAGAAAAATGATATCTTATAAGTAGGGTTTTGTATACAAATAATATATTTTATTAATTTTTAATGAACGAAGAATTTTTAAGACAAATTAACATGCGCCGGTTGGAGGGTTAAAGTGAATAAACATTAACCAATAATTTAACAATCAAAATAGGTAAATAAACTAGTAGCACAAACACTGATTGTTAGTAAAGAAAATAAATGTACACTTCTCATATAAAAGATTTATTTCCAGCAGAAAACAGGCATGGAAACACATTAGGACGGTTCCTAAGCCTGTTTTCTGCTGGAAATAAATATTATAAAAAAAGGACTGTATTGTGAAAAAAATCAAGTATATATTTTAATAGCAGTAGAAAAAGTGTTATAAAAAGAAAGTGAATTGAAGACCATCCTAGCATTTAAATAGGCATGATCCATTTTCATAGTTCCAGATTTTTATAATGAATAATTAAAGAAGATAACAAAAACTTGAATGGAAAGTCATAAATAAAAGTTAATCAAAAAAATATTACAATTTTTGGTGAATTTTTGAAAATAAAAGTAACTATTACCCTTCTTTCGTAAACCGATTTTGGTTTTTTTGAAAATGTAACAATTTTTTTCTTTCTAAATATATTAAAAATCTTTAGTAATACTTGAAAAAATTCAAAAAATATTTTTGTATGGTATATATAGCTTTTTCTGTGAATGTTTTGCCTACGTTACTTTCCTATTTTTTGCTATTTTACATAACAACCCCAAATTTTTTACATCTAACATTTTTTTTGACTACACAGCTAAATCCTTTGCACCTTTCTGAATATAATGATATATAGAAGTTGTGCTTTCCATAAATATTACTATTTTTGGTGAATATTTGAAAATAAACCTAACAAAATCCCTTTTTTCGTAAACCATTTTTTAAATTTTGAAAATGTTACAAATTAATTTTTTTTCTTTCTAAATATATTCACAAATACTATACAAAACTTCTGTATATCTTGAAAAAAGGTGGTAAGCTATTGATTTTGGAAGATACGGGTTATTCTGAATAATGTTAACTTCATTTTTTGACATCTAACATACTTGCTCCAAAACCGTTTCAAACAAATTTTTTTTTTTATTACATAGATAAATTCTACGCATCTTTCTGAGAAAAATGATATATTAAGTTAGGTTTTGTATAAAAATAGTATTTTTAATTAATTTTTTAAACAAACAAAGTGAATTAACATGCGCCACCTGTAGGATTAAAGAAGAATGAAAATAAGGTGACCAATGTTAATGCACTAATTCGAGACAATTAGAGAATCCCAGTCAAGATGGATCACTGAGGATCTTGAAATAAGTTTTTAAAAGTGTGGAAATAACAAACTATTATTTAATAATTAACTGCAATTAATTGTAATTTTTATTTGTTATGTTGACGTTTATTTTTAAGTTTTATGGGTGTGATATTTTTTGATATGTATTATTGAAGTATATTATTATAATTATAATTTTTAATGTAAATATTTTCTGAATTAAAAAAAAAAAAAAAAATAGATTAGTTAAAAATCATTTCAAATTTAGCAAGGTGAGTTCCACATTTTTTGATGCTGAACACAATTTCCATAGTTTCTGATTGACTTACTGCCTTTTGACACTTTCTTCTTTTTTAGTAACCAGGATTACACATGATTCACCATTGTTGATGGTTTCATCAGGTCATAAAATTTCACATTAAATACACAAATACAAAACATATTACAAAATAAACCTCACATAATTTAGGATTATAAACGAACTGGCCACTAGTGTTATGAAAAGGTTGCAGACGATTTTTTGAACTCCAATACCTATACAATTGATGAAACATAGGTACACTACTTCACCTCAGAGTTAAAACGAGAAATCATGCAATGGAGACACTCAAAGTTCATTTCTGCTACGGAAATCAAAAACTACATTTTCACCTGGGAAAATCATTACCACTTTCATATAGGATTCACAAGAAATTCTTTCCTTCAATTTCCTCACAAAACACAAAGAACTAACACTGCTAAGTACTATTATTCTACAATTGAAAAAAAAAAGAACGTGAACCAGCAATTTGTTCCAAAAGAGTAGTTGCCCAGTATTTTAGTTCGTTTCTTTCATGACCATGCTTATCCTACACTGACATTTTGACGATAAAAACATTATAGAAACCAAGTGGAATGTCTATCTCATCCTCTTTATAATTCAGATTTACCACCATTGAACTTTGACGCTGTGCAAGAATGGGCAACACACAGTTTCAAGACTTCTACTTTTCTAAAATTAAGAAACTTTCCGAGTGCTGGAAGATGTGTATTGCAGTGCCATAAAATAATAATGTATATGTCAATAATTATAATAATAAAAAATTGATTATATTCAATAAATAAAGTTTAGCTGATAAATTCTTATTTATATTTGAATGGCCCTTGTATATCTGTAACAAAGTTTAGTAAAATATGTACTATATTGAGAACACCTCGTTCTTGCAAATGAATTAAAATGTTAGTTTAGAATAATAACCAACAAAGTTAATATGAAACTTACAATTTTTGGTTTGAAGGGCGGTTTAACTTTTCGGTTCTCTAGATTATCCCAATCGATATCCTTAAAGAATGGATGCGCTCGAATCGCAGCTTCCGGATTGCCTGATCCTACACAACCTAGACGTTTAACTGGGTTTTTTGTCATGAACTAAACAAAAGAAAAGAATCATGAATAATTTGATAAATTAGTAACTTAAATACACTTTCAAAAGTCCCTTCCCACACTTGGGAATAAACAAAATAACAAATAACAAACTTTTTGTCAAGAGCAAAATGTTTATTCGTATTAGACTCTTATAGCTATCACAACAACAAAGTTGTCATCTTCAGAGGGAATCTTAACATAGACTAAATTAAAACTATTTACAACTAAAATGACCAGTTTCTCTACCCCACTCCTCTGGTCTATTGACCTATCAACAATAGGGTTGACAGTTCAATACCTGTAATGTTACCTGGAGCGGGGAAGGCCCAATCCTCTAACCTACCAAGATGTTTAAATATCTACAATATATTCACCCCAAAACTTATTATGTTAACATATTCACTAGAATATTAATAGTAGATACAATTTTTATTTATTTTTTACTGATACATGAATAAAAACTATGCTAATCTATTCTCTTAACATATTAAACAAGAATATGAATAATACAAACTCTGCTACAAATTCTAGTTGCAACAACAAAAAGTTGCATGCAAAACTTTACAAGATTTTTGTTGTTAAGTAATGGAATTTTCAGTATAGTTTTTATCATTCTTGTAAAAGTAAATATAAATATTTGTATCTATAATTAATATTCTGGTTTAACATGTTAATAGAATTTGTAGCAGAGTTTGTATTATTCGTTTACTTGTTTAATATGTTAAGAGAATAGATTAGCATAGTTTTTATTCATGTAACAGTAAAAAAAAAAAAAAAAAATAATAATAATAAATAAAAAAAACTGTATCTACTATATTCTAGTTAATATGTTAACATAATAAGTTTTGGGATGAATATATTGTAGATATTAAAACATCTTAGTAGGTTAGAGGATTGGGCCTTCTCTGCTCCAGGTAACAGTACAGGTGTTTGAACTAGGGATGTGCCCGTTAACGGGTAACAGCTAACCGTCAACGTTGACCATCGTCAACGATCAACGCAGTTGACGAAGAAGTGCATTAACTGTTAACGTTGATAATTTGCTTAGGCTTGCAGGTAACGCATCAGTGGTTGTTTGTTAGCGACAGCGGCCCACTCGATGCGCGCACCCAGCTACACGTATACCTCTCAGTCATCTGTTAGTTTAGTTGAGCAACTAAAGTGAATCAATTAACGTCAACGTTTATTCATCAACTGAATCAACGTACGTTTCTGCTGTAGCCTACTATTTTACTGTTTGTTTTTTACTAAATCTAAAACTGTATTAAACGACGACGGGATAATACGAAAATAGTGTGGTGTAAATAACCAACATGATTTTATTTTATCACGCATTGGAATTATTATAATAATTGATTATAATAACTGATTAATTAACTAGTAAATAGTAATACAAATAACTCCCAAACTTATTCCTCTGTAAATAACCAGTTTTTATTTATCTAAGAAACAGGCGACAGTTGATTGATGACTAGAGCCTTCTCACTTCTCACTGAACACATGCACTACACACCCGCACACTGAACAAACAAAGATGCTTGGTCTTCTGTTCTGTCTGGCAGGTTAATGTTAGCAGTTTTTTTCAACAGTTAATCACGCTCATCGTTAATTGGTGTTGATGTTGACCATTGTTAGCGTTAATGCCCACCACTAGTTTGAACTGTCAACCCTATTGTTGATAGGTCAATGCACCGGAGGAGTGGGGTAGGGAAACTGGTCACTTTAGTTGTAAACAGTTTTAATTTAGTCTATGTTAAGATTCCCTCTGAAGATGGCAACTTTGTTGTTGTAATAGCTATAAGGGTCTAATACGAATAAACATTTTACTTTTGACAAAAAGTTTGTTATCTGTTATTTAGTTTATTCCCAAGTGTGGTAAGGGACTTTTGAAAGTGTACATATTAACACCACAGTGTTCTGGTCTATGTTTAGTAATTTTAATGTATATAGAAAATGAAATACTTACACCTTTAAGTATAGAAACTGCATCTTTTGTTAGCCAAACTGGATAAAGAACATCATCATGGAGGATAGATTCGAACAAATCATCTTCGTTGTCTGCTTCAAAAGGAGGCTGCCCAGCCATCATTTCATACATAAGGACGCCTAATGCCCACCAATCCACACTAGGTCCATAATCTAATTCTTGTAAAATCTGCAAATAATGGAATATAAAGTTTAAAATTTATGACTTCTTCAAAATGTGGTGAATTGCAAGTTTTTAAGACAATAAGAAGATGAATAATATGGAAATACAAAAAAACATGTTCAAGGTCAAAGAGTTTTCCCATCACCATATTATTCACACCTATTTTAGTATATTGTCTATGTTAGTATCAAGCTAGATGTATTAGACTGTTGATGCTCTGTTTCTAACCTTCTTATCTGTCACACACAAACACCCAACTTTGTGCTTCTTTCAACATCTTTCTTATCAAATTATATAACCGAAGCGATATCACAATAGAGAAATAAGATTGTAAAATGAAAATAGAGAACATATCTTAAAATAAAAATCGTTTAAATAATTTTTTTTTGTTTGGTAACTTCCTTTGATCTACACACATTGATAAAACTTGTTTTATCTTATGAGAAGGGCAACTAAAGATAAATATCATTACATTTTAATTTATTAATTTTTCCGCTTATACGATTTTTTACTTAGCAGGTATTAAAAATACAATAATAATTCAAGTGAAAAATATACGACCTAGACTGGGAATCGAACCCAGGACCTTTGGCTTTACGCGCCAATGCTCTACCAACTGAGCTATCCTAGTCGCTTCCCAGCACAGGGCGCAGACTTCTCACTTAACTTTTTACGTTTGACAAGGATAGCTCAGTTGGTAGAGCATTGACGCGTAAAGCCAAAGGTCCTGGGTTCGATTCCCAGTCTAGGTTGTATATTTTTTACTTGAATTATTATTGTATAAATATCATATCCATTTGTTCCATATACGATATCAATTATGACTGCTTTTTTTCTTTTTCGAACTTTTGTTGCAGTTTTATTACATCAGTTTGGACCTTGTTCGGAAACTGAGCCAATCTCATAAAAGCAAGACCTGCTTGGAAAATTGTGCTAAGTTCATAATAATGAACCTGGCTTGTAAAACCAAATTGTCTCGAAACACCATGCTGACAAGATCAAAGAATCGAGCCGGGCTTAAAAAAAATCAAGGACTCATTAATTTTACAGGCGTTGTTCGAAACTCGACCCTGAGCTAGGAGTTCCAAATGCTCGAACATCCCTAATAAACTAATATTTCCTGCATTTTATTCTTTTTCAGTTGATCCAAAAAAAAGTTCAAAGTCACATTTTTCATAAATAAACATTAACTACAATGAGTGTAGTTATTACATCCTAATATTTAATATTCATAAATAACAATTTTCCATATCTCATTAAGTTCCATAATTTAATCAAATTTATAACAGTTTCAGTTAAATATTAGAAATCATTCTTACCTCTGGAGCAATATAGTCTGGTGTACCACAAAACGTTGTGGTTGTTACGCCAACATATATACCTTCCTTGCACATTCCAAAATCTGCTAACTTACAATGACCCTCATTGTCAAGGAGAATATTATCAAGTTTTAAATCCCTGAAAGCAAACAATATTTTTATGAGAACCAATTCTTAGAGGAATTTTAATGAAATTCATTTTTAGTTTCATTTACAATTATCTAAAAAAATTTGAATGGTAAATTTGAATATATTGAGTCTTAAATAATTTTGGGGGGAATAACAAGTTGCTCATAAGTTGCACAATAGCTTATTGTATGCAACTTGAAAATCAGCATCCAATGATATTAGTTTGTGTTTCTACTTTTAACAAAACATATATTTGGATAAATATGAACTCGTCTTCCAGCTGGCAATGATGTTCATTCGGTAAACGCGACTCTTCCAGAGTTTCGCCCTAAACAGTGTATCCTTGTTCCTCGTCCACATCTTTTGTGCGCTGGGATGCTTCAAAGTCAGGCAAGCCTTGCGATTCTTTAGCTTTTTGTGTCAAGTTAATTTTTTTCTCTTCTTTTTCTGAGGTTGTAACCGATTTGTGAGTCCATAATTATGTAGTATGTTTAATTTTATTAATTAAAATAAGTTACTTAAAATAGAAATCATAAATAATATTAAGAGAAGTATTTTAGGTTAATCTTGGGAAAAAGCCTTCACATTGGGTGGCCAAATATAAACAAAACTTATATTTGGATAATATGTTAATATTTTATTTATTATGAGAATACATATGAATAAATATATAAAATTCAAAATTATTAGAAACAAAATAAAATTCAGGTTATTTGAGCTTATAAGCTTCAAAATTATTTTAATTTTTTCAAATTTATTAAGTCGAATCACAAAGTTATTTTCGTTCATATCATTAATATTTTCTTAATCATTGGGCTTGTGGCTGCTCATATATTATTTATTACTGTCTATTTTAGTTTACACAAAATATATACATATATAGTCTTATTTTGGAATAGAAGATGGTACCGGCTTTTTCCCAGGGTGGAGAAGGGTAAGAAACACATACATTAATTCAGATTTAAGGCAAATCAACTAGGGGCTAAGTTTCAAACAATTAAAATAAATATAGTTCAATAAAGAGTTCAATTAACATGTATGAAATGGTAAAGAGATTTTGAAATGGATAAGTCGAATTGGGAGTATTAAAATTGTTCATATAAGTTCAATTGTCTATAACCCATAAAAATACATAAAAAAATCACAGTTATATTATTCTAGCCTTAGTCTCAATAGTTTTTACTGGTTTTCTAGTATCTAGAATCAAAATGTGTAGAAATGAATATTATAAAATAGAATGATCTCACCAGTATACCAAGTTCAGTTTCCTATATATTCTTCCTATTGCATCTCGATTTATCATAGAAAACACCGTTACTAAAAAAAACACTATTTAAATCTCTTCAGACAAACGAATCTAGGTGAAATTGAAGGATGATGCGACCAAATCTGGATTTTTGATTCCTGGCTTTGTAATACGTCTGATCTGCTTCAGGCCTTCCTCAACAATTCTCTTTTCTTTTAATTTTTCATATCAAGTTCTCCAATGCTTGAAACTTGAGCCCTCTGAATTAAATGATATTGATTTGTGAATTTGGCTTGTATGACGAATATTCCTCTATGGGTATATGAATAGATGCAATAAATTTTGATATAATGTTTTAGAATAGGAAATTAATTTTATTTTTATTTTTACTAATTATAATGACAAATATATAACTTCTCTTAATAATACTATAATTAATTATTTAATTTGTATATTTCTTTGAGCGTGTTAAGCAGAAGAACTAATTGAAACGTACAAAATTGCAAGGATCAATCTGAAAGTGTATTGATAGATAGGTGTGGGCATTACGTCATGAATTAAATGTTCACCGGCCTCGGATCAACCGTTCCTTGGATTAACCGGCCTATTTCGTAGTGTACTGGTTCGATGAGAGTTTCCAAAAATAAATTGTAATTAAAACACCAAAGCGGCAGCGAGTCAAACGACTTTGTCGATAGCCGTATCCCATTGTTGGCCGCGGAAAATTACCGCGGCATTAGCACCCGTCAGTACAGCAGACATAAACCGACAAAAACGTTTGATGGGCCGCTTTTTTTTCCTTCTACGAAACAATTAGTACATACATTATGGAAAATATAACATTTCTTTTCAGTTTTCTTCTTGTCTTTGACTGGTTATGATCTACGTACATAAATAAAAATGAGCGAGTTACAAAAACGAAAGCGTGTGTTGGTTTCGCTTGAGACACGGTTAAATGTGTTAAAAAGACTTGACAGAGGGGAATCTGTAAAAAAAGCTTTGTGACGAGTTTAATGTGGGAAAAAGTACCATCGACGAAATAGACAATCGATTGAAGATTTTTGTTCAAAAATTGAGTCGGAAAAAATTCTTTCAATTCGGTGTACTAACAAAAAACCAGTTTGTGACATCATCGACGAAGCTCTTTGGATGTGGTTTGTTCAAAAACGCCGGAGAGGAAGTCCATTAATGGTCCAATTTTGATTGAAAAAGCACTGGTAATTCACGGTAAAATCAAGAATGCACCAGCATTCTTTTGCTCGGCAGGGATGGCTTGATCATTGGAAAAAGTGTCATGGGATTCGTTTCGCTCACATATGTGGTGAAAAAATGTCAGCAAATGAATCAGATGTTGGTGAGTTTAAGGCAACCTTCATGAAAATGATCGACGTTCATGGCCTAGACTCTGAGCAGGTGTATAACATGGACGAAACTGGGCTTAATTTCAAGATACTGCCAGACAAAACTTTTACATCAAGTCACGAATCATCATCAGCTTCAGGTTTCAAAAAAAAAAAGAAGAATGGATCACCGTTGCTATTTGATCTAATGCAGCGGGGACCCATAAAATCCTCCCTTGTGTGATAGGAAAGTCAGCTAAACCGCGTGCATTTAAGAACTTGAATATTTCGTCCCTCCCAGTGCACTATAGGTCCCAAAAATCAGCTTGGATGAATTCCAGTTTTTTTTGAAGAATGGTTTAACTCTAAATTCGTCCCGAAAGCAAAGACACACTTAAAAAGCAAAAATTCACCAATGAAAGCAGTCCGTCTCCTCGACAATGCTCCAACTCACCCCACTTAGATGACGTGGACGGCATAAAAATAATGTTTTTGCCTCCAAATATTAGTAGCTTGATACAGCCCATGGACCAAGCAGTGATAGAAAGTTTAAAGAGGCGGTACCGACGCAAGTTTCTTTCTGAAATTTTATTTAGGTGCGAGGATGAAAACTTGCCTCTCCTGGAAAACGTGAAGAAGATAAACATCAAGGATGTCATTTTTATGTTGGCTAGTGCTTTTCAGGAAATGCCCTCTTCCATCTTTGTGAAATCGTGGCGAAAACTTTGGCCTGATATAGAAAATCTGACCGAGAGCAAAGATTCAGGGAATGAAGAAATTGAAAATCTAGCCATTTTACACGATATGCAGTCGTTACTTGGTGGGGACCAAATTCAGTTTGAGGACCTAGAGGAATGGATGACAAAAGTGACGAAGGGCTTGAAAATGAATTTTTTACGGATGAAGAAATAATCGGTATCGCCAGTAAAGATGACTGCGAATGCGAGGAGGATGGTGAAAATTCAGACGTCGTGGATGATTCGCAAATAGGCCATGAGGAAGCAAAAAAAGCTGCAAAAATTTTACTGCAATATGTTGAGCAGCAAGAACATTCCACAGCATTGGATGTGATGAACATCCGAAAGTGGAGGGATTTGGCTTTCGAAAATCTTTTAAAAACTAAAAAATAAACAAACATGACCGATTTCTTTCAAACAGTGATGTGTGTTTGTATTATGCAAGTTTTTACAATATTTAAAACAGATTGTAGTGTTTAATTTTTTCATGTTTGATGTATAATATACATAACATAATATATACGATACATTTATGTACAATAAAATGAGTTGCAATAACATTTTAATTGCATAATTCTTAGCGCTACCTGATTAAATAAGCTTTCTTTGAACGAAAACTGATTTTTTTACGGGAACTTCGGATTAACTGGCCAAACAGGCAACAGGCCCAGGTGTCAGTCCCGACTAGACCGGTTAAGAGGGGTTCTACTGTACTTCTAAAACACAACAAACGCCGATTTTATATTGTATAATTAATTATACATATATATTTATAATTTTGTGCGAAATAATTTGAATATAGAAATATATGGTCTGTTTAAGAATATCATCCCTTTTCCCTGTTGTACTGTAAATATTTCATAATCTTCTAAAATGTAATATAGGCCAAATTAATTTTTTACAATGAGTTATTTTTATGCTTATTTTTAAATTGATATTCCCGTGTTGTAAAATGGTTTTGTGAATTGTGATTACTTTACCTAGATAAATGGATTAGCTTGAAAAATGTTGTGGTAGAAAACATAGTGTAACATATAGGGAAATGTGTAGATTTTAAGTTTTACTAAGATTTTGTCGGGAAATGAATTGAAATTAGGCGATTTGCTGGTATGGTACTTTTCTTGGCTATCGCTAGATGTCAGGGAGTTCGTTGGTTTAAACTTCAAGACTCTGTAAAAGAATGTTTGAATTTATTTTATTTATAACTCATTTCGAATTGTTAGATACTATACAAATTAATAAAGTTATTGCTAAAAAAATGTTAATTTTAACTATATATAATTTCAAAAAAATTAATTAATTAATAGGTGGAATGCTAGTTGGATTTCAGTTTAAAAATTTGGTATATAAGGTAGCTTATACTATTGTTAATTATGTGCATTACTATTAACAAAAAGTTTTAAATTGGAGGTGGTTTGTAAAAAGGTTTTTAGGAAGTTTCTTTTTACTTATAGATTCTACTTTTGTAGATAATAATTCATTTTGTGCAGCTTGGGGGTCTGAACATATTGATATTAAGAAAAATATTTACAAATGTTATTAAATAAAATTGAAGTCCAATAATGAAATCATTTTATCTGAATGCTGAGTTTTTATTACAGTAGAACCTCTCTTAACCGGTCTAGTTGGGACTGACATCCGGGCCGGTTGCCCGTTAGGCCGGTTAATCCGAGGTTCCTGTGAAAAATCGGTTATCGTTCACAGAAAGCTTATTTAATCAAGTAGCGCTAAGAATTATGCAATTAAGATGTTATTTCAACTCATTTTATTGTACATAAATATATCTTATATATTATGTTATGTATATTATACATCAAACATGAAAAAATTAAAAACTACAAACTCTTTTAAACATTGTAAAAACTTACATAATACAAACACAAATCACTGTTTGAAAAAATCGGTAATTTTGTTTGCGTTTTAGTTTTTAAAAGGTTTTTGAAAGCCTTAAATTCACTAGCACCTGATTCATTTGGTGACATTTTTTCACCACATAAGTGAGCGAAACGAATCCCATGACGTTTTTTCCAATGATCAAGCCATCCCTGGCTAGCAGACAATGCTGGTGCATTCTCGATTTTACCGTGAATTATGGGGCTTCCTCTAATGGGGCTTCCTCTCCGGCATTTTTGGACAAACCACATCCAAAGAGCTTCGTTGACGATGTCACAAACTGGTTTTTTGTTAGTGCACCGAATTGAAAGAACTTTTTCCAACTCAATTTTTGAACAAAAATCTTCAATCGATTGTCTATTTCGTCGCCAATCGTCGATGGTACTTTTCCCCACGTTAAACTCGTCACAAAGCTTTTTTACAGATTCCCCTCTGTCAAGTCTTTTTAACACATTTAACCGCGTCTCAAACGAAACCAACACACACTTCTGTTTTTGTAACTCTCTTATTTTTATTTATATACGTAGATCATAACCCGTCAAAGACAAGAAGAAAACTGAAAAGAAATGTTATATTTTCCATAATGTATGTACTAACTGATTCGTAGAAAAAAAAAGCGGCCCATCAAACGTTTTTGTCGGTGTATGTTTTCTATATCGGCGGGTGACAATGCCGCGGTGTTTTTACGCCGCCGACAATGGGATATCGCTATCGACAAAGTCGTTTGACTCGCTGCTGCTTTGGTGTTTTAATTACAATTTATTTTCAGAAACTCTCACCGAACCAGTACACTATGAAATAGGCTGGTTAATCCGAGGACCGGTTGATCCGAGGCCGGTTAATAGAGGTTCTACTGTACTTAAAGCCATCAGAAATACAATGTTAATCAAATACAAATCTTTTGTTGTTGGCAAATATGTTCAGGAATTAGTTAAATATCTTCTGAATAACACAACTGTACAGGGTCCGAATCCATCCCAAGACTAGCGACAGTAACTACAGTTGTAGTCTACTTGTTAATAACAGTTTCTCAAAGGTACCTACATAATTTGTCAATATTTGACCATCTAATTTTCTTTTATGCGCTTGGCTTGGGTTTCTAATCGTTAAATATCACCAAATTTTAGCAAAATCTATAAAACCAATGAACAATATCGATTTTTAAAACATTGCACATTTCCGAATTTGTAAAATTGTAACAACTTGAGCTTCTGTCCTAAAATTTATGGTTACAAAACATTAGTTCTAAAAGCTCAAATGTTTTACATAATATAAAAAATTCCGTATCAAAGTTCTTAAAAAATTATTTACATGTAACTTTATCTTTTAATTTTCATGATTTACAAAAACTTTTAAAGCTTTAATGCTAATATTTATAAATAACACATGGTTTCGAAATGTCATTTACCATTCACATTTTGGCCTTAAATTTATAATTTGTCCTGGTTGAGAAACCAAACTCATCTTATCCTTACGCCTTGGGTTATTTAATAAAATGATTATTAGCCTACCAGGGCTAGGTTGTGATTGCACTACTGGCTTAATTGGGTATTTCAATTAGGTATATTACTCAGAGAATAGTAATTTACACATAACTTGTTTCATTAACTATAAGCTTTAATAGTTACACGCTTCAAAAACAGTTCCCCAACCATAAGAAAAATAATAGTTGAATAAATATTTACTTATGTTGAACATTTAATTAACAAAAAGCATACCTACACAAACAAAAATAGCAATTTAACCATTCTACATAAACTACAAAAAGACTATAAAATATTCTCATGATGTTAGAATAGTATACAATTTACTAAAATTATACAAATAACCCAGACATTATACTCAAGAACAAGCTAAATTATTATGCATCTAATCACACATATGATACATCAAAACAAAATGAACAATAGTGAAGATCCACTTATTTAAAACTTATTCACAGTGATAAATACAAACCAGCTTCCTATCTTAATCTTTAGGTATCTGCTGGAACTATGGACAAAATGAGTTTGTGGCCACATCAAATCTTAATTTTTATTCAAGTTATTCGTATATATTGTAATGTGTTTTGTATTAGTATATAAGTTTTAAGTAAAAGTCTACATCTGATGAATCCAGCTGTGTATGTTGATTTAGTGAAACAGTTGTATGCTGTAGTTGTATACTACAAAATTACAACTATACACACTAAAAAATAAGGTAAAATTTAATAGCAAATACAACAAATACATATAAAGACAATTAACAAAGAGTCCACCCACCTATAAACAACACCATGTTTGTGTAAAAATTGCAATGCTAACGTAACTTCTGCAGCATAAAATCTTGCCCTAGGTTCATCGAATTTTCGTGCTCTTTGAATTTGAAACATTAAATCTCCTCCATTAACGTACTCCATTACAAAAAATAGTCGTTCCTGTAAATGAAATATGAATGAAATTAAGGAATAGAATTTTTAAGAATCAGATGTTATATATTTAAACATAATACTGTAAACAATAAACATATTCTATTTATTTTATAACAACGAATAAGGATTGGTGAAGTTAAAAAACAATAACTGATAAAAATATTGTATAACTTGTCAATTTACTGGTCTTTAAAAACACCAAAACACAAAAGTAATCCAGGAAATGCTATAGATCCTGGATCATTTTCAATATTTCAGCTTCCAATGAGAAAAAATTCAAATAGAAAGGGAGGTAAAATAAAAATTTAAAATCACTAAACATCATGTAAGATTAAATCTTATTAGCTTAATATCAGAGTTTTAGTTTTTAAGTCAGGTTAATATGAAAGTGATAAAAAAAAAATATAATAAACAATATCTGAAGGCATCTAAAACTTCAATTTATTTATTGTTGATGTAGCTAAATTTCTTTTAAAATAATTCATAATTGAGAATCAAAACAAATAGCTAATAGTTATCAAGATATTGTTTACAAAATTACAACTTTACATAATATACAACTTCCCTCACAAGAAATTGAACTGTCAAATTAAATAGAGTAAAATAGGGAAGACAAGAGATTACCTAATGAATACCTAATGAAGAATACCAAGTCAAAGATGTTTATTTTTCAGAACATAATCAAAGTGTTCTTCATTCGAAGTTTGTAAAATGATTTATCTCCTAAAACAAACCAAGACTAAATAATTTTTGTAAAATATTACTTCTGATGTTGAATTTGTGTGTGTCATAAGGCATTATTTTAAACAAAGGCAAAACATAAATAAACTCAGCCAACCAGAATCTGGTGAAGTCAGAAGACCTAGGTAGCCAAGTTCTTTTTCAACTGAGTCATTAGGTATTTTGAAAATGACATCTCACTGAAATTTGTTGATTCACATAAGGTGGAATCTTCTCAAGAAAATTATGTATTTTTCTCTATTCTATGAAAATTATCTAACAACACATTGTTGAGTAATGCTGAATCATACAATAGTCACAGCAAAAACAAAACAATTAAGCTTGAAAATAACAATACCTTGAACACAAGACTATATAATGTTGAACATATACATGCATTAACAAAAATATAGTTGATTAATGCCATCATGGAAATTACTTAGCTTGGTCATGCAAACCAACTATGAACCATGTAACTGTGAATATCGGTGGTACTTTGTAATGATGACTCAGTCATAAAAGGTTTGGAGCTTTCTAAATATATTAAACTGTAATCATTCACTTTGTTTGTGATGTTAACTCGAACCTATGGGGCCTCAAAAAATATACACATTCAATTTTTCCACTTAACTAGACTCATGTCAACGATTTTGATCAGTAGAGCCTTGTGTGACAGTACAAAAATGAAATTTCAGAAATAACTTAATTATTTGAACTGTAGAGTTGAGGGAAAGGGCTATTATAATCAGATATAAGATGTTTAAATACTGACTTGATTTACAGTGCTGTCGGTTGCATTATTCAAAAGGTATGGATAATAGACTATTTGATATGGCCTGTGATTGAAAAAAAAATCAATATCATCATATTTCAAGTATTTATCCAAATTTGTGATCACTATTATGATTAAATGCAGATAATAACAGTGACAATGACAAATGAGATAGCTTCTTTGAATTCCTTACATAATAAAATATGAAGATCAGCCAAAAAACAGATATAATTTTTGAACAATTACCACACTTATCTTACGATATATATTATTTACAGTAAATACAAAAAATAATTAAAGAATTACCAATTCTCAATATAGGGTTTTCACTCCTAAATTTAGATTTTGAATCTAGTCACATGTTATTTTATTTGATTTAATGCGTGTATAGTCTGTTATTTTAGAGGAATTACATAGCTAACCCAAATCAAGTCCAGTTGTGGGCTTGAATATGTTTATTTCAAGGAGGTATTCAGGAAAGAAGAGGTCGGGAGAAGAAGCCTATGGGAAGATTACCAGGGCTAAGATAGTCCAAAGAACTAATGGGGAATTATAACATGAGAAGAGTCAAGAAGATGCTTCAAGCAATCTAAAAAAAAAAAAAAAAAAAAATTTACAGAGTTTCTATCAGGGCATTGTAGACTTAGGGTACACCTTAAAAGGATCAGAGTAGAGAATGATGGGACCTGCAGACTCTGCTAAGAAGGGGAGGAGACCCCCACCATCTAATAGTCGAATTTTGTGCAGAGAAAAGGGTTAAAAGTCTGGGAGAGTACCAGATTAATGTAAAAGATATACACAGCCTTGACCTCATTCATGTCGTGCACTTTCTAATGGAATGGGGGCTGGTATAGATTGGAATCACCCAGTTGTCGAATTTGGTGCAGAGAAAAGGGTTAAAAATCTGGGAGAGTAGCAGATTAATGTAAAAGAGATACACAGCCTTGACCTCCTTCATGTCGTGCACTTCCTAAAGGAATGGGGGCTGGTATAGATTGGAATCACCCAGTTGTGTAGAAATAGTGGGAGACAATATATCTCTAGAGGACATAGTGCAGGGTTTCTACTAACACTTACTACTGAAATTTTGCTTGTCTCGATCAATGTATGGTGTGGAAGTGAAAATGATGAGTCCAGACCATAACTGGCAACATTCAAAATTCTTAAATTCATTCTCTTCTTTCGCTCCTTGTCACATCCATTTGATGGTAGTGACATTGTCTTCTAGTCTATATCATCCTCAGCTTAATGGTTTCTGCGGATATCTTCCCTACCCTTTCTTACTCCGTGTAAACTCTAGGGGTTAGCGTGGGTCTTATCCACTAAGAGGGAGGGGATGACTATGACGCTATAGAGTCACAGTAACTCGATTTCCAATCATGGTTGCAATAACACCAGAGTGTACCAAGGACTTTAGAATGATCTTCTTGCTTCTGAATTGTGACTAACAACACAACATGTAGTGTTCTTTCACAGCTGATGACAGCAAAGCTTATCATGTATGAACTAGGCTTCACCAGTGTGTAGTGCCACGGATCCCCTCGACAGGACTTGTGTCATACCCCCTTAATTTATATTGATTATTTATTCCAGTGCAGCTTTCTAAATTATTAAGACGGAATAAATTTTCAGGGAATGGTGTTACTGTGTTTCTCAAAAATGTAATCTTGTTTTTTTCCCCCTACGCTAATCATCAAGAAAAAGAACCGAGTTATGGCCAAAATATCGGTCATCGGATTTGGCATGCAGAGCTCTGCACAGATGATAAGGACATCATTCCAAAAGCCACTTTTTTGGACTCGAAGAACCTCAAAACAGACCATATGTCCAAAAAACTCAACATCAATTATTTGACCCATCACATACCTTCCTCTATACTACGTAGCCTATAAGTTAGAAAATAAAAACATTCAGCACCCTTGGCTGTGGAAGTATCATTCCATCCCCAGTTAACTACTGGCTACTAATTTCATTATAGTTATCCCCCTCCCCCAATATTTAACATTATGTGTGAGATCAGAAACTAAAATTTGGTACCATTCCCACACACGACACAATTTTTCCGGCCAACCAAAGTCAATGCAAGTACTGATTCACTCAAATCACAGACGTCACCAGAGTTACTAGATTACTATTATTTTGTTTAATAATAAATTTGTATTTATAACATTATAAGTTTCAATACATTGATTATATATAATTTATTGCAATATAATTAGATTAATTTTTGAAGAACAAGGCATGTAAAGCTTGTTTTTAGATTTAATGTACCTGTACAGTACAGCGAAAGAGACTTTCAACACTAATTTTATAACAAATTTTTAGCTATAAAAATGTTTTAAATTTTAAAATATATATATTTGTTTGATTTTCTATTAATCTTCAACAAAAAAATGTTCTTGACCAATGATTAAAAATATAAATCATCACTTGATCAAAATTATTTGTCAGAATTTTCTAAGAGATTTGAAGACCTGTCGCTGACACTTGAGGAACAAAGAGCTTTGGAAGATGACCTTACCTGTATTGGTGTTTATTCAATGTCATGGATCCGAACAGTTCTAACATATAGGAGACATTCAGATGTTGAGTTATTTCCTTATAAGTTACAGGAATGGAGGGGGGGGGCTCATGAGCATGCAAGAACTTATGTCAGGGCAATAGCCAACTTCTGTGTTTGGACTCATAGAATGTCCATTAAAAAATGCCCTTACATCATCATCACTGATAATGATATAAATATCTCCGATTCCCATACAAAAATGAAATTCAGAGGTGCGGAAGAAATGTTTTTGTAACATCTGGGTGAAAGCAATGGCTTCAAATACATAACAGTCTCTACGTTTGAATTTGTGTCCCAACTAGGTCTATAAGTTTAGACCTCAAGAAGAATAATATCTGACCTTCTGGTCCTGTTTAAATTCATCCAGGGACTTTCCTGCAAAATTGTGTCGAGCAGATTTTCCAATATATGTTTTGTACTTAGTTCCAACTAACAAACTAATACAGATAAAAGTATTAGACTTGAAGTAGTGCACAAGTTGAACAACTTGCAAATGCCTTTGTGAGCGTGCATATAGACAATTCATAACTCCCTCATGTCACCCTTCAACATGTGCAAACCACTTTATTTAATTTTTTTCTGTACTGCAACTTAATTCCAAAACAAGTGTAGTATGGTAATAATGTCTTTGGAAAATTGAACTTCTTTTGCACTAGACACACAGGATTCAAGGGAAAATTTCAGTACTTTTTACAATGGTGTTGGTCGAATTTTGTTTACTTTTTTAATAAATAGGTATAATGTTATTGATATTTCTTTTTCTTTGTTTTATACTTGGATCTATTTGTTTGTATATTTTATCTTGATCTTACACTTCAATTTTTGTTGATGTACTCCTTTTTATTGTCATTGTTTCTGCCCTTAGATTGCACATTGTTATTTATTTATTGAATTTTGTTCAATTAATTATCTGATATTTTCTCATGTTATTTGTAATCCATGTCATCTTGAATTGTATTATTTTAACGTATTTATTAAGTGTAAATATGCCATTGAAATTAATAAAATAATATAAGATTCAAGAGATAGTAAAATGAAATGTGCAATGAAGTAAAATGATGACACATCCAACATATGGTCAAAATGCTAATGTTTTCACCATGGTTGACAACCATCTGCTCTAATGAAATTAAGTTCTTGGCTTTGTCCCAAGCTCAGTTTATAGCTGTTAACTCTGTATAGAAATCTAGAGACAACACACCCCATTGAAACACAGAATTTCCCCCTTTCTCCTTTTCCCTTTCCTTCTTTTTTTTCCCCCCTCAGCCCAGACAAAAAATATAGTCTCTCAAATTTTATATTTAAGATTGTTTGTATTTTATATTCATAAAATGTTTTTGTAAATGCTCAAGATGCCACATCATCATCAATTTTTCTCCTTAAATTTGTTGGAGAAAACAATTGGTTGGTAAATTTCAAAATGGCAATTATTCCAACAGTTTTTTGGATTAATTCCAACAATTCTGTAATTAATTGTAGGCAATACAATAAGCTTAAATTAAAAAAAAAATATATATATATATATATATATATATATATATATATAGCTAATATTTATTCTTATGGTAAAAATAAGAGAAATACTGCTATTAAATTCTATTTTTAAGGACATTACCTAAACATTAGACAAATAGGATATTAATAAATTTGGACACAAGCTGTAAGGCAAAGTTTTACTTGATGGAAAGGAGATTAGTCATGCATTTTTGAATGCAAATATCTTATTTATAGTTATATATGGTGGAACATATCTTTCTAGTTTTGAGGTTTAGTTATGATGATTTTTTAAATTGTCCATTCTATAAATTTGTAAAAACAAAACATTATGTTTCTAGCTATCAATCTAACTATCTGAAATAACTAAATGATTTGTTTTTTTAATATCTCCAGGCTGTGACTAATTTAAAATCTCAGAAATCAAAAATAATAAGCCAGGAGTTTAACTAGTCGAAGAATTTACTAGCACAGTATTGTAATTCATGTTCAGTATCCATAAACAGGGGGTTTACTAATATTCATAAAAATTCAGACCAGAAAGTTGAAATTACTAGTCGCCATCTATTTGATTTTAGTAAGACAAAATCTATGGATTAAATAGTGTTCAGCATCTAAACAAGAAAATAGAAAAACTGAGTTTTACTCATAAATAAAAATATTATTAAAGGTGCAAAATTTTAATTGAAGTGACATTTTAACATTTTTCATTGCAAATTTACCGAATCTGCAGGGTTGCAACATTTACTCTGTGTTAGTCAAGTTTTGCAAAAACTGGTAATTTAAAATAATTTTTAAATACAACAAAGTCAAAATAATAAAAAGCTGGTTTCTTAATTAGATTATAACATAAGGAAAAGAACATTAAGCATTTCCATTAAAATCTCTACACAACCATAAAGTGATAACAAACATTTAGACATCTACTGAAATTTTTACGCTTTTCTTTTGTAAAGGATTTTTGAAAGGGAGAAGTTTTGATTTCAAAATCCCCCAGAGCCGGATACTTAACATACTCACAATAATAGTATTTAACTGCACTGGAAAGTTAAATCACCTAGTGAGAAACAATCTGGGTTTATTATTATTATCTTAATTCTTTTAACCTTATGAAATTAAATTTGGTTATTAAAGCAAATTTTGTAAATGCATTTGCTTTAAAGTTCTCGTAAAATTTTATGTCACAAAAAAGTGCAGAATGTTTGAACACACAAATCATGCAAAGCAGATGCTTAATAATAGTATATAAAGATAGAAATAGCAGCCAGCACATACCTGTGTGTGTGCAATAGGCCTTAGAATAACATAATCATTAGATATTGATGAATAAAAATATTAGACACTCATTTTATTAAATAACATCATCAATTGTTTAAACATTTGTATTATAACAAACTCTTTCCTTTATATTAGGGATGAGACGATTAGGTTTCCACTTAATGCTAATTGGTAATTATAATCAGTACTCACTTATTGATATTTGTCTAACAAATCTAGGGTTAATGATTAGAGGTATTAACTAAATTATCCTGTAACGGTAGCGAGACAATGGGAATTGCATTGGGGTACGATTTGGGTGGTCCGCGGATCTACTTTGATAATGTATTACCGGGTCCTGATCGCGTGGTAAAATTAATATAATTACACTGGGCGAATCTCAACTTAGGCTAGCCATTTTTGATGAGTATTACTAGAAACTAATTAACTAAAAATAAGAGAATTACACTAACACCAATGTTAATATTAACTACACTGTATTGCAAGAATATGCAATCCGCAATGCCGGGCGGATATGTCCAGATTCACGAAGGGGAGGGGGAGTGGTGGTAATCACCACAATCCCCAGCTACATATATATATAACTTTAAACTAAAAAATATTCGGAGAATGGAAATTAATTTCATGTTTGTAGAATAAAGTGGTCATACAATTAGTTTTAAACGAGGGAGATATGTAATTCATGAGTTTCCAGCCGTCCTAAAATGCTAAGCTATCCAATTTTATACAAATTTCTCAAATTACGAACACTTTTTAACTAAATCAATCGATTTCTACACATTGCAGAAATACAAAATCAGTAATTCTAAAAAGATTAATAGACACAGTATAAAAACAAAGATATCGCCAATGTTGAGAAATCTAATGTATGTTTTATATGATCAAGATAAAAGTGTTTGTGAAATAATTTTATTACACATACCATCACATTTTTTATTTCATTATATCAATAATTAATACCAGAGCTTAACACGTTCACTGCTGAAAAATAAGTATATATCATCACCTATGGCTATAATTTTTTATGTCAATTCATTTCAGTTGGTCTGGCGCCAACTTTTGTCGGCGCATGCCTCTTGGCAGCGCTAGCGACGCCGACTAAAATCGGCGCGAGCACCCAACGTGTTAAAAATAGCTCCTATTTTTCATTCCATTTTTAGGTCAATATAAGAAAAAGACAAAGTAATCAATTGAGGTAATTAAGTAATTGTTATTATATTCTATTAAATATTCTAAGGTTACTCATTTAATAGTAAAAAGAAACAATCACCAAACATTGCAACATTATTCAGTTCACCAAATTAAATAATGAACTGATATTTATAGTTAGAAGTAGACTAAAATATGGAAGTTTTTTGGTTAGGTGGAAATTTAAACACTACATTACAGCTGTGTAAAGGCAATGTTTTTTTTTTTTCCTTTTTTTTTTGTTTTTTTTCTTTTTTTTTTTTCCTTTTTTTTTTCCCACCTGACTAGAACATATTGCTATGTTCACTAGTATAGTGTAAAAGATTACACAAGACATTGAAGTGTTGTTGGGCCTCTTTACTTAAACAACAATTTATTAGTTTTCACAATGGAAATTCCGAATAGTTAAGAAATACTTAAGTTTGATGTAGGTTAATTATTTTTAACACTATAAAACTTAGGTTACCAAAATAAACTCCCTCAAATTTAAATAATTTGGTTATATATAGTCTATATCATTACAATATAGAAAAAATAAAATAACGATAGCCTAAATTTGTTAGTGTTCAAATGTTTTTTAACAAGTAAAAATTGTGGTTAGATTTTAATGTAGCCTTGCAAAAATATAGACTAGACGTACATTGTCTTTTTGTTTTTTATGTTATACGATGTGTACTATTGTTGGCAACTATTAAAACGTTTTATGATTAGTTTGATTTAGGTAATTTATACAGATGCTAAATGATAAAAATGTGAGTTTTTAAAAATAATTTATTCTTTCTTTGGAGGTCTAAGACCATTGTAATTGTTTCACATTTCGCATATAGCACTACTACAAAATAATAAAATATAAATATGATAAGATATATATTTATTTGGGTGTATTATTGATTTCTTATTAACTGTATAAAAAACAGCATCAATTGAAAATAATATATACAAACACAATGCTGTTTTAAAATAATGTGCTAGCAATAGTCAGATTCCACCACATGTCATTTAAATAACAAAATTAAATATTTTTAACAAACTTACTATGTTTATGAAGCCCATAACCTAGCACCAATTGTAATCATCTTATTAATTAAAAATGATTAAGGTATGCCTAAATCGTCTCATTCCTATACTTTGTACTATTTTTTGTAACAGACACTTCAAAAGTTTACAAAAAATATTAAATTAAAACAATATGAATTAATACACATGCAGATAACATACATTTCCAAGACTCGGATTACACTATCAAAATAAATGAGATGTAGCAATTAAATAACAAAACTGGTGACAAAAGTGTGGTATATTACAATCTTATTGCCCCCCCCCCCATCTATACATAGTTTTATGCACATTTTAAATTTTTGGACAGTACTGCAGGTATACTCCTTCAGCAGCATCACCATTTACTCCTTTACCTTGTCCGCCGTCTGTAATAGACACTCTTCAATGATTATTTTATCTTATTTATGAAAAAAGTGAAAAAGTAACAAAGAGCTAAATCTAGTAGGAAAGGTGAATGATTGTCAAACACTGGAATTCTCTTATTGGTCAGAAAGTGCCTTGTGGATAAAGTATTTTCTATGAATTCTTTTATAACCGAGAGCTCTCCTTCCTCATTTGTACTCTCAACTTGGACAGAACCTATAGGTAATAGTGCTGATTAACTGTCTGACCTGTTGGTACCAATTCGATCATGTTTATGGTGTTGATAAGAAAATAATCAACATTCCCATAGATTCCAACTTGCTCATTCTGGCCTTTTTCATTCTCAGTTTTCCATAGAATCGATTGTCTCTTTGCTACCAGATCATACTGGTAAATCCAGGTCTTCTCGCATGTAATAAACTTTCTCAACAAATTGTATTCTTATGCGAGTTGTTCTATGAAGTCAGTGCAAACGAGGTTTTGGAACACCATTTTGTTGGCACAGATTTTGTACATGTTCAATTGGTCTTATAAAATTTATCATACAATATCTTTATCAATGTTGACCAACACCATTATAATGCTTAATTGGTAACAATAGTGAACAATTTAATTAATTTCTGCAACTTTTGTTTGGTTGTGTTGTTACAGGGAGACCTTGTCCCTTGTAAATAACGATGTTAATCAGCAACAATTGTGAACAATTTGATTAATTTTGGAGAATGTATCATCACATTATTGCCACACACTTTATATAACTGTTTGATATAGTTACTCAGCAATTTCACAAGACAATCGAGATTGAAGTAATGTTCGATTTTAACAATGACCATGATTCTGCATCTCTTCCTACAATTGCTGATCACATACTCAGAGACATGAGACAGTAAACCCCAGCTTTGTCTCACTTTCTTCCAGAAGCATTAGTGTCATCCACTGTGTGTGCATTCACAACTGTAATACTTATACCTCTTATAGGACACCCAGTCTCATTGTTTAATAGCCACATCTCATACAATACATTTATAATTTTAATAGCATTTGTACATTAAAATATTAATTACACATTAAAATGCAAGCTTACTTACGTATTACTCAGCACAATTTTGGTTGACAAGACCAACAACAAAACGTATAGTGAAAAAGCAACAGCACAACAGCTATGTTCTTATATCTGCATTGAGAATTAGCTTGTAATCACCTTAGTTTGAAAACAAGAATGAAGAGCTGTAAGGAAAGGATGTTTGGCTGCCAGCGCCAATATCCTCTTCTCCGTCATTGTACAGTCTACATCATCATCTTGAATGATTACATCTTTTTTCAAGACCTTTAAACAAAAATTAGTGTTTTTCTTTGTAATAGTCTTATTTCAAAATAAACAACGCTGCACAGATTTTCTTACTCTTAAATAAACAGAATATGCAAACATTGTGTTAAAAACAGTTATTGTTATCAGTACAACATTTAGTTTTCACCAAAAGTTGAGTTTATTTTTTACCATTTCCTTCCAAACATTATTGCATTTTAGTTGAATCTTGACACTTAAGTTTTTGTTATTAATCTATATAATTCATCAAAATTGGTAAAACTAATTTAGATAAATTTAATATTAAATGGTTCTGGTATTCTTTCATGAAATTTAATTTTTGATTTTGTACTAATAACTCATTTTACATTTTGTTAGACAAATTGTTTGATAATTTTTAAGGAAAATTTAATTTTAAACCATTACAGTAACTTTAATCATATGATACTTTTTTATAGTAGTAATTACAAAACTGGGAACTATCAAAAATTGAAAATATTTGACATGCAGCTTATATGATGACATCAAATTTCTTTCGTTGTCTTTTGTAAATTTAATCATTTGTTCACTATAATCTTTGTCTTAATATATGCAGATCAATGCAGCTGTATAAAATGAGATATGGTAAAAAAAATACAATTTGTTTTTAAACAGTGATATTTTTAAATTTGTGGTTTAAATTAATTTAGAGTGACAAAACATCATATTCTACAAGTAGCAAAATAAAGCTTTCTACAAGCTAAAATTCTACAACAAATTTAAAGCCCAGAGAAGTCATGTGGTGAGAAAAAATCTCACTTTCACAGTTGTTATACTGGAAACTTTTTATTACTAAATTTAGGGTTTGATACTCAAGCTATGCCTCGGCGAGCTCCTTACATCGGTCTACTACGTATAGCTGACTCATTTCCGCAGGGGGTAGTGGAGGGAAGCCATGTCATCAGTCATGTCAATCCAGTGAGAACGTTTCTTCACGCGTGACCGCTTATGATTCCTTTGCTGAAAAGTTTAATTTATCTCTATGCCGACCAAATTTATAGTTGAATTGTTTTGTGTGTGTTTTATGTTTATTACTTATTATTTAATTTTAATTAGTTTTATATTAGTTATTGTGTTAAGTAGTGTGTAAATAAGTTGTTTTTTGTTTTGAATCGAACATTTAGAACCAGTTATGGCCAAAGTGCCAAATAATGATTTATTACTAAGTTGACTTGAGGAGAATATTGCAATAAATCTTAGCTATAGTATCAGAAAGTTTGTTGGAGATTCTACTACCAGAACAGAAGTACAAGGTAAGACTATGTGCCTATTTCTAAATATTTATATGTAGTATAACTTTAGATAGACAAAGGGGCATGCAATTAAATAATCAATAATTAATTTAAAACAATAAAATACAACTAATAAAATACTAACTTCATATAAATAAAAAGAAAATTAGTTTTGCCATCCTTATGCAAGTGTATTATTTCAGTAAATCAAGGAGGGAAGATTAAATGTGGATACTGCCCTTACAAGAAAATTCGCTATATATAACATCAGTGTAATAACTCCACAAAGCCAATTTGCAAGGAGCACACTGGATCAACAACTCTTTTGTGTACTGACTGCTTCACAATGGATGTAAACGTAGAATAAAGATTGTGTACACTTTTTTTGTACAAATATTTTGTTTATAATTACACTTACAATTTTGCTATACCAATTGTTCTTATTTTACTTTGTAGCAAATCAGTAGTTATCACTTCATTTACTCGTTTTACTTAAAAAACCTTTATTCACTTTATAACTGTCATAAAATAAATAAATAAAACAAATTGTGAAAATATTTTTCATATTCATTAGGAGTAAACCACAGCAACTGAAACATAATTTTTACATGTATTTGAGTGTTTATACAGCATAAAGAGGTAAAAACAAAATTGAGATTTTTTCTATATGCACTACTAAATATGTTCGTCCTGACCACACGACCTCTCCCGGGTTAACTAATAGAACTATATATACAATTAGTATATTATACATTCAATTTAGCTGTTTTGAGAAATTTATATAAATAATTGCTTTGCATTAAATTTTATATTGACTATATCCATTAGAAGCTTACCACAGTCTGTTTTATAATAACAATAATTTCATTTATGTTCTAGTTGGAGCTAAATGTGGGCACCCTCCATATTTACAATTACATATTGCACTTATTTAGAATTTTCTTATTTTTTTATTGTTGAAGATGTTTGAATTAGTGAATTAATACCTAAAATTACTAAGAATTTATTTGGATAAAAAGTTTCGATGCAAAAAATTACTTGCGATATTAATGTTATGAAAGCTATTAAACTTGATAAAATTGAAAAACTTGAGGAGAGATTTACAATAGCACAAAATTAAAATAACAAATCAGAGTAGATGAGAAATAACTAGTTTAAACTATGAGTGTGCGAGATCTCAAAAATAAAAAGTTGTATTGAGAAAAATCACAATATCGTCTCGATCTCGTTAGCGAGAACAAATTCATTTCTTCAGTGTATTTTTCTAGAGATGATAAAAAATTTCCTGATTCTATTTAGAGTATCAAGTTTTTTTAAATTTACACAATTCCATTGTTATTATGAAATTGTATTGTCATAAAGATCACTGTTTTTGCAATTCAACATTTCGCCCACTAAATTTTGTCCTATTGCATATCGCAATAATTTAAATTCCATTGAATAAAGCTAATGATCCAAACATTTATATTCATATAAATAAAGTCCATAAAACGTAATAAAAAATATATAATAAATCGTTAAAGTTAGTTTATTTTGTAGCTAGCGATAAACACATCAACAGTTGTCGAAGTAAAAGACTAAAATTATGTAATTTTTGCCTATTTTTCACATATCGATATTTCTGTCAAAACTACTCCACAGTGACACTAACTTTCAGCATTTATCTTCCTCTTTTTCATCAGTGCCTTCCAAAATATTGTAGTTCTTATAATTACTAGAAACAAATTTTCTGCCAGATCATGACTGAAATTAACCTTGCTGGGACCATTTGCGATAACCTGACACGATATCAAATATCGATTAGTAATATTTCGATTGTTCAGAAAATTTATATATCAACGGAAAGCCGAAATTCAAAGCTTTCATTTCGTATATTGCACTTCTCGTGTTGCAAATATTTCGTTTGTAGTGTATTTTCAAAGTTGCGCTTCCTGAAAAGGAATTTGGTTTATTTTAACTAAATTAGCCATTTTGTGAGTGTCGGTAGAGTTTAGTTGTGATTGTTTTGTGGTTTTTTACAATTATTTATTTTTTGTTTAAACAATTATCTTAGTTATTGTTTCAAGTGATTGTTATTAAAGTAAAAGTTATTATTTTCAGTGCTTTTTGTTAGAGACTTAGAATAATTAAAAATATTTTTTTAATTTGTTTGAAATTTTATTTTTGTTTTTATAATACAATTTTGTATTTTATATTGTAAAAATGGCATTCAATCATCGAAATTTAAAGGATGCATCTGATAATATGAGAAAATTTTTGTATGATCCCATTCTATCAAGTGTGGAGGATAGATATGAGGGGAATTCAAACTTTGACAAGGAGCAACTAAGAGGATGACTTGTTGGTAGTTGATCTGCCAAATAGAGATTCTGATAAGATCTTGATGTATTACTCTAATGGCATTCCTGAATGTACACCTCGGATGTCAAGGATTTGGACTTGAAACACCTGTTGCAAACCCATGTTTGTGCTTCTTGATCTAAATTTACCTGACCCTTCATATGAACATAGATCAAGAGGAAGACCACGGAATCCATCACAAACACAAAGTCCAGTATAAACAACAGATTTGAACAAGCACATGAACCAGACCAAACACAAGCACCAGTACCACGATAAGATGCGGCTCAGTGGGTTAGGATGTATCCCCAGAACTGGAGCAGAAAATAATGTCTAAATTCACTGTACATAATGTAGGGCCTAAAATTGTACTCAATCTACAAGCTTGCTCAAATTTCTGTATCTGTTCATGACAACTGCTATGTGAGCTCTTATGAATGCACAACCTGTGTTATCTCGAATGCAAGAGGCTAGAACCCTCAAGCAAAATTCCAGATATTCAAAGTGGTATAATAAAACAATTGTAGATGAAAAAATTCTGGATGATATGATCAACATGGGAAATAATTAGCAGGAAGAATCTCAAGTTATTGGGATAGTACATTTAATCAAAGTATTCCTTTTTATCCCAAAACGATGCCTATGAGACTATTCTAAATGATTATGTCAATGTTTCATTTGTCATTCATGACTGTTCTGATGAGGTCAACCCCTGGATGAAAATCGGGACTTCATAAAAATGATGAATGACACATTCAGAAAGTACTTTGTACTTGTATTGACGAATGTATGGTTTGGATGAAAAACTGTTGAGCATTCATTCAATACATGCCCAATAAGAGACATCCTCGTTTTGGAATAGAAAAAGGTTGAGATTGTGATTCTTTCAATTCTTATGTTCTGCATGTGCTTCTGTGTAGTGGTAAAGATTTTTTGACCAATGATACCGATCCCTTCACCCAAGTGTAGGAACGGTGGATTCAATCAAATTGTTTGGGAGAGGGTTACCACTTATTTACTAACAATTATAGATTAAAATAGGTATTTATTTGTCACTTTTTGTAATCAAATAACAATTATTGAACAGGGACTCAAAGAGAGTAGAGTTATCTCGCAATGTTGTTCAAACTGAACTTACTGTTGATCAGACCTTGTATTACATGAAAGGCGACAATATTTTTCTCGTGATATACAAGGAAAAGAGTACTAGAAACCCTGTACATCTCGTAACAACAGTCTGTCATGCAGAAGAGTTCGTGGTAAGGAGTAGACGTGGTGGTATCAGAACCAAACCTATGTTGATTCATCGGTGCAACATCTTTATGGGTGGAACAAGAGCATGTACCACGTAACTTGTTCTAGGTCCTACAAGAAATACTGATGGACAATAATTTATATCTTTGTCGAAATGGTTATCATAAATGCTTAGATTCTGTTCAAGGCACAGAATCCACAGTATTGACGGAGATATATGATCTCAAGAATGACTTAGTTGGAAAATTATGTTTCAACTCTTCTTTCATTGCTCTCGCTCCTGGTCTGACAGGTACAGTGTTGGCGATACCACCGCCTTCAACTTCTACATCTAGCCAAAAGCCAGGTAAAGTCGTGCTTAGTCTACGAAGACAATAAAGAAGGTACCATAGGTAGAACACGAACCTGGTGACCACTGTGTAATGTCGGCATACACAAGGATTGATTCCCTCATCTGGAACCTTTCTACAGGCCTGGAAGAAAAAACTGTCCTGTAAGACCCAGGTTACCAAATTAGTAACACTGACAACACTACTCTCACTATTCAGCCCCCATCACCTTCAAATACGCAGATGGAATGCTATAAATAATTTACACATGGTACAAGCGTCTAGTTGTATTATGTAAATTAAAAATTTTTTTGCACCTGCAACTTTTTTTAGTTACACGATTACATTGATGTTTATGGTCAGTGTTGAAAAAGAATTTTTTTTTTCCAGATACGTTTCACAACTAAATGCTACAACTAATTATTGTATGTGTTTCAAGAGTCTAAAATAATTTGTCTGTTTTTTTATATAGAAGTTTGTTAGTGATTTTTATTTTCAAATTTTGTTGACGTAAGATAATGTTTCTAATTTTCAACTACCCGATTCTAAAATATGGCTTTTAGCAATTTCTAAATTCACAGTTCAACTTATGCACCTTTCTCTAAGTAATGGTATATTACAAGTTTGGTTTTCAATAAAATAGTTATTTTAGCTGAATTTTTTAAAAAAAATATGCCTAACTTTTGACCAATAATTTTACTTTTTTATTAAATTATTTTTCCCTGTAAAAACTCTTGAAATTGATATATTTTTTAAAATGTGTACATTGTTCCGCATTTCCCAGCTTCATCCATCTCATGTTTATTGACGCATTTTGGATATACTCCATTCTCAAAACATGTAATAATACTCTGTAAGGGACAGGAGAACTTGTACTGCATAGTAACAGAAATATTGTCCAACATATTCTCCTTCCATGCTTTAAGAGATAACCATAGATACTTTTTGACAACACTCCTACTTGGTTCACATCAATTGTGTACTCTTTAAAACACATACACTACGCGCTCTATGTTTGTATAATTTTCTAATTCTCAATCCATAATTTTTCTCTTCGACAATACTCAACAAATTCTAATACTATATATATTAGCTGATGGCTCCACTTTCACCTGGGGATAGTTGAGATAGTTTTATCAGAAATAATTTATTTAGTATAACCCTAATGGTGGTGCTATGGAAATAAATTATGCCCAACTACAGCAACACACCAATTTTGATCAAATCGACCCATAAATAACAAAGATATGATAATTGTTTTATTTTAGAGGTAAAAAAACACCCTTAGAGTGGAACATTTTCAAAACCCTTTTGTAATATGCGTCTACATACCTACCCGAAACAATATTAAAAAATTCATAGCTCTAAGCTTCTTGAATCCTGAGATATGCTTTAGGGGTAAAAAAACATCCTTGGAGTGGAACATTTTCAAAACCCTTTCTTAGTACATGTCTAAAGACCTACTCCAAACCATGTTAAAAAATTTATAGCTTTAGGTTTCTTGGATCCATAGATTTCGTGATCAGTCAATGGGTTTTGACTTTTATATTTATAGATTAGGGGTAAAAACACCCTTGAAGTGGAACATTTTCAACGCCCTTTCTTAGTACGCGTCTACATACCTATCCCAAACCATGTTTAAAAAAATTATAGCTCTAGGCTTCTTGGGTCCAGAGATATGCTTTTGGGGTAAAAAACACCCTTGAAGGGGAACATTTTCAAAACCCTTTCTTAGTACGCTTTTACAGACCTACCTCAAACCATGTTAAAAAATTCATAGCTCTAGGCTTCTTGGTTCTAGAGATTTCGTGATCAGTCAGTGGGTTTTGACGTTTATATTTATAGATTAGGGGTAAAAAACACCCTTGGAGTGGAAAATTTAAACACCGTTTCTTAGTACGTGCCTACACAACCGAAAGAAGTGATTTCACGTATTATAGCTAATATTAATGAAAGACTGTGTGGTTTCGAAAGCAGTACTAAGACTTTGTCGGTTTTAACCTTTTTACACCTGAGTTTTAAAATGGTTGGTTTCTCTTCTGCAAATAATGCTGAAAAAGCCAAAACAAATGTTATTAACTTTCTGACAACTGCAATTAGTGAAAAATGTTCAAGTATTGAAAAAATAATGAAACAGGACAATCAAAATTCACGGGTAAAGAATTTGGAGGAAATTGTGTGGGATAAATATATACGTATTTGGAGTGCACTTGACCAAAAGGTTTCTACTTTTCAACCAACGGGGAACTCGAGATCTAAAGCAATCATAGATATTCAAAGTTATGTAATTAAATTACTGTATAAATAAAATATTTCTAATAATTGATTTCTAATATTCTACTGTTCTAAAATTCATGTAATAAATAGAAAAGATATGTAATATTCTAATGTAGTTAATAAATATATTTACATAATTTTCTTTATCTTGGATGCATAGATCCATTACAGGTATTTGGAGGAACCTTTGTTAGAACATACATCTATTAAGGTTAAGTATAAAAATACAGATTTGAATGTGTTACAAGGATCCAAAAAAATTTTTATTTGGTAGGAGACTTGGCTCATTAGGATTAGCATTTTTAGATGATGTCAAAATTCCTAATTGTAAAGGTGGGTTTTCAATCACATTTATTCGCTCTATTGATGATGATGCATTATATCAATGGAAATCTATACAGGAAGATGGGACATTAAACGAAGATTCATTACCTGCAAAAGATACAATTGTAATCACCAAATTTTGTGTTTGAATTCAAAACAACATAGAATATTATTTTGGTAAAAAATTAATAGATATGAAAACTATTCCCATTTCATTTTAGAAAATTGCAATGTGTTCACAAAACTGTCAATGCAGAGGAGTGAGTCTAATACATTTCGATATAAGGAATACATATCTATAGGAATGTGGAAATCTTATATATTTTTCTGGTCAGTTTCAAACAAGTATCTAACAACTCCAATTAATTCTTCTATATTTAAAGAATAGGAGGTAAAAAATATCCAAATAGAGTTTCAAACAAGTATCTAACAACTCCAATTAATTCTTCTATATTTAATGAATAGGAGGTAAAAAATATCCAAATAGAATGAATGAAGAAAACTATCCTTATAAAATGATAAATATAAATATTGAACACGGAAATTATGCAATCACATATGAAATATATAAAGATTTCAAACATGTTTACTCTGATTATTTAGATATGTTGCAAACAAAATTTTCATATATTCAGAGAAAATCAATTTATGATACTATTAAACAAAGTAATAACATTCCAAGATCAATAAATAATATTATGCTTAAAACTAATTTTCCCAAAACTGCAGTAGCTGAAATGGCAATTAACATTGTAATTGTACCCCATTAAAAATTATCTTATATTATAAACAACACCATAAAAAAGTTTTAATAAAATGAACTGTTTTCAATTTGTGATAATTGAGACTTTACAATTATAATGGATTAAAAAAAGTTTATTATGTCTATTCTATTTTACAAAACAATTTTGTTTTTAATCTTAAAAATGTGGGCAACAGAACGGCAATACGTAAAGAGACATCTGGATTGGCAACAACTTATAACACCTTAGGAGAAATTTAACAAATCTGGGGAGGAGGAAATATTTAAACGTAATTTTGAACTAAAAATATCGTTCTTTTAAAAATGGACTCCTTCAAAAGTGTGCTTTCATTTTGATAATAGTGTTTCAAAAAGTAGTTAATATAATATTACAGAAGTCATTATTTTATGGTATTATAAATTATGATAAATTAATGTTATTTTATTACAATGTTGTACTAATATGAGTTATGTTGAAATATCGAATCCAAGGATGGTACAAACAATGCAGGATGCATAAAATGACTCTCAAATTTAATAATCTGTTACAGTTCTAAAAATATGCAACTTTCAAGAAACACACTCTGTCAAAAATTGGCTGGCCAAAATTGGTGACGAGTGATAAACAATCTATTGAGGTTTTGCAAACTTTTATTGAAGATCACAGTAATTTAACTAGGAAAGGTGCTAATTTAACAATTAGACATGTCTAAAAGCTCAATATACAATGTTCTACGATAAATATCATAAAAGTCACTTAAACAACATTATATTTTTAAACGAAGCAACTTTCATGCTAAACGGAACTGTTAATCACCATAACTGATATGGAGCCAATGAAATCCCTCATTGTATGAAGGAAGACCATACACAGTATCCAGAAAAAATCAATGTCTGAGGAGGTATTGTTGAAGGGCAATTAATAGAAGCATTCTTTATTGAAGAGAACTTGACAGCAATGTATATCACCATCTATTGGTCAATCAGATAGTTCCTGGTATTCAAAAAGTCACAATCATAATGTAAGATTCCCATATGCAACTATTATTTTTGGGGCCATTAAAAGCTACGTTTAAAAAACAGAGCCGAAAAATCTGGAAGAACTGAGAAATCGAATCACAGAAGAAGCATTGTCAACATCAAGAGAAACACTGTTGTAAATAATTGTGGATTATTATTATTATTACAGATTTGCACACTGCCAAACTGTAGAAGGAAAACACTACGAACATTTGTTGTAAAAAAAAGCTCAGGTAAGATTGAAAGTACACAACACTTTGTCATTATGTAAAACTGGTTGGTGTACAACTATGTTGTGTAACTTCAAATTTTTATCACACCCTGTACCATGTAATGTTGGCATTGAAATATAAAATACTAATTTTCCAGATTAAATTTAATCAAAATACACTAAATAAAGAAATTGCTGAACCTTATTATTTTTCACAAATACAAAAATGAAAAAAGTTGGCCTTTTTGTTTACTTGTCTGCTATTTTGGATAGGGTCATGATAGTGAGTTTTCACCATTGTTCTTCTTTTATCAAAGCATTTAAAATGAGGTATTACTCGATGGGGTTTACATTTAACAATTTTAGTTCACCCCCCACCCCTCATTTAGAAGGCACATGTGAATTTACAAATATTACATGGGTATATAATATGCGGTGTTTTAAGAAAAAAGTGTGGTTAATATTGTATCAAGTTTTATTTATAAAATGTTTAACAAAAAATGCTCCATTATTTCTCTATATATTGTAGTCTATGTAGTTTCAATAAGGATGTGGTATTTTACTTTGTAAAGGAATTTTAAGAAGTTTCCAGTCTTAATAGAAAGGTGTAAAAACATTTAATAAATGATATCATTTGCATTTGGTGTTGCCGTCTGTTAATATGCTACCCCCCCCCCCCCCCGACTTCTCATACCTGTGAGAAAGATATGGTGACTTTCTGTGTATTATTTATTTTCTCATGTTCCTTACTAAAAAATGATTATAACATGTTATTTTTAGCTTCAAAATCATAAACAGATTCCCCTTTCTCACTCTTACATAGATAGTGTTCATCTACTATCGTAGAAATATACATCTATAATTTCAGTCCGATATCTTTTATAGTTATTGTTTAGTTAAAAAGTTAATTTAAAATTACATAAAATTTTTAAATAACAATAATTTTTTTTAATGTGAAACTGGATTTAATGTCAATTTTGTTTGTTTATAATTTCCTACTGGCCCTTACATTAAAAAACTATGTTAAAGGATTTACAAAAATTAATTATACAATGTAAGATGCCTTAAAATTTTTTGGTAAAAAACAATTTCAATTTGATTTATGCCGGACATTTTTGTATTTCCCAACTGGGATCATGTTTTTCTGGCCTTTGTAGTGTTTCTAAATAACGGACTTTCTCAAAAATGGACACGGACACAATATTGAAGGACAATGGGGTCAGTTGAAACTTCCGAATAATGGAATAATGGACAGCAGAGCATAAAATATTACCCTTTTCTAGGAAATTATAAATGTCACAAAACACATATTAGTTGGGTAATTACCTGGAAGTGGACTCCCTGGAAACTAGGTTTGCTTATTTCTGTCTTTTTTACAGCAGTTCTTTGTGTCCTATAAGAATTTAGTTTCAATAAAGTTGCCGTGAGAACAGTGTGTGGTATAGTTGTGTATTGTGATGAGTCTCACATGAAAACGTTTAACTTTAAAGCTTACATTAGTTTGATTTTCTCCCTTTTTAAATTTACATTTTCCTATTTATTTCTTCAGTACTGTAGTACGAATATTATAAATATTATTACTGTAGTAATAAAGAATATTATTTAATTTATAAATTTGTGTTTTATTTTGTATTTTTGTGAAATTAAAACCATTAAACCTATAAAAACTTTGATAATACAGTAAACAATCGTGAAACAATACCAATGTTTAATTTATTTCACTCTTCTCGACCGTATATGCATTAAAGTAACGTGCTTTATTATACAATAGGTTAATAAACATATATTTTAGGTTCATGATTTAAATTTTCTGGACGTGTTCAATATCGTTATAAGACCCTATTCAGGTGGTTTACCATGCGCTATAAGCAGGCCTATATAACTGTATCTCTCCCGATAGCGGAAACTTCTCAATAGGGAACAGTTTATGCGGTCCGAGCCGTATATAGCTTTTATTATGGTTTTTTATCTATATGCTATAACACTATATATTCATACAGTTATCTTCTATGTTTTTAGGTTGAATATGTTAGTCTTTCAATAATAAATTATGTTCATTAATAAATAATTGACTTATTGAACACAATTCAGTGTGGCGATACATAGCCTGTTGTTATCTGTTGACCATGATGTAATCCAAGATCATCACATTTCCTTCTTTCATCAAACACAAAAACAAACAAACATGGCAGGGCGCCAATTGGCGCTATAATACCGAAAAACCATATCAGTAGTTGTTGGTACTTATAAATATTAATGATTCCATGATCAGAGGTGTAAAACTTGACATATATCTCTTGTTGTTGATATTTGTAGACTAAGATAAAATTGACATTCCACAATTGCAAAACTGTCACCCTTCCAACATTCTACAAGTAAAAAAACAAATGATAAGACGGATGTAGAAGGGCATCAGTTCACTAGGAACAGGGAAAAATCATAGAAAGTTGTTGGTGCAGTGCCTATGAATATTTCAGTTAATAACAAAGTAACTGAGACAATTTATAGCGAGACTCCTTTCTTCTTTCACTGGATTTTTTTAAAGATCATAAATTTATAATAATTATTAGGATTAACTTTCAAATTAGTATGCTTTATATAATTCTGGATTATGAAATAATTATTTTGGAGGCAGATATTGTATTTAATGACTAATCAAATGAAAGTTGGCCAAGAGAGAGGGTAGTATTGTGCCAGCGACCCAACATACCCCACAGAAGTCCATAACATAAAATTTTTGTTTCATAACTTCAAATTTAGGTCAACCATTTAGACCCTTGCGGCTCAAATTCTACAATTTTGATGTCAACTAAGTTCAGCATTCCCTAAAACCACATAGATAAGACCTTTGGGCTATATTGGACTTTAATGTTTTAAAATACAGTGGAACTTCTGTATAACAAAACTCAATATCCAAATAAAAAATTCGTTATTGGGGGGTATTCGTTAATGGGAGGTTAAGGCCTTGAACTCATAAATCAATCTGGTGTTATGTTTTGGAGGCTAAACTGCTGTATTGAATTAACTTACTTACTTTTTATCATGAAAACTCTATTTTACCATAAATTAAAATGGGACCATAACACTGCGGTGTAGAATAAAAATACTGCAATAAGTATGTTTGAACATTGCACAATTTATTATTCACAACCCGATATTCACTTTTATTATTGAACCCAATAATGGAAGATTTTTTTCACGCATCACTGTTATCCACTTCATCATGGCTTCGTCAATGTCCTCATAAGTACACAATTTTATTTTTTTCTATTTAAGTCGTAGTCATTTCCTAGTTTCAAAATTAAATCACGATTTTTTTAAATTGTTGAGAACGAACTTTGTGGGATATCAAATTTTTTTGCTGTCTTTTTTTTTTAACACCTTTATCAACATCCTTTAAGATGGACATTTTATCTAAAACATTTAAACACTTTCGCTTTGACATGATGCACGGAAAACCTAACACTTCGAAAGACAACTGAGAACTGAGAACTGCAATAAATATAGTAGGCCTACTGTATAGCTTAAGTAAGGCTCAGTTCATTTCCCGGAATTGACGAGTGATTGACAGTTGGAAGGTGTGGCGAAACGGCTGTTTACTGTAGTAGGGTGGGAAACAAAGCTTGACACATTTATGACACTATACAGTATTTATGGTTTTTTTCTTCTTAAAGCTTCGGCTTTCCAAAATTATTTCAATTTTTACTGTGTGCTATGTATCGACTTCGTTATGGAGAGGTGTAGCATTCGATATAAGGAAGTCAAAACACATGCAATATTATTTATAGTTCACGGTGAGGAAAAAAAAACATCGTTGTTTGGAGGATTTCATTACTTAGAAGTTCGTTACATAGAAGTCCCACTGTATATAAATTGTTTAAATGTTGTTTATAATTGTTCACATGACTGAGCACAAACTTTTAATTGTTGGAAATTTTACTTCTTGATAATTTTTCAGCTAACGCTCCTCGACGATTTATATTATTTTTATTCTAGTCTATCAATACGTAAAATCAAAACCTTATAGCAATGGATAGAGTGATAGTAAAGACTAGTTCAGTAAGGTTTTTCATATAGAATCACTATCTATTTAATGTAGTATCTACAAACAACTAATAAAACATCATAAAGTTCACCATTGTTTTTCACAATGCTATTATCTTCTTTTTGTTTTTTTATCTCCTTTTTGTTTTCTTAACTCACCTTAACAGCATACACTTCATCTGTCCCTTTTTTCTCCGCTAACATAACTTTGCCAAAACTACCTTTTCCAAGGACTTTGATAAAATGGAAATCATCCACACTCATTCTTCTAAATCCTTCTGTTCTTCCTAGAAAATAAAGAACCAATCTCACAACACCAAAATTATGAGAGAATAAATTTGTTTTATATTTTACAGAGCACAAGAAAAAGAAAAGAACTGAGACAGGAAAATTCAAATGTAAGGAAAGAATATATTACCTTTTGCTAAATAATTACCTTTACAGGTTAATTTAGGATTTAAAGAGGGAGAGAGGGGTTACAGTTAGTTTATAGTAGCAATATTTACATAATAAAATTATATCAACTTATGTTCTCATTTTTGGAAGATTGTGTATGACCTTTTTTTAACCCTCCAAGTGGTTTTCGGCACATTTTGTGTCAATGAACTCCGTTCCTGTATCAGTAAATGACACAAAATCACATTTTTTTAAAAATTCAACATTTTGCCCACCTAAAATCATCCTATAGCAATAAGTATATACCTTTGTAAAGCTAATGTTCCAAACATTCATATTCGTTTAATCAAAATACCATAAAATGTTACAAATAATATTTAATTAATTTGTAAAGTTTGTGTATTTCGCTACAAAAAGTAACACAACAACTGTGTAGTTATAAAACACAGATTTACATAGGTAGTTTTTTTGTCTAATCTTCACAAATCTATATTTCTATCTAACAAATCTCAGTGTTCTATGCCATGATTGTTCATCTCGATCTATGCTTTCCAAATCTTTCTAATTATTACAGTTTTTAATCTATAAAAATTAAACAAAATCAAGAATTCTAACACGTTTTTACAGCCTAAAATCAGATTTTATTTTATTTATTTTTCAATTTAATTTGAGTCTAGTAAATATTATTGTATCAGAATGTATTAAAAATCATTATAAAGGTAATTGAATTATTATTTATGGTGAAATATTTATTATGTTTTGTTGATATGTGATGATATGGATTTATCTTCACAACTATTGTGTTCGAATGGTATAGCTAAGCGCCAGTAAATCGTTGTTTTGAAAGTTTTTTGGATTATAATTTATTGTGAAATATTTATTATGTTTTGTTGATATGTGTTGATATAGATTTATAACTATTGTGTTTGAATGGTCTAAACAAATTTGTTGTACGTTTGTTGGTGATTTCTAGGTTAAAATTCTTGAACGTATAGACAATTTTTCTCATTCTTGATTACTTTACTCGAAAAATGTATCAATGTAGAAAATTTATAAATTCACAGTTTAATTTTAGTACATTTCTCTAAACAATGGTCAATTAAAAATTTTTGGTCAATTTTAAAAATAATCCTATCTTTTCAGTAAGTTGTTCTACCATAAAAATTGATTTTTCAACATGTAAATTTTATATATTGATTAATTTTTTTAATCAACTTTTTATCTTGAAAAACAATAATTTTAATTTGTTTTATGGTATAAGTAGGCTTTTCTGTGTCCTTTTCACTTCATTTTTTTTTATTTCCAACATACTATATCCAAAACTTTTATATCTAACATTTGTTTCATTATATGGATAAATTCTATGCACCTTTTTGAGAAAAATGACATATAAAAAGTTGTGTTTTTCATAATATTACTATTGTTTGTGATTTTTTTTCCAAATTAGGTCTAACTTTTTAGCCAATTTTCACTATTTACGAAAAAAAAAAAAAAAATAAATAAATAAATAAAAAAAGAAAGATTTTCATAAGAAAATTTTATAAATTAATTTTTGTTTTTATCAACATTTAATCACAATTACATTATAAAACTTTTGGGAATCTTAAAAATAATTTTTAAAATTTGTTATATAGTATACATAGAATTTTCGGTGGCGTTTTCACTTCATTTTTTTTATTCAACCTTTGTCTAAAATTTAGGACTTGATTAACATAAAGTATGCAGTTGAAGTCTTGTACCCATATCCTCAACCAAGGGATTCTTAGAATACCCCATATCCTGGATTGTCTGCAAACCACTTTTGGAATCGGAAGACATTGAAGAATACCAGATGGTACAGTATTAAGATGGTACCTTCAAAATATCAAAGAGTTCACCATTAAAAACACTAAAATTTTATCTATCAGAAACCTGTCAAGACATCATAGTAGACTCTAATTCCTGTAAAGAAAGTGATGTATTTAATTGACATTTTCCTGATGGTCCTGCAATGAAATAACAGCTTCTTGCAAACTTTTATATAATTGAACGCCAGTTGAAGAAAATTATGAACCCAAAACATTAGTAAATCATAATTATTTGTAGACAAAATTATATCCCACTGTTTAAGTCCAAATAAGGGTTCAGATGGAAAAGGATCACAAAAATAACATAGCTTTTTCCACACTGTTTACGTGGGTGTTGTGCCAATGTACTGGACCTAAGATTCCTTTCTACTCTACCTAAACACTCGATGTGCTTTGGCTTGTAGAATTTTAAACCTTTTAAGATTTTTGCTAGTAGGCTTTCGATTAAACTTCTTAAGAGCTTTACGATGTTAACAGAAAGTGCCACTACATGTCGGTCCACCTGATGAACATAATGGTTTTGTTGATGATTATAGATTGTTGTTGTTAAAAACTATACTGCTTCATTGATAGGAACATTACTAGAGTGATACAAATTCTTCGGCCAAATCTTCTCATTTTGTTTTGGGCAAAATCCATCTGAGAAGGTGATCATTACAATGAGAGAAGTCAGAAAAGGTGAAGTTTATACGTACATGATCATTACTATAAGTGTTGTAAAAAACAGACCATTCAGATTTAGTGACAAGACATGGGTTACAAAATGACAAGTCAATGTCCAATGTCAATGTCACCTGTAGATGTCACTAAATAAGTTGGTGAACCGTCATTGAGCAGATTAAAATCTAAATTGGATCGAATTCTATCAATACGGTTCTTTCTAGGGTTATTGGTGTTTGATCCCCATGTATAGTGGTGGGCATTAAAATCTCCCACCAAAATAAATGGGGCATGCAACTGTCTTATAGGGTCAAGCAGTTACATTTCAACAAACCTGAAATTAGGTGGCAAGTACAAACAGCAAATTGTCATTTTATATTGTGTGGTGATTGTTATTGCTACTGCTTGCAATTAAGTCCTAAAGTTCAAAGACGTACCACAGATGGAGTTGTGAGTCAGTATTGCCACTTCACCTTTAGCTCTGTCTGCAGTGACATAGTCATATCAAAAAACTAAAAACCTCCTTATAGTATAATGAGCGACATTGATGGAGATGAGACTCTCACAGGCAAATAATTAAAGGGTATGTATCGTCGAGTAGAACCTTTAGATCTTTAATGTGATTTCTCACTCTTTAATGTTTCATTGTAACAAGTTAAAATTTTTTGTTAGTTTATTTATGATCAAGTAATAATAATACAGGATCATTAGCAGTTAAAATGGATTAGGACTTGTATTATTCTTTCCACCTGTCTTGCTTAAATTACTGTTCGGTGGTTATTATTTGTTTTTGTTTTAATTTTAAGGGTCTCAAGGTCCATAACCAACCTCAAGAACTGTGTTTTTTGTTGTTGTCATAGTTGTGTCTAAAACGGCTTAAGGCAAAAGTAGAACGAGTTATCACTGGAGGTATTAATTGCATATTGGTAGAAACATTGCCGCAAGGAACACTTTGTGCATAAATAGCTGATAGTTGAGTCACCTCCTCTAGTATTTTAATTGTCTTTTTGTAAGCTCATCACAGTTACATTACAGCTTTTGATTGGAAACTGCAGCAACAATAGATTTTTCATAACCAACTGGCTTTGTAGCTTTAAACCACTTCCTAACATCATAAAGGATATTTAGTTTTTCAACATTATACACAAAATAGCTTTCTTCCTTGTACTTAGTGCAATAGAATGAACAATCAAGAAGATCGCTCCAACAATTGGGACATTTGGTGTCATTGGTACCCTCTAGAATCACATTGTCGCTTTATGCACATAGAACTCACGTGTCCATAACCCTGATATTAGAAACAACACAGAGAGTTCAGGACTAAAGGTCTAACCAACACCCATCGGTAGTGGGGCACTCAGAAAGTAACCATGGGAAGTGCTAGAAGTGAAAACCATTGGGGGGGGGGACTCCCCTTTCAGAGAAGGGAAGTCCGGAACTTTTTTGAAAATCAACACCTTAAAACACCAATTTTAATATTGATTGGCAAGGTTTGAGTAACAGATTTATTTATTTTTTGTTAAAATTTAATGTTAAATTTCATAGTTATATTACTAGGCATTAACAAATTACTTATACTTATTACTTATTATTGTTGCATTGTTAAATTTGTTGCGAATGCTTTGTATAACAATATTTCTTTTACAAAACAAAATCTAATTTTCGAGGTCCGTTGTTCAATAACACTACTTTGATAACCTAGTCTGGGTCCACTTCAATTTCTCTATAGATATTTAAACCTGCAAAAGCAAATTAGTCTGTTTTCTTTGATAGTGTTTCTTAGATATGTCTTCACTCGAGTCATGGTAGAAAAACTCCTCTCTGCCGTACTTTTAAGATACTGATTGGGTTTTTTTGGATGATAGTCAAAGAGCAGTAGCAAGTAGTGCTACCTGCTTTGCTAGTTTATTGGTAAGCATTGTTGTAACTTGTAGTCTACTTTACGAAATATGGAGATTAGGGAGAGAAAGCTTGGAGTTGTGGAGTTTAAATTTCGATAATTTTGAATTTTAGATGTATGTTAAAAATTGAATTGCAGTGGTAAAATTTTGACCTGGAAAAAAAAAAAAAAAAAAAAAAAAAAAAAAAAAAAAAAAAAAAAAAAAAAAAAAATTTCTTGCCACTCTGTTTTATTTATTGTAACATTGGTTATAGATTTCTCTGATAATTTTGTTTAAATATTCTCCAGGGTAATGTGAAAGAAATTTCTACATCTAACTACGCTCTTGAAATAGTTTAAGAATCAGTAGGGTTCCGATACCCTGTCTTTATCGAACAACATAGTCATCTAGAGTTTTGATAAACTTTGCTTTGGCCCACTTGTCTCTACCAAAAGTGTTCCATTCTGCAGCTTCTAGATGGAAGCTACTTACTTACTCTGCCAGTAATGGTATTGTTAAGTAGGATGGATGAAACCTTAGATAAGCTTTTCCCTCGGACACCCCTAGTATAATCAGCAGTCCAGGAAACTTGAATTAAAATAACTTCAAAATTTAAAGGGAACCGAAATGTCTTCAGCGCCTCCTTAAACATAAAGGTGAGTTTCGGTATGAAGTTACAGTTGCTCACCCCAAGTTACTCCTTACTGACCACCATGTACTCCTGGAAAAATACTGACTCAGTCCAATCACATAGGTTCTGACCTCCATTAACCCAACATCCACTTGCCTGTCGGACATAGCAAGGTGGTCGGTTCCTGACATCGAACTGTTATTATCTTCAGCAATGCAAAGCACACATCAGTATCTGCGAACTTGATTTCGCTGTCAAGGTAATCCAGAATGTGCATTGCAACTCCCAGACGTAACAAAGAAGTTTGAAGTATTGCAGTATTTGAGAAAAAAGTTGAATTTCATAAATTTCCTGTAAATCATTTATCACAACATTTTTAGAATTTCATACTGAAAGTCACTGATTTCCTGGAGAAATGTAGACTCTAAAAAGGCCTGACATTGAAAGTGTTAACTTTTTACTTACAAAACATAGTCTTAATAAAAAACTATATTCAATATTACTCTGAAACACTTACTGTCTCTATCAGAATCTCTGTCTGCATCATGTTTCCTATCATCATCTGTATTAGGAGATTTCTTGGATCCGGAAATACTGTGCTCATCATCTGGTGGAATAGGAGAGCCTCCAGCTTTATCTCCTTTATCATATCTATCACTTCCACTGCCAGTGCTTCCACCTGCTGGAGAACCTCCTGATGATGCTGTGAGCTAAATATAACAAAAAAAGAAGAATAAAAGAAAAAGAAAAAAAGTATATATAAAAATATAATAATTAATGCTTAATATTGTAATATTGTCATCTATTTTACACTTATAATATTTTTGAACAATTTCTAAGTTTAGTAAAATGAAAATAAAATTAATAATAACTAGGCTATATTGCGAAAATGATACAAATTTAACAGCAAACAAACACTGGACTTGAACTTAAACTCCAAGTAACAAATAAACCAATAAAATGAGTGAAATGATCAATTAAATACTTATTATAAAAACATAAATTTTGTTTACAAACTTAATATAGATTTTATAAAAGCATAAATACAATTTTATGGTAAGTATAAGAACCATGGCAAAAAATTATAGTTTCTAATAATAGGGATGAGACAATTTGGGCATACCGGTTTGATTATTTTTAATAATCGGGAAATAACTATTAGTATTATTGGTGATTAATGCCCTACATATCTTCAAACTTAGCATTTTAAACCATTGCATTGTACAACATGGAATAAAGTATAAGTAATAAATGTATTAATTTATTATAACATATCAACTTAACTTAATTGTAATCAATTACTGACGTAGTACATTACATGAGGGTCTCCACAAACCTTCAAAACAACTATTGGTAATTTAGCTTGTTGCATAACAAACACATACATACACATTTAGATCCAGAGCAAAATATATGTTCTATCCTCTAATGAACTTTTATTATAAATAAATATTGCTGGGTTTAAAAATTATAATAAAAAGATGTTTCAATAAAGTATTAAACATATGCGTGAGTATGACATAACAAAAGATAGGCTTTAATGTTATGTCATTTAGAGTGAAAGAGCAATTCTAGTAAATGATTTGGCAAGGGAATTGCCCTTGAACTTGTTTACAGTTGTATTTCCTTTTAATCTGACAGGTACATTTCACATCAACAAACTTTTAATTTAAACACATTACTTTCTTAGTAAAAGTAGTATAAAGTATTTATATTTTAGAGTGTATGAATGTTAATGGTTTGGCTTTTTTTGACGATAATACTCCACGACTTAAGAAAATGGAATTGCTCTCATAATCAGAGTAATATTATTTTAAATTATTTCACCATCTGAAATAATCCAGTATTGTCAAACTGGAAATGTCTTGACCATATTTATTAATTTAGTTTTTATAGTAAAATAAAAAATTATGTGTGTTAATTGTTGACTTTTGATTATAAAAGAAAACTATTTTTTAAATACATATTTTTGGCTACATAATGAAATTGACAACACAGAATATACTACTTGTGTTTTAAAGACGTACTACATTGTACAATTAATTATCTTAGAGGTTGTCCTCAGTGCGTAATGTAGTTATAGCTACAGCGCTGTTTCGCCGGACACTGTCGGCTACATCAGGCTTGCACTAACACATACACACGTAACACAATACAACACTAACACATATAAAATCAGAGTATAACTCTTCGTACATAAATAATAAAACTGTTTGTGGCCACATTAATAAGGTCTTATTTGTCCAGCTGCAGGTATGGTACTAGATGTGGACAGCAGTTATCAGTATGATACTGATAATTAGGTTTGAAGTTGAAATGAAATGCAGACCGGTTTGTTGTGTTTATTTGATTTTGGCTATTATGTCGTATAGCACTGTAGCTATAACTACATTACGCGGACTGAGGACAACCTCTAAGGTAATTAATTGTATGATATACTAAACAGTCCAAGGCAACATATTATAGTACTACATTGGATAAAATCATTTTGTTCTGAATAAATGTCAGATTCTGATGACTTATTGCATAAACAAGAATAAAATTGTCGCACGTCATAAGGAGAAGGGGGATGCCAAAAAGTTGATCAAATGTTAACTTCAAATTTAAATCTATGTATGAAAACCTATGTATCTTTCTGAGAACATGGGTAAATAAAACTTGGGTTTTGAATAATAATTATATTTTTGGTGAATTTTTGAAAATAAGCCAAACTTTGGAGCAAATTTTCACTTTATACGTAAAAATGAACCATGTCTAATGAAAATTTTATAAATTGATTTTTCTTTTTAGCAACTTTTATCCACAAATATATATAAAAATATCGAGTAATACTTGAAAAAATTTTAAAAAAATAAAAAAATTATGGTGAACGTGACCTTTTCTATGGAAATTTTGCCTCGGTCATCGGACAATTTTTGGATTCCTGAACTAATAACTCAAAATTTTGTAGATCTAAATTTTTTTTCACTACACAACTAAATTGTACGCATCTTTCTGAGAAAAATAATATCCTATAAGTTAGGTTTTGTATACAAATAATATATTTTATTAATTTTTAAACAAAAGAAGAAAATTAACATTGACAGTTCCAGGGTTAAAAAAATTTCAATTGCTTGATGATATTGACCTTTTTTGGCTTATAATTGAATTAATGCCTGAATGTGAAATATTAAAGAAAAATTTACAAAGCGCGAAAAATGCAGAGCAGTTGTTTCTTCCCTTCATAACCACATTATCCAGTCTGGTTTTTCAAGTCATACTGGGTGGAAATGACATTTACACAGCATTTTCGATAAAGGCTTAAAAATTTGTCATTATTTTAAAGGATAAAACTCATCACAAAATCATAATTTAACTTACAGTTAAATGTAAAAAGCTAAAATAAGAACACAAGAGTTCCGTAGGTTTACAAATGTTTATGAAAATTCCTAACCTATGTTCCTACATTTTATGTAACCTATTCATGTAAATTTTTGCACAAAGTAATATATTAGTTAGCGATTGCAACTACGAACTATATACAACCAAAATACTATAAACATATTCGATATACTGTAACTAAAAACTGGGAAAAGTTTAAACTTACAATTACAATTCTCATTTCCACTGAACTAACTAATAACAGCTAACTACACAGCAATGGCTGCTGTCTTAAGAAACGCCGCAATAAGGCAATCGACTTTTCTATAATAGACCACGGACTAGATCAGATATTCTTAAAGATGCGGATCAATCAATCTCGTTAATTAAAATAGTGTTTCTGCCCATCATATTCCCATAACTTAATACTGTACATTATTGTCAGGTTATAAAAATAACGACTGTACAACTAAATACAAGACCAGTTAATTTAAATAACAAGATAAATCATAGATTCACAGTGGAGAGTGAACAGTTCAATAAGAATCATCAGACCAATAACCGTGCTCAAGTTGTGGAGAGGGTAGAAGAGCCTTTAGAAAGGTCAGATATGGAACAGGTCCAATCTGTTCCACGACCTGTTCCGAATTACAATTGAATGTGTTAGACTAAACAACACAATTAAAATTATTAATATTACTTTATCGGCATTGAATAGTGGAGTATAAGTAACTACTAAATTTCCATGTATATGTATTGCGTACTGTTGAACTTAACTTCTTGTTACTAAGAACTCTAGTGCATTTTATACAGTTAACAATACCAAATATTTCGCATAGGTATTAAACCAAATCACATGTGTGAGCCATAGACAGTTCAATCTACATAGTTCGCAATTCATTTATACTCATAGATACCGTAGTCAAAGTTCCATACGGTTTGTGAAACGAACTTTCAGACTGATGTTCTACATTGAGTAGAGGAAAACTTTGATTGAAACTTGTACACTATTAACGACTCTTATTGATGAAGCAATATTTTACATAAATGATTCTTTGAATCTGTTTTTTTTTCAATATTTTACATAAAATGAAACGACTCTTTGAATCTGTTCTATCTAAACCACTAAAATTGGTGACCTTAAAACAAAGATAGGGGACTTTTACAAACTTCTGTGACCAGTAGACACTCTGATGTACAAGTAAAAGTTGGCCGAGGACAATAATTATAAATCCAATTACAGTAATAACAATACCCCGAGATTCAAACATTCAGACTAACTATTGCATTTAATAATTATTCATGACTAATCAAAAAATTAACTTGTAGATTTACAATTTTTAATAAATCACTTTTACGATTGTACTCTCTTTCTTTGTATCACCACAGAGTTTATATTTAATTTATAACCAGTTCAAAGCCAACTAGTTCTCCCACATTATTTATATTAGGCTTCATATTAGTCACTGTCACATTAACTTGAGGTGATAACACTATGCAGTCTTCTTTCATTAGATAATACACACACACACACACACACACACACACACACACAAATAAATGCACAAATGCAGCATGAGGTGTAACGTTATAAACTGTAATTAAACCCTATTATAAATTGATAATTTTACTCCTTAACAATTTCTTTTTTTAAATGAACCGTCAAACATATTGATAGGTAAGCTTTAATAGTTAAGCCCGAATCGGTAAGAAAAGTATGAATATGCGATTAATTGTAATCACCAATTACTGTAATAATGACTAAATTCTTAAAATCATCATAATTATAAAATATTGCTCCCAATAAGATAGCGTCCTCCATTATGAAAACTGAAATATGTATATATTATGAAAACTGAAATATGTACCCAATATGTATATTTTTTAGTGTCATACATGATGTCAAATCACACTTTTATATTTATTTACTTCTTTATCTCTTGGCCACAATACATCATCATACAATAGGGAGATTCCCATCTCAGGTGGTGAATCAATCATTACATTTACATAAAACAATGGTAATTATATGTAATTTATAATAAGACAACATATAAAAGTTAAAATACAATATAAAATTAGAGATGTAGACTATATAATAACAAAATACAAATCACATCAAAATGAAATAATGCTACAAAATACATAATTTATTATTTCATAATACTCAAAACTTTTCTATGGAATAAAATTAATATTCATATAAATTAAGATAGAAGAACCTTATTAAATTTTTTAGGGCAATCTATAGTCCGGATGTGTTCTGGCAGTTTATTGTATAGTTGCATGCTACTATAGTAAGGTGACTTTTCATACATGTTTTTGTTATGATGTAATTAATTAAGTAGCTCTTATTTCGTGTTGGGTACAGATGATTTTTTGACTAGTAAACTTTAAAAAATTAGTTTTCATCAATCAGTTTCAATTAGAAATCAAGATTCAAAATTATTGGTAAAAAAAGTATACCCCATCCACAAACACAGATGTAAAAATTTTAAATAGTTTTTAAATTATATCAATACTTTTTGAGATAGTGAACTTAAATTGATAGTTTTTGTGTAAAAAGAAACGAGGGTAATAACTTCTTTGTGTTACTGAAATGTTTCCTTATAGAATTAAATTCAAAGATTCGTTATTCGGAATTGGTATTACCAATGCTAATAATAATAATAATAAATTTGTAAAACTTACCTTGGGCCGATTAGGTGAAAGTCCCAAAGTGGACAGGATTTCTCCCATCTCCTTGGTGTTGATACCACAGTTGTTTGCGACATTTTTCTGGCACCGCTTATGAACATTCATACTACACACTGCAAATGAAATGGAACAAGAAAAAAAACAAGCTTAAAAATTATGTAAGATTCAATTAAAGTCCTTTAATAAAAGTTATAGAAATAATATACGAGTATAGATATATTTTCCATAAGATTTACATTTGACGATCGTTAGGAAAATAAAAAACTCTTTTATCTCTAGACATTTTTTATTAAGATAGTGCACCAAAACTTATTTTACAAAAGATTTGATACCTTAGCTATTTTTCTATATAGTCGCCGTTCAAATTTAAACATTTGTCGTAGTATTTCACCAGCTTTTCTAAGCCTTCTAAATACTCAGTTGCCGCCAAGTTGTTGATCCACTCACTAACGCCCTCTTTCAGTTTGTTGTCACTTCCATAGTGGTTTCCGCTCAGAAAAATCCTTCAATTTAGGAAAAAGATGGTAATCACTCGGGGCCAAGTTCGTGTTATAAAGTAGATGTTCAAAAATTTCCTACTAAAACTGCTGAAGCAAGTTCGTCATCAATGCAGTAGCATGCGGACATGCGTTATGATGAAGAAGCACAATGCAGCTCGACAATAATTCATGTCGTTTGTTTTGAATAGCGCGGCGTAGTTGGTGCAGTACGCATCAGACAGTAGGCTGCTGCATTTATGGTCTTCTCTAGGCTTGTAGTTAATGAGTAGGACACCCTTTCGCCAAAACAGTGTGTCCATAATCTTTTTGGTACTCAGAATTTTTTGTTTTATTTTGGTTTTGATGGGGATCGGGAATCACCAGTAAAAATGTGGTTCAAAAATATCTTGCCATCCCTGTCGTACCGACTGAGAAAAGTCAGTGCAGCTACTATCCTTTTTATTTTGTGTTCATCTGTAAAAAGTCGAGGAATCTACCTGGAACCCAGTTTTCTGTATCTCAAATCATCACTAACAATTCAAAAAGAACTGTTCTTGAAATTTTGAATTTCAGGAAAGAATGAACTCGGCCCGAGTGAAATGTCTATAATGATGAATTTTTTCCTCAATCTTTGATTTGAGTTCGTCAGTCACAGCTGAAGGTCAGTCGGAGCGTTCTTTATTATGAATATTCGTCCGGCCCCTATTAAACATTATACACCTTTTTTCATTATACAAGTGAAGTTCATTCATCATGTTACTATAAACTTCGGTTATTTGTTGTAAATTTCAATAGGGGGCACTTTTTCGCATTCCAAAAGCATATTATACTATACACCTAACATTTGGCAGGATAGTTAATTTTGTCATATATTTTAAAGTTGTACAAATAAACAGTAAATGACTGTAGTGGCTCGCTGTTAGCGTTAGACTGTCGCAAAGGTGTGGGAAGGTCAATGACACCGCAGTAGCAGTGGTGGGGGAATTGAGTGACTCATCAGATGATCAAAACATTCTTTACTTTCCAAACGACCCTTGTATATTCTGATAAAGCCAAATAGATATTGGACTTCCTCGTAAAGAGTAATTGTAAAAGGAGAAAGTGAAAACACTATCATGACAGCCAGCAATAGACTGTCTTATTCGACTTTATGTGGTAGCTTATACAATGTGTGGGGTTAGGATAACAAATATTATTTTAAGGAAAATAAGTTAACAATATTAAAATATAATTTCTATAAATAAACATTACTTATTTTGTTTTGGAATATAATGCAATATACTGTACAAATAAATATTCAAATACAATCATAAAATCTACTTTTATAATTAAAAAAATAATTAATTTGCATTACACTTTTCAATGTAAAAAATATACAGACTGAAGGAGTGCTAAAAAATGTAAAACAAACAATAACAAAATGTAAAAAGAAAAGTAATTGAAAATGAAAAAGATATTTTATATACACAGTAACTCTTTTTTAATACCCTTCAAAAGAAGAAAGAAAAGGAGATACCTTATATAGTAAACAGTGAACTAATATACCCGTGTAATTAAAAAAAAAAAACCCTTATCTAAATAAAATTGCTTCTAATAAAGCCTATATGGACCTAAACAAATATTATTGGTCGCTATTTTAGAAAAATGTCGGATCAAGATTTAATAGTGATTAATGACACCATATTAAAGATTGAGTATCTAAAAATCAACCAAAGAGATTTCTACAAAATGTTGGTGATATGTGAAGATTTACCACTTAAATCAATAAATTTATAGGTGCCAAACTATAAGTAAAAGAAAATTACAGTTCACTAATCATTGTAAAAATGAATAATGGATCAAACAGCAGTCATGAATCATTTGAGAATTTCCCACTTTATTTTTAAACCATATTAAAAATATGGTTTTGTCATGAGCCTTCACATTTCACTAACATTTGGTTAAAATTGCTTACGCTAATTATGAAATATTCAACCTTATAATATGGATTTGTTTATTTTTTCTTAGATTTTAGTTTTGTTTAGAACAATAATTATTTTGAATTAGATCATTAGGGGCTACATTGGAGCCATTTTAATAAAAAGTGATAGTGCCAAATTAAGAATAACAAACTTTATGTATTCGTTTTATCACAGGTACTCTCAAATTTTTAACCAAAATATGGCAAAATAATTTTAAAAAATTAAAAAAATATTAACAAAATCAGTCAGTGTTCAGAATATACATACAGATGATAAACATCATAGTAAAACTTATATTTTTGGAAGTAAACTTTTAGGGACCCTTAAAAAACAGTATTCACAAAAATTTGAATGTCAAACTACAAAAATCTAGAAGACAAAATTGGTTCAAATCTTAACTAGAATTTGTTAAACATAACATTAACAATAGTCATGTCAAAACCTAACCTCAACCAAACTTTAACTTGCAAATCTAAACGATAATGACCAATTCAAACTTAAATTTCAAACCAAAAAACTTTCGAAATAGAAACCATTTTTAGAATTTTAAACTTAAGAGTCTTACTAGTGTTTACAAAATAATCTTCAAAATGTTCACAATATATTTATTGTTCATAAACTTATGGTTCAATCCAATTCTCTTAAAGATAATAGTAATTTTCAAATTGAACCAAACCAAATTATTAAAACTAATTATATTTTTTTTCCAAATTGACAATCTAATGGTTAACCCACAATTTAAGTTTATTAAGATTGACTACAAAATAAGTTTACCTTCACATTGAAGTCCTTGCCTTATCAGGCCATAGAGGAGGGATCCGCAGTGGTCACAAAATGTGAACCGCTTATAGTTGTGAACAACAAAACGATGTGGTACATTGACATTGAACCTTTGTGCTTGACTACCTTGTGTCTAAAAAAAGAAGAAGAAGAATGAAATATATGGGATAGTATTGTAAATAGTACATTTTTAGTTATTAACAGAGAGTATGGCATACCCCTAATAATATATAACATTGTGTGTATTCATAGAGTACACAGATTATACTCTTTTATCATATATAACAATGAACTTATACACATTTTTTTTAAATATCAATTTAGCAAAAACAAAAACAAAAAAATTGTTTAATATTTAGTTTTTAAAGATGAATAACAGTTTATAGTAGCAATATTTACATAACAAAATGATATAAAATTATGTTCTCAATTTTGAAAGATTGTAGATGACCTTTTTTATAACTCTCCACATGGTTTTCGATGAAGTCAATTCCTTTACCAGTAAACGACACAAAATCACAGTTTTTTTTAAATTCAACATTTTTTCCACCAAGAATCATCCTACGGCAATAAGTAATATACAGTTGTAAAGCTAATGTTCCAAACATTCATATTCATGTAATCAAAATACCATAAAACGTTATAAATAATATTTACTTATTTGTGTATTTCGCTACAAAAAGTAACGCAACAACTGTGTAGTTATGAAACACAAATTTACGTCCTGTTTTGTCTTATCTTCACAAATCTATATTTCTGTCTAACAAATCTACAGTGACATTGTTCTATATGAGTGTTCATCTTTCGATCTATGCTTTCCAAATCTTTCTAACTATTATACAATAATATTTCAAGAGAAAAATATAAACCTAGACTGGGAATCGAATCCAGGACCTTCCCAGTCTGTCGTATATTTTTCACTTGAAATATTATTGTACAGTAGAAGTCCGATAATCCGGCACGTTCGGGTTCGGCTCGGTGCCGGATTACAGAAAATTCCGGTCTATCGGGCGGTGGCCCTTCTTTTTAGTGTAGGCTTTGCTGTAAAACAAATGTACTTTGTTTTTTTAACTACAGTACATACATACATAAATCGTAATTATAAGAACAATTAGGTTAATAATTAAACTACAAATACAGTATGCAAATACAACTAAGTTTATTTTACATTTCATATAATGTACATGTACACGTACTGTAAAACATATTTCACTTAGATTTAAAAAAGTCTGATTGAGAGTTAGTGTTACGTGTTTTCGTTTCTCTCCTTTTGAACTCGAAGACTTAGGTTTTGAAAACATGATCACTGTACAGTTAGAACGAAACTCACTTTGTTTATAAACAGTTTCAAAAGTTACGTACGTCACTACAGATGTACTATATTACAGTAGAGAGTACCGAGACACTACGATGTGAAAGGACACAAAACAACAACACACACAAAAATGGCGAAGACGCTTCGTGATTGATTAACTGTGCTGCACTGCACCTGTATTTGTTGTGACAGCTGAGACTAGCCGGCCGCTAATTGTTTCCGAACAGTACCCGAGCGCTTCCGGATGATCCCGAACTACCCCGAAAACTTCCGAATAGCTCTCGAGCGTTTTTATTTGCTTTAAAGACACACTTTTGGAGAAAACAAAATTTTTTACAATTTTCCGGAGCGATGCCAGACTATCGGGCATTCTGGACTGTTGGATGCCTGACTAATGGACTTCTACTGTATATTCAATAATTGCTAGTAAAAACGTATAAGCAGAAAAATCAAATAATTAAAAAATCAATAATTGTTATAGTTTTAATTCTATAAAAATTAAACAAAATCAAGAAATTTAACACGTTTTCACACCCTAAAAATCATATTTTTTCAATTCAATTTTGAGGCTAGTAAATTTTATAGTAATGAAATGTATTAAAAATCATTATAAAGGTAATGTTTCAAACTTTCATAATCATGTAATGTTTCAAACTTTCATGTAACTTAAATTCCATACTGCAAAAGATAAAAATTAAAGATTTCGATGCGTTTTGCTGCTAGGGAATACTTCACGGTTCTTCACAATATAAGACAATATGTTTGATTGATCATATCATTTTTGTAAATGGTAATTCTTGTCCAAATACCACAAAGTTGACAATATTTTATAGTATTTTTCTTCCTCTTTCAAACTACATAATCCAAATTATCGTAGCTGTCATAGTTTTTGAAATATATACATTCTACAGAGTTGTAACCAATCCAGTTTTCTTTTCAATACGTTTACGAAACCTCAAATATCGATTAGTAATATTTCGATCTTTTTTACGATCATTATAGCATTGGAAAGTAGAATTTCAGATATGTCGAATGTTTTATTCCATTCCTCTGTCCTACTAATATTTAGGACTTGACTAACATTAAGGAAAATAATCAACAAACTTGTCTAGTGACCTTGTTCATACTGTTGAATATAAAAAACCAATCTGATGTCAAGCAGTGTCTAGATACAGCAAAATACGCAGTAAATCACTGTTTTGTGAGTTTTTGGATCATAATTTATTGTGAATTATTTATTATGTTTTATTGATATGTGTTGATACAGATTTATCTTCACAACTATATTCTACAACTATTATCAAGTGTTTGAATAATCTAAACAAATTTTTATACAAGTTTGATGGTGATTTTTAGGTAAAAAGTTTTGGACGTGAAAACAATTTTTCTCATTCTTGATTACTTTAGTTAAAAATATATCATTGTAGAAAATTTATAAATCATAGTTCAATTTTACATACATTTCTCTAAACAATGGTATATAACAAGTTATGTTTAGAATAATATAAATATTTTTAATGAATTTAAAAAAATAATCCTAACTTTTGAGCAAGTTTTTTTCCATCATAAAAATTGATTTTTCAACATACAAATTTTATAAATTGATTAATTTTTGTATCAACTTTTATTCACAACTACATTACAAAACTTTTGTAAATCTTGAAAAAAAAATTATTTGTTATGTATAAATAGACTTTTCTGTGGCCTTTTCACTTCATTTTTCGCAGATTTTTTATTCCCAACAATACTAACTCCATAACATTTACATCTAAATTTGTTTCATTATATAGATAAATTTTATGCACCTTTCTGAGAAAAATAACCAGTTGTGTTTTGCATAATATTACTATTTTGGTGAATTTTTTTAAATAATCCTAACTTTTCACTTTTTCAACATGTAAATTTTAGATACAATCTTGTTGAGCACTGTGGTGAAATTCACAATAATAATTTGAATTTGCCCCTAACCACAATCACTGGAACTTAATAAAACACAATTATCTGATTGATTGTTCTTTATTAATTATATCCACTTAATGCCTCCGATGATGATAACCATGTTATCGAAATGTACATCAGGGCATTAAGTGGATATAATTAATAAAGAACAATCAATCAGATAATTGTGTTTTATTAAGTTCCGGTGATTGTGGTTAGGGGCAAATTCAAATTATTAATGTAAATTTTATAAATTGATTAATTTTTGTATCAACATTTATTCACAACTACATTACAAAACTTTTCGCAATTTTGAACAAAACATTTTTTTTTGTTACATAGTAGGGCTATATATAGGCTTTTCTGTGGCATTTTCACTTCATTTTTTGATTCCTAACATACTTATTCCAAAACCGTTATATCCAACATTTTTTTTCATTACACAGATAAAGTCTATGCATCTTTCTGAGAAAAGTGATATATAACAAGTTGTGTTTTTCATAATATTACTTTTAAAAAATGATTAAAAAAGAATTTAAATCGGCCGATTTATAGTAGGCATTTTTGAGGGTTAAAGAAGGTTTTGTACATTTCAGAATTATAAGAAAATAATTCATAAAAAATCAGATGTTTCGTCTCTACAGCCTCAAGGGCTGAACTGATTTTCATTAATCTTTTCTTTAAGTGGTCCAACTGTGCACTACAAAGCACACTTTTTTAATATTTGTTTTAAATCCTCACACAAAGAACTCCAAAATTTAAAAAATAATATTCTTTAAATTTTTCTATCTTATCAAATTTTTAGGATAACTGAGGTTTTAAAAAAAACATTTTTAGGGTTCATAATCACAAAACATAATAATCAGGCTTCATAGTTAATAACTAGAAATCAAGTAAGAGATTAATATCACCAAACACAGACAGAATCATTTAAAATTAGAATCCTGAGATTTTTTTTATGCATTTGGTCCATAGATAAGACTAAATGAAAAATTTTAAAATTGTTTAAAATTTTTTTTAAATGTTAACTATAAACTTTGAAAAAACAGAAATATAATATGCTAGTTATTTTAATATATATATACAGTAAAGTCCCGCAAACTCAGCATAATGTGAACTGGAAGTGTGCCGAGTTTGTGAAATGCCGGGTTATAGGGAATAAGAGCAAAAAATAAATTGTAATTGAAACACCAAAGCGGCGGCAATATCAAACGACTTTGTCGATAGCGGTATCCCATTGTCGCCGTTGTAAAAACACCGCGGTACCAAAGCGGAGAGTCAAACGACTTTGTCGATAACGGTATCCCATTGTCGGCGGTGTAAAAACACCGAGGCATTGGCACCCGTCGGTATAGCAGACATAAACCTACAAAAACGTTAGATGGGCCGCTTTTTTCTCACGAATCAATTTAGTATACATTATGGAAAATATAACATTTCTTTTCAGTTTTCTTTGACTGGTTATGATCTACGCATATTATATACAGTAAATAAAAGTGAGCGAGTTACGAAAACGGAAGCATGTGTTGGTTTCGTTTGAGACGCGGATAAATGTGTTAAAAAGACTTGACAGAGGGGAATCTGTAAAAAAGCTTTGTGACGAGTTTAACGTGGGAAAAGTACCATCAACGATTCGAGCGATCGAAGTTAATGCTCGCTACAGATCTGCCGAACTTTTACGAACATCGCTGTTTTTAGCAATATTTTTTTTTCCCGTCGGCGTCGCCGAGTAATCCGGACTGCCGGGTTATCAAGTGCCGAGTTTGCAAGACTCTACTGTATATGTGTGTGTAGTTAACACGTTAGCTGCCGAGGCCTAATACGATACTCTTGCCTAGAGTGCCACGATTAACAAATTATTTTTCCATTATTATTTTTGCATCTACCTATATTAAATAATATAAGGCAATAGTATTTACTAATTTTATTTACATTTATGCATATATACTTTCGAGACCGATCGGACCGAAATGCAATTATTTGGCTTTAATTTTAATCGTAGGGTAATGTTTAGGTCCGATCGGACCGAGGCAATTTTCATGTAAGAAAAAAAAAATCTAAACGGGCTATTTCATTTATTTATGTTGGCAACGCTCACTATTTTATTTGTCTAATATTTATTTTATAAATACATATATTCATTTTACAACTGTATTCTTTGTGAATTATTCTTTACTAAACCAAAATGTTTTTGTAAAATTTTTAATCGGTCCGATCGTACCGACAAAAAAGTGAAAATAACCACTGATTTTATTATTATATTGAGTAACCATGGTAATGGTTATTAAAGCATACAATATACTACGTCTAAACACACGTCTTTACCCAATCCAGAGAATACCAAAATTGGCCGTTAGGTTGCTGCACTATCGAACTGTGAGCCACAAAACAAAACATTACGTCAGTGACTTTATCGGTCAGATCATGCCGAAACGCTGCATGTACATTCACCTTAGTTTCGGTCCGGTCGGACCGATATGGCAGCTAACGTGTTCATTAATATATATTTTCTAAATGTATTATTGAATTTACACAATATTTTCAAAGTACAGAATGAGTTTAACTAAGTATGTGTTTCTATGTGATATGTATTTCATATAATGTCTCAAATGACTTACCTCATCTTTCATTCCAGGGCATTTAGTTACAACAGATAAATGGCATCTCTTATGAACCACACATGTACACACTGAAAAATAGCAAAACACATTATTTATGAAATAATCCTGTAAAATATACTTGAAAGTAATTTAAGTAAAACAGATTAAGTTGAATTTAGACATATTTCTCCTAATTCTATTATATATTAATGGAAAGCATTATATATATATATATATATATATATATATATATATATATATATATATATATATATACCACCATGTTTATTTATTTTTTTTAAGAAATGTTAGTAATTTTTCTAATATGGATAATTATTTTCTTCTAGAAAAAAAAAATGTAAATTTTATAAATCCTTAATATTTTAAATTTTACTAACACTTAAAAATGAAAATTTATTCACCCCATTTTTATTTATTTAATTTATTTATTCACAGAACTTTCAGAGATAAAAATGAGTTAATTTACATATATAATGATACAGAATTTGTAATGAGGTTTAAGCTTGATAAAGATTAAAAATTTGTTTTTTTCTGCAAAGAACTATTACAGTCATCAATGCCTTAGAAAAATCTAGAACAACAAATATAAATACAAACAAAATATGGAAAAAAAAACAATTTTACAAACAGGCCAAAACGTAAGTAAGATTATATAAATTTTGCAAAACCAACAAGACAAAAGTCAGAAAACAGTATAAAATACAATGAAGCAACATATACAGGGCTGTAATGAGTACTGTAACTACTAAATCATTTAAATGTTATCAAATACATTGACGCAAGAAGGACAACATCCAATTAAGTATTCCAGCATCATTAACCAACATCGCCTGAATCAAATTTGGTAGGACAAAAGTCCTTAAGTCCTACACGAACACCTCTCCGAAATACACAGTCGATTAGTATATGTTTTATGGTCAGAACTGCAGGACAGAATGGACATTGTGGAGCGTGATCATGGTATGACAGATGAGAAGACAGGTAATTACAACTTCTTCTCAACAATGTAATCCTTAAATTTGAACTTTAACTTTAATATAAAGAAATGGTTATTTTAAGATTTGAAATATGAAAATAAACCGGGAGATTTATAATTGGTCTAGAGAGAAGACCACGTGAGTCAAATAAATGACTGAAAATAATATTAAAACAAGGGCAATAAAAATTTAATATAGATTTCCAAAATATTAATTTTAGGTATAAAATGTTAGTTGTAAGTTATAATAAATTTTAAAGTGATATATTGTGTTGTGATAACAGACAAAACCTGTTGTCATATAGATGATTTAACCCTCCAACTGGTGTATGTTAATAATTCTTCGTTTGTTTAAAAATTAATAAAATATATTATTTGTATACAAAACCTAACTTATAAGACATCATTTTTCTCAGAAAGATGCATAGAATTCATCTATGTAATAAAAAAAAAAAAAAAAAATTTTGAAACGGTTTTGGTGTAAGTATGTTACATGTCAAAAACGAAGTTATCATTTTTCAGGAAAAACCTGTATCATCCAAAATCAAAAGCTTACCACCTTTTTCTAAGATATATAAAAGTTTTATGTAATATTTATCAATATATTTAGGAAAAAATAAATAAATAAATTTGTTAAATTTTCAAAAAAACAAAAAATGGTTTACGGAAAAGGGAATTTGGTCATTTTATTTTCAACAATTTACCAAAAATAGTAATATAATATATATAAATATATTATATTTTATACAAGAGTACTATATATCATTATGTTCAGAAAGGTGCATAGAATGTAGGTGTGTAGTGAAAAAAAAAAGTTAGATGTATCACATTTGGAGTTTTTTGGTCAAATACCAAAAAATCAAAGAGTAACGGAGCAGAAATTTCACAGAAATGGTGATCAATAACATACTAATAGATTTTTCGGAATTTTTTCAACGATTACTAAAGATTTGTAATATATTTGTGAATATATTTAGGGGAAAAAATAATAATTTGTTACATTTTCAAAATAAAAATACAGAGTTAGTAAAAAGGTAACTTTCACAAGTGAGGTTAGGTTTGAACTCTCGACATTTAGGCGTAATTAGTAACTTTCTAATGCTAGGCCTAAGACAAAATCATTAGATTTCACTAAGACAATATACTTGACAAAGAATAACACACATATTCACTTGTATAACTTAATAAAACACTCAATATAAGAAAATTTGCTTATAGCCTAAATTAACAACATACCTCTTAGGTTATCCCAAATATAAACCCTTTACAATCTAGAAATTCACTCAAAAACATAAACTTTAGATATAAAAACACATATATTGTACCTTGTATACAAAATTTATATACAATTTGTATACACAAACCTTCAAAATAACAAAAATATAATCCCAAAACCAATATGCGCTATGTCATTTGTTACATTTTTTACGTCACACAATTGCTACGTTTGGACATTAAAACAAAACCTTCTTAGTAAGTATTTGCCTATATCAAGTGGTACCAACTTATAGAATGAAATTTCCTCTACAACATACTGTAAAGTTCGATTACAAAAATTCAATTCAGTAATCGATTATGCCATTTCGTTAACTGCACCGAATGCCAATTGAATTTCGTGCCGTCAGGTTTCTTCTATGGTCAAGTAGAAATATCTCTGGATCTGTGAGAGGCAGAAAAATTTGTAATCTACGGTTTGAAAGAGAAAGATGTGATCTATAGAACAGTGTTTTGGCAACCCGTTTCACAGAAATATAGATTTGTAATCAAATCGGGAAAAATAGCGTCGCGTTTACGAAAAGACGCAGAGTTGAAATTTACGATTTTACGCATCAAAAATATGCGAACTTCACCTATTTTTGGAATATTATTTATAACGTTTTGTGGTATTTTTTTTGCATGATTATGCATCTACGGAACATTAGCTTTCCAACGGTATTTTATTTATTACGATAGGACAATTTTAAGTGGGCGTAATGTTGAATTGCAAAATACGTGTTATATTTTCTTCTTTTTTTAGGTACTATACTCATTGATGTCAAAGTACACTTGGAGACTCAATCATATGAATTTGTTAAGGTACCTCTTCAACACAAGCAGCAACTACCTCTACCTCATATTTTTAAGTCTATAGTTTTATACCAATCATCCTTTTTCCTTGAATAGTCAATGGGATGAAAATAGTAATGATATAATTACAATAATTTAAGTTTATTATATTTTGTTCATTTACAAACCCAAAATAAAAATAAATAAATATTGTCTATTCAAAACAGTAGTATATATTTACATCAATAATAACAATTGAACAATGTTTCTTTATCAAACATATTGTTTGAAAATTCTGTAAACATCATAACCAGCATCGCTATCGTTTAGGTTAGAAAGGAGTACAAATTGAGGTCTTAGTTTTTCTATAAACTATTCTTCTTCTTCTTCTGTTAAAATCTGTTTGAAAATACCTCCACATATCTTGTAACTTTAAAGAATAAAAAACAAATTTCGTAAGATTATTATCAAACTCTACAAAACTATTAAACATTCCACCAAAAAGGTATAAATGACAACTGTATGGCAATTCTTCTTATGAAATATGAAAAAAATTATACCATAGCATATTTTCATACTAAAAGCTAATGAATTCAACAAACGTTTGAAGATGGGTTTGTTATATTTGATTATAGAAAATTGAAGTAAGTATTTATATATCAATTTAAATAAGGTTCTATAAAAAGTAGTTATCCATAAGATAAATGTTATTTTATTTATTTATTATTGTCCTACACATTTAAGATATATATTAGAAATAAAAGTTACGCATCGGTCTATCTGGTTTATTAACCAACACTCGACACAAAATGTGGAAAGATCTAGTGTAAATGTGTCAACGGGACAAAATTAGAATCGTAGTCAACCCATGCTTAACAATTTCAACCAACACAAACACCTGTAATCAGTGTCCATCTTGTCACTCCTAATTCAAGAACTTGACGAATATTGACGGCATTCAATTTAAGATGAACATGTAGATAGTCCTATTGGATAAACCTGCCAAATAGGGTAATAATTATGGTTAGTAATGAAACTAATGGGATTTATTTTTGTCTTTTATTGTTAATGGTAGGTTTATGTATAATGAAGCTTTGTGGATTACTTGGCAGAAATTTTATTTAGTATTAGAGTATTATTTTTTAAGGTCCTCAAGAAGCACTTTTTTACAGCTGTAAAATGTGATACGTAGTCTGAATGGGATTGATGGGGAAGGGGAAGAATGGAAGTTATGTAAAATGATATGAACATTGATACAAAAAGGTCCCAAAATTACTCCTAATTTCTATGATCTGTGAATTGTGACCCATAATTTATAAATCTGGCAATCACAATTTTAAAAAGAGAGATTTCAATAACTAGATTTTTTATATAGAATATCGCTAGGAAGTGACAGTAAAAAATATTGTATTTTATTATTATAAGTAATTAAAATTTTTAGTAATACTGATTAGAATTCATTAATTTCCTCATGTCACTTGACTAAGTTAGGCCTGCCTGCCTATTGTTAAAATATGTTTAATAATAAGTATTAGAAATTTGGTCCAGGTTAAAATTTTTTTAAATTCTTTAGCTCCCTCGTTTTGTTTAAAATAATAAATTAACTTAAACATAGTTCGTTCTTTAACACATTCACTGCGGGTGGCCACATGCGTAACAAGCATCCATCAGATGCATGTATGGTCCTCATGTGTGCCACGCAAAAAGCAAGGCTCAGTTTTTCTTAGCCATTCAGAGAAAGTGACTTCAAATTGTTAATAGACACTTGTAGTAAGTATTGTGCTTAATTCATTGGTGATTCACTCCATTTTGTTTCATCGGGGCTTGATACTGAATGTTAGGTTTTATGTAGTGTTGTTTTATGGCATCTATTGAATAGGTACAATGGATACTATTTATCCTAGTACTTCTAGAATAGTTTGTAATATTATTTTTGAAGAAGAAGAAGAGTCAAGTGATGATATACAAGTACAAGCTGACCCATCTGATAATGATAATGAATTGTTTAGGAAAAATGGTGATGATGAACGTGATTTGATTAACAATGAAACATGGACATAGTCTTAGAAACTGGAATATCTTCATATAACCAGACATGATTTTGATCAAATTTAGTAAATATGAAGGTTTATAACTAAACTAATGTACCAAGTCGTAGGTTCGTAGGTATTGAAAAACTTAGTTTATGTGTAAATTGGAAAGAAAACAGTGAACTCTGATCACTGACAACACCCAAATCAACAAATGGTTTTATGTACGGGTAGCGAATGACTGTGAACAATTTATTTAACATTGATTAATCGATCTGTGAATAATCGTCAATGACTTCCTCCTCCATATTATCAATATATACAACACACACACACACACACACACACACACACACACACACACACACATATATATATATATATATATATATATATATATATATATATATATATATAGTGTGTCACAAAAACTTCAGCACGCTATACAGGATCGGATTCTACATATCCAAATAAATGAAAAACGTTTAGTAATTTTTGTTTTTTTAAAAACTCACTTTAACTCTAGAAATAGATAAGATATTGAGTTCAAATTTGGTGTACGATTTATTTATGTACCAAACTTTATTTTTATAATTTCAAAATGACAACCATTTAAAATTTTTAACGTTGAATATCTCGAAAAACGTAAACTTTTTTTCTTTCTTTTACTTTTATAATGACTAACAAAATGTTTTTTAAAATATTTTCTATATCTCAGAGGATAACCAAATTATCGACTAAAAACTGAAAATATAATTTGTTGGTAGTTGTCTACAACACCCAAGATTTAACATAGAACCAAAATATTTTAGAATTCTAATAATTTATAATAAATAGTATAATAAAATACATTGTTCTGAAATGAATTAAAAATTCAAATGTGATAATCTCTGACCAACAGAAAAGATTAAATACCATTTTGTTTGTCGTTATAAAAGAAACATATTTTGTGTCTTGTACATTTTTTTAAGGTTATCGGTGCAACGGATTAACGGTTACAAAATTGAAAAATTTCCGATTTTTGTAAAAATCGTAATTTTTATATAAATTAGGAAATGTTAGTGGATGTTAGTCGTATTCAAAGTGTTTGTACAAGTCTAGAACGATTGGGGACAACCAAAGTCCACAAGTTCAGCGACAGCGGGCAGTCCTAGCCTTGCAAGGATACGAGAGCGCACGAGCTCCAACAGCAGCTTCTTCATAAAAATTTTTGACGTAAATATTTAAAAGAAGTTTGTTTTTTTTTATATTAAAAAGTTCAAACCACGAGGGAAGGATCGAGGGAATGCAGTAGCTGGACCAGGGAACCAGGACGGGATCTGAAGGCAACAGACCAGGCTAATCCTCCAGGGTAATGAGCAGCTAACTTAGCGAATTCCGATATCATTAATATACAGGACCAGCAAGAAAGGATTCCTAGACGCATCTAGGCTAATAACGACGTCACTCCAACAAGGTTCAAAACACCGCAAATTGTGAGTTTTTTCCCGTATAATTCGATTGCCAAGACTTTAGGAATTATTTAAAAATCTGAGCTGGAAATATTTTTCAAATTTTTATATACACTTTTTTATATTTTTAATATCAAACTAAAAAAAGGAGTTAAATTTTTTAAATTAAATAACATTTTTAGACCTAATATTTTAACGCATAATAATTCATTTAATTTGTCATTGTTATTATTTATGACTCACTGTGGAAATAACCTGTAATTTCAATTTTTTATTCTGCCTTACAATTTAATATATTTTATGTATGTTAGGATAAGTTTTATTTCATTTCATATATGTATGTTTAAAGTAAGTTCCAAGATTTGGATAATCCAAAATTGAATTTGTCAACATTTTATGTGTTTTCGTTGTTCATTTAAAGATTGAAAGAAGAAAAAATTATATTGATTTTATTAATTTCATTGCAGAATTTATTATTGTGTTGAACCTGAATAACAAGGCAGAAATAGTTTTCCATATAATTAGTGAGAGTAAATTTTTGCAATACCTCCAAATTTTGATCAAAGCTAAGTAATTACAGAATTTTTATTAACATTAAATTTGAATTAAAATATACCAATTTCTGAGGATAACTTATGTATGTTATCGATAGTAAATGGTAGTGATTGCATTAAAAAAATAACCAGTGAACTTCACGGCTCTGAGGGGAGAGTAATTTTTAAATAACTGAGCTAGTACGTGAGTCACGTAATTATAAATACAATAACTGGAAGTATTTAAAACAAATAGGAGGTTTCCAACGATCTCGGGATACTGAGTGAGTTGAAGGAAATCAATCAAGCCAGGCTAGATTGCATAAAAAGCCTAAACTATCAGTGGCTTGGTCGATTTCTACTTTGCAAAATCGGCGTTCAAACTCCCAGTGAAGGAGTGGCTCGTTGCATCGGATTAGATATTTTATGTTAAAAATTTTAAATGGCCACCATTTTGAAAATTATAAAAATACAGTATTTGTGTTTGGTACACTTATAAATTGTAGCATACAAAATGCTTATACCAAATTTGAACTCAATATCTATCTATTTCTGGAGTTTCAGTGAGGTTTTGTAAAAACGTAAAATAGTGGATTACGGATAAACTAATTATAATTCAAAAAAAGTTACTGAAATAATTAATTAATTTGGATATGTAGAATCCGATCCTGTATACTGTGTTAAGATATTTTGTGACACTCTGAATATATATGGGTTGTTAAGTTTACATTTTATTAAATTAGATAAAACTATTTTTGGTCTTATAACAGGTATTCCTCAAAATTGTGAATGATATTAGGTGTTTCCAAACTATGTTCTAAAAATTCAAGATATAACTATTAAAATAAATAAATAATAAATCTTGGGTTAAAATAAGTAAAAAAAGGTCCTATAAACATATGTCCTAAAATGCTTAGTTTTCAATGTGTCCACCATTTTGTTTTTGTACAAAAAAATTTAGGAAATAAACTAGATAGCGAGTCCAAATTTGGTTTACATATTTTTTATGTGATCTTTTATATTGACCAAAACCAGAATTTTATTTTGCATGGTTTCAAATTGGCAGCCATTTTGTAATTTTTAATGGCTGCCATTATTAAAACATGTTAAACAAAGACTTGGTTTTAGGTACATTGATATTAAATCACATCAAAAATACAGTAAAAACTTTCTAATCCGGATTAATGTGGTGCCAGCCGATCCAGATATCGAAAAATCCGGATCTCGGGGTGGCTATTTTTATATAGTTTAAGTGGTTTTAAACGTGAACAAAACGTAGCAAATTTACGGTTTTAGCGCTAAAACGCGTTGCGCTTACTATAAATTGTAGCTTTACCTCAGTATTCTATTAATTAACTATGGTTTTTCAAATTACTGTAATATATAGACGTTACGTTTTAACTGTACTATTATGTAATTTGCCGGTACGGTAACCGGTAACAAAAGTACAGCATAAAGTACACAAACAACAAATAATTGGGTCTACAGTGTTAACTAAAAATATCAAACGAAAAATGAAGATTAGAAAATAAAACAGTACAATAAATACGTACAGGATTGTACACGTTAAATTTTGATGAATGTACGATAAATGTTAGTTTTCATTACAGTAAAGTAATTTGTACTCACGTCAATTTTTATTAAAAAAAGATGTAATGGTAGCTAGCTTGGCTCGTTGAATACGCTTCTTAGATGTAATATCTCTTCATCTACGAAAAAGAAGGAGATCGGCCGGTGAGGATTCTTCTTGTTCTTCCACGTAGTCAACCAGATATTCAAGTGCTTGAAAAGCTTCGCAATGAGTCATGATTTGTTGTTGTTGTTGTTCTTCTTCGACAGGTGCTGGCTCTGTGTTAACCAAGGCAATGATGTCACTGTCAGTAAACTCACGGTCTTCATCTCCCTTCATCCACTCATTCACACCATCATTGTTTATTTTGTCACAACCGGGAACGTTTCTTAGAAGTTCAACAATCTCTTCATTTGTGTCCATTTCATGGTTTTCAGTTTCCGGCACTACTTCACTCCATTCATCGCTTGCTTTATGGTCCAACAGTTTTTTCCAAGATTTTACAAGTGTTGTTGTCTTGATCTCGTCCCAAGCACTAGAAATCCATAAGGCAACATCTAACATGTCTACGTCTTTAAGGCACTGTGAAACACTTTTTTCCATGTCCATACCAGCAATTATGATTGTGAGTAACTTACGGCGGTATAACCGTTTTAGTGTTTCGAGGACACTTTGATCCATGGGTTGACAAAGAGATGTTACGTTCGGTGGCAAGAAGATACACTTTATTTCCCCACTTCTTAGTTCATCCGCAGATGGGTGTGAAGGAGCATTGTCCAGCAATAAAATAGCTTTTTTAGGCAAGTTGTTTTCTTCTGAATATTTTTCTACAGCTGGAACAAACTGGTTTTTAAACAAGTCCTTAAAAATAGCAGAGTTCATCCATGCACTTTTTTGTCCTCTGTACCATACTGGTAAAGCAGAATAATCCTTGAAATTTTTGAACGCCCTCGGTTTTTGTGATTTGCCGATCATACAAAGTTTTAATTTATTATTTCCTGTCACGTTACTGCAGGCCAAAATTGTGACTCTTTCTTTTTTCTTTTTATAACCTGGAGCACTGTCTTCTTCTTTGGAGGCTAAAGTACAGCTTGGCAACATTTTAAAGTTTAAGCCACTTTCATCGCAATTGTACAGTTGATCTCCACTAATTCCTTCTTCGTCAAGCAGATTATGTAAAAAAAGTTTAAATTCTTCCACACTTCCTTCATTTGCTGAAAGCTTCTCTCCACTTATTTGAAGTTTTCTAATCCCGTATCTATTTTTCCACTTTCCCAACCACCCCCCACTAGCTTTAAAGTCGGACTAGTTTCCCATATCCTTATTAAACTGAAGAGCTTTTTGTTGTAAAATAGGTTCTGATACGGGCAATCCTTTAGATCTACATTGTGTAAACCACAAAAATAGAGCTTCGTTGACTTTGTCATTTTGTGGTGTCTTCATCATTTTGCACTTTTTGATGCCTGAACTTGAAGCCTGGTTAGAGCACCACTTTTCCAATTTTTCACGGGATTTCTTCCAGTCACTCACCATACTAGTTCCTACACCCATCTCATTAGCTACCTTTTTAGCAGTCTCTCCCGCATCTAAGCCCCTAATTGCACTGAGTTTTTCCTCAACAGAAAACATAGTTTTCTTCCGTTTCTTGGACATTTTATAAACAAATATTTACAGCAAATACAAATCTTAAAATCTAATTACAACGCACTACGTATGTAAACTATTAAAGACGACTAAAAGGAATTACAGTAATCAGTAATAAAATATACACTTAATCACACACCAAAAACAAGCCTTAAGACAAAGCGAAAGGACGGCCGAAGTTACGCTACAAGCAAACACAACAGAACTGACTACATGACAGACAATGCACCTGCTGTCTGACCTTGTTTACACACACCCCTAACGCTTTCTTCAATATTCTTGGAATCAGAACCGCACTACTGCCCAGCTCAAAAACATCGTTCACTACTATTCGGCCCGAAATTATTATTTTTGTATAGAAAATTGTATTTTTATTATTTTTTATACGATGGCATACGACGGCCGGATATTGGAGTTTCCGGATATCAGAGAGTGTTTACTGTAATTATGTATACCAAATTTAGATTTGGTATCTAATATTTCAAAAATATATTTTTGTAAAAAACACAAAATGTTAGACAGAAGGAAAACTAAGCATTTTAGGTCATATATATGAACAGTATAACAAACACACAGAACACAATTCTCACAAAAAATACGCCTAAGTATCAGACGCGTTTCAACAACAAGGTCATCCTCTTCAGTGATACACAAGCTACACCAATCAAACTATAACGTACATTGAGTTATTTTGACCCATGGAAACATATCCTGAACTTTTGGAACTTAGTTTGGAAACACGTATATATAGTCTATATATATAAAAAAACCTCTGACAAATATTCCCAAAATATACCTACAATAAAAATTTTAACGAAATCGGTTTAAATGTTTAGGTTTAGTAGAAAAACAGAAATCATAAAAAACTATTTTTTAAAGTCTGGAATCATCTTAATCGTTATTTTATCAGCCAAATCGTGATGTCAATTTTATTTTTTGTCATTAAAATACTTTCTTTATTGGCTACTATGTGTATGTGCGAAGAAAAAAAAGATTACAAATGGTTCTGACTTAGAAAATAGAGCGGTGGCCCTTTAAAAATAATATAACTACGAGTTCCACTTGAGCTAGTTATTTTAGTGTAACGAATAGAGTAGTGGCAGACTATATTTTAATATGGACAAATATAAAGTCTGCCAGGGCCAAGTTTCTGACAAAACAGAAAACAGCCGAGATAAAATAAACAAGATCGTAGATAAAGAATTCCAAACAAGTGAGTTACCGCTTTATTATTTAACGCATCTTATTATAACCAAGGTTGCAGAATCAGGTCAACAAAGTAGATGATATTGCAAATGAGACATTGACAACGATTATTAGAATAATTATATATTAGCAGCTATTTGAAGAACAAAGTTTAAGATTGATTTGTTATATTTTATAATGAAACAATTTAATTATATATTATAATTCTATTTCAAAATGTTTCACAGTTCTTATTCATTTTAACTATAAATTAAACATAGTTTTGTAGGCAACCATCTGAGCAATAAATTAATGCAATTTTTGTTGATTTTGTTGTTGTATAAACAAGCTTTATCTAATTTTATTCTTCTCAGAATGTTAACAAGTTTTTTATATCTTTCATTACATGATATTGTAATATCACATTGTAATGAAATGATTAGATAGCAATTAACTGAATAAGTTAAATGTGTAAAAAACAAGAAAAGTTGCATAGCTCTTAACACTGGACAAATGGAAGTGGAATTCGGTCCAAATATCAAAGCAACCAAAAAGAATAGAACCTTTGAACAAAAATAGTCATGGGAATATAGATAGTAAATAGAAATCTCAAAAAGACATACAGTGTATTAGAATAAAATATTGGAAAGCAAGTTTAGTTATTTTAAAGTGTGAGCTCCTGGATTGGAATATAATAAATTACAAATGTTAGAATTAGGTAAAAATCTTCACCTGTTTGCACTGTCTGTCCAATCCTTATTTTTTATAGCTGTGACAACCACAGTTTCGGGTTACCCTCATTATCCCGTCACATGAATTACATATTTAAATAAATAAAACCATTTCACTTTTTTATTTTACGTGTTATGTATTCATATGTGACATAAGTGTTTACGATGACCTCATCAGCAAGGGAAATATTTTATTAATTTTAATATGTAATTTATGTGACCAGATGATGGGGTAACCCGAAATCGCAGTTGTCACAACTATAAAAAATAAGGATTGTACAGACAGTGCAAACAGGTAAAGATTTTTTACCTAATTCTAATGTTTGCAATTTTTTTTAATCCTAGGGAAAGTTTTATAATTGAAAAAAATTGCATGAATGTAAATTAAAATGTAACTTTATATAGTTTCCATTCAAGATAAACATAAAAGACTATGTAGAAAAGGGTAATAATGTTTTCTACCAAGAGGTAAAATTTCAAAATTAACATTAGAATAAAAATTTTTTTTTTATTCTAATGTTAATTTTGAAATTTTACATGTTAACGTAAAAAGTAGAAAATTTAATGTTTTGGAAATTTTAGAAATTAAGAGACTTTTGTGTAATGATGATAATCTAGTTTTAAATGACCAAACGGAATTTTTGTCATTTTCTCCTTTACTTCAACCTCTATTCAAGGTTGGTTAATACATGTGTGAATGACCTGTGGGGTTTCCCCCGGGTCTTTGTGCTTTGTTTGTTAACGGGAATTTCCTGCCTTTCTCAACCTTTTATAATAGTTATGGTGTGCTTTGTATTTAGTCTTGTAAGAGCCTCGTCAATGCCGTAACTGGCGAAACCATGGTCGGCTAGACCTAATAAATTATAGAATTTTACAAAAGAAAAATTGTGTTTTATTTGTTAAAATGGAATTCTGTCAAGTACCGTCGGTCATCAGTGTAAACAACTTCCATTTTACTTCAAAGAATAGTTACAATAATTATAATAGTAACCATTTTTATTACGATTGCTGCCTTTTCCTTCAAGGCATTATAAAGAGAGAAAAAAAAGAAAGATGATTTGTGTTATTTAAATTTTAATAAAATTTAGTTTAATTTTAGCCATAAAATTTTAGTTATTTTTCGTAATAATTTGTGTTATAATGAGTTTATCATTGTAATTTAATTCCAATTATTTACATTTGTAAGAATAAAAATCAATAAAACTATGGTTAAACCTGTATAAAGCAAGTTGTGATACAGTAGAACCTTGTGAAGTCGGACCAGCCGGGACCACGGCCGATCCGACATAACGAAAATCCGTGTTAACCAAAGAAAAAGCAGAAAACACACAAAAAAGAAAATATACATACTGTACTTACAATAAATTCCTTTATTACGGAGAAAAACATTTTTAAAATATTTATTCATCACAATAAAACAACAAACACATCTGTGGACTGTACAGGTATGTCTACTTTTTGGAGAATAAGCTTGCAAGTTTCTGTTGCGTCAGCTTCGAGTAAGGTTTACGTGCCGCACAGTCGCGCATCCATTTCAACCGGCAAAGCGCGCCAATCACCTGGATGACAATGACTCACCACGCATGCGTGCAGCGCTACAGTTAGGCATCAGATGTACGGTCAAGGCAAACAAACTTGGTTGCGTGAACTCGGCGGAATCACGATCACCGTGCAATACGCTAAGATTATGCGCTCTAAAGCAATAGTGCTACCAAAATGCATATTTTATATTAATATTTATTTATTGCAAACGGGTCCGGGTTAACCGGAGATCTGACTTAAAGGGGGCCAACTTAACGAGGTTGTACTCTATTTATAATGTCAATGTTTAAGATCTGTACTACTTGGAGTTTTCAAAACACAAGTGTTAATTAGGCGAACACATATTATACAATACATTATTTGAAACTTTATTTTTTAACATCCAAAACTAAATATTTGTAACAATGTATATATATATATATATATATATAAATCAATTTATATGGACTTATCTTTTTGAGCATAAACTCTCTTCTTTTTTAAAAATAATGGTATGAAACTAATTTACAACTCATGTTATTCCTAAATGATTTCATGACCAGCCGTTCGATTTTAAATATGACACTTGATTGAACACCAACGGCTAAAATAATTATCTCCACACTAGAATAAGTTTATCTGATTAGCTTCCAGTTAGATTTGTGAGATACGTAACGTCAAAGATTTGTGCTAACAAATTGTAAACAAAACTAACGTCATTTTTATCTAATATTCCCAATTCGATATTTCTGTGACAAACAGAACCTACATAACACTGTTCTGTAGATCACATCTTTCTCTTTCGATCTGTGCTTTTCAAAAATTAAACAAAATCAAGAATTTTAACTCATTTTTACACGTTAAAAATTACATTTTTTTTTCCCCAATTCAACTTTTATCATAGTAAATGGAGTCGTAGAGAAATGAATTATACCATTGAAAAGCTTGTGTTTCAATCTTTCGGAGCTGTGTAACCTGAATTTCATAGAGAGAATAGTAAAAATATATATATATTTTTCGTAATTCATCAGTTTCGCCTGCAGGTAGCACCATGTGACAGCCGTCCAAAAGGTTACAAGTTTTATACCTCTCTGTTTAGATTTTTTTGTAAAAATTCATTCGTGTCCAAAGAGCACAAGTTGGCACTATTTTATAGTATTTTCCTTCCTCTTTCAAACTATGTATTCCAAATTATCCTAGCTTTTATAGTTTTTGAGTAATATTATATTTTATGAACCAGTAACCAAAACTCTAAGATTTTTTCGGATCTGGAATCAGTTCACCAGACGTGAAATATCTATTAGTTATATCTATCTATGCTCATAGATTTTTATATCTTTGAATAGATGAAGTTCAAAGCTTTCCAATGCTATAAACGAATACGTCATAGGCTTACTTGTCAAAAATATATTAGCCGCCCAAAAACTACGACAAATCTGTAAATTGTCTCGAGTCTTTATGATTTATGACTCTATTCTTGTGAAAATATTTTCTTATTTGGAGTGTTGTATTGTTATAATTCGTTTATACAAGTTACAATATATATGTGTTATTGATTCTAAAGTTTATTTTTTTGAGTGAAGTTCTAGTTTTTGAATGATTTATATTTGGCCTAACCTAGATAAGTTACAAGCCTAGGCCTAAAAGCAAATTTCTTATATTGAGTGTTTTATTTGATTATACAAGTGTATAAGTGTATTATACAAGTGTATATGTGTGTTATTGTTTATAGAGTTTATTGTTTTAGTGAAATCTAGTGATTTTGTTTTAGTTCTAGCTTAGATAGTTACAAGTTAGGCCTAGATTAGGTTTCCTAACTTTTGTCGATTTCCACTTTAGGAAAAAATTATTTTACAGGAAAAAATTATTTTTATTTGAAAATTTTAGAATTTGATTTTTTTTTTTTTTTTTACAATTGTTATTCACATTTATACTAGAAAATGTTTGTAATACTTGAAAACAATGTAAAATTTTTTTTCTATGCTCAATTGGACTTAAGTGAAATTTAGCCTTCGACTTATGTGTTTTTTTTGTTCTTTGCCATACTGACTCCAAAATTATTTTTCAAACTTTTTCGTTACACTACTAACCCTATGAATCTCTCTGAATATAATGATATATAGAAGTTGTGTTTTCCATAAATATTACTATTTTTGGTGAATTTTTGAAAATAAGAGTAAATATTTCCCTTTTTTCGTAAACCGATTTTGGTTTTTTGAAAATGTAACAAATCAATTTTTTTTCTACATATATTCACAAATATATTACAAATCTCTAGTAATACTTGAAAAAATTCAAAAAATATTTTTGTATGGCTTTTTCTGTGAAATTTTTGCCTACTTAATACTTTCCGATTTTTTGGTATTTTACATAACTCCAAATTTTTTACATCTAACATTTTTTTTCACTACAGAGCTAAATTCTATGCACCTTTCTGAATATAATGATATATAGAAGTTGTGTATAAAATAAATATAACTATTTTTGAAAATAAAAGTATCAATTTCCCTTTTTTCATAAACCAATTTTGGTTTTTTTTTAAATGTAACAAATTAATATTTTTAAATTTTCATAATATATTCAAAAATATTATACAAAACTTTTGTATATCTTGAAAAACAGTATAAACATTTTATTTTGGATTCAGGTTTTTCTAAAAAATGATAACTTTTTTTGACATCTACCATACTTACTCCAAAACTGTTTCGAAAATTTTTTAAATTTTTTTATTCCATAGATAAATTCTACGCATCGTTTTGAGAAAAATGATATATTATAAGTTAGGTTTTGTATAAAAATAATATTTTTTATTAATTTTTTAAACAAACAAAGTGAATTAACATGCGCCGCCTTTAGGGTTAAATACAGTAATCCCTCGGCATTGGCGGGTTTGGTATTCACAGTTTTAATTATACGTGGTTGCTAAAAAAATTTTTTTTAAATAAAACGAGATGGATTTTCCTACAACACACCCCTGTGTGAAATGTGTGAATACAAGTGGACTTGTCCAAATGAAGGTTAATGACATATTGTACACTATAGTACTGTACAGTGATTTTTTGCAGGGTCCACTAAAGAAAACCGTTAAGGGAAGGGGTGGGGACACCATGACCTTGAAGACGGTAATCGCCGTTGTCACGGCTAGTGACATCTCCATTTAGTGTTGTACTGTACAGCAAAGTGTATTGAGAGTGTTATACGTACTGTTGTTTTACTTCGTGTTATTTCATTCTGTGTTTTATTTTAAGTTAGGATTTTGATAGTACTGTACGTATACGTACCGTACATACAGTAACGTTATCGGTTTCTTTTAATTTTTTTCTAAAATGTCCACATGTATATAAAAAAAAGGCTAAAACAAGTCATGCCTTTAATAAAAAAAATTGACGAAGACGAAGAACTAAGAAAATGATGTATCTCAAAGTCAAATTAATTTAAAAGAAGTGACAGAAATTTTTCGATTAGCGAAAGAGTTAGCTACGAAAGTGTCAGAAGTCAATCCTTCTCTTGAATGATCAATTAAATTCAGTCGAGAACTTGACATGGCATTAGCGCCGCACAACGAAGTGCGAAAGAACTAGAAATGAATAAAAAACAATCAAAGATTACAAGTGTTTTAAAAATTAAGTTAATTAAATTTTAGTTTTTTTTTTGTATTTGTAGTGTTTTAGATTTCTCAGTAATACATATTTCCATAGTAGACTGTACGGTTCTTAGATTTTAGTGACTGTGTCAATGATTATGTATTTAGTGTTATGAAACTGAAGTTATCATTTACGGGATAAGCAGGATACTTTATTCAAAAATAAAGTAAATAAAATGTAAGTAAACATGAAATTTATTATCTTATGTAAATTAATTACGTATAGGTACTGTATTAGTACAGTACATAACGTTTTAAAATGTTCTATACAGTATATCACGAATATAACCTCCCTTTTCCAATAAAGATTTGATTTTTCGCTATTCGCGGTACTTTTTCAGAATGTATCCCCCACGAATAGCGAGGGATTGCTGTATACAGGACTAGGCAAAAGTGTGGAGACACCCTGTTATCTTTTTAACGTGTGAACCTATTAAAACCAAACTCAGAATACCTATTTAGGTAATAAAAATATACTTTGTTGAGAGAGCAACTTTGCTCATGCCCCAAAAATGGGAGATTTTGGGGGCAGCTATAGAATCTTAAATATAAAACCCCATTAAGTGACGCCTGTTTTTAAAGGTCTTGATAAAAAAAGAAGAACGGCAAAAAACTAGAAGTCTCTATCTTAGCCTTGTCAAAAATGGAGACTGCTTGAAATTTTTAAGTATTTTGTATGTCTGTAAGTACTAACAAAATATTTTTATTTAAACTTGTTTTATGTGTAATTTTATTACTGACTAAATTATAAAAGTGTTTAAATAAAAAATGTTAATGTAGATACAGATCTTATAGATTTTAATCGGCCGCGATTTTTTGTACTGTTGAAGTAGAGACTTCTAGTTTTCACTACTCTTCTTCTATTATCAAGACCTTTATAAGGAAGTTTCACATTGATGGGGCTTTACATTTAAGATTCTTTAGCTACCTCCAAAATCCCCTATTTTGAGGACATGGAAAAGTTACCACATTCTTAAAAAAAGTACATTTTTATTACCTATAAAGGGTCCCAAATTTGGTTTTTCTAAATTCTTCCGTTAAAAGACAGGGTGCTCGACACTTTTGCCTAACAAAAATGTAGTGAAATATGCAGGTGACCTAATAACTGGATAGCCGAGTTGAGACCACCAATTAACTCAACAACAACAACATTCATGTAGCAGCTAAGAATGATGAACCTAGTCATTGAAACGTCATCTTGTATTTGTATTGGCACAAATAAAGTGATTTTTTGTGAAAAGTTGTGTTTACATTCATTTGGTTATTGAAGTTTCCACAAGTATAGCTCATTACAATTGATATAGTCATAGCCAATCAATGTCCACAAGCCATGTGAAGATCTCTGGGTCATGGCCTATCTCCCTTGTTGCATGCACTAAACTAGCCGCACACCGTGTCAACTGTAGATTTGAATGGGTTAAGCTCATTATTATTTTATAAAAAAGGTAAAAGTTTAATAAAATAACCTTAATATATAAAAATTGTTTTAAAATATCCCATTAGGATTTATATAATAACTCATAATGGTTTAAAAAGTATTAATTTATGAAGAATAAAATTGGACAAATTTATATTGTTATAAATTTATCAATACAGTAATAATATTTGTTATATAATATAACTAGTAATTTCTTTATATTGGACATTAACAGGATGAATCAAAGGATACAGTATAAATAAATGTACGAGTCACCGGATACAGTGCTAACCAATATCATAGATGGACAGATCACCCAATGTTATAGTAATATATAGAACAAAATTATCATACACAAACGTTATAAATTAAAAGTTCTTCATGAATATATTTTTATTTGGAAACATAGAATAAAAAATGTATATGGTTAACTGGTTCACATTTTGGGAATTTGTCAATCAATCGACCATCAAATAACTTATTGTTTATTGATAACAAAAGTATAGAATATAGTCAAAGTCATAATTGACAATAGTAACAGTAATTATTTATGTGAACTAAAATACAGGTAACTTGTAATTTGTAACAAGTATACAAAAATACAACTTACAACTCTGACACTGGGTTTGGTGTAAGTAATTTTTGAGTGCTCGGACCAAATGAACTCCTGCAAGCATGTATGCTTCCTATTCAGTTCAGAGACCTTCTCGTAGCTCATGGACAGTGGTGTTAAATTAGTATTATCCCTAAATTTTCTTTGCCATTTACAGAATTTTCCTATTTTCCCTGACTGAAGCGCGCTCTCTCTCTCTCTCTCTCTCTCTCTCTCTCTCTCTCTCTCTCTCTCTCTCTCTCTCTCTCTCTCTCTCTCTCTCTCTCTCTCTCTCTCTCTCTCTCTCCTCTCTCTCTCTTACATACATATATAAATATAATGAAAAGTCTTACCTTGACACTGGTAGCCTTGTTTCCCTAAGCCCCTGCAATCAAATTAAAAGTTTTAATTACTTTCTGGGTATAATTTTTAGAGAAAAGCAATTTTTTAGTAAAACTATTTTGATATTTAACACACAAATTAATTAGACAAGAAGTTCAATGGTCTCACATGGGTGATCATTCTGGCCTCTTGGTGATTTTCTTGTTAATATTTTTTTTTTAAATGGCTTTATAAACAACCAATTTAAAAATACATGGATCATGGAAATCTGAATCAGTTTCACTAGCTGAACAATATCTAATCAGCTCATATTAATCTATGTAATCATAATAAATGCAATAGTTATTCTATAAAAGTTAGTCTTGATGCTCCAGGAAGAATCTACAGCTCGAGGTATTGCAAGAATACTTCACAACCACACTTCTATTGTTGAAGTTTCGAACATCCCAGACGCTTAATTCAATTCAGGCCTTTCGAACACCAAATTCTCTATAATTACATTATTTCAAACAATATACATATTTCACAATGCATCTTTATCTTTTGATAAGACCATTTTATTTTATCAAAGAGGAACCACAACAAATAATTATCTAAAATCTGCAGCTTTTCATACACACCAACGGATTCCTTTAAAAAATATTGTGATTTATTGAATTTAATTAACAACTTCAATTCAACTATTTGAGTGAGAGAGTTTGGCAAATGATGACTTATAAAATAGGCATAACATTAATGATAGTAAAAGTATTCTTTGTGAAGTTAGTTGAAAGTTACTGTTAAAAAATAGCACTAATTCTCTAAGTACCACAACAAATCTTCACTAAAAAAAAAATAAAATAAAAAAAATTCAATAATATTTTAACATAATATTGAAAGGTATAAAAATGTATAGTACAGTAATACCCCGGAGTTATGTGATTGGTGAGACTTGACATAAAGCATGTAAGTCGGGGTTAAATTTTATATATAAAGACTGTATAAATATAGTTAATCGATATCAAGGGGTAACAAAAACACTTGTTTAAAAGAAAATTACATAATAAATATTGTAGTTTTTAACGCATAATTAATACAAAATAGTACATTTTAATAAAATAAAGAATATGGCGTATTAATATAAAATAGAATGAAGTTATTTAAATGTCCCTGGTTTCATAAAATCACAATGTCTTCTTTTTTCACACAAAATTTCTTTGTAGCAAATATCAATAATTTTTTATTGCTTGACTAGTTAGGTTAGATACCTGGAACACATTCTTCATTAGACTCCAAGAGTCAAATCCTCTAAGATTTGTAATTTTTCTGAATTGGGTTGACACCTTGTGTCAAGCTTGTAACTTTCATCTGCTTTTCTGATAGAACTGCGTCTGAGGTGTTGGATCTTCAGTACTGTTTTGCTCACACTTTTCTATGAGCCCATAAATTCTCAGCATCTTGCTATGTGAGTCTAACAGCTCCTTGACCTCATCAACTATCAACTTACAAGTTTAATTGCCTGGGAAGATTGACAACTTCTTCTACAGTACAAGAAACTTGGATCAGTTTTGGGCCTTTCCATTTATCTTTTGAAAAAGAATGGACAAATTTCCATACAAATACCATTAAAGGTTTTTTGGGAAACTTCATCCCAAGGTTCTCCAATGATTCTTATGGCGTCTTAAACATTGAATTTTTTCCAAATACTTTAACAGATAGCTGACTGTTTTGTCTCATAGCTTTATTCAGATATGCAAACAAACGTCTAGGGTACTAAGCTTTGAATGTTTTGATAACACCTTGGTCCATCGGGTGAAGGAAGCTGGTTGTGTTTGGAGGTAAAACAACAACTTTCGGATGTGGGTCGAAATCAATTAGAGTGGCAGGAGGATGACTGGGTGCATTGTCGATAAGAAGCATCACTTTAAACGGAATTTGTTTACACTGGAAATAATGTTTCACTTTGTGTATGAAGTGATGATGAAACCAGTCCTCAAAAACGGAAGCTGTCATCCAAAGTTTTTAAGATTGCCTTCCAAATCACTGGCAAGCCAGTTTTAGATTTTTATTTTTAAAGCTCTTTTTCAGAACAATAAACTAACAGGGGTTTTAACTTACAGTCACCAGCTGCATTCCCACCAATCTTCACTCTCATTCGGTCTTTAGTAATCTTAAACCCTGGAAAAGTTTTTTCTTCACATGCAATATAATTTTGTTTAGGCATCTTCTTCCAGAATATGGTTTGACTGATATAGCCACCTTCCTCTATTATAGCCTTAAGTGTGTCAGAAAAGGAAAACAGCCTATTTATCGGTACTAGCTGCCTCTCCGCTTTCCGCGTTGTTGTGCCAATTTTTTAAGTTTCTTAGGTCGTCTTCCCAGCTTCTTCTTTCAATTTCTCAAAAATCAGTTTAGCTTGATAATAATGAATGTTCTAATTGACTGGACAATTCTTTACACTTACTTGATTATCACACCATAATTTCAGCATTTATTCCATCTCAGGAATAATACCATGACGCTTACGAATTATGCTTGATTTCAAGGATTGGACATTTTTTACAGCTAAGAGATTTCTTTGTTTATCTTTTATGATTGTTCTTACTGTGGATTCTGATAGTTCAAACTACTTTGGAAATACACAAATTGTTATTTGGCCATCAAAATTCTTAATAATGATAAGTTTTCATTCCAGAGTTAACATTTTCGTTTTCTTACTAAGTGCAGGATACTTAGTTTAGGTGAAATAATAAATTTTAAATGTTACACATTACAATGCAACATACCTCCTCGTTTCGTACGCTTTTTTGTAGAGCACGCTGATACCCCCCCCCCTTTTTTGAAGTGTTGACTATCGCAGAAAGAACAACCCAGATCACTGGAAGTAGATGCTATACAGGATGGGCCATAAGTCACTTGACAAAAATGCATTGCGATAGTAATTATTAATTTATTATAAAGTATAAGTTAAGTATAAATGTTTACAAATAAAGTATTGAATTGTCCTACCCAATAACAAACACATATCTAAAGTAAATGTTCAAAGTGTCCTCCATTATTTTCTATACACATATAACATCTTTTAAGCACAGAAGCGCATATAGTGTCAGTGATGCCTTTGGTAGATAATTCTTCAAATACAGATTCAATACGTTCTCTTAAATGTTGCGGATCCCTTGGTTTCTCTGAATAAATTTCGTCTTTTACAATTCCCCAAATTGAAAAGTCCATTGGAGTGATATCGGGTGAACGCACAGGCCATTCAGTTGTACCTCGTCTTCCTATTCATTCTGTAAAAGTCTGATCCAAGAAATCTCTCACATTGTTCACATAATGAAGAGGTGCACCATCTTGCTGCGAAATTAATTTTTCACAAATAGGTTGTAGTTGTTCGAATGCAGGACTGTTTTCCAATTCAACTACTACCTCATGTAACATATCATGGTAATTAACAGCATTTGACCGTTTGTTCAAAAAAGAATGGTCCAATTAGTCCACCAGCAAAGATTCCAGCCCACACACATACTCCAGGAGCATTTAATTCAGTCTGCATGTCTAAATGTGGGTTTTCAGAAGCCCAGTACACGCAATTATGTCTGTTCACTCTTCCATTAAGTTTGAATGTTGCCTCATCGCTCCACAAAATAGATTTATAAAATCTATTGTCAGCTTCTTGTCTTATTATGTACCACTCACAAAATTCCATTCGCCTGTCATAATCATCTTCATTCAAACCTTGCAGTAAAGTAGGCCGATATGGTTTCAGCCCTACCGTTTTTAACATTCTTCTAACGCTCGTTCTAGATATACCAAGCTCACTGGACGCTCTTCGGGTTGATTTTGATGGCAATTGGACTAAACTTTACGCTACAATCATGACGTTTTCTACTGTTGTAACAGATTTAGGCCTACCTGATTGTGGAAGATCCGCTACAGACCCAGTCATTTCAAACCTTTTATTTAAGTTATGAATGGCTTGTCATGATAATGGTCTACTGTTTGGGAAATGCTGCACAAATGACTCTACTGCTTCATCGTAATTATGATCATGTAACCACCACTGCTGAAGAATTGGGAGCAGTTCTTTTATTGGGAGCTTACTATTCATGATTAACTTATTAAGTTAATTAATTAACTTAATTAATTACAAAACTTAATCAACTAAAATCACTTCTAACAAGGCGCTAACTTCAACATAACCTCAAAACAATAATGTTGTTTTTTTGTAACAGCTGACAGGTTACAACTAGAGTCAAAATGATACTGAGTGACTGTTAGTGTCAAGTGACTTATGGCCCACTCTGTATAATTTTTCTGGTCTGGTCTGGACGTTCCCCTCACCAAGTTCAGCAGTCCGAACTCAATGGAATCCCCTCCTTTTATTAAAAACCTTCCAGTTATTGTATTTACTTTTATAAGTAACCGACCATCTCCATTTTAGTTTAACACGTTAGCTGCCGAGGCCTAATACGATACTCTTGCCGTGAGTGCCACGATTACCAAATTATTTTTGCATATAATAATATAAGGCAATAGTATTTACTAATTTTATTTACATTTATGCATATATAGTTCCGAGACCGATCGGACCGAAATGCAATTTTTCGGCTTTAATTTTAATCGTAGTATAACGTTTAGATCCGATCAGACCGAGGTAATTTTCGTGTTAAAAAAAAAAAAATCTAAACGGGCTATTTCATTTCTTTATGTTGGCCAGCTCACTATTTTATTTGTATAATATTTATTTTATAAATACATATATTCATTTTGCAACTGTATTCTTTGTAATTATTCATTACTAAACCAAAATGTTTTTGTAAAATTTTTAATCGGTCCGATCGTGCCGACAAAAAAGTGAAAATATCCACTGATTTTAATATTATATTGAGTAACCATGGTAACGGTTATTAAAGCATACAATATACTATATGTCTAACACACGTCTTTACCCAATCCAGAGAATACCAAAATATGCTGATAGGTTGCTGCACTATCGAACTGTGAGCCACAAAACAAAACATTACGTCAGTGACTTAATCGGTCCGATCGTGCAGTAACGCTGCATGTACAGTCACCTTAGTTTCGGTCCGATCGGACCGATATGGCAGCTAACGTGTTATAAAATTTATTTTCCTTTAATTTTTAACTTTATTAAAATCTTTGGTGCATAGATTCTTAAGCACAATTTATCTGTAAATTTGTTATTTCTCAAAAACAAAGTATTGATTTTGATGAAACTTTTCATTTTATTTACTTTTAATTTACTAAATTACAAATATCTGCTCTTTCAAGGTAAAACTGATTAATGAAACGTAACAAGTGTGATAATGAAAATTATTTCAACTTTATTCTCTTATAATAAGACCAAAATCTTAATCTAATAAACAAAATAAAAAATCTCCTGAAAATAAAACACATACATCTATGATAATTAAATAAAATTGAATTGTAAAAGAAACTAAAATTTTAAAATTATATTAAAAGCAGAGCAGTTTTGGAGAAAATTATTAAATTTAATATATGAAATTTTAAACAAAAGCAAATTATTTTAGTTTACGTATTATGATGTATTATGATTCTACCCAACTCTGAAAATTCATTTAACAAATTTTGGGACATATAAAAATTTGGTTTTCAGCAAACCGTGTTTTGAGTGAAGTCTCCTGGTCCCTTCGAAAGGTTGATGCAGGATACATATGAAACAGAGAAATCTGGTTTCTTTCCCAAGTTGGATGATCAAGGCTGTTGTCCGGCATTGGTCTTGGTCGGTTTTCCCTTGTGACTTCCTATGTACAGCGTCTTTCTCCTACACGCTCGCTCTCCACTCTCCACTTCTTGTTTCTGTGGCTTTAAAATTCTCATTTCGTGTTTTAACGGAAACTGCAACGATGATTTTGATGAAACTTGTAACCTTGAAAATTTATGTTCGTTGAATCTCAATATTTTTTATTAATTGAATTGTCTATTTTTCTATTTTAATTATTTAATCTTCTTTCCTGATAATTTATTCAACTTCCAGAAATTTACGACTTCTTTCAAACTCCGTACTTTTCAAAAATACTTTTACTCTGAAGTAACTTACTAACTGTTGGTGGGTCTCAAAACCTAACACCTTATTTCTTTTCAAAATCTCAACCACTTTCTTTTTTTTTGTAGATTGTGCCACCGTATTTATAGGAAATTTCTCCCTTGTTGTACCATTTTTTAGTACCAACTATTCCCATTTTCCTTTCTTTCTACAGTTACAAGAATTCTTCATTTTTTCCTCAGTTTTTGATAAATTTTTATTTAATTCATTATTATGACTTAATTTTTATGAAGTGAAAACTTCCTTTGGCACATTTTTGCTGAGGAGTAAACGTAAGTGAACCGTCGTGCTCGGGTCGGTTACACTGAATCGTCTATACTCGGCTCCAGTCGTCATCAGCTATGTTTACTGTCCAACAAGAAGTACATAGTTTCAATGTTATTGTAAATGATCAATGTAAAATTTAAAGCTTTTACAATTTGTGCTGTATTTTGCTTATAAAGAAAATTTATTTCGCATCAAGGTAACTCTCGCATTCCTCCAATAATATGAAGGACTTAAGACATCAATTAGTATAAGTTAATAATGTTATTAATAAATTTTCCTCAGAAATAAATAATACGTACAATAGTTTACTACTTATAAGTAGTTAATTTTTTTAAAATAAAAATATCATGTACACTTTTCCCCATGAAATTTTCCTTTTTTTAATTTAAATATTACTATTATTTATTTACATTTACACATTGATAAATCTAGTTTTCACTTCTATCGTGTGATCCCAGATTCACACACACACACAGATTAAAAAAAATTTTTTTTAATTATTTTTTTTATTTGTTAATTAACATTGGCTCTACGGTAAGGTCCCTCATTTTAGAGCTGCTTAAGGCCGCTGAGCAGCAGATCTGACCTTTACGCATACTATTAATTTTTGTCCACTGTTTTCAATAAAGTCCCTTTTATCTTCTTCAGGAGCATTGGATTTTCTTCTAATCACGTTTCCATTTTTCTCTCACCACAGTGCATCCCTGGTACTTCGAGTTGTTTTTGTAGGACATTGCATTTTCCCCACAACGTATTGTCACCAAAATTTCTTTTTCTCACCTCAAGAGTTTTTAAAGTTTTTCTCACTTTATTTTAGATCATTCACCGGACAAGTTTACTAGCCACAATGTGATTTGCGTACACGTCGAGCTACACCAATTTTCGCACTACACACTATTGTTATTCTAACACTTTTTTTCTGAGTTTTCACAATAATTAATCTTCTCGTATAATGCTAATTATTCGATTACAATAACCTTAACATTATTATTCTATCATTTATAGTGTGAATAATATTACCTTATCTATACTAACCAAATTTATTATTTTTTTTACATTTTTTACCTGCTAGGCTCAGGTGAGCAGCTTTTCTTTCTGTAGTTTGAAAAATTACTTTTAATTTATTTTTTACTAGCTCGCGAAGTTGACAAGTTTCCACCTACTTATATACTTTAAGTTTTTCGAAAAAATGTTATTCTTGATCATTTATTTATTATTTCTACCGTATGAGAGAAAAATAGTTTAAATTTGGTTTGGAGGTTTTTTGAGAAATTTTTCATCTTCAAAGTGCTGTAACTTTTAAACAATACAAGATGTAAAAATATTCGTAAAAAAGTAAAGGAAAGTATGCTTTGAGAAGCACATTTTGACAACTTCAAAACTTGTTTTTCCAAATTTAAATTTCAACAAATTAGTTTCATTTTCTGCTAATTATTCTAAGTCCGAGTAACAGTTTTGGAAAGATCATTGATTCAGAGGTCACATTGGTGATAAGAACCTGCATCACAGGACCTGAAAAAACTAGCTTTAGCGAATTGCTATTCAGAAATTTTTTTACAAAAATTTTTTAGGTGCTCCAAACCGTTGCAACATACACATAACAAATAATAAACACAACACGTAACTAATAAATAAATAAATAAATAACTAATAAATTGTATACGTAATAAAGTATACAAGCACAACCATCCTTATTCAAGTTCCATACTGTACTGCTATACTGTAAGACAGTGACAAACGATTGTGGAATAATCTGAGGGTAGATAGGGGCAATCGCATAACTCGAAGTTGGCAGAAGTATGCGATTGATCAGTGGCTAGTGCACTTGCATTGGACATAGTGAGAAACCATGATTGGTAGCTATTTTTGTTTGCAAAATCTGATCACAGATAATTGAAATGAAAAGCGATTTTTATGAGATCTATCATGAGCTAATGTGACAAGATTTATTAATTGTATGTAACTGATTTAATAAAGCACTTAAACTGCCTGCCTTTTTACATGTGCAACAATCTCTTCAGAGTGATATAATATTAAAGAAAATACAAGTGTCAACTTCATCTTCACGATAAGTAACATGTTACTGATGCAGCCTGTGATTGCTGAAGAGGCTCTGGTGACCGAATGTTCAACAGTATAATTGGATAATTTACCCTTCTCCTATCCAATTCCTTCTTACAACCAGAAACACTTAGCATATCTAATCTTTAGCTGGTGTTTCACTTTCTTTTTACTCTCATAAATCTCTTCTGTTTCTGGGCACATGTGGACATTCATTTATTCTTGACTCCCAATCCTAGGTGGAACAGCATATGCCTATGGATTCGTTGTCAGAGGGGAGTCTGATCTTAAATATGCGAACTCTAGGTACCAGGCTACTCGTGGGACATTTATGGAATCAACAAAACCAGTAAAAGTTGTTAACCTTAGGGAGCTTGAAAAAGACAACTCAAGGAGAAGTAACCAAATGGAGTTGGAGGAAATAGGGTTGAGAACACCTCTGTGGAATCTACTCTCCAATCTCTGCAACAAGACATAGGCAATTAGCGAGTGTCAAAATAACCTGTAGTAGAGGAAAATCTCTAATCCAAAGAAGGGCGAGGGTAGTTCAAGCAAATCTTCATCATAGTAAGGCGGCAACCGCTGTTTTACGGAGGCTGCTTGACCAGGAACAAGTCAGTGTCACCCTAATACAAGGACTATGGGTGACTAGTGGCAGAATTCCAAGGCTATCCATCAATGGAGGTTAGTTGGTATATTGAAAAATCTACTATTAAACCTAGAGCCTGTATAGTAGTTAGGAATAACATTGAGATACTTGTTATCTTCTTTATATTCCAGAGATATATGAGTGGTAAGCACTGACCTACGTGTGGGCTCAAGAAGTTTCACTTCCACGTACAGGATGTCCAGTGGTCTAAGGTCAAAGAATTCAAGGATTTCAAGGCTTGACATTAAAAAATTCGATGCTCTCATCCACAAATTAATTCTGCTTTAATATACTGTAGGCGATATCTCCAAAATCAAAGGCACGATAAAAAAATATACTATTTTTACAAAGTTTAAATTCATTATAATTTTGTGTATATTTTATTTTTTAAATGATTAAAATAATATGATTATAGAACTCGTTATTTTTTATTTATGAAAATACATTTCGAAATTCCAATAAAAATCTGTATAAATCAAATTTGTATTTTTTAAAATTAAAACTAAAATAGAACAAGTTCAAAATATATTCAGATATATAATATATAGAAGAAAACAGTATACAAGCAATACACTTTATTCATAGATACATTTTCATTTGATAATTTCAAAGGATGTACAATTTCAAAAAAAAAAATTTTGAAAAGTAAAAATCAAAACGTTATATTGCTATTTACTTATTGATTTGAAGAAAATGTATTATATAAAAATGTTTAAATGACAATTCAAAAGATTAAAAATGCTGCAAACAAAAATAATTTAGAAGAAAACTGGAGTTAAATAGCACACAAAGTTAAGGTCACACAATGTCCATATGTAATGTTTGCATATTTTTCTACCATCGTTTTTGTAATATTAAATAACTACACATAATTTAACCTTACTTTAAACACCTTTCATAACACAAATGGCATATGTAATGGCATAGGCTACATTTAATGTTGCATAAAAAACTAAGCGATGATAATGAAAGAGTGATTCAGAAAGACATTGGTTTGAATAGATTGTCACTCAGGTAGTAGGCCTAACCCACTTATCGGCAAGTTGAAGGCCAATGCTGGAGGATTAACGCCATGGTATCTATCAACAATTGCTACTGAAATTTTAAAGTTTTTCTGACCTATTTTTCCAAAAATTCTCGGTCGTTTTTCATAACTTTTCCACCAAAATATATAATTTCAGAGTGTATAGCGGTAATATGAATATTCCATTTGTAAATAAGCACAAGGTCAGTATTATACAGACTATAAGGAAGTAACAATTCATAACATTATTTCTTATCAAGGTGATCGTAGGTATTATAACGTACTTCCGACAACTGAAACTCCCCTGCTTCGCAGTCTGGGTGTGGTAATTGATATAAATTGAATTAAAATGGTATAACTCTTCTTTTTATTAAATAATTATATTTAACATTCAATGTTACTTTTATTTCACTGTATAGTATAAAGGTTTTTTAGCATTAGTTCTTATAGATGTAATTCCACTACCTTGCGACATAAGACAATCTGGTATTTTGCCGTTTAGAAAAAATCCGGTTGAGGTAATGGATATAAATAAATTTATTAAAATTTTTTTTAATTCAAAGGGTCATAACTTATATTTTATGTTGAATTTTAATACATTTATTTTACTGAATAGGCTAAAAAAGTCATATATTTATAATTTGTAAAGTACATTTAGTGTATTATCTGTTGAAAGATTTATTTTTGAATGTACATCAATCTGTGATCTCTCTGTCCCGAAGCCCCCCTCCCCCCTAATTTGAAGTTCAGTAGTTTGAAGCCCCCCTCCCCCCTAATTTGAGCCTCACAAGAAAAAAATAATTTTAATAAATGTATTCATTTTATATTGATTTTACTGTCCTAACATGTTCAGTTTTAAGAAATAAGAAAGAAAACTTTCGGGGAAATTTTTTTTGGTGATATTTAAGTGTACAAGTGAGGGAAGTTAAGTGTTAGTAGATTGGGTAATTTGTTGTTATGAGATTGGCATCTTTTTTCCTGTTTATTAAAAAGTGATATAGCACTTGGTTGTATTTAACAGATAGAGAAGATTTTCATCTTAAGACTCTACTTGTAAATTTTTTAGGTAAGTCATATGCATTATCACTATTTGTTCTAAATAGTAAGATGTTTTACTGTCCCACCCGTGACAGAAAAAGATAGAAACAGTTAAATACAAGTAACATCACATTTTTAGGTTACGTTTCTATTGTAATTGTTGTAACAATTAGTGTATAACAAAGCTATTAATGATGCAAAATTTAATAATTTGCTTAAATATCTACTTATATTACTAGTTATTTTTCTGTCCCACCAGTGACACTTGTTGTATGCTGCTAATTACTTAGCAACATTGGCCTAGGCTTGAGCTGCAAAGTAGTAATTTCCAGCTCATGGCTTAACCTGTGTCACAGCCCATTATTGCTAAAGTGGTTTTGACATTTATTCTAATATATAAAATGTTTTTAATATAGTCAGTACCACATCGGCAGAGCGAATGAAAAAGCTGCGGCAAGGATTGAAGAAGGATGTACATATGTATGAAAAACACAAAGTAAAAGAAAGGATCAGAGATAAGGTAAGAAGAGATAAGTTGAAGTTGGCAAAAACAGTATCTACTAAAACCCTTCAGGAAAGTAGAAAAAAAGAAACGGAGCGGAAAAGGAAATACAGACAGAGTAAAAGAGAACCTATTGATCAATCCAATATTTCTACTTGTTCAGTGGTGGGTTCATTTAAATGCCCTCAGTCTCTTGGGAAGGCTGTCACAAAAGTGAAAAGACTTTTACCTAATAGCCTAAGCAAAAAACGGCACTACTTCGGAAGCTCGTATGATAAACAAAATCTTGTTTGTGGAAGAACATTTCTTAAGTCAGAGATACAGAATAATGCAGTACCTATTAAAAACAGGCCTAGCATTTATGAACTTATTTATGAATCTGATACTGAAGCTGAAAATGAAGATTTTATTGATAATGATACAGCCAATATTTTTGGTACACCACCTAGTGTGAATGGCATAAGGCCTGGGGTATTCATGTTGGTAGAGTTTCAATCAAAGTACAAAAAAACTCTGATAAGTTACAGATATGCTGCAATTTGTCAAAGTGACTTAGAAGAAGATGGGGAGGTGAAAGTAATGGGTATGAGGTGCGTAGGTGATACAGGAAGACTATTTAAAGTAGATGAGAAAGATGTATCATAATTATGTTTAGTTTGGAAAAAATAATCAGCATACTCCCAGCACCTGAATTAAAACGTGTAAGAATGCTATCTTCTATGAGTTTACTGGTAATGTGGATATTTTTGAGCAATGTTAACTTGTTAAAAGTTGAGGACGCTATTTGTTTAATTTTTTGACATAATGTTATTTAAAAACTCATTAATTATAAGTCTTGTAATCCGTCTTAAATGTACTAGTAAAGTTTCATGAATAAAAACCATTTTTTGTGTGATTAATCATCGTCTGATTTACTGTGTCTTTAAGAGCTCCATTGACTAAATTATTTTTGTATTGTGATTTTTTTTTTTTTACTTAAATTTTAACTTGAAATCTTTCTGAAAAAAAATTCCTGACGGCCGCCAAAATTCACACATAATGCAATGATTTTCCTTTCGCAAATAATCCAAGCATAATTCACAATTTTCCCAATTTTCAAGGCTGCTATAGACCCTGGATTACTTCCCATACAATCTAGCTGACAATCCACCACCCACCAACTTAAAGAAGGTGGTGGAGCACCTGCATGCATAGGAATGTTGAACTCCTGGAGGGAGTAGATGGCAATGCACATCACACAGTGTGAGGAAGCAGTGATACCAACAATAGATGTTACTCTTTACTTTCTTATATTGTAGGATCTAATCTTTATATTTTCAATAAAGGAAATACACCTTTTTTGCTAAGGCTAGAAGAGAGGTTTTGGATCTAACATGTGGAACCAATGATATATCCAATGCTGTAAGTAAATGGTATGTGTCACACGAGCCATCTATGTCAGATCAGACACATTATTATAGAACTCCAAGTAGATAATAGATCAGTTAACACTTTTCCGAATCGCAAGAACATCAGATGGGAGGAGGAACTCACAAGAATTAGAGCTAGCAGCAAGAAGGTTGACTAATATTGTTGTGGACTCCATTCATAAAAATTGTTCTCTTACACAGAGAGTAAATGGGTCATGGCAAGTGGTGGACTCAATCACTTTCTGACAAAAGGAGACAGGTCAGGCGGTTTTTTAATATAGCCAAATGTTACGATAGATGAGAGGCTTATAAACGGCCGAGTATGACAAAAAACTTTAAAAAAGCAAGACTTGAATCTTGGAGGAAGTTCTGTGGGGAATTAGATTGCACTGCCCAAGAAACACAACTTCATAAGATCCTTGCCTAAAATCCCCTACATCCAATGGGTACTCTTATAGACCCAGGTGGTAAGTTTACAGAAACCGGGAAGGAAACGGTTTATGTCCTACTCGGAGCACACTTTCCTGACTCTGTTATCAAGAGGATGGATGGGAAGCCAAGGTCAGACATTCCCTGCATAATTCCAACTATGGAGAACTGGTGTATCACAAACCAACTAGTAAATATTGATAAAATTCTTTTCACCCATTCAAATCACTGTGCCCAGATGGGAATTTTCCGGTTCTACTGGAGAAAAGGAAAACATACATTAACCCCATCCTGTGCAGTCTGTTCTGGGTTAGTATGGAAGGCAGCCAGAGCAGTGTTCATACCTAAGCCAGGACCCACCTCTTATGCAGACGCTAAGACCAATTAGTTTAACTTTTTTTATTCTGAAGACATTAGACAAACTGGTAGAGAAACACATATGTGGGGCTATAGTTCTTTTGAATATAAGTCAACATGTATTCCAGTCAGGTAAAGCGTGTGAGAGTGCACTTCATAGTCTAGTTCAAAGAATGGAAGAGACTCAGAAACCGTGAATATGCCCTAAGTGTCTTTCTTGACATTGAGGGAACTTTTGACAATGTCTCCTATGATTCAATGGTCCGAGCCCTATCATATCACGGAACTAATACAATCATGCCCGAGTGGGTGGATAACATGATGAATGGGAGGGACAGTTGTAGCTAAAATACTGGGAGAGGAACTGAAGGCTGAGGTTACCAGAGGCTGTCCACATGGGGGGGGGGGTTCTTTTTCCCTTCTGTAGTGTTTGGTGGTTGACACACTTCTGGATCTTCTTTCATTGGAAGGTTACTACATCCAAAGATATGCGGATGATGTGTTGGTGCTTATCCAAGGAAGGTTTGGTAATAGATCTTTGGCTAATAGGTTTGGTGGGTAGATCTCATGAAAAGGACTTTGTCACTACAAGAGGGATGGTGTTGCAAGGAAAACCTTAGGGTCAACCCTTTTATTAAGACAACATTGATCCAATTTACAAGAAAGAAGATCACTCCAGAATTGACTGATATCAAACTTTCTGGGACAAAAAATTCCATACGCTGAAAAGGTCAAATATCTAGGAGTGATATTAGACACCAAACTAACCTAGAATTCACACTTGAGGTGCACTACAGAAAAAGCCAATAAATTGTTAAATGGGAGCAAGAAGGGGAGTAGGAAAAACTTGGAGACTAAGACCAGCAATGATGAGATACATCTATACTGGTATTATACGACTGGATTGGGATCGAGCGGACAAAGGCCAAAATCACTCTAAGATTCAGAGGATGGGCATGTCTATGCACAACCGGAGTCATGTCCACTACACCAACTGCTACAATGGAAATATTACTACGGCTTCCACCCACTGACCTGTTTATAATGGCAGAAGCAAGAAAAGCCGTCTACAGGCTGAGCTGCAGTGGTGTCTGGAGAAACTCACATATGGAGCATGTCAGAATTAGGGAAAAAATTGGCCACTCGATTCTAAATATGGGTACCGATAAGATAGATACCAGATACTCATTTTCAAGACCTTTTGAAGTTAATATGACCTATGGGAATGAAAATTTAATTCTAGGAATTATGGGGAACCTAGTGTAGTATACCGATGGTGAAAAAACTATGGCATGTACTGGTGCCGGGGTATGTGGTCTGAGACCAGGGTTGGAACGTTCGTTTCCCTTGGGACAATATGCCACAGTTTTTCAGGCTATAAATGTCCGTGTACAGGAGAATTTGAGGCAAAACCAGAGGTAGGGGACAACTTAGACAAATTATGGGACACTGTGGTTTGAGAGTGCATTTGCACAGGATAGGAGTTTATCATAGCGAAAATGTGTAGACTGTGCGGGAAGGATGAAGAGACTGCAGACCATATAATTTTCAATTGTGAGGCTCTGACCAATAAGAAGTGAAAGGTTTTTGGATTCCCAATTTCTGGGGAACTATCGTTGGAAGAGCTAGTTAGTGGATTACTTAAACCCGTAAGGGGAACAAATCTGCTAAACTAGAATGAGGAGGCTTTAATTGCAGAATAGGCCATCAGTCACTTTGTCATGGCTGGTTTTTAAAAGGCCCTTAAACTCCAAATAAAATCAATCAATCAATCAAGGATCTGATAATGGAGTTACGGCTCCAATACATGTCATCCATTTAATATGACTAAGAAACCATGTGATGGATATAAATGCAGGTAATATTCAATTATTTAATAATTATATGTGACTTGGATAATTACTGCAAACATGCAAATATAATTTGAATTTCATAGTTATTTTGACCGCTGAGGCCTAGTTTTAGTCCTATACTATGGCCAATCAGCGAAGGCGGCTGGGCTACTAGAATTGCTCACTAACACAGACACACATATCCAGTGGATCCAACTCACGCTCGCTCAGCACACAATGGCCAGAGTCTGAATCACCAAGTTGAAATTTAGTACCAATATTCCTAGTAAAATTTAAAGAAATGTAATACAAAACAAGGCATAGCGGGGACATTCCAAAACTATTTAATTTAATTTTACCATTTAATGGATTTAAATAAATTTATTTGAGTTCACTATAACATTTAGAAAAGATGTTTGTACAAATACTATTTTTAAACTAAAGTTCAACAAATGGACCAGATGAGTAAAACTAATACTAAATAGCTTCATTAGTTAAATTATGTTAAACTGTTTTATTGTGATATTTTTAATAACATATTCTTCCATTTTGTTTTCTAGTAGTAAATTTTAAAAAAATGTTTTTTTCTTTGTTGTATATGTGAAGTTTCTAGAGATTACAAATTTTAAAAACTTAGTTAATTTTTCCATAGTAATTTTTTCATTACATAATGTTTCATATGGCACAAATTTCAATGCATGCATCAATAGAAATAATTATGAACTGCAAATTGACGAATTAGGATTGTTTTAGTCCTATTAAATGTTATTTTTATAATATTATGAGAAATCAAAACCTTTATATAAAAACTTTTTTCCAATGACACATATCGAGAATGTGATAAACGTTTACATTCAACTGTTAATATTTAACGCCTTATCATAGTATGGTCAACTTTGGGTTAATTTTTCATGAAAATTAAAGTAGAATCCAACATTGTAATCAGAAGAAAGAAATACGTCCTTAGGTAAAAGTTGTCATTACAGACTAGGCGTGTTGTAATGACTCGGAGACAGGTGTGCACGCCGTTATACCTAGCTATTGTTTGGCGGGCTTTATCTGCACATCCAAGTGTCAAGGGACTTCTAACCCCTCTGCCGCCTTTGATGTTCGGCCAGTGTATAGATTCCTTTTTTAGGTAGGGGGGTCTGTTCCGGGTTACAACATTTATTAATAATAGGTCATATTTTTGTTCTTTTTAACATGTTTTAGGTTTTTTACTTAATAATGAAAGTTGATCCATACTCTCTAAACATCGTTTATTAGTTTTTATATATACAAATGATAGTCATCACTAGGGACACTTTTCATATATATTATTACATAAATATATACCCTATGTACAATCTACATATAAGCTTAAAATTTTATACAAGATAATTATGGGAAATAACTAATATAAGACTGTAATGGAAATGAATAGATCATGTAGCTACCTTTTTTTAAACATTATTTTTAAAAAGTAATAACTATGAACATATTATTATATTTGCATGAACTTAAAACTATCTCTTTGAAGGAATTATACCTACTTATCTGAAAATAACAATATATGAATTTTATTTTATTTCATAACTCACCATATAAACTCACGACAGTGTGAGCAAAAGGTAGGCTGACGTAGAAAAGTAGCCATGAATTTGTGTCCATTGACTTGGTGGACACGTCGCCTCATGGCACCTCGACGTCTGTTGAAACCTTGCCGCTCCTTGAACTCCCGTGGTTTCTGATGATGAGAATCTGTCAAACAAACAAAACTTAATTAAATAATACCAATGATACTTATTTATAGTATTGAAGACTGCAATAGTTGTACTAAATACAAATTGTTTGGATAGACAGCCATGAAAAATAAATAAATAGTGCCCAAATATAATAAACGTAGCATCCATAACTTTTACTTACATACGATCAAAACCAAACAATTCATTTTCACGGATAATCTTTTACCAGGAACCAGCATTTTCGGTCAGATAGGAACCAACATGTTGTTTTCAACATCTCAGGGACTACGCATCAGAAAAATTAGTCAAAATTATTATTAAGGTCAATTTTAGGAATATCCAAATTTTCTTTTTTGACCTCATGGCAGGTGCCTAGAAATTTGAATTTATTTAACAAATGGAAAAGCGCATGGCGATAGGACTGTAAGGATATAAGGTTAATTTAGGATTTAAAGTTAAGTTAAGTTAAAAGGCAGTAGACAAATATTCTAAGTCCATTCAATAGATACCAGAGCATAAACAATTATTACAACAGAGTACAAAAAGTTAAGTAATTGCTCTGCTTGCACAACCTTCTTCGATGGTCAGCTGTTGGCGGCTGGAGTTGGCACGGTGTTGCCGAATGCTGAATTGATTATAGGAGAGACTGAACCAGGCGGAGACTCTGCCGAATGGGAGAACATGTCCAAAGTATTGTCACTAGATTAGAGTGTTTTCTGAAGAGAATTCTCTACAAGAAATCATGGTATGGAAATATGGTAGTTCTGCACTAGGAAGGTGAGCAAGCTTCGTGTGTAAAGAGATTTAGTAAATCGTAGTTCATGTTAATGTCTATATTCTGTCAATCATTGGGATAGTTCTGGATCGAAAGCTTAAAAATATTAAATAGTTTGATATTGCATATCAATAATTATACGTATAGTTTCAATAATTTATATTAGAGATATATATGTATTAAGAGTCAATAACTTACTACAGAGAAACCCAGATTTTCAATACAACCATTTTCAGAACTGTACCATTGCTGGCTTAAATCATTTCATTATAACCCGACTCCAGGAACCCACTTTATTATAGTTTAAATATTATTTTTGTAAATATGTCAAAAATTGCTAAAATATAGCCCTACTACCTACCAAATTATTTAAAGGTCTGGTTCTGTATAATAATCATTCAAAATTTCCTTATTAATGCTTAAATGCCAAAAGCAATAGAAATAGAATAAGATATAAACAATGCAATTTATAATGTGACAGGTACTCTGCATCTTATATATTAATCATTTTATATTTTGAATATGATAACAGTATTTTTTATTTGAAAGATCCTAATAACAATTAACACGATAACTTTTGTTACTCTTTAACATTTTAACAATAATATAGTTTAATATTCTTTTCGTAAATTTTAAAAATTCCTAAAACAAAATTTTATGTTATTAGAAAAATTGTAAAACTATATTTTTTATTCTTTTCTGTTATCCTACCCCCAGATGAATATTTTATTCTCCAAGTATATATGTTGTTAAATTAGTATTATTATATACATATAACCACCTAATCTAACCTATTTATGGTGATTCTGCGAATTCTGAACAAAAACTCTGCAAATAGGTTCAGCTTAGGCCAGACACCGAAAACTCCTCGAATAGGTTATGTTATATATTCAAATAGACTCCTGAAATTATTCAGTTTAAAAATCCAATATGAGTTTCTGCAAGTCATGGATTTCGATTATATTATTGGGAACGTCCCATGATTTGCCACACACACCATCACGATCAAACAGTATAATACACATAAATCATAACAATATATTAGGCCTATTTATTATAAAGAAACCTGTATTAGAAATTTCATAAAAATCAGGCAACTTGATTAAAAAGTTATAGTGTGGACTAACTGTTTCAAATTAGCCACATCAAATATATACTCTTGACAATTTCAAATTTTACACCAATAAATTTCAAATGAAAAACTACAAAAATATCTGATTCAAAATTGAGAGTTAAATAGCATCCCTATGGAGGGTAGGAGGGGATGTGTTTCTCAAATTTGTAAATGTATTACTCCGGCGGGTTACGTTACAGTTTCTATATGTAATCTCTTTTTTTAAATTTTATTGTATTGCAAAATGGCAACTAATTACATGCAATTTGGAGCCTTTTACAATATAGCCTACGCCTTTGATAATGAACTTATTAAACTTAATCAAAATCATCACATTCAGGACAGTGTAATTCTAGATCTGAAGAGTAAAATTTCCAGAAACAAATTAACTATAAAAAATTTAGTAGAAACATCCCAATAAAATTAAAAAATGAAAATTTTTTGTGAGTTAACTCAAATTCAGGAAAAATATGCTGACCTTCAACAGGAGATTTTAAACTATAAATCTGAATTTGTCACTTGAACAGAATCGAATAAAACAGAAAAATCAAATAAAAACCATATAAAAGTAACACCCAATCAGGCTTTTTCAAACAGTAATAAACCTAAACTTTTATATTGTTTATACTGATGACTGACAGTACTTGATACAATTCCATGTTATACAAATAAAACACATACAAATTCTTTTTTATTTGTAATAAATTTCCAATAAATTCTAGACCAATTGGGCTAGACGAATATATTGTAGAATTTAACAAAAGAATTTGTGTGTTTTATTTCTAAACTTTTATTATTATCAGATAGTCATAGGAAAGAAGGTGTCGTAAAATATTTGAAGACTTGTTAGGAAATGCCTATAATATTTAAGTATATTAAAACCAAACACATCATTGAATCAAATTGTAGGTGAGATGAAACAAATTTCAACAAAGATGACTGTATAAAGATTATATAGAGGGCACTAATAAAATCTACAATTTGTGTCCATATCAATTATTATTAGGTCAAGCATTGCATAGTATCAGACCTGCAACATTAATAACATGTGTAATTATGATTTCCATTCCTCAAAGATACGATAGTTACAAGTATAAGACACATATCGATATTGCAAATTATTTTTTTACATATTATGACAGAAAATAATTTAAACACAAATTTACTATGGCTTAACATAAATAGTATAATTAACAGGAGTCATTACACTGGACATAGATTGCATTTCAATAATAAAGGAAAACAGGTGATGTGTGGTACATTGAATAAAGCCTTGAACACATTTTCTTTTATGGTCAGTAGTGATATATCGTTTACAACAATTGATGAGACATTCTGCAATTCTCATGCAGTCATCATGACAGGGAAATTAGTTTTAACATTCCTAGTCTACATAAACTCTGTAATGTCACAGAAAAAAAGAGGTTAACCACTTGAGGGAACAAGAATCACTTGGAAAGCGCTTCACTCCGAGAAGGTACTTGTGAACGGTAGTTGGTGAATTCGCTAATCAATAAGTGACAATGTTTTGCCAAGAAGTATGCACTTTTTTTTTAATTATTCATCAGAATGCACAATTTGCTACTAATAAGATTTCTAATTTAAATCTTTTTGTGCTGAAATAAGTCCCACTGTTTTTGTAATTACAGAGCCTGGATTCACTGAATATAATATTGATTGTTTTAATTTGGAAGGGTATGTCAGTTTTCTAGATGTCCTTTAAGGGGGGAGGGGGGTTGCAAGGAAGAAAATACATTTTGATAATTTTAAGATTGTAGAGATTCTTTATATCGAGAAAGATTTTGATGTAACAGGGGCCGAATTTAGTTGTAAGAGTGAAGAAGTGGTCATAATAGGGTTAAATCAAGCTTAGAGCGGAGCCATCAATTTGTTTCTTGATCATTTTAATTACTGTTGCAAAAATTATGTTTTAAAAGTTTCAAATTTATTTTATGTGGTGACTTGAACATTAATGTGTTAAATAAATCTAGGTGAACAGACAAACTGCAAGACCTTTTAGCTACATATAATCTTAAATTTTATTTAGACTCTCCCACTACAGTGGTGGGATCCTCTGTAACATCAATAGATAACGTAATATTGAATGTCCTTTATGATTTTTTCAACAGTTAAAATTATTCAGTCTAAAATATCAGATCATTATTCACAGCAAATTAATCTTAAATATTTACCGTTAATCAACAAGCCATACTTTAGGCAAGTTAGGGATTACCATATTAATATTTTGAAATACCTTCTCAAAAATGATAATTGGAAGAGTTTTACTAGTCTAAATGACCTAGATGATATAATTGATTTTTTATTTAACTTTTATGTTTTTTTTTCCTTTTCTGAATGTTGCCTGTGCATGAAGAGGATGTTTCCAAAATTATTAGGAAATAAAAAAATAAAAAGTGAAGACGTTTCTGTGTGGCTTATCAAACACTGTTCTAAAGAACTTACCAAACCTCTATAGGTTTTAATAAATTCTTCATCTGCTGAAGGTAAATTCCCATCTAGATTGAAATCTGATAAGTCCTTCCTTTGTTTAAGAAGGGGGACGGAAATATATATTAATTTGACCTATACAGACCTATATCCATGCTCCCAGAATTTAGTAAAGTTTTTGAAAAGATGTTTTTATTTTATATCTATATAAATTTAATATCCTATGTTGTAGTCAATATGGCTTTCAAAAAGGAAAGTCCACAATCGATGCAGTAGTCAAGTTAATGGACTTCTTGCTGGATGGTCTTGATACAAAAAGGGAAGATATGAGCATTTTCCTGGACCTTTCTATAACTTGTTCACTCTCGGATTGCGGCTGGCGAAGGGTTTCTACCTGCCCCAGTCCCACTCACGCACGCACAATCACCAACACCAGCTCAAATTTTCAGAAATTCACAGGTCAACGTCGGGTCTTAATCCCTTCCAGGGCAACGCCCTCGTTTGTGTGCGTGAGGGCTGCAATTGTGTGTGTGAGCGACCGACCCTTCACCAGCCGCAATCCGAGTGAACAGAATATAAAGCTTTTGATTGTGTTGACTTCAATTTATTACTTAAGAAATGTGAAAATATTGGTATTAGAGGGATTCCATTACTATGGATAAACTCATATCTGTCCAACAGAACACAGCGTGTAAATGTTGCAGGAAAGCTGTGTAAACTGACTCAGCTCAGACAAGGGGTCCCGCAAGGATCAGTTCTCGGGCCAGTATTATTTTTAATCTATATTAATGATTTGTTATCATCAGTATATGCGGATAGTGTAATTCAGTTTGCTGATGATACAACACTAAGTCTTCAGGCAAATTCTGTTCAACAATTGGTGCAGAAGGCTTTTATTTATATATAATGCTCCATTAATATATCAATGCTACTGGACAGTATTTTGCTGTAAACAATTTAGTAATCAATCCATGTAAAACAAAGTACACACACTTCAGTAGAAAGCATAGCTTAAATAAGACACTAAGATGCTAGATAATAGAATACTTTAAAAAGTAGAATCAATAAAATTTTGGGGTCTTGAAATTGATGACAAGATGAACTGGTATGACCACATTAGCAATATTAGTGCTAAAATTAGTTCAGGTATATTTGTACAGAGAAATTTGAAGCTATAGTGTAGTACATCAATACTTGAAGTGTTGCTTTTCTTTAAATTCAAGTGTGATCATGTCCAAAATATGGATATACACAACTACAGCACCAGGTAAGCTTGTGAGTATTGAGCCAAACAGCACAGGTTAAATGTATACAGTAAACTTCCCTCACAAAGTACATGAATTAGCTTCCTATAAGCATTCAAAATTTACCAAACTATAGGATTTTTAAAAACAATCTTAGTCAATTTCTATTGTCTGGATCCTTTTAGTTCGTGGATGAGTTTAAGCATCATGATCATACTATTTCATTATGGATGTAATCTCTTTTTCTTTTGTAATATGTTTTATCCTGACTGTACTGTAACTTATTTATGTGTACTGTTTCAATTATTGTATATTTTTCTCTATTTTTTTAAGCTGCTTGCTGTTTAATTGTATGTTGTGATTTTTTTTGTATTGCTTCAATATATTGTAAATGTGTATATATGACCTGTTTTATACAAATACTATTTGTCAAGAACTCTAATATTGAATAATAAATAAAGAAAATAAAATAACTTGTCTTAAGTGATGGCTTTCTTGATACATCAGTGAATTAATTATCTTTATCAAATTAAATATAATTCAATTTTTTTCCCTTTTGTTGTTGTTTAAAGGCAAAAAAACTTTCAATGAACATCGTCTTATAAAAAAAGGAGAAAAGAGCATAAAATAAAGACCCTTAGCTCTCGAATACTCTAATAAGGTCAGGGTCGAAAAGAGAACAAGAGTTGTACAACATTAACATCAATATGAAATATTAAGCTAGTAATGTGTGAACTGAATTAACTACCAACCAACTATCACTTAAAAATTCATAAAATCTCATAGATTAAAAAATCCAAAAGAGTTTAATATTTTTTAGAAGTAAATTTAATTTTGCTTAATTGAGGATCTATTCAAAATAATCATATGTATTCACATACCAGACATGATGTAGTGCTTTTACAGCTGAAGGCAGAATCAAATAGTTTCTGAATAATACAGCAATTTGTTAATATATAAAAAATGAAGGGTTTAGGTAAACTACTTTTGTAACATAATTGCCCCACGTTGATGCGACAATTGTAAATATATAAAATAAAAAAAGGGGTTTGCGTTTAAAATAATATTGATTTGAATTAATCTTATATTGGCACTATTTAACATTAAGAATTTATTTAAGGAAAATTGCTCAGCTTATGGGCGCCAGGTAGCGTTAGCTTACCAATTTTGAAAAATTAAAAGTTAATTATTATTACATAAGAAATACTCAGGGTCGTAGATACTTTTAAAAGTGTACTTTTAAGTGGTTTTTTGTAAATAAAGAAACCTTATTTGTTGTGCTGAAACTGAACATGGTTATTTATTATGGTTATGCATATACATATATGTTCATGGTACATTTTTTATTATTATCTGAAAATCTCTATATCATAAATTAAAAATTATCCTGTCTTGAAGAGACCAAAATCCTTTTTAATGACTCTACGTTAATCAGTTGCAACTTTTAAGAATTATATTAATTATGAGCTTTTTTATTCTCATGTATCAAAGTTTATATATTTTTTTAATTTAAAAAGTTAAAATAAATCTTTCAAATTTACTGCTTACAATATAACTACTTATTCATTAAAACAAATTTTAACATATTTTTATCAAAGGTTCTTTTATATACAAAATGTATATAAAACTGTCTATCATTTTTTGTTATCGCATGTGATCATTTCCATGGTGAGAGTCCTTTTGTGGTAAGCTGCCCTCATCATGCAATGCAGTTTCCTTTAGACGCAATTAGCACGCCGACGATGTCAATTGTCTTTTCAAATTCACAGTATTACTCACAGTGTTCGTCACTCTCCTGCAAACTATTGTCCGAAAATCTCCTCGAACAAAATACGTCTTACAACGTCAGATGCCATTTTTAAACTTGTTAAAACATTTACATTACACTGTTCTAATATTTCTTTAAACAAGAATAATACGTCTTGCTAGGTCAGAGACCCCCTTTCAACTGTTTTTAGCATTAACACTACATTGTTCTAAAATTTCTTCTAACAGAAAAAATATGTCTGACTCTGTCAGATGTCACCTTCAGACTGTACTGAAATATTTAAAATGTTTTTTAACACACAATTGCAGATGCCATCTCTGAACTGTACTAACCGCATACCTACTTTTCTAGATGCGACAAAATAAGCGTCATTTCCAATGTACAAAGTCAGCTAAAAAACTGTTCACATAAGTTGCCCCACAGACACTGCTCAAATCATTTATATGACAACCCGTTCTGTCTGTTACCACAACACAATTATCACTTAGAATTTATTACAACTTACAACTAACATTTTATACATCAAATTAATATTTTGGAAATCTATATTAAATTTGTATTACCCTTGTTTTAATATTTATTTTCAGTCATTCATTTGACTCATGTGGTCTTCCCTATGGACCAATTGTAAATCTCCCGGTTTATTTTCATATTTCAAATCTTAATATAACCATTTCTTTGGTATCCAAATTAAAGTTAAAGCTAAAACTTTAAGTATCACAAATTGTTCCAAACAATTATTTGTTTAATATATCCATTTAAAACATTTATTACAAAAAAACTTGCAAAAATTGAGAAGTTAAATTTGAATACAGTATTGTTAAACAGTAAAAGTTCCTATTATATATTTTGGGTGATATAATTAAATAATATTACAAATTAATTGAATTAATATTTATTGAATGAGAGAGTTAATAACAAGGGATGAAACCAACCAGTTATTCTTTGGATGGAAAAGAGAGGTAAGAGACTCAATTCATATTCCGAAGAATGGCATCACTTTTAAACACAAAGTCTGTCTAGAGAAAGATGACTACTGCAAATAAAAAATGTGTATAACTTTAAAATACAGTAGTTTTAAAATATTTAAAAATCCTGTTTAACATTTTTTTAAATTATTTCATGGTCAAGAATTTTAAGTTTCAAATGGAAATTATCCAAACTGGAAATATTTTGCTTTTGGTAATTTTTCCTATCTCAAAAAATTCATATTTTTGTCTTCAACAGTCAAGACTTAATATAAAAACTAATTTGGCCAAACTGAAAATAAAAAAATATGATATACATCTTTCACTAGTAAAATATCACGAATAAATAAAAAAAAAGTATGGCTTTGAACTGAACAGATTAAACACATGTTACTGACAGGTGGACAAACAAAAACGTACAAGTCCTACACATACTAAACTTGGTTTATATTAAGTTTGATAAATTAATGTGAAAAACGATTAGACATTTTTTAATTACACTTACAGTAATTACAAACTAAAAGGAAAACACCAGTTATGTTTATAAAAAGTTATGGAAAAATCTACGATAATTATATTACATTTTTAACTTAAATCTATGCCAAATCATCATGTAGCCTACCCTTGAAAATTTATAAAACTAATTTACCTTGTCCTTGAGTAGCCCATTTCAGCTCAATACGAACATGCAGTTTCCCTTGCGGCTCAAGATCCACCTGAAAAAATTATTTAAACATTACTATTTTTTAAAGTTAATTTAATAGTCATTTTCACAAAAGAAAAAGGCTTTTAAAAAAAAGGCTTAATTATAATTTTTAGATCTATTAATTTTATGTTATATTATCTTTACACATTTCTGGTTTTAATGATGGTCTGTTTATAGTTTAATCAGACATTTTGTATATAAAACAGGAGTTATATATATATATATATATATATAGATTTATGTATAAGACCTTTCGAGTGCCTAATGGTACGGGCGACGACCTATTGGAGGCCTGGAGTGCTTGAACTCAGGCATTCAAAAGGTCTGTTTTCATACACTAAAACGACCTTTTGTGCCCTCTGTATAAAGCGAAAACGTCGACGAACCTTTTGGATGCCTAGAGTGCCTGGTGTGAAATGTACGGGAGACGATATTTTGAAGGCTTATATACGATCAGTTACAAATACCACCTATTGAAGTCTTACACGATCAGTTACAAAAGTAACCTTTTAAAGGCTTTAGTTGACGCCTGTTCCTGTTAATTTCTATTTTCTGACGCCTGTTATCACCATGGTATATGTCATCGTGTTTTAGAGACCTTTTGAAGACCTGCTATTATTTTAAATAGAACCTTTTGAAGACCTTATGCTCTCCAATAAACTTAATTTTGACATTACTTTGTCTGAAACAATATTTGAGTAAAATTTTGCGTTACATAACAATATTGTATAGTTTTAACACAAAAAAAAATTGATTTAACAATTTTCTCATATCACTTAATTTCTTTCATTAATACTATTGTTAAACTATTTATGCTAGAGACCGTAGGTACTTGGTGGTATTCCATTTTAAATAAAATTAAAACAACACATTTTTTAGTATCAACCACAATGTTTTAATAGAAACTTGCCGACCATGGTTTAGCTAGTTAAAACTAGTTAACTAGTGAAACCATGGTCGGCAAGTTTCTATTAAAACATTGTGGTTGATACTAAAAAAATTGTTGTTTTAATTTTATTTAATACTATTGTTTTCAAATACTAAGGAAGTAACTATTTATTTTAAATATAACTAGAGGGTACATAATCCTCTGTTCGCGGTACAACTCCCGTTCAGCCAATCGTTGTCCTCGTTTTCATAATATAGTTAACAGAATGTTAAAATATGTTACACATTATTAATCAGAAGACGAAAATAGTTAAATTTTTTTCTCCAAACAAGTAGGCTACGGTATTTACTTTTTCAAGTTTATAAATAAAACTATATTTTAACTAGTTACCATTTTACTTTCACACTATACTATAGTATAGAGAAAGTATAGTGATCGCAAAAAAATCGATGATGAGATTTTTGTGGATATATCCGTTTTGGGACCCCTGAGTCCTAAAAAGTGGTTTTTACAAAATGTCTGTCTGTATGTTTGTATGTAAGTATGTCTGTATGTATAAAAAGCTAGAGAGAAAAATATTCGATCGATTTCAAACAAATCTGCACCAAGCATGTCAATTAGGCATGCTTTATTTTTGTTTAAATTTGTTAAATTGTTAAATTTGTTTAACAACAAAACACACGTCATAGTACTTTTCCCAGCCCTAAAATGTATGTTATACTGTACAGTCCTAATTGTAGTTATGCGATTAAGCAGAAAAGTGTCTTAAATTAATTCAGCAGCCTAGACGGTTACTTTTGGTAGTGTTTAACAACAAAACACATGTCATAGTACTTTTCCCAGCCCTAAAATGTATGTTATACTGTACAGTCCTAATAGTAGTCATGCGATTAAGTTGAAAAGTGTCTTAAATTAATTCAGCAGCCTAAACAGTTACTTTTGGTAGTGTTTAACAACAAAACACATCTCATAGTACTTTTCCCAGCCTTATGGCATTTATTGTCTGGGCATTGAAAGACAAGAAATTGAGTTATTCGGCAAAATACACTGGGAAATCCTCACACTTAACAAATATCATAAACCACCTAACTTATAGAAAGGTTTTGAACCCGAACGGCCATAAAGGACCAACGGGTTTACACTAATTGGTTCTGTTAAAAGCATGCGTTAATGACATACCTATAAATATATGTAAAGTTTTTTTCACAAACACTCCCGAAATTACACGCCCTAACTACATGTAAAAAAAAAGTTTTCTAATGGCCACCTTAGGATCGTCACGTTTAGTTAAACAGGTAATACAAATTTTCCCTAGGCCCTTTAGTGGAACAGACCTTATTAACCTATCTTGTTATTTGTGCTTTAGATAATAGTATTAATACATACAACTGCTATATTATAAATTGCAAATATACAGCTTGCCCTTGAAATCTCTGGTCCCCTTTTGTGGATTTGTTCATGGAATCGAGACAAACATATTTCACAATATAAACATAGGTCAACGGTGCTTACTTTTTCGTCTGTCTGTCTGTCTGTATGTTTTTTCACAAAATAATTCATATCTATAGAACGGTTTCTCCAATTGAGTTCAAACTAGACTTGAAGTTATACCTAATTATGATCTATTATAAATAAAATAAACGATTATATCCAATCATGCGTTTAAAAATGGCGACTGTTAAAAATGTCATACCTAACAAACTAAAAAACCTTTTATTTTGTAAAAAATTTCAATACATCTTTGTTGTTGCCCTTTTCAATTTCCTATCGAAAAGTGTAATAATCAAAACAATTGGATGAAGGATAATAGTTAAGTTAAGGATTATAACTTAATAGCATAATATGTACACACAATATATTGTTTTGTTTACTGTGTTGGTATAAGATGCCGGGTTGAACAAACCGATTATTACACATAACTTAACTATTATCCTTCATCCGATTGTTTTGGCGGTTACACCATCCGATACGAAATGAAAAGGGCTACAAAAATAATTTCTTGAAAAATTTGATTTAAAAATTATCTCATATCACTTACTTTCTTTCATTAATACTATTGTTTGTCAAATACTAATGAAGTAACTATTTATTGTAATATAACTAGAGGGTACATAATCCTCTGTTCGCGGTACAACTCCCGTTCAGCCATTCGTTGTCCTCGTTTTCATAACCTCGGTTTTTGGGCAATTCAGGTTTGAAATTTTCAAACACCTTATTGTATATAATCGGTTATCTTGTTTAAATAGATCATTGTTAGATTACACTTTGTGCAAAGTTTGAGCTCAATCAGTAATATAATTCTCTAGTTAAAAATTATTTAGTGAAAAAACAAATTGGTGGCTATGGGGAAACAAAGCTTGTCCGGACCCATGTCTAATTGATTTTTTTTCTCATTCTTATGTGCTGAATCATATCTTAGAATATTGCAGAGTAATTACAAAACATCCTGCATATACTTAAAAATCTTATTAAAACTATGCAAAACATCCCAATATTGTGATTACGTACGCTGTTATTATCTTTAACTTAACTGTTATCCTTCATCCGATTGTTTTGAAGTTATAAAATCCGATAGGGAATTAAAAGTGCTACAAAAAGGTGTCTTGAATTTTTTTTGTTAAAATGTTCTGTTTTTATGTATATTAGATTAGAAATTTCCAAACAGTCGCCATTACTAAATGCAAGATTGGATATAATCCTTTTTTTTACCTAAAGTAGATCTTTTTACTTTCTCACTATCTTACTATAGTATAGAGAAAGTATAAAGTGATCGCAAAAAAAATCGATGTTGAGATTTTTGTGGATATATCTCTTTTGGGACTCCCTGAGTCCAAAAAAGTGGTTTTTACAAAATGTCTCTCTGTATGTATGTCTGTCTGTCTGTATGTCTGTCCTATGTCTGTATGTCTGTATGTAGACAAAGCTAGAGAGAAAACTATTCGATCGATTTAAAAAAAAATTACACCAAACATTTCAATTAGGCCTGTACAGATGCACGAAAAAGGGTTTTGACAAATTTTGAAAAATAACCCCCTTAATGGCCAAAAAACTCCCAAAAAAATCAGTTATTATTTTTTTATAAAAAAAACGGCTCTAACGATTTTGATAAAATTTTGCTTATTTTTAGCCCTTAATGTACCCTACCATATGCGAAAATCGGCATCTAAAAATTCTCGTTTAGGTAATAATAATAATAATAATTTTATTATTAGAAACTCTCCTACTTTAATGTGTTCCTTCTTCTACTTTAATACAATTGTGAAGTCACAGTGAATCTGTTTAGTAATTTAAATGTGAGAAAGTATGTGCCAGTTTCTGGTACCGTTTATTTAGGTATAACTTCATGTCACGTTTGAACCGAATCGGTCAAACCATTCTCTAGATAGATATCAATTATTATTTTGTTAAAAACATATAGAACCTACATACAGATAGACGATAAAGTAAGCACCGTAGACCCATTATTATATTGCGAAATATGTTTGTCTTGATCCCAGTAACAAATCCACAAAAGGGGACCAGAGAATTCGGGGGCATCCTGTATATAATCATATGTAACACAATACAATATAACAATAGTCCCATGTAGGTATATAATGTTTCCAGATTTTTCGTTGGAATTACAACTTTTTTTACTAGAACCCCTTATTCTGTACTGAAGAACAAATTAATTCTTTATAAAAACATAATTTATGGAAAGATTGGTTAAGCTATGCCTAAACTCGGTCAAGGTTTGTACCAATGTACTAGGATACTTAGATAGCATTTTTTTTTTATTGGAGATGGCATAACAGTTAAACCCAGCCTATATAACAGTATAAAAGTAGGTGGAAATCACTAAATAAAAGTTTTAATAGTAAAATTGAGTGTTGGTGTGGAAAAGTGGGTTTTGTGAGCCCGAACGGTTCGTCGGAGAAATAACCTAAATAGTAAAATATGTAGGAAATTTTATGTTCTTTCATTTTGAATATGCTAGAGAGGTTATTAAAGAATAATTGATAGTTTACGAGTTACAAGAGAAAACCCGCAAGAATGAGATTTTTTACTTTTTTTGCATTTTTGTCAATGTCGCGTCACGAAATTTGTAAGCAAACCTCAGATTCGGATTCAGCACCCCAAAAACATACAGAGGGGAAGAAATAAAAACTACCCCACAACTTTCCTTGTAAAAACAAAATTTGACTGGTTTCTATAATCCACCAATGTAATTTGACATATGTACAATTGAACAATATACAAACACATTTTTGTTCAAATACTAAGAGACGAGAAGCTCAAAAGTTGTAGATTGATAATTTCCAAAATATCAATTTAACAATGAATTTTACGAGAAGTTGGAGTCCTAAACTTGTGCCCAACAAAATTAATCTATACTAGAAATTAACCATTCTAGTGCGCTTAAGGCTTATTTTGCGCACTTGTTCACAACCACTCGTTAACTCTGTCGCTGGAGTTGTAGTTTAAGCTACAAAGCCGTTACATTTGCTGTTCATTAGCCCCCTTTCACATCCCGCCGGAAATAAGTCGAGTTACAGTAACCCTATATTATGTTCATATTAGGTTAATACCATTCAGTTTTACTCGTTTTCAGTTACATATGAATTTACTTACTTATTCAAATACAGTAGATTAGGTTGTATTAAACGCTTTAATTGTTTAGTATACAGGGTGTTTTGCGAGAGTTTGGCACAACTTCGGAAGATGATAGGGGTCCACCTAAAAAAATCAAAATTGTTCATATGTACCTAGGTCTAGAAAAGCTTCGTTTTCCAGACATCCGCCATTTTGTTTCTTTTCTAAAATGATTTATACCTGACCGATTGAGTTTAAACTTGGCACAAAGTTTAACCTAACAATAATAGACCCTATATATACAGGGTGAGTTTCTACTGATACCATTAACTTCGCCAGTATGTTCTACTCACTAAATGGAATAAAAAAGTTCATATGGTCCCATGCCCGATCTCAACCGTTTGGCTGTAGTCGCGTATTTTGTGTTTTTTTTTCAAAATCATGCTATTTTGCCTCACTATTTGTTTGAGACATTTAGTGTTTAAGACATTCTCGCTCTTGATCAGAGGACATTTTTCGCATATATACTCTTGTTCAGAGCACAGTTACTGTCCTCTGAATATTAGGAGGACAGTGTGTTCTCATCAAGAGTATATATATAACTTACTGTCCCCTTAACATGAGTTTACATAACACGGATTTTTGTAACAAATGCTGCCAACATAGGTCTTGTCCCCAACATTTTCCATATTATTTCATGGAGAAGGGTTTTATCTAATTATTATAAACATCATCATGTTACTTACCCAGTCTAACATTAATACTAAGACACCGTTTGACCGATTAACATGAAAATTGGCACACACATGAATTATTTTAAGGAGAAGGTTTTTATTGAATTACTATAGGTTTACCCGGCTTCGCCGGGGACTTCTATCATATGTTATTCACTAATAAATGTTGAATATGATCTTGATTTCAAAATATTCGCAAACCCGTCTGCTAGCACCTAATTGAAGAATCATGCGCAAGACCCTAAAAATGATAGTAATGAGGTAAATAAAGTATTTTTACAAAGTAGAAATTTACTCAGTAACAGTAACTTTTTTCAGATGATCCGGTGCTATAGGATTGTGTGGTAGTTGGAATATAAGGAGATAAACCTCAAAATATAAGAAGTAAAAGCTTTTTATTGAAAACATTCTAACTATTTAAAATTCTTGTTTATAAACAACATTTTTCCTTTTGTTATCTGGGGGTAAGTTATACAAAATTTTCGGATTTCCTACTCGAGATCAAGCTCCGTATAATTGACCGTGAGAAAAACAGGAATCTTTGAGACTTATGCCGCAATACTTTAAAGTTTGTCCCTATGGTTTATCTGGCTTATTGTTAATGTGTAACATATGGGTCTGACTTTTTAATCTTACAAAAGTTATCGGCGTAACTTTACATAGTCTATAGTCTTTACTTTATTTCTTATTTATCCACTACATCTAGTAAAACTTAGTGGTTTATCAGGCTTATTGTTAATGTGTGACAATTGGGTCTGACTTAATAATCTTACAAAAGTTAACGGTTTAACTGTACATACTGTATAGTGTTTACTTTATTTTTGATTTATCCCTTACATCTAGTAAAACCTAATGGTTTAACTGGCTTATTGTTAATGTGTGACAATTGTGTCTGACGTTGTCATCTCGCAAAAAGTTAACGGTTCAACTGTATATACTGTATATTACTTACTTTATTTCTGATTTATCCCTTGCATCTAGTGAAAAGGAAGCAAGACTATCGTCACCTTTGAATACGTATTCATTGACGTCATTTAAGTTAAAAATATAAATAAATAAAAACCAACCCACTCTATAAATATTACATCACATCCTTTTTTTGCCCTATGGTAATCTATTAATAAAATTTTTCAAGACATTTCTACTTTTAAAAAAATAGAGATTGAGATTGTAGTTTTTCTTCGTATAAATTTATCTCTATTCAGACAAAATGTGTATATTCTAAAAACACAGTAGAAATGTAAACTTTTTGGAGGTATTAAAAATATATTATATAACATTGATTAGTATAACATTTATATAATATAAAATTAATTAATAAATATATTGAAATTGCTATTTTAAACGACAAAGGCCTACTTAGGAAAATTTATTAACAACCAAATCTAATACTAATTATGAGGGCTAAGGCTATGACTTGGTGGCCGGATTGTAGTGGCCGGTTGCATAAACGTCAATCAGACATGATCTATGATCATCGTCCAAATTGATCTAACATCAAGAGTTTATGTTTATTATTGATTATATGTTTAGAGTTTACCTAACATTATATTTTGTTGTATTACTTCATGTTTCATTGATTGTAGACATAAAAATTGACCAAGCTGCAAAATTAGCAGTCTAGTAGTCGTTCAGGTAGCCTCTGCCCCTAATAAAACAAAGGGGCTACAGTGTGTTGATCTATAAGAGAAACTAAAAGTTTTGTTAGAGGTTTTAGACTAATGTCTCCAATGCCTAGTATCTGTTGTCTTTAATGCAGTGAAATTACATTTATACAAAAATTCAATACAATCAGTATGAAAATATTTTAATAATAAAAATTAAATCCAATTTTAATCCTAATCTTTTAAATTTTGGACATTTATATTTCATTATTATTTTAAACACATATTATTGAGACATTATCAAATTTCAGCACAATATTTAAAACGCTTAAGTTTCAACTAAAAGTTATCGCACATTAGGACAGTTTAAGGTTATAATTATTATTGTTATGGAATAAATACTTCTTTCCACATAACTTTGGTTTAACCGGAACAGAATGGTCAGGATCGAATTTAAAACCTATATCCTTTTAGGCCCTACTAAAAATATTAAGGATTTGTGATTATAGATTGCCAAAAATTTGCCAAAAAATTACCGTTTCCCGTATTTACATTGAGGTGGATTGTAATAACTGTTATTGATGTACTCAATCGAAAGAAACTGACTTCTTAAACTGTTAAAAATTATAAATAGCTAGGAAAGAATTCACGACTGACGTAAAAATTTGTCTATTAAACCGAAAATGTATATCTTTGTTTTCTTTTATATGTGTGTGAATTTGTTACATAAATAAAACTAAAACTTATTTTAGGAAAGTTTGATAGAAAGGTTTCTACGGTAGTCTGTAATTTATGTTTTCTAAAAATATTGTGACTGACCATTACAACTCTCTCATTATCAGGAAATATTTTGTCTTAACTGCTATGTTGAGGTTCAGGTAGCCAGGGCGTTAAGACTAACCTAGCCTCTCTTAGTTTTATGACACTAAGAGACATTTTTAAATATATTTTAAATGAGCCTGACGTTTTATCTTTTCGGGAAAATCATTGTTTTTAAAATTCCTTTAGACTTAGAAAGCGAACACTATCCCAATTCATATTGCCAACAATTAAAAATAGCGTATGCCTTTTACATTTTAGGAATCTTGATTTTCTTAGTAATAACGATGCCATTTTTTAATTAAGATAATTAATATTACTACTGTTACATATTAATTGTAAACAAGTGAATGGATCAAAACAATAACGAAATTTGTCTAAGAACTGTTTCTTGTTAAATAAGAAAGTTTGTGTGTATGTACATTTTGGAGCACACTTTAAGAGTGTTATATAGGTAAGGAATTTTTTTTATAAGTTCTAAATTTAAAATGGATGAGTCAGAGGTGGGAGACACAACAAATTACCTGACGTTAAAGTTGAAGAAGTCCTGGAAAATATTTCAAAGTTTTTAAACAATAAATCGTACTATAGCTATTCAACAACTCGAGCAGAATATTGGAGAACTCAAAAATTCCAATAACTTATTTCAATAACCTATGTATGGTCAAAGTTATAGGCTTCTTTGGCGCAGAAGGATAGCACTTTCGTAAAGGATCTTTAATTGTGGTGTCTTATATTTATTTAATTTTAGCAATAATAAATGAATTACAGTACTGTAGTTATTAGTTAAAGCACAAATTTGGTAATTTCCCTAGTTCACAATATTATCCTGAAAACGGAAAGATAGACAGCCAGAGTGAAGTCTAAAGAGGACTTTATTTTTATTATATAGAGGAACTATATTAATCTTTGTTTTTCTAAATCTTAGGTACTTGGTTCGAATCTAAATCTCGTTATTATTTTTTTTAATAAGCCTAAAGATTTCAATTTATTTAGGAAAGGCTATTTATAATACTAAATTAATTACGATTATACAAAGAAAGTACGTTTGTTGTTTTTAAGATTCGTGTTAAATAGAACAATGTTGAAAATACAATAATGAGACACCGTGAAAATAATAGAGGTTGCAGTTTTACAAGAACAGAAAAACATCCCCCCCAGCCCACATCCAAAACAGAATCACGGACGCATGTTATTCACAATTATCATCACATCAGAGAATAATCTATATTTCCGTTCGCACAGTTGGTTTGTTCACACGTAGGCCTATAGGTTACTCATCAACATTTGAAGAATTGTGGCAGGAAGTAGTTCTTCCTTCATTGGAACACACTGAGCATTGAGTTCAGATTTGATAAACGCATTTTTCATGTGAAGTTTTACACGAGATTTGAAAATGATTTCCATTTTAAAATGTTAAAGTCGTATATATTGAAAACTTGTTAACCTTATAAAACAATTACACGAGAGTAAAAACTTTTATTTGTTAATGACGAACAATATGGTATTTATATTTTTACTGTAGCAGTAAAAGAAAATATATTTGAACAGAAAAGGGAAAATTGCATCACAAATATTATATAATTTTAACAACAAATAAACTTGTGCTCTATGAAGTAAGAATCGGTTGACATTTGATGGTTGGAGAAGTGAGGGGTTAGTTTTGCGATTGTCTAGATAAACATTTATAGTTAGTTATAGAAATTCGAACAAACAATATTAGGTAGTAGCAAATTTTAAAAAAAATAGTAGAAATAGGCTGTGGATATCTAGTTATGACCTCATATGCTTAGTAAGGAGGGAGTAATGCAACGTTGTCACATGGTGTGTTTTTTCTACCTTCGCCAATTCACTGTTTATTTTACAATTGGACACAATATTAATATTTGCCCGGTCGCAAATTTGACTACATTTGTATTCAGGAACTTTACAACTATATTTTAAATATTTAATAATGTTTTTAATTGATTAAAAAAATACTATTATTAGGTCTGGAATATGAAGGACAAACGTTTATTTATTGTTTACCTTATTTTTGAGGGTCACTCAAATTATAAAGTCATACTATGCCACGTAAAAGTCAGAATTTTTTATTTCTAGAAATGAATAGAGGTGTAAGTACGCCTTTGATAAGTTATGTTGTTTTTCAGAGACAAGAACCCTTAGATGCCGAGGATCCCACAAGAAAAAAAAACAAGTGTTATCCATTTAATTTACCTTTCTTAACGGAATTAATTCAACAAATCGGTCGGGATGAACATCCTGGATAAATTGTATTGGTTTACATAAACTGTTGTTTAATAAGTATTTCATGGAGAGAAAATTGCACTTCACCGTCCAGTAGTTCAATAAATCAATGATTTAGGCAACTCAAGACATATATGTAAGCTTAACATTAATTTCATCAACCATGATAATTGATCGGGTAATAATCACCCTGCTTGTCCAGAATTTAGAATAAATTTAGATAGTACTCAACAAAAAAACCTTTCAAAAAGGTAAAACTTTCGTAAGTATGACCTTGCGTTTTATTCCCTTTAACTTACTCAACACATTGTTACATTTTCCTTTTCCTTGTATCTGAAGTAATTTAATAAATAAGGCAGCGAAAGCATGAGAAATCATACTGGGGTGGGGGTTGTCTCTGAACACTATTCCAGTGGGCGACATATCACCCCACATTTGATTTATTAATAAATTCCTAAATACTACCATCTTGGAAAAACAATTTTTATTAATAAACCAATAATATAAAATATATTGAGCATATATTATATTAATAATCATTTCGAAGTTGGATTATACAAAGACTTGAATATAACTTGCATAATATCTTCAACAACCATAAAATAGTATTAAATTTTTTTTAAACGTAAGTGAGCAGTTAAAAATCGAAAATTCAATTTAAAACTTAAAATATTTCTAAAGAAGATAACATGAGCAATATTATTTTATATTTTATTTACAAGTTAAAGTTTTTTCCAGCTTCAAATACTGCATTTTCTAAGTTTAGACCTTGACTTTTATGAATAGTTATTCCATAACTATTGCAAATTGGAAATTGTTTTCTTATTATAAAAGCATTCCTCATTAATTGAAATTTAGATTCTATACGTTCTATAGAATATTGTCTTTTATTGGTAAGTTCAATTTTAATAGTGTCGACAACATTATTATTATCTCTTGTTACAGAAATAATAGTACCTATTGTACCATTAGCCTAGCCGATAGAAACATCAATATTTCGTCTTATCATAAATTTTGATCCAGCTTTTATTTTAATTACTCTAGCTAATCCTGCAGTTCGTGAACTACCCGCTTCATCATTCATTAAAGACTTTATTCTTTTTTTGTGCATATTCTTCGCTCGAATTGTATCTTCGGCAACAACCTCAACTTCCTCAGTATTAATTTTTTTTTAACATAGCATCTTTAAGGTATCGCACATTTGATTGGTACCTACTTTGCCAACATTATTTGATGGCAAAGTATTTAGAAAGTTACAAAGTTAAGATATTTCCACTTAAAAGTTTAAATACATGATTACGCATTAAGGAATATGTATAAGTAATATTTTGCGGATCATGACCAAATACTAATGAAGTGGCAAATGCTATCGCGAAAACGCCACAATCAACTCCATTAAGTTGCTGGGCTACAGAAGGAAATATAATCTTTTTCATTTTTGTTAAAATAAAATGGTTAAAGCTTTTTCAAAAAATTTTTAAAATCTAATGTATCAGATTTTGAAGAATCATAAATATATAATAACTTACCATCGTAATAGCTACATAACCAATGTTCAGAATTAGAAAACAAAATTTGAATATTTTTTTCACCCTCAGCCATTGGTTTGATTTTTGAAAGAACTTGAAGTCTTCCGGTATGTTGAGGCTTGTAAATAGTAAACCGTAAAAGTAGGTTATGAAATCTTTCAATATGATAATCATTTAGACGTCCTCCATTTTTTATGATATTATAATCACAATTGATCATTGAATATTGAAGATGCCAAGAAGGAATTTGAATTAAATGAAAAGGAAAGTTTTTTATAGAACGCTCTCTAAATATACGTAAGAGAAATTGTCGCATATAATTATTATCACAGTTATATCGCACATAATCTGGTCTAATACCATGTACAAGAGATGTCGCAAAAGCAATTGCGAATATACCACAATCACACTCACTCTGAAGTTGAACTTCAGGCCACTTAATAGTCTTTCCAGATTGAAAATAAAATGGGTATAATTTTAGCAAAACTAATCTATAAGTGACTATGATCTTTCTTTTCATTTAATGAGTCATAAATATAAATAGTTTCAGTGTCAAAAAAAACTGCACACAAAGTGACCTCTGAGCATGTCATCATCTGTTAAAGGCCGAAATAAAATTTGAATTCTAGATCTATCAGGAGAAGCGGGAGTAATCATATCATAAATTTGTTATTTTTCCATTCCTAAGAAATCAATATTAAAACATTCTTTTATTAAATCGCTGAAGCGCTGTATATGTTCTACACCTAAATATGCATATTTGTTAATAATAATACGTTCAAAATCTTCGTCACCAAAATCAACAGCCATGCTAAAAATTTCTGTAGTCTTGTTTACTTTTTTTTTTCTTTCACAAAAATAATATTTCTTTTCGTAAGTATAGTATAATAAGTAAATTTCGAATAAATTCTTATTTCTTTTTGTGCAATACATATTTTTCCTTTTTAATGATACTTATATAAAATTTCATACTTTTATACAATTTGATTCTTACGTTAAGTCTAAATAGAATACCGAAAATTTCAAAAACTACCACGATCTTAATTATTTCTTCCTGTCGCCCTTATAAAAAGGTACCTGTGAAGAAAAAATAAAAATGGTCGATAAAATACGTAAATTCTCGGGTGGGGATAAGTAAGGTAAACTACTGGTTTTCTTGTAGAAGTATATACATGCTAGAAAAAGTAATTTGTAGAATTGTGGGGTCCATTGTGTGGTGATTACACCGACAATGGGTGATGCACGTGCAGATAGCCCCGACGAAACGGTTGGACTATTATTTATTTAATAACTATTTATTATTTCGGAAGTTGTATAAATGTAAAGTTATTTAAAGTCAGTTTAGTATTTCAATATATTTTTGTAAAGATTTGACCTTCGATAAGAATAGTGTTTTAGATTGTCAATCAACCGCTTATCAGCAGATAAGATGTAAGGCAGGATGCTAACAGACATAAATATCTCTTGGCTCTAAGCCAAAGAAAATACGATCAACTAATTCTAATCTTTCTGCTGCCTAATTTAAAGTAATGATTACGTTCTGATTATTCAACTAAAATCACTTGCATTTATTTTTTATATTTATAGCCATGTATGTATATTTGAATTATTATGTATGTCTATATATGTATTCACAGGTATTTCGACATAACCTTACGACAAAAACTTGTAATATTTAACCAAACAACTTTTTAACCAAACCGAGCTTTTTTTTCCGTTCTGGGCTGTGAAAGCCACCTTCAGATGCCTCACCGGCGTCGACCTAAAGATCTTTTGCCGCCCCAATTTCCTTCCTACACCCAACTAGTGATACCCGTCATCCTTATGAAGGAACAGATACTACCAATAGGGTTATCTAGGATGGTTTCCATCTCTTTCCCCGGCAGGCCTAGAGAGTATAGCCTGGCTCGTCCTAATGCCTCACACTCTAAAAGAATGTGTTCTGCGGACTCTTCAGCCAAACCACATTTCCTGCAAGTATTGTCTGCAGCAATCCCTATCCTGTGTAGATGTTTTCTGAGGTGACAGTGGCTCGTTAAGAGCCCAACCACCCACCTCATGTTATCCCTTCTGAGAGAGATGAGTTGTTCAGCATGTTTCTTGCTTGGTCTAAATAACCTTTTTGCAAGTCTACTAGTGGTTGAATTCGTCCAGGCCCTATTCATCCCCTCCCGTATCCACGTATCAACCGCTGCTCTGGCATGTCCATAGGAGATCCCGAACACCTGTTCAGGGCCCACGAAAGGGGATTCTGAACCTGACCTGGCTAATTCATCTGCTCTCTCATTACCATCAATACCTGAGTGGCCAGGAAACCGAGCTTACTATTTTGATGAAATTATTTTTATTTTTCATTATTTAGAAATTATACCGCGACTAATTACAACCGACACTTTTTTTATTAGCATACCTTCTTTCTTCGGCGACTTACACGAATTAACGCTGAATCCGAAATACGTTTACTAAATATTGAACAAAATTAATTTGTTTTCCCCCAAAAATTATAATAGTAATTCCAAATTAAATTATAACGTTACGCATCTCTTTTATTTCTACCTAGGGTATCCCACTTAATTACTGACCTAGACTGCGTCGCTCGAGGTCAGATTATGATTTCCTTCTTTCGTTTTGATTTGACCATCATGTCAATTTACGGTGGGAGACTTATCCCGGAGGGCCCACCCTTAATATGTAACGGGAAATTAGGGGAACCTCGGGACTCACAGTCCCAAGACTGAAATCCCAAAATTGAAGACAATATTATGTATTTTTATAATATATATGTTAGCCATATGGTGAGAATCGAAGATGCGTGCGCACACATACTCGCATCCAGCGTTAATACGGGAAGCGACGCCTGAATTTTTTGGCTGAAGAAAAAAAAATTTTTGTCGGTAAACCGTCAAATGAGAACTTTAACTTAATATAACTTAATAACTAGCAATTATAAGTGAAATATTATTCTTTTAATGATAAACTTAAACGTTTTTCTTACATCTTATAAGTTCAAGGGGCTTTTTGAATTTAAAAACAGTAATAAACTAGAAAACTCGCGTAATATTCAATGTATATAAGGGTGGTGGTTCGCCGGCCTAATAGTAATAGGTCATTAGAAGAGTGTAGATCAATATGTAAACTGAACACCTCTACAATAAGAATATCACTTCCTTATTTTTTTATAGTCATTTGTTCAATATGATGCGGTATTGTTAATTGTTAGTGTGAAATACATGAAATATGTATAGTGCAGCCCGGAGTTTACACGCGAAAGACAGACGTGGTTGGAGCGGAAGTGACGGGGGAGGGTAGAGGTCAGTCAAAATAACAAACACCTCCAAAAAAACGCGCGAACATCGATTTCTCAAAAAGTCGTGAATATGTCTAAGGTATAAACCAGGCACTGGAAAGGTCGCAATAGTGGTATCTTTATATCAAGCCCCCAAAATGACGCAAATGCATTTAAAATATAAGCCAGGCACTGGAAAGGTGGTAATTGTATACACGGTATAACATTTATACTCAGGCACCCAAAAGGTGGCCTTTACGTCTGATCGTATAACCGCTTCAAGGTCAGGAATCGCCAGGCACTCAAAAGGTCTTATACATGTATATATATATATATATATATATATATATATATATATATATATATATATGTAAATTTAGTAATATGTAAATATTGTGATTGTATGTATTTATTGTAAAATGTTATGTATTTATTGTGTATATTAAATGTATTGTTATCAAGTAAAGAACAGAATAAGAATAATAAATATAAAATATAATAAATGTATTAGAATAAGGAGGAACATATGAAAACTAGAATGAGAGCTAGCTGTTGCGAAAAAATTCAGAAAGTGTTGAAATGCTTGCCTTGCGAGTACGATGACCGACAACCATAACACAAGTGGATATAAACCCTTAATGAAGTAGAGACGCGTCCAGTCTTTGTGAAACGTATCACTGAAGGAGCGAGAGAGAATCGCCGGGCATCCAAGAGTCTCCACAGGAAAAAGGAGTGAGCAAACATTTGTGTATAGTGATCTGGTAGTCATCTCAAAAGTAAAATGGATTCATGAAAGAACAACAGTTGGAATCATTCTGGGTTCATATGTAAAAATAGATGTAATTTGATTTCAATGTATTTATTAGAGATAAATAATTGATATTAGCATAATAAGAGTCAATTTAATGATAAAGATATTTGGAGTAGATAAATAATATAATAAATATATTAGTACAAAACTGAACCACTGATGATTATTTTATTATGTTAATCAAGAACCCAGGCCTAATAAAGGAAAATTCCTAACTATATTAAATTATATATGCACATACATATAAGCTGGTAAAAATGCATAAGCGTTAAAAACAATAAATTAAAAATTAATAAATACATATAGAGGGGCTGAAAAATGAGCAAAAAATTAATTTCAATGTCGTTTTTAACAAGGTATTAATTTAGTAACTTAAAAATTGCACCAATACGGCAAAATCAAGTTAGAAGTGTACGCCCAATGCTGATAAGTGACTAGGGTAGCTCAGCTGGTAGAGCATTGGCGTGTAAAGCCAAAGGTCCTGGGTTAAATTCTCAGTCTAGGTCGTATATTTTTCACTTGAAATATTATTGTATTTAAGTTTACTTAACTAAAGGACATTTTAAAGAACATTTCTGTCATTTTTTTTAAGATTTTTATTTCTTTCAATACATTAATTGTGAAACAAAGTGTTTTTGTGTTGAACAAACTTTAACCTCATTTTTCTCAAACTTCCTCTTTTCTTTAGGTTACAATCAAACTGTTACAAATCGTATAATTTTATGCACTATATAATAAGATCTATTTAATTACTTTATATCTCAGGTTATCGTTATTCAAAAAATTGCCTCAGCTATTTGTAGTTTCTAAAATTTAGCACACTTAGTCAATTTATTTCAAAATAAGTAACTTAACTTATTTGCAAAAGAAATAGGTATTTGACAATAAATAATTAACTCTGAGATCAGATTCTAAAAGAAAGGAAGGAAAAAAAACAATCACCGCAGAGACATGGTCCAGAAATGTACTTACGAAAGGGACTCACTGGCAGTCTATAGAGAGATTCATGACCTATGTTGAAAAGGTGAGCAGATGGTTTAGAAAACAAGAGTTGTTGTTAATTTCACATTGCTCTGGATTAAGGATTTAAAGGTATGATTAGGACAGATTCAGTTTTAAATTGTATTTTATACTATTTAATATTAGATAGAGATATAATATGCCAAGTTGACATAGAATTACTTATAGATTGTAAGTAATTGTAACAACTATAAGGGAATAATGAACAAATTAATATTAATAATCTGAATCATATTTGTCTATTATTTTCTTTGTAGAGTGTGTTTATTATTTTGTAATAGTTGTTAAAGGTATCAGCAATATCCTAGTTCAAGAAGTATTCCCTGGTGTCGATCTTAATGGGGTCTGTTGTCCTCTCAATGTGTTTGTTGTTAAAAGAGCCAATATGATTATGTACTTTTGTACTGTTTGTTCTATAGTTAAAGCCAGTAATAAACTTTGTAAAACCCTCTCAGGGAAGTTCAGATAGCAAAAAAACAGGGTTTTACAAAGTTTATTACTGGCATTAACTATAGAACAAACAGTACAAAAGTACATAATCATATTGGCTCTTTTAACAAAAAACACATTGAGAGGACAACAGACCCCATAAGATCGACACCAGGGAATACTTCTTGAACTAGGATATTGCTGATACCTTTAACAACTATTACAAAATAATAAACACACTCTACAAAGAAAAGAATAGACACAATATATTGATTAAAAAGACATAGAAATTGGTCATTTGTAAATGAATGCAGTTAATCAGAATTACATATAGCGATAAACAAATTAAAGGACAAAAAGCACTTGGTGGAGATAACATACAAGCAGAGTGCCTCAAACACCTTGGGCCAAAAACATGAAAATTTCTACTGAACGGTTTTAATTCAATATGGAGGGGGGAGAGTGACATTTCAGACACATGGGGAAAGCAACAATTATTCCTATTACGAAAACAAACAAAAGATCCGGAAATGAAGTGGCGAACTACAGGTATTACTTGGCAAGATACAAACTGCTCTCCCTAGACTAAGCCAGTTTTCGACCGAATTATGCAACAATGCACCAGGTTGGAAGGTTAACTCAGAGCAGTAAGGATTTTTTTAAAAACAGAGAATCGGTTATGGCCGTTTTCATTGACTTCAGGGGTGCTTACTTCTCAGAAAACTAAATGAATATAAAATAGGCAGAAACATGTATAAATAGTTTAAAAAATTCCTAACACAGCGCTGGATACGGACAAGATGGTGAAACATGAACTCGTCACTTCATTTCCAGATCTTTTGTTTGTTTTCTTAATAGGAATAATTGTTGCTTTCCTCCACACTAAGGTGGGTTTACCACAAGGAGCTGTTCTGAACCCAATTTTTATTTAACATATCCATCAATGATCATTAGAAGAAAATTGGATCCAGTAGCGTTAAATGTGCAATGTATGCTGATGACTTGGTCATGTGGATTAAGCAAACAAGAGATAAGAGAATGTTTGACTACATGGAGACAGAACTTAATAAGCCACTGAAGGACATAGTGGAGTGGAGTGATGATAATAACATGGATAAAATAAAACATAATACCAACTCTTCTCACTTAAATCCAAGGTCAAGGATATCAATTTAAGAAATCACAACAAAAATATCCAGAAAAGTAGAGATACAACATATCTGGGGATCACTTAATATAACACACTTACTTTGAAGACTCGCGCTGAAAGAATCTCTTCTAAAGTTTCACAAAAATCAAATATTCTTAAACGTCTGGCCGGAGTTATAATAGGAAGGATCACCAGATCTTCTAAATGAGTCCTACAGGTCATATATAAAACCATGCTTAACTTATGGAGGGGAAATTCGATTGCCAGCAGAAATGTAAAAAATAAATTAGAAATATCAGAATAACTGCCTATGCCTTATTGCTGGCACTGAATGGACAACTCAAATACCTGCCCTGCAGGTTTTCACCAATAAAATCCCATTGTAAGAGAATTTCAACATAAGGGTACAAATTTTGTATAAAAAACTGATACAAAGAGCTGATAACCCATGGATAATAGGACCTCCTCCAAAGCAAACACTAAAAACTCAGACCAGCTTTAAGCAATTAATCATATCTAATAGAATAAACAAAGTGAAAGCAAACAACCTCCTCAAATGGTGGACCCGATGGACTTCATAAATTTTTAACTTTTCTTGGATCTGCTCGAACCAGTAACAAGAAGTCTGATCTGTCAGGGAAAATAGAAATCGATTTAAAAAGTTTGAATTGACGATACCCTTCAGACTTAACTGAGATTATTATTTTTTAAAGACTTTTAATGGCCACCAATTTGACACATCAACAGAATTTGTGAATAAATGAACTTAACCAAAATCTTCATAAGATAAAATGTTTCACCAAATTGAAACAAGTCAAAATGATGTAAATATAAAGTTTTAAAATAAATCAACAATATCAGAAATGTAATGTAAATAAATGTTTGAATATGACAACGCCTAGCGGCAGACTCGCGAACTATGTTATAAATTAAGCAAGCCTAAATTAACAAATTCCCGACCGAATATGACGAATAACTTAATACCACTACATTTAACCTAAGTCTAGACCATATAAATTAAAGGCCTAAACATCTCAGTAATCCAATAAAAGTATCAAAACGGCAGTAGAATCTCGAAAAGAATAGAAAACGAAACTTTTAGAAGCAAAATTATTCAACACAGAAATGACCGTGTTAGAATAATAACGTCAGAGAAATTGAAATAGCAATGATAGCTACGACCAAATAAACTTGGCCTATGGAAGAAACAGATACTTCTACATAAAAATTGTCATCTGAATTCATATCGAAAACCTCAGAATAATTAGGTATATGCATAAATACGACAAAAGTTCGGAATTCAAAGATGGCCGCCTAGATACGTGATGGACACATATTTCAAAAAGTATTCTATGCCAACGATCCAGTCACGTGACCAAAACAGTTTAAAAATAATACAAGCGGGAATTTTAACCAACTTTAGACTATGACCAAGATAAAATTGTATTGAGTTGTAAGATAGTTTTAATTAATTTAAAAAATAAATAAATAAAAATTTAAAAAATTAAAAAATAAAAAAGAAGAAGAAGTTATTTGGATCCCTATAGCATGTCTTCAACATTTAATTTTATTAAAAGTAGAGTCAGTAATTATTAAATGAAGTTATTAACAACTTCTTGTCTTGTAAATTAGGGCCATATACATTTCATTTGTGCTACAAATCCAAAACATGATCTGAAAAGAAAGTGAATAACAGAGAATCTCTTTGTAGAGCCTAACAATGGTTTGGAGTTGTTGGTCAGGAACCCATATAGGCAAGACCTATTTAGGTTTGGCTCCTGCCTGAAGATTTTTTTTTAAATATAAAAGTATTGTTTTAATCTTCTAATAGTGGCTGAGAAGAAGCCTAGAAGATCAGTGTCTAGTGAAAGTAAAAAGTTTGAAAATCTACCCACAGATAGATTAAATATCGACCATTCTATAAGTGCTGTATAATCCAACCTGGTGAGATCGTTCAATTTATCATTATATTATCTCATTCCTTTTTAAACTATTGAGCCTATGAGGCATCATTAAAAAGAACTAAATATTCACAAGTTTAGTGTGAAAGAAAAATATAAAACATAGAAACAATTTTCATATATGTACCAAAAGTACAGAATAACTGCTGTATAATCAATAATCATCTTTTCATCTTCATTAAACAAAAACTATTCCTTATTATTTAATTTATGATTAATTGTGTTAATACTTACAAGTCCCTGACTTCCTTGATAAAAGTCAGCGACCCGATACCCCGAGATAAAGAGACTTTGTGCATTGATAATTATTTTACCCACCAAGATATAGACTCTTATAATTGTATAATTAATTTGTGACTTTGATTTTATGTATGTGTATTTTACCCCCCCCCCCCCCGAGATATAGACTCTTATTATCCCCTACAATCATTACCCCGAGAATAGACTCTGAAATATTCATGAATGCTATATGTATTTTTTCTTGTTATTAATTTTATGTATGTACCAATTTTATGTTTGATTTTTAAGATCTTTTGTGGAAAAAAAAAAAAAAAAAAAGAAAAGGGGAAAAAAATCATGCTAAATGATGTTTAACAAACATATGAGTTCAATGAATTTTAAAGAATAATAAATCAATTATATTCTGTTAACAACTTGCAATTTCTTTATAAATTTAACATTGTATTAATATGTTTACAAAATGGCATCTCAAAGTGTTGGCCTTTTTTAAGTAGGAAGTTTTAAGTAATTGAAAAGATTTAAGCAAAAAAAAAATCGTTACGTACCGGTATTTTACAGTTAATATTTTAATTTTGTAGTTATATTACAAAAAAATTCTGAAATAATGAAATTATTTGAGTTGGAGAGAAAACACAATAGTTACCATATTACAACATTCCATAATTTTACAAAATTTTAAAAATCAAATAATATTTACAAACAACGAAATTTAACATCGCTGATATAGCGACCAGGAAGACGGAAGGCTATGCCTACCATTCATACGTTAGACAACCGAGACGGAGCGAATGACATCACGGAAGATAACGCGATCTCATTGGCTAGGACAAAATATGTCAATTTTCAAACGCATTTAAAGTATTTAATGTAAAAATTTTAGAAATGAGATTTTAGTTATAAGGAATATAGAGAAATAGTTATATTACAAGATCGTACAAAATAAAAATAAAAATTATTATAATATAAAAATCTTTACATATCTTTCGGATTAAATAAAAAATCTATAAAATTATGATAACGAATTCGTTTCATACCTTGTATTAAGATAAGTGAACCCCCATACGCCATCTTATAAAATTTTAGAACAGAAGCTAAGCAAGAAGAAAGCGTGCTTTGGACAGTCCAGTTTTGAACATCAAAGACGACAGACACATACAGCAACGGACTACAAAATTTGAATTTTTTAATTGTGAAAAGTGAAGAAAAGTATAGTTTTTGTTTGTTTGTGCTTGACAATAGAATATATAAGTGATAAGAATACCAGGACTATAGTTCAACAAATTGGAAAGATCTACCCAAAATATTTTGAACTTCCTAAATTCCAAAACAAAAATTTCATTTTTTTTTTGAATAATCAAATTTTAATCTAATATTGGTTGAGAATTTCAATAAATACGATCAGGAGACTGGATAAGGTCGGCACGTTAACCTACCCTGAGATTGTTATATATATATATATATATATATATATATATATATATATATATATATAAAGTCAATATAATTTTTTACTTGTGTTCTTACCAGACAATTGTATTTCGATTAATATTTAACTTATATTTTGATTCTAACTCTTGATTGTTTGTTTGTATATTTTTTGATATAATAAAATTTAATTTGATTGTTTACTTTGTAAACCCATGTGTGTATTCATTTACAATTGAGAGTAAAACGCTTAATTAAAAAATATATATATATATATTGTAAAAATAGGTTTAAATACAAGATGTAGCCAATCAACACGCTTCACTCAAGACAGTAATAGGTCCTGGAATTGTTCATGTTTAAATTTAAATATTTTTAATACTAAAAAGAACAGAAATCTACTAGGTTTCTCAGTAAAATCTTTACTTGGATCTAGTTGTCCTTATAGCATTTCATATTTAGATAAAAGTTCAACTTATGTTGGAAAGATTACATGGTTAATTATAGTTGTGGTTCATTTTGGCTTTTCTTAGTACTCCTGAGAAAAATGTAATTTGGTATTTTATTTGTTAATGGTTAACTAGTTTGTAACTAAATGAATTAAAACACAACTTCCCACAAAAATTCACTTAATAAAATAAAGTTGCACAAACAAAATGATTTTTTGTGGAATGTTGTGTTTTAATTCATTTGTTTATTGAAGTTTCCACAAGTATAGCTCATTACAGTTGATTAACAAATTTGTGTTATTAATCTTTATAGGCCCTAATACACCGATTTTGAAAAATAAGTCAGAGGCTAGCCAGTTCTTTCTTATGTTTTTATCAATATAGACTAACCTAAACCATAATTTCTGAATGAATAATATGTTTTGTCTGGATATACTCTAATGGGTATATTTTTACAAGTCATTAGAGCTAATTTTGAAGGGGAAAAAGAATTTTTGTAACTCCCTCCCCACCTACAATTAGATACCATTAAAATATCAGCCACGTGTTTTCAACAGCTGAGAACCTATTGCTTTAAACTTTTCTTTTTTTTTTAGAATCTAAGTTATATATGCATCACTTAATAATATTTATGGATCACTTGGCTATGCATAAATTTTTTTAGCCTATTTTTTGCAGAAATAAACAAATTTTTAATTTAGTATGAATTTTTGATCTTCCATCTAGCCTTTGGAGAAGTAAATAGTGAAGAATAAACCTTATGAATTAATCTGCAGTTGTAAAATTACCTCCTGGCACTTTCACTACATTTTATGCACTAATTTTATTATCATTATATAATTTCACTGTAGTTTAAGGTATGCCACTGGCCTTTAAAATCTAATCTAGCATACCATCTTGAATTGTAGGGGCAAAGTACAGCTGTGTTAGACTTTCTTTGTAACAATAATTCAAAAAGGTTAGGGTTAGTCTAACTAAATTTATCAGTTCATTTGAATATATAAATTCATAACCTAATCTATCCATTCAAGCTACATTGCTGCATCAAAAAATTAGCACATCCTTCACTTTACTTAGATAATTGCTCTTTGAGAAGTTAAGTTATTAGATAATTACAATTAAGAAATGTGAGCCGTAAAACCACTAAAAATTATTCTACAAATACTGTTGTTTTACAATACTGCTAAATCTTTTGTCGTAAATATTGTAATGTTCTAGATTCAAATTAATATACTATTTTGGTAATTAATTGATGTCGATTTAAAGATTATTTTATAAAATTTATCTAATTATTTTACTACCTTACATACCTTATTTTAATATTGTAATACAGTATAATATTTTAACACGGAATTAACTTTTTCCCTGAAAAATTACATCACAATGGGAATTCGTAAGTTCAAAAATGACTTTTAATATAATGTTAAGTTTAAAGCTTATTTTAAAAGTAACTTAATTATTTAACCATGAAATTTTAACATCAAAAATTAAAAAATATAATTTCGAAAAGTATTTTATGTATTAAATCTATAGTCTTTATTACATTTCAAACTACTGACAGACAAATTTCACCTAATATCAAGATTAACATATCAGCCTATGATATATGCATATTACATCTCTTATGAGTCATTAATAAAACATATTTTTTGATACAATGTTGTTTGTGTATATGTCATTTAGGTCTACCGAGATGTTAACGTTATGGATGAATACTAGACACACGATTAATTATTAATTGAAAATATTATTTTTAAAAAGATAGCCTACAATTCTTCAGTCAAAAAGTTTATTTCCGCATTAATTATATTGTATTACTATTTCAAAAAAGTAACCTAAGTAGTAAGGGAATTTGATAAATTTTATAAATAATCTGTATAATGACCTACTAAATAATTAAAACTTACCACTATTTTTACACCTTGCCATTATCATTTTAGTGATGTATATGGAATTAAAAAGACAAAGGCGTAGCCTATTAAATTTGGCCTAATTGTAAAGGCAATAAAATGTTTTAAAAGAATTTTTTTTATACAGATATGACTTATAAACATTGGGTAATTGTTTACTATAGCATCCCAATTTTGATATTATTCCCCATCGTCATTTTTGTACTACATCCTGTCTTCATAAGAATAGGCTAGTAACATTGTTTTGTGAGAAAAAATGTTTTTCACGGGGGGGGGGGGAACTTCAAGTTTTCTAGGTTCCATTAAGTGACATGTTAAAATAGGTGGTAATTATATAGCAGAGCTGCCTCACTTCAAAATCAATTTTTATGGGTTTTATTCGTCAAATAAATGTTGGAAAAATATTTTATTATCGAAAAAAAGTGTCGGAAAGATGATTACATAATATAATTATACAATAAAATCTTAATCAGAGTCAAATTCTGCTGCAAATTCAGTAGAAGAGGAATTTATTGAATTTAAATGTATTTCACTCGTAATTCGCCATATAAATGATGAAAACGAGTATTATACTCATTGTACTTTCTCTTAAACATAAATTCGGCTATATGGCCATGGAAATGTTGTTTTGAATTTCCATATCGCGGCACATTTCCTCGCACCTCCCTCCATTGACGTTCAATTGTCTGCGTATGTGCTTCAGTGTACGCATATGTAGGGCTGTATTATTATATATATGTCACGAAAGGTTTGGCCAGGTTGCTATATATATATATATATATATATATATATATATATATATATATAACCACCTGGCCAAACCTTCCGTACGTTTATTGAAGTGAATGTCATGAGTATGAAAGATAACACAGAGTTAATTTTTTCACGAAAAAACTACTTGTGTAACTGTATTATTGTATTATGTAATCATCTTTCCGACACTTTTTTTCGATAGTAAAATATTTTTCCAACATTTATTTGACGAATAAAACCCATAAAAATTGATTTTGAAGTGAGGCAGCTCTGCTATATAATTACCAAATAGGTTTGTATGCAAATTGTTTTTGCTTACAAGGTCAAGTAACATTATATATATATATATATATATATATATATATATATATATATATATATTTGACCTATGTATAAATAAACCTACGTATGATATGACAACACTAATCCCAATTGAAATTTTTCATGTGGTGTTCCCACGCAGTGTTGCATCCAAATACTGTACTAATCACGCTCAATGTTGCTTGACTTCGGTAATCGTAGGCCTATATTGTTTTTACCTTAAAAAGTCAAGTAAGGTTGCTATATATATATATTTACACCTGTAGCACTTATTTTCTTTTTACAATATTATGATGAACATAAAATCTTGAATTTGTAAATCATTGAAATTACCGACATCGAGCAAACATAATCTTACACTCCATGTTGATTGTTCAATGGTTTGAACAATACTAATCCCAACTGAAATTTTGCACATGTGGTATAAAAGCGGTCACCCATCCAAGTAATAACCACGCTCAATGTTACTTCACTTCAGTGATCAATTGAAACATTGCGGTTGCCATGTAAACTTAACCTACAAATACGACATTCAAATATGTCAATTTCGAAATGAAAAACTTTTTTGCTCACAAAAAAAAAAAAATGTTACTATTATTATGAAGATAGGTAAAAAAATATATTAAAATTGGGGTGCTACAGTAAACAATTACCTAAACATTGTAGCCTATTTTAAAAAAGTGTATGACAGTAACAAACACTCAGCGGAATTAATACCCAAAGTAATAAGCAAATAGGCCCACATTATAACAGCCCTAATGAATTTGTTTTGTAGTTTGTACTTTGTATATCAAAGTAATTCTACAAAGTAATAGCACACGTTTAAACCTACATAAGTATTTGTGTTAGTTGACCACTAGGCTAAAAATTAATTAGTTTACTATAATGGATCCTACCAAATTAAGATGCAAAATATTATATGATATTTTACTTATCATCCCCTGATAAGTAATTATGACTTATTTATCTTTGCTTCAAAAAAGTTTGGGTCTACTAAAGTATAAATAAGCCTAAATAAAATGTCAAAATGTTAAAAATAATAGCCTAGGAGTAGGTCTAGTTTTTAAAAGAACAATTTTAGAAAAGAAAATTATAAAAGAAGTTATACATTGAATAAAACATACTATTTACATACCCAAAAATCAAGTGAATCCTTATCTTTTTGCAGTAATTCCTGGAAAGGTATACTGCAGTTAGCCACAAAATCGTCTGGTGGGATGGCCGCATCATGAAATACAGTCAGTCCTAAGTTGACAGCATTTTGTACCTCATGACTGAAGTTTTCATTCCAAACAGGATTAAATGTTTTTGGCTTTGTTGATGACCGGTCCAGATGGTTCTCGTCGACGTCTATTGAGACGTACGGATCTATGGGTTGGTCATCAGGCTTTCCAAACGTCATCATGTTATGTCGTTTTTGAAAATCTGTAGGTCTCAACCCGCAAGCCTCGCATATTTTCACCCGTATGGTTCCGCTGAACATTGGCGTTGTCTAACCAACAACACAATAAAAATACTTCAGCAGAACCCACAGGTCACTCACGTAACTAAATAATGCACCAACCACATAGGGAAACTAATAAAACTACTTCAAAAACACAACTTCCCTAACAGCTACGAAGGTCGACTTTGATAAAAATTCACTGCACTGTAATTAGCAATCCCAGAATGCCTTTCGTTCGATCGTACGTCACAAATCGCAGTAGATCGGATATTCAACATGGCGCTCATCGGCCAACTGATGTTGCGCAGTGTACGTCAAAATTTTAGGTAAGGTCATTTTAATGATTATGGAACAACTTTTGATTTATTTGACATTAGATTATATTTCAATTTAGCATTTACAAAAATAATCAAATAGCATTAAATGTATAATCTTAAAATCATCCCCGGCTCATCAATAAACAAAGCTATAAGTAAAGTTAAAGCAGACGACACAATAAATATGTTTGCCCTAGGTAATTATGCTGTAATCATATATAATAAATAATTATTATTATGACTTAAACAACAGCAATAAAGTTCATAAATCTTGTGAATAGAAATAATAGACCAATTAATTAATTCAATGTCTTTTATCTATTTTACCTGGCGTAGGATTTTTGTTTAATGTTTCATCACTTACTGTATTGTTTATGTACAAGTTTACCTGTAAATTAGTCTAGACAAAACAAACAATCTTTATTTGTTAATTTGTTGTTAAAACCTACATTTACAACAAGTTAACACTACAATATAGTTATGGACATTAATATTTTAAAGAATCTACTTAGATTCTTGGGTGGGTTATTCAACCTAACCTATGTTATATAAGTAGACATATTATTTACTTTTATATTTAGTTAGCCCTTAATTAATATTATACCAGAATAATACTGCAGAAAAATTTCCTTCAAATTATTGTCTCTAGTAGGTTGGGCTGTATTTTATTTTATTAAGACCAATATCCTTAGCAGTAAAATATAATGCAGCACTACAACTCCCTAAATTCGCCAACATTAGAAAATACCCTTATTAGGATTAACTAAAATAATACTCACTAATTATTCTAATGCTAGGACATCTTGAAACCAATACTGCTCAAAATTATTAATTCTAAACTTATAAATTAATAATATAAGTTTATTTCACAGAAGATATTACATAAAACGAAATATATCCACATACATACCAATGAATGTAAAAGCGAAACAAAGAACATCACACATACATTCATTAATAATATTGCAATAATAAAAACATAAGATAAAAATTGTGTTACAAACTTTTTGCTATAAATACATCTATTTGTAAAGAAAACCACATCTTTAAGATGCATAGCGGTCAATTGGACTTGGGTACCCTTTAGTCAATCTAGGCTTTTGTATTTTAACTTCCTGATGGTTAGCCTATGATATATGAAGGATTAGAAAGATAACATAGGCATAGCAACAATTCCCTCTTATTTAAATCAATTTTGTTTTATTCTTATTGTGTCCAATAATTTTCAATACCGTACTTAGTATAAATAAAATTCTCTTATTAATTTAAAAATTTTGTTTTTATGTGGCATCCTTAAATTTCTTTTTTTTTTTTACTTTCAAAATGTCCAATATTTAACCTTTGGCAAATATTTGTTAGACATGGATCTTAAACCTCCTCTGCAAATGCCTCTCATCTCTATAATTATCTCCATAATTGAACTTCATTTGGAAAATATTACTAGAAACTTATAACTGTCATAGAGGATGAAAGTTGAGCCCTGTAAACAGTTGTTCAAATATTATTAAAACACTGTCTTATTATTATATTCTTTTTTTAAATTCAGGCACTTAATGAACAAATTGATCACCCTCCCCCATATCACATTATTGCAATGTAAATTCAATCCTTCTTTAAAAAAATAATTCATATGCATTTCTTGGGCATTTTTTTTAATAGCTACAGAATACACATTTTGATAACTAAAAACAATCTATATTGTCTTTTGTTATAAAAAATTTGTCATCTGTACAATCTACTGTAGCCCAAATGGATCGCCAGGATTTGATCAGATTTGTGCTTCATTATTTTGTTTAATTTTACAGATGTTTCTCATGAAGTATAGGCTATTATGGGGTAAAGTTTATAATGTATATTAAGTTATAGAATCTATCGTTAATCTACAGTATAACTTGGAGGTCATTAAGAACATTAAAATTAACACATATAGCCTATTTACATAAACACACGCTCATATATATATATATATATATAGCCTACCTAATATTAATTTGTATTTTAATTTTGGTATTAATTGCCACAAGTTGAGATGTAAGATTTTGTAATATAAAGGGGGGGGGGGGTTATTAGCCTTTTATAAAAGAAATAAAATTATTTTTAATATCGAAAGAAATAAGCCTCTCAAATATTATTATCTGATTAAAAACAATTCTTTAGATACAATAATTACAAAGTTTGTAATTATTATGATATTTTATCTCAACTAGCCTACAAGGTTTAATATTTTATTATTAATTTTGAATTACACAAATTTTAGAGCTCTTTCTCTTAGGGGTTTTTAGATACAGACCTGATATATTTACATTGAAACCTTATATTACCTTATTCCAATAAGTAACAAGTTTATTTAAATTGTCATATCTTTGAATTAAAAAAAAAATCTACTAAGGATATTGATCATTATTGTTATCAATACAAAGTCCAAAGTTCTTTCTTAAATTTTGCTAAATAACACAGGCCAACAAAAAAAATATTGGTACAACTTTTCTAAATAATACATGTGAGTCCTATGTATTTTTGGGTTTTAAAACAGATTCTGGTATCAGATTTTATGTGTCGCCCACAGTTCTTTTACAATATGACACTGATTACTCTATATAATAGGGAAAAGGGGGAAATAGTGATATCCATAGAAATCATAAATTATTAAAATAATCCTTTTTTTATTTAATTATGCTACAATTGTTGGTTAATATTGACACATACAACCATTTTAGGAGTTAATTTTTTTTGTATTTTCTTTCTCTTTTTTTCTGTGAAACTTCTTATGTAGCTTTTTCTTCGATACGATGCATTTTGTTGTTCTCGATGAAGTGACCAACAGTATTCACCCATCATGTTGGTGTTCCTGGTATCGTTTCTCCATCACCTTGATGTCCTGATGAAATCGTTCCCCTTGCTCTTCACTCACATCACCCAGATTTTCAGGGAAAAAGTAAAGATGGCTGTGTAAAAAGTGGACTTTAAGACTCATTAGACATCCCAAATTTTTAAACTTATCTAACATATTAGCTACCATGAGCTCATATTTAGGGTCTTTTGCATTACCTAATAACTTAGTTATAACTTCTTAAAAAATGCAATCCAAGCCTCTTTTTCCATCGTAGTCATCTTTGTTTCAAAGGTGGAATCGAACATCATTTTACGAATATCTGGTCCAACAAAAACGCCTTCTGATAAATGAGGAAATATTTCACACAAATTCTTAAAACATTCTCCATCTTTACAGAAGGCTATCACAAACTGTTTCATTAAACCTAACTTGATAATTATGTAGAGGTGGAAGGAGTACCTTTTTTGGATCTACCGCAGATTTGTACAGAATGTTCTTTTCTTACAGCTGTCAGAGAAGAAGAAAAAGGATGAGATAGAAAGAAAGTGTTGCAGGTTCCATTTACCACTGCTGCCAACTTACTAACATTTTATTTCTATGTTTATTTTACTGTAATAAAATAAAATAAAAAACATACAAAAATGTAATTTATTATATTTTAAATTCAAAATTGTAAATAACTGGTGAGTGATACAGCATTTATATTATGATTTTCGGACTCAGCACACCAAAATAGATGAGAGAGAGCTAATTTTATCAAAAAAGTTTTTCCATCGTTGGCCTGTGTAATTCATTTAAAAGTTTATATATAGCCTACAATTGTTTCCTTTTTATCTTTTAAGCTGCCTAAGAAAATGTAACTGGCGAAACCTAAGTCAACAAAGCTCAATAGATATTATGGAAAGTATTGTTTTTATTTATTTAATTTTAAATTTTAAATCCACCATGTACAAAGCATAAATAAATTTAAAAATATAATATCTAAACCATTAAAATTTTAAGGTAATTTATAATAACAGCAAGTAAATAACTTCTCAAATATAGTTTTGAAAGAAAGTACAGCCTATAGGATACAAAATCAAAAATTTAGTTTGAGGCTGTATGTCCATAACTCTGTCCACCCCATCATCCAAAGGTATTTCTTTTAAATTGGGTATAAGTTAGGGCCTATAGGTCTGGAAGTTTGTTCCTAAAATATATGTAGTTAACTTAACTCAAAAGGAAGATTCATCATTAATGAAAAACTCTACATACCGGTACTGATTTTCTTAAAATCAGCTAGAGCCTACAATTGTTTATAAATTTGACTCAAATACAGCCCCTAAGAATCCAAATACAATTTGTTAGTTACAATCTCTAAGATTATACAAAATCAAAATATATCAGTTAAAAAAGCGATAATGAATCATAGTCTTCTAAAAAATCATAAAAACTTGAAATTATCTCAAACATTTTGGTGAAATGTAAGGAATAATAACTGAAACCAACATTTCTGTGGCCCAGCCAAGGAGCCCACCAAACTAATCCTAATAAGTATGAATTAGGATGTAAAGGGATTCTAAATAATAAAATATGAATTGGCACTTGCGATTTTGTTGAGCAGTGCAAGATCACGTAGAAGGGGGGGAGATACGAGGAGTGGAGGGCTTGAACCAGCGAGCCGAGTGAGAATCTGTTCCAAGAGCCGCGAGAAGTAAGTTGAACGGCAGACCGCTACGATACGAGGTCAGTCCATTTTCGGCCACGTGCTATATATTTAATCGGTATGCTTTTCGGCCACTATTAAGGCTTTATCTAGCCGTTATGTCTTTTTTTATAAATTATAATTATTTCTGTAATCTTCTAATTTGGCGCTAAAATAAAAGAGAACATTTAATTTAACTTGAGTTGCGTGCGTTCATTAGCGTCCTAACCCGACTCCTTGGCCCATCCTGACAAGATTCGGCTAAAGTGTACGCGGTCTCCAGCCAGCCAGAGCTTCCAGCTGGTCAAAAGAAGTGGAGATGGTCACATTTCAAACTATCGTAAATGTATAAGAAAATTATGGTTTTAGAGATATTTTGAAAAAATTAAACGTGAAATCTGCAAGCTAAATTACATTCTGTATTTCAAAACTATGCTGTATTATGTAACTATTCTGTATTTACAAACCATAAATTTCCTTATGTGCTACAACATTTCATCAAATGTATAAATGTAGGAATTTCCTTGATGATTCAAGAGTGTGAATTTTAGAGATAATAACCAATACCTTTGTCTGTGCATGAAAGTCTGTGCACCATTTATCTTTACTAACTGACTCTTATGTAATTAAGTTTTCCTGTAACATCATAATTTATTGGATGGAGTTGATCATTTATTTTAAAGGATAATTATTAATAAATATTTGTATTTGTAGAGTATTGAGTACAGCAACACCTAATCTTAAAGAACCAGTTGAAGATATAGTAATTACTGATGCATGTGTCGAAAGATTAAACCAAATTTCTGAAGATGGCAGCGGGCTTCGTATTATCGTTGAAGGAGGAGGTTGCTCTGGTTTTCAATATAAATTTGACTTGGACAAAACCATTTCTGATGATGACAAGTATGTGAAACATCAATTTCAGTTCAATTGAAACTATAACCAATAAAACCATTGTAATTTTCTTCTTTTTTGAGCTGGCAAATAAGTTAAATTTAAGATATTTTTGTTTTGCTTCATTAAAATGTTCATATTTCTAGATATAAATGCTAAATCTATGTACAAGGGCTGCATTACAACACTTTCTCAATAAACAAAAATGCACATTATTGTAATTTAACCCAGCATTGGTCGAGGTCAGCTGTGTTGCGTCATCGACGGTGAGCGTGTCGCTCACCCTATAACAATATTGTTTAGTTAGTATTGTATAATTTTGTTTGATACTGAACATAACAAAATAATCACTAGTCTATCAGTAGCATTTCTCACTTCCCTACTTTTCAAATCGTCTGAAATATTCTGGAGCTGTTCTGTCTGTACTCCAGAAATCTTCTACAATTTGAGGGGATGATCTTAGGTCACCAGCCCCTAAAATAATAAATAAATAATTAATAATCTTTTAGGAATAAAAGACCTAAAACAGTCATTATTTCTTGCGTACTTGTCGGTATAACATCACTTGCCCTGCTGTATTTACCTCATGTTTGGTTAAGTTTATCATTTGTATAAACTGTAATATCTTTAATAAGACTGTCAGGGAAAGTTATGGTTGAGGATAAGCATTTCACACTGACACATAATCCTTACCAATATATTGGACACTAGCCTCAGCAGCAAACTCCTTTAATTGCCGATTGTTCAGTTTCACTGTTGTGTTCACTGTTCGCAAGTTCTTTGATATCTGAATCTGCCGAGTCATCAAATTCATTAGGTAGACACATCAACATCTTGATCTAAATCTATTTGAAGCCAATGGATCTATTTGCGATTCGTGCAATCTCTCAAAACTCTGAATGTTACTCATATTACACATTAGACGTAAAAACAATAATTAAACATGAACCTATTTCGTCAGCAAAAACACTGACTCAATCAGTCGAGGGGTGAGCACAGCGCTCACTCCATTGACAATACTCACAATAAACTAGCCTAGGACAGACTGATGCTTGGTTAGCTCGTCCCTTGTAAGTTTCCCCCTTTTGCAGATTATAATTGACAGCTAGATAGCTGCACAAGTCGGGAACTCATCTCTAAACAAAATGGTGGGTTATTTAATAATATAATGAGCGCTGCGCTCACTCCTTGACCGATGATGGGTTAAAGACATAGTTAAACACTATGGACAATGTTAGAAAAACTAAATTTATTATTTTAATTTTAAATAGATCTGATCTGATACTTATTTTTTGTGATGCGTCCCGATGAACAGTCACCCACGCTTATTATGGTTGGGATCCTGGTTTGGTACAGTTAAATCTTCAGTCGTGCTTTGAGTTGCCAGTGCAATCTTGGTTCCACAGTGTTAGGAAGTTACTTTTTTTAGGCCTGGGTTGTTTCTGCTCAAAAATCAGTGGTTTAGTTTTACAAGATTCTCTTTAATTTTAATTATTCAAACAATCACAATAAATACACATATTTTTATATCGTCACTTATCTCTCCTATTCTTAGAATTGTATTCAATTAACTACAATAAGAAACATAAACCCAGAATGGTTGCAACTGTTATGACTCTATTGTTTACTTTTCATATTAAACAATTACAAGTTTTCTTGTTGTTTGCTAACAACAGTATACAAACTAAATCGATTTTACATAATATGTTTAGAATTATTTAAATATGCCTAGAAGAAAAACCTACAACCTCTTAGTTAAAAAATATTATAAATTTTGAAAAAGAAGAAAAACCATGACTTTCGCAGAGCAACCAAGCCATAGCGGCACCAGTAGAGAACTGACCGCTTAGCTTCCTCTCACATCTCCTCCTTTCTGACCAACACATGATTCGTGCTTCAAAACTACAAACGGAGCTTTTTATGAGTTTATTCAAATATTGCTTAATTTATTAAATTATGTTAATTCCTTTTTCTATTATTTTGGTTTCTGTTTGAACCCTACTATGCTATAGTTGCTAAATTAAACTGTCAAACTGCATTTCAGTGAATGGTATTCCTGAGATAAAGGGGGAAAACCGGTATTACAAATTGGGCTGTGATAAATATATATATATATATATATTAGTGAAGTGTGTCCGATCGGCAAGAAAGGCCAATTTTGGACCACCCATTTTATCTTGTATGCATTTTCTTTATCTATCTATAACCCATGCTCTCATCAACCCTCGGGGGCTCACTCATAGTGTATGTGTGGGTGTACCTAGAAGACCAAAGGAATCAAAGGAGAAACAAAGACAAGCTTATAGGGTGAAACGACTTGAGTTCATTATAACTCACATTTCCTGGCAAAGATATAAACATGACCTTGGATACCCTCCATTCTCATGGGATGTTTTCGAGAGAGAGGCTGGCTCTATATAGCCTATAGAGCACAGGCAATATGCTTGTATTCCCTTGCTGTAAGCTGTCAGGTCTAATACCATCTCCACCAAGAGATTTGTGTCAATCCAATGTAACAACTGTATATAATAAATATATATATGTATATATATATATATATATATATATATATAATTATGTTAAACAATGTAAGCATGGATGTCCGAACAATGAATACCTATTTGATGTAATATAGATGTTGTAACCACCACGTCTAACCAGGTCTTTGATAGGGATACTGGTGTTAGTTCATCCTCTTCAATAATAATAATAATTATTATTATTATTACATTTATTCCCTCAATAGACTATACACATTTACATATACAAACAAAAGTATAATAAATTCAATACAAATTAATATCATTAATAAAATTAAACAATATAAAACTTCCATAGTAAAATAAATTAATATCTAGGAGGAATAAAATTAGGCAACCTCTAAGGCAATCCCATTCAAGGGTTAAAGCTACTGTGATGAGAGGAAAGAAAAGAAAAAAAGACAAAAAAATAATAATAAATAAGAAATGAGTGAGAATAATTGACGGGATTAGTTACATCAACAAATAAAGTCAAATATACAAAGGACAGAATTAACATTCAAAATTAATGTACTAGAGAACAACGTACATTAAAAAGGGAAAAGAAAACAATACAAAAAGTTAACCAGACATATTTATGAATAAGGTTTAACAATATTATTCAATAAAAAATTGCCCTACATCCTACTGTTCCCAATCTTTTTTCTCCCATATGTACATTCACTCCTAATGAAACTCAACATTTTCACTCTTAACACATACAAGTCAACAACTTACACACATATCAAGGATTTATAATTTTGTGAGCTAGCTTGTTATATATTATGATATGATTTCATTAATACCTAAGTGTTAATTTTAACCTATTGCACATTTATATTAATTAAAATATTTTTTGTTTTAGGATATTTGAAAAATGTGGAGCTAAGGTGATTATTGATAAGATATCTTTAGATTTCATCAAGGGATCAACCATTGACTTTCACCAAGAATTGATAAAGTCATCATTTCGTATCATTAATAATCCCCTAGCTGAACAAGGTTGCTCATGCGGTGCATCATTTTCAATTAAAGTAGACTGAATTATATTGCATAATTAATTGAACAACAGATTACAGTTTCTATTGTTTTATAGTAAATGTACAATATAAATACATTAGTATATTTATTTTCAAATTTAGTTGATAAATAATGTTATAATCCTATTATTGTAATTAAATGTTTTATATTAATTATTTATGAGTAGTTGAATTCCTAAAAAAATACATCTCATGTAACTTATATATGCTGGATCATCTACGTTAGTAACATAACCTATGTTACAATTTACCATACTTCATTTCACATTTAGTTGGCAGCGCTTAGTTAATGTAGTGAGTCTGACCCTAACAAACATAGTGAAATAATATCATAAAAAACTATCAACAAGTATACAAAATACTTTAAACTCTATGTATTCGGAAAGAAAAATATCTTACAATAATAAAGTAAAACAAATAGGTATTTTTTCCCTTTAAAAGTGAACCTTAGTATCACTTCTTCTTCATTATGATTAATATTGTTGAAACTCCCATGTGATGTACACAATCAATCCATTTTGTACATTATTAATAACTTTAATGTGGGATTTAATATAAAAGTTGTTGGTACTGTTTAAAAAAAATGTTTATGTTATTATGAAGTATAAGCTTTCTAATTTTTTATTATAGAAAACATTAGATGCAAATTTTAAAGTTACACAAAAGGAACTATTATAAGATGTAATAAACATAAGGACCTTCAGGTAATAAGTTATCATCACAAACTTTTTTTAATTTGAAAATCTACCACCATTATAAAATGTAACAAACGATTTTTCTGGCTAATGAACTTCTTCATTGATGGAACTTATATTCTCCAACTCAATTGAACATGAAAAATTGAGTCTACATATATGAGTAATGTTTTTTAAGTGAGCTTCTGTTTGTATTTGCCATCTATAAACTTTATACAAAAACAAATAATAATCTTCATTTTTAACCTCTAATAACAAATTCCAAAATTACATATCTAACATATTACATCAAAATTAATAATACAAATTAAAATAATAAACATATAAGAAACTATAAAATAGTAATTACTTTTAAAATATATTACAAAATATATCAAAATTAATAGTGAAGTTAATTATTTTATTAAAAACATAATATACTAAACTTTAAAAACTAAAATTAAACACATTTATCTTCTAAGTAAATATAACTAAAATAAACTAAACTATACAAAAAATCAAATATAAACACACTCACACTCTCAAACACACATATACTCAAGCACCCGAAATTACTCAGAATGGTCGCAAAATCAACAACCCAAAGTTTTTTGAACAGAACATGATCATTGATGCCTTTCAAACTCTCCGGCAATGAATTACAAAGCCTACACGCTGTCACAGTAAATGATCTATTAAAAATTTCAGTTCTGTGTGGATATAACTAACAACATAGCTCCTCGTTGTGTGTCAGTAGCATTTATATTTGAACTAAAAACAAACCTTTCAGCTAGATAGAGAGGAATCCCAGTATACAGAATAGCGTGTAATAGCAACAAAATATGATAGTTTCAATAAGAACTAAGTTTTAGAATAGAAGTTTTCTTAACAGCATGCCACATTTGAGCTGATGATTTGTTAGTTGACAAAGCATTATAAGTGTATCTAATTTTTGAGTTTCTTAACTCCTGCTTGACCTTATTTCTTAAATGGTAGTAGTTATGTAAATCATCAAAAACGTGGGATCTTCTATCTCTGTGAAAGGCAACTAACTCATCAAATTGTTTAGAAATCTGTTTTTTTTTTTGTTTTTTTTTACTGGTGCATGCTTATTGTAATGCAGCAGTAAATTATTATTAAACTTGGAGACTATTAGAATTTATATCATCTGTGTGTATGATATCTTCCACAGGAAAACTATTTAGATTAGACATGAAAGCAAAGTTATCAATCCATTTGTTTAAACAAAATTTTGATTATGTTTATATCTTCCACTAAAACATACAAAAAATTAAATCATGTCCATCACAGGAACAGATATTTGACCATGAGATGACACTAATGTAGCATGTATATGTGCATAAAAAGTCTACTGTGACCAACAATCGTTTAGTCATTTTGAGATTAATCATTATTATTTATACTTTTATAATAGTGTTACAATTATTGATCCGATAGTTGAGAAGGACGATCAGTAATCTTACTTTTGATAGGAAAAACAATTTCGGTGGCTGGAATTCACTAGCAACTTTGTGACGTTTATTGCCCAATTATAATTGTCAAAAATTAAAAACGTGGTGTCATTTATTTCGAGAAGGGCGAACGAAAATTCACAATAAATAAGACAGTAGCCCATCATTGATTGTGGATGATTAATTGAAAAAATTGACATTTTTTTTTTTTGAAAAGTGTTGTTCCACCATGTCAATTATCTTTCAAGTTTCCTAATGTTTAACAATTTGTGATTTATGAAGTTATGACTGGAAAATTAACCTATAGAAAATTGTTTGCAAGGTCGGTGCCGAACATGTTAACCACACAAACAGAAACGTCTTACTACAGCACATTAATTTTTGCAGTGTTATCAAGTAAAGGTGATGAATTTGTTGATCACATTTCTATAGGAAATGAAACCTGGATTTGATATTTATAAAAACCTGGATTTTTACCATTGTCAATACAAAGCAGCAGTCGATCCAATGGCAGCATTTGTCATCCCCAAGACCGGAGAAATTTAAACAAGAACATTCGGTAAAGAAGCTCAGCTTTAATTTTTGTAACAAAAGAGGTTTCTTCCTTGTAATTTTATGATCATGGAACTATTATGACAGCCGACTCTTATTGCGAAATGTTTGAAATTTTGGAAGAGATTTACAAAACAAACAACTCGGTTGCTGTCCCGCAGAATTTTGTTTTTGCATAACAATGGCCACCACACATGGTAAATATCACACTAAATAAATTGAAACAATTTAATTGGGAAATCTTTAATCGTCTATCCTATATTCCTGATCTAGCTGCTAGGGATTATTTTTTATTTCTTCACCTTAAACTCTGGCTTTCATTACAGATATTGACAATAACAACGATTTGAAAAATAATGTAAGTGACTGGTTTAAATCGCAAGTGGCTGATTTTTTTCTATAAAGTACCGTATCGAATTAGCTTCAAACGCTATGAAAAATATCGAAGGTAACTACATAGGTAAACAAATGTAGTTTTTTCATAGTAATGAAGTTTTTTTTTATTTTCTTTGAAGAGGAATATTATTTATGTTTTTAAAGTTTGAGAAATGTTTTTTATTAGGAGCGGAAACAATAAGGTGAAACATATAGATGATAAACTTATTCTGAGCTCTAAATGTAATCATGGGATACCACTACCTCGCAAGACAGCGTATAGACATTTCTCTATGCTGCACCAAAGTTTTTTATTATGATACCACATAACATCAGGAAAATTAAATCTTTAAAAATGTTTTTTAAACTGTTGAAGAGATTTTTATTTATAGATAATTTGTTTTACCATATGTATATTGTAAATTTGGAAGGATTATGGTTGTATTGTTTGTGTAAAGGTAGGTGGTATGCATATATGAATGTATGTGAGTGTATGGATATGCTTGAATTTGAGGAGGTAATCGCATGATACTGAGTGTGTGTGTGTGTATATATATGTATATATATATATATATATATATATATATATATATATATATATGTGTGTGTGAATGTAGTAGAGGATGTTTAGTAGGCTATACTGTAACTCTTGTGCCTTACAAAGTTATGATAATTTACTAGCCTGTTGTTTTGTTGCTTCAGACTGTGAAGTTAGTTTATTTATGATATTTTTTGATGTTGTTTTATTTGTGTGATAACTAATCACAATTACTTCTGAAATATGTTCTATTATGATGGAGGGTCCAATATAGGCTTTCCCTTAGAACTTCCTACATTTCTTTTGTGCAATTTTGTTTGTGTCAGTTTTTTAAAATTTTTCTTTTCTTTTAAATAAGTTATCCTCTCTGTTTAAAATACTAGATTGAATACTGTGTCTACACTTCTTTGAAATGCCAGCTGTGCTAAAAATTCAAGAATTTTATAAGAATTTTAATAAGAGCAAGAATTTTTAGCACAGCTGGCATTTCAAAGAAGTGTAGACACAGTATTCAATCTAGTATTTTAAACAGAGAGGATAACTTATTTAAAAGAAAAGAAAAATTTAAAAAACTGACACAAACAAAATTGCACAAAAGAAATGTAGGAAGTTCTAAGGGAAAGCCTATATTGGACCCTCCATCATAATAGAACATATTTCAGAAGTAATTGTGATTAGTTATCACACAAATAAAACAACATCAAAAAATATCATAAATAAACTAACTTCACAGTCTGAAGCAACAAAACAACAGGCTAGTAAATTATCATAACTTTGTAAGGCACAAGAGTTACAGTATAGCCTACTAAACATCCTCTACTACATTCACACATACATATATATATATTATATACATATATACACACACACACACTCAGTATCATGCGATTACCTCCTCAAATTCAAGCATATCCATACACTCACATACATTCATATATGCATACCTACCTTTACACAAACAATACAACCATAATCCTTCCAAATTTACAATATACATATGCTAAAACAAATTATCTATAAATAAAAATCTCTTCAACAGTTTAAAAAACTTTGGTGCAGCATAGAGAAATGTCTATACGCTGTCTTGCGAGGTAGTGGTATCCTATGATTACATTTAGATCTCAGAATAAGTTTATCATCTATATTTTCCACCTTATTGTTTCCGCTCCTAATAAAAAACATTTCTCAAACTTTAAAAACATACAAAGATTGGAAGGGCAAAAAATTTACTTTTTTAAATAACTGAAAGGAATGTTCAGACATTTTAAACATTAATCTCATTATATGCTTTTGTTGGACAATAACAGGCTTTACAGTTTCAAAATAAGTGCCGCCCCAACATTCTATGCCATATTGTAACCTGCTCTCAATAAGCGCAAAGTAGATTCTCTCTAGCATCCAAATGGGACATATATTTTTCAGAAAATAAAATTTTCTGATATAAATATTCAATTAGTTTTTAGTTATACCGGTATGTGGTTTACAGCTCAATCTATTGTCCAATACAATACCAAGATATTTCAAAGATTCAGTTTCATAAATATTGATACAACTGCACATAATGTGACTACAATCACAATAACTATATTTTGAAGATAAATTATTTCCAATTTTCCTACCCAAATTAAAATGTATGAAATTTGTTTTAGCCATATTTAAATACATATAGTTCCTATTAAACCAGCATCTCATGAGTTGTCTGTCTTCTTCAATTGCTACATCAACCTCTTCCAAACATTTAAATGAATAGCACAATGCTGTATCATCAGCATAGGTTGTAAGGTCGACAAACCTTGGATTGCAAAAGTCGTTAATATATATTGAGAAAAGTAAAGCTCCTAAAACAGATAGCTGTGGTACCCCAAAAATAACATTCTTAATATCTGAATCATCACCATTAAATCTTACACACTGTATTCAATCAGTTAAATAACTCTGAAACCAACAATTCACCACTCCCCTTACACCACAAGATTCTAACTTTTCAAGGAGTAATAAATGATCCACAATATCAAACGCTTTTTGTAAACCCAAAAACAAACCAACTAAATAATAATTACTGTAATATTTATTCCATTATATCATCTCGACAGAAAATGAATCAAGGCATCACTCGTTCCTTTGTCTTTTCTAAATCCAAATTGCCTTCTGCAAATTAACTCAAATTTTGTAAAGAAGTCACTAAGACGTACACACATTAATTTTTCTAGAACTTTTGATATTGCGGTAATAAAAAAACAGGCCTATAATTTTCACATTTCTTCCTATCTCCATTTTAAAAATTAAAATTACAACAGCATGTTTCAGTATACTAGGAAAAACCCCAGTAGAAAAACTTAAATTGAATATGTAAACGAGAACTGGACTGACATATTCATTAACTAATTTTAACATAAATGTACTGATTTTATTAAAACCCTGCGATTTCGTATTTTTTAAGGAATTAATTGTATTAATCATTTCAACTATTATAACAGGAGTCAAAAACATCGAAGACTCAGGAGAAGAGAATTTAAGTTTTAATTCTAAATGTTTAACTTCTTCCTTTCTCTTTGAGATGATATTTCTCATTGACTCTACAATATCCAGAAAGAAATTATTTAAGCTATTAGCCATATCTACAGATCCATAATACTTCTTACTGTGAAATTCAATCTCATTTATGTCCACTGACACTCTATCAGAAACACCTATTAAATCATTAATTAACATCCATTGGCCTCTAGAGTCACTTTTTTACTTCCAAATCTATTATTAAAATAAATTTCTTTCGATTTTTTAATTAAAAGACACAGTTTATTGCCATACTTGTTAGTACTCTTTTAAACTGACATTATGTTTATGCTTATAAACATTTTTAACAAGATTAATTTTTAATTTTTTTTTTAAATAAATAATTAGTTTTCCAGGGTTTTACAATAGTTGTTTCATTCTTTCTACTGTATAAGGTTTCCATACTCCTTTCCATGAATCCCTTAAATATTGACATAAAATTTTCAAATTCTTCATGTACTAAAGTACATGAAGAATTTGAAAATTTTATGACTCAAAAACAACACTAAAATCTCAAAGTTTAATTTCTTTTGAAAAATTTGAAAAATTCAACCTATTATTGTTAAAACTAACTATAGAACTAAGTTTGCTTTTATTAGATTGACTTTTGGTACCCAAGATATCCATACATATTTCAACCATATGGTGATCTGTAATTCTTAAGTCAAGAAGGCAAGGTACACAAATGAAATTCCCCACATTACTTAACCTAACAAAAATATGATCCAAACAAGTAGAGGAAATATTTGTAACCCTAGTAGATTTATTTATTTCTGATTTGAAACTATATTTACTCATCAAGGAAAGATAATCATCTAGTGTTTGTGAAGAAGCAAGTAAATCAATATTGATATCCCCTGTTAAAATAATATTTCCCTTACCCATAGATATCAGTAACTCTTCTAATTCAGACAAAAATAACTTTACTGGAACTTGTATAGATCTTTGATCTATGATATTTGATAACTGAGGCTGCTTTTCATGTTGCTGCTGATTTGTGTTGGTTTTGATGTGGACATAAGCATTGTATTAATGTGGAAATTGGTGACAATCTTTTATTAAAAGTGCTTTACATATACAGTGTTTTTGTATTGTGTTTGATGAAGTATTGAGTGAGAAAAGTGAAGAAACATTAAAACAGTTTCCTGTTATTAATTGCAAAGTAACAGTGGATGGAGTTAGTGTAGGGATTTGTTTGATCTAGATAAGACGGGTTATTTGTAATTAACTTGGTATTCTATTTGCTTTCCAGTATTTATGTTGACATAGGATAGACAAGGAATAGACTTTCAGTGGACTGTTTGCCTTTTATTCTAAACACACATTTTAAAGAAGAATTTGTTTTGTTTGTGTTCAATTTCATAACATTTCACTGTCTGATTTTACAATGTACAGTAATGGTAGTATGAACTCTTCTGGTTTTCAAGGGTTTGATGAGCCAGAAATAGATAGTGCCCTAATGGATCAAGTTAATATGTTACGTTTTGAACTTGATAGAGTAAATGATGTATTGGTAAAAATGGGTGCAGAGTTGGTTTCAGTTACACAACAAAACACTTATCTTAAACTTAAAGTTCTTGAAGAGCAGGAAAAAAATGAATTACTTTTAAGAGACCTTAAAAAAAGCTCAAATTTGAGATGGGTTTGCCCAAACAAACGATGTAAAGTAAATACCATAAAAAATTGTGCAATTCCAGCAGAGTTAGATGTTCAAAATAGATTTTCGCCGCTTGCCGATCTTGAACCATTTACACCACTAAAACTTCCTAAAAGTGGCTTAGGCCCACTTAAAACGAATAAAAACTTAGGCAAGTCCTTGAAGACCAAGGGGGAGAAAGTAAAAAAGAAAATTATTGTTTTGGGTGATAGTCATGGTAGAAACATATCAAAAATGCTATCAGATCGTTTAGGAACTGAATATGAGGTTACCGGAATTATACATCCGGGCGCTCCAATTAAAAAGATAGCCGAATCGGCTAAACAGGTTGCTGCAAATCTAACGCAACAAGACCATCTCATAATATTTGGCGGTTCCAATGACATCTCTCCGGGTAGAAACTTTTGTAATGCCATAAAAGAATCAGTCGGTGAAATTATCCCAATTTCGCACAGAACAAATATTATTATAAATACTATTCCTGCTTCCGAAAATACTTTACTGAGAAAATATCTAGTGAACTCAGCTAATAACTGTATACATTCTAAAATTAATGAAGGGAAAAATAAAAACCCAAGCAGAATTTCTATTAACTTTTTGAATGAAAGACTCTCTTCAAACCATTTCACAAATAGTGACCATATAAATCTAAAGGGGAAAAATATAGTCACAGATAGGCTCACAAAACTGATTTTAAATTCAAGCAAGGTATTAGGGAAATGTGTAAGAAAACCTACATTGTTGGAGAAGTGGTTGATAGCTAAACCGAAAGCAACTGTGCAGCATTCCAGTAAGATACAACATCATTGTGTACCAAAGATGACTCCGTTGGAAAGGTGGCTACGGACTGGCAGGTCCACTTCAGGAGTGTTGGTTAGTGATTTTTTAGGGCAGTAAACTTCCAGCCTGATGTAACAATGGAACGGTCTAAGAATAGTAAATGTAAAAATTTAAACCGAACTGAGTTTGCAGTGTCCAATGATAATGTGGACTTTTTTTCTATTTTGCATCAGAATGCCCAGTTTGCGACCAATAAAGTGGATGAATTAGATATTCTTTTGGATTCTATGAAATCTCATGTGTTTGTCGTTACTGAACATGCTTTTAACCAGCATAATATCAAGCAATTTAATTTATTAAATTATAAACTGGGATCAGCCTATTGCCGAACAAAAAAGAAAGGTGGAGGGGTTGCTGTATTTGTAAGAAGTGACTTTGAAACAAACACTTTAAGAATGTGTAAAGATAGAAGTATAGAACAACATTTTGAGGTTACTGGTATTAAGTTAACATTAAACAATCTTGTTGTAATAGGTATTTATAGAGCACCAAGTGGTGATTTTGATGTTTTTCTATCTCAGTTAGAAATTATTTTGAATCAATTATTGGTTAGTAAAGTTAAATTTGTAATAATTGGTGACTTCAATGTTGATGTATTGAAAGATGGTGTACTCTGCAGAAGGTTACAGGACTTGTTGAGAACATTTGACTTGATGTGGTTGATTGACTCTCCTACCCGTGTGGCGGCAACGTCAGCTACAGCTATAGACAATGCCATCACTAATATAATCAAAGATCAGTTATCGGTTGGAATTGTCCAATCGGGTATCGCTGACCATTATGCTCAGGAGATTGTTTTATTTGATTATTATAAAAAAAATTTACTGCCTTTATATAACTTTTCTCGGCAGACATGTGCTCATAACATTGCCCAGTTGAAGTTTTTACTGCGAGGAGAAAGTTGGTTGTTTCTTGAGCAAGTAAAAAATGTAAATGAGCAAGTCTCAGAATTTATAAAAAACTTTGAATATAATGTAAACTTGGCATGTCCCTTTAAAAAATGCAAGTCCAAAGTAACAGGTAATCAAAAACATTACTGGATAACTAAAGGTATCTTGGTGTCAAGTCAAAAATTAAAACTGTTAGCTGAACTAAATAAAATTTCCAGAGAGGAAACATTCAAGAACTATTTTGTAAAATATAAAAAAGTGTACAAAAAAGTCATCAGTGCGGCTAAGGCATATGAAGTTAACAAACAAATGGCAGCTACTGATAACTTGTCTAAAACCGCCTGGAAGATTATTAATGGTAATGAGGCTGAGAAATCAAATGGAGCAATCACCTTGGAGGTGGAGGGGAAGCGCTATGCTGATCCATCGAGGGTGGCGAATATGTTTAATCACTTTTTCGCTAATATAGGTAATCCAGAGGGATCAAAACCTACTAAAAATATAAATACTGTTTTATATTCCCCTTCCTCCTCGATGGCATTGTTTCCTGTGTGTGAAGCTGAGATGGCAGCAACACTCATAGGCCTAAAGAACTCCCAGTCGTCTGGATTGGATGGAGTGTCTACCTGGCTTTTAAAAAAGTGCTCTCAAGAGCTGATAAAGCCTTTCACAATTCTGGTGAACAATTCCTTCATGGAAGGTATCTTTCCAGACTACTTTAAAATAGCTAAAGTCATCCCTATCTATAAAAATGGAGACATGGCAATGATGACGAATTATCGTCCTATATCCTTGCTTCCTGCAATCAGTAAAGTTTTCGAAAAACTCTTTCTGAATCGTCTTCAAAATTTCTTGAACAAAATGAACATTATTGTTAAAAGCCAGTTTGGATTCTTGAAAGGGAAGACAACAATTGATGCTATTATTAATTTAATCGAGTATATTTTAACAGCAATGGATGGGCAGGAACATACACTAAGTGTATTTCTGGACCTGTCCAAGGCTTTTGATTGTGTAGACTTTCATTTACTTTTTAATAAATTAGAAGCATATGGGATCAGAGGCGTACCACTTGATTGGTTAAAGTCATATATGACTAACAGGAAACAAGTGGTTCAGGTCGGAAATACTTTATCCGATCCAGTTGACCTCAATTATGGAGTTCCACAGGGATCCATTTTGGGTCCAGTATTGTTTATTATATACATGAATGATCTACACTTCAGTGTTAGGAGCGGTGGTCTAATTCAGTATGCTGATGATACCACTATAAGTCTGAAAGGGCACAGACTATGTGATACTGAAATAAATGCATTTATCCTAGTAAACACTGCTTGCCAGTATTTTTATGAACATAATCTTAAAGTAAACACATTAAAGACCAAGTGCATGCTTTTTGGTTTAATGCCGGTCTTAGAAGAAGGCCTTCATATAGTGTTGGATGAGCAAATAGTAGAGACAGTATCATCGTTAAAGTTTCTAGGGCTCATCCTTGACAGCAAATTGTCTTGGGCAGAGCACATTAGTGAGCTGTGCAAGAAACTGAGTTCGGTAGTTTTTCTGCTCAGGTCACTGGCAAAGTTCTGTTCAGAACACATTTTAAAATTAGCATACTTTGGTCTATTCTCTTCTCACCTAAATTATGGAATTGCTCTGTGGGGTAATTCATCAAAGCAAATGATCCGAAGGGTCTTCAGTTTACAAAAGCAAGCAGTAAGAATTATTGCTCGTCTGGGCCATCGTGATTCTTGCAGGGAAGTATTTAAAAAGCTAGGTATTTTGACCTTTCCCTGTATGTACATTTTTGAAGTAATTTTACATTACAAGTATAAGAGTACTGTGACTCGAAACACTGATGTGCATACATACAATACCCGTCATAAAAATGACTTCCGTGGCAAAAAGCATAGATTAAAAGCTCTCGACAAGCTACCGTCTGAGACTGGAGTCCGTTTCATGAACAAACTCCCTAAAGAGGTTAAAGAAACGATGGAAGTCAGTGTTTTCAAAAACAAATTAAAGCGGTTGCTGAAGTTCAATGCTTTCTACACTGTGGGGGAGTTTCTTGATGCCACATTATAGCCTATTATTATAAAAAATGAGTACCCATGTATAAATTAAATGTACTGGCTAAGGTCATAACAATGGATGGAAGAGAAGAGGTTTGTGGATTTTAAATTTTATGTGTGTGTATTTTGTGTTATCATAATTTTTAAGAATATGAGTTTTATTTAAATTTTGTAATTCTAATGTTAAAATTTGATTTTAATAAGCTGACGTGCCATATAAATATATTATTTATCAAAAACGGATCAATACAGATTGATATAAAATTGAAGTTGAAATAATTATGTACTAGAGTTTACTTGACTTTGAAATTTCTTGACCTAAGCTTAAAGCCACGTGAGAATTTTAAAACTGTATAATTTTTCTTTTATATATATATGTATATGTTATTTATTATAAACTGTATGTTGTCTCTATCTTTTAAATGATTTATTGTGTTTGTTGGATTTTGTAACTCATTATGTATAGCTATTGTATTAGCATATCTTATCCATGATTATTGACTTGTCTAAATACAAATGTAAATTTGTCAAACAGACTAATAAAAATTGAATTGAATTGAATTGTTGCAGCCTGTAAATTCCTGCAATACTAATATTTATCTTATTCCATGTCAAGTTGGAAACTAATACATCACAAGATACAAACTGTTTTTAATAACCTATATTAGAATAAATACTTTTTATATAAATTATGACACCTCCTGATCATTATGTAATATTACATTTGTTATGCATTGTATAACCCTTTACATATGAGCCACTTTCCCAATTATTTATCCATACCTCTGTTAACACCAAAATGTCAGGACTTATATCTGAAATATGTGAGACAAAAACATCAAAATTGTGCCTCAAACTCCTAATATTTTGATTAAACTATTAAATTTTGCTCATTCTTATAAATCATATCTAATGATTCAATTGCCATTTTTCAGAGAGACTCTAAAAACAGAAAACAATACGCTAGACATGCTAAATAAAAGCAGCTCAAAATTACATTTTTTTCTCAGAATAACAAAACAACGAAAAAAATTCCACAGATAAAAAAATAAACCACAATTCACTTACACATCAAAATATGATCACACAACACACTATTTTAGAAATCTTCATCACAGTTAATTACTAAAATGTTGGAGCCGTCTTCTTTTCTCAGTAGTATTTTCCCCTGCTGTGTCCAAATATATTTATAGTTCGCCATACGTTTAGCTTCTCTTACATTGTAGAGTCTACGTCGAGCCGGACAAACGCTTTCATTTACATATATAGCCGTGTCAGAAAAAAACCCCAGATGTTTTGTTGTCAATTCATGTTTTATTTCAGGAGATAGACATACAGTTTATTTCTTTGAAGGTTCAACAATGAAAAGTGTAAGTGATCATACTATAGTGAATGTTTACATACCTCCAGGATTCATTCAGTGAAGGAAATAAAAAGTAGATGGTGCTCCCACTGTTACCAGGCGACTTAAATTATCAAAAGTTGGAACCAACTGGTAACAATGTTTAATAAAAAAAAAGACAAAGACAAATTATATAATTAACAAAGCCAAAATTTATTAAATTTAAACGGAAATTTCTTACTTACTTCTTACTTCTTCTTTCAAGCTTCCGGCTTCAGGTAATGCCGACGACTCGGTGTCCGTGGTAAACCGCAGCTGCCAATGCCCAGTACTCTTTCTTTTGCAACATAATTTTCATGGGGTTTGGAATGTCTTTTAGTGCTGCCAGAAGGGCCGTCCTGGCTGTGTTTTCGTTTGAGCACTCGAGTAGTATATGCTTCAGCGTTTCCTCCTCCATTCCACAGTTATTGCAGGTTTCGGAATCGACTAGTCGGAATCTTTTCAGATAGCTGTTCGTAATGATATGGCCGACTCTAGCTCTCGTAATGAAGGTCGCAATGTGGCGACTGACACCTCTGTACCAGTTTGCAGGTGTCGGAGCTTTTTGAATTTCGAATAACGATCTTCCAACAGTGTCGGTGCTCCATCTCTGTGTCCATTCATCTGTTATTAATTTGCAGATTATATTTTTGCATTTGTTTAGCGATAGTTTTGGTGGCATGACGGGGCCCATTTTTGTGGCACGTTTTGCTATTTTGTCTGCCTGCTCGTTGCCGTCGAAACGGAAATTTCGACGGATCAGATTTTACCATTTACAATTAGGTAAATACCAGCTTAAGATTACTTGACATCACCAAAAGCTTATCCATGAATAAGATTATAAATTGAATCTTCTTTAAAAAAAAAAAAGTTTACATGCCCTTAGTTAGTAAAAAAAAATTAACAATTAAACTTTGACATTTATCCCCCCTTTTTATACAAACTGTTATAAAAGAATTTAACAATAAAAAAAAAAAGATTTTATAATCAAAATTAAAATTTTAGTTCAAAAGGTATATTAATTCTAACAAGTTTTCATCATTAAATTACTTATAAAATATCATAATTTTGTTTATTAAATTTCTTACATTCTAAGTTGGCCAACTAATATATATTTTACTGAAAACCATCTTCAAAGGTCAACGCAGTTGACGAAGAAGTGCATTAACTGCTAACGTTGATCTACTGCTTAGTGCTTGTAGGTGACGCATCAATGGTTGTTTGTTAGCACCAGTGGCCCACTCAATGTGCACACAACCAGCTACACATATGCCTCTCTGTCGTCTGTTAGTTTAATTGAGCAACTAAAGCGAATCAATTAAACGTCAACGTTTGTTCATCAATGAATCAACGTATGTTTCTGCTGTAGCCTACTATTTTACATGTGCACACTGAACAAAGACGCTTGGTCATCTGTTCTGTCTGGCAGGTTAATGTTAGCTGTTTTTTTTCAACAGTTAATCACGCTCAACGTTAACTGGTGTTGACGTTGACCATTGTTGGCATTAATGCCACCACCATATTTCACAGGCTTTCCACACCACCCCTACCCAATTTTATTTAATATTGTTTTCAATTCTAAGGTTTCACAAATAAGTTTTCCTCAAAATAACCAAAAAATATTATTATACATTACTAAACCTATTGAAAAAAATATCTTCTGAATAACCTTAATGTTACTGACAAACTTTTTCTCTGACGGTGTACATTCCTCATCTCGATATCATTATGTAATGTAGCACTGTATACATAGATAACAACTCACTGAATGTTTATATTGACATTCTGTAGTAACCAAAGAACCTTTCTGGATATTCTCGCAATTCTCAATACAATAAGTTTTTTTATCCTCAAATACACTGCTACAGACCACACTCTCTGAAATTGAGATCTACTTCTTCTAAGAAACTGAGCAAAGTGTAATAGTGTACATTTTTAGTTTGATGATCTTAGATAGAATGGGGTATACGTTAAGACTCAATGCATCATACAGGAAACGTATTTTGTTTTTTGAATCAATAATTAAACAAAATAAAATAAAACAAAATACAGTAGAACCCCTCTTAACCAGTCTAGTCGGGACTGACACCCGAGCCGGTTGCCCGTTTGGCCGGTTAATTCGAGGTTCCCGTGAGGTTTTCGTTCAAAGAAAGCTTATTTAATTAGGTAGCACTAAGAATTATGCAATTAAGATGTTATTGCAACTCATTTTATTGTACATAAATGTATCGTATTATAACGAAATCAATAAGCTTTCCAGTTATGGTCTAATATTTTAAAAAGAATATAGAAATAGATACATTTTTTGGACACATGTTAAACGTTTAGTGATCGCCGACAAAGGTAAAGCGTTAGGAAAATATGTTATAAATCAGTCAGAACACCTTTCACAACTTTAAAAAAAAAGAAGAGAAAAACACTTAAATTAGACCCAGAATCACTGTAGGCAATTAAGTCATAAATAACTATAATATTAGAAACTTAAGGACAATCACAGACAAAACTCATAAAAAGTAACGGAACAACAGTTTTCTAAACGGTCACAAATTTGAAACATTAAAATTTGATTGGCTGACAAAAAGTAGATGCTTACGTTCATTGGTTAAAGTAAATTAAGAGAGAGGGAGTAAGTATTGTTAGCATCGAAAAAGTAAAAATTATATAGGGAAGTCTTGGAGAGAAACTCACAGCATAGGGTTGGCGAAGTAACGCCAAAAGTATTCTTAATGTAGAAATTGGTATTTCCTATAATAAGTTATAATTCCAGTTATAGTAATAGTAAAGTAATAATTGTTAAAGTATTTAACACAATTGTAATCTTCGTTGCCGTACTAAAGAGGTACATCTACAAAGTGTTGAATGCATCTTCATGGTAATTTGAAGTGAATCATTTTATTAATAAATCACGTAGCACAGTGTAGTGTTTGGTGAACATCGTTAACAAGTAATAAAGTGAAAGTTCTTCACTCAACTATCAGCACTGGATTACTTACATAGGAATACAACAAAAGTGGATTTGGTATTGTACTAATTATATACTTTAATTGGAAACTAAATCTCTGTATTGTTAAAAATTTCACTCACTGTATTAATTGTTCATTAAAGAGCTCCCCCTGAGCAAATAGTGTAAAATATAAAACAAAAGTAATTGGAAAATAAGTTCAAATAAAATTAAATATTTCAGAGCTAATGTTAAAGAGTATATTCGGACTTCATCATTTAATAACTTTCCTTATATGTTGACAATCCAAGGTATGACTAATTAATTCATAATTTTGATTTGTATAATATTTCCGAAATTATAATATAAAAAGTATCGTTAATGTATATATTATGTTGTGTATATTATACATCAAACATGAAAAAATTAAACACTACAAAGCTTTTTTACAGATTCCCCTCTGTCAAGTCTTTTGACACATTTAACCGCTTCTCAAACGAAACCAACACACGCTTCCGTTTTCGTAACTCGCTCATTTTTATTTACTGTATATACTGTACGTAGATCATAACCAGTCAAAGACAAGAAGAAAACTGAAAAGAAATGTTATATTTTCCATAATGTATACTAAATTAATTCGTGGAAAAAAAGCGGCCCATCAAACGTTTTTGTCTGTGTATGTCTGCTATACCGACGGGTGCCAATGCCACGGTGTTTTTACGCGCCGACAATGGGATACCGCTATCGACAAAGTCGTTTGACTCGCCGCCGCTTTGGTGTTTCAATTACAATTTATTTTCGCAAACTCTCATCCGACCAGTACACTACGATATAGGGTGGTTAATCCGAGGCCGGTTAACAGAGGTTCTACTGTAGTACAAAATGATCAGAGAAATTTATTGTATGTATTTTAATATTAAAAATAATTATAAAGTTAATCATAAGAGAAGTGCAGTGTAAACATTTTGTAGACAAATCATATAATTTGGTCGTAACCGCCTAACTAAAACCGATTCAGTCTCTTCAGATCTTTAAAGCGGGAGCACGCTCATTTAATAGACATGTTCGTCTTAATAAAATGGAAGTATAAAAAGAAAATGTTTTCTTGAGAAACTAAGAGTTGTTTAATATGTACTGTTATAAAATATTGTGAGTTAGTTTCAGTTGAGTAAAAATAAACTTTTAGAAGTGAAAAATAATTGATTTGGTAATATAGTTGTAAGTGGAGTTAAGTTAACTTGTGAATTTACCTATTCAATTCTTATTGTCTATATCAATTAATTAATTCAATCTGTGCTTTATGAGCTTTTAGTCAAAAATCAAGTCACTTTAGTTTGCAAGTCTGCGTTCTTACAAAACTATTTTATTTTACCTAAAGGCAGGGTTACTTCTTAGTCGTACTTAGCAGTTATTTCTATAACGTGGCAATGGAAAATACAATGACTTAGCCAGACATCTTTATAAAAACAAGAAATCTCCTTTTATTAAAATGACAGACAAGAAACATTATTATATCAACAGGAAACTTTTCTAAAAATAAGATTCAATTTTTATGAAATACAAATCATCTAGCATGTGAAAGTTCAAATTAAAAGTTCTTCACAATTCCTTCCTATTATAACTGATCTCCCAATGATTACTTAATTTTTATGTTTATCACTTTACTCAAGAATAACCAGTCCTTGTTACATTAGTTTGTTTCAAAAACACAACTACTTGAAATCCTCCATCTTTATGTTGAAAGTGAGTCCGTCCAGTCCTCTCATAACGTGACTGTTCTATATCGAATCCTGACAAAGACTTTCTTACTCTGACTCCTGACCAAGACTGATAAAGCCACGCTTCTAAAAGACGCTGCTTGCTGAGGATCATGGGAAATCTCGCCGGGGTTTTATTTCCTGCTAGCACGGCTTTTGCAACGTTTGTGATATCTGACGCGTACAATTTGAAATGACGTTTTCACTTGTATTGTTTTAAACTGTTTATTTGTAATCATTAGGTTACTATTATGTTGATTCAAAGATTGTTCAAATACACTTTATAATTACTTATTATTATACAATGCTTATTATTTCTATTATCCTATTATTAGTTCATTTTTTATTATTGATATTAAATAATGTTTTATTAATTACTGGTTGGAGAGTGTCCCATGCTTACATAGTGCAATGGACAATGTGCATTATGCAACCCGGAAAACGTGTATAAAAAAGACTAAGTATTTATGTTTTTAATAAAGAATAAAATAATTTGAGTATAATTTTTTGAACTAATTAAGAAGTGAAGAATTAATAAGTTCTTATAAGTGAAGTCGAGAACTAAAAAAGTTAATTTTAAAAACAATAGATGTGATTTCAGTGAAACGACGCCATGTGACTGTAACCAGGAAGAGATGTGCTTTTAATTGAAATTTATCTAAAATAATAAAGCATGTCTAGTATAACATGCATAAACTATTCTTCATATAAACTATAATATATAGTTGATTTGTAATTTGTGATTTTGTTGAAATTTAAACATTATGTTTGTAGAATTGTTGTTTACAACTAACTATGATTTTGATATTTTGAATTTGAATTTACAAAAGAAATGAAGTTTTATAAAATTAAAAATAAAGTAAAAAAGAATATTAACTTCTCAATACATACAAAATTTTCAATTTAAAAAGTAGGTTGCAACCATAAATGAAATTAATAAATTAAAATCTAATGAATATATATTATTTGATTAATTAAATATGTAGTTTTAATAATAAAATGTGCATTTAAGAATAAAAAGATTTCTGTACTTTATTCAATTTTCTACTAAGTACACTTTTTTCAAAAGAACTTATGACCTCTGAGATAGTTTACACTCTCTTCTATAGTGATAAATTTCACAATTAAATTATTTATTTTTTGTATTAAAGAATTACAAACTGGCAACCAACTGTAATCGAATAAGCATTTCAAAATTAGTTGCCTTTCTTTTTATATTTAGAATTGTTTCAATTGGCGCCCAACGTGGGGCATTTCAAAACCTCCTGTGCTAGTTTTATTTAAAATTGTTTCAATTGTCGCACAACGTATGACATTTCAAAAACTCTTCCCTTTTTATAAGAATTGTTTTAAGAGGTAAAGGATAATGTGTATCGATCCGGCGGCAACCGACAAAAAAATATGCTAAATGAAAGTTGACTCCTGATTTAAAAGTCAGTTATTTGTTTAGGCCCTAAATTAGTTCCTAAACTCATTCAATGGCAAAAACATGTTGTTATATATTTTTTCTTTCTTAGAACTAGATTTGATTATTCTTTTTAAAAAGCGTTACACATTTTAAATTTACAGGAATGTGAAAGGACCCTATTTGAGGCAATGAACATGAATACCATTCAAACCTAACTAGATGATAAACATTTTCTCTTTTACTTGATTAATTCCATTATGGATAGGAATTACCATTAACAAGTAATGCTGAAAATTAAATGTGCAGCCAACAATAGATAAACATTTTCTATTTAAGTTGATTAGAAAATCAGGTAACTTAATACAGTTTATGTAAAATTACATACTAACGAATGTGTGTACATGAAGAGTTATAAAAGTACGTTATTTGAGGCAGATCATACATGAAACATGATTTTTAAAACTTAATATTAATTTTTGTTGTCATTGAATTTATAAATAGGAGTAAAAATCCCATATCATTTAATGTGTCCCTTGGGATGTCAAAGGTGGACATCCTCCCTCTCTCTCATCACAACCTCAGGTAAACTATAGTGATCAACCAAGAGAATCAAAACAAGAGGATGAAGCTGCAAATTTGATACTTGTGTGGTAAGTTGTTTATTTGTCAATTAGATTAAATATTAACAATTTTACTCTTTTGGTCATTGTAATTACTGTTCTCCTATTGAAGTTGTTCTAATTTCATCAATTCTTTTTAGTAGACATAATAATTTGGTGCAAAAAAACACCACTTTTACATCTGGGTAAGAACAGATTGTTGCCATGATTACCAGATATGGCCTTATCCGGAGCCACTTAAATAAGGTGGGACAACTACAAATCTCACTTATTTGTCGTCTTTGTGGTCTCGTACCTGAAACCGAAGTACACAATTTGTTTAATTGTGAAATCTTGGAGTCCAAGAGAAGGAGAATCTTTGGACCTCAGCATCAGACATAAATTTTGATAAGAACACCCTACTACACAAGGTCCTAGACCTTGTCGGAGGCACTGGGGTTGGTGTACAGTGAACAAAGAAATAGGAGCACAATAGACCCATAGCCAGAGGCCAACAGAGCTTCAACAATACATCCCCACAAAAAAAAAAGTAAGGACTCCAAAAATGTTTTAGGATGAGGTCTTCTTATTTCATTATAAAAATCTAAAATCAAATGTAATTTAATTTATCACTTAACACTAACATAGGCCTACCATTAAAATCTTTGGTTTCCCTAATTTGTTTTAAGTCCTTAGCAAACTTATTTTCTATTTGTTGAAAACTTAACTCCTAATTATTTATTTACATCTCTATAGTTACTGTTTTAATATCGACTTCCTTTACTAATTTAATTTCCAATTAGTGAAAGTTATTTTTATTTTCCAATTTGGAAATATTTTCATTAATTATTTGTTTTTGAATAGAAGACAGTTGTTTCCATTTTTACTTTAAAATCACTAATTGCAAATATTTTTTTTTGTGTTATTCAAACTTTCTCTTGTTTCCAACATCAAACCATTATCTTCAATTTTAGTTTCTTGCCTAAATTAAAATTTTTATTTTCTAAGTTTTTCTTAAATTCCAAATTATTTTCTAACAGTGTCAAACTTATTATTAATTTCTTCAAATTTAGTTGTTAATTTTATGTCATTATCACATATTTCATTTTTGATGTCTAAAATATTTTTATTAGAATCCTCCCTTATTTTGACCTCGATACATAACTCGAAACCGATGCTGCACACTAACAATTGATTTAAATTCTGCGTACCACAGAACATAAAATATTTTTCTGTACAGAATCTTCTTTAACCCTCCACACATCAACTGACCCGATACAACCCATCCGTCGTTGCAATTCAACATATTTTGCAATTCAACATTTCGCCCATTTAGAATCGTCCTATCGCAATAAATAAAATACCGTTGGAAAGCTAACGTTCCGCAGATGCATAATCATGTAAAAAAATACCACAAAACGTTATAAATAATATTCCAAAAATTGCTGAAGTTCGCATAGTTTTTATGCGTCAAATCAAAGATTTGAACTGTGCGGTTTTTATAGTAAAAGGGACGCCATTTTTTGTCATATGATCACAAATCTATTTTACTGTCAAACAGGTCGACCAAAGCACTGTTCTGTAGATCACATCTTTCTGTTTCTATCCGTGGTTTACAAATTGTTCTATGTATCATGTAATATTTCAAAAATGAGCCTGTTGTAGTTATTTAATAGTGGTGAAGCTATTTTAAGAATAAAAATTATTCGTTTGAACTGTAAGAGTTCCACTAAGTATTTTATTTATTAAGGTTTAAATTTAATTATTGTTTTGCTCGACTTATAGGCGCCAGATGTGTTAACATCAATTTAGAAAAAAAGAAGCTAATTATTATTGTTATTAAATTTCTCAGGGGTGAGTCCTTTTACCAGTGTACTTCACAGTGATCTTGGTTTCAGAAATGAAAACATTTGTAGCTGAAATTTAACAAATATTTATTAAACATAAAACATTGGATATTCATACATATTAATTAAATAAAGTATATCATAACATATACAATGATTGACATCCGATTTATTCTTAATGACTGTGCCTTTGAAAAAGGTCTATTTTGTTATTTTTTAAATGTTAATTTGAATTTAAAGAAAAATTGAATCTACTTTAATGTAACTTGCAATTACTAGTTGAATTTTTTGATTATAAAATTTTGAAAGACTTAAGATTCATCTCACATACTAATCAAATAAAAATGAGTTTAAATGATTACGGATTCTTTAACTTTACTTATTAAAATTTTCTTTGTTTTGTATTAAATTTAACGTTATGTTGCAACAAATATTTTCAAATAAACAGATTCAGACTCTCTGTTATTTGACAATCAGATTTAGCTCATTTCTAATAAGCAATACGTCAACCGACATCAATTAATTTTTATTAAAAAATAGCAATGTAATATATCAATTTATAAAATTAGAAAATAAACATATTAAAACTTATACAAGAAATGAATTAAGTTCATGTGTTGAATAACACATTTTACCAGTTCGTTGATTCAGAACGCATTTGCACAATGGTGAACCAGAAGCCTATTGTTTGATGATCCTTTCTTCTGCCCGTGGAAAAAGTTCTACTGAAAGCATTTATTTTACACTTTGTTAAAAAAAATATTTGTGTCGAAAACGTCTACTAGTATATTAGTCCATTTTTTACTTTATAACTGTCCACAATACAACCGAATTCAATAGTTATTCGCGTGATTGTCTATTGTCTTTTACAATTACACGTGATTCATAAAAATCCCTTTTAACACACAGTTCTTTCAATATTACAAACTATACTTGTCCTATCAATATCTTAGTTTTAGATTTTAAAGAACAACCGTTCTACACAACAATTCAAAACTATACTTTTACTAGAAAACCGACCATGCTTTGCTGAAGCTATGATCTAAGACTACTCTACAAAACACATCTTGTCCCTCCAAGCTCTGGACTTCGACTGATCATCAAAACCACGAGATATCTCACTTCCGAAATTGAGTCTTTCCGGTCACACCTTTGCTGTAGTAAAACAGTCCGCACACGTCGTAAAACTCACAAATCACATACAATATTAATTAAACTAAATTATATTAAAATTAAACATGATCATTTATACTGTTGTCTTGAAAATCCATTTTGTTCCTATAAATGAATTTACTACATACAATTCATGATCCAGACTTCCTGTCTTGGTTCATGCACCCGCGGATTTTAAACCTATTATAAATTTTGATTTTTCACATTACCACAATCATAGATCGCAAGATATTTCTACTTGACCATAGTAGTAACCTAATGGAACGAATTTCACTTGGCATTCGGAGCAGTTTATTAAATAAGATAATCGATTATTCCATCGATATTTTGTAACCGATCTTTAAAGTATATTGTAGAGGAGATTTCATTATACAAGTTGGTATTACTTGATATATCCTAGAGTTACTTTGAGATTTTTGTTTTCAACTCGGAATGTAGCTAAAGTTTGTGACATAAATTGAAATGGAAAGGCGTGGCGTGGCGTGTTATTCTGAAGTTTGTGTATACAAATTGTATATAAATTGTGTATACAAGTTACAATATATTGATGGACTAATTCTAATACCACGTATCTTCCAAATTTCAGTTTTTGAGATATTTGTTGCATATTGTTGCCCAGATCGTCCTACATCTAATTCTAATAGCTTGTAACTCTGAGAGTATGGGAAATGTATAAAAAAAAGGGAAATATTATACCACGTATCTTGCAGTTGGCAATCATGAATTCTAATATCACGTATCTTGTATAGTGGCCATTTACAAACAGTGCTACTCTGTGTCTAGTGTTTTGTTGCTTCAGTGTTTCTTTAGCACTTGTGCATAAACATTGATAAAAGTGGTTTCATAACCTTAAAGCATTATTTTGTGTTATGTTTACAATAAAAGATTCTTTTATATAAACAGAATCATATTACAAGATTGAGTTGAAAAGTGGTTTGAAGATACGTGGTATCAGAATTATAACTTTCTTTTTCTGGGTTGCTGATACGTGCTATTAGAACTATTTAACTACCATTAAACCTGGTCTGTTGTAATCATTATACAAATTTAAGTAAGTTTGTTTAGTTTTATAATTGACTTCTAATTGTGAATAATTGTAATATATAACAGTAAACATGCAAGATCCAGCAAGTGAAGATAGTGACTTAATTGATGACATTCTACTGTCACTGGAAAATGAAGACAATATGATAAGTAAGTACTTCCAGCATGTTTATTTCATAGGCCTAATGTTAAGAAAATACCGGTACTTAAATGTTACTGCTAAGGTGGTTATAATCCATATTTTATCCCTACACAAGCATAAAAAAGCATAAAATATGACGCTTTCGTCTTTTGTCGGAAGCGCGAAAGAGCAGATTAGGCTAAGTTAAAGGTTTTTTAAATAAATGAAATGCCATGAATTTGTAGGCCAGTAAACCTCTAAATGGTATCAATGGAAAGCTAACAATGTAGTGTTGCATATTCAATCATAAAAACAACCATTATTCGGTCATATAATTATGCATGTACAAAAGCGTATTAATTAGCCTAGTACCATTTGAAGTAAGTTGCCATATTTTTTTATGTTTGTTAGGATCTGGCTAGGCATGCACTAAAAGTTTACAATAATTTGTTTAAATTTTTGTATGTCGTAGTACACATGATTTTCTACAAAACTGAGTATGACATGCCCATTTTTGGTAATGTTTTAATCTGGTTACATTTAATGCAATTTAGGTCGTACTTTTAGGTAAATTTTAATTTGTTCACTCTTTTTCAACGGTTGATTTGTTGTGATATTATTTATTATGTACTATACCATAATGTTTTTCGGTACTTATTCATTAACGGGTACACAATTAAATGTACACATTACCGAATAAGTACCTGTTTTTATATTTTTCTATTCAAAAGTAAATTCTTTGTTCTTCTAAATTTTTTGTTGTATTTCAGGTGTTGAGCTACCACCCAAAAGACAAACAACGAACAATCTAAAAGAAGAAACTAATTTAGTTAATGAAGAATGTATTGAACTTGTTATTGAAGATTCGGAAGTACAGATGGCAGATGGTTTGAGTATTGAAGATTTATTGGGACGAGAAATTGAAGTGATTGACGAGGTAACAGAAATTAAGGAGACACATCCTGAAGGTGAAGGTAAGGTTACAGAAGTATTAAATACAACCCCCGGATTGTGTGACAGTGATAATGGTGATTTATTAAAAAAGATTGGTCCTGATTTTCCAATTGACGATCCATCGAAAGATAATTCCAATATAGTCCCCGTTGTATCAGACAATGAAGAAAGGATTGAAGATCATGAAATGGATGCTGCTGAAGATGCTTTTACAGCTGATGAACAAATAGATGGTGCAGAGAACCATATTAATTTGAATGGTACTGTGCCAAAAAATGGTCCAAGAAAAAGAAACAAAAAACCTAAACCATCAGATTGGGAGATTAACCGTACCAAACGTTTGCGAATGACAGGAAAAAGATTCACTGGTTTTGAACGAAAAAAGGTTGACGGTAAGATTGTAGTTTCAAGAACCACTACAGAACGGGAGGAGAGGAAACTGGGCCCACGGTGTGATTCGGTGGTGTGCAATGCTAATAAAAAGAGGCACTGTAGGGAATTTTCTGATGACGACCGAAACAAACTTTTTGAAGAATTTTGGGCTTTATCATGGGAAGAGAAAGAGATCTATGTACACTCCAACATAATAGTAACGAAACCAAAAAAGAGGACAGGGGTTACTCCATCTAGACGTTCTGGAACATTAATATATAGTTTAAAGCACGAAGGATCTCGCAAGCAAATGTGCAAGAAATTTTTCTTAAATATGTTAGGAATAAAAGAGTGGATGGCACACAACTGGGCTAAAAGAAGTGAAACGTTGTCTGTGGAGGAGACCCCCATTGTTGAGGCAGCTACACCCTCAAACAATGACGAGGATATTAACCAAGCATCGTTGAAAGGTAAAATATCACATAAACGATAGTACGTAGAAGAATGGCTGGAGAAATTGCCCAAGTTACAGTCCCATTATTGTCGTAAAGATTCAAGCAAACTGTATTTAGAACCGGTTTGGGAATCTAAAATAGCAATGTATCGAGAATATCAACGGGACGCAGTTGAACAAGGACACCCATGGGCAAGTATGCCAATGTTTGTAAATATATTTGAAGAGATGAATTTGTCAATTTTCAGTCCAAGAAAAGATCAGTGTGACACATGTTGTGCATATAAAGTGGGGAATGTGTCGAAGGATAATTGGGACAAACACATTATAGAGAAAGACAGGGCCCGCAAAGAAAAAGAAACAGATAAGAAACTAGGAGAAGATGGTAAAATATACTGCTTATGTGCTGACCTTGACGCTGTCAAAGTAACACCAATGACAAAGGCAAGTGCCATGTATTATAAAACCAAATTGTGTAGTCATAACTACACTGTGTACAATCTCGCAAACCACCACTGTACATGTTACTGGTTCAACGAAACTGAGGGCGACTTGTCAGCCAATACTTTTGCATCTTGCCTCACTCATTATTTAAAAAAACATTGTCTTGCCCCTCGTCTGCCAATAGTAATTTACTCTGATGGTTGTACAAATCAAAATCGTAACCAGTTTTTATCGAATGCTTTATTGCATCTTGCTATGGAGAGCGGTGTTGAAATTACACAAAAGTTCTTAATAAAAGGTCACACCCAGATGGAGGGTGATTCGGTGCATGCACTAATCGAGCGGAAACTTAAAAATAAAGACGTCTACGTACCCTATGAGTACGTCAAGTACACCAAGGAAGCAAGACGCTCTCCTTTCCCATATGAAGTGGAGTACCTTCGATATGACTTTTTCTGCGATTACTCTAAACTTGGTTACTATGACTCCATTCGACCTGGGCGTGTAAAAGGTGACCCTGTTGTTGTCGACATACATTGTCTCAACCATCATCCAAGTGGAAAAATCCAATACAAATTAAGTTTTGACGATGCATACAAGGATTTGCCAAGACGACCTCAGAACACCAATAAAAAGCTTACACCTCCACAACTATACACGGGTAGACTACCAGTACCTGAATCCAAATGGAAGCACCTACAGGAACTGAAATCTGTAATTCCAGCAGACTTTCACGAATTTTACGACAATCTTCCACACTAGCCAATATGTTTAACTAAAACTTAGTTGTTAAAGTGTTACTATAGCAATCGTATTAATTAAACATTGTTCTACATTTGAATTGTTTTAGTCTGTTTTATTTAGACCCCTATGTAACCAGCAAGTTTAGTCTTGTTAGTAATAGTACATTTAATTCTAATACCACGTATCACCAGTAACTTTCATTCTAATAACACGTATCTCGCTTTTTCGTGAACAACTTCCAATAATGGATTAAAATTATAATAATAACATCTGGTTTTGAAAAATAATGACATATCTTATCTTTTAAAACCAATACTCATATTTATCTTATAAAAAAAAAAAAATTATGAAGTTTTTTTGCTCTCCTGAAAAATTAGCTTTTTGCAGATACGTGTTATTAAAATTAGTCCAATATTATGTATTTTTATTTCTAAAGTTTATTTTTTTGAGTGAAGTTCTAGTTTTTGAATGGTTTATATTTGGGCTAACCTCTAGAAAAGTTAAAAGCCTAGGCCTAAAAGCAAATTTTCTTACATGGAGTGTTTTATTTGATTATACAAGTGTATATGTGTATACAGTTCTTTGTAAAGTTTATTGTTTTAGTGAAATCTAGTGATTTTGTCTTAGGCCTAGCTTTAGATTGTTAGTATTTAGGCCTAAATTGTCGAAGTTACAAACCTAACCTCACTTTGTCGATTACCACTTTTTCCGGGAAAAAATTATTTCTATTTTGAAAATTTTAGAATTTGATTTTTTTTTACTGATTGTTATTCAAATTTATACCAGAAAACGTTTGTAATACTTGAAAAAAATGTAAAACAAAATTTTCTATGCTCAATTGGACTTTGAAGTGAAATTTAGCTGTAGATTTTTGTGTGTTTTTTTTTTGTTCTTTGCCATACTGACTCCAAAATTATTTTTCAAACTTTTGATTCATTACACTACTAAATTCTATGAACCTTTCTGAATATAATGATATAATATAGAAGTTGGTTTTCCATTAATATTACAATTTTTGGCAAATTTTTGAAAATACATTCAACCCAAATTCCTTTTTTTCGTAAAGCAATTTCTGTATATTTTTGAAAATGTAACAATTTCCCCCTAAATATATTCACAAATATATTACAAATCTCTAGTAATAGTTGAAAAAATTCCAATAAATCTTTTTGTATAGTGTACATTACCATTTCTGTGAAATTCTTCCCTCCGTTACTTTCCGATTTTTGGCTATTTGACATTATAACTCTAAACTTTTTACATCTAACTTTTTTTTTTTTCACTACACAGCTAAATTCTACGCACCTTTCTGAATATAATGATATATAGAAGTTGTGTTTTCCATAAATTTTTGAAAATAAGCCTAACAAAACCCTTTTTTGCGTAATTTTTTTTTGAAAATGTAATAAATTTATTTTATTTTTTTCTAAATATATTGAAAAATATTACACAAAACTCTTGTATATCTTAGAAAAAGGTGATAAGCTATTTTCAGGAGTTTGGATGATACAGGTTTTTCTGAAAAACGTTAACTTCATTTTTTGACATCTAACATACTTACTCCAAAACCGTTTCAAAAAATAATAATTACTACATAGATGCATCTTTCTGAGAAAAACGATGTCTTATAAGTTAGGTTTTGTATAAAAATAATATTTTTTATTAATTTTTAAACATACGAAGAAAATTAACATTGACAGTTGGAGGGTTAACCAAATGCTTCTTCAAGTCTTATCTGACTGAAAGATTTTGATGACATATTTTCAGTTAACCCTTCATCTGGCAGATGTTAATTTGATTTTAAATTCTTCGTTTGTTTAAAAATTAATAAAATATATTGTTTTTATACAAAACCTAACTTATAAGACATCATTTTTCTCAGAAAGATGCATAGAATTCATCTATGTAATAAAAAAAAAAATAATAAATAAATTGAAACGGTTTTGGAGTAAGTATGTTACATGTCAAAAACGAAGTTATCATTTTCCAGGAAAAACCTGTATCATCCAAAATCAAAAGCTTACCACCTTTTTCTAAGATATACAAAAGTTTTATGTAATATTTATCAATATATTTAGGGAAAGAAAAAATTTTGTTACATTTTCAAAAATAAAAAAAATAAAAAATTATAGAAAATTGTAAATTAGTCATTTGTTTTTCAAAAATTTACCAAAAATAGTAATATATATTTTATACAAAAGTTCAATATATCATTATATACAGAAAGGTCCATATAATTTAGCTGTGTAGTGAAAAAAAGTTAGATGTATCACTTTGGAGTTTTTTGGTCAAATACCAAAAAATCGGAGAGTAAAAAGAGAATAATTTCACAGATATTGTAAATTACACCATACAAATATTTTTTTTTTTGGAATTTTTTCAACGATTACTAGAGATTGTGAATATATTTAGGGGGGAAAAATATTAATTTGTTACATTTAAAAAATAAAAATACCGATTTCCCCTAAAAAGGTAACTTTCACAAGTGAGGTTAGGTTTTGACACCTCAACAATTTAGGCGTAATTAGTAACTTTCTAAAGCTAGGCCTAAGACAAAATCATTAGATTTCACTAAAACAATATACTTTACAAAGAATAACACACATATTCACTTGTATAACCAAATAAAACACTCAATATAAGAAAATTTGCTTATAGCCTAGATTTACAATTTACCTCTTAGGTTATCCCAAATATAAACCATTCACAAACTAGAAATTCACTCAAAAACGAACTTTAGAAATAAAAACATATATTGTAACTTGTATACACAATTTATATACAATTTGTATACACAAACCTTCAAAATAACAAATATCTAACCCCAAAACTATATCCCTCACAGCTTTTATAATTGAATTCACGTCACACAATTGCGTATGTTCCGAGATCAAAACAAAACCTTCTAAGTAAGTATTGCCTATATCAAGTGGTACCAACTTGTAGAATGAAATTTCCCCTACAACATACTATAAAGAACGATTACAAAATATCAAAAGAAAAATAGATTGTCATTTTGTAAACTGCACCGAATGCCAAATGAATTTCGTCGCGTCAAGTTTGTACTATCGTCAAGTAGAAATATTTCTGGATCTGACGCAGAAAAATTTGTAATCTACGGTTAGAAAGAGAAATATGTGATCTATAGAACAGTGTTTTGGTCGACTTATTTGACAGATAAATAGATTTGCAATCATATGGGGAAAAATGCCGTCGCATTTACTAAAAACCGCAAAGTTGAAATCTACGATTTTACGCATCAAAAATATGCAAACTTCACAAATTTTTGGAATATTATTTATAACGTTTTGTGGTATTTTTTTTTTGCATGATTATGCATCTACGGAACATTAGTTTTCCAACTGTATTTTATTTATTGCGATAAGACGATTCTAAGTGGGCGTAATGATGAATTGCAAAAAACCTGTTTTAGAGTCGGTGAACTAAAACCATATGTCTTACACCAACCCGCCAGCGGATTGTTCGCCACATCAAGGGTTAAAAGAAGAATTTGGTAACAGAAAACTGTGCCTTACAGTTTCGTATGATACAGGTTTAAATATTAACTACAAATGCCATAACCTACTATCACATAGTTTTATTATTAATTCATGTAATGAGAAGATACAGTAACTATATATATACAATATAATATATGCTTCATAATTTAAGCTTAATTTAAATTTACTACATGTTTAAAATTTGATACAAATCCAAAATAAATATAATAGTTGCACTATACACAGTTAAAGGCGAAATGAATAAATCAAATTTAAAATCATAGCAGTTATCTGTTTACAGCAGTCTTCAATATTCACTTCTTGATTTTTTTGTTATTCTGAAAATAAAACCACCAACAAAAAATTTAATATAACACTTAAACAAATCTAGTACTAAATTTATTGATTAAAAACTAATAATTATAACAAATTAATTAACATGCTGAATTAAGATTATTATACTATCTCATTTTGATTATTATTAAATATATATAACATTTAAATCAAAACTGTTACAAGTTAGAACCAAATTTTATACTCAATATATGTTTGTCATCAGTATTAGAAAATGAATTAATAAATTCAAGCGTAGAAAGAAAAGGTATATACAGTAGTATAAATAAAAATTACAGAATAAATCTAAACAAGAATAGAATGTCTGATATAGAAACAATTTTTCTAAATGTATATTGAATTAATGAAAGTTACCCTCTTATTTAAAAAATATATTGTCTATGAAAAAATGAAAAGAAGTAAAACATGTGTTAGAACCAAATGGATGTAACTGAAGGTGTCTTAACATTATAATTCATAATGCAAATAATTTACTGACTAGATTAAAGTAGCAGGGAAAAAAAACACAAATAATTATTCTTAGATATAATTATTTATTATAATAAAATAATTAAAAATCATGACCACAACACTCTATATTGTATACCCATTGTTATAAAATGGTGCTAATTTCTATGGGTTCTCACTCATCAAACGGCTTTAATTAAAATAAAATCATTCCTTCCTTATTTTATCCTTCCTTATTTTGTATTATCTCTGAAAGTGAAAATAACAAACTAAAACTTATACATTACAAGTGGCAAAAAGTAGCTAAAAACCAAATATTAATTTGTTTCATTAAAAAGCTTGTTTGTGGTATAATAAATGTCAATGTATGTAGCAAATTTGATAAAAATCGTGAAACAAATTGCAATCGCTACATGAAAAATTGGTAAAACTCAATATAATTTTCCTACCTAACAAAAGTAAACCCATTCTAAAAATAATTTGTTTACCAAATTTGAGGCAGATGAAAAAGGGTTTAAATTGGGTTAATGTAAACAAAATTTTTAAAATGATTGATGTAAAAAAAAAAAAATAATAATAATAAATCTTTTGGTCTAATTGCTTGTGTAACAAATTATAAAATTTCTTACTTTTTGTCAAATACACTCTTGTAAACAATTGATGGTTTGAAATCTCAATTGATAAAAAATGACTCTGTATATATATATAAATTGTAATAAATAAAAAAGAGAATGATATATCATTTCCGTAGTCTTTATTCACAAGTTAATTTGTTTTTCCTTTTATAATGAACAAGATATTATATGATTAAACTATATTTTAACTATCATAACGTATTTACCTTATTAGAAATTTGGTATTCTAAGTTATCAATAATGTCCTTTTGCTGGGCAAGCCGCTCATTCATGTTTGCAAGGTGATCAGACATAGTACTTAACTGAGCTTCATAGTTGCTTGACGTGATGGACACTTCTTCTTGCAATTGTGTTATGTTTTCTCTTGCTTCCAATAGAGCTTGTTCTGATTTTACAAGTGACTCTATGCTTATTTCAAGACGCCTTAATAAAGCATGGTTCTAAAATGATTCAATTTAAACATAAACAATATAGTTTGTATGCTCACAAATCTTAAAGACAAACAATCAGATAAAAATTATTATATTTCTGTGAAAAATCATTGTACAAACTAAACTCAATAATACTAATGAAACATTGGTATTATTGTTGTTAGAATGACTTTCCTACTATGGTTAATTTTATACTGTAATGGACAAAATTCTCGTCACTATTGTTTATTGTTATTTTTCATTTAATCAGCTTAAAATATGTTTGTACAAAATAAATGGTCCCACTAGCTCTTTTATACATACACACATATATATATATATATATATATATATATATATATATATATATATATATATATATATAAATCCAACTGGGGGGGGGGGAGAAGTTGCCATAAAACAATAAAACAAACTCAAAATAATGATTTTATCAAACCTAATAATTTTGATAAAATTTTTATACAATGTAACTTTTAAGAGCTCAAATAAAACATATTGATTGCAATATCACAAGAAATACAGGTTGGGAAGTTATCAATCGAAGAGGTAAAATGAACCATAGAGTTTGACTAAAACAAAATCAACCTATGTGATTTCAATCAAAATTGGTTAAATTTGAAGATTTAACTTCTACTAGGCCAGGCAAAAAATAACATTATATTAAAAAACAGCCATTGTTTTTCTAATACATTACTGTATTTTGTAGAAACACTGCAAATTTCAAAAGAATAGTTTGGTAAATATTTTTTCTAGACTACCTAAAGGAAAGTTTTTTGTAGGCGTAAATTGTTCCACAAGTTAGATCAATCTTACATAATAATTAAGATTTAAAAAATTAATTTTTACTAACCTACATTTTGTTTTATTTCAACTTCTTCAGTAAACATAATTGTTCAGTTTTTACAGTTTTGTTCAGTTTACTTTGTTATAGTAAAACACACAATAACACAAAATTCATAATTACAGAAACATAAAAAACTAACACTATTTACACTTCATTCATAATCTTGTATTCAATTTATATCTTTATACACATTTGTGCTTACTAATAAACTCTGCATGAACAACTTGGTTGCATTTTAGGTAAAAAGTTCTTGATCTTCTTATTTTTTCTTTTATGCTACACACAATAGTTCTTTTCTTTTTATCGGGAAGTTTGCCCAATCCGAAATTGCCAACTGGAGGATCTCCTCCACCCAAATGTTGTGGAATATCTTTTGTTGACAACCATTCTTCATCTAAACTTTCATCAATATCAACTGTAAATGCATACCTAGATATTATTTTTGTATTGCAGATTTGTTTATAGAGAATATATGCATTCAGGACCATACATGAAAAAATATTAAACAAACACAACTTTTTCGCTAGTATTTAACGGTGCGCATTCATCTAAGTAGGAATAAAAAAACATTTGGTCAGTACAGTCTATAGCTCCTATATTTTGATTATACTGGTCAATTATTTTTGGCTTCTTTTTTATGATCAGATGTTTACATCTTATTTTAGATTTTTGGACAGATTCTGCTTTGGAGTCGGTGGATATCAATACTACCTGCGATTTTTGAGAAACTTTCTTTCTATAAAGCGATGTCTAGCATTTCACCACTTCTTAGATATTTTTTGTTTCCCACTTTTAATTTACATAAGAGTTCATCTGGAATTCCTACCCTATTTTTTCTAATTAGTACTGGTCGAAAAAGTTAATTTAGAATATAAATATTCTGTTAGAGGAATATTTGTAAAATATATCAACAAACAAATGATATCCTTTATTTAACCCTAGAACACTACTCATTCGTAAAAATTACGACCCGCCCTTTGTAAAATTCGGAGAACTCGTAGACAAAAGACTGACACGCTCTGTCTTTTTGTTTACCTAGAGTCCGCCATTGTGAATAGAGGCCAGTGCCTTTTCGGCTAAGCTCAAGGTTAAACCGTTATTACCGTACTCAAGCTCGCGTCGTATATTTTACGAAAGAATAGTGTTTGCGAAAGTTTTAACCATTAAGTGTTTGAATATTTTTTTGTAAATTATTGTTTTTATATTGTTAGTTTTTTAGTGTTGTAAATAGTTTATTGTGTAAATAGTGATTTTAGAGTTCAAAGTGTTTGATTTAGCTACTAAGTGTATATTAATCACTGCAAGGAATGTGATTCTCAGTGAAGACAGGACTCTAATTTTGGTATTTTTAGCATTCTACCTAATAAACTTATTGTAAATCATTTTTCTCTTTTTATATAAAGTAAACACTTAAAAATGATGTATTTTATGAATATCCGATTAATTTTTCCAATAAAATAATATTTATATTTTTTTCGATTTTTTTTCCAGATTAATTTTTTTTTAAACGTACTTGTAGTGGTGGTAAATTTTTTTTTTTTTACAGTTAAAATATGTAGGAATTCATTGTTAAATATTTTTATAAACACTTAAAAACAATAAAGGATTTAATATAAAAAATAGTCAACACTAAAGTAAAGTTTAAAAAATAATAATAAAAATAAAAACAGAATGTAGTAAAATTTACGAATGAAAAGTGATCACGTAACAATGAACTAAGAAAAGTAATCTAGGGTTAAATAATTCCCCATTTCCAAAAGTTTAATAACTACTGAGTGAGCTAAGCCTTTTTCGTTATTTCTTTTTTTCTCTTCAGAGTCTTTAGCTCCTTTGTAACAATGAAAGTCTAAACAATAATTTGTTATGGAATCATAGAGTATCCACAGCTTGATACCGCACTTATGGTGTTTTTTGTAAGACATATATTGTAATAATTGGGTGTAGTTCTTGCTCCCAATAAGTGATTCATCAATAGACAGGTTCTGATGTGGAATGTAGTGGTGGCGAAATACCTTATTTACATGGTCTATAAGTGGCTCAAATTTACTATAAAGATCATATTGGGTTGTTCCATGTTATGCAAGGTTATTGTTGTTTACAATATGAAGAAATCTCAAAATGGTTTCAAATGTACTTCAGGTGAACATTTTTGGAAACCAAGGAGTCAAATGAGAGCATGTAATAGACTAATACCTATCTATAGTAGATTTTTTCATCAAACCATATTTATAAACGCTTTCATTTCTGCAACTTTTATCTTTTTCTAAATACTGTCTGGTTTATGAGATGAAAGGTATTCTTCTGCATACCGGTTGGTTTCCTTGATTATTGTATTTAAGAGATGTGGTAAAAAGGAGGTAAAAATAAGCTATTGGTGGTGCTTTAGATGGTGGACAATGTTTTGGTCCTGAGATCTCATGAATCAAAATTATGGGTATCCCCTGGATCATGTCCCTTTTCAACAATTACCCATGTTCTTGAAGGGTTTATCGGGTTCATTTTTTACTGTGGATCTACTTTTTGGTTTACCTCTCGGCTTACACACTATTGTAGAATGTGTAAGTGTTATAGTAGCACTGTAGTCATTTTCCGAGACACTATCTGAATTTGATTATTATCAGCTGGTTCAAATAATATATTTCTGAAAGTTGTTAGGACCTTGAATGTCACAATTATTAGGGTCAAAAGTTGGATCTTCATCCGAGTCGTCAGACATCTATTACAATTTGATTCAGAATCGCTTTTGGAACTTGATTCAATTTCATTTGCAACTAGCTCATTCCGTCATCAGCAACATTCACATTTGTTTCCTGAACTTGTCTGAACAATGTATCTTCACTAACAGGAGAAACACAATGCCGTTTATTACTCATATTGAATAAAAATAAAACTTACACTATCAAAAACTACAAAAACAAACAATAATGCACTATAAACACAAATAACATAACCATAAACGCTTGCTAAAAGACGTAAACAATACAAAACTGACTGTATAATGACTCTACAACTCTCAGTTGTCAAACCAAGCCAACCTGATTTCATCAATGATACATCAATTTTAAAGGAAAATAAAACAACTTTTTTGAATTTAGAACACTAGTGAACACTGTGAATATTTTTTGTCTTTCATTACAAACAAATTTTAATTAAATTAACAAACTTTTTAAAGTTTAAAGTAAAACAAGCCGATATATCAGGTTGTGGCCTTTTTCGCATAGTATTTGCTGAGCTGATATATCGGCTCTTGGCCATTTTCAGAGTTATTTTTGTAAGCTGATATATCGGCTATTGCCGTAAAAGGGTTAAGAGCCAAACCAATGTACCAAATAACAGTTCGTAAGTAGTTTGGAAAACTTAAATGAACTCAAAGGCATGTGTTAAATTTGAGATATTTGTTTTTTTAAATGGTTTATTTTCACTTTTTTAACTAATATGTCTCATACCAGCAATATTGTTACGTATTGGGAGATGACAATACATTTTTGTTTGAGTCCTTAGAGGAGACATTTTAGTAAAACGAACAACTGTGTAACAAAAGTTACTAACCCATTAACTATTATGTAGGTAACAAATCTCTATCTATCACTATTTTAAAATTAGACTAAGGTTGCTGGGCTTATTTTCCCGAGATAGAGAATTCCCTGATTATAAACATGCTGACATGTAGGTAAAAGATAGTGAAGCTGCAAAAACGCAAATAAGCCTAATCCTGAAATAACAGATAATGATGATCTCTTTGAAAACTCTACGGTACAAGTTATCACTTTAAAACATTTATTGAACTATAGATGGTCTTCTTAAAATTTTAATAACCTAAAAATCTATTTTTCTAATCAAATTTTTCTGAAAAGTGTTACATCTTATGAAAAATAAATTACCGTTTGCAAGTAATTTGTAAAAAATCTAAATGAACCCATCAAAATTATATGCTTGGTCTTAGGGCCTTCTAGCTCTGAACTTTGGGATAGCTAAAAAAATTAAATAACAGTCTGGAGACATGATCGAAATTTTCATGATGCAAAAAATGGTCAAAATCAATCAAACCAGTTAAACTACAGCTCAGCCTAGAGACGAATACAGATTCCATTGTAAAAACCACTTTTTGGAGTTAGGAACCTTTTGAGTGTATGTAGGCCCCAATATCTCAAAATATATTTATTTGTTCATAACAATACTGTCTACATTTTATGTAAAGGAGACAAAGTAAAAAAAAAAATTAAAAAAAAAAAAATCTCTTTCAAGATGCAAGTCAGACAGAAATCATAAAATTATTTCCAACAAATAGGATAAAATCATATTGTTGTATAAGCTTCAACAGGCTGGTGCCTAGAGTAATTGCTACAGGATTCAGTATGCAAGAGTATCTAATACAGTTAGTTGCAGAGCTTTTATCACCTGCGATGTTCCTCAAAGCCAATTATATTTTTGATTTATAAAAATAATTTATATAATGGTCTTTTTAGTAGTGCTGATGATACCACCATAATTTATGTTTCTGATAATTATTTGCAATTATATTCTAATATGCAAAAAGATCTGACTACATTAGTTTTTTTGCTTAAAAAATTTTTGTTTTGTTTTAGCATTAAAACCAAATATTTGTTTATACATAGTTGTTCTACAAATGTTTGATTGTTTAGGTTTTAATAACATTTGCTTACAAAATTATGTCAAATTAGATATATATTTGATTAAATTAACCCTTTCACTGCGTAAGTCGATTGCAGTCGACTTGACGTTATTACCGCTGAGTGCGTAAATCGACTTTAGTCCACATCAACAGAAAAACTTTATCTTTCAATGCGTTAATCGACAATAGTCTCTAGTGGATAAAAATGTACAGTTTTAGTGTCTGGAAGCTACTGAACTCTAGTGGTGACAACATGAACTGACGCAAGTCACGTGTCTATTTTTACATCTGACAGTTGAATATGTGTGTTGTTTAGTATACGAGTTTCTGTTTTTAGGCGTTTTATTTATGTGTTTTCCTGTGAATAAGTTTATTATAGTGTGTGAATTTAAATAACAAGTTATTTAGTTATTTTTATGTGTATATATGTTATATTTTAATTAGTATTTGTAAGTATAATTGACTAAAAATGCACATTGTTTAGGCTATATAACCTTCAAAATGTCTACGTTTCTTTGGGATGATGAAATTGAATCGTATTTAAATAACATAATTTAACAGTATTGTTTTCATAATTTTGGTTAAAAAACACAATAATTTTTTTTTTTTTTAACAGAAAATTTATTAAATATTTACTAAACCTTACTAGAATTTGATGCTCTATATAGTAATTCATCAGAAAAAATTTAATTATTTATAAAAAAAAAAAAATTGGCCTATAATTAATTGCAAATGTATAAACACTACAGAAAAACTAATACTCAGCGAAAGGGTTAAATATTACTATTGATAAACATTTTGCTTGGAAGGAACATATATAAAATTTAAAAAATAAAATATTGTAGTTAATGTTAAGAATATTGTATTAGCTATGTCATTTTTGCCTAAAGCCTGTGTTAACTTCAATTTATTTTAGTTTGGTATTGTCTTGTCTGCAGTATAGCATTTTTTTGTTGGGGTTGTGATAATACTAACTTTACAGTAATAGTCTCTCAGAAAAGAATTATACACATAATAGCTACAAGGTCTGTACAAGGCCCATCTCTTACACATTTTAGATCATTGAATATCTATTTGCCACAGAAATACTTATATATATTTTTTAAAGATATTTTATTTAAGATTATTTAAAAGCTGTTATAAATACAAGTTTCATACGAATAGACATCAAAATTATCTTATTCCAAAGAAAAGGATATATATTTCCAAGAATTTTTATAAGTTTGTTGCTCCTTTTTTTTGTTGCCTGACTATTTAAAATTAGTCAATTCAGTAAAGCAATTTCATATAATATTAGACGTTTGTTTGTAACTTCGGGGCTTTAAGGAAAAACTAATGTGGTCATTATCACCTTCACAAAATTGAGCATGAAGATACTCCACCACCTTAATGTTTATAAATGACACAAAAACAATAACATAAAATTTTGAAGAACAATAAGAAAACAAAACTAGTTAACAAATGAAAATAAACAAATATATAACATGTTACAAGGCTGTAAAATGGCCCTGCAACAAGTTAACAATGGCAAATACAATTAAAAACAAATATTACAGGGCGGTAAAAGAGCCCTGCAAAGGTTAACAAAGATAAATATTTAAACAAAACAAATATTTTAAATAGAGATCTAAACAAAATATTACACCGTTTCAAAATAGGCTCAAATTGAAAAATTGTTTAGAAATTTTATTGCAAAATTTTTAGACAACGGTAAAAGGACAATACACGATCAAGGATCTGAGCATTATCCCCCAATATTGCCTGAATGGAATTGGATAGGGTAAATGTTCTACACACACCTCTTAGAACAGCAATGAAGATGTGGTTAATAGACAACACACGTTAACAAAATGGGCATTGAGTAATCATGGAATGACCGATACAAACATGGGTAATCACCACTTTCTCTCGACGACAGAAAACATACGACACGATGTATTCCATGGATGGACAAGGCCTTCCCTCAGCTTATTGGTCAGTATATTTGTCTTTTCTTCCTACTATTACCTATTCAAAACTAATTTAACAATCGATACAAAATCATATAGCATACTATGCTGTGTAACTGGGATCTGACTTGTAGCTTCCTTTACCGCTTCATCAGCTTTTGTTTCCTGAAATTCCGCAATGCCCAGGTTCCGAGCAAAATGATACTCCAATGTCCTGTAATCTGTGTATGGAATACAGAATATTGTCAATCAAGAGAATCATAAAATAGATATTCTAGATAGCCTGTAGAGCACTTTTGGAATCGGAACACAAATAAAGGTGATGAAAACCAGATGGAACAGTATTAAGATCTTTCAAAATAGAAAAGGGTTCGAGAGAAAACACTATAATAATTTAGTATAAGCTGAGGGTAATCAATACATATATGTCCGATTGGATGAGTAATATGCATAACCGACTTTATTGTTCAGTCTAGAACCATCTGAGAATTCACTAGATGGGTATTCATCAAGTATATAATGAAACTCCTGATGATACACAACATCAGGAGTGTTGTGCTTAGTGAATCTGGACACCGAAAAATTAAAAGTTGGCATTTGAAAGAGCCATGGAGGAAGAAAACACGGAACATACTCATTCATTGGATGAAGTACAAATCCCAAATAGGGCAGACCAATTCTGATGACATTCATATCGTTCAGCAAAAGGATTATTAAAAACGATGGTGTAAGCGGATGATACAATTTGGAGCGCAGACTACTAATGTATGTTATTTGTAATTGGTGTCTTCGTCCAGAAAGTTCACCAGTCTCAGCAAGTAAATTAGAAACTGGACTTGAATGAAATGCTTCAGAAACATTATACATTGCAATTATGTATCAAATCAACCTTCTTAATGGCTTATGGTATTGCAGATGAATAGACTATGGAGCCATAATCAATCTGTGATTGAACAACAGCACGGTAAAAATAACACAAAAGTCCTATTGGCTGTCCACCGAGAACTAGTGAGGACATGTAACATGTCAAGTGTTTTATTACACTGTGTTTTCAGATCAGACAAATGTGGAATCCAAGAAAGTCTATGATCAAATTATAGACCTAAAAATTGAGCAGTTACTGTATTTTGAAGTTGTATTCTATTGAAAAATAATAAGGGCTGATGGCTAAGTATACGACTACTAAAAGCAATACATTACGTTGAGACAGAGAACTTAAATCCTGTTAATTTTGACCAAGATTGCAGTCTATTTATAACAAGTTAAAGTACTCTATTGGGAGTTGGGATATCTCGAGAAACCACATATATAGCAAAACGTTTGGTTGTTAGAACTGCAGGATATTCAGCATCTGTTAAGTGTTTTGGTTTAAGGATTAAATGTTGTAAATGATTGAGTGTGAATAAAGAAAACTAAAGAGCACATTTTAAATTAAATATTTTTTAAATTTCTATTTTCTGTTTATTTTCCTGTAATTTTGCTTAATTTAATGAAGGTAACTCCAACACAGGTATTATCTCTGGAGTACCTAATTTTACAGGACTTCTATATTTGCAGGGACATATTTCAGTCATGTATTTTTCTATTTGTTTCATTTTGTTGATTTATCTGTTAATATATTAGCATTTGAGAGTTAATTAATAATTTAATTTTATGTTCCTTTCATAATGAATTATACTATCTTAACATATGTAATCTTGTGAAATAAATAATAATAATAAAATACAAGCATAAGCCTAAGAAATAATCTGTTGCATTTATCTTTGGTTAGACACACAACAGTATCAGAAAATATCATTAAAACGTTTTTCAAATGCTATAAATTTAAACACTAAGGAAATGGTTTATTCTTAATGACAACTGATGAAATAAATATTGCTTGTATAATAAATTATCCTGAATTATTTACCTCTGATACATATGTGGCAGATTTACTCTGTGCTTCATGAGCTTCTATAATTAATTGACAAATCCTGTATTGAAAATATTTTTTCAGCTCTTGTTCACGGATCTCAGTTTCTTCTTTAAGATTTATTGGACTCACTATAGCACCCAACTGCAATATAAAACTAACAAATAACTGAACATTGATAAACTAACATATTCAGACAATCTTCTTATGTAACATTGGATGACACTGATTCATTAAATGCACAGCCAAAATAATCAACGGTGCAAAATTGACAAATGTCATAATTTACCCCAAACTATGTCAAGGAAGAAATTCAGAAGGTGCGAGTTACGAAGTTTCTGAAACACCGATTTGAGTTGCAACGGGGAATGTCTCCTTGCAATAATAACCTTTCGGGAGCCACTTGCAACGTAGAGTACTCGCTTTGTATGTATGAATGAAAATGAACTTTTAACTTCGGAGCAAGAATTCAATCCTTTCACTTTAGGATTGGATTGTTATTTACTTTTTGAAACTTGATTTTTCTAAAGTTTCTTAAAATTGTTTTTAACTAGTTCTTGTTTTTGATTCTTTTCTATGTTAAAAAACTCTCTCTAGGGGTGTGTCGTTTGAAAGAGTTCCTTGCAATATATATAATTTGTTTATTATTTAGAGCACACACAAATGAAATATTAAAATCTTAAAATTGTTTCACAGGATTGTAATCATATTAAAACACAAAGCAAAGAATTTAAATTAATCGTTTATGTCTTACAAATTTCAAAATAAATTATCTTCAATAAAAGTTACAAAAAAAGAAAATTTTAAAATAGTAATTGGCTATAAATCTAAATATATATTATATTAAAACATTTTACACTTTAAAATTATTTAGACTTGACCAAAGAAGCAAGATAAAATATTTATGTTTTATTGTACCTTCAGTATATTGCTTTAATAATTAAATTTAAAAATGTGGTACACTTACCATACTTGTTTCAGTATTTTCTGATAATTTGTCCTTTTCAGAGTAAGTAATTCCAGATGCTTTACCATCCTGTATACAAAATAATCTTTTCAATCATTTCAAATACAAGATGAACATAAACAAAATAGCATATGGTTGGAAAATACACATTACATATTTATAACAAGATAATACACTTGGGATTTATAAATCAACAAAGTTGCAATTATCTTAAATACAATATTAGGTATATTGAGATTAGCCTGACTATTTTTGTATTATTTATGAAATGGGTTTTACCCTCTTGGTATAATTTTTGTAATATTTTCATGTTCTAATCCAGCCAGCATAGCTCTATATTCTTCGTAAGGGGCACAACTTGCTTCGTTAGATCTTCTGCATTTCCTGGAGTAAGAGAAGTGTCAAAAATGAGTAGTCTCCTCAATACTTCACACTTCAGTAGTACCATGTGTACTAATTCCTCTAGCTTTGAGTGTCTATGTGAGAATCAGTACAGACTGTCACTGACAATCAGAGTGAAAAAGAATTTTTTAAATTTCCATAATCTCAACCTCCATTAACTGGTGACTCACCATTTACATATAGATATATCCAACTGTTACTCTCTGTTACATCACCTTAATCTAATTCGATATATACATTTTGTGCACGTGTTAAAAATTGTTTTACCAATTATTGTATATTGCAAAATGGCTATTTATTGCCCCAAATTTAGGTTCAAATGATCCATCACTATAATTAAACTATTAACTCTACTCACATACACTTTATATATTATTTCACAAAGATTAAATCCGTCTTCAGTGTTTTTCATTTAGTTTACATTCATACTTTCAACAATACAAATGGCATTTGTAAGCAATCTAAATAAGTTTTAAGTCTATGTAAATTTGTGGTGAAACTTACAAAGTTATAATGCAAACTTTGTTGCGTTGATTTTGTAATAAATCATATCTTAAGAAGCACCTAAACTCAAGTCAAAACAACACTAATATATTATTAAATCTTGTTGAAAAATGTTTGTATACTCTTTGGTTCCATGTTGAACTGAGTTTAAATATTCTAGATAACATAGTTGCAAAGTGGACGAGAATGTTTATTTGGAGAAAAACCTTTTCTTTAGTTTCAACAATTTGATATTTCCCACTTGTTTTTGGTTAAAGAGTATATAAAATGTTGTGATAGGATCCAGGACTATGCTAAATTTAAGCAATACAGTAAAAATATACTAAGTAGCTTCAATAGAAACCAGAATTAAAATCATTATTATGACAGAACTCTAAACGTTAAGACGTTGCTTAGTTTGCATATATAAACATATACAACCTTGTTAAAATGTGCTTGTATATAAACACAGGCTGAAGGAAAAACGAGGTCAATCGATTAGTGAACGAATTAAACCAAGCTGAGAGACTTCTGGATGGGGTAACGTTGCAATAGTGGATTGGCATATCAAGTTCTTTGGGAAAAGAATCTACTATAGAGGATCACAGTTCATATAACCATGATAGCTCCAATAACAGAAGATGAGCATGCTTTGCGTTGTAACAAATTTCTGACCCAAAATAGATATTAAGATGCTGTAAAATTAGTTGTTTAATATGTTTTGTTTATTTGCATATTGTTGTTTAAATTCATTTACTTAGCAAACATAACAAAAAAAAAATTATTATCATTTGGATTTAGGATATTAATTGTACACATCAAATAGGGAACTCGTACAACCAAAATACACTCAAAAATAATAGTAATAGTGAATAAATTAATTTAGTAGAAGTAAAAATTTTGTAAACGTTTCATAATAATTACCAAGTTTAGGCCACATTAGATTCAATAACGTAATATACGCCTGATTAACAAACACACACATTTCAATACGATAGACTATATCCTAAATAAGTATTCAAGTATTGGAAGTTCATAAACAGATAATAAAAACTATTAATTAAATACTGTTGAATAAATAAAGTCAAAATTGTAAATAGAATGCAAGTGGCATCCAACTTTGTTAGTTGAATTATTAGACGATCAGAACTAAGTAAATTAAAAACAGAACTTCTGAAAATAAATCAAATATCATTGACACTAATTCAAAAGGGTTAAAAAAAGTATGTTAAGTAAAAGATTGTTTTAAAATAATTACAAAATTACAATAAATGTTAAAAACAAAATAAATAGACATAGATTTAGGCAGTTTTAAAATATAATGTTCTCATAAGAAAATGTTGTAAACAAGGTGAAATACCAGAGAAATAAGAGGAAGAAGAAATAAAATTTGGAAGGCGGGATGTTATAACAGTTAAGAAGGGGATGCTTATTCTTGCTCTGACGCTTCATTTTTGTTTGGCTCTTACAAAAAAATTAAATTTTTTTTTTTCCGTATTAGAAATTAGAAGTACAGTACTACCTCGTTTATCCGGACCTCGTTCAACAAGATGTCCGGATTTCCAGATCTATCCGGAACAAAAAATAAAAAATTTAATGTTGATAAAAACGTGATTTCCTGATCACTATAGTGTCGCCTTAAGGTAGTAGGGTGGGTTGTTGATGTGCTGGCAAGAGAAAGTGGAGGAGCAATGACCTCCGTGCCACCACCACCTTACCCCGACAGTGACCAGTGACTTTGTCTATTGTCTACGCCGGCGGGTAGTCTGTCACGTGCTAGCGACCGGAATACATCATTACCATATCGTGCTGTGCAGTGTTTAGTTTCTTTAAATTTTTGATCGGATATGGTTAATATAAGTATTATATTCGTGTGTTAGCGTTTGTGCGTGGAAATGGCGACGAAACGAAAACGTAATGTGTTTACAATGGCCCAAAAGCTAGACGCATTAAATTGTATAGACAGGGGCGAATCTTTAAATAAACTTGCTGCAGAACTCGGCATAGGGACATCAACTGTGTCAGATTGGAAAAAAAATCGTAAAAATATTGAAGACTTTTGCTTCAAAATAATCGCTAAAGACAGTTTAGAGGGTAGAGGAACTATAAAAAATGCAAAAAATGAATCGTTGGACGAGGCATTATTTATGTAGTTTAGTGCTCAGCGAGAATGTGGTGTTTCGATTTCTGGACCGATTTTGGCTGAAAAAGTGGCAAGCCTAAACAAAAAATTACCAAATCCTGATCCAAATTTTACAGCTGGCAAGGGATAGCTAGAGCGGTTCAAAAATCGTCATGGCATAAGACAATTATCTGTGACTGGTGAAAGCCTGTCTAGTGATCAGGCGGCAAGTGAAAAGTTTAAGGAAACTTTTCAACGAATTATTTCGTCTGAAAAACTTTCTCCTGACCAGATTTACAAATCTGACGAAACAGGACTGTTTTACCGTATTTTACCGAGAAAAACCTTAGCTTGTAAAACTGATGAGGCAGCCAAGGGCTACAAAAAGAGCAAGGATCGCCTAACTGTTATGGCTTGTAGCAATGCTTCTGGAAACCACAAAATTCCTCTAGTGATAATTGGCAAAGCAAAAAATCCTCGAGCACTTGAAAATGTAAATCGTACATCTTTGCCTGTGGTTTATCTAAATCAAAAAAGTGCGTGGATGGACAGCTTTATTTTAAAAAAGTGGTTCTTTGAAAATTTCGTCCCAGATGTGAAAAAATTTCTCAAAGAAAAAACTACCAGAAAAAGCGATTTTGTTTCTTGACAATGCGCCATCTCATCCTGCAGAAGAAGATCTCATTAGTGGGGATATTAAAGTTAAATTTCTCCCCCCCAAATGTGACTCCAATTTTGCAACCTATGGATCAGGGTGTGTTGGAAAGTATCAAGCGTGTTTATCACAGGGAACTTTTAAGCAAATTAATTGAAGAAGAAGGCGAACAAAGCGTGATTGATTTGTTAAAATCTCTAAATGTCAAAGACATGATTTACATGATTGCAGACACTTGGGATCATGTTTCAAAAAGTGCTCTTCAAAAATCTTGAAAAAAATTGTGGCCAAACATATGCAATATAATTGAAGAAATGAACCCTACCACTCCACAAATAAGTGAATCAAATGAAACCACTGTCACTACAGAGCAATTGTTAGGCATGTTTGCAAGAATTGACGGTTGTTCCGATGTTGATATCAACGACGTCAATGATTGGTTAACAGACAACAACGAAGGAGGTTATGGAGTCATGACAGATGAAGAGATAATTGTAGCGTGTACATCTACGCAAGGAGCAAACGACAGCGAAAGCGAGGAAGAGGGAGACAGCACACGGCCGGAGATGACGCACGCGGACGCGACGACACAGCTGGACAACATCATGGCGTATTTGGAGCAACAGCAGGATACAACGCCAGCTGAATTAATGATGGTGAAACGTTTACGTGATCGTGCCGCATTGAAACGTCACACCAAATTAAAACAGAGGAAGATAAATGACGTTTTTGTAAATAACAACTAAACCCTGTGTAAATTAAAAGCATGTGTAAATATTTCAGTTGTGTAAATAAAATGTTTTTTGTGGTTTACAGTATTGTGTAAATTGAATGACTGTAAATATTGTGTTTTTTCATGACCAAAAGGAAATTATAAATGGTAAGTTATCATTTTATATTTTGTTTTATTTATCTTTCTATAATTCCGGATTATCTTGATTTTTGATTAACCGGATCACTTCCGGTTCCAATTAGTCCGGATAAACGAGGTTGTACTGCATATATAATTTATGCAGAGAGACATAAACAAGATATAATTTGTTGGAAGACATAAACAAGAGATTTGTTGGATATTGTATGTATTGAAAATGAGCTTGAACTGAAATGTTAAGTACCCTAAATTTAAAAATTCATTAAGGAAGTAAGTAATTAATTTTAAACATGATGCATATAATAATCCAACTAAAAATAAGCAAGGATATTAAAATAAAACTTGACCCATAGAAATTCCGTTGAGAAAGAAATCTCAAATAATTTGTAAATTTTATTTTGTGCAAGATTAAATGAATAAAGTATTGTAAATATAAACTTGTGCATTGTGTCAAGGAACGAGAGCTAAAACTAGTGTCTGGTATGTGGCCAACACAAGCTCCCCAATACTTTCATCCTGGTATAAAAATTCCGCATCCTTAATATTCCAAGAGAAGTGGATGAATAGGTGGAGATATAATGTCAAGGGCAGATTGTTATACCAGATACAGAGCGAATAAGCAGTGGTCCAGACATGTACCGAGGAGTGTCTCATGCAACAGCTAAATTACAATGAAAGCAAGAATTGAGCATATTGTAACATAATACATACACCACTTAATCTCAGTGACTCTCCTATTTGTGAGGCATTCCACAATGTAGAGGAGACTTTGAAACATGTCCTGCTCTTATGTACCACCTTAAATCCTGCAAAGGAGAGGATTAAGAGGAGCAGTGGGAAATGGAGTACTCAAGGACATTCTTTTCAATAAACAAATCTTATTGGTAGCAGTGGCATTAAATGGACATCCGGCTATCGCATTACTTGATGCTGGATGACTGTGCTAAGAAATAAGTAACACATTCCACTGACATTTAACTTGGTCACTGACAGCTTTATTATTTATATTAAAAATACAAATTGTATCCAAAGTGAGTGTTTTGGAATTGCCGTTCACAACGTTTTAAATAGTATAGAAAAAAATCCCACAAAAAGTTGCATGACAAGTATTAAATATCAAAATTGTACCCAAAGTTGGTGTTTTTGAAAATTTCTATACGGATAATTAAATGTTGTTCACAACATTTTACATACTATACAGTAAAATAAGAATAATAATAATAATTTTAAAAAATCAATATTATCAAAATTTTTAGCAAAATTCTCAAAATATATGTTTTATTCAGTTTTTTCAACTATTTTATTTATTTTCAAAAGTTAAACCCTGTTCAACGTGGAACACAAGATGGTCAACAAGACTTCAACAAAAATAATTAATGGGGTTTTGACTGGGTTAGGTCCAGACAAAACCATCTCTTTAAAATAACCTTATTTTTACTACGAAATTAAAGTATAGTTTAAATTAAAACTAGGTACATTTAACCACAAACTTGGAAGTATTTACAAGTGGATAAAGTTTAGGATGTTTAACATATAGTACAATCCATACAACACTAAAAGATTTGTAAACTACCACACAAAACGTACTAATAGAACAAAATCTTGGATGCATAATAAGATTTAAAAAGTTCATAATGAAGCAAATCCATTTAACAAAACACTCCAAATTTCAGTATGAACTATGGCCTGTTTAACTTACATAATCGTACAACTACATATCATACACCACAAAAATTTAATAATAATGTCACTCGGAGGTCTACTGTAACAAATAAACCGTTTTCCACTTGTGTGGAGATATTCAATATATTTATACATGTTGGAAATCTATTCCTTTAAGTACAATTAAGGTTTCAAAGTTAGTTTTAAAACATACTCTTGATTCTTCAACTGCATATTGCAACAAACTGCGAAAATTTTTAGTTCATATGTACAGTGTTAAATGTTACTGTTAACAATGTACAGTTTATTATACAGGGTGATTCAGAAGAAACCACTAACTTTATTTGTTTTTCATTAAAAAAGGAATTTCTGTTTCTTTAAAATATTTTGTAAAATAAGCAGTTTATAAAATAATTGATATTAGACGTTTTGGTTTTTGTACATAGGTAAAGGATGTTATATCAAATATATATACAAAATTTGAGTTATATTTCATACGTCCAAACTTATTAAGTATTGGGTAAAAAAAAAAAAAAAAAAAAAAAAAAAACGAAGCATTTCCGGACCTATGTTTACATGTAATTTTGTCTTTATTTTCACTAGTAGAACATATCCTGAAAATTTCTCTGTTTCTTTCTGAATCACCCTGTATAAAGGATGCTCATATATATATATAATGGTTACAATCTGAAAGGTGGTAATATTGTTGAATTGAACTATAAAGTTATCAAAGAATGATATACGAAGTGTATATGTTAATAGGTAATCTGTAAAATATATAACAGTGAGTCAACGGTTAGGAACATGACTTATGGAGGCTGAGATTATTGAAATTAAAGATACCTATTTATTCAGTGTCTGTGATGGTCGGTACTGACACTCAGAGCTAAGGAAAAGCCATGTATTAAACCTATAGCGTTTAGATGTTTCTTTAATGCTCAGTGTCCAGTTTACATCTGCTCAGTGAGACTACGTAACTAGAGAATTTTTGATCGAGATGAAATAATGACCCATAGGGTTTATCCAGTTAAACTTCCCTTCATTTGTTAAGAGTCTCTGGCTTTATCCATCTTCTTGAAGGTTGACAGTTTTACCAAGGCCTGGTACTACTTCTGCATGAGTAAAGATAAAAAATTTTGAAACTCACTGCCTTAATGTTCGCCTGACTATCTATTATGTGCTTGTTGACATATATTTTTGCCATAGTTGTGGACATTCGAGTATCACAAACACTTCTCCTTGAAATACTGTTGCTAAGTTGAACCTTAGTTGATTTACCGTAGACTCCAACTTGTGGTTCATGACCAATCAGTATACTGTCTTGTGGTCTAATTACTCACCTCGTAAAGGCTACCGTGGTTTTGAAAACTCTAGGATTCCATCATCAGGCCGTACAAAATAGTCAAATCACTCATTAGAGGTCATCACATAAAAATAAAACACTAAAAACACAACACAACATAAAACCGTTAACAGCACAAACATAGTTATTTTGACCAAAATATTGCGTGTGATACCAGTACCGAGCAAATCTACACTCAATCTAGTCTAGATTTGCCCAGTAGCGGCATCACAAGCGATATTTTTGCTAAAGTAACTATGTTTGTGCTGTTAACGGTTTTATGTTGTGTTGTGTTTTTAGTGTTTTATTGTTATGTGACGACCTCTAATGAGTCATTTGACTATGTTGTACGGCCTGATGATGGAAACCTAGAGTTGATACTAGGCAAACCACTTTGTTTGGTTTGACCTTCTGAGAAAGTAGAGTGACAGTCCCATCAAAAAGGTATTTTGTGTCTCCAACGTCCCTGTTCTTGGCAGTGGTCATACTTGGGGGGGAGTTCTCTTTTATTTTTACATATGGTCCCGATTACTGTAAGCTTATCTTTCACCATTTCATGAGCAATTGGAATACTGGTGAACTAGTTTTCCATTGTTATATTACGGTTTGAACCATGATAAGGGGTCGACAGTGTTCTCACATACCGAAGACTTGCTGGCTCATTCCTAGTTGTTGATCCTTTGCCAAGGTATGCATTCAGCATATATTTTGATCCTACATCACATAAGAGAATTATTTTGATGCCGTATTTATTTGGTTTATTGGGCAAATACATTTTAAAAGGGCATCTTCCACAAAATCCCAGGAGCTGCTCGTCTATAGTTAGGTATGGTCCAGGTTCATAATTCTCTGAACAACGTTTGATGAAGTTATCCGAGATATCTCTGATGGGAGTAAATTTATCATTTTTTCTTCTTAATGGCCGGGTTTGTTTGTCATCAAACCTAATTGAATCCAGCAAAAAGTTAAACTGTTTTTCACTAAACGCTGATCTGTAAATGTTACCACTACTAGTAACATCAAACGAATCTGTATTATTTACATGATTATCTTGATGTACCACAGAGAACAACAATATTCCAATAAAAGCTTTTAGTTCTACTATATCAATTTCTACTTGACGTTATTTCATTATATTTACTTTGTTTATAACGGATTTCCGTATTAGTATAATGAACAATTAGTTCAAGGTCTTTAATTGTAATGAAACTCAGAAAACTTTCTGATGAATTAGAGGCATTCTTAGCTATACCTTTTACTTTTGATACAGTGTGGACTATGTTGGAAGCTCGAGATCTCAGGGAACTTGTTCCTGGCTCTTTTGGTCCAACGATGACCATTTTTTCCTTTTATAACTTCAATATTTCTGGGTGTTTGAATAATTGTGTTTTAGTACCTGTATTCAGATCTGGTGTAACATGTAACTCCTCCCTTGATTGGTCTCCTGCTTCTGAAGAATGTGGTTTTGAAGTGAATCAGATTGCTGAATTGTTGAACTATATGCTTCCGTTGAAGTGCTTGGATATGATGGGCTTGACTCTAGTGCTCTCAACACATCACCAACACTTTCTTGTAAACCAATCCGCAGAATTTTACGTTTATGGCAGGGTAGTGGGCAGCGATTATTCAATAACTCCTTATCAGAAGAAATATCATCAGTAGATGGTTCATAGTCGTCACTTCCTGAATAGGAAAGTACTGTATATTATATTCTGTCTCACTGCAACTCAAACTTATGTCACTATCACTATCAACGGCTAACTGCTCATCATCAATTAGTTTATCAATTTCGGACGGTCTTAAAGTCATTTTGAATGAAAATACTATAACCTGACACACAGTTTGACGAGTAATAAGAACACAATCCGTACAAAAACTTCTGCTGCACTAAAAAGTTATGTTATTGGTAAGCATTCGTAAAATTTACGACAACGACTATATAGGGCAGAAACCGGTATTGACAGATCGGAAGTGGCACTGACCTTGGGTAGGCATGAGAAGGGATGGGGCGGAGGGACAGAGCTGCAAACCTCTTAGTCCCAAAGATATAACAATAAAAACAATGCCGATAGTAAAAAAATATGAATGTTTACCATTCCAGGGTTAAGCTAGAACCTGTTTAGGATTTACATAAGTAAAAATTTACACATTTATCCTTATGTTTCATTGCAGGTTTACATATATGCATTTAACATTCCACCTGGGAACTTAAATAAGAAACAGAAAAAGTGAAATTAAAATGATTTTATAATTTTGTTTTTGATCCAATTAAAATGAGAAATCGTGAAATTTAATTTCTTTTCTTCCATCACACAATGTTGTGTTTTTAAATTCATCTTTTGTTAAGCATTTAAACCTATTCAAATGGTTGTTCTTTCACACTGAAAAAACAAAAAAATAACAATCAAATTCACACATTCTCAAGATATGATTTTTCGCATGTAGATAATATTATGCAAATGAAGTAAATTAGACCTGATATTATAAATGGTAAAATTAATAGTTTCCTCATTCTGATTAAAATATAAAATAAAACTTTATAATTACAAATGGGTCAATGTAAGAAGAGAATGATTGATTTATAACAGTCTTATTAATTTACAGACTATTTACAACTTTCTAACAGTTACAATGAAGAATAAACGACTGTAAAGATTAATCATACAATTTACCATTATTAAGTCATAAATAAAACTGTAATATCACCTGTGAATATTTTAATTTTAACAGCTCGTACTCCTCTTTCCAATGTTCTCTATCTTGTTCTGATTTAACAAACTGTTCTCGGCATTCAGCTAATTGTTGTAATAAAACCTCATACATCTCTGCACCATTCTTTGCATCCTCATGGTCTTTAAGAGCATCTAGGTAGGACACAGAAGGTGCTTCATCCTGTAACAAAAGTAAATATATACAAAGTCCATTAATTATAATTAGTTATACATACTCGTATGTCCATGACACAAAAATAGTTATTTGGACTGAAGAGTAGGTTGTACTTTCCATATTTAACCCTAAAGCACTAAGCTAAAATATGAGCTACCAAGCTACGGTACCACTCATTTAAAAATTTAAAAAATTTCATACTCAATGTTCTTTTAATTTTGGATTTTTACTTTAGGTAAAGTAGTAAAATATACATAACATATATATATATATATTTAAATATAAAAATCAAAACTGTGTCTCAAAACGTTGTTCGTACCAATAATGAGTATGACATGTGCAACTGGAAACCAGGAGTGACGGTTATCTTTAATAAGGGCTTTGAGCCCAGGGACTGTGAGGCTGAAAAACCCCTAGAAACGTATTGAGATCGGGCCTGGAAGGTCTTGTGTACTCTGAAATTTGGCTAATCTACAGATATGACTATCCCCCAGGACAGGATGGTAATTGAATGAGAGTACCCGTCCGGGGTAGTATGGGACCGTGTGATCATTGAAATAATGAATTTATTATTATTGGGTAATTGTGGAACAATAAACAATTTTTTGAATATTTACGAGTATATCGGAAAACTAAAGGGACATGGAGAAATCTGGGTGATAACGAAGGTCAAAACTAAATAAACCTAGTCGTTTTGAGAAGGGTAAAGTAAATCCCATTAATATTGGAGGAGAGTAAAGGCAATAGTTGGGGGGGGGGGGTTACAAATTTTGAACCGAAGGAAGCCCCGAAAAGGGTGTTTAATTTAGGGAAAGTTACTTTATAACAAAAAATAAAAAGTTAAATTATTAGGGTAAATGTCGTGGGGGGGGGGTGTTGATTAGGCTTAAGCAGAAAGTTAATTATTTTGAAGTAAAATATTCAAAAAAAATTTTAATGTAAATTAATTTAGAAAATAAGAATTTAATATATTAAGAAATGGAGTGAGGGGTTTCTGTGACCGTCTGTGGAGAAAAAAGTTTCGGTTAAATTTCATCAACATCCAATCGATGTGTGAGCCACTGCGTTTGGTTGTAAGTTACGGCAACTAATAGGGATTATTTCCTGATGTTAACTAGCCTATAGGCTTAGTTTGCTACAAGAGTGATGTAAAATGTAGCGTCAATTAATTGAGTAAGTTTCTAATAACACGGTTTGTCTTAAATTAAATTAGACTTAAATCTAACATTAACATAGTTTTGTAGTAGATATTGAAGAATGATATTTGCCTTCAATGTACTATCAGCTAAAAAGATAAGCCTACCGAGGTCAATAACTGAAGACTGGTTTGACAGTTGACTGGTTATTGGCCGCTGTATAAAGACAGAACTAATTCTTAAAACTATGTCATGTCGATTTTGGCTGGAAAACTATTCTAAGTCATAATATAACATAATTCATACAAATATTAAAAACAATATATATATATATATATATATATATATAGATTTATGTATAAGACCTTTCGAGTGCCTAATGGTACGGGCGACGACCTATTGGAGGCCTGGAGTGCTTGAACTCAGGCATTCAAAAGGTCTGTTTTCATACACTAAAACGACCTTTTGTGCCCTCTGTATAAAGCGAAAACGTCGACGAACCTTTTGGATGCCTAGAGTGCCTGGTGTGAAATGTACGGGAGACGATATTTTGAAGGCTTATATACGATCAGTTACAAATGCCACCTATTGAAGTCTTATACGATCAGTTACAAAAGTCACCTTTTAAAGAGTTTAGTTGACGCCTGTTCCTGTTAATTTCTATTTTCTGACGCCTGTTATCACCATGGTATAAGTCATCGTGTTTTAGAGACCTTTTGAAGACCTGCTATTATTTAAATAGAACCTTTTGAAGACCTTATGCTCTCCAATAAACTTAATTTTGACATTACTTTGTCTGAAACATTATTTGAGTAAAATTTTGCGTCACATAACAATATTGTATAGTTTTAATACAAAAAAAATTTGATTTAAAAATTTTCTCATATCACTTACTTTTTTTCATTAATACTATTGTTTGTCAAATACTAATGAAGTAACTATTTATTTTAAATATAACTAGAGGGTACATAATCCTCTGTTCGCGGTACAACTCCCGTTCAGCCATTCGTTGTCCTCGTTTTCATAATATAGTTAACAGAATGTTAAAATATGTTACACATTATTAATCAGAAGACGAAAATAGTTACATTTATTTCTCCAAACAAGTATGCTACGGTATTTATTTTTTCAAGTTTATAAATAAAACTATATTTTAACTAGTTACCATTTTACTTTCACACTATACTAGAGAAAGTATAGTGATCGCAAAAAAATCGATGATGAGATTTTTGTGGATATACCCGTTTTGGGACCCCCTGAGTCCAAAAAAGTGGTTTTTACAAAATGTCTGTCTGTATGTATAAAAAGCTAGAGAGAAAAATATTCGATCGATTTCAAACAAATTTGCACCAAGCATGTCAATTAGGCATGCTTTATTTTTGTTTAAATTTGTTAAATTGTTAAATTTGTTTAACAACAAAACACACGTCATAGTACTTTCCCAGCCCTAAAATGTATGTTATACTGTACAGTCCTAATTGTAGTTATGCGATTAAGCAGAAAAGTGTCTTAAATTAATTCAGCAGCCTAAACAGTTACTTTTGATAGTGTTTAACAAGAAAACACATGTCATAGTACTTTTCCCAGCCCAAAAATGTATGTTATACTGTAAATATATGTTAAGTGTACTGTTTAATTTGTGTGTGTGTGTGTGTGTGTGTGTGTTCATGTTTTTACTCAATTGTGGATACATCGACATGCACACGCCCACACTGTGGATACATTTTCAAATTGTGGAAACATACACACGTTTCCACAATTTTCTGATCGTATATTCTTTAACAAAAGGCAAAAAGAAGTCGTATGAACATGAGGTTCCATAACTAGATTTTCAGCAAATGTGTTAAATAATTTTCTGATCGTATATTCTTTAATCATTGCAAAAATAAGTCATATGAAAATGAGTTTCCATAATTAGGTTTTTGGCGTGTTGTGTTAAAACGATATATATAACACAGCTATGGAAACGTTATGAAAGACTACTATAGCGCTCTTGGCGGACCGTCGAGTAAACTTATACAGTGTTGCTGGTTTTACCATCACATCATTTTACTTTGTTAACTTTTAAATGCATTTGACAAGATATTTTTTTAATATAGTGTATACACTACAAGTATATTATTAAATATTTAGATTATTTAATAACTACATTGTATTACTTGCCCAGCCCAGCCTAGCCATCACATCATTTTACAATGTTAACTTTTGAATGTATTTAACAGGATATGTTTTAATATATGGTATACAATATAAGTATATTATTAAATATTTAAATTATTTACTAACGACATTGTATTACTTGCCCAGCCCAGCCTAGCCATCACATCATTTTACAATGTTAACTTTTGTATGTATTTAACAGGATATGTTTTAATATAGGCAGGGTATACAGTATAAGTGTATTAATAAATATTTAAATTATTTACTAACGCCATTGTATTACTTGCCCAGCCCAGCGTAACCATTACATCATATTACAGCGTAAACTTTTGAATGTTTTTGACAGGATATGTTTTAATATAGTGTATACATTATAAGTACATTAAGAAATATTTAAATTATTTACTAACGCCATTGTATTACTTGCCCAGCCCAGCGTAACCATTACATCATATTACAGCGTTAACTTTTGAATGTTTTTGATAGGATATTTTTAATATACTGTGTACAGTATAAGTACATTAAGAAATATTTAAATTATTTAATAACGACATTGTATTACTTGCCCAGCCCAGCCTAGCCATCACATCATACAGTTTGTTATTGTGTGATCATGGTAGTAGTAACCGTAGAATTTTTTTTTTAAAGGGTATTTATAATATATCAAAGTTCGAATATTTTTAAAATTGTGAATTGTGTCATGAAAAAGTTGTTCAGTGAGGTTTTTTTTTTATTTTTCGGGTAGAGTTGATGAAAGCGGCAAAGTTGTAGCTGATAAGTTAAATTAAATTCATAATATTTTAAAAAAATGTTTTGCTTCAGTAGTTTGGCTTTTACAACCATTGTCGGCAGGTGGCTTGTAGTGCGCGAGGGTCCAAAGGTCAAACGATCCTTTTAACTTGGGTTAATCGTCTGTAAAACTTTGGGGAACACCCCAGATATTTCTAATTGTTTTGCATTGTGTGATTTTCTAAAAGTATGCATTTTAGGGAATGATCTTGACCCTTTTTGTTATTAAGATGAACAAAAATTCCCACCCTTTTATTAGTTTGTTGAAAGACGTTTCCGCCGCTTGTTTTTAAAACAGGTGTCACATTTTCAGGCCAGGTATAGTCCACGGTAGAAACTTTAAAACATAACAATGTACAATTTATGGCCGTCTATAAAATATAAATGTCACGGATGAGAAACAACTATATTTCAATTTTTTCCAGGGTAGGCCTATATATTCTACTTTATATGAAAATTAAGTTATTATACCCGCAAACATTTACTATTCACTCTGCAATCAAAAGATAAATCAAATTAACAATAAATAACTCTGTCCCATAACTAGGTTTACCTAAACTAGTTACAGTACTAAGATAAAGAAATACATAGGCTAAATAAAGTGAAAAAAATGTGTCATATTTTGTACAGATAAAAGCATTGCTCTCTCTCTGTTCTCAAAATGATAAGCATATTGTTAGCAACATTTCGCTGTAAATTTTTTTAGAGTATACACGTGACATTAGCGTAGATAGTACGTCACATGAACCAGATGTTACCCAAAAACCCCAAAAGACGAAACGAAAATTAGTACTATGGACAAACGAGCAGAAGGTGGTTGTTACATCTTTCTTCAAAATGCATATAAAACGTAGGATCCCACCAAAAAAGAGCGAATGTGAAGAACTGAAAAACATGCACAAGGAGTTATTAGAAAATAAATCTTGGTTAAAAATTAAAGTTTTCATTCAAAATCAGTACATGAAAAAGAAATAGCTGTTTATATACGTGATATTTCTAACAACTATAAGCGCGAAGTAGGCTACCTCAATGATTGTAAGTTTTTTTTTTTATTGATTATAGGCCATCAGAATCTGTAACAGCGTAATCTAGTTATTAGTTGAATAGTATTTATTGTATCGTTTTATATAGTTTTTGTTATGAGTAAGTTATGTTGCTTATATGTTACGAACTAACAAATGTGTTTTTTTTTATCATAACTTTTTATATAGGCCTATAATATTCAATGATTTTATGTTCATAATGTATTGTTATCTTTACTTCGGAACTATTATGTTTATATGTAAGCTATGTTGCGTTTATTACGTCTTAACAAAGATGTTTGTTTTTGTTTTTGTTTTTTTCGTAACATTTTTATATATAATAATCAATGATTTTATGTTCATAATTTGTTATCTTTACTTCGGAACTATTATGTTTATATGTAAGCTATGTTGCGTTTATTACGTCTTAACAATGGTGTTTTTTTTTTCTTTTTTAATTTCTTATCATAACATTTTTATATATAATATTCAATGATTTTATGTTCATAATTGTTACTTTACTTATGAACTATTATGTTTATGTGTAAGCTGATGCGTTTATTATGTCTTAACAAAGGTTTTTTTTCTTTTTGTTTTTTTATTTTTTATCATAACATTTTTATATATAATATAAAATGATTTTATGTTCATAATTGTGATCTTTACTTAGGAACTATTATGTGTAAGCTATGTTGCGTTTATTAGTCTTAAAAAAGGTGTTTTTGGAGGGGGGTTTATCATAACATTTTGATATATAAAATTCAATGATTGTATGTTCATAATTGTTATCTTTACTTATAACATTTTCAAAAGATTACATTATATCGTCAGAAACTATGAGAAAATACAGCTGCAGAATCAATTGTTGTTAAGGCTTCTTAAAAAATAAGAATTACTTCAACTGCAGGTAAATGTGCTCTTTTTACGACAGCCAATCAGTTACAGTAGTTTGTAAGTGCAGGTAGCCATCCTCGCCTGGGTGTTTTACAACTTAACACAATGAAACAATAGCAGCCCGGTAGCCAACATGACCCAAGTAAGACACAGCCTATGACTCAAGACTAATTTCATGGTTTCAAAAGTTTTTAAAGCTGGTGACTTTGTTCAGAGTAACACTAGGCACCAACAGTTCTGCCAGTTACTTTTCATTTTTTTGTTTTCACTGATTATGATTTATGTGACAAGTTACAGATAAACCAACAGACACACACAAACCAATTTACAATACAAACCAATTGTAGAACCAATTCATACCAAAAAAATACACTTTACTTTAAATTTTTAGTGATTGTCCTAATTATTAATCTGAAAAAATGTGATTTATTATTTAGCCGACTTTTTTCTAATAAAATATTCCTGACAAATGCTTCAGAATCGTGTTCTGAATTTTTATTTATTAAAAAAAATTGTTTCTCACGAGTCAAGCTCGAAAACATTTATAGCTTCAAAACAAGATAACATTTTTCTATTAAAATTGTTAGAAATCTTATACGATGCGTGTAAAATTAATTTACTTTTCTTGAGGCCAATGAGGCAATAATTCAAAACATGTTGCAAAAACACTGCGATAAAATGCAGTTTCTGAATAAAATGTTCTTCACTGCCTCAAGTATTATTCGTAATACTTCATCTTAAATACGTGGTGAAGTAAACTAAAATACCTGCACTATATGTTTGTCAATTACTATGCCAAATGTATTGTTGACCTTCAATATCCAGAGTGGATACTGAAATATTGTTGATTTTTGTACTTTTCGATGTACGTAATGGAAAGTGAGAACATTGTCAAAATATTCGTTCCAAATCAGTATTTGTGTTTGTGTAACTATATTTATTACTAAAATACCGCATATTGTATTTCCCGTTGAACAGTGCTTACAACTTTTTGTCTTAAGTTGGTTTTCACGTGGGACTTTTTTTTATAAATTTCAAACTGAGTCAAATAATATAGCCTACTATGCTTAACGAAATAAGTATTAAGCTTAAAATAACACTGTAAACAAAGTATTTAAATTGTCATTTTATACGGGTTAAGCAAGAATAATAATAATTTGTTAATATAACTAGTTTTATATCATATATTTTGAAGCTAATTTTGGTTCAAACTTTCTGAAAAAGAGAGAATAAATGGTTAACAGAAAATCATCATGGTTAACAATGCAGTGATTTTATCAGCAACAGTTTAAAAACTACTTGCATAAAAGGAAGAGAAGAGTGATTTAATTTAAAACAATATTTGAGATAGGGACTATAGTTTTGGAACATTTAGAATGCACATCACTAGAGTTTTAAATTGAATTTTATATTAGTCACTTCATGTTTTTATCATAGAATTCATAGAAAATATGTATGTGGACTTACATTAAATTGTTAAATAGTTGCTAATAACAAAGATTGATGGAAGAAACTAAAAAGGTGTAAAATTTTGATTATCTTTATATTATTGTAAATTTTAATACATATCAAAAAATGTATTTTTTTTCATTTCTTTAATCCTGCTACAATAACTTGAATAGTTATCCACGGATCGAATTTAAATTGATTGGAAATGTTGATCTAACTGTTATGAATAAAATATAATCAATTTCGTATCGATATCTTTAATGGATTGTCAGATATATATCGTTTAATGAAAATGAAAATGAAAATATTCGAAAAAAGTAAAAAAAAAATAAAAATTGTTAATAATTTATTCTTATAGAAAATTAAAAAATAAAAACAATGAGACTATACACGACATGGTATCTTTGTTTACTTTTTGAGGTATTTACATTCAAAAAGTCTATATTTTGTAATTTTCATTTTCAAAACGTTATAACTTGAAAAGTAATAATCATAGAGAGTTCTAGGTATGCTTAATCGTTCAGATTTTTAATTCTCTATAACAACTGTAAATTCCAATTTTTTGTAATTAAAAAAAAATTCACTCAAAAATCCACTTTTTTTCATCGTCGATTTTTACGTTTTTTGAGTGAAAATTTTTTTAATTACAAAAAAATTTAAACTTAGAGTTCTTATTGACAATTAAAAATCTGAACGATTAAGCACACCTAGAACTATCTAAAAATTTTGTAAGCAAACCTCAGATTCGGATTCAGCACCCCAAAAACATACAGAGGGGAAGAAATAAAAACTACCCTACAACTTTCCTAGTAATCCACCAATGTAATTTGACATATGTACAATTGAACAATATACAAACACATTTTTGTTCAAATACTAAGAGACGAGAAGCTCAAAAGTTGTAGATTGATAATTTCCAAAATATCAATTTAACAATGTATTTTACGAAACAAGTGCACACTTTGTAGAGAAGTTGGAGTCCTAAACTTGTGCCCAACAAAATTAATCTATACTACAAATTAACCATTCTAGTGCGCTTAGTGCTTATTTTGCGCACTTGTTCACAACCACTCGTTAACTCTGTCGCTGGAGTTGTAGTTTAAGCTACAAAGCCGTTACATTTGATGTTCATTAGCCCCCTATCACATCCCGCCGGATATAAGTCGAGTTACAGTAACCCTATATTATGTTCATATTAGGTTAATACCATTCAGTTTTACTCGTTTTCAGTTTCATATGAATTTACTTACTTATTCAAATACAGTAGATTAGGTTGTATTAAACGCTTTAATTGTTTAGCATACAGGGTGTTTTGCGAGAGTTTGGCACAACTTCAGAAGATGATAGGGGTCCACCTAAAAAATCAAAATTGTTCATTTGTACCTAGGGCCAGAAAAGCTTCGTTTTCCAGACATCCGCCATTTTGTTTCTTTTCCAAAATGATTTATACCTAGAGAACAGTTTGACCGATTGAGTTTAAACTTGGCACAAAGTTTAACCTAACAATGATAGACCCTATATATACAGGGTGAGTTTCTACTGACACCATTAACTTCGCCAGTATGTTCTACTCACTAAATGGAATAAAAAAGTTCATATGGACCCATGTCCGATCTCAACCGTCTGGCTGTAGTCGCGTATTTTGTGTTTTTTTTTCAAAATCATGATATTTTGCCTCACTATTTGTTTAAGACATTTAGTGTTTAAGACATTCTCGCTCTTGTCAGAGGACATTTGTCGCATATATACTCTTGTTCAGAGCACAGTTACTGTCCTCTGAATATTAGGAGGACAGTGTATTCTCATCAAGAGTATATATAACTTACTGTCCCCTTAACATGAGTTAACATAACACGGATTTTTGCAACAAATGCTGCCAACATTGTCTTGTCCCCAACATTTTCCCTTCTTCTATACTCTCATTTTTGTTATCTCCCTAACTCTCTCTCTGCAATAGGCATGAAACATTTAGTTTATTTTAGTTTAAATCGATGGAAAATAAACAATTAACATCAAATTTTGTATGACGATTTTTTCTATAGACTTGTGGGTGGAAACACACGATAATATTTTAACTAGACTTTTTTCTATAGATAAAAAACAATCTAGATTATTTAATACCATATTTATTGAATTAGATAATTTATCGAACTAATAAACGCTATTACGCAACTTACCCAGCGCAACATTAATAATAAGACAACGTTTGACCGATCACCATGAAAATTGGCCAATACATGTTTTTTTTTTTTTTTTTTTTTTTTTTTTTTTTTTTTTTTTTTTTTTTTTTTTTTTTTTTCCCTTCTTTTCTTCATTTTCCCTAATTATTATAAAAGCCATCATGTTACTTACCCCAGCCCAACAATAATACTAAGACACCGTTTGACCGATTACGAAGAAAATTTTCAAACTCATTTAACTCATTAATGGAGAATGTTTTTATCTAATTATTATAAACGCCATCATGTTACTTACCCAGTCTAACATTAATACTAAGACACCGTTTGGACAATTACAATGAAATTTGACACACACATGTATTATTTCATGGAGAAGGGTTTTATCTAATTATTATAAACGCCACCATGTTATTTACCCAGTCTAACATTATTACTAAGACACCGTATGAGCGATTAAAATGACAATTAACATTGATTAGTATAACATTTATATAATATAAAATTAATTAATAAATAGATTGAAATTGCTATTTTAAACGACAAAGGCCTACTTAGGAAAATGTATTAACAACCAAATCTATAACTAATTATGAGGGCTAGATACCAAATTTTTACGAAATAATGCTACAAATCTTCTTTCCTTGTAATATTTAGCATTGACTTGGTGGCCGGTATGTAGTGGCCGGTTGCATAAACGTCAATCAGATATGATCTATGATCATCGTCCAAATTGATCTAATATCAAGAGTTTATGTTTATTATTGAGTATATGTTTAGAGTTTACCTAACATTATATTTTGTTGTATTACTTCATGTTTCATTGATTGTAGACATAAAAATTGACCAAGCTGCAAAATTAGCGGTCTAGTAGTCGTTCAGGTAGCCTCTGCCCCTAATAAAACAAAGGGGCTACAGTGTGTTGATCTATAAAAGAAACTAAAAGTTTTGTTAACGGTTTTAGACTAATGTCTCCAATGCCTAGTATCTGTTTCTTTAATGCAGTGCAAAAATTCAATACAATCAGTATGAAAATATTTCAATAATAAAAATTAAATCCAATTTTAATTATAATCTTTTAAATTTTGGACATTTATATTTCATTATTATTTTAAACACATATTATTATCAAAGAATTTGAGACATTATCAAATTTCAACACAATATCTAAAACACTTAAGTTTCAACTAAAAGTAATCGCACATTAGGACCGTTTAAGGTTATAATTATTATTGTTATGGAATAAATACTTCTTTCCACAGAACTTTGGTTTAACCGGAACAGAATGGTCAGGATCGAATTAAAAACCTATATCCTTTTACAAAAAATATTATTGATTTGTAATTATAGATTGCCAAAAATTTGCCAAAATATTACCGTTTACAGTTTTTACATTGAGGTGGATTGTAATAACTGTTATTGATGTACTCAATCGAAAGAAACTGACTTCTTAAACTGTTAAAAATTATAAATAGCTAGGAAAGAATTCACGACTGACGTAAAAATTTGTCTTTTAAACCGAAAATGTATATCTTTGTTTTCTTTTATATGTGTGTGAATTTGTAACATAAATAAAACTAAAATTTATTTTAGGAAAGTTTGATAGAAAGGTTTCTACGGTATTCTGTAATTTATGTTTTCTAAAAATATTGTGACCGACCATTACAGCTCTCTCATTATCAGGAATTATTTTGTCTTACCTGCTATGTTGAGGTTCAGGTAGCCAGGGCGTTAAGACTAACCTAGCCTCTCTTAGTTTTATGACACTAAGAGACTTTTTTTAATATATTATAAATGTGCCTGACGTTTTATCTTTTCGGGATAATCATTGTTTTTAAAATTCCTTTAGACATAAAGAAAGCGAACACTATCCCAATTCATATTGCCAACAATTAAAAATAGCGTATGCCTTTTACATTTTAGGAATCTTGATTTTCTTAGTAATAACGATGCCATTTTTTAATTAAGATAATTAATATTACTACTGTTACATATTAATTGTAAACAAGTGAATGGATCAAAACAATAACGAACTTTGTCTAAAAACTCTTTCTTGTTAAATAAGAAAGTTTGTGTGTATGTATATATTGAAACACACTTTCAGAGTGTTATATAGGTAAGGAATTTTTTTTAAAAGTACAAAATTTAAAATGGATGAGTCAGAGGTGGGAGGCACAACAAATTACGTGACGTTAAAGTTGAAGAAGTCCTGGAAAATATTTCAAAGTTTTTAAACAATAAATCGTACTAGAGCTATTCAACAACTCGAGCAGAGTATTGGAGAACTCAAAAATTCCAATAACTTATTTCAATTACCTATGTATGGTCAAAGTTATAGGCTTCTTTGGCGCAGAAGGATAGCACTTTCGTAAAGTATCTTTAATTAATTTTGTTATCTTATATTTATATTTAATTTTAGCAATAAATGAATTACAGTACTGTAGTTATTAGTTAAAGCACAAATTTGGTAATTTCCCTAGTTCACAACATTATCCTGAAAACGGAAAGATAGACAGCCAGAGTGAAGTCTAAAGAGGACTTTATTTTTATTATATAGAGGAACTATATTATTCTTTGTTTTTCTTGATCTTAGGTAGTTTTTTTAATAAGCCTAAAGATTTCAATTTATTTAGGAAAGGCTATTTATAATACTAAATTAATTACGATTCTACAAAGAAAGTACGTTTGTTGTTTTTAAGATTCGTGTTAAATAGAACAATGTGGAAAATACAATAATGAGACACCGTGAAAATAATAGAGGTTGCAGTTTTACAAGAACAGAAAAGCATCCCCCCAGCCCACATCAAAAACACAATCACGGACGCATGTTATTCACAATTATCATCTCATCAGAGAATAAACTTTATTTCCGTTTTCACAGTTGGTTTGTTCACATGTAGGCCTATAGGTTACTCATCGACATTTGAAGAATTGTGCCAGGAAGTAGTTCTTCCTTCATTGAAACACACTGAGCTTGTTAGGAGTGTTACAGAAAAAAGGAGTGTTACAAGGAATTGTTTAATCAAATATTTACACATTTTATCTTTACAAAAAATATTGTTCTGCAATTTGTGAAACACGTAAAAACATTTTGCCTTAAAATAGTTCATTTTTTTTTTTTGACAAATTTCTTTATTTATCGAAGTTAAAGAGACCAACAGTCAAAAACAAAATATATTTTATCTAACTTCGTTTTAAGATATGTTAAACAATTTGAAGAAAACTGAACAAAAATTACGCGAGCTACTCAATTCGCCAGAGTTTTGAAATCCCAAAAATCGGTTCAAAGCTTTTCCGATTTCTCGATTTAATATGGATTTAGTAATTTATATTAAACATTGAATTTAAAAAAACGGTTAAATATCATCAGAATTCTTTGACAACTGTATCGAACTCATCCAAAAGAAATGTTTGTGACAAATAAGTTGAAATTACTCAATCAAACTTCAGAATCTGATTAAGTACGACAATATATACATTAAATGCTATATAACATGTAGGATAGTCCTCTCGTGCTTAGTTTTCGAATATCCGCCATTTTTTAAAAATAAAATAACATTAAAACTTTAGAAATATATATGATATTGAGTTCAGATTTGATAAACGCATTTTTCATGTAACGTTTTACACAAGATTTGAAAATGATTTCCATTTTAAAATGTTAAAGTCGTATATATTGAAAACTTGTTAACCTTATAAAACAATTACAATAGAGTAAATACTTTTATTTGTTAATGACGAACAATATGGTATTTATATTTTTACTGTAGCTGTAAAAGAAAATATATTTGAACAGAAAAGGGAAAATTGCATCACAAATATTATATAATTTTAACAACAAATAAACTTGTGCCCTATGAAGCAAGAATCGGTTGACATTTGATGGTTGGAGAAGTGAGGGGTTGGTTTTGAGATTGTCTAGATAAACATTTTATAGTTAGTTATAGAAATTCGAACAAACAATATTAGGTAGTAGCAAATTTAAAAAAAAAAATAGTAGAAATAGGCTGTGGATATCTAGTTATGACTCACTTACGCTCAGTAAGGAGGGAGTAATGCAACGTTGCCACATGGTGTGTTTTTTCTACCTGCGCCAATACACTGTTTATTTTACAGTTGGACACAATATTAATATTTGTCCGGTCGCAAATTTGACTACATTTGTATTCAGGAACTATACAACTATATTTTAAATATTTAATTAAGTTTTTAATTGATTAAAAAAATACTATTATTAGGTCTGGAATATGAAGGAGAAACGTTTATTTATTGTTTACCGTATTTCTGAGGGTCACTCAAATTATAAAGTCATACTATGGCCACGTAAAAGTCAGACATTTTTATTTCTAGAAATGAATAGAGGTGTAAGTACGCCTTTGATAAGTTATGTTGTTTTTCAGAGACAAGAACCCTTAGATGCCGAGGATCCCTTAAGATAAAAAAAAAACAAGTGATATCCATTTAATTTACCTTTCTTAACGGAATTAATTCAACAAATCGGTCGGGAAGAACACCCTGGATAAATTGTATTGTTTTATATAAACTGTTGTTTCCTAAGTATTACATGGAGAGAAAATTGCACTTCACCGTCCAGTAGTTCAATAAATAAATGATTTAGGCAACTCAAGACATATGTAAGCTTAACATTCATTTCATCAACCATGATAATTGATCTGGTGATAATCACCCTGCTTGTCCAGAATTTAGAATAAATTTAGATAGTACTCAACAAAAAAACCTTTCAAAAAGGTAAAACTTTCGTAAGTATGACCTTGCGTTTTATTCCCTTTAACTTACTCAACACATTGTTACATTTTCCTTTTCCTTGTATCTGAAGTAATTTAATAAATAAGGCAGCGAAAGCATGAGAAATCATACTGGGGTGGGGGTTGTCTCTGAACACTATTCCAGTGGGCGACATATCACCCCACATTTGATTTATTAATAAATTCCTAAATACTACCATCTTGGAAAAGCAATTTTTATTAACCCATAAGAGACTGGAATTATTAATTGATCAATTTTATTTTTTTTTATCATCTTAATATTTTCTATGAACCTCCTTGATTATTGGAAAATTATTGATTTTTTTGTAGAAGTACGCTTATATTGAAAATTTGTGTGTGACCATATGGTCACAGTAGGCTTTTAAGAGACTATTCAGGAACAATAACAACTATTCACATTAGATTAAAATTTGTCTTTATCATTCACTTTAAGAACATTACATATTAACTATATTAAGATCAGATCATTGTAAGGTCTGCAGGTATCAAACTAACATAATATGGAATGTCGTACCGTACACAATAGCCTACTACAGTTTGTGATAGTTCTCAAAACACTTTACGCACAAACCGACGTCACATTTCTTGCAAGCTGTTCTTCTTACTGAACTGCACAATCTACCTGCACACCGTCTGCGCCTTTCTGTTGGTGCTACATAGTGATGTAGACCATCATAGCGTAAACTATTTTTATTTTTGGCGACAAAAACCTTTCTTGCCATACTTGGGCCGGGAAGAGCTGGAAGAGTCTTGTATCTTGTCAAGTAGGATTGAACAACTTCTCTTCTAAATGCCAGTTTTGTCATTTTATTCCCTGACAATCTGTGTAGTCGCCAAGCGTTAGTGGTAGCAAGATCTATAAGCCATGTAAACAAAGGCCACCACCACTTCTTTCCTCTGATTCCAATTCTGTGGGTGCTTATATCCTCATCCATAAGATCCGTTCCTCCCATGTGGTGATTATACTGTTTAATCACAAAAGGCTGTTGAATTTGGAGGTATTTTTTTCAGATTGAGAGAAGCGCTTTACACTAGTAATAGGCTCAATACCATGTGATGTTGATGCAGCTGTTACGACACTATTGTCTTTCCAGCGAACAACAAATATGCCATCTTCTTTTTCGATTTTACACTCAAAACTTCCTCTATGTTCACTTTTTATATCTTGTTTTGATGCAAGGGGACAGTTTTTTGGCAATCTGTTGTCTCGGACAGTTCCTGTAGAACCATAACCTCTATCTTTCAGATGTTTCATCAATGCTGGACTAGTAAACAAATTGTCAAAAAATAACTGATAGGGTAACTCACTGTCAGGTATTTCATCCAGCATTGTTACAAGAGGAGCAGCTGATTTCCCAAAGAGTTTTGCATATGTTTCATTCTTTGTTGTATTTTTCCCTTGAAAAATTTCAAAATTTATCAAGTACCCAGTATCAGTGTTTAGGCTCCAAATCTTGTAACCAAAACGGATTGGCTTTCCTTTTAAAAATTGTTTACATCCATGCTTGCCATAATATTTCACCATGGACTCATCAAAACACAAAAACTCAGACGGCACAAAATGTTGAAGACATTTAGATTTGACTAAGTCCATAAGTGGCCTTATTTTCCACATTTTGTCATTTGGAATCGGCTCAGAGTTGTCTGAACAATGCAAAAAACGCATAATTTGGATAAATCTATCACGCCTCATTGCTTGACAGACCATTTCATTTTTCATGTCTAGTCCAGAATCCCAGTAGCACTTTTTACCAGGCAGTTCATTGTACCCTGAAAGTAACAAAATAGCTAAAAAGCATTTCATTTCTTCCTCCGTCACTTTTGGGTCTGGGCAGTTTTTGAACAAAGCGTACTTGCTTGTATTTTTGACTAACAACTCAATGACACTTTTGTTGATAAATAGCTCAAAACGTTCAACTGGACCTAAAGAATCGAACTTCTTGTAGTTGTATTTTTGAAACACAAGACATCTTTGAGCCTCCATATCACCATCAATCCAGGTACGGTGTTTTTTATCTTGTAGTGCCGCACAACTAGATTGGACAATATCAAGTCTTCTTACCATGATTTCTGCAGGAGCTGATAGTTGTCCACTGTTTAAATTATTTATTGTACCACCTTCGTTTTCTGGAGGAGCAATAAAGATGCAAACGTCGTCCATGGCATCAAGTTCCCCATCATCAATAAAGTTTTCAATTACATCGGCAGCTTCGGCGACAGTAAAGCCTTCCTGTAGTTTCAGTTGTTGCCTAAAACAACAGATAAAATATAGTATAGGCCTATTTATATTTACTCAAAAACTCTTGAAAGGCAATATAATAATTCCTAGTGAAACATTTGTAATATTAATTTTTTTGTTCATACAAAATCCTACTGTGACCATATGGTCACGGTTAAGTTTGAGGTAGCCTAGGACAAAACCTAAAAATGGTATAGCTCTTTATTTGAAACATAACCTATTAGAAGTTTATAATGTAGCATTAGGCATATTTCAGAAATAATTATGTCATATTTGAAAAGAATTATAATACTTACAACCAATTGTTGTCAATAAAATCTGCCATCTTGTAACGTCAGTAACTTTGAAATGTTATTGTAATTTACAACTGAAACCAAACAACAAACAACTGCACATAAGATGAAGAGCAACACTTTTTCAGTCAGCTGGCTATGAGCAGTTAAAAATCGAAAATTCAATTTAAAACTTAAAATATTTCTAAAGAAGATAACATGAGCATTATTATTTTATATTTTATTTACAAGTTAAAGTTTTTTCCAGCTTCAACTACTGCATTTTCTAAGTTTAGACCTTGACTTTTATGAACAGTTATTCCATAACTATTGCAAATTGGAAATTGTTTTCTTATTATAAAAGCATTCCTCATTAATTGAAATTTAGATTCTATACGTTCTATAGAATATTGTCTTTTATTGGTAAGTTCAATTTTAATAATGTCGACAACATTATTATTATCTCTTGTTACAGAAATAATAGTACCTATTGTACCAATAGCCAAGCCGATAAAAACATCAATGTTTCGTCTTATCATAATTTTTGATCCAGCTTTTATTTTAATTACTCTAGCTAATCCTGCAGTTCGTGAACTACCCGCTTCATCATTCATTAAAGACTTTATTATTTTTTTGTGCATATTCTTCGCTCGAATTGTATCATCGGCAACAAGCTCAATTTCCTCGGCATTATTTTTTTTTAACATAGCATCTTTAAGGTATCGCACATTTGATTGGTAGGTAATAAGCAAACAGTATTTGATGGCAAAGTATTTAGAAAGTTACAAAGTTAAGATATTTCCACTTAAAAGTTTAAATACATGATTACGCATTAAGGAATATGTATAAGTAATATTTTGCGGATCATGACCAAATACTAATGAAGTGGCAAATGCTATCGCGAAAACGCCACAATCAACTCCATTAAGTTGCTGGGCTACAGAAGGAAATATAATCTTTTTCATTTTTGTTAAAATAAAATGGATAAAGCTTTTTCAAAAAAAATTTTAAAATCTGCATCTAATGTATCAGATTTTGAAGAATCATAAATATATAATAACTTACCATCGTAATAGCTACATAACCAATGTTCAGAATTAGAAAACAAAATTTGAATATTTTTTTCACCCTCAGCCATTGGTTTGATTTTTGAAAGAACTTGAAGTCTTCCGGTATGTTGAGGCTTGTAAATAGTAAACCGTAAAAGTAGGTTATGAAATCTTTCAATATGATAATCATTTAGACGTCCTCCATTTTTTATGATATCATAATCACAATTGATCATTGAATAATGAAGATGCCAAGAAGGAATTTGAATAAAATGAAAAGGAAAGTTTTTTATAGAACGCTTTCTAAATATACGTAAGATAAATTGTCGAATATAATTATTATCACAGTTATATCGCACATAATCTGGTCTAATACCATGTACAAGAGATGTCGCAAAAGCAATTGCGAATATACCACAATCACACTCACTGAAGTTGAACTTCAGGCCACTTAATAGTCTTTCCAGATTGAAAATAAAATGGGTATAATTTTAAAACTAATCTATAAGTGACTATGATCTTTCTTTTCATTTAATGAGTCATAAATATAAATAGTTTCAGTGTCAAAAAAACTGCACACAAAGTGACCTCTGAGCATCTCATCATCTGTTAAAGGCCGAAATAAAATTTGAATTCTAGATCTATCAGGAGAAGCGGGAGTAATCATATCATAAATTTGTTATTCTTCCATTCCTAAGAAATCAATATTAAAACATTCTTTTATTAAATCGCTGAAGCGCTGTATATGTTCTACACCTAAATATGCATCTTTGTTAATAATTACGTTCAAAATTTTCGTCACCAAAATCAACAGCCATGCTAAAAATTTCTATAGTCTTGTTTACTTTTTTTTTTTCTTTCACAAAAATAATATTTCTTTTCGTAAGTATAGTATAATAAGTAAGTTTCGAATAAATTCTTATTTCTTTTTGTGCAATATATATTTTTTCTTTTTAATGATAATTATATAAAATTTCATAATTTTATACTTTTATACAATTTGATACTTACGTTAGGTCTAAATAGAATACCGAAAATTTCAAAAACTACCAAGATGTTAATTATTTCTTCCTGTCGCCCATATAAAAAGGTACCTGTGAAGATAAAATTAAAATAGTCGATAAAATACGTAAATTCTCGGGTGGGGATAAGTAAGGTAAACTACTGGTTTTCTTGTAGAAGTATATACATGCTAGAAAAAGTTATTTGTAGAATTGTGGGGTCCATTGTGTGGTGATTACACCGACAATGGGTGATGCGCGCGCAGATAGCCCCGACGAAACGGATGGACTATTATTTATTTAATAACTATTTATTATTTCGGAAGTTGTATAAATGTAAAGTTATTTAAAGTCAGTTTAGTATTTCAATATATTTTTGTAAAGATTTGACCTTCGATAAGAATAGTGTTTTAGATCATGGGCGTCATCACCAGTTCATTATTGGGGGGGACATATGCCGGGGGTCTGGGGGTATGAAATTTTTTTTAATTAAACTTCTAAAAACATCGTTTTTATGCATTTATTTATGCGTTTGTAACAGAAATGTAATGTTAAAAACCCTAGTAAAGACAACGCCCGATGTTTACCTTTTAAGGTTTTAAGTAAATCATTCGTTTTTAGCAAACATAATTTTACATCTCAAATATTGGGGGAACGCGTCCCCCCCACCCCCGGCGATGACGCCCATGCTTTAGATTGTCAATCAATCGCATCTTAATTTACAATAATATGGATTCCAAAAAAAAAAGAATACTGAAAATGCCCTTTTGGATTTCTTTGGGAAGGTTTATGAAGGAATGAACGACGGCGACTTTTGTGCTGGAATTTTCGTGGACGTGATGAAGGCTTTCGATACAGTAGATCGCACTATTCTCCTAGATAAAATGTATAAAGCAGGAATCAGAGGAGTAGCATATGAATTGTTTTTATCTTATCTTTCTGGAAGAAAGCAGAGAGTGAAAGTCGGAGATAAACTCAGTGAGGAAGTTGAAGTAATCTATGGAATTCCGCAAGGATCTGTGTTATCAGGGCCATTGTTCCTTATATATGTAAATAGTTTATGTGACGGTATATTTAAAGGAATGTTAACAGCATTCGCGGATGATACTTCACTTTTTTACAGATCTAAAACTCTCCAAGATTTACAAAACAGTATGCAAAACGATATTAATTTGCTTAGACTTTGGTTTACCGAAAATTGTTTAGCAATGAGCCCTAAAACCCAAGCGTTAATTTTTAACTTAAATGACAAAAAACGTGTAAACCTATTACTCAAATACCATGAAGTTGACTGTACATTACCAAACTGCAACTGTTTACCTATTACTCTTGTAGATGAAATTAAATACTTAGGATTATTTGTTGACAGCAGGTTAAGTTGGAAGATTCATATAAATTACATAAAAGATAAGGTTATTAAATATACAAGGATTTTCTATTTACTTAGACCCTTTTGTAGTCAGGACCTATTACGAACTTTGTACTTTGCCTTTGTTAATTCGAAGTTAGAGTATGCTTTGACATTATGGGGCGGCACTTATAATACTACAATGAAAACAATTGTTGTTCAACAAAACTCATTTATTCGTATTATAGATAATAAATCAAAATTAGAACACGCTTTACCTATTTATAGAAAACTTGAGATTCTACCTATAAAGAATTTGTATATTTATAAGGTATTAAAAGTTTATTATAATAAGAGTAACAAACAAAGAGAAGATATTCGAAATCCTACTGTAATCCTTAGAAATAGATTGAATGCGTATGTTCCAAGACCTAGACTTACTTTATATAAAAGGTTTTTCACCTATCTTGCTCCGAAATTTTATAATTACTTGCCATGTCAAATTAAAATTGTTAAAAAGTTAAGTAAATTCTTAAGAGTGTTAAAAACATATCTTCTGTTTCATGATAATATTTCTATGTTTTATGACTGTTTAGAATAAGATATGACTTATAAGGAATATTTTTTGTGTTGTTTTATTGTTAGGTTTAAGAATAGCCTACTTAATTGTTTAGGGTAGGATTTTTTTTTTTTTTTTTGTTTTTTTTGTGTTAACTAAGATATATATTTTCTATTTTGGCATAATTAATATTATTTATATATTAAAAAATAAAATAAAATTGTTTGTCCTGTATAAATAATAAGTAGCCTTTGTCTTTTGTTGTTTCTTCCATGTTGAGAGATGTAATTTTAACAAAGTTCGGTGAATCATCAAATGTAACCGATCAGCCGCCACCTTTATCTCTAGCTCTTGTCATAGATTGTAAGTTTCATGTGTATCACCCCAAACAGGTTTTTTTATAAACCTCGGGGTCAGACTTTATTAGTCTTAAGTTTGTTAAGTGTGTAATCTGAACATGTATATATATGACTAATAAAGATATTTCATTTCATTTCAAGATGTATGGCAGGATGCTAACAGACATAAATATCTCTTGGCTCTAAGCCAAAGAAAATACGATCAACTAATTCTAATCTTTCTGCTGCCTAATTTAAAGTAATGATTACGTTCTGATTATTCAACTAAAATCACTTGCATTTATTTTTTATATTTATAGCCATGTATGTATAATATTTGAATTATGTATGTCTATATATGTATTCACAGGTATTTCGGCATAACTTTACGACAAAAACTTGTAATATTTAACCAAACGACTTTTTAACCAAACCGAGCTTTTTTTTTATTCCGTTCTGGGCTGTGAAAGTCACCTTCAGAGGCCTCACCGGCGTCGACCTAAAGATCTTTTGCCGCCCCAATTTCCTTCCTACACCCAACTAGTGATACCCGTCATCCTTATGAAGGAACAGATACTACCAATAGGGTTGTCTAGGATGGTTTCCATCTCCTTCCCCGGAGGGCCTAGAGAGTATAGCCTGGCTCGTCCTAACGCCTAATACTCTAAAAGAATGTGTTCTGCAGACTCTTCAGCCAAACCACATTTCCTGCAAGTATTGTCTGCAGCAATCCCTATCCTGTGTAGATGTTTTCTGAGGTGATAGTGGCTCGTTAAAAGAGCCCAACCACCCACCTCATGTTATCCCTTCTGAGAGAGATGAGTTGTTCAGCATGTTTCTTGCTTGGTCTAAATAACCTTTTTGCAAGTCTACTAGTGGTTGAATTCGTCCAGGCCCTATTCATCCCCTCCCGTATGCACGTATCAACCGCTGCTCTGGCATGTCCATAGGAGATCCCAAACACCGGTTCCGGGCCCAGGAAAGGGGATTCTGAACCTGACTTGGGTAATTCATCTGCTCTCTCATTACCATCAATACCTGAGTGGTCAGGAAACCGAGCTTACTATTTTGATGAAATTATTTTTATTTTTCATTATTAAGAAATTATACCTCGACTAATTACAACCGACACTTTTTTATTAGCATACCTTCTTTCTTCGGCGACTTACCCGAATTAACGCTGAATCCAAAATACGTTTACTAAATTTTGAACAAAATTAATTTGTTTTTCCTCAAAAATTATAATAGTAATTCCAAATTAAATTATAACGTTACGCATCTCTTTTATTTCTACTTAGGGTATCCCACTTAATTACTGACCTAGACTGTGTCGCTCGAGGTTAGATTATGATTTCCTTCTTTCATTTTGATTTGACCAGCATGTCAATTTTATGGTGGGAGACCTATCCCGGAGGGCCCACCCTTAATATGTAACGGGAAATTAGGGGAACCTCGGGACTCACAGTCCCAAGACTGAAATCCCAAAATTGAAGACAATATTATGTATTTTTATATATATGTTAGCCATATGGTGAGAATCGAAGATGCGTGCGCACACATACTCGCATCCAGCGTTAATACGGGAAGCGTCGCCTGAATTTTTTGGATGAAGAAAAAAAAAACTTTTTGTCGGTAAACCGTCGAATCAGAACTTTAACTTAATATAACTTAATAACTAGCAATTATAAGTGAAATATTATTCTTTTAATGATAAACTTAAACGTTTTTCTTATATCTTATAAGTTCAAGGGGCTTTTTGAATTTAAAAACAGTAATAAACTGGAAAACTCGCGTAAAATTCAATGTATATAAGGGTGGTGGTTCGCCGGCCATACTTACATCTGGCGGCTATTGCCGCCCTCAATTATGATGTTTTACGATTACGATGAGAATTTTTAGACTACGATGAGATCTAGTTCGTAATAATAGGTCATTAGAAGAGTGTAGATCAATATGTAAACTGAACACCTCTACAATAAGAATATTACTTCCTTATTTTTTTATAGCCATTCTGTTCAACATGATGCGGTATTGTTAATTGTGAGTGTGAAATACATGAAAAATGTATAGTGCAGCCCGGAGTTTACACGCGAAAGACAGAAGTGACGGGGGGGGGGGAGGTCAGTCAAAATAACAAACACCTCCAAAAAAAAAAAACACGCGCGAACATCGATCTCTCAAAAAGTCGTAATTTGTCTAATGTATAAACCAGGCAGCACCCAAAATGCCGCGAATGCGTTAAAGTATAAGCCAGGCACTGGAAAGGTCGCAATAGTGGTATCTTTATATCAAGCCCCCAAAATGACGCAAATGCATTTAAAATATAAGCCAGGCACTGGAAAGGTGGTAATTGTATACACGGTATAACTTTTATACTCAGGCACCCAAAGGGTGGCCGTTATGTCTGATCGTATAACCGCTCCAAGGTCAGGAATCGCCAGGCACTCAAAAGGTCTTATACATGTATATATATATATATATATATATATATATATATATATATATATATATAGAAAATTAATTACAATAATACAAAATTATAAATGGTTTGGTGTATAAAAGGATGAAAACAGGTTGTAAAAATGAACAGAATTTTATGTGTTTATGGTGGCTTGATGGTCCAGGGTTTCTTTTTGCTTTCTACTTGGTGATTTGGTAAAATAAAATAAAAATCTTAAATGATGGACAATGTAATCATTCTGTTACTATAAACTTACATTCAATGTCTGCTAGTTGAACAGCAAAAAAGAGTTTTTGGTTAATTTTGTGCACGATCAATTAATTTATTCAGTAAAAAAAAAAAAAAATCTTTTCTTTTGCTTGGTTTGTTTTTGATGGGAACCTTAAACTGTATTAACTGAAATATGATTAAAGAAGGAAATAATTTTAACCAGATAAATTACCTGAAAAACAAGAAAATGAATTGAATTTGGAAAAGATATAAATATTTATAATTATAGGTAGGACCTAATTAATGTAATTAAAGGTAATTAAATAGATGACTTACCATTGTAGCTAATAAGATTGTATTAGGCCGAATTACAATTCGGTTACTTACTATCGGTTACTTTAACTAAATTAAAGATAGGAGGTTTGGAATACTAAAGCTTAAATAGTTTCCGAAATTAAAAGTTTAGTGTCACTTAGAATAAAAAAAGGTTTATCGAGAGAGAGAAAGAGAGAGAAAGAGAGAGAGAGAGAGAGAGAGAGAGAGAGAGAGACGGAATTTAGATTTCACGAAAAAAGATTGCAAAATACTAGTGTAGGGCTAAAGGTTGGTTTAAGTTATATAAAAACAATTTAATTTAGTCGAAATGGATTAGTTATAAATTATGAAAATACAAAGGGATATTAGTGAATAAAAAGTTTAAGGCAAAAATAGTTAGAATTTGATAAACCGGAAGTTTACCAAAAAAAGGCATGTGTAGCTAGCCTTTCGAGAAATGTTACCCAGGGCAAAAACCCAATTATAATTTTGAAAATTTGGGTTTTTTTTTATACAACCCAAAGAACCCGGAACACAAAATAAAGCCCTTTTTTCTGCTACTATTCTGCGGGTAGTCTTTTGGTGGTGGTTGAGGGTTTTGGTTGGATATGAGTGGGTTGGTGGATCTGCTGGATTATGTGTTCCCGGGCCGTCAGATCGCGTGGTAAATTATTAAATGTACACTGGGCAAATCTCAATCTAGGCTGGCAATTTTTGATGAGATCTAAATCTAAAACTAAATTACTTAAAACAACACCAATTTAGACTAAAACTAAATATTAATATAAATTACACTGTATTGGCACAAGATGTCGGACTAACACGAAAGGCCCAACATGGCCGTGTGTTAGTTCAACTAATAATAACACGGTTTCAAAAACCCGATGCGCCCAGATATAAACCCTAGGACCATACCGGCCCTATTCCTGTGGGTTTAGCAAGAGATACTATAATATTAGGCACTACTAAAAAACAAGCGGCGATTGCTGCTCGAGTGTTATCACAGACGTCTTCACTCACTGCTGGTTACTGCACGACTCTTTGTTATCAAGTCAGTTGTGCACATACCGGATAGGGAGGGGAGGGGGAGACCAATGGTGGCTAAATCACCACAACGGTCCTTTCAATTGAATGAAGTACATGGTCAAAAATCATAATCGTGATAAAATCTGACAATGTATTATTTTGATCAAACAGATAATATGGAGTGTTATAGATCTGAAATAGAGAAAATAATGACTAAAGGTGTCATTATTCAAACAAACTTGTGTTTAAATTAAGGGAACAACCAGGAATGTTAGATAAATTATATATATTATGTATAATCATTAGTAATAAGAAAAATTAATTATTTAAAAGTAAATACCAAATATTGAAGTACTTAGGAGAGGGACAGATCTGTTTAACAATAAATAAAGAAAAAAAACATCGAATTATCTGATTGGAGTGAAATAAAGGGCCAATCAGAAAATAGTGGGTAGAGTGGGGAAATTAGGCACTGTCAGTCAAACAAAATTAATACAGATCTGTCTGACTTTTCGCGGTATAGATTGAATAGTTCCAAGCCAAAAGTACCAATGAGTGTTCGTGTAAAGTACTCGTGAAGTTAATAAAAAAAATAGCTGAACTACCAAGTGATAGTTAAGATATTACCACCAGATATATAAAATAGCTTTTTATTATAAAAGTAATATTGTAGACAGGTCGGGTGTATTAAACTTACACAGAGTCAGTGTATTAGCATCCTTGGTATAAGATGGCATTATAAATATTTAGTTAGAAATTGAATACACATAAAGAAAACTTCTTATTTAATGATGTAATTGTGTTACTCACCATTTGTAAAGAATTTATGTAATGACTGGCTCGACGTTTTAGATCTGATACAACTGAATGTGCAACAAGTGAACTGTCTGCAGTTTTTGATAATACCTGCAAATACTGGACTACCTAAAACCACAATAGTAAGTATAATTTAAAATATTAAATTTAATAATGATCAAGTTTAAAGATATTTATTTTCAAAATACTTACTTTAGATGAGGAGTCCAACAACATAGATAAACAATTTGTTACTTCTACATTTGCTTGTTTCAACTCTTGTGTTCCTAAATTTTCTTCATTTTCAATGCTACTTTTTGAAACATATACAATGAAGAGATCTGTAAAAAAATATATATATATAATCAATACTATTCAATACTATTAATAAAATTTTATTCTTTTTAGATACACATTTAACATAGATGTTTTACACCTATCTAAGATCAAAGTCAAAAATAAAATAGGAAAATGCCTGGACATACAAAATATTGCAACTCGAACCTCAATGGCAGTTCTGTTTTGCATGCTATTATTAATATCTCCATTTGATGGTCTAGTTGGGCACTAAAAATTTTTATTTTTTAAAACTGAAATAAAATCTCTAAATGTTTGTACAAAAATTGATAAGGTGGGACACATTTGTAGTCTATATGTGCATGAAGTAGATAAAGTCCCATAAGAAAAACCTCAGTTTTTTTTTTTTGTTATTTCCTATTTTGATAAAAATTTATATTTCCATGTTTATGAAGAGAAACCCTGACAGATATAAACATCTAATTTGTTTTTATTTTTACTGGAAAATATAATTCAATACAAATTCGTAAAATTATTAATATCTTAAATTAAGAATTGACTTTAGTTGAAAACTGAGATATAAAAATCACAGTTTAATTATTTACGGAGGTACCAATTTTTGCTGGCTTGATTATTAACCAAAATATGTTTGATATTAGATAGCAATTAATTTTGAGATATATCAAAATTTGTTATATTTTTGGTTTGTTCTTTTTTCTTGTTATAATTTTTATCATTTTATATAACAATGAAGCCTTCTGTTATATAATTTCAATTTTTTGAAACTATGTTTAATACAAGAGTTAAAATAAATACAAATGATAAAAAAATTATATTCATAATTAATTAATTTACAAAGTTAGACAACATGAAACATGGACATTATGTTTTCCTATAAACAATAGGAAATTTGAATTGTGGACATTTACAAAATGTAGACTAAATTTGAAATAAAATTTTAATAATACAAAACTAGCAATATATCTATCATTTGAAAAAAAAAAAAAAAAAAAAAAAAGAAGAAAAGTTTTATGACTCAAAAATTGGTGTAAACATTGAAGTTCACTACATATCTGAATGTCTCTCCCAATGTCTTAAATAAAAATTTAAAAGTGCATTTCAAAAAAGAGTAATGTGGGTTTCAACATAAACATAATGTGGTATACGTAGACTAAGGTTGAATAATGCATTTTATATTAAAAAAGGGTTTCTTCTAAAAATGCAACTAAATAACTTTTTGCATCTTTGTTAAGATGCCTCATTAGACCAAACCATCCATCCTCTACAAACCAGGTAATGGACCATTAATTTCGTACTAGCTATATTCGAAATTGAGCTTGTAACTGAATTTAAAAGCTATTTCATAATTTAGATCTTGTGAAATAATTTTCAATTAAACCATGTTTCTTTTCTAAAAATTATTCAAAATTAATTTCTTAGCTGTTCATTAACCTGTTGACGAGTACGGACGTCATTTGACATCCTGCATTGTAGTGCCCATTTGAGTAAGGTTCTATCCATAAAACACACCCTGGGGAGTAAGAAAAAAAACTACACAAAACTAAAAAAAAACCTATTATGTCATAAAATAATATTCAAAGTAAATTAAAGGTTGTTCGAACAATATTTATATATTTTTTTAGATAAAGAATAGTAATTTTTTAAATAAGGGTATACACATAACACAGTTAAAAAAAAGAAGAAAATGTAAAGCTTCAAACAATAAAATTTATTTATAAAATAACAGTCAATGGAGTAAAAGAAAACTCTAAATAATTGTACAACAAACAATTAGAAACTAGGTTAGTAGTACGCAACTGTATTCTACAAATAGAGAAATACAACTGACTTGAGTTGGAATGACAAAAAGGCGCTAAATAGAAGGTTATTTGCAGCACACATTATTGCCACTAGGTGTTCATTATAACTTGTAAACAAGCAGAAAACATGTTGTAGTTTAAATTATGACTGTCACCACGTAACAGATAACTGACTTTGATTACATTAATATCAAAAGACGTCACATGATGTCCGTACTACTTGGGACCTTGCCGCGCTACTCTCGGGGTCGTAGGGTTCTTTTTGCCCCACGTTGGAACGCCACTTGCCACACTCCGCTCTCTCTTTACGAATTTAAGATTCTTTGTTCCCTTTTTTGGAACACTATTTATCACGAACTCTTAAACTCGCTGTACGATCACCACCGACTGGGCGAACCACCTTTCTTCTCAGAGCAAGCGCGGGCAAGGCCAAGATGCTCACTTTTACCTTTTTGAATCAAAGATTTTGCAACTCTTGGCTCTAGTAAGTATGAGCTTGTCCTCATAAACTTACTAACTTTTAATTTACGCAAAATTCCCTGAATTTTATCTCAATGCTCGATTATTTGACTCTTTCTTAAGATTAACACTCTCTCTCTCCAAGGTCGTGCCTTTTGGGAGAAATCGGCTCTTAAGTTCTGATGATAACTTTTAAAATTTTCAAATTATATTACCAGAGCACATATATAAGATTTATGTTTAAACAAAGTTAATAGCATATACAGAATGGATATATATTGAAAACACAACAAAATTTAGCAATGAATTATTTATATATTCTTTTCTCTTTTGCACAGAAAAAATGTTAAATTCATAAACTTTTTTAATAACACCAAACAATTTGATTAAACAACAACACAACTATTTATTTATTTGACAAAATTTATCAATGTAATATTTTCTATATTCTAAACAAAATAAAAACGCTTGACTTTTCAGACAGAACCACAAACAGTTTTTCCTGTACTGAAAAAGTCGTATTTAATTATTAATTATTTTCAACACCAAAGCAGAAGTATTAAAATGAATTTAATTTTTAATAATTCCCCTAATGACGTTATATTTGAAATGAAGTTAATATTTGCGAATTATTCCTTAAGTATAAGATACCTTCACACTTTATTAGAAGTTCTAGTTGGATTTGGAATTTGTTGTATAATTAGGCTGATGTTGATATGATGTTTTCGATCCAGAGTCTGTAAGCTGCTATGTAGTTGAATGCTGGTCTCGAATTCTTCTAAGTTGCCTTGAAGTTCGGTTGGAGTAGAAATTATTCTAAGTCCAGTTAAGTAGAGTGACAGTTGACTTTTCCTCTCAGCTCAGAGTCGGTTGCAGAAGAAACGTCCACTTCGCGTCGATTCCAAATCAAAAGTATCCTTCTTTCGAAAGATAAATTACGGTCTCCCTTTCCGTGGGAATTAATCCACTTCTTGGAGCCAATTTTCCTCCCTTTTAGGGAAAAAGGTATTTTCTTCATATTATGTGTTTTCAGGCCCTTTTGGTCTGAAATATTTACACTATATATTTTATTAGTCATATTTTTTGACTAATGAACAGTTTTCTTCCTTTATTATTAATTAAAACACCTTTTAATTAATAATTTATTTTATTTATTCTTCAACGTTATCTGATCCAAGTTGGCAATATGATGTTTCTGACTTTAGATCCCGACTGAGGATGCGCGCGCCACTTTTCATGTTTTTGCATGAAAATTTCTACTTTGGTCGTTTTTTCGTTCAACTCGCTATAACTTTCGAACGCTCGAACCGATTTTAAAGTTCCTTTCGGATTCTTCTTCCTCTCCATCTTGTGGGTCTTGTGGAACTTGATTCATCGCTCTACTACGCTTCGTTCGCGAGTTATCGCCCTTTTCCCGAAATTCGATTTTTCTTCTTTCCAAATTTTGAGATAAGTCCTTTCTCAAAATTCTTTTGACGAAATCTTGTTCCTCTTCTACTACGACGAAAAACTCTGTTTGTACTTTTCACATAATTCGTTTGGTTCTCGAGTTATGCGTCCTTGAAGTCCTAAAGTTTGTACCGTATGAGTTTATGTTCATAAAAACCCCCCCATTATATATTATCACTTCTGCTTTGATGTTTTACAATTTTACATACTAGATAGCTATAATTACAATGTTATCTTACCCCTTTAACTTTTAATTTAACCGCTTTTGGGCTTTAAAGTTTTACGTTTTGTAATTATTATATCTCCCTTATTTTATTCTCAAATTTGATTCTAAGTACATATTATTGTGCCCTATTGTGGTCTCTTCAATAGTACTTATTATTATTTTTTAAATAATCCCCTCTTCAACTCAAAAATTCCAAAAAACTCCCCAAGAATGACTCTCTAAGTCCATTTTCACCTGTTAATTATTATTAATTCATATTTTTTATTTATTATTATTATTAGTTCCCCTCTGAGTTATGACTCTACGTTTTTTGAATTTTGACTTTAAGTTTTTTCCAAATTTTAGGTTTTTGAGCCCCTATAAAAACTTGAATACCTTTTTTGTTTTAATTGCTTTTAAATTTATTTTTCGATATTATTAATCGGTTGATTCTACTGAACATTAATTTATTTTAATAATTTAGTATTTTAATAAAATAAGAAACAAGGCAGAGCGACTTTTCACGAATCAACATGCCGTGTTCAGCACCTGTTGCCGTGACGTCATCGTTCCTCCTCGTCCCCCATCTACATGGCTTTATCGCGGGAATTTAACCTGTTTTAAATTGGCTTGAGACTTTTGGCTTTTTCCAAACCGTCTCAACCTGTGCTTTGGAACTTGTGCGTAGCAATGCTGTACTCTTCAAAAGGTTAAAAAATATACAAATTATTAGGGATTTGTAAAATCTCAATTTTCACTTTGATTAAAAATCATGCATTTAGAGTCTGTCTAGAAATAGCTTTTTCTTTTTCACAGTTTTACAGGTCCAGGAATATGGATAAATAATAATAATTAAAAAACCGTCTAGCTTGGCATACACAAATCTTCTAGAAATGTTCAATTCTCCTATATCATTTTAAAAACTGTCTGTTGTGATATTTTAAATATTGAAACGTCATATGGGTGGTGCATCTAGTTAAATTTTCAGATCATACTCCCTAAAGGGCCAATATTAAAAAAAATTAAAAACAAATATATATTTTTTTGGATGCCTAAAAAACAATATCTTTATCTATTACAAGCCTGTAATATATTTTTTTTAATGTTGATTTTTTTTTAATTTTCAAGATAAAATTTATTTAAAAGGTTCTTGATGAATTTGATGTATATTCTGTTCATCACAGTTGCACTTAGTTTCTCAAATTTAAGATTAACCGCTTCAAACAAATAAGCGGTGTAAAATCTTCTTATTATATTAGTCGTTTTTTCAAAAGAAACTCACTTTGACTAGTGCACTCTTTTACAGGACCCTTTTATCACAATGAGTGCAACTATGTATTAAACTGTAGTATTAAATAAAATCAAAATTAATCAATGGTATTCCTTTTAAAAGTCAACACAAGTTTAAAATTGCATATGCACTTGGCCAATTTCATATCAATTTCTAAATTCGGATGTAATAATAAAATTTTAGGTTGTAAAATGTACTTTTGGATCATATTCATCTAATGAAATTAATTATAGTAAAGTAAAATAAACTGTAATTTTAGATTTTAGGTTCAGAGAGTAAAATGGTGAATCTAAATGAGGAATGAATTGGAATGACCAATTTGGTTATTTTAAGTAACTAATAAAATGAAAGCTAAAGACTTTTCAACAAAATCAATACAGTGATTCTGTTCATTCACTTTCTGAATTTTGTTCACTTTGATCCTGCATCATAAAGCTAATTCAGATCTACTACAAAAAAGAAATTTTATTACAATAGTATCCCAAAATATAGTTATGAAAGGTACAACAAAATATCAAATGAATAATGAAACTACAAGAATAGTAAGTTGTGAAAGGATGATGAAAGATGGTTATTACTGACAATTGGTACTGGTAGATCTACTGTTTTATTATACAGCCAATATGCTGCTTTATTATAAATTACACATCTTGCTAACAAATAGCTAAATGTAATAAATGATACAAAACTTCTTGGGAACACATAGATAAAACTTAAATAAAATAATCAGTCACATATTATAAATAATCACACAATCATAATTTTAAAGTTTTTAATTTAATTTCAAAATAACATATTTTAGAATTAATAAGTATATTTAGCGTTAATATAAAACTTTATTGTGACTGGTGTTGAAGATATTTGAACTCCACCATTGATCCATAAATGACAATGAGGAAAAGTTTTAGAGTTTTAGTTTGCCTAGGCAAACTTCTATTTAACTTTTATTTTCATATTTAAAATGTGGAAGACTCATTACTAAGAAGTGATCACTATATTCATAACCTAAATGAGACAAATAACAAGAAAGTAGATCTATACAGTTGACAGAGAACTAGTAGATAGTATCTGCTATCTAAATGTCTACAGGTGATCATGGAGACTCCATGATTTGAACCAGGTTTGTGTTATACAGTAGGCTCGGTTTACATAAACAATAATTAAACCTTGGTATTGTGACAGGATAGTAATTTATAACACACAGTAAACAATTTAAATTATTCAACCAGCTCTATTACATCAGCCTATCATTTGATTAAATGTCTCTAAAATAAAAATTATATTTAATGAGTTGTTATAAAGTTTATTTGTGTACATAGCCTATAGCGTTTCATATTTTTGGATCCCAAATTTATGTTAACATTTGATTCGATATATGAAGTGAGTGATATACAACGATGTAAGAAACATGCATCCTATCTCACAAGATCCTGTATTGATGGACGGACGAATTTCCGAAATTGGTCAATGTTATAGAATCATTTGTAAATGAGTTGTACGAATGAAATTTGTAAATAATATGAATAATTGATGTATAGTTTTAAGATATAATTGTAAACTTTTATAATAAGTAAATAATTTTAAGAAAGAATAGTTTTCCCCAAAATTGAAACATGAATCAGTGCAGTGGATTAGTGTGCCGATGTGTTTCGGCAGAATGTTTCTAATTGGTCTATTAATTCAACCAATGCCAATATTTTGAGGTTGGAAGGGATTAATTAAATTTTTGGAGAGAACACTAGTTCATCCGTCCTGTGAGAGGGGTTGTGTTGACTCTTTCGTCACTACGAGATCTTCTCATTAGGCTGATAGCCTCAGATTTCACTTTGTATTTAGTTAAAGAAACAGTTTTCGCTGATTTTAATTCAAATCAGTGGTCAGCATCCTGGTATAGACACTTAAGTTGTATTTCAAACATAATTGTCACATGAAAATATATATATATATATATATATATATATATATATATATATATATAACTATAAAAAACACTAAAGAAACATTCTAGTGGTATAAGTTAAAATCTTGAGAAAAAGACTACCAATTTGTAAATTAATCATAAAGTAGAAACATTGAAAGATCTTTTAACAATAAAGATAATTTGCGAATATTGAATATTAACTTATAAAAAACAGACTTTGTGAATTTTTCCCTAGTTTCAAAGACAATCATATTACTGTGAACCCATTATTTGAACTATTTAAAAATTTGTTTTTAAATCTATATATTTAGTTTTAAGAATTGTATATCTTGTTTTCAGGAAGTACTTCCATAGTTGGAAATTATTCTAGTATATTCATGTATGTATTTCAGATGGAGAATATTTAATGAATTTTATAAATTGAGTATTTAATCAAATCTGTGGTTTTCTATTAAGTACACTTTCCTTAAAAAAATTCACGATCCCGATTCCAAGTAAATTAAAAGTGTCTGTGCTTAAAATCACACAATGGCGCCCAATGAAAGTATTTAAGGTTGTAAATATAAATTCATCAAAATCAAGTCAGTCTAAATTCCTTTTTTAAATCCCTGGTTAGCGAGATCGTTACAAGCCATTACCAATTGTTTCTGGATAGCATCCTGAAAATCAGACTTGCAGTAAAGAACAAGTTGAAGGACATCGTCATTGTCCAGCACTATACCAACTCTTACTAGGTTTACTGAATCTTGTAAATGGATAAATGGATATATTCTTACTTTCATGTCCAAGGATGGACATACCCTTTTCTACCTCCAATAATATTCCCCAATTTCTAGTAGAAATGAAATTTATATTTGTAATACTTAAAAATTGTTTACCCTGTAAGTTATGAACTTTATTAGGAATTATGATTTTTGTAACATTAGCCCTTAGAGTTTTAGTAAATTTTTATATAATCATTAAAACAAATTTGGATCATTGCCATACACATCATATTAGTCAGATGACAATACGATAATGTATTAGGAATGTATTAGTATTAATGTATTAGGAATGTCTGAAACTATACAGATGTTAAACAGTTTTGAATACTTCCACCGATTTTACATACTAAATAGACTGTCCATCTCCATGGTATCATTTGAAGCTCAGCTTCTAGTGCTGCCATCTAAAGAACCTTCTGGTAACTTCAAGGACAGCATAGCGTATTGCATGATCCGACTCCTCTCACATTAGCGTATTAAAAACCCAAAACCCACATATTGAGTTTCACATTTTCATACGCTATGGGACATAATTAGATAATAGCGCAAAAACATAATTTTTATCAGATTGCAATTTTATATTTATTGGATCGATTTTTTTTCTTTCAGATAACTACAAAAAAACAACTCTGTATTTGAGTTCATAGTGGTAAGTAAATTTAAACATAGGAGTAGTCATAATCATATACATCGTAAATTAAAATTAACTACAATAACTTTACACCTTTTAAGAATATATAAGGCAGAAAATAAAATACCTTTAATAGCTTCCTGCATTGAAACAAACACCATAATTAAATCTTGTTTTATCCACTGGAAACTTTCTACAGCTTGTTGAACAGTCTCTAAAAACAAAATAAACACATACAAATAACAACAATTTCTCAATACAAACATATTACTGATTAAATTCATTTGCACTTTAAAACGGCAGTATATACATTGATTATTCACAATTCAACTGACACTATGCAGATTAAAATAATCCATAGGTTAGTAGGAATGACAAATTTTAATTTTTCTTTTGTTGTGATCGTTACTTAATGTTTTTCCCCCATAGTTTTAAGTCGAAAAACCATTTTAGTCATCATCACCTTCACAAAATTGAGAATAGGATGATCCACATTAGAAGCCTACAAATAAAACTAAAAACAATGATCTAAAATTTGAATAACATTAACAAGACTAAAATTAGTTAACATTGGAAATAAGATCCAAATAAAATGTTACAAAATAACATGTAAAGAGGCAATGCAATAAGTCAACAACAATAATCTATCATAAATATTATTATAATACAATTACAGTACAACCGTGTTTATCCAGACCTCATTTAACTGGATATCTGGATTATTCAGACCGATTTAAATGCATAAAGTTACGATCGAAATGTAACCCAATATAGAGTAAAACTCCAATATACCGTCTTTGAATGATTACCATTGCAATTTAATGAATACAGTACTTATTTGATATGCACATTTTATCAGTAGAAGCACTAAAATGCACATCTTTGAGTGGACAAAGTTTAGGTTATGTAGAGAAAGGGAATTGAAGGCCCTTTGTCTAGTATTCTTGCCCTTTATCTAAACCCCCCTCTCTACCTCACACAGTATACCACTGATTCAGTTTATCATGTTGTCAGTACAGTATAGTAGTCATTCAGTTGTCTATCAGTACTGTATTAAGTTGCTATAAGATTAGACAGTGTTTTCTAACATTTTGTCAAGAGTGGAGACTTTTAGTATAGTTTAATGTATGAAAATGATAACAAAATGGAAAAAAAAAACTGTTGTTACAATGGACAAAAAGCTAAATGCCTTATATAGAATTGACAAGGGAGAATCACTAAAACAATTCCTGCTCAACTAGGGGTAGAAACTTCAATGATGAAACTGGAAACTAGAAACTGGAAGAAAAATGTAAGAGAAATTAAGGATTTTTGCTTTAAAATGATAACAAAAGAGAGTTTGGAGGACTGTGGAACAATTAAAAAGCAAAAATGAAACCTTGGACGATGCGTTGTTCATGTGGTACAGTGCTCAGTGAGAAAGTAGTGTTCAAAAAGCTTTAAGCATAAATAAAAAACTATCGGACACTGACCAGAATTTTATAGCTAGCCAGAGGTGGTTAGAACGTTTTAAAAATCACCATGACATACACCAATTAACTGTGACTAATGAGAGTCTCTCTAGTGATTCTGTAGCTAGTGAGCAGAAGAAAAAGTGTTCAAAAAAATTGTTTTGACCGAGGATCTTACAACCCACCAAATTTATAATGTGGAAGAAACTGGACTTTTCTACCATATGCTGCCTAGCAAAACCATACCATAAAAAATTGAGGATTCAGTTAAATGCTACAAAAAAAAGCAAAGGTCGGCTCACTGCTATGGCTTGTAGCAATGCAGCAGTACAACATTAATTGGCACTTGTGATAATAGGGAAATCAAGTAATCCTCGTGCTTTAAAAATGTTAATCTTGTTTCATTGCCTTTGATCAACCATAACCAAAAGAGTGCATGAAAGGACAGCTTTATTTTAAAGGCAACTTTGTCCTGGGGAACGAATTTTTTTAAAGAAAATAACGTGTCAGAAAAAGTTATTTTGTTTGTTTAATAATACCCCATCTTATCCAGGCGAACAAGAATTTGTAATTGTGACCCCTCCTGCTGTTTTGCAGCCAAAAACCCCATGAGATAGATCCAGGAATTCCCAGCTGGGACGTTGAGTAATCATATCGACCGAAATATGTCAGCTGAGAATTTTAGACTTAGTTTGAATGACGAAAACATCAGTGGCAATGGCACAATGACATTGTTGTGGCATGGATATCTACACAGGAAGAAAGCAGCAAGAGAGAGTTGGATGAGGAAATAGACAGTGTGTAACCAGAGATGACACATTCAGATACCACGTCACAGCTGATAACATATTGGCCTATTTGGATCAACAGTTTGACACCACAGCGCCTGAACTTATGATAGTGAAACAACTAGGCGTTCGTGCTCCTTTTTAAACGTTGCACCAAAGTGACTCAAAATTGAAGTTTTGTGTAAATATTACATAAATATGTTGTAAAGTTTATGTACAATGAAATAAACATTGAGTTTTTTTATTAGAAAAATATTGTATTGTGTTTTCTACATTATTCCTGTTTATGCTGATTTTTGATTTTCTGGACTGCTTTCGGTCCTAGTTAGTCTTGTTAAACGACAAGTCTTGTACTGTAACAACAATTAAAAACAAATATTACAGGGCTGTAAAAGGGGCTTGCAATGAGTTAACAAGGATAAAATTAAAAAACTCAATATAATATTAAAGAGTTGTAAATATGCTTTGCTAATGTAATTGAATTTTAAAAAAAAATTATGTAAAATTTTCAGGTGACTCAAAACGGACAATACCGATTGAGGACCTCAGCATTGCCCCAAAAATAGCCTGAAGGGCATTGGGTAGGACAATTATACTATGCACACCTTTCAGAAAAAACGTGCACAATTAAGATGTGTTATATAGATAGGATGCTCTGACAAAAAAGACATTGTGGCAGATTCCCGTGTTCAATCAGAAATCCATGAGTGATCCATAGAATGACCGATAAGAACACAGGCGATAACTACTTCCTCTCAATGACTGGTATGAATAGATAAAATCCAGGGACTAACGGTATCCTTGACTTCTGGCGACCAAATGTCCTTCGGTATAATTGGACAATTTCCCTTCTCCTACCCATTTTCATCTTACTACCACAAACACTTAGCATACCTAATCTTTAGCTGGTGTTTCACTTTTTGCTTTTATCTGTCTTCTGCTTTTGTCCCAAGATGCTCTAGGCACATGTAGACATTCATTTATCCTTGGTTCCGACTATCTTAACAATCTGTCTACTCCCCAACTGCCCTGGCTATTGCGGTGGTCCGCCGGTGGGTCTGAGTATGTGTGGGACTTCGTTCGCGGGGCCGGTAGGGGATTTTGTTGGTATTGGTTGCTTGTCTCATGTCAGCAGGGGTGATGTATATATTAATATATATGTTACTTTTGTTGGTGTGGGGTTGGTGATTGGGGGTGGCAGGTTTTCGCTTGCTTCTGTGGGTGGATCCGGACTTCGTGTGCATCCGGATTTTGCTGGGCTGCCTGGTGGCTGGGGATAGCAAATGCGATCGAATATCCATCGGTATAATTGGACAATTTTCTCTTCTACTGTCCTGCTTCTTACTACAAGAAACACTTAGCATTTCTAATCTTTAGATGGTGTTTCACTTTTTACTTTTCTATCTCTCTTCTGCTTCTGTCCCAAGATGCTCTGGGCACAATTGGACATTCATTTATTCTTGATTCCAACTAACTTCACAATTTGTTTATTCTCCCAATCCTAGGTGGAACAGGATATATCTATGGATGTGTGGTCAGAGGGGAGTCTGATTATGAATATGGGAACTCTGGATACCAGGCGCCCTCCAGTTTCAATTAGCCTTACTGAGGTAAAGAGTCTCTGCCTCAGTGGACTTATAACTCCTCACATCTCATGGGAATAAGATGGAAGAACAAAAAAATAAAGTAAAATGTTGAAACACAATCACTAAAAGATAGTGTCTAGAAGACAAAGAATGAAATTTGTCGCTAACCGCCTAAACTGAAAGAAAGTCAGTCTCTGCTGAACCTTGAAAGGGATAGCACGCTCAGTCGATAGATATGTTCGTCGGGGGAAAAAATGGAAATATAGAAAGAAAGTGTTTTCTTGAGAAACTAAGAGTTGTTTTACAAGTACTGTTATAAGATAATGTGAGTTAGTTTCTGTTGGCTAAAAATAAACTTTCAAAAGTGAAAAATAATGACTTTGTAATATTGTGCAATGGACAATCTGAATTATGAAACCCGGAAAACGCGTACAAAAAAGACTAAGTATTTGTGAATTTAAATAAAAACCAAACAATATGAATAAAATGTTATGAACTAATAAAGAAATAAACAATTCATACATTCTTAAAAGTGAAGTTAACCCTCTAACTGTCAATGTTAAGTTTCTTCGTTTGTTTAAAAATTAATAAAATATATTACTTGTATACAAAACCTAACTTATAAGATATCATTTTTCTCAGAAAGATGCATAGAATTCATCTATGTAATAATTTTTTTTTTTTTAAATGGTTTTGGAATAAGTATGTTACATGTCAAAAAATGATGTTATCATTATTCAGAAATACCTGTATCACCCAAAATCAATAGCTTACTACCTATTTCTAAGATATACACAATTTTTGTGTATTATTTGTGAATATATTTAGGAAAAAAAATTAATTTGTTACATTTTCAAAATGTAAAAAATTATTTTATGAATTTCGGGACATTGGTCATTTTATTTTCAACAATTTACCAAACATAGTAATATATATATTTTATACAAAAGTTCTATATCTCATTATGTTCAGAAAGGTGCATAGAATGTAGGTGTGTAGTGAAAAAAATGTTAGATGTATCACATTTGGAGTTTTTTGGTCAAATACCAAAAAATCGAAGAGTAACGGAGCAGAAATTTCACAGAAATGGTAATGAATAACATACTAATAGATTTTTTGGATTTTTTTCAACCATTACTCGAGATTTGTAATATATTTGTGTATATATTTAGGGGGAAAAAATAATAATTTGTTACATTTTCTAAATAAAAATACCGATTTTCCCTAAAAAGGTAACTTTCACAAGTGAGGTTAGGTTTGAACTCTCGACATTTAGGCGTAATTAGTAACTTTCTAAAGCTAGGCCTAAGACAAAATCATTAGATTTCACTAAGACAATATATTTTACAAAGAATAACACACATATTCACTTGTATAATCATATAAAACACTCAATATAAGAAAATTTGCTTATAGCCTAAAGTAACAACATACCTCTTAGGTTATCACAAATATAAACCGTTTACAATCTAGAAATTCACTCAAAAACATACACTTTAGATATAAAAACACATATATTGTAACTTGTATACAAAATTTATATACAATTTGTATAGACAAACCTTCAAAATAACAAAAATCTAATCCCAAAACCAATATGCGCTACGTCATTTGTTCAGTTTTTACGTCACACAATTGCTATGTTTGGACATCAAAACAAAACCTTCTTAGTAAGTATTTGCCTATATCAAGTGAGACCAACTTATAGAATGAAATTTCCTCTACAACATACTGTAAAGTTCGATTACAAAAATTCAATTCAGTAATCGATTATGCCATTTCGTTAACTGCACCGAATGCCAAATGAATTTCGTCTTGTCAAGTTTCTTCTATGGTCAAGTGGAAATATCTCTGGATTTGTGAGACGCAGAAAAATTTGTAATCTACGGTTAGAAAGAGAAACATGTGATCTATAGAACAGTGTTTTGGTTGACTTAATTGACAGATATATAGAGTTGTAATCATATCGGGAAAAATGGCGTCGCGTTTTACGAAAAGGCGCAGAGTTGAAATTTACGATTTTACGCATCAAAAATATGCGAACTTCACCAATTTTTGGAATATTATTTATAACGTTTTGTGGTATTTTTTTTTTTGCATGATTATGCATCTACGAAACATTAGCTTTCTAACAGTATTTTTTTTATGGCGATAGTACGATTTTTGTGATAATTTAATAAGTATGGAACGTTTCTAAAAAGATAAATTGTGTCGAACTTGAAGAGTTCTTACTTTTTAATTTACTAAAAAAAAATGAATTTATAATGATTTACAAAGTTTTATGGGCGCCAGGTAGCATTAGCTTACCAATTAAAAAAAAAAGAAAGAATTTAATTAAATTTATTCTCAGGGTCGCAAGTTCTTGTAAAAGTGTACTCCACAGTGAAATTTTGGTGTGTAATGAAAATACTTGTCTCTGAAATATTAACATAAAGATTTATTAAACATAAATATCAGTACATAGACATCATTATTGAAATATATCATGGAAATAACTTATATTATACATCCTATGATCAAATATTTTATTTCCTTTTAAGAAGGTTTTAAATTTAAATAAAAAAATCTTGAATTTACTTTAAGTTTTAAGTTGCAACTGAAGAATTATTTATAGAATTTAACAGATTAAATTTATCTGTTTCTTAATGTTGAGTCTACATTACTTTAAAAGAAAAATTATGTCAATCGATATTTAATATTCTTTTACATAAAAGAATTTTATTATTTTGTAAGTATTAAATTTACAAAAAAACAACAATATCAAATATGATAAATTTTAGACAATTAACAATTAGAAATTTACATATTAAATAATACAGAGTTACCAGTCCGTTGTCTTAAATCATATCACTCGATTTCTTTGTCCAAACCGCATGGCCTTTTGTACGATGGTGTCCCTCGAAGTCATTTTTATTGCAGAACTAAAACGTTAGTGTTAAGAATGTCTATTAAATTATTAGTCCATGTTACACTTTACGATTGTTCATTATCCGTCCTAATTTATTACTATATGCAAGATTGTCTATTGTCTCTTGATTTAACACGTTATCCGTACTAACACTTTTCTGTCTTTTTAATTAAAAAGTCAATTCATGAACTACTACCGATCACTAATAAATGTTTATTGTAGTAATCATTTAATTTAAAACAGTTTTTTTATACATTTCAACTACATTATGAAAAGTATCTTTAAGCACAAAACACGTTTTACTAGTTCAACTGCTGGACTCTAACTTATTACACCTTGTCTCTCCAGACGCTGGACTTATACTGACTATCCAAAACCACGAGATATTTCACTTCCGAAAGCGTCTTTTCCGCTTTGCTGTTACAAAGACTTCACATACCCCTATTTTTCACACAAACTAATAAACACTTCTTATTAAATAAATCATACTAAGATTAAACATGATTATTTATTTTCTTGTTTTGAAAATCCATTTTGTTCTTATAAATGAATTTACTGAAGACTGAATATTATTTCAACAGCTTCCCCCCCCCCATATGTACTTTACCGCGAACTTTTAAACATATAATAGGCTTTAATTTTTTTACGTTATTACATTTTAAGTGGGTGAAATGTTGAATCGCAAATTATGTGTTTTAATTGAACTATCCGTCGTTCATCGTCCACGTACGTGGACAGTTACCACTTGTAGGGTTAAAGACTAAAAAAGTTGATTTTAAAATGGAAGACGTGATATCAGTGAAACAATGCCATGGGACTTCAACGAGGAAAAGATGTGCTTTTAATTAAAAGTTCTATCCAAAATATTAATGCATGTCTGGTATAACATGCCTAAACTATTAAAATATATAATTAATTTGAAACTTGTGACTTTTATTGAAATTTTTAATATTGTGTTTATAGAGTTAATATTGTCTCATGTTATTTGTAAGCAGAGATGATATGTTATTCAAGTGTAATTTTCTAAATCTTTTATAAGTAAAAGATTTTTATTGTTTAAAGTGATGATTTTGATGTTTTTAATTTTAAAAAGAAATAAATTTTTATGAAATTAATTATATAAAATAAAAAGAATATTAGCTTCTCAATATATAAAAGAAATTTAATTTGAAAGTATTTGCAACCATAAATAATAATAATTAATTAATTTTTAATGAACATAATTTTTTGATTAATTAAATATGTAGGATGTTATATATGTAATTTTTACATGTGTTATTTGACTTATATGTATACTGATGTTATATTGTGTGTTCAATAACAAAATTTAGATTTAAGAATAAAAAGGATACTGTACTTTATTGAATATTCTACTTAGTAGACTTCCTTCAAAAGGACTTACGACCTGAGATATTTAACTCTCTTCAAGAGTAATAATTTTATAATTCATTTTTTATTTTTTGTAATAAAATATTAAAAAATGGCGCCCAACTTTATCAAATAATCATTTCAAATCTCTTGTTCCTGCAAATTTTAATTGTATCAATTGTCGCAACAACGTGTGGCATTTCAAATCTCCTTTTCACAAATGTTTAATTGTTTTAGTTGTGACAGCTTATTTTCCTAATAGTGAAGTTGACTCTAATGAGACCATTATTCAATACTTGATGGCACAAAATGAAGTCATAAGTGTTGATCAATGGAAAGTTCTTTATAGAGTGCAACAAAGCTCTCTTGTCGTCTCAGTGGAAGTATTGACTAAGTAAAACTAAAAACAGATGCGACTAAACTTAGTTACAAGTTTGGAGAAATTCAACTTTGGCTAAAAGGGAAACATGATCCTCCTCTAAAAGTAACAAAGGCTCCTTTGGTGAAGGTTTTACCTTCTGGTGGTTCTGCTACTGGTTCGCTGGCAAAGGCTCCTCGGAGCCTGAGACAGTGGCCTGGGGCTGGATCTGTTGTGGGGGGGAGCTGAAACTTCTAGTCAGTCTAGTTCCATATTCCACATAGTAAGGACAGGACGGCTGTCACTGCATTGCAGGTCAAAACTTTCTCCAAAGATATGCTAGTAAGATGGGCTTATTACAGGCAGGCTTGGCCGGTCTGTCTGAGGAGTCGGAATGGTGGGTCTAACAGTTCCTTCCTTCAAAAGGAACAAAAACTTAAAGGGCCATCAACAGCCACAAAGAAAAATTCTGACAAAAAGAGCTCAAGGAGGCCAAAAGAGTGGATCAATACAGACCAAACTGAAGATGGACACTCGCACATCAGGGACTTGGTTTTAAAAAAAGAAGAAATAAAAAATGCCTTCAACAAAGCTGAATGGCATTCAGATAAATCTCAACCACGCCAGGGACAACTCCAGCTGTCCTTGGTATGAGATTTACTGAATGTACTGAAGATATAGCTCTAATCCAATAGCCATGGGTCAACGGAGGAATCATTATAGGACTCCCAACCCATAAATGTAAGTTAATTTATAATAACATGGTAGAAACACCGAAGGCAACTATGTTGTTAAATAGTAATGTTAATTTTCTTCCTATTTCAAAGTTTCTAACGCAGGACTTGATCACTGTGCTAGTGTAAATAAGGCTTGACAATGGGGAGCAGGAGGTTATAATAGCCTCAGCTTACTTTCATGGTGAGTCCAATGCATCTCCAACAGATAAGACAGCTAAGCTAAAGCTACTGTAAGAGAAGTGGGAAAGACTTCATCATTGAATGTGACTCCAATTTGCACCATACTATTTGGGGAAGTGTGAAGAACAACCAAAGAGGTGAGTATCTTCTTGAATATCTTTATGCTAACAATATAGAGATAAGCAATAGGAGGGACAAACCTACTTTTAACAAAGCAGGACGTAAAAGTTGGATAGGCCTGACTCTTCATAGTCCCTGTTTGGGGGATTTTATTCTTAAATGGCATGTATCAGACAAAACCAATACTGTCTGATGACATGTACAATAAATTCCAAATTAAATCAACTCAGACCCCGATAGTAAAAGACTGAATCCCGAAGAATACTGATTGGGACAAATATAAAGCAATCCTGCAATCTGAGTTGGTAGAATTTAAAAAGTCCTCTAGAAACGGAAACGGAGCTAGAGAGAGCTGCTGAAACCCTACAAGGAATAATTGTCAATTCCTTTGAAAGTAGTTGTCCTGTTAGGGAAAAAAGAGTTAAGGCACAGGTGCCGTGATGGAACTTAAAGCTGTCAAAGTTAAGAGCTGTTGCACGCAAATTCTTTAACAGGGCAAAGCTTAATGGGAACTGAGAGGCTTATAAAACAGCTCTCACAGAATATAAAAGGAGTTGAGAAAGTCTGAAAAAAGGACATGGAAGAGATTCTGTGAAGCGATAAATAATACCCCAACAATGGCCTTAAACAAAGATCACTAGAAACCTACAGGGTCCTTTAAAAAAGAAGATGGATTGCATACGGAGAGTGTATGCATATTCCATAGGAAACTATGAGTCTATTGTTAGATACTCATTTCCTCGGCTTTAACGTGTTCGATCCCACACAACTACTATTGAGGATCATCTGGTGCCTCACTCCCTTAGATAGAGAAGGAGGATAGCATCTATGATCTTTAATAAAAACAAGGTTATGTGGGCAGTGGGGAGCCACAAACCGTACAAATCGCCAGGTAGAGATGGGAATTTTCCAGCCCTATTGCAGAAAGGCAATTTATTCATTCGAATAAAAATTAGATAAATGAATCACAGAGTACTTGTCTTTTGTAAGAGTAAGAGATTCTTGTAATCGGTAAGTATGCCAGACACTAGGAGGGGGGAAGTTTTTCCTGGACTCTAACTCTAAACATCCTGTTACTTTTCCCACAAATATAAAATAAATATTGCTCCCCAAGTGAACCATTTTCTTTAGTTTTAATATGATTGATTTCGTTTGGTGTGATTCTGTCTTTTGTCAAGTTAGTGATATTTAAAAATATTTGTATGATATGTACTGTGCTTAAAGATATCTCTAGTTGAAACGAAACAGTTGTAACTATGGCTAAAATTTCAACTTGGACAGATAAAGGTATGTAAACACATCAATTAATATTTTTTATATTTTAATATTATATTTTAAATTTACACTTATTTCATCAAAGTAAAAAACATATATTTTCATGAATATGAATATATTTGTATTTCAGTAATCCGTATAAAAATCATATATATATACATATATAATTTAAGAAATAATACGGTTTGTAAATATACAAGTAGGCCTAATTAAGAAAATTAGTCGCTCGGCAAATGTCCAATCGATAATAAAGTTCTGCCCAAACGTTAGTTAATGGCTTTGTAAACGGTTGTCATTGCTTCATTTATCCTGTTCCTTAAATGATTTAGGTCACAAATTTTTTCTCAATAGACATTGTTTTTTGATGTACCCCCACAAGAAGAAATCACAACTGTCAGGTCTGGACTCCTTGGGGGCCAACGTATAGGTCCTTGCCGGCCTATTCATCGATGTCCAAACCTCTTATAGTGTTAAATTTAATCGAAATCAATAGATCAGATTTTTTAAAAATTATATTTTTTCATAGCTGCTAGAGTCCATTTTGAGAAAAATGTAATTTTTCCTTATGGTAGCTACCAAATAGTGAGCTATAAAACAAGACCCGAGTTATGGCTAAAATATTAGCCCTCACACTCTAAATATAGTAGTTATCTCTCCACTTAAATTAAACAATGTGTGTGAAATCAGAAACTGAATTTTGGCACCATTCCCATATAAGAGATAACAATTGTTCCGACCGGCCAAGGTCAATGCAAGATTCACTCCACTCAAGTGACATATAAATCACCTGCGTTAGTTTACTATTATTTTGTTAAAAATAAATTTTTATTTAAAACATTTCGAGTTTTAATGTATCAAAACAGCATTACATTGTTGTTCGAAGAATAAGGCATAGAGGTAACGTTTATTTTTACAATGAATGCACATGTACTGTACAGCAAAAGAGAATTTTACCACTAATTTTGTAACAGATTTTCTGCTACAAATATTTTTTTAAATTATAAAATAGATATATATTTGATTGAAAAATATCGTGTTCAGTGTACAGTCTAAAAAAAAAGCTTGTGAAGGAAAAAGCTTGTATGTGGGTTTTCAGACCCCCATATGTGTGAATTGTGTCTAATAACAGACCCATTGATAAGGAATGTAGCTTCGTCAGAAAAAATTTATATCATCTAAAAATGGTTGGTTTTTATTAATCTTGTTCAACATTTTAACAGGTATTGTTGTTTTTGGAATACCTAACTCTAGGCTTCGTCGAGATATTGACTTCTTAGGACTTTTGATTGCAGATTGTCTAATAAGTTAAATTTTTTCGTCTGATTTTTTCGTCAAAGCAGGTCTATCAGATGATTTCTGCTTTGAACTGATCCAGTTTCTTTGAATTGTTTGAATCAATGTTGTATGTTATTTTCATATGGTAGCTGTATTTGCGTCGAAATGCATGTTGCACTGAAATTACAGACTTGAATTCAGCCAGCAACAAAACACACATTGCTTTTTTTATTAGAGAACTTAATAACACACTCTACACAGAACACTCCAGAAAAGACAATACATACTACAACAACAATGCAAGAACTAATTTTGAGGTTACAACAGCTGTTAAAGAAACTTTTTGTTTATAGGCTATCAGCAATACCAATACATCACAAAATTTCTCTACTGTCTTCATATGAATTAATGAAACCCCACCATTCTTTTTTTTTTTTTTTTTATGAATCATTACTCCAAATATATTAAAAAGAAATATAATTTAACTTCTACAAGCTCCATTGTCAAAATTATTTTTGTATTGTGAATTTATTTAACGAAAATCTTAACTTTAAATCATCCTGGGAAAAAATTCCAGACGGCCGACAAAATTCAAGGATTTTTCCAATACAAAAAAATTCAAGCATAATTCTTGATTTCAAGCCTGCTGGACACCCTGCTCAAAGATAGTCAGGCTTTAGTCTGGTAGGCACTAAGCTTAGCTATGGCTCTTCAAGATCAAAAAATCCCTATGTATGAATGTAGAATGTGTATATGTATCCCTAGTGAATTGTGAAGAGTAACAGCCTCTACCAAATGTAAGAAGTATTTGTGTATTGTATGTATGTGTATATTCGAAGAAGGTATGTTAAATATTCCACCAGTGCTCAGGTTCCACAAGGGATGGTAAACACCTCTCAATAGGGGTACCTAGTCAATAAGTGTACACCCTAAGTTAAGGTGAAAGTGGAAATAACTGTGTGTAATGTAGGTGAACTATGTGTATATGGCTATATGTATGATAATTTATTTGTTGTGAGTGTTTAACTGGGGACCGTGAAGAATGCCAACCCTCTTTTATTAGGTGCAGCTAGTCTGAGCCCCCCTGCGTTATTTAGAATAATAGACTGCAAGTGAGTAACTAAATTGTTCTTAATAATTGTTACATTTGCATACTGTATTTTATAAAGCTTTAAAAACAAATATTCTAGCACAATACATTAACAGATACTACAGAATAAATTTACAATAAAACTATTTTACTTTGAACAGAAACTGTAATCTTAAATTGTTACCAACTGAACTGTTAACAAATAACAATATAAAGAAAGATAAATAATCACCTATATTTCAATAAAAAATATTTCATTTTTAACATTATATGTGAACATAATTAAGTTTAAAACTTACTATTTCTAGTTGTCAGAGTTATGCAAGAACTAAGTTGTACTATACAACTAACAAACTGAGAGGATTTTTCTAGTAGTTCTTTGTTACTCTGTTTCAAAATATCCTTTGCAAACTCTGCATCTTCTTCTTCTACACTGTAATAATACAGATATTTTTATTGAAGAGCAGACGAGATATTCATAATTTCAAATACAGTAATAACATTAAGCATGAATAATATTGGAAATAGAAATACTGTAGAGTAATAAATGACTAAGACTTATTTTACAATCTCATTTTAAACTTCCAACTGGCGTTTCTGAAAGATATTGAGAAATTCGTGGTTTACAATCTTCATTTAGCACCAACTACAGGATATAACATTATATTTTGTGGGAGAAATTTTAAGCACACTGTACGTAATGTATTAAATAAGTGTACTTTATATTGAGAGTTGCTAACAAAAGTGGCTCTGCTTTACGTTTTTACTATTAAATATTTAATTTAAATTTGTTTTAAATCCTACATAAATAACAATAGATAAAGTCATGGTAGTTATTCGGTTTATCAATATTAAAACAACTTATTGCTTTTTATACAAGCCTATAATTATCTAAAAACTTTTAACTTTCATTAGGTTTCAAATTATGAGTTTTTCTTAGTTTTTGTAAGTAATAATAATATATAATTTTGTATTGACTATAGTATTGAAACATAATATAATAAACTTTGGGTCTTTATTTGTATCTTAATCTGCTCATTTTATACATAAATGAACAATTAATTGAAGGCTTACCAAGGCTGATATGACAATAGTTAATATAGTCTATATTTAAATATGAAAAACTACGAGTACCATTAAAATAGAACAGTGTCGCCAAATGAACAAAGTAAGATGTCTACATTTAAATAATATATAGAAATATATGGGCTACTTAGAATAGAGCTACAAGTAAAACAAATTTTCAAAACATAAGATGTAAAGACCCTTCAGTGCTGAATTTATTTATTTTATTTATATTATTCAGTAAGACATAATTATTTACTGATGAAAGATTGTAAATTTTCGTTCTTAGGTGTATTTAATTTTTACTGAATTTAAGTTATTTGAATTTACTTTGTAGGGCACCAGTCTGTGAGGAAGCAAAAAACACTTAAAATAAAATTTACAGGATCATGGGTTTTTTTAAGGAAAATGTACTTTAAATTACAAACAAACCACAGTTTTTTTTGTAAATACCAGATTTAATACTTTGGTATTAATTTCTTGCTGCAAAACATACAGACACTAAAGAACAAAAAAAAAAAAAAAAAGAAAAAAAAGTTAATCTACTTGGATGTACTCCTGAAAAATAAACATATATTCTAATACTTAACTTAAAATATCTTAAATATTGTGACATGACATATAAACTCCTAAGCCTATAGTCATTTGAGTTTTTAATTGTCTTTAACTGTCTCTTTCAATGGTCTTCTAATAATTACAGGGAAAATCACAAAATTTATGTTACGAAATGTTATTCAGTTGTCTATTGGGCGAAAACACAAAATTAATCTCAAATGTTTATCCAAAAAATTTGATAGTGATTGGTGATATATATATTAAGATCTTAGAGGAATGTAAAGTTTCAAGTGATTATAAAAATTAATTAGTAGTTTTGGCCTATAATCGTTGGTGAATTAGCCTACCCAAATTGTAGAGGATTCAAAAACTTGTATTGACCATGTTTATGTTAGATTTTTAAATAATATTAGAATAAATGTGGAGGCACACATAATTAAATCACATGTTTCTGATCATTTCATGCCATTGTTGACTTTGTGGGGAGGGGAGTTGATTTCATCCGGTAAACAGGTAATCTCTTATCACATCAATTACGAGTGTTTTAAATAGTGCTCTTTATAGCATAGATAGGACCGATGTCTATAAACAACTTAATGCATCTTTTGTCTATTCAAAATTAATTGGAATACTATTAGACTTAATATCTAAAGCGACATATGTATGTTATAATACTAAGAAATTCACAAAATTAAAATCATGGATAACTGGTATTAAATATCTTGGTGATATTTTGTAAGCGCATTAAAAAAAGAGATTTAATTATTTTTTTTAAACTTAAAAAACGTCCTAATGATGGATTAAGGGAAAATTTTTTTTTTAATTTCGAAATAAATTACACAATGATATACGTAAAATAAAAAGTAATTATTATCTTGGTCTTCTAGAAGACTGCAAAAGGGACTCCAAAATGACATGAAGAATTCTAAAACAAATAACTGGTCAAAGTGAGTCAAAGAAAAATAAAATAGGTTTGAGTGTGGATGGTAAATTGCAGGATGGTGCTGAGTTAGTGGCTGATAGGTTTAACACATACTTTTTGTCTGTTGTGGATGATATATCTTGTGAACTAGATTATAAGAATGATTCATATTATGTTTCACCCGATCTTGAAGCTTGTTTTTTTAGCAGGTGTGAGGCTTCTTCCATGTTTTTAGATCCAATTTCAGAAAGAGGTATTGTTTGTGATTAACTGTTTACAAAGTAGAAAATCTCCAGGCATTGATGGTGTTAGCTCTACTATGGTAAAACTTACTTATCGTAAATTTATCGATGTCTTGCTATACGTTTTTAATTTTAGTTTTGGTTCTGGCGTTTTCCCTGACCATTTCAAAGAAGCCGTAGTGATTCCTATTCATAAAAAAAGCTCAACTAATGTATGTAATAATTTTAGACCAATATCCCTTGTTTCAACCTTTTCAAAAATACTCATAAAAAATAATGAAACGGAAATTGATGATTTACTTAAACAAAATTAACTTTTTTAGTAGTAACCAATATGGGTTCAGAGAAGGTATACGTACAGAGGAAGCTCTTTCAAATTTAATGAGTTGCGTAAATGAAGGCATAAATTGTGGTAAATGTGCGAGTGGGCTTTTCTTAGACATTAAAAAAGCTTTTGATACTGTTGATCATCCGATATTGATTCAAAAACTTTCTAATTGTGGCATGAGAAGAGTTGTATTGAGTTGGTTTCAAAGCTATCTTGCTGGAAGGAAACAATGTGTTAGGATATATGGTGTTATTAGTAAAATAGGTCAAATCAAGTATGGCGTACCCCAAGGGCCTGTTTTGGATCCTATATTGTTTCTTATATATATTAATGACATTTGTAATGCAAGACTAAATGGCAGCTTAACACCATTTGCGGATGATACTGTTCTATGTTATGCTGTACGTACATGGAGTAATGTTAAACATGCCATGAATAATGACTTAAGAGCCATTACGTGGTGGTTTAAAAAAAATCGTATGGTCCTGTGTGGAAAAAAACGAACTATGTTAATTTTAAATTAAAGGGAAGATATGACTTCTCAGAGGATATAATATATCCTTGCTCCAATTGTATGCATGAAAGAATTTTTTGGAAAAATACGTGTTCAGTTGTTAAAGCAAGTAACTGCATAAAATATTTGGGTGTATTCCTCGACAATGAATTAAATTAGAAAGTCCATTTGTCTTTAAAATCTAAGTTGGGTAGTATATTAAGAGTGTTTTATTTTCTTAGAAATATGTGTCTTCCGGATGATTTATTTTTCTTTGGTTCAGAATAGGATAGAGTATGGTTTGCATAGTTGGGGAGGGACTTACATTAGTAATCTAATACCTATAATTAATATTCAGAAACAGTTTGTCCAGATGATCCTAAACAAAAGTAGGTTGGAACATTCAAAGCCATTGTTCCTCTCTTTGCGAATATTACCTTTAAGATAATTAATTGTACATTTACAAAGTACTTAAGTTATTTTTTATAAAAAGTGGAAACGGGCAACTTTCTGATAGGTCTGATGGGAGGAGGGTACGGTTAAGAAGTGCAGGAAACTTTGCAGTGCCAAAACTTTTTAAAACTTACTTTATGAAGACTTTTTGTTTCCTTGGGTCAAAATTATTTAATGTTCTGCCTGGCTACATCAAATGTGGAAATTCAATTTCTTTTTTCTTTTTTTTGCAAAAACTGAGAAATTGGTTCTTTGAACAGGAGGAGGTTGAACACTTGTTTAATTTATGTAGTTAACAGTTACTAAAAAGTATAGTACACTTATGTATTATTGCTCTTACAGATGTTTTAGAATATGTGAATGTATATTGTTAATATTTGTGAAGAATGCTCGTCGATATTTTTTGGAAAAAGTAAAGAAAACTCTTTGTAAATTATAATTTTTGTTTAGGAGCTATATGTCGTTAAGTCAATTTTGTCTTACTGCTGTCATATTTTATTTCGCAAAATGTTCGAGTGGTTATCCCCAAAGCAGGCTATGCCTTTAGGGGAGCTGGGTGTTTTTCTTTGTTTGTTTTTTTCTCTTCCAGAGTAATGTGGGGTTTTCTTTGAACTATATTATATTTTCTATTCAAGTAAATGTTTTTTTTTATACTTTTAGTTTAGATGAGCAAATGTTATAGTTATAATCTATGTATATTAGTTTTATGTATTGGTGTGTAAGTATGATTGGGCGTAAGTGTATATATTTAAGAATATGGTGCAGGTCAATGTGTAGACTTTGTCTATTGTAGATTTTTTAATTTTTTTTGTTTGATTTTTTTTCTTTCTCTTTTTTCTTTCTTGCTGATTACTATTGTATAAAATAGCTGTAATAGATGTGTTAATATTTTGTGTCTGTATTGTTTCTGGAGGGAAATAAAATAAAATAAATTAAAAAATTAAAATTATAAAAAATGGTTGCAAGGCAAATATTTAACATTTGCAACTGAAACATATCAAAATAACATTCCTTAATTTAAATGCTCTTTAATTTTTTTTAATCTATACAACAAATATTCAGAGTTCTTCAATTTAAATAGTTATTAATAGTTTTTTATTTTTTATTTTTACATGTACGCTATAACAAAACATAAATTTGGAAAGATATGTTAATATTTTATTTATTATAAGAACTTCTAAGAGAAATAAAGCAATTATATAAAAAAATTACACACAAAAAATTGGTATATCAAATTTTTTTATGTAATTCAAAATTATATGATATTATTTTACTTTACATTAAAACAAAAGAAAATTTGGTTTAGGTAAAATTAACAAATCAATTAAATTTAATTTTTTTTAAATATGTTCAAAATCGATTATATATATAAAAAAACTCAAATGAAAGAAATAATAGTTATTTAAATTGACACTTTCTTCAAATTAATAAGTATTTGTTGCATAATAGGTATTTAAATTGTCACTTTCTTCAAATTAATAAATATTTGTTTCATATGAATCTTTGCTCTCGGCTATTAAGAAATAAGTCTGGTTATAGTTCCATTTACCAAAATTCTATTGATGGTACACTATTTAATCTTATCTCTGGGGGAGGTAAAGTGCTGGCTTTTTTCCAAATTTTGTAATATGTGGAATATTTGAGTATTGTATAGTTTTAAAGAAGACATGTGATTGGACCAAGCACAAATAGGTCAAAGATTTTTATTGGTTGTTAGATCTTGTGGGAAATGCTGTAAATCAATTTAAAAGCTGTAATTTTTAACTAAAAACAAGAACAACATCCAAGAAGATAATATTGTAATATAAATAGGTTTAGAATGAATTTATAATCAATGTTTTGGCATATTTTTTATATCAGTGCGTGTATGAACTTAATTAATTGAAATATGCTGTGTTAGTAGATCTGTAAATAGATGCTTAGTTTTGAGAGGGAAAGAAAGTTCAGTTGGTCAGGAACGTTCAACCGAGTAAGACGAATGTGATGTGATTAAAACTTTAACCATGTGTTTGAAAGAGTTGGCAAGGAACGTAAGCGGGTAAGATGCATGAGGTGTGATTAAAATCTTGGTAGAACAATGAAAGGTGAAATTTGAACATGTGTTTGAGTAAAGAACTGAGTGTAAAAAAAAAAAATAAATAACATATAAATAATAAGTATTTTTGTTTTCGGACATTAAAAACAGTAGAGTTGGCCAGGGACGTTCATCTTGGTAAGATGTATGTGATGTGATTGAAGTTTTAGTAGAACAATGAAAGGTAAAATTTAAAAACGTGTTTGGTTGTAGAACTGAGTGTATAAACATATAAAAAATAAGTACTTTTGTGTTCGGACATTAATAAGAGTGGACAGAGAACTTTTGAAATAATTAAGACATATTGTGTGAGTCAACATAAAAAATGTTTTGTTCAGAACAATTAGAGAAGTGTTACTTCCAAGTTTTTTATGATTTTCTAAATGAACAATGCAGAACTGTTTTAATATATAATGAACATTTTTCAAATCCTTTTAAGGGATTTTCATATCGTTGTGTATCAGAAGTTGGAGTCTGAGTGAGCACTGGAGGAACTGCAGTTTGGAGACATCCATGGAATCACAGGACACAAGGATTCACTTCTACGAATATTTTTTTTAAAATAGATGTCGTGGTATAGACATCATAAACAATTTATCATTTTAATTATGTGTATTATGATTAGATTATGATTTTGCTAGATGTATGTGTTTTTATTTTTTTAAAGATGAATTCAAATAATTTTTTTTTTTATATAAATAAGTCTTCTTTTGAAACACAGAATATTTCTTTTTAAATAATTAAAATTCTTTTTGTTGCAATATTAAAACGTAAAGTAAGATATACATAAAAAGTAACTTTTTGTTTTCAAATAAAGAAGTCGACTTAGATAAAAGATTTTTGAACTAATATTTTAGAGTAGAATATATTATCATTTATGTTTCTGATTTTTGTAATATGAAAAATTATCCTAATAAATATTTTGTGTACAATTTCAGCAGAACAAGACTTTGAATCTCTTAATTATCACCTATTGCAAAGTACATTTTAAAAAGAACCTTTGACCTCGAGAGACTGTAAATTAAAACTTTTTTACTTTTTCAAAATTGGTGAGTTAATTCCACCTGGCGCCCATAAAGCTAAGCAATTCATTTCAATTCTTTTTTTTTATTGGTAAGCAAAAGTAGTTTCCCTTTTTTATTGAATAATTTCAATTTATCAAATTATTAAAATAAAGTCATTAATCATATAAATGTTCTATCAATGTTCAAACAATTTAAATAATAAATATAAAACTTTAAATAGTCAAATGTGATTCTAAAAGCTGGATGATGGTTTTGGTTATGGGAATTATAGTTAGGTTAAAATCATTTAGTTCTGATCACAGTTTTCTTGTTGGTTATAGAAAATGTCAACACAATACTATAATAAAAGGTTACAAAAGATTTAAAAAAATTTAAATATCTATGTGAGTATGATGATGAAAATATGGATGGATCTCACCAGTTTTGTATGATCTGTTTTTATTGATTTTTCTTTATTCTTTGATATATTCATAATAAAATTAATTTATATTCATAACTGCACTGCCCTTTCTTGCTGAATATGATTTTTTTGAGGTAATGTATGGATTTAATCTTCTAAATTTCAACTCATACATTCAGCAATTAGAAAAATAAGTTTGTTCTAAACAAAGGGTTCCTTAACAATCCCCTTTTTGTTTTTGTTTTTTTAAATTTTCCATATCAATTTATCCAGGAACTTAAACTGTCTGAATGAATTAAATGTGAATGATTTGTAATTTTTGTTTATGACGATTATTCTTCTATTGGTAGATGCAATAAATTTTTATATAATATGTTAGAATAGCAAATTCTTTTTTTTTTAAATAATTATAATGACAACTTTTCTTAATAATATTATAATTAATTATCTAATTTCCATATTTCTTTGAGCGTGTTAAGCAGAAGAATTAATTGGAATTATTCATACAGGTTATCCTGAAGGATATTAGTTTTATTTAATTCTACTTAAACTCTTAAAACAAACAAAAAAACAAACCTTAATCTTTGGTGTATTAATAGAGTTTCAGCATGACTGCAATAACTGGCCAATTTTTCTGAAATATGCTGAATCATTGATTTTGCATAACTTTCATCATATTCTTCTGCAGAAGGTAAACAAAAACACGAAGACAGTTCGGCAGCTAACTCATTCATTTCTCTCAGATGCTTCGAGTACTGTAAGAAAAATTATCAAAATCTTACATGTATATATGTTTAGATTTTGTATGGATAGAAGACATAACAAACCATACTTGTTAAGTGGTCCTTGGTATTACCTAGTAGTATACAAGTAGGAAAACACACACTAAAATAATGAAGTTCTGAAATATTTTGTAAACACTGTTCACTTTCTCAATCAGTAGATAGTATAAAAAGAAGACTAAATTGTTGTAACCTAGGATGGATCTGTGTTAAGTGTTGAAAAACAGACAAATGTTTTCTACTCGTAATTATATTGAACAGTAAGCCTGTTGGGAAAAGAAAAGGATGATTTATCTAAGATTAAGGTTAGGGGGTTCTCTAGATTTTGTGACCCATTGATGAGATAGTTCCCATCTTCTTAGTTCTGAGTGGTTATATTCTGCAGGGAGTGATTTTATTATTTTTGTCATATGAAGCAGTCATCAAAAGTGACAATGTTATGAATTTCTGTATGTTCTGCAGTTGATTTTTCTATATGCATGTGTTTTACATTATCTCTGTCCCATTCATCCTGGTGCTTAGGTTATTTTGCATGTTTTGCATCTTGGTCTATTGCATGTGAAAAATAACTGTGGGGAAGGTTGGTTGTTTAGGTATGTTAGGATCCGGAAGCTTGGGGTGAACTAACATGTGTTTCAGATTTGTGGGCTGTTTAAACAAGATTTTGGGAGGTTCTGTGAGAAGATTCTTGGTATGGTTGGAAGCTTGTAGAATTGTGAAGCCTTCTTTCAGTATGTTGTTTAATCTCTATATGTTTAAGACTGGTGATAATCGGTAACCAGAGAGATAGACTTGTCTTTTTTCTTGTGTGTGATATCTGTATTTCATGCCAAATCAATGTGATTCCTAACCAGCTTCTCAGGTTAACCTGTTTATACAAATGCAAATATTATTCTTTTTTGTTAAATTCGTGTAATTTACTCTCATCGGAACAAATCCTTTTGGTTTCGATTGCCTGGCTATAATAAGAAATGGCTAGGTTAGTATTAATAGGATGTTGAAAGACTTTCTAAGAAGTGATCTAAAAGGTTCGCATAGGATGGACCCATTCTGGTACACCTATTTCCATTCCTTTTATTTGTAAAAAGTTTTTGCTTTGGAATTGCAAGTTATTCCGTTGAAAAATAAACTTAGTGAGGTTCACCAAAAAAAAGTGGTAGGATAAGTGTTTGTTTAAGAAATGTACTAGAGCTGATAGAGCACATACGTGAGGGATATTGGTGTATAAAGATAAAACATCTATGGTTACAAGAAGCTGTGCAGGGGTTGTGGTATGGAAGAAAGTCAATCTATGAAGTGATTGGTATATTGGATATATATGAGAAGATTTTTTACTAATGGGTGTGGATCTGCATCTAGGAAAGCTTAAATCCTCTGTTGCAGCAGAATTGCAGCCATGATTATATATAGGCCTACCAGGTAGAGGATTAATTTGTGTGTGAAATAAAATATAGAATTCTGGAGTTGTAGTGTTTTCATTATATAGGAGTTGAGAGTAAGCCATATTGTAGCGATTCTGAAATAATTTATAGTATTTTGCTTTTGGATCATTCATTAATGGTTGATAAGTATTGTTATCTGTATGTTGTTTGTTAGCTTCATTTATGTAGTCTGCTTTGTTCATGACCACTGTGATTGATCCTTTGTATGCCGCTAGGATCATGATATTTTCATTATTTTTAGATTTTGTATGGATAGGACACACAGGCTTACCTTGGAAAGTGGTACTCGTTATTAACCTAGTAGTATATAAATAGAAAAACACAACATAACACTAAAGTTCTGAAATATTTCACAAACACTGTTCACTTTCTCAATCAGTAAAGAGAATATAAGGAAGGGGTAGATGTAATACCAAAAACCACTTTCCAAAGTAAGCCTGTCTCCTATCCATACAAAATATAAATATATTATATAATATATATATACACACACACATACAAACACACAGGATGTTTATGGAAAATGGCTAGTTTTAGAGTTATTCAATGTAAAAAATTTGAATAGCCATTATTATGAAATGAGCTAGGTTACAATAATAAAACTGAAACTAACAATAGCAAGAATGTACCAAAATTTGGTTCAATTCTGTAGAGCTATTTTTTAAAACAAATTTTATAAAAAACACATGCGGAAAACAGACGGACAACAAAGCGAGATAGACCCTTGGATGTATTAGGTTTTTGGTTTCATTTACTAAAGGAACAATACCCTAAAGTTTGTAAGGAGACTTCGGAAACACCCTGTATATATATATATAGTTTGTCCCATGAAGATATTTACATTTTTAAACAGCCACCAAGTACATATGCGTCTACCAAATTGTAAGATTTCTTTCATACATATTGGAAACAAATCCAAACAACAACAACTTTGTACCAACAACTTTTTACACTAATATCTGCAATAGAAATAAAATGACGGCTGTTGATAGAAATGTAATTTAAACGACAATGCCTGCCATCTGAAAATAAGATAACATAAAAGCTCCAAATGTCAGCTGGTCATTTTAAAACAAAAGCCGTTTCTTTTATTTCAGATCATTGCATTGTTGACAACTTGTATTGTGTTCTCTTAGGCAACAAATATAACCTAGGTTTGTTCTAGCTTTTTGCCATGTTGTTTACAATAGAGCAGAAGGTTTTGTGCTGTGCTTGGTCTACTGCTTTTAATCATGACAAAGAAGCACACAGAATATTTCAAGCTATGTATCCTATGATTGAAGCTCCCTCAGTCATATCCATCGCAAAGCTCTTACTTGAAACTGGTAGTGTACAGAAAAAGTATCGCAAGCAGCCACTTGACTTGTGGCCGAAAATGTGTGTACTGTTATACTAAAGTCTTCTATTAAACCCACATCGATTCGAAAAGTATCTTTAAGCACTTTTAGAATTTTAAAAGATTTAAATGGTTCTCTGCATGCTTGTATTTTAGAAAGTCCTCCAATTATCCTAATGGCTTTATTTTGGAGTACAAATACTATAGCCACAGTCTGAAGAGAGGAATCTCTCCACAATACAATTCCATACTTCAGAAAAGAGTTTATTAACCCATAATAAGCTCTAAGTGTCTGAGTATGACAATATTGTTTCAGATTTTTCAGTGCAAATAGACTACTATTAATTTTACCACTGATATAGTCAATATGAATCTTCCATGATAGTTTATTGTCAATGAAGACTCAGGAATTTTGTTGAAGTTACTTCATCTGATTGAAACAAAATCATGGTCAACAATTGTCCTACTTAGAATGATGGAATGAGTTTGCAAACAAATCGATTCAAAATCAAGATCAAAATGCTTAATCAAATTTATAAATTTTTGCTAAGTTATACATTTTAGTGACACTGTATAGATTTTGTTAGGCTAAACTGATTGAGTTTTGACGAAATTCCTTACTACTAACAGTTTCCTAGATATGTCCCAAAAAATTAAAAATTTAAAAAATGTTTTTTATTGACTGATTTGAATGAAATTCATAATATAAATATGTTTTTAGACCGATTTGTACTTTTAGCATATTTAAAAAAAAATCTTATTAGAGATATTTATATTTTCAAAAATTATGTATTTTTTTTTAACTGTTATTATTGAACATATCAATTGACATATCAATATTTATAAATTGTTATAACAAAATAAGAGCTTACCTATTTGATGTAATGTTTTTAGTTTGAAACAACAAAAACTGCATTTTGGAATGAGAGAAAACATGATGATGTAGGTATCTCTTGAAAATTACTACTCTTTATAAGCTAAAATTTGATATTTCTTTGCTAGACAACCAACAGAATAGAAAAAAAAATCAAAATTTTACAATAACAAGAGCAAAAAGAAATAATTATTTGGTTTTGAATCAAACAATCAAATAATAGATGTTTCACAAATTAAATTATTTGTTAAGATTTAAATAACAATAATATTAACCGGATGATAGTTGAGTGGTAAATGGCTGCTAAAAGACTTTTAGTCAGTTGATGTGTGATCCTTACACCATAATTAAACAATCATCGGGATTTACTACAAATCATCCCCTCAATGGGTCACCCATGAGTACTCAAACTGGATCTACACCTTTCTTCATCCAGTCTTGGGTTAGATCCACTTTTTCATTTTTCCAAACAGGTTTCCCTTGACAAACTCCCTGAATCTTAATGTTGATAAAGCAGATTATGTTAACAAATTATTACTATACTCAATAGTAAGAAAAAGAAATAAAAGAGATATACATTTTATTTCAGCAACACAACAACATTCATCTGACTATAGTGATGAAAAAGTGCTATAGTATTAAATCTGATTTTGACAAAGGTTTTTAGATAATATAAAATTATATTGTAAAACAAGTCAAGATTAACATTATATTTTAAAATTATTCAATTACATAGGCTAATATACAAAATGAGAAGCCTACTCTTAATCTTGGGGTTCAGAAGTTCAATAATCTGTAATTCACAACACTTCTAAACATATAATAGACATAAATTAAAACTATAAAAACTTAATCTAAAAAATTTGGATGTGTGATATATTAAAAACAATAATGAAAGGCGTATAATGGAAGTCAGTAAGTGATGTAGAATATGATACAAAGTAGAAGTGTGTGAGCCCGGGTTTTTATTTGAGCCAAGCTCAAACTAAGTCTCAGGTAAATCATCCAAACTTTAGCTTTAATCAGGCTTGAGGATTTTACGAGCTTAACCTTTTTAAAGAGCTTGAATTTTAATTGAGCTCAAGCTTTTACCAAACTTGAGTTTTTTTTTAACTCAAACTTTTAACGATCTCAAGCTTTAATTGAGCTTTTAACAAAAGTTTGAACTTTTATCAAGCCTTTTAACGAGCTCAAGTTGTTATCTAGCTCAAGATTTTTAAAGTTTCCAATATATTTTAGATTAAATAATAATCAGTATAATGTTGATCTTTTGTTTTGGAATGGGTAAAACAGAGAAACCAGTGTAGTGGGAAAGACTGTAATTGACGGGAAATAAACACTCTCGATCGAACTAAAGGATACAAACTTTTTTGGAGAGAAATTATATTACAAACCCAATTCATTCACATACTTTCTAACAATTACTTATTATATTACAGAACATTAATTATGTATTTATAGATGAAGATAGTTCTGATTCAGAAAAATAAATCAAGCCAAATAAAAGAAAAACTTCTGGTTTTGTAAATAAGAGTAATAAAATTCACAAATATGTGAACTTACCAAGTGCGAAATTCACTTAACTATTTTACACCAAATTAAAATTTTTAATAACATAATTAACAGTGTTACTAGAGTTTAGCCTAGTAGAAATGAGGTGGGAGAACTAGTTCACCTTAAACGGGAGTTTGTATTAATTTGTTATCAGGTCTATGCAAATCAACAGACAAAACTTCCCATTTATACACATTTTACAGTCTCTTGTAGTAGGAGAAAGTACGGTTTATATCTGACTTTAATAATAGTAAAATTAATTCTGATATAATTGTTTGATCATTATTTGTAAAAAAAACTAGCCAAATTACTAAAAAAACTAACTGAGAAAACAATTTTTTCACAATTAGTGTAATTTTTTTTTATATTCGAAATCGAAAATGTTCGAGGATTGTCAAATTGGGAACCAAACACTGTATCTATACTATGCTTCAATGTCTCACAATTTATAAAAATCTGTGTGTATAACTTAGGGTAATATAACTGGGTGGTCTTACGTTTTTGCAATCATTGTACGAAACTCGAAATTTCGAAGGCTCACACATCCCTAATACAAAGTTATTTGTGGACTGTTTTTTTTAAAAAATGGTATTTATATTGCTTATGTTAATAAAAGTTCTTCATTCACAGTTTTGAGTTTGCTATTGGCCTTTAATGCATTTTGAGTGAGTTTTAATTTTCGTTGGTTAATTTTGGCTCGATATAATCCGGATGAAAGGTGAATTTATAATGTTGAATCAATTTCTGGAGAGATAAACTAAGTTATATATTCCACTCCCCAATGGTTCTAAGTTTGAAAATTATGTATTAGTTACTTAGCTGTTTTTTATCACTGAAATAATCATTTGAAACACTTAATATTCCTGGATCTATAACAATGATGCTGCTTCTTTGTATGTTTTGAACAGACTGTCCTAAACACTTTTTTTCTTCTTCACCTTACAGACATCCTTTTTTAAATTGTTTAAACATGTGAGTTCTATTAATGTTCATATTGCATAAAATATGAATGATATTTAGCCTATATCTACTGTGGTATGGGTTTTAATGAAATGGGTTATGTTGTTGGTTGGTGATAATATGTTTAATTGGGTGATCTTCATGTTATGCATGTTTGATCTTATAACTTTGGAATTTCGGTACCATTACAATAATTTGTTACAAAATTTCTCAAATTTTCAACATATCTTAAAAATGTTGAATACTTATAGGCTGATTTCAATGAAATGTATAAAAAACTAATTTTTTTAATGTAGTAGATTGCAGACTAAAGTTTAAATGATAGTAATTAAATATTGTTTTAATTTTTTGGAAATTATTCCTGAAGGGTAATTTTGTCTGAACTTACACAGTTTCTATGGACAGACATCATTTTAAAACCCACTTGATTAAAACAGACATATCTGTGAAAATTTTAACCATTTTTTAACCCATCACATATTTTTCTCTGTGCGATGTATAAGTGAGAAAGTTAAAATATGTGAGTTTCGACAGTGAGTGGAAACTTACACAAGTATAGCTAGTGGAGTCAGTTATCATAGTAGTAAATTTCAAGTTATCATACAGAAAAGTTACTGACTCCAGCAATTGTATATTTAAATTTGAAAAACAATGTAACAAATAGGGACCAAGTCACTTTCTGTTGATTGAAAAATAAATACCAGATTAATTATTTAATAACACAGAATTATTATGCATGTTTTTATACAACAAATCACAAATGCAAACTAGCAGGCAGCTAGTTAATGCAAACTTATGATATAATACAAACTTACAGAGCTTTTTATCCTTACCTTAACATTAACAGTGGAGTTATGTAGTGGCAATGAATGTAGTCTTAACTCTGAATGACTATGCCAGTTTGAAAGTGTAGTGCACAGTAGTTCTAAGGCACTTCTTAAATTATCCAATACATTACTTGATAATTCAAGTTGTTTGTTATCTACAGCACAGTTTACATTTAATGTGTTAAAGACTTCATTACCTGAAAAATAAATAACACAAAAATATGTAAGTTTTATAGGTTAATACTAAAGGTTTCAATATTACCTATAAATGACTTTAAACTAGAATTTTTATTTTAGACAGTACTGAGTAGCACCAAAGGGTACAAAATAAGAATAATATGTAGAACTAGAAGAGACTCCAATTTGAGATTCCATGGAAGAAGGTTGTGCTGCTAGTTTATTTAGAATATAAATTTGTAAAGTATTTAAATTTCATAATCAAAAGTAACAAATTAATAATAATTGTGATATTAAGAAAAGGACGAGGTATTTTTAAAAAATAGTAAGAACTTATGTATTGAAGGAAAAAATCAAGGTAATATTCATAATTTATTTATACTAAATACATTAAAAGTTAAAATAAGGAGGACCGTCCAGTCAAAGGAATACAGTTTATGTTAAGTGCATAAAGCACTCAGTCAAACTTCCGCTCTCCGCACCATATAATAAAATGCCCTGCATTATTCCCGCGTTAAAACACTGGGAGTCCTTCCCCTGAGAAAGGGAGGTTAATTTGTCGACACGACCAGAATGCTCTTCCACTGCCCACGTCGTATATGACGCTATAATGCCATTGGTCAAAAGTTTAATTACCTTTTTCTTGGCGAAAATGGAATAGACCCGACGCCAGTCAGTGTGCTGTTCAACGCTAAACGCAATATACATGTAAACTCCGAGACCTTCTAATGTCTCGTAAAATCGCTCTAACTCGTTTCTCAGTATCCGAAAAAAATGATGTTCTCTCTCTTTCGCTCAATGTTACTGATGGTAATAAATTGTGTAACTTTCCACGTGAACTACTCAATCTCAAGTTTAATGTTTTTAGTCATGCGAAACGGGGTGTAGTGACGCCGTGACTTGACGCTAAGTCGATCAAAAAATGTTTCATTTGAAGCATCTCTAAAAGAAATAGAATAAACTATTTATAAACTCATAAACTTCAGTGTCTTAACCCTATAGGCGGCACATTTAATTTTCTTCGTTTGTTTAAAAATTAATAAAAAATATTATTTTTATACAAAACCAAACTTATAAGACATAATTTTTCTCAGAAAGATGCATAGAATTCATCTACGTAATTTTTGAAACGGTTTTGGAGTAAGTATGTTAGATGTCAAAAATGAAGTTATCATTTTTCAGAAAAACCTGTATCATCCAAAATCAATAGCTTACCACCTTTTTCTAAGATATACAAAAGTTTTGTGTAATATTTGTGAATATATTTTGAAAAAAAAAATTTGTTACATTTTCAAAATTTAAAAAAAAAATTTTTTTAAAAAGGTAAAATGATTATTTTTTTTCAAAAATTCACAAAAAATAGTAAAATATATTTTATACAGAACTTCTATAAATCATTATATTCAGAAAGGTGCATAGAATTTAGGTGTGTAGTGAAAAAAATGTTAGATGTAAAACATTTAGAGTTTTTTTGTCAAATACCAAAAAATCAGAAAGTAAACGGAGAGAAGAATTTCACAGAAATATAATGTACACCATACAAATAGATTTTTTTGGAATTTTTTCAACGATTACTAGAGATTTGTTATATATTTGTGAATATATTTAGGGGGAAAAAATTTGTTACATTTTCAAAATAAAAAAAATTGTTTTATGAAAAAAGGTAAATATATCTTTTTTTTCAAAAAATCACCAAAAATAGTAATATTTATGGAAAACCAACTTCTATATATCATTATATTCAGAAAGGTTCATAGAATTTAGTAGTGTAATGAAACAAAAGTTTGAAAAATAATTTTAGAGTCAGTATGGCAAAGAACAAAAAACACACACAAAAATAAAAGGCTAACTTTTTTTTCAAAGACCATTGACCATAGAAATAATTGTTTTACATTTTTTTCAACATTAAAAACATTTTATAGTATAAATGTGAATAACTATTGGTAAAAAAAAATCAAATCCTAAAATTTTCAAAATAAAAATAACGGTTTCCCCTAAAAAGTGGTACTCGACAAGTGAGGTTAGGTTTGAAACCTCGACAATTTAGACGTAATTATACACTAGATTTCACTAAAACAATAAACTTTACAAAGAATAACAAACATATACACTTGTATAATCAAATAAAACACTCAATATAAGAAAATTTGCTTTTAGGCCTAGGTTTACAACTTACCTCTTGGTTAGTCCAAATATAAACCATTCAAAAACTAGAACTTCACTCAAAAAAATAAACTTTAGAAATAAAAACACATATATTGTATTTAAGAAAATAGATACCTAACATGTCAACAAAGGGGCCATGATTCCTTTGCATATAAACCAACTTGCGTATTAGTCAGGTAAAGGGTGTGAGAGTGCACTTCATAGTCTAGTTCAAAGACTGTAAGAGACTCTGAACAATGCTTTCCATGATTCAATGGTCCGAGCTCTATCATATCATGGGATTAATACAACTGTGTGCGAGTGGGTGGGGGAAATGTTGAATAGGAAGACAGTTGTAGCTAAAGTACTGGGAGAGGAGCTGGAGGTTGAGGTCACCAGAGGCTCTCCACAGGGGGGGGAGTTCTCTCTCATCGGAGGGTTACTACACACAAGGATATGCGGATGATGTGGTGGTGCTTATCCAAGGGAGGTTTGGGAATACAGTGGTAGATCTCATGAAAAAAGCTCTGTCACTAGTAGAGGAATGTGAGCCGCAAGAAAAACCTTAGGGCCAACCCTTATAGGACGACATTGATTCCATTTACAAGGAAGATCACTCTGGATTTGAGTGATATCAAAGTTTCTGGAACAAAAATTCCATGTGCAGATGACGTCAAATATTTAGGGGTGATATTAGACACCAAACTAACCTGGAATTCACACTTGAGGCGCACTATAGAAAAAGCCAATAAATCGTTAATGGCAGCAATAACGGTAGTAGGCAGAACTTGGGAACTAAGACAGGCAATGATGAGATACATCTACAGTATACTGTAGAAATATACTGTAGTTCATACTATATTATTATATACTGTATACTGTAGGTATTATAGGTCATCATAGGTATTATATGACCTATGATGTGCTATAAGGCGGTGGTGTTTTTGGGACCGAGCAGGCACAGGCCAAAATAACTGTGACTAAGGTTCAGAGGATGACATGTCTATGCACAACCAAAGCCATATCCACTACACCAACCGCTATAATGAAAATATTACTAGGGCTTCCACTCATTGACCTGTTTATTATGGTGGAAGAAAGAAAGCAGCCTACAGCCTAAGGTACAGCAGCATCTGGAGAAACTCACATATGGAACATGCAAAAGTTACGGAAAAAAAATTGGCCAACAAATTCTAAATATGGGTACCGATAAGATAGGTACAAGATACTCGCTTTCACAACCTTGTGAAGTTTATATGACCCATGGGGACAAAAATGGAGTTCTAGGAAATACAGGAATCCTGGTGTGGTATAACAATAGTTCTAAAACTACGGCAGGTACTGGTGCTGGGATATATGGGCTGAGACCAGGTTTGAAACGTTTGTTTCTCTTGGGACAATATGCCACAGTTTTTCAGCCCGAGATTACGGCCATAAATGACTGTATACAGGATAATTTGAGGTGGGATATAAGTATAAACCATATCCACATAAATATAGTTAAGCCGCAATTAATGCACTTGCAGGTACTACAATAAAATCTAGTCTGGTATGGGAATGCCGAGAGAACCTCAATGCTTTATCCCAGGAAAACCGGGTAACTTTGCAGGAAAACCGGGGCATAAGGGAGTTGAGGGTAATGAGAAGGCAGACAAACTAGCTAAACTGGGCTCTCAGAGTTTGGCGATCTGAGCCAGCTGTAAAAATATCCATGTGTCTGGCCAAGATGACCCATAAATAGGTGGGTTCATGCAAAACACCAGCAATGATGAGGAAGCCTTAAGGGGCACAACCATAGTAAATCATTACTTAAGGATAATCCCTTCAGCTAGTCCTGAAAGGACACTAATGACCCAAGGTAGGGGAAACTCAGACAAATTACGGAACTTATTATGGGACACTGTGGTCTGAGAGTGCATTTGCACAGGACAAGAGCCTAACATGGCAAAACTCTGTGTAGATTGTGTGGGAAGGATGAGGAGACCGCAGACCACATCATTTTCAATTGTGAGGCTAAGTTTTCCATTTTCAGTGGTTCAGTAATGAAGTTAATTGGCTTTCTATTTAATGATTTAAACAATTACAGTAGAACCCTGGTTAACCGAAATAAAGGGGAGAGAGCCGTTTCGGATAACCAATTTTTCTGTTAAACCGTCATATGCTAAAAATAGTCTATTAACATGGTGTGTAGGAAAAATGAATTTACAAACAATGTCACTTTTTTTAACTCACTGGGATGCGAGGGCGCCTTATCAATCAATAAAATAGCTTTTTTCAGCAAACCTTTTCCAGCTAAAAACTTTTCAACTTGCGGCACAAACTGTTTTAAAAACCATTCTTCAAATAAGTCACTGCACATCCAGGCACTTTTTTGCGCTCTATAAAATACTGGCAAGGCGTTAGACACAATATCCTTCAGAGCTCGAGGTTTCATTGACTTGCCGATGCACATTGGTGGCAACCTATGAGTGCCAGAGGCATTTGAAGCTAAAAGAAGTGTTATTCGTTCCTTTTTCATTTTGTGACCGGGGGCAGACGTTTCAGTTGCTGAAGCTAGAGATTTTTTAGGCAACATCTTAAAATTAACGCCTGTTTCATCGGCATTGTAAACTTGGTCCTTACTGTAGCCTTGAGTGTAGTCTGCAAACATTGTTTTGAAAACATCTACCACATCTGAATCAGCAGATAACTTTTCACCGCACAAGTTCAGTTGACGGATCCTATACCTCTTTTTAAAGCGATCTAATCAACCTCAGCTGGCACAAAAACTTTTCCCTTCGTCACCTAACAACTCTGCTAACATTTTAGCCTTTTCTTGTAGTAAGGGACCTGTTAGTGGCATGCTTTTTTCCCTTTGTTGTGTGAACCACATGAATAAGGCCTCGTTAACTTTCTCAAAATCTGACGTCTTCGAAGTTTTTCTCTTACCATTTTTTACGACTTACTCTAAATTTTAGGTTTAGATTTTACCAAGTCGGAGACAGTAGAAACGCCAATTCTGTAATTAGGTTAGGTTAGCAAACAACCTTCTTCAACTTGTTTGATAGCAGCTAATTTTTTGGCAAAAGAAATAACCACACGCTTTCGCTTCGATGCCATCGCGCACACACACACCTTTACGGTACATTACTGTACATAAAAACACCTGAAAACATACACATTTGCTAATCACAAATGGTACACTACTGCAACACATTAACAGCTCTACTGTGACAGTGACTGAGGGCGGGGAATGGGGAAATTGCCAGGTCGGTGACCGGAAGGGGTGAGTGAGGACGGGGTGGGGAAGGTGAATCATCTCAAGGACAAGTTAAACGTCCCTTGTATCGCCACGCATCACCGAAAGTCATGTAGGCACTCTTTCTGGAGAAAGAGGCTAGGCGCAGCGCCTCGCTGTTTACATATTACGTACTTATAATTATTTACGGAACCGTTTCAGTTGACCCGGGTTCCGGTTAACCCGATTTCGGTTAAACGGGGTTCTACTGTACAATAAATATATTTATACAGTCACAATTTAATCTTATCTCTCCTGATCTTTAAATGTATATAATGAAGTACAATGTAAAATATAAATCCAGAATGGTTCCAATTATTATGATTCTACCATTTTATTTTTATATCAAACAATTATAAGCATCTCAATATACAAAGATTTGCTCATCTTTCTTGCAACGTACTTTCAATGTTGCTATTTTGAGTTATCGGGCTCAACTCTGCCAAGTTAGGCTGTCTTCAACCATTCCCCCAACACCAGTTCTTCTTGTGATCAAAAGGCCTTGTCTCTTTTGTCCAAGAGCTTATATACCTCCCTCTTGTTTGTGATGTTGATTGTACATGTTATTTGGTTATAGCAGATTATTTTTCTAAATTGTTAAAATTAAATCCACTGTGACACTGCTAACACAAGCGACACTTTGCTACCATACGTGACACTTATGTTACCCTATGCAACACTTATGTTATTCAACGCCTAGGGGCCCATTGGGAGAGTCGCATTTAACACATCTATATATTGAAATATCGAATTTACGAGGCCATGACTGTAATTCTCTGATTATTGACCCCCACCCCATACACTAATTTATGCTCCCATGCCATTGATTTGTCACACCTGACCAGCTATTTTTTACGTGTTTTTATTTAACCTAATCTATAATTAATACTACTAATTTAGACTTAGTGAGTTTTAAAGGTATCTCTTAGATTATTGCACAAGTCCAAACTCCATGGGCATATTTGACCATGTGGGTTAAACTAATCCGTGTTTAATAATATTTAGAGTGTGTGCGAGGGGCCCAAACTCCAAAGGGGTCTTCTGACCCTTGCCAAAAATTCCTAGCCATTCATTTTTGGTGGAGGTAGGCTTACTAGAAAAACTACAATTCACATTTAGTTTGCCTTTAAGTTTGGGTGCTATAAATTCAACCGTTTACCTTTTGGATTATATAGTGCACCAAAAATATTTCAAAAGGTCAATGAGTATTAACTCTGTTTATTAATAATTAATCTATAAAATAATAATATATAAAGATAACAAAAATAAAACTAAGAGAAATAAGCACTGACTGACACAATACATAATAAAGTACGAGGGTAGGCTGAAAAGTATTAGGCACATATTTGTAAAACACAAACAAAAAGAAATAGCAAGATGGGGCAATAAGTAAATAAAAGTACATTTCTTTAGCATCAAAATTATTATAATTTTAATACATTTCTCCCAATGCATAACAATGTTTTTTATCCCTTCACTGCAAAATTCTTCAGTTTTTTCTCGAATCCAGAACACGAAAGCTTCCTTCACCTCATCGCCCAAGGTGTAATGATTATCCTTGAATAGAGGGAAAAAACTGTAATTGCAAGTTGCGAGATCGGGGGATGTGGAGTGTGTGGAATCGGTTCAAACTTCAGGTTTCGCAGAACATCTCTGTAGTACCCATCATGTACAGATTTCACGGTATCCCAATTGTTCAATAATGAAGTCGACACAGTCCTTTGATATTTCAATATGGTTTGTGTATGATTTTGTATGATTTTCAATCAAATCGTTGACAAGTTAGCAATGTTCATCATCTGTGGCAGTGATCAGACGTCGGCTGCGCCTTTGGTCATCAATTATATGTTTTCCCGGCTCGCAACCAAGAAATTTTATTATTTTATAAAGTATAATGTGTTGCCTTGGACTGTTTAATATATAATATAGTTAATTACCTTAGAGGTTGTCCTCAGTCCGTATTATATTTATGGCATAACTATAATATGGACTGAGGACAACCTCTAAGGTAATTAACTATATTAAATTTTATTACCTATCGATTCACAGCTATCAACAGCATCGTTACCATAAACACCTTTTAAACGATAATGAATCTTAGTGGGAATCACATTTTTAGCAGTTAAAAAAACCATTTCAATTTATATGCTACATGTCAAATATTTTCATGAAAATATATACTCATATGTTATTAATTTGTAACATACTCTACATAATTTGTCTTCCATCGCTGTAAGAGGTTTATAATCACTTCATATCAAAGAAATCAAATTTCTGAATCTATAATTAAAATTTTCAGAATTGCCTTTTATAAAAAAGCTCAGTGATAATGAAACTGAAAGATTAATGTTTGAACCATCTATATCAGGTAAAAGTAACAGTGCTTATAAGTTCGGATTAAAATAAAACCAGAAACATCAAATGTAGAAAATATATCCGGATTCATAAAAAACTTCAACCTTAAAATTTTCCTTCTGTCTACTTGAAACATCTCCCTGAAAGTATGTACCTACAGGAATTTTTATCCCACAAATTATCTATATCTTAAATGAAATTGTAAAAAAAAAAAATTGAATCAGTTTTACTTACATGAATCAATGAAAGGAAGATGATCCTTGATAATTTTATTTAAGGAGTTCAATTTGGTTTGTGTACTAAGCTCATATTCTGAATGTGTTCTCCGTAACTGAGATAACTCCTGTGACATTTGCCCCCATTGTTCCTGTCCGCCCTTAACATTATGCAACTCTTCTTTCAATTGTGAAATGATATTTTTATATGATTCTGCTGTATTTGAACTAGATGTCTGTAACTGATCCAACTCTTGTTGGAGCTTATGTATTTGTGATGTTAAATGATTTACTTCTTGTGAATGGCTTTCTTCTTTTTCGTGCATCTGTTAAAAAATATAATTTAATATTAAAAGTTTACAATAAAATTATATGGATACGAATTTCAATTAATTATATAATAAAGAGTTAGATTCTATAATGTGATAATTTAGGATTTAAAAAAAACATAATATGATGTACTAGATATGTTTAAATCTAAAAAGAAAGAAAAATATTAGAAAAGGAAAAATTAACAAAATAAAACTAATGTTTCACTTCGCTGACAAAGAGTATTGCTGTATTTCTGCTACTGGGAAATTCAGCTTTTTGATTCCTGTTGTTTGGTTCAATTTTTGATCCAACTTGGCTGATAATAACTGAAGAACAGTTAGGGAGGTTGCACAATGAAAGACTTGTGGTGTAAACTCATTTTGTAATGGTGTTAACATTGGAGGATTCATTATTGTAAGACATACTTGAAATTTTCAGTATGACCATATCTATAAATTCATCATGCGACACACAGACAATTTAACCCTTAAAGGAAATGATTGTAAAAAGTTTAAAAAATGAAAAACATTCTTTTTCAAGTTCAATCTTTCTTGATCTTACCACTCCCACTAAAGTTTTGTTGTTGATGTTGTTTCTAATGGTTTCTCAATTTTTTTGTATTGTGAGTACATGCACAGGTTTCTGAATTATGGTTGTTCCTTTCTTAGCCAGTGCATCTGCAGTTTTGTTATTTTTTATTTCTCTATGTGAGGATATCCATTAAACACTTCGTTACATGCATTGTTCTTAAAAATTGTCTATTTGCTTTGTATGAATTAGATAAGACAGTTTTTTGATGAATCATTGTATTGTATAACCTGAATTCCAGATTTCGAGTTGAATAGTATAACAGTGTTGGTGTTCTTTAGCCAGGGTCTTAGTAAAGTTGTTCCAACACTTAACTGATTGTGAAAGGTTCAGCTTCGAACACTGTAGCATTTGAGTTCAGTGCAAAGTAATATATGAACAGTTCGTTACATATTCCAACTCCTGTGTATACTTTCCCCTTTTTGTCTAGGCTCATCAGTATAAATTCTAATCGGACTATCATAGCGGTAAATAGTATTCAATGTTTTCAATGCAATTGTCATTGGCTTTGTTAACGAATTGAATTACCTCGAGGTTTATGTTTATAGTTTATTGTACCAGGTAGTCTATAAGATTACCAAGAGCATTGACTCTTCCAAATTTGGGTCAGTTACATGAGGCAAGATGTGCCTCTTTGTAATTGCCTGGTTAAGAGGTGCTACTTGGTAATTTAGCTTTAGTTTAGCTCTAAGCTTCTGGTGATGATAACTATGTCATCGAAATATACAAAAGGGTATTATAATAAACATACTAAATTTATTATAACCTTAGTTTGTTTCCTGTTTTTGTGGCTGGGGAAATATTTTCCTTATTGAAAATATAAGATATTTTACAAACTTGCTCTCTTTCCCAAAAAAAAATATTTAAAAAATGAATTAAAATATGGTTAAAATATGTTTTGTCCTTAAGGGGGGATGAGTGTAGAGGGTAACTTTTTGATTGTTTTAAAAAGGACTCTTTATTAAGAGATTAGGGTTCCCGCCAGTTCCATCTTCCCTGTGGCCCGCCTATTTGAATTCTTTCCTTGTCTATATTGTTTCTTCATTGTCACTAATACTTTATTATTTGTTTGGTAATTCTTCTCCTTTCTATTCTTTGTACTTGATTTTATTCTGTTTGTATTCTATCATTCATGCTACATATTATAACAAAATTTAGTTTTATATTTCCGAGTTTTGTTAATTATGAGATTTGAAAATGAACCACAAGTTGAGGTATCAAATTTATAAATTAGATCAAATGATTTATTAATTCCCTTTAACATATAATAAGAGATATTTTCTAACAGGCTTATCACTAATAAATAAAATCAATTGATGTCAGCTATGACAATAACAAGTATTGACTAACTTGAATTTGTTTAACCACTTACAGCTAAATAATATTACATCTCTCTTTCTCTGAGGTATTGGTTATGCTCTGAATTAATATACATTAATTTATAATTTATTTATCAAGTTCATTTATATCTATATTCTAACAACTTAAAATTAATTGTCAAATTCCAATTTATGTAAATTCTTTTATGCAGGTTATAAGAATGGGTTTAATTTATTAAGTTCAATGTTTCCAAAATTATCAACAGTTTATACAAAATTTAAATTAAAGTTCAATTGCCAACAGCATATATATTATGTGGCTCTGTTCTAATATTGTGTACTAATATTGTGAAATCTAGCTTGAAATGAAGGACTTAATATATATTCATTAATGCTGAATTTATGTTGTATAAACAGAATTAGGCAATACGAAAACCTTCTAGATATGATCTGTGCATAAAAGACAGTGATGTCACAAAAATATCAATTTTATAGTTATGACATCAGAAGTTTTCTGAAACAATCAATAGTCAAATTCTGCTTAAACCAAAATCTATGTTTGAGGAGACAAAGATGTACAGGGCATTTGTTTTCTTTCAGCCATCATTGGAGCAAAGACACGAATGATTGTGTACTGTAAAGTTGTCATTAGGATAGAGACTTGGTTAGATGTGTGTTGAAAGTGTTACCAATTGAGAAATAGATGGTGACTACATTGCATAACAGTTTGTCATCATGTCAGTAAAATGAAGTCTAATGTTCGACTATAGTAAGAATCAAGAAATTGATATGTAGAAACTCAATTGCATAAGGAAACCATTAAATTTATTTGAAATCTTCATCTGTGCAAAAAATAAAATAATGTTGTAATAAACAACTTTTGTTGTAGTTACCAAATAAATAGACAATAAACAATATATTTTCTGAAATAAGAGTCTATTAAACTTTGTAAAAAGAAATGATTTAAACTAAATTTTTGTTTTGTTTAAAATTTTGTACACATTATATTCATAAATTAGTTCATGAAAATTCTTGTGAGGCGAAAGGTAAAGAGAGTGTAGAATTATTGAATTTCTAAAGGATCCTCTAGATGTAAAGTACCCCTTAAAAAACTAAACCTATTCAACTGTTTGTTCGTAATAAAGTGATAAAAAAGTAAGATAGTTATTGTTAAGTGCAGAATCGACAATTTATTGATTTTTCTTCGTGCCCCTGCAATGTGATCGCGATACTTCCCGTTTGAAAACCATGCGATGGGAAATCGTTGCAAAGTCAATGACGTAAGCCCACAATACATCATTCTTCAAGTCCCTCTAAAATATTTCACCATTGGTCAACCGTTGTAAACCGATCTCCTATTGGTTCCCACATCGAGAACGAAAGGGCTAATTATTCAGCCAACGCGACGCCTTGCAAGCGCTTAGGGGAGTCTGGTTTTCAACTCAAAAGGGAACACACATACTTCGATGTGTGTAAGTCGACGTGTGTGGTGACGCCGGTTACAAACCTAGTTCAAAGTGTATTGTGAACGTATAATCTCATCACTTTCTCTCATATTTCAACTGTATTTGAAATATTCTCTAATTAACATTAAAACCCCGCTTAACCAACATCGCTTAATCAAAATGGATGTGTCATTTAAAAATCTGCAATAATTTGTTTTTAACTATTTAAACTAGGCTGCACAGTGCTACTACATGAGTCATCATCGAGAATCGCTGGTGCATACTTTTGTTTACAGTTATTGACCTACAAGCCCTTCACCTTAATCCACTTCTAAAAATAAACCTTTACCCAACCACCCCACATTCTACAAAGCTTTCAGTCAGGAATGCTTGAGTCTGTCAGTGTTTAAGTTCAAGTTGTTATGCAACGTATTACATAAACTCGAATATTGACTTGTGAAGTTAAGATTATGTGATATATTAATGAGCTTTTTTTATTGCACTACAATGTTGGTAAAAAGAACACGGGTGGATATTGAAATTAAGGATAAGCTTGATACTATTAAACATGTTGCAAATGGTGCTTTGTTATTGTTTAGGAACAAACTCCAAGTGATTGGATTAACTAATTGGAACTAAGTATGTACTGTTGGCCCAGGCTAGCAATGCGCCTGTCCGCCAAGTTAGGCTGGTGGGTGAGGCAGGGTTACTTTTCTAAAAACATCAGACTGCCTCTTTATTTAGTTTAGAGCTCTGTTATAAATTAATGGGACAATAAATGCAACCACTATAATATTAACACACATTTACAGTATATATATATATGTGTGTGTGTGTGTGTGTGTGTGTGTGTGTGTGTGTATATATAATTTATTTAATACAGTCTAATATTATACCTAGTTCAAGTCTAGTATGTACCGGTAAGTACTAAATAAGCTAGTGTTAATAAATTATTATTTTAATAACTCATCTGTATACACAGATCGAATCGGACTTATAAAGATTGTATTTCATTACTTTTATATGTTTTTTTTAAAATCTGTCCCTCGTGTGAATGAAATTGAAATACAAGGAAGGATGTGACTAACCGGGCGTATACTGAAACGCTCGTTCCAAGAAGTGTAGCCTACTGTACTGAAATAGCAACATCGACTAACACCACCACCCCATTAGGCCAGTAAGTGTGTCATTTGTAAAACAGTTCATCTCGTTGGGTTCGTAGCAGTAGTTTTAAAGATTATAAACAATACCCAATTATTGTAATGAAGTTATATTGGCTAAATTAGTGTTGTTAATTTATTATAAATACCACCCATGACATTAAAATTGACTTAGAACACTATAAATCCACTTGGTGGATTTAGTAAGTAATTATTTGAGTAATAAATTCTATATTTAGGCATAAATAACAATTCATTGTTTATGTCTCCAGTTGCAATATAGTATGAAACTAAATATAGTATACCTATATAAACATTTATACATATATCTGGGTTTCCGTCATGCAACTTGTGTTACGCGTAGTGTAAACTACAACACAAGTTGCATGACGGAAACCCAGGTATATGTATATATGTTTATATAGGTATACTATATTTAGTTTCATAAATAACAAGATTATAAACAATACCCAATTATTGTTATGAAGTTATATTGGACAATACAAAAATAATTAAAATTAAAACATTAATATAAAACATTTACTGAATATAAAAAAATATATATTAATAAATTCTAAATTTAATGCACTTAAATCTGCCAAATCAGTAATAATTTTCAAAATCAAATTTGTATTAAATATTTAAATATGGTCCTAAGTTGTCAATAGTAGTGTTAAATAAAAGTATTATTTTTAGTAAGTAGTGTGTTCTAATTTTGCTATGGCAGAAGCAGGGATTGTTGTCAAATCAAAATTAAAAGGTGAAGTTCTTACAGTCAGAGGACAGAAATTGTTTCAAATGTTTATAAATTCGTGAAAGAAGCAAACAACAAAACTGTGATAATTCCGTTGACTAAATCACATCTCAGAACAGCAGCTGCCACTGATGTAAGTGAACAGATTGTAACCAAAATAAATACAGAACAATTACCGAAACCGAGGATGCTGAGAGAAAACTTTTTTCAATCCCTAATAAAGTAAGGTCTCGAAAAAACCTATAACAAGACTGGATGATTTCGATCTTTGTTTATTGATGCGAACTGTGTATGAATTACACTTGGAACAAAAACGTCTTCCAACTATCGAGTCGTTATTACTAAAACTAAAGGATGATATTGGCTTTAAGGGGAGTAAAAGTAGCATACGATTAGTTTTAAAAGATTTAGGATTTATGTGAAGAAAGACACAACATACAGAAAAGTATTGATTGAAAATGAATCATAAGAGAAAAGCGAATTACAGGTTTAACGTTGTTGAGACGATATATGGGGGGGGGGGAAACAGCCTATTATTTACTTAGATGAATCTTATATATCCAGTAAGTCGTGGTCGGACAGCTCAAACAGAGGTGCACATGTTCCAATCTCAAAAGGAGAATGATTAATAATCATTCACGGGAAGTGGAAAAGGATTTATTCCTAACGCCTTGGTGATGTGGAAGGCAAGAAGTTACAGTGGAGATTACCACGACAATGTGAATACTGGTATATTCATGAAATGGCTAACAGAAAGGCAAACCTAGAACCAAATAGTATGATAGTAGTTGAGAATGCGCCATATCATAATGTGCAAGTTGATAATGCCCCAACATTGAATAGCAAGAAGCAGCGGATAAAAGACTGGCTGACTAAGAAAAACATATCTTTCAGTGACGACATGTATATAAATTGAAAAAAAGTTATTTCATCACTGAAATTGCACTTTCGAGCACCAATCATGCTAGTTACAAGGTTAAACAAAATTTAATTTTTAGTCAATTTTGCTCTTATACTTTATTTGTATTTTAATCACAATTATAGGTTTTATTTTAACAATACCTTTAAAATTACTGTATTTTAGTCTTTGTTGAAATACAAAAAAAAAGCTTAAGAACAAAATCAATATAATTTTTCTCATTTAAAGGCAGAAAATGTCATTTAAAATGTATCCCATACTCTTCTCAAGGTCCAAACATGCTCTACTCATATGTTTTGTCAAATCTGGTCAAAATCAAGTTTAAATATTTTTATATAATATTTGTCAATCAAATTCATGAATTCGCTTTTTTCAAACACCCTATTTGTAGATTTTTGTTTTGTTTTTGTATGTATAAAATGTAAATGAAGCTCTATTAATAATTGCATACATACCATGGATAATAATTGAGCATTTTCAGCAATTTTCTTGCGAAACTCTTCATCTATTACATGATTTGTAAAGTCAGAGTTTTGTTGACCTTCAACAACTTTGCCTTTTCCCTTCTTGTTCTTCGTTTGATTCTAGGAAATAATGAGTAAATTAAGAAAAATATATAACATTTTAAAAATTAATATTTATTATTGTTGCAAAAATTTACAAAATCAGAAGTGTTCGAGGTAAGTTCATTTTTGTTCAAAGATGATTTGAATAGAAAGTTTGTTAATTTATTGATGTTTGATTCATTGTTTAAGGTTTCGTAGATTAGTAGTATTTGTTTAACCTAGTAAAAAATAAATTTTTGAGGAGAAAATTTGAGGGAAATCTTCTACTCTTAATAACCAACTTGTCATCTTTAACCCCATTTTCGGAACATTTATTCAAAAAGACTTAATGTGCATAATAAAAAAATATCTAAATTTATATGAAGAACTAGCAGCATACCCGTCCTTCGTACGCAGTTGTCTGCTGTTTAACCCTCCAGGCGGTAATGTTAAATTTCTTCGTTTGTTTAAAAATTAATTAAATATATTATTTGTATACAAAACCTAACTTATAAGATATCATTTTTCTCAGAAAGATGCATAGAATCCATCTATGTAATAAAAAAAAATTTTTGAAACGGTTTTGGAGTAAGTATGTTACATGTCAAAAACGAAGTTACCAATTTTCAGGAAAAACCTGTATATTCCATAATCAATAGCTTACTACCTTTTTCTAAGATATACAAAAGTTTTGTGTAATATTTTTGAATATATTTAGGGGAAAAAAAATTTGTTATATTATAAAAAAAACAAAAAATAGTTTACGAAAAAAGGTAAAATGATCATTTTTTTTTCAAAAAATCACTAAAAATAGTAATATATATCTTATACAAAAGTTCTATATCTCATTATGTTCAGAAAGGTGCATAGAATGTAGGTGTGTAGTGAAAAAAAATGTTAGATGTATCACATTTGGTGTTTTTTGGTCAAATACCAAAAAATCGAAGAGTAATGGAGCAGAAATTTCACAGAAATGGTAATGAATAACATACTAATAGATTTTTAGGATTTTTTTCAACCATTTCTTGAGATTTGTCATATATTTGTGAATATATTTAGGGGATGAAGATAGGTCAAAGACAAAACTTTTAGATTTAACTAAGAAAATATATACTTTACAAAGAATAACACACATATTCACTTTTATAATCATATAAAACACTATATATAAGACAATTTGAATATAGCCTAAACTTACCTTTTCCGCCTAGGTTATCGCAAATAAGAACGTTCAAAAACTAAACTATCATTGAAAAACATAAGCTTTAGATCTAAAAACACATATATTGTAACTTTTATACACAATTTATATACAATTTGTATACACAAACCTTCAAAATAACAAATATATAACCCCAAAACAATTTGCGCTACTTCATTTGCTACAGTTTTTTACGTTGCACATTTGCCTATGTTCCGAGATGAAAACAAAGACCTGTAAGACTTCTAAGAATATATCAAGTGGTACCAACTTATAGAATGGAATTTCCCCTACAACTTAGTGTAAAGAAAAATAATTTTAAAACCAAAGAGAAACGAATACGTGTATTCCTAAAACTGCCAACTGTATTTCGTGTCGTCAGGTTTGTTCTCTGCTCAACTAGGAATATCTCTGGATCTGTTAGACGCAGAATAATTTGGAATCTATGGTTAGAAAGAGAAACATGTGATCTATAGAACAGTGTTTTAGTTGACTTGAATGACAGAAAAATAGAGTTGTAATTATATCGGGAAAAATGGCGTCGCGCTAACGAAAAGGCGCAGAGTTCAAATCTACGATTTTACGCATCAAAAATATGCGAACTTCACCAATTTTTGGAATATTATTTATAATGTTTTGTGGTATTTTTTTTTTTTTTTTGCATGATTATGCATCTACGGAACATTAGCTTTCCAACGGTATTTTATTTATTGCGATCGGACAATTTTAAGTGGGCGTAACGTTGAATGGCAAAATACGTGTTTTATAGACATGTGACTAGTTATGGACCGAGCGCTGGGTCGATTCTGGGTCCGGTATCACTCCTCGGGTTAAGCCAAGTATATAAATAATCGAGTATAGATAATTGAGTGTTAAGGGAGTTTTCAAGGTCAGTGGGGCGGTGCCCTGATGGAATTCCTAAATAAAAATAAGCCTATGTGTTAACCAGGGACCCTAAGAATGTCCATGTACAATTTCGCTCAATGGGTCCAGTAGTTTTTATGTGATTGAGTAACACACACACACACACACACACACACACAAACAAACACAAACACTAACACACACACACACCCACAGACAGACAGACAGACAAACAGACAGACAGACAGATACCAGTAGATTTTTATATAATAGTATAGATTAACAAGAATGGAAATGTAGGTCTACTGAATGAAAGAAGGTGTAACTAAAACATTTGAACTCTTCTTCTGGAGTTGTTGTTTAAAGGTGAAAAACCTCTCGGTCTTTACTGTCATATATATCACTGTATATATATATATATATATATATATATATATATATATATATATATATATATATATAAAGGACAAGGTAAAAAGATATAAAATAAAGACCATTAGCCCTCTCAAACTCTAATAACACCAGGGGTGAAAAAGAACAAGAGTTGGTCATAGGAAAGATGAAAGATAGGAATCTAACTCAAAACTATATGAAAAAAGTGTAGATCCCCCTAGTTTCTCTCTTCTTCTACAACTTGATTTGAAAATATTCTTAAAGTATAAGAGATATTGTTACTCAATAATTTAAAATTGTACTCCTAGGTCAAAACAAAAATTATGCTAGTAGAAACAATACCAAATCATCAAGCCGAGAAACTAAATATGTACTCTACAAACCAAATACGTAGACATAATATAAAATCATACATTCAAGTTCAAAATTGCACATAAACATTACCTCATATACATCGTCTATATAAAAGTTTTTTAAATTATATAAATAATGTACTGTTGAATAAATCGATAAAAATCAAACCTGAAGTGTATCCAATTCATCTTGAAGAACAGTGACTCTACGAGTGAGCTGCTCATTTCTAAATGTTAGACTATCAGCTTCCTGGTCTGCTTTTCTCAAGTTTTGCTCTTTTTCACGGAGTGCTTCCTTCAATTCAACATTATGGCTTTGTTCCTCAACAATTGCCTTCTTCAAAACCAGAAGTTGAGCTCGTACCTGGATAAGGATAAATTTTATAAACATTGTGGCATTATTAGTGGAGGACGTTAATATAAGATGTTGCACTGTGTCTAATCAGATCTGTGCCAGACTAATCCCAACTTTGAAGGACTGACATAGTGTTAACGTTTGCATAAACTACAATAAAAGGTACTTCACTATAAAAAGGTGCCATGATAGCCAAGATAATGTTTGCCCCAGGATTTTATCAGATGTGGGGAATTTCTGATCAAAGGATCAAACACCAGTCAATCTAGTAACGTTTTCAGTTGATTTTGGTGGTTTCCTCAGTCTTTATGAACATAAAGTATAGATGTTATGCAAATTAAAAAACAAACTCCATAAAATCTGCAAAAATGCAGTAAGTACAAGTAGGAAATTATAAAATCACTAACCAATATGAGTACAGTACTGAACTTTAACGATCTCAGTATTATAGCCATCGCCATAAAATCATGATTCTACCCCTGACCCCTATTTCTGTTGTTAATCATGTAACTATAAATAGTGAATATACCTTTGAATATTCTCCTGCAATTTTATGATATTTAGTCTGTAGATCACCTCCAGCTCCATCCATTTTACTTTAAAAAAACCTTTTAAAGTCTAAATTAAAGTTGAGATTTCATAGCTCTGCAAATAAACAAAAAACAAATTTTGATTACAAATGTTAATAGGTAGGCCTATATAAAAATTTGGTATGCAATCAATAATAGTCAAATATTCAATTCTTGCACTAAGGTGCCATATTTTAACTTTCTGGTTCCATAGCCTCTAAAATAATTGTCCTATCTCAACGATCATATACAGCTTGAACGTTTTCATTACTATTGTGTGTGTAATCAGTTCACAGGAGCTTCCTTATCAATCCAGTCTCAGGTTTTTGGAAAACCATAAGATGATTTGGAGGATGTTGTCCTGTTTCCCTATCTGTCCCCCACTCCATAGTGCCTAGTGATTCAAATTGTTTCCTATCCAGAACTGGGTGGTCAAAATCAGCCTACTGTATTGCGAACTGATAATTCTGTAATAATTATCGAATTATAGTGTAGTGTAATAGAAGTTCTAATATTGTACACTGTAGTACAAGTAGCCGGTAAATATACAGTGTACATCGTCATGTGATTTTGCTATGAAAAATTATGAATTTGTTAACTATTTACATTATTTTCAAACAATCAGACCATATTTGATTCCAGAAAACACTTTTCAAGTCACAAAATGCATTTCTTTACCGTCAAATAACACATTGAAAACAAGGGAATCCGACTATTTTTAGGTTATGAAGTGTGCCTACGTCAATAAATTTGACGTCAGTGTATGAGCATCGCTGGGTCTTTATCTTGTAAGCGAACATCTTTATTATCAGAACAAAGAATGCACAATTTCTTTCTCGCGGCTGCAAAACTATATCCACCAGAATATTAAGGTAAGAAATATATTTTCAATGGTAAGTACAAATTATTGTATTAGGTCTGGCCAGGTGACCTATTATACATCGTCATCGGATTTTGCTATGAAAAATTATGAAATCTTTAAATATAGAGATATGTTTATTTATTTATGTTTTAAAATGTAATGTATTCAGATATGGTATACGTACATTTACATTTCACTTACAGTACACCCAACATCGGTGATTTTGAGGTAATTGTTTACTTAAAGATGGCTCCTAATTTTTAGGATTTTTTGTTTTATACCTACAGTCGATACACATACCTCCAACATACCTTACTTCTTAAGATTAAATAATGTTTTCCTTGCAGAGGTCATTTTTTTCACTGAAAAATTACAATCTAAAAACTATCAAATCAATGTATTTATAGGTTAGACATAATGGCAAATGTTCACATTTATGTCTCATATGTTACTAATGATATTTCAATCTTTATATCCATGATTACATATCACGTGATATACTGCAGTTAATCTTCAATATTAATAATATAATTTCACATTATTAACTTCAATAAACCTACAAAAGGTTTGGCCAGATGGTTTATATATATATATATATATATATATATATATATATATATATATATATATATATAAGGTTTGACCAGGTGTTGGTAATTCTGCGCAATTACTTGGTCAACCCCAAATTTTTTCATATTTTACTACGGTCATAAGGATGTTCTCAGAAAGCAAGAAACATAAAATTTAAGGCCCGCAAGGCCATCGTACAGGTTGCCGAGCGATAAGAAGGTTCAAAGTCCACGCGATAACAGTGGCTTGCGGAAGACGCAAGGAAGGCCTATAATGACAGGTTTGGCCAGGTAGCTATATATATAGGCATATATATATAGCTACCTGGCCAAACCTGTCATTATATATAATTATATAACGGTACTGTCACAACTGGCCTTCCGCACGTCTCCCGCAAGCCACTGTTATCGCGTAGACTTTGAACCTTCTTATCGCTCTGTACGATGGGGAGACGCGCGGAAGGCCTATAATGACAGTTTTGGCCAGGTAGCTATATATATAGGCCTATATATATAGCTACCTGGCCAAACCTGTCATTATATATAATTATATAACGGTACTGTCACAACTGGCCTTCCGCGCGTCTCCCGCAAGCCACTGTTATCGCGTGGACTTTGAACCTTCTTATCGCTCGGCAGATGGCCTTGCGGGCCTTAAATTTTATGTTTCTTGCTTTCTGAGAACATCCTTATGACCGTAGTAAAATATTAAAAAATTTGGGGTTGACCAAGTAATTGCGCAGAATTACCCAGGTGTTTATGTATACATAACTACCTGGCCAAACCTGACGTGATATATAATTATATCATAAAGTAAGCAAATTATTAACTTCAATAAACGTACGAAAGGTTCGGGCCAGTGGTTTTATATACATAGCCATCTAGACAAACCTGTCGTGACATAATTAGCGATCTAGCATAGTCATTGTGTAATGTGCATGTGTCAAACAATATGCTATTAACATTACCATTATGTTTTAACCTATAAACACGTCGGATTTGGTAGTTTTAGATTGTGATTTTTCATTGAAAAAAGTGACCTCGGTAAGGAAAATATTGTTTATTCTTAAAAAGTAAGTTATGTAGTAGACGAAAGAAAAAAAATCCCGAAAATTAAGAGCATGTATAAGTAAACAATTACTGATTTTGAAATTCGGTTTCAAGATATATTTTCAGGTAAGATGGTTCACTTGAAACAAATTATGATTGTAATGTGAGGGCTCACTGTATACTACTTGGATTGCATGACTGGTTCCAATATAGGCCACTTCAGATTTACAGACAACCAATGAAATGTGACTAATTATGGTTTATAAACAACCAATGAAATGTGACTAATCAACAGTTATAAAAGTTATTGTTTAATTGTCTGTGATTAATCAATAAATAAGACTTAGATGTAGGTGAATCAAATAAATAAACAATATTATTATAATAGCTGGTGTGCAGATGAAGGAAGTTTATTATAAAAACTTGATTAATTACTAGACATAGAAAACAATCGATAAATTATACTTCAGACTTTATTAAAAAAAAAAAAGTTGATGTAAAACAATGTTAATCTATCTTTACTTCATCCTCACCTTATAAACCATAATCGAATCTTTCCGACAGCTTATCTTCCTTATCATAATAAAGTTAATTTAATGTATTATATTGCACTGGGCGGAGCAATGTTTAACTACCCACATTGTAAAAACAAACGAGAAAAAATCATGCTTGAATTTCGTATAAATAACAACACCAAATTTCTATAAAATTATAACATATAGAAAAGATAATATTTATGATCTTTAAAAACTAGAGGAATAAGTCCACATCACTAATTTTAGGTTATACCATAGGCATAGACACCTAAAGACCGATAAACTATAAACGAATACAAATAACGTATACAAGCTGAATTGACATCCTAACCAAGGCTACCAACATAAATTGAAGTTCCTAAGCTGTTCATGATTGAAGTTACAAGGAGTTATATTTTGAGTGGAATTTACTAGTACAGGCGAATTCTCAACTAGTAACAAGATTTACCCATTTTAAATGTGTTTACCAAACACGTTTTTACTTGTTTGGTTGTATTTTTATTCAAACTTGTAAATAATGTAGACTACTCAGATGAAATTGACCAAGTTCCGAGTCAGCTGTGTAACAGCTGCTTGTATTTTCCAAATATTTATCCCATAAATATAATAGGTATTATAGCTGTTCTCAACCCAAGAAAATTCGAAATTAAATTTGTTTAATCAAATTTTACATTGATCTATAACAACTGGGAAGATATTGGACCAAACTCCCCCTCCTCTTAACTTTTAATAACTAAATATTTAAAAATGTATTTGGGAAATCATATCCTAATTGAAAATTGGCGCTGTAATTTTGAAAAATCTTATATAAATTTCTCTTTGGCTGTTATAGGCAATATCATTCATGACACAAACTTGGCATAAATTAAGTTGGTAAATCTTAATTGAAAGTTGCTAATTAAAAATTCGCCTCATATACTATTTCTGTTTTTTAAGAGGGCGATCAATTAATTATATACAAACTGATTTATAAAATATAAATTAATAATAAATAATGATACCGTACAGAGAAAGGAGTTGAAAGGAAGTAATATTTGCGTGGTCTTTAAATGGCCAGACTACGTTAAAATAATAATATTGGTAACTTATTATGAAATGTAATCTTATCCCAAGCCATAATTATTTTCCATGAAGGAAAATTCTTGTTAACACGTTAAAACTGATACACACTAGACTTTACAAATGGACCAAGTACCAACAACAATACACGGCAAAACTTTGTTAGTGGATCATGACCGTGTATAGTAATTTGGTAAACACCTTTCTATGGTCACTAGATTAGAATATTATTGTTTTGAACATTTGGTTACTTTTGATTACTGATTAGTCCCAAATTAACTTTCTCTTCCTTTTGTTTGAAATCAGGTGTTTTTATAATTAATTGGTTATTTACGATAAAAGTTTTGGAGAGAATAATGTATATTTTCTGTTTCACTGAGTGGGGTTTTTGTTGTGACATTTCAGTGGCTGAGTACAGAGTACAGTTTTGTTAGATCCTGTACAAATCTGTCCCTATAAAAGTTATTTATTTATTTATTTTTAGTTTCACTGTAGAATTTTAATATTTAACTTTGTCTTCATAGTAGTTGAATATAAGATATTAACAAAAATGTAATACTATTAATAATTAATTAGTAATAATTAAATTAAATTTTTTTTTTGTTTTCTCTGGACAATAATTCCTCCAGGACTTCATTAGAACAAAGTAAAGAAATACTTCTTTGTTTTGTTTTTTATATCAACATGTCCTACAATGGAACAATGAATATTGATAAACATGCCCACTGAAACACAACTAGCTATAGCCAGCATCCTCAATGAACCAAACCAAACGTAATAGAAATAGAACCCTCAACACTTAAAAGTAAGCACAGTGACAATTTTACTACAAATGATAATTCAACATTATCTTCTACAAATACAAATATGAAAGGTATTTATAGAATATGCTGATACTAACATATTCTTTTGTTGTTCTTTCGATGTAATTATTTCTCAAAATAATACAAAGATTAACCCCTTTAGGGCAGAAAAAAATATTAAATGCACAGGCTTCAAACATAGATAACATAACATGAAGAGGGAAAAATATAGCTGTCAGTTGCAATAATGCACAACCAGCAAATAATGCACTCCTCACTTCCTCATTCCTGAAGGAGTAGCCTATAGGCTATTTATAACTGCTTTTAGAGTGGAGACCATTGGGGTGATTTTTATAGAACAGATATTGAACCTAGTGAATTAATAAATGAAGCGATAAGTCAATTGGATGCTTTTGGAATTTTGAAAAGATCCAAAAACAGGAAAGGTTACATAAAAACACATTTTATGAAGATAATTTTTGCAGGAATAAAATCCCTGATTTCATAAAATTAAATTATGTAATTATGCCAGTTGACACCTATACAGTACCAGTTAGGCAGTGTTTCACATGTTTCTCCTATAAACATGTAGCCAGTAGGCCATGTAAAAATGATTGGCTTTAGTAACTGTGGAGATACTCATCATGGGGAGTGTGGCAGAACATACATACAATGTCTGGGTTACCATAGAAGCACAGACAAAGAATATCTTGAATTTATCAGACAAAGAAGAATAAAAAACCTCATGTCTGAACAAAAAGTAGATTATTATACAGCCAGTAAATTCTTTCAAATTACATATAAAAGTCAAAGACATCACACATTCAAACCTAAGAGAACATGCAAAAACAGCTAGTTCTCCAGTAGACATAAGGAATTATAAAGAATTCCTAACTTATACCAAAAGAATAAATCTAATTCGACATTATCACCAAATTCACAACTTTTACGAAACACATATGAATCCCTAAACATGTAGATGAATTAACAGATATACAGAATTACCCATCATCACCAAATTGTTATAGTACAAATCTAAGACAAAAATATACCAAACAAAACACTCAAACAAATAAAGCAATGAAACCACCAAAATACAAATTGTCCGAAAAAAGCCAAAACAGATTTAATTTATAATGTGTTTGCCTATGTGCATCCCCTTCCTCAAATAACAACATTTTATGGACTAAATAAAGATGGAATGTTTTATTACGTTTACACGTTTTCAGCTGACTCTTTCGCTCTATATTTATGAATTTAAGGGTGTCTCAACTTAGTATATTTTTTTTATGTACTATCAATAATATATCTTACAACTATCAGAGATATAACACACCTAAACATGAAATTGTTTATTCAGATAAAAAAACATGATATAAATTTAAAAGATAATGATATTCATTAAAAATTCTTTACAAAATGTGGTTACTAATGTATGTTATATTATGTTTATCATTTATAATTTACTTGTATTATTTAGTAAAACCTTTTTACATAGGTCCTAAAACTATATGGATGTAAATACCCTTTTCTAATGATCGTACCTTTGTGTTATGATTTTTTAGGGCCTTGAATTATAATAATAATAATAATACCAACATGGATAATAATGAATGACAAATAACGCTATTGCAATTTTTTTTTTAATATTCAAAATCTATTAATTACAGTTCAATGTGAGTGAAAATACAATAATAATTTGTACTATATATTTACTTATTACAATTATTGAGAGTATATTTTCTATTCCCTAGATGGCATGGTCGTCATAAAATTCAATTCGATAGCTTGTTCATAGTTCAAAAAATCATCACTAGTCTGTTTGGGTTCGTAGTTGGTCGCCTAGCAACGGTAATCTCAAGTCAAGCTCCTTTTCCCAGGTTGCCCAACCGGCCGCTTTATCTTAGTTCTCAGTCATCGTTGTTGTGTGTTCGTGGTCGGTTGAAATGTTGTGAGGTTATGTGTGTTTTCAAAGTGAACATGTTTATTTAAAGGTGTTGTGATTTTAGTGATGTAATTTTATAAAGGATATCTAAATAATATACAATGGCAACATACGGACTTGTCTCACAGGGTATGTAGCCATTTCACATTTTACTAATCAATGGAAGTTCTGCTACTAAAGCTGCAATACTTTTGTTTGTTGTACAGTGTATTGATTAACTTTGAGTATTATAAATGAGCGCAAATAGTATATTATATCTCATATTTCTAAAACGCAGCAACTGTATTTGTCGGTTTTTAGTTTTGTTGAGCTATTGTAACTAAGAATAATTAATATTTTGAGTGATAATTTGTTTGTTTATTCCAGCGGCTCTGCCTTGACTGATAGTAATTTGTAGGCTGTTTTCGTATCCTATAGTTAAGTAAAAACTAAATGACAATTTTTCTTTTCAAATTACCAAAATCACTTATTGATTTTACACATGATGTCAACATAATATGCAAACATTTTTATAAAATGTTGTAAAATATACTTTATTTTTAAATTGTACTTTAACGCTTTCCAGAAATTGTCGGTCTAGTCTAATTTGTGATTGTTAGAAAATTTTAAAACTTGTGTATACCTTTTTATAACAAACGATGATCATGAATTACGTTAACCTGTTTTACTCCACATAAATTATAATGTAGAATGAAAATCGTAAATGGTTGCATAACCAATAACAAATAAGCTCACACTTTAGGTGTTATATATTATTCAAAAATTTTTAAATAATAAACAAAGATCAGTTTTCCTATCTTTAACTTTTGACTCGTATAAACCCTTTTACTCCCACCCATCCGCCCTTTACACCTGCAGCATAGCAGCTGCTTCTTAGAATTTGGTTGACCCAAAAATTGTAGGCTAACATATTCAGCCTAATTTTATATCTTTTCTTTTTCTAGTTTCTTTCATTTGTTATCCATCAGGATAACTGAATTGTTCAGTGATTAGGCTTTTGGCAACTCTTCTATAGCACGTTTAAGCGTACTGTACCAATAATTAGAGACTTTAAAAAATAAGAATGAGCTAAACCATTATTCACAATTATTTATTTACAGCAAGAATAATATGATTTTAAAATGTAGAAAAGTTAAATTTATATAAATCAAATTATTGCTTCGCGTTATGTTAAAATATCCCAACCTTATAGTATCGATTAACCTTCTTTAAATCCCGTGAGAAGGGCGAGCAGGAAAATATGGGTGTGCAGCCCCCAGCGAGCGAAGCGTGCTATTATTATAGATGGGTTTGATTATAGCATTATTAGCATTGGTCGTCGAAGAAATTCATTATACGAATATAGCAAAGTTCATTAGGAAAATTGAATCATATAAGGTCGTTAAATTCATCTTAGAGAAATTTTATTACCAACATAATACTTTTGATTTAGTGGTTTAATTTTATTGGTAGGCTATAAATTAAACCATCATTACATATAATTGTAGGCCTATTATATTAATACTAATCGGTAAAAACATAAAACGACTATTAGACTATCCATTATAGATAACATTTACCATTGGTAGGCCTACACACAGTAGTAGTCTACACCTACACCTAAAACCCTACACCTTATCACAGAAAAAAAGTCACTGTTCTTTTGACTGTGTAAATTAGCCTATAATATCCTTGAGATTTATTTGTCTATTATTGTGATCAAAGGTGGAGCCTGTATAAAATGTGCTAAATCTTGATCGACAATCTGCTGGAACAGCCAAATATACAGTCAATTACCATATGAAAGAAAACACAATGTTCCACAATGAACATTTCATTTGTTTAAGACGACATTTTAGTGACTAAAGTCATCATCTTCAATTGTTATGTGTACACAAAGCTTTTGAAATTACTGTATGTAGTTGTAGTTCAGTGGCAAGAAAGTTTTTAACAAATGAGGATGACTTAGTCACGAAACATCGTCTTGAACAAACAAAATTGTATTGTGGAAAATTGTTTTTTTTTTTCATTTGGTGACTGAAGTTTCAAGTTTCTAAACATTTTTGCTCATTTCAAATAATAGGCCTACAATTTATAATCAATTATTGTGTCGATAATGCAAATAGAGTATTTTATAAACACTAGAAGCTGAAATTACTTACTGAAGTGAGGAAATATTGTTTATTTTGGATCATCCCAACATTAAAAGAAGGAAGTCTGCAGACTTTTCTATATGATATATATTGTCCAGATTGTACAGTTTTGGTGAACTTTTACTTAAGCTCAAGACACATTCACAGTTAAGGATTTAAAAATTTCATAACCTTACAAATTTCATTTTGATTTTCTTAATAATTATTTTATATTAACTTATTTATTATTTTTAAATAAAGTTATAAAAATATGACCATTCCCTCAGAGATTTATTTTCGTAGTTTGTAAATTAGTACCATTTTGCAAAGAGTCAGTTCTTCTTCTCCCCCCCCCCCCCTCTTCTTTCCAAAAGTGGTCTGAAGATAAATAAGTTTTCTCAATTAACTTGCTACATGTGGAGCAGTATCTTAATAGGTAGAGCTGCATTTTTTTACTGTATAATGGGATTTAATGTTATCTCTATTAGAAGTAGTATGCATTAAGCAACGATATCTGACCCCTGAGGCGTAAAAGAGGCGGGGCTACAGTACGACAACTTCTCCAGATGTTAGTTCGGATCAGCTGCTTGGCTAGACCACAAATACAAACTCTCTTGTCTGTCTCTGGTCTCGTGCCCCTTCAAAATAAACGGTACAAAACATTTTAAGAACACTATGTTCATTTTTGTCACTTGAGTAAAACGCATATCAATATTGGATTAGGTGCTCAAAATCACTACTCAAACGTGATTTAATAAATATTATAATTATTTAAAATAAAATGGTGACAATATGCGACGTATTATGTTTTTCCCGTATTCAATCGATCCAGACCTCGACTTTGGTATATTTGAAATTGTTCGACCCTTTTTTAAATATGTTCAATAAATAGATAAACCTAACCTTCAATGTTCTGCACCCTATGTTTGAGAGGTACGGGATTATTAGCACAATCAGTTATTTGGCAAATGTCTTTTATTTACATTAAAATTTAATTGTGTCGTTTTTTAAAATTTTTTGGGAGAACGTGAAATTAAATAGAAAATAATGATATATATATATATATATCAATTTTTTGGGCAATATTATTTTATGAAAAAGTTTGAGATGTAATGTTCACCTTGAGATTTTCTTTAAATCCAAGGAACACATTATTTCCAAGTTTGGCAGACTGATTGTGTAAAACATAATGTGTATGCTAACCACATGTCTAGTAGGCCTAGACTCAAAATGGGATATTGCCAAAAATTATTTACATGTGTTTTTACAGTGAGTAGAAATTATGTGGTCGGTGTCGGGGTAAATTATAGTATTGTTTTTAGGGAGTGGTGGGCGTTTCCAAGAGAAAGAGCTAAATAGTTAGAATATCGATGCTATAATACAGCTAGGATGTTGTAGGATTTGCTATAAGCTTAATAATAATCAAAATATCCACCGCGGAAGAGAATTTTCATTTGATATGAGAGATAACGAACATGCAATAGGCTATATTATATATCATAAGGAATGCACTGGACAACTGTATTGCTTTTATTGTTCAATTAAATTTATCTAAAACACACTTTGTATAATATAGTGTGTTGTTCTTTCATAATATAATGTAATTATTATTTTTGTTTAATGTAAAAGATAACCAAGAATTATTTTTAAAGATTTGAAACATGTGATTGGAATTTGCAAGTTAAAAAATTTAACCGAGATCTTTATGAAATAGAATTTAAGACTAGGAAAACTTTTATATATATGTTGATCAAGTTAGGAGAATATTAAGAGAAAAAAATTCTATCAGCTAGAGAGAACACAAAAATATCAATGTATAATTTTTGTTTGTTTACAATTAATATGCATGAAAACACTTTAATAAAAAGACTTTTTACATACTAAATCCAGTTAATTTAGTTCTGTTCTGTATCCTTCACGAGGCTTAGAATCTGCAGGATTTTTGACGAATGATGTCTTCAGAGTTCTGAGATCATGAAGATCATACACAGCCTAAATAAGTAGGCCTATAAATAAATATTGAGCTTGACTTGTGAGATAATATAAAAAAATCTCGAACACAAATAAAACTTTTTTTTAACTCAAACGCATGAATGACAATGTTGTCATCTTCAGTGACGCATGAGATACAATAATCATTGTCGTTGAAACGCGTTTGATTAATAAACATTATTTGTGAGAAATTGTATTCAAATTTTATTTTAAACTTAAATAATAAATTGTCTTATGGTTTATGGTTGTCAGGCGGATAGGAGGCAGTAGCACCCCAAGTTTAAATCTAATAGCAATTTGTTTGTTTCTTTTAGAAAATTCACCAAGACACAACCTAAATTAGAGGTTTCGATTTAATTCTAATGTTTACACGAGTGGAGACTGCTTTGTATGGGAAATTAAACTCTCGTTGAAAAAATGAACATCAGTGACGAAAATTTGTCCAAACACAAATGACTCAGCCATCTAGTAGGCATAAGCTCTTTCACTGGCCTTTGAATTTATAATTTTATACATTCCTCACTCATAACATTTCACCGTGATTATTGGTAAACAGCCTAAGAAGAAAAATAAAACAACTGTTAATGAAATGGTCATAGTACTTCCTCCTGCATGGGAATGTTATGAGGCCTATGCACAAAATTATTGAAATCAAACTGTAATTGCTACTAATAGAATGTTTACAATACTTATTTAATCTAGACAGGCCATGGGTAAATTTAGTTTTTAGCTATTACTTCTGATGGTTTGATAACTAATTACAGTTATCATCGGATGTGAAATATCAATAACATTGCAGTGTAGAATGTGTCTATCATTGCCACATCAACGGGTTAAAATTATTAATTTACTGATTTTAACTTTACCAAGCTAGTATTATTGATTAAATAATTATTTCAAGTGAAAAATATACGACCTAGACTGGGAATTGAATCCAGGACCTTTGGCTTTACGCGCCAATGTTCTACCAACTGAGCAATCTTTGATGCTTCACAGCATAAGGCGTACACTTCTCACTTGAATTTGTTTTTGCTGCAATTGAGTTATGAGAGATAAATTACCTCGTTACAAACGACATTGAAACTGATCTATATAGCCTACTCAGCTTGCAGCTTTTACGTGGATCTATATAGCCTACTCAGCTTGCAGCTTTTACGTGTGTATTTAATGATATAAATTATTTTAACCATTAATATATTATGCAGACCACTATTTTTTTCTTTGTTAAAAACCTCTTGATCATCCACGCCTTATAAAAAAGAAAGAAAAGAGTATAAAATAAAGACCCTTTGTATTCGAATACTCTGTCACACTGTGTGAGAGTCGCAATTTGTGATTCCTTGGTACACGTTTGTTTTAATCTATATTTTTAACAAGTTTCTTAACCATAAAAATCGTTCTAACAGTTTAAAATTGGCGGCAGTTTAAATTAGTGTTTTTGATCGCAATTTTGGAATAAATGGACAAAAAATAGTTTAAATAATGTTTAAGTTTAATACACAATATCACGAGTTATAGGCAAACTTGAATGAATAACATACAATTTATGAAACTTTTAAAATTTATACAATTTTAGTTTCTTGTATAAATAAATTGTATTTATACAATTTTAGTCTACTTGATCGTAAACAATAAAGAATATAAAACTACATAGAAAATCAGGATAGTATCATGTTAATTGGCTGAGTTTTCAGTTGAGGTGTTCTATCAAATGGTTTTTTTTAAATTAAAAAAAAAAACCATATATATATTTTACAGTAACGGAATTTTTTTTTATCGTGCCAGCGGTGGTAGATTTGTTCAGACATTATTTGAAATTAAAAATGTAGTAAGCTGCACTAAATCACTTACTTTAATAGTATCGGCTACATTGAAGAATTTCTTATTCTTATTATTATTTTTTTTTTATATAAGTTGTGTACATTTGAATAAATTTACTTTCAGGGATACATATGACTTTCTCTTAGAAGCAGTTGAAAATCAACGAAAGTTGGCAAAACAAAGATGAATTGAAATAATGGAACAAAGAATAATTTACAAAATAATATTTTTATCGTGTTACAGGTAAATACGTACAAATTACCCTTATAAAGAAGTACAGTGTTGGTGCATAAATACAGGTAAACATAGTAATGGGCTAGAAAAATTCCTTAATTCTATAAACAAAATATGTAATAATAATAATAATAATTAATACCGGTAACTCTAAAGCATTAAACATATAAAATTTATAAACAAAATTAGTATGGTTTTATTATAAACAAAATTATAATGGATTACAAAATAATCCTCCAGTTAAAATCTAAAAACCTTAAAAGCAAGAAAGACCTAAAACAAGTTAATAAAAGGAATGCAATCTTACATGACAATACGCGTTGTTAAATATTATTATAAATCCTATAAATTTGTCTAGTATCGATTTCCTCGAGAAGCATTTAGTTTTTTCTAGAGTTGCAAAGCCAAAGTTCAATTTAAATTATTTGCATACAATTTTCTGGAAGCGTGCCAAACGTGGGAAGATAGTATGCTTTCACATACCGGCGTGGCGGCCTGATAAGGTCGTTTGTCTCCTTTGTTAGTCTGGTACATTGCGGGACTATCATTACCGGTAACTTCTATGTTATATACAAGTTGAAGTATTTTTGCTTTAAACCTACAATTTTCTTAAAACTCCAAAAAATAAATTATGTGTATGGCGGTTAATTCTGTAGATGTGTATTGGAAAAATTAATCCAAATAAATTTTGGACTATCTTTTTACTCTACGCATGGAAAGAAAGTACTGTGAGGGGGGGGGGACAGGTGTTTAGAGTTTTAGTTTTAGTATCAGTTTTAGATCTCTCTGAGCTCAAAAATATGTGTTTTAAAAAAAAGTCTGTTTCTATGATTGACTGTTTGCTGCAATAATATCTCTAAAACCGTTTGAGCGATCCTCTATTTAATATTTAGAGGTTTTTCGGTACCTAAATATGAATATAAAATATTATTTCTAATGATTTTCACCAAAAGTTGGTCGAACGTATCCTCGACTATGGAAGTATAATATAAAAATCAAATAATAGACCTATACAAAAAACAATATTTTAAAACCCACTTAGCCTACCTAAAAACAGAAATAAATAAAGAAAAACACACACTTAGTACAAAGTACTAATTTAAACATAAATTACGAAGTAAAGTGTGGGCGTTTCTAAAATCCGAAAATTTATAATTATAATTTAAAATTCTAAGCGTGATAAAATTCTAATTATAATTTAAACCCACACTTTATTTTGTAATATACGTTTGAATTAATACTTTGTACTAAGTGTGTTATTTTATTTCTTTTTTTAAATAGAAAAGTGGGTTTACATTTATTTATTTTTTTATTTTCTACTTTTTATTAATAAACAATTTTTTTTTAGAAAAGCGGGTTTAAAAAAATTATTTTCTTCTTTTTAGTTATAAACAAATTTTTTATCTTTCAATTCGTCGGGCAAATAGGATGGCTTTGTTTCTCCAAATGTCAAAGTTGGAACTTGGCTGTGATAGCATCGAGCGCTTCGTACAAATTTCACATATAAACGCCACAAGACAAGGATTTCGCGCTTGCCGCTGTTGTCGATCACGTTCTAAGCAAACTTGAAGTTCTTCAAAGGTTTCCACAGCACGGCATTGCGATTTGTGTTAACGATCAAATTGTAAACGCGCTTCGCGTTAAATTTGAAAGATGCTTACCTACTACGCATTTGTACTACCCACCTCATATACTACGCATCTGTACTTCTCCCTACCTGCTGCATATGTATACTACACATACGTACCTACTGCGCAACTCTGCCTACTGCGAAACTCTGCCTATTGCGCATACGTTTCTTCCACCATAAACATGTGTGTATATAACAATGAATTATTGTATTATGTCATCCAAGATCAACATCTAAACAAACTTTCAAAATTTTTTATCAACAAGAAGTATCTCAAATACAACTTCCCTGATTTGATGACAAGACAGGCAGACATGAAAGCAAACCAAAGAAAAGTGTTAAAAAAAAACTATAGAGCTGTAATAAAAAGATCTAATTTTAATCTTCCGATATTGATAAAAATTTGGTGAAAAATATGAAGATTAAAAACAAACCAATGTTACAAATAGCAAGTAAAATAATGTTTGGAATAATTAGCAACAAAACTAAATGAACCTTGATCGCAGTTATCATAAACTTGATTTTAATGAATTTCGAGATACGCTTAAAATGGTTTTATGACAACAGCAAGCTAGGATGTTCCATTTAAATATAAATAACTACAGAGCAAAGCGAATAAAATTAGTCCCGCTCTAACAAAGTACCTAGGTACGTATTTTATTTGTTTCTGAGCAAACGTACGAGTGATATAGTTTGTGCAATCATTATGGACCATTTATTTAATTCAATGGGTGGAATTCAAACGCCACATAAGCTGGTTGTCGACCAAGAGCTAAGCTACGCCTTACTAAGTTAAGCTAAGCTAAAATTGGAAGCCCACCAAAAACTAAGTGAATGATAATCAGTTGTCAGTTGTTCGTTGAGTTGGACGGACGTTCCAACAAAAATGATTGAAGAAGAAAGTTATGATGATGATTTCAACACTTAGCATACAAAACAACGTTAATACTGGCTTATTACTTAAAAATAAAAGACGGAACCCCAGGTATTGGTTAAGTAATTACATTCAACGTAAGCATGAAAGTGAGGAGTTTGTCACTATATTTTGTGAGTTGTTATCAATGATTGATTCGGATATTACCAAACAGGATACTATTTACGAAAAGTATTAAGTCCAGAATAAAGATTGGCTATTTGTTTGAGGTAAGTGATAAAACTCTAATTATTATTATTATTATTATATATTTTTATTATTACATTTTCTAAAGAATAGAAATATTTCACAACAATTGAATCGAAATACTGATACAAATTATAAAAAAAGTGTAAGTGATAAAACTGTAATTATTATGATTATGTTTTTTATTGTAACACTTTAAATAAAATAAAAATAGTAAAAAATAACTCGATCAAATACTGATTACAAATTAGTATAACTAGAGTATTAGTTTCGTTCTGTGGTGTCGAATGACTAGGACGAGTAGTCAAGTTCCGGTTGTTTAGCTGATACCAAATTTATGTAAGTCTCCTCTGCTTCATTCACTATGTTGAAAAGTTTTTTTTCCACATACCTCTGTTATTGGTTATTGGTTAATAAGGCAACATTTTAGTTGTCTCAACATACTGTCGAAAAACATATTCATGGGATGTCGGTTTCCTGTCGCCTGTTCCACTTGCTTAGCTCTCCTTCTACTCCCCTCCTCACATTGCCAAATGTAATCATCATCAATTTCTTTCAAAAAATCGTGTAAATAATTTCTTTCATTATTATTTTTTCTGTTACTTCTGTGAATTGTTTCAGGGATAATTGGGTTAGTGGTGGCATCCGCCTGAGTTTTCATGACATTATGTTGAGTTTGAGTATCTTGATCTTCAGCTATATATTAAGAGTGGTTAGAAGAAACTTCGTGGTGTTCAATAGGTTGGATACTAGTGAGAAAACAAGAATTCCAGGAATGTGGCGTATTTTTAGGAACTTGCTGGAGGAGCAGCCTGCCCACTTGTGCTAGCCTTCACCCTTTTCAGTGACTCCCTATGGCCATGGGGTAGTTTCTTCCATTTTTTCTTTGCAATCTTAAAACTGTAACAAAAGTATAACTTTTTATTATTAAATTTTTTCCAAATTTCTAACTGAAACAACATTATTTAAAAATTTTAAAAATTACATTTTAATAAAATACTCACTTGTTGATTAAATCTAACAATCAATATACTTTTGTTCCAGGTTTTTGGCAACTGGTAATTCGTTTAGAACAATTGGTTATAACTACAGAGTGGGTTATAACAGAGTTTAGAGAATTGTAACAAATATGTGCAAGGCAATTTGGTATAATTTTCAAACAATCTATATGAAAGTATCAACTGAAGAAAAATCGTAGATGACTTCCATAATAAAAGGCAATTTCAACACTATTTTGGGGACGTGGAGGGAAAGTACATTTCAATAAACTGTCCTCCTCATTAGGATCACAATTTTTCAACTATGAAAAATTTTATTCAATCGTTTTACTTGCTGTAGTCGATGAACACAAAAAATGTATTATTATCAGTGTTGCTTCAATGGGCCGATTCAGTGATGAAGGAATTTTTGCTAGCAGTTTATTTGATCAAAAGTTAATAAATGCTCAGTTACATATGTCTAATGATAAACTTGAATACCATGTGGTGATCCGACACCGTATCTTCGTACACACAGCTGCATTCTGAGACAACAGACAAAAAGGAAATTTTAATTACCGCCTTAATAGGCCACGTAGTGTCGTCGATAATGCCTTCGGTATGTTGGCAGCTCGATGGCGTGTATTTTACCGGCTTTTTGAATGTAATTTAGAATTAGTCGATGATATTGTACAAAACTTAAGTTTTGCATAAATTTTAACTTCTCCAAAGGCGACATAAACAAACAACTTAACGCTCCATCTGTACTACGTCTAAACTACAACAAACGATCTACCAGAGAAGGATTCCGTGTCAGAGAGTATTTTTCTAACTATTTTAATAACATAACTGTAAATTAAACTTACTGTTTGATATAGTTGGGTCGCTTAATTCCTCTTATTATCCTTTTCCATATTGCATCCTTTTTATTAGAGTCGCGTTAATCTTTTATCTGTGTTAAAATAACCAAATGGATTTTTCAAAATAAATGATGTTATTAAACTAAAATACCAACAAAAAATTTAAGTTGTTATTTATAACTTATCTGTGTTTTCCACAAGATTGGGAATTGTTTGATAAATTTAATAAACTGCTACATAGTATCCATTCGTCGCACCTGCATCAACAACAAAAACAATACTGGAGGAGACGGCAAGTGTCTTTTGGAGAGGTAAACTTAGCTTACCTAGCGTCGGACAGAGTGCGCAGCTAACCCGGTTGAAATAGTTCACTTAGTTTCCTTAGCTTAGCTTTGGATAGTTGGCACAATTACATATGAAAACTCGCGCAGCTATGTGAGCTAACTTAGCTTAGCTTACCTAGCGTCGGACAGAGTGCGCAGCTAACCCAGTTGAAATAGTTCACTTAGTTTCCTTAGCTTAGCTTTGGATAGTTTATGGTTGGCACAATTACATATGAAAACTCGCGCAGCTATGTGAGCTAACTTAGCTTAGCTTACCTAGCGTCGGACAGAGTACGCAGCTAACCCAGATGAAATAGTTCACTTAGTTTCCTTAGCTTAGCTGTGGATAGTTTATGGTTGGCACAATTACATATGAAAACTCGCGCAGCTATGTGAGCTAACTTAGCTTAGCTTACCTAGCGTCGGACAGAGTGCGCAGCTAACCCAGATGAAATAGTTCACTTAGTTTCCTTAGCTTAGCTTTGGATAGTTTATGGTTGGCACAATTACATAATGAAAACTAGCGCAGCTATGTGAGCTAACTTAGCTCTTGGTCGACAACCAACATGTACATTATCTGTGATAAATATTACATTAAAAATTTTATAACTTTAAAATTGTTTTAACAGTTGGAAACATCTACTACGTAACTAAAATAGCTCACGTTTTCTTCTGTTTAATTCTTGTATTAGCGGCCTTTACATGTGGGCGCTTTCCTGTCAGAAAGAGCGAGGGATAGAGTTTAGGTGTAAAGGTTGCGGTTGGAGTGGGGGATTGTGTACGCGCTTGCAGGCACGTAATTCCGGGCCTAGTGTTTCTAGAAGTCTATAGACGATACGAGGGGTAACCTAACCTAATTTTATCATTCTGTCGTAATTTATCAATTACGATGGATGTTCGTCTCTGGTCGAGATAATTAATTACAGATTTAATTAATTTATATAAATCTTTTTCTTGTTTGTGGAAGAGTAAAAGTGAGGAGTATAAGAAGAAAAATCTTTGGGAGAGCTCATTTAAAACTATTATTCATTTGTGCATAGCCCGTAGATTTCCAGAAGCAAATAGAGATTTCGTGGTGAAAAGATTCAGTCTTCGTGGTTCCTTTCGAAAAGAATTTAAAAAAGTTCAAGACAACGAACGAAGTGGTCGTGGAACTGATGAAATATACAGGCCATCGTTATGGTACTACCTGCTCTTCACAAAGAACCAAGAAGTGCCAACAGCCAGCATTTCCAACTTGGATTTCATGGTTGAACTGTTTGCCAAAATGGTCACTCATAACTATTGTCGCAACATATTTCTCCCCTCAGGCAATCCCGAAGTACACTAGGCGAACCTACACTTTTCTTCATCTAGTTTTGTTTTAGATCTCCTCTCATCTTTGTTCTCTTTTGACCAACTCTTGTTCTCTTCAAACCCAGATGCTATTAGAGTATTCGAAGATTTGAAGTTTCTATGCTCTGTTGTTGTTTGTTGGAAGATATCTTTTGAATGGTTGCTTCTGGAAAAAAAATTACATAGTTCATATTTCATAAAAATTAAAAATGGCTACTGGAAATTTCAATTTATTACTACGTAATTGTACTGGCTTTTCGTCTTTTTATCTTTTGGAACAACAAATATATGAATATGAAATACAAAAATATAAATTTGTCACTAATTTTTTTAACTGTGAGAAAGGTTAAAATTTCAACTTGGTTATTGTTAATTTAAACGTCTTGTAATTTTTGAATTAGACTCTTCTCTTGTTTATTCTTCTTTTCTTTATTAATGTACGGTATATTATTGTTATTTAAGGCAAATATGTTGATAAGTGATGCAATATGTACTCACCAAAACCGATGCTATTGTGATAGTGTAGATATAACAGCTAATTTATCTAATACTTACTCCGTCTTGTGACTTATTTTGTAACATATGTTACGCGTTTCAGAACGTATGTTCCATCTTCAGACTCGCTCCTGAGAGGTCGTTAAAAAATTAAAACACTACAAAACGTACACATCAATACAATAAACAAAAAACAATCAAATGTGCGACAGGTGTAACTTACACCAACGTAACCTATGTTACAAAATAAGTCACAAGACCGGAGTAAGAATTAAATAACTTTGATTAAAATCTGTGACTTGGATACGATTACTCAAAAATGAGTTTTAATAACTTTTAATTTATTAAAGTACCGTACATTGTTTTAAATATTTTTCATTCCTTTTTTAGAATGATTTGATTCATACGTTCAGTATGACAAATTGCCCCAAAATTTGTCTTATGTATTTTTTTAAACTTCAACAGAATACCTTATCCTTAAAGTTGTTAAGTTCGTCAACTAAATTAATATGCAGAACAGTTTCAAAATAGTAAATAGTTTTTTCTATGTTTTGAAAGTAATTTAATTCATCTTAAATAAATAAATATATTAATATTTTTTAGAAAATGTCCTCGCTACAAAATTACTATAGTAAAATAATAACTAATGAAGATTTAAAAGTTTAATTGTAAAATTACGACTAAATTAACTTTACTTTTATTCTAAATCTACAAGATGCATTATTTGTTACCTCGGTACAGTGGAAACACCAATACAATGCTACGTGTTCGGAAGTTACTCTTAAAATAACTAAAACTAGGAATCAGTGAGCGAAATATGAAGACGGAAAGAACGGCAGATAGCATCTGTCTTCCAGTTAATTGTTTATAAACGCTTACTTACAGTTGTAGTTCTTTGTTAGGATTCGGGTATAGGGTTACTACGTTAGGGCTTCTATTGAAAGGAACTCAACATCCCTTCGTAGTTTTGCAAGGCTTCACTATTAGCCAACTCAAGTAACCTTTTTGTTATAACATTTTTCATTTCCTTGCCATGGTTATTAATTGTTAAAAACTTTAAAAATTGTTGTTTGTATGATCCACTGTTGGTTTTGGAGTTTACTTTCATAAATTATAGTAATATAAGTGTTGTAAAAATTGAAAAATGAACCACTTTAAAACAATAAAGTACTGGGGAAAATGGTCCGTTTTGGTCGAAGAACCTATTCTTCGGCACGAAGTTGAACAGGAGGATTATTGTACAACATTACCACTAATCCGTGCAAACGTATTAGTGGTACCAGCTATATAATTATCACATTCAATGTAGATTTTAAAAAAAAATCAATTTTATTCTTGAAATTTGTGGCCATCTTTCATTCAGAACCCGGTAGTGTTCCGCCTGACAAATTGAAATGGGGAACTGTCGGTGTAGATAATGCTCAAGAAACAATAGTGAAGTCTGTTTTGGACCTTTTTCACCAGATGTTAAAAAATTTTGGTATCTCTAAAAAGACTCTAAATTTGAGACAAAACAAATAATGATCATAATATCCGCCCAAAAGACTAAAACAGTTTGAAAACTAAAAATTAAATTAAATAAAAAAAACTTCACGTTTCGTTTTTATCATATTGAACCTTAAGGATCCTAGTTTGGAGAAATTCGTTAATCAACAAACTCGTTCGATCAGTTTCAAAATGACGACTGTTTAATACCTTTTTAAATTATGTCAAAATATGCAAATCGTGACTCTGCAGATAATAACAAACATTCAAACTTTCCACGATAAAAAATAAGGAAGTAAGACCCATTGCATACATTAAAACTACGAATTTTATACCCGCAAATTTGAAATCATGAATAATAATTGATGAAACAAATATTTGTCCGTAATTGCTAAAAACTCGTAAAAAAATATATATATAAACCAATGTATCATTTTGCTTCTTGGCTGTTTTCAGTTCTGTTATTATACAAGTAAAATACAACCATTTGCCCCCCCCATTAAGGAAATTCAAATCAGCTTTATGTAATGGGCTGATTATATCAATGCAGGATGTATAAAACTGAAGGTGATATAAAACATTCCACAAAGAAACACAAACAGTAGGCAAATATACATGACGACTTTGTAATTTAAATTAATTGTAGTTCATCAAATTTAAGTACATTTGGTTGGAACTAAATTGTACATCCAATTTATTTGACTTGATGACAAATCACCCTCAGTGAGTACGACTTGGCAATCCCGAAGGAACCTAGCTGGATATACAGTTTTTTTAACTTAGCCTTTGGTTTAGATACTTCTCTTTCACCTTACCACAAGAGAGTATACCCAAACAGCAAACTGCCATGATGTTTTTTCGCCTTTAAACAACAAAGGAAAAAACAAAATTGAAGCTATATTTTTGTTATATGTTTCATGACGAAAAATCTCTTTTCTTGGTTTTTTTTGGTTTTAATTAATAACGGGAAAACTGCTGATCCGATTTTCAGTTAGTTTTCTTTCCTATCTAGTCATGTCTTAGTCTTTATTTTATTCAAATTAATTCATTAGTTTTGAAGTTATAACTATATTTGTCTCCACGAGTAATACCAAAAGGAGAATTTTCGACATATTTTACGCTTTTTCTTAAAAATTTCAGCGACAACATATTTTTTCAATAGTTACGATGATATATAATTTGAATGCTAATTGAAACTGACAACGTGTTCCGAGAGTTATAATCCTTTTTTTTCTAGAGTAGGAATAACAATTTTTTCAACACATTTTACAACTCTTCTTACAATTTTCAGCGATATAATATATATATTTTGTTCAGTGATAAAATTTGTATATGATTTAAACGCTAACGGAAACTTATAACCATTTTAAAATCGGTGCAGTAGTTTTTAAGGTTAAACAATTTTTTATGATTAGTTTTATCGGATAAGGGAAACAAGCTTAAGGTTTTTTTTTAATGTGTAAATATTTGTTTACACTATTTTATTTACAAAAGTTTGCTCAAAGTCTTTTCCAATTTATCTCCTATAAGCAATATAGAGGGGGGGGGGAGAAAATTAGTAATGAAGGTAATGACATTTTTGGATTGACAGTATGTTTTTTGTAATCGTTAGTATTTGATTTTTTTAATGGGCGTGTGAGAAATTTAGTGCAATATTATTGCTACAGTAGGCTATATTTGTATTTAATAAAAATACTGGAATAGTCTTTTTTTAAACAATTAATTGTAAGGGCTAACCATGCTGAAGCTGCAAAAGAAGGCTCTTACCTGACATCTTTTGGGTTTAACATTAAAGAAAAAAATATCACATTATTTTTCCTTTGTCAGTTTGACCGTCTTGTGACCCTCTTCTCTGCGATTTTACCTATCAGGCCTCTCTTGACCAACTCTTGTTCTCTTCCGACCCTGACGCTATTAAAGAATCTAGGGCTAGGGGGTCTCTAATGTATGTACTTCTTTTCTTTTTTAACGGTCTGATTACCAAGAGATTTTTCGAATTTAAACAACAATATCAAAAAATAAATTCTACTTCTTCGACGTTGACAAAGCTAAACATATTTTAATGTGCAATAACTCATTATATTCGTTAAAGCGGCCACATCTGCCCTTTGTGATGAATTGATCCATTTTCTGTGAAGAAAATTAGTATAAGTAAAACTGTTGAAAATAAAAATGATTGAAACCTTAGTTTATATGTATTTCATATCTAGTGCATTGTAGAAAGTAAATATAATTACACCTTTTATGTAAAACACATAATTTATTTTAAAAGTTGGATAGTTCGGAAACTAATAAAATATTTAAATATCGTTTCCTATCTACGAAAATATAAATATAACTTAAAGTAAATTATATTTGATAAAAATTCATTTTGGAGTGAGCTTAAATTAAACTTGTTGTTAATAATGGCAGAAATAATTGTGAAAGCGTAATAATGGTTGTTCAAAAGGGTTTGGTGTTATTATTAATAACCCTTTATCAACGACATCATAATGCAATGAAGTACCATTGTTCATTAGAAGTTCATTTAAACTCAATTAGAGAAGTAGGTACTACACTTAAGATACCCCGAATACCACCCTTCTATTGTTCCAAGTTGAACAGGAAAGCTGCTGGACTTAATCATACAATTCTTCAACACCACTACTATTAGATCCGAGTATTCTCATTACTGACGATTTTAGACCTAACGTTTGTGTCATTATTTAAGGAAATTAATCTTCAAAATGGCCCACGCTCTTACAGTATAGTAAAATAATTGACGTGACATTGTTGAAGAAATTCCAACGTCAAAGAGACGCCGTCTTGGTGTTTTGTCAAATGCCAGAAGGATTAATTAAACGGCATTATCTAATTATGCCTAAAATTACGTCCGATTTTTTCTTGTAGCTTTATAAGTAAAATGGAGATACATTTTTATTTTCAGCTGGTTATATAATTGTTTTAGGTTTTATGTGTTAAGATTGCTGTTCGGATGCCTGGTTGCTTTGCATCCCCGGAAAAGAATTACTGGGATTGATAGGTAATAAAAGGAATGATACCTAGAGGAAGTTTCCCATCAGTTAAATCGTCATAAAGTAATACCTTGAGGGGGAGGGCTGGAACTGCACTCACGGTCAGTCCCTGGTCCTTATCCAACTACGGAACTGCACTCACGGTCACTTTGAGCCTTTCTGGGGGTACCGGAACTGCACTCACGGTCAATTTTTAATTAGCCTTCGTCCGAGTTTTTGGCATCTAGGACAGGTTTTGCATGTCAAAGATATGTATTTTTATATATTTTCGTATATTTATTGGGACAGACACTAAATCGTGTATTAAATAAAGTATTGGATAAAGTAAGACAGAGGACGGAATAAACAGATGACTAAGGGGCTAGCGAAGCGTTCAGCCGTGAAAGACCGATTTTTGACCGTGAGTGCAGTTCCATATGGCTTAGGCGGGCGACCCTTCCAACCCTTGTAAATTCCTTTCACCGTGAGTGCAGTTCGTTGTCAGCCCCTTGAGGAAGGTTGTGGTAAATAATCTTAGCAAAGAGTAACGAAATTGTGACACTTTCTCGGAGATGGAAATTAGTGGACTTTGCACGTAGGTACGACCCTTCCAGGAAATGACTAAGTTTTAGTATTAAGAAAGTAATAGTATAAAGTGTATAACCTACACTTTCCCCTGCTGTTTGATTCTTGTAGTCTTCAGCCTTATTATACTTTAAAACTATTATAATTTAAGTGAAAAATATAGAAGACCTACATGTTTAACGGGGAAGGGGTGGCTTTTCGATGGTCATTTTGCGTGTCACAGTCCAATTTGTGATTCATTTGACATTTTAAGGTAAAAGGGGCTGTTTCCGGACAAATGTCACTCCATGCAAATGCCTGTAATACTAAAAAATAAATCTGATTTTGAAATGCCCTGAACTGGCGAGACCAAGGTAGGCATTGATTAAAAAAATACAAGAATGAGGTTTTGCTTTGCATACTATCGTTACTTAAATATTTGTCTTTCCTCTGAATATGTTTTTGATCGTTAAAACACGAATTAATAAATAACCAATTGGTTCGTCTTTACTTCTGTAATTTATGAAATAACCAACTGGTTTGTCTTTACTTCTGTAATTTATGAAGTAGACAACGGGTTCGTCTTTACTTCTGTAATTTATGAAATAACCAACTGGTTCGTCTTTACTTCTGTAATTTATGAAATAACCAACTGGTTTGTCTTTACTTCTGTAATTTATGAAGTAATCAACGGGTTCGTCTTTACTTCTGTAATTTATGAAATAACCAACTGGTTTGTCTTTACTTGTGTAATTTATGAAATAACCAACTGGTTCGTCTTTACTTCCGTAATTTATGAAGTAATCAACGGGTTCGTCTTTACCTCTTTAATTTATGAAATAACCAACTGGTTCGTCTTTACTTCTGTAATTTATGAAATAACCAACTGGTTTGTCTTTACTTCTGTAATTTATGAAATAACCAACCGGTTCGTCTTTACTTCTGTAATTTATGAAATAACCAACTGGTTTGTCTTTACTTCTGTAATTTATGAAGTAATCAACGGGTTCGTCTTTACCTCTGTAATTTAGGAAATAACCAACTGGTTCGTCTTTACTTCTGTAATTTATGAAATAACCAACTGGTTTGTCTTTACTTCTGTAATTTATGAAGTAATTAACGGGTTCGTCTTTACTTCTGTAATTTATGAAATAACCAACTGGTTCGTCTTTACTTCTGTAATTTATGAAGTAATCAACGGGTTCGTCTTTACCTCTGTAATTTATGAAATAACCAACTGGTTCGTCTTTACTTCTGTAATTTATTAAGTAACAAACTGCTTCGTCTTTACTTCTGTAATTTATGAAGTAATCAACAGGTTCGTCTTTACCTCTGTAATTTATGAAATAACCAACTGGTTCGTCTTTACTTCTGTAATTTATTAAGTAACAAACTGCTTCGTCTTTACTTCTGTAATTTATGAAGTAATCAACAGGTTCGTCTTTACCTCTGTAATTTATGAAATAACCAACTGGTTCGTCTTTACTTCTGTAATTTATTAAGTAACAAACTACTTCGTCATTACTTCTGTAATTTATGAAGTAATCAACGGGTTCGTCTTTACCTCTGTAATTTATGAAATAACCAACTGGTTCGTCTTTACTTCTGTAATTTATTAAGTAACAAACTGCTTCGTCTTTACTTCTGTAATTTATGAAGTAACCAACGGGTTCGTCTTTACTTCTGTAATTTATTAAGTAACAAACTGCTTCGTCTTTACGTCTGTAATTTATGAAATAACCAACTGGTTCGTCTTTACTTCCGTAATTTATGAAGTAATCAACGGGTTCGTCTTTACCTCTGTAATTTATGAAATAACCAACTGGTTCGTCTTTACTTCTGTAATTTATGAAATAACCAACTGGTTTGTCTTTACTTCTGTAATTTATGAAATAACCAACTGGTTCGTCTTTACTTCTGTAATTTATGAAATAACCAACTGGTTTGTCTTTACTTCTGTAATTTATGAAGTAATCAACGGGTTCGTCTTTACCTCTGTAATTTATGAAATAACCAACTGGTTCGTCTTTACTTCTGTAATTTTTTAAGTAACAAACTGCTTCGTCTTTACTTCTGTAATTTATGAAGTAATCAACGGGTTCGTCTTTACCTCTGTAATTTATGAAATAACCAACTGGTTCGTCTTTACTTCTGTAATTTATTAAGTAACAAACTGCTTCGTCTTTACTTCTGTAATTTATGAAGTAATCAACAGGTTCGTCTTTACCTCTGTAATTTATGAAATAACCAACTGGTTCGTCTTTACTTCTGTAATTTATTAAGTAACAAACTGCTTCGTCTTTACTGCTGTAATTTATGAAGTAATCAACAGGTTCGTCTTTACCTCTGTAATTTATGAAATAACCAACTGGTTCGTCTTTACTTCTGTAATTTATTAAGTAACAAACTACTTCGTCATTACTTCTGTAATTTATGAAGTAATCAACGGGTTCGTCTTTACCTCTGTAATTTATGAAATAACCAACTGGTTCGTCTTTACTTCTGTAATTTATTAAGTAACAAACTGCTTCGTCTTTACTTCTGTAATTTATGAAGTAACCAACGGGTTCGTCTTTACTTCTGTAATTTATTAAGTAACAAACTGCTTCGTCTTTACGTCTGTAATTTATGAAATAACCAACTGGTTAGTCTTTACTTCCGTAATTTATGAAGTAATCAACGGGTTCGTCTTTACCTCTGTAATTTATGAAATAACCAACTGGTTCGTCTTTACTTCTGTAATTTATGAAATAACCAACTGGTTTGTCTTTACTTCTGTAATTTATGAAGTAATCAACGGGTTCGTCTTTACCTCTGTAATTTATGAAATAACCAACTGGTTCGTCTTTACTTCTGTAATTTATTAAGTAACAAACTGCTTCGTCTTTACTTCTGTAATTTATGAAGTAATTAACGGGTTCGTCTTTACTTCTGTAATTTATGAAATAACCAACTGGTTCGTCTTTACTTCTGTAATTTATGAAGTAATCAACGGGTTCGTCTTTACTTCTGTAATTTATGAAATAACCAACCGGTTCGTCTTTACTTCTGTAATTTATGAAATAACCAACTGGTTTGTCTTTACTTCTGTAATTTATGAAGTAATCAACGGGTTCGTCTTTACCTCTGTAATTTATGAAATAACCAACTGGTTCGTCTTTACTTCTGTAATTTATGAAATAACCAACTGGTTTGTCTTTACTTCTGTAATTTATGAAGTAATTAACGGGTTCGTCTTTACTTCTGTAATTTATGAAATAACCAACTGGTTCGTCTTTACTTCTGTAATTTATTAAGTAACAAACTGCTTCGTCTTTACTTCTGTAATTTATGAAGTAATCAACAGGTTCGTCTTTACCTCTGTAATTTATGAAATAACCAACTGGTTCGTCTTTACTTCTGTAATTTATTAAGTAACAAACTGCTTCGTCTTTACTTCTGTAATTTATGAAGTAATCAACAGGTTCGTCTTTACCTCTGTAATTTATGAAATAACCAACTGGTTCGTCTTTACTTCTGTAATTTATTAAGTAACAAACTACTTCGTCATTACTTCTGTAATTTATGAAGTAATCAACGGTTTCGTCTTTACCTCTGTAATTTATGAAATAACCAACTGGTTCGTCTTTACTTCTGTAATTTATTAAGTAACAAACTGCTTCGTCTTTACTTCTGTAATTTATGAAGTAACCAACGGGTTCGTCTTTACTTCTGTAATTTATTAAGTAACAAACTGCTTCGTCTTTACGTCTGTAATTTATGAAATAACCAACTGGTTCGTCTTTACTTCCGTAATTTATGAAGTAATCAACGGGTTCGTCTTTACCTCTGTAATTTATGGAATAACCAACTGGTTCGTCTTTACTTCTGTAATTTATGAAATAACCAACTGGTTTGTCTTTACTTCTGTAATTTATGAAATAACCAACTGGTTCGTCTTTACTTCTGTAATTTATGAAATAACCAACTGGTTTGTCTTTACTTCTGTAATTTATGAAGTAATCAACGGGTTCGTCTTTACCTCTGTAATTTATGAAATAACCAACTGGTTCGTCTTTACTTCTGTAATTTATTAAGTAACAAACTGCTTCGTCTTTACTTCTGTAATTTATGAAGTAATTAACGGGTTCGTCTTTACTTCTGTAATTTATGAAATAACCAACTGGTTCGTCTTTACTTCTGTAATTTATGAAGTAATCAACGGGTTCGTCTTTACTTCTGTAATTTATGAAATAACCAACCGGTTCGTCTTTACTTCTGTAATTTATGAAATAACCAACTGGTTTGTCTTTACTTCTGTAATTTATGAAGTAATCAACGGGTTCGTCTTTACCTCTGTAATTTATGAAATAACCAACTGGTTCGTCTTTACTTCTGTAATTTATGAAATAACCAACTGGTTTGTCTTTACTTCTGTAATTTATGAAGTAATTAACGGGTTCGTCTTTACTTCTGTAATTTATGAAATAACCAACTGGTTCGTCTTTACTTCTGTAATTTATGAAGTAATCAACGGGTTCGTCTTTACTTCTGTAATTTATTAAGTAACAAACTGCTTCGTCTTTACTTCTGTAATTTATGAAGTAATCAACGGGTTCGTCTTTACCTCTGTAATTTATGAAATAACCAACTGGTTCGTCTTTACTTCTGTAATTTATTAAGTAACAAACTGCTTCGTCTTTACTTCTGTAATTTATGAAGTAACCAACGGGTTCGTCTTTACTTCTGTAATTTATTAAGTAACAAACTGCTTCGTCTTTACGTCTGTAATTTATTAAGTAACCAACGGCTTCGTCTTTACTTCTGTAATTTATGAAGTAACCAATTGGTTCGTCTTTACTTCTGTAATTTATGAAGTAGTTAGTAAGAGTCTCCATATTTTAAAAGTCTTCATGATAATATGTAACAAAATACATTAAAAATGTATATTCAACACAATAAATACATGAATTTACAATTTTATTAATCATTGTTACAACCCACAGAACACAATGTATAACATGCACAATATATGGGGGGGGGGGATAATTTACATTTAACATTTTGAGTAGTGACCAACAAACGTTAATAAGATACTTGAGGTCCTTTAAAAATATATTTCACCACTAAACACTAAAACTAGTAAAAATCAAAACAACACAAAACTAAGGCACAAATGACGGGAAACCTTCTCAATAGTTGTTTGTATGCGAAATCTTACTAATACATACTCTCAATTTCAATACGTCAATACATATTATTGCGATCCCTCAGGGCTGACATCCACGGACGTCTCCCGAGAGATTCTATCGAGATATTTTTCATGTAGCCTTGTGTTAGATACCTGTCTTTTATCTTTCATGCCAAGTCTCTCTTGGCCAACTTTTGTTCTTTTCTGACTCTAACCTTATTAGCGTATTCAAGATCTAGGAGTATTTATTTTATCTTCTTTTAAATTTATAGTACGATTATGACCGAGAGGTTTTTCGCCTTTAAACATCAATAAGAAGAGACATATTATTGCTACGAGTAATGCATGAATTAGAAGTTACAATAATTGGTAATTAACAGAGGTAACTTAAAAGTTGAAAAATCTGAACGTTAATGTTGGATATTTTATATGGTAGCTATTAGACAAGTAAGTGTTACAATTTAAATTTAATAATACGGTGAAATAAAGTGAATAAAAATACTGAAGTGGATATGTAGTTTTTCAACTGGAATATATAAATTGTATTATGAGAAAGTAGCGAGCTACATTGTGTAAAGTGGAGCACTTTATTTAGGCGGTTTAAAACAGTTAAATTAACTGTGAGAGTCACAGTCCACTGTCAGTAGAGTTTGTGTGCATGTCGCAACCGAGTTTTATGTCTTGGTCATTGAAACATCATTTTGTATTTGTATGCACAAATAAAGATTTTTTTGTTGAAAATTGTGTTTTCATTCATTTGATTAGTTAAATCGACACAAATAAAAAAAATGTAAATCTTCAATTTGTATGACTCATTGTAGATGTTTTTTCTCTTTGTTTTTGCATTACATTGTTTTTTGTTTTTTTAATGGGAGTTCTCAATAAGAAGCAAGTTTTATTTCAAGTGGCTATGACTGATGAATCAGTCAGTTAATTAATAAGTGTCACATGGCATGCCAGAACTGACCGCGGTCTCAATTACAACACAACAATCCTTGACAGTGGATTTGAGTATGAGTAACTCGCCATTGTTCTCTTCTATAGGCACCAAATTAGTTCGATGATAGCTCTTAAGTACTCATCGGCGGCTCACCAGTATTTCACCGATCGCCATAAAGAACACTTACCACGACCATAACGCCGATCAATGACGACTTTCAGTGAGGCAATGAACTTCTGTGTACCCTTACTCTACTTAAAGCGTATAAAACTTTAAATAATTATTGTCCTTCATGTTCCAATAAAGTACAGATAAGAGAGCAAAAGGCAGCATTAAATCCAGGATATCTTTATTTGAACTACTATTCTGAATCTAAACTTAAAATACATTAAAAATTTTTTAATTTTGTCCAAACTGTTATGGGTTCAATACCTATACATTTCTTTATTGAAAGGAGTTAAAATACATAACATTACACAAGAAGTGATAGCATTATCTACACACTAGTTGAAACTATCGATATCAGTGTAAATATTTGTCCAAGATAGCAAAGCTCAAAACACATTCCATTTACTGTAATGTTTCATTAAAACCCACTCGGTCATCATCGCCTTATAAAAAAAAGAAAAGAACAAAATAAAAACTCCTAGCTCTTGAATACACTAATAGCTTCATGGTCGGAATATTACAAGAGAGACATATAGGAAAAAGAGAAGGATATAAGCCAAGACTACATTAAAAAAACTGTAGATCTATCTAGGTCTCCTGGGAATTGCCAAGTCGTACTCACTAAAGTGAGCCCCTGAGGGTGATTTGCCATCAATTCAAGTAAACTGGATGTACAATGTAGTTCCAACCAAATGTACTCAAATTTCATGAACTACGATTTATTTAAATTACAAAGACGTCATATTTGTCGACTGTTTGTGTTTCTTTGTGGAATGTTTTAATATCACCTTCAGTTTAATATATCCTGCATTGATATAATCAGTCCATTACATAACGCTGATTTGAATTTCCTTAATGTTGGGGGGGGGGAAGGTTGTATTTTCTTGTATATAATAACCGAACATAAAACAGACAAGAAGCAAGACAGTACCCCTGGGTTTATATATATTTTCACGAGATTTTAGCAATTACGGACAAATATTTATTTCATGAATTATTATTCATGATTTCATATTTGCTGGTATAAAATTCGTAGTTTTAGTTTTAGCAATGGGTCTTACATCCTTATTTTTTATCGTAAAAAGTTTGAGTTAGTGTCATTATACACAAAATTTTTTTTAAAAATAAATAAATGGTCGTCATTTTGAAACTGCTCGAACGGATTTTGCTGGTTATCGAGCTTCTCCAAGATCTAAAAAATAAATATGTAAAAAAAATTAACAAAAATTGCAACGGCTAGAGTTGCTCTAAGTAGTAAGTATTGAAAACTTGGTCTGCGAGAATCGGCAATAGATAGAGCTAGATTTAATTTTTTTAAATGTATTACAGAAATGATTTCGATACTAAGTTTTATAAGTAAGTTATCTAGAATACTTGTAGACTGCACTATAATTCTAATTAGATGAAAGCTAGTTTCTCTACAGATAGATTTCATAAAAATTTGGCACATTAAGCAAGATAGTATTACGAAGGTTTGTGTTATAACTGAGGTCATTGAAACGTCATCTTGTTTCAGATAGTGTTTGTTGTAAAAATGTGTACATTTTGTTCCACTCGGTGGTTGTACATTACATAGAACGATATAAAGATGATATCTTCATTGTCGTATGTGATCTATTACTCATTCAAATAACTTACTCAAATAAGTGAGATATTAAGCAACGGAATTTTACAGTCTAAGGTCTTTGAGCATTGAAGAAACATTAATTCGTCTCATAACAGGTTACAGTTTTAGTGGTGTAGTGAGGTGTTTTAGGCGAATATACCGCGACTCTGTTACACACACACACACACACACACACAGAGAGAGAGAGAGAGAGAGAGAGAGAGAGAGAGAGAGAGAGAGAGAGAGAGAGAGAGAGAGAGAGAGAGAGAGAGAGAGAGAGAGAGAGAGAGAGAGAGAGAGAGAGAGGACATGCAGGTTGTATTACATTAAAAGGCTATCTAAATTGTACAGGGGAAAAAATCAGTCTCTTCTACTTCCGAATAAAAAAAATGGATTCAACTCTCAACTTTTACCTTTTTACAACAAATGGAATAAAACGGCGCACCAATTCTCTTGTATAGACGTAGGCCCTACACGAATATTTATGCTCAAACGTTAGCCTAATTTTCATCTGCATTGCCTTGATATATTTTTATATTAGTACCCACACGTTTAATGAAAAATAATTAAAATTGTTCCTCTTCTATCTCCTCTTCAAAAGTTTTGAAATTTCTATCTTCAAATCTTCAACTCTATTTTTGTTTATAGCTGTTCTTTCTCGATTTCAGTTTTTCTAAATTTTGAAGTAAAGTGAATTTAGATAGGTGTTACTTTTTACCAAAATGTGACTTAAAATGTTGTATTTTGCTCTTTAAGCAAATATATTCAAATTTAAGTTTTGTTGAAAATTTACGTTCAACCATTCTAGTCAAGTTACAAAACGTGAACATCAGCCTATTAATTCACGTTGATAAAACGCACAAACTACAGAGATATGCTTTAAAAAAGAATATGATTTTTCTAGATCGGTCTTTCTATTAATTTTTTGTATTTAACTAACCACGTCATGTTTTGAGAAATTGCTTCGAGGTAGCTTGAGGGTGCTAGTTAAAACAGATAAAATAACAGCACGATACAACATTTCATGAAACAGTATGTAGAAATCGCTTACACACTTAAGAATAGGATCTTACTTTTAATTTTAGGCACATGTATACAAAAGCAAAACATCAGTGTTTAAAACAAATAATAAGAAAACAAAAGACGATTGCCCTTTTTCAGTTATCTCAGTTTTTCCTGCATAAATACTATTAGGTAATGTTAACATTAAACAAATTTTTTTTTACAAATATTAGTTCGGATGGTTATGAAGTAATCCTCGCCCATTGCTTCTTTACATTTCGATCATAAAGTGGATTAGTTTCGACCTGGAACATCTCACTGAAATTTATTTATTTATTTTTATTCTAGTGTTTTGCAAGTGCATTGTATTTATATTTCTTGCTTCAGAATACCCTGAGAAGTCCTAATTGTGATTTTGTGCTAAATATAACTAGTGACTAAAATTGTTGGTTTTATTCCAAAATGTTCATCATATTAATTTAAGACCAAATGAAGTTTATATGAAATCCCTAGTTTTACTAGAGTTTATGATGTTTAATAGTGTAGACACTCTTGGATTTGTGTCAATTTTTTCAAATGTTAACATAGTAGTATGAAAGTAGTATGAATATAGTCCTGATTACACTTTGTTTTTTAGCGCTAAGTTGAGGGCAATTTTATTATGTTTGTCTCCTGTCACCGCTGTTAATGAAAAACCCATATAAAATTGGTGAAATTTGACTTTTAATTTTAAATCCTGTCAAAGATGGATTGAATATTTTAAATTCTATAAGACAAATGATAATGCATGTTCATCTCTTCCTGGAAAATATAGTTTTCATTATCTACTTCTATTTGCGCCATTAAGTTGGTAATATTAAAATAATATAACATCTGATTTATAATAATGCCGATAATTTTTAAATGGTTTAAAGCTGTTGTAGCAATAATTAACTAACATATGTTTTACTAAATGATAATAACTAATTATGCGTAACAATGATCTGCTTTATTTCAAAGTAAACTTTGAAACTTCTCTTAAAATTCACAAATTTCGAGACGATTTTAGTAAATATATGGAGGCAGATTTTAAAAAATCAGTTTATGTGACTAAACTCAACGTTGAAAATAAAAAAAAAAATCATGTGTCACACGATGACGATATTAATATTTAATAAAAATTGACTCAAACCCAAGATGGCTGTCAAAAGTAAAAATCATCATAAAACCTAGTAGTCTACATAAACTTCAGTTGATCTGAAATGGATGTGATGAAACTTGTGGGAGAAAGTAAGTTGGTATACTTTTTAACCACCCGGTATGATAGTTTTACCCGGTATTGCAAAGTTTCTAACTCAATATATTTTTAATTAGGTCGTGCGTTAGATTGGCTCTTCAGATTGACAAGGATACCTTTGTTATTTTAGTGATAAAGTTTAGGAAAGTGCACAACATAACAAAATCTGAAGACATCGTTATATGTAGGAGAAGTGTACACGGGTGTTAAATTCTACTTCCTAATAAGCTTGAACAGTATAATTAAGCAGACAATTTTAATACATTATAACTATCTATGTACAAATGTAAAAATCTTTTTTTCCACGCAAAATAGATCGTAGAATGTATTCTTTGAATATTCTTTTAATATCAATGAAAATCAATAAGGGGAAAAACCTGACGTGTATCCAATCCAATCCAACTATACAATATAATAATTATTAAACGAAATTAGTGTAAGTTAGTAAAAAATGAGGCATCTAGCAATGCTTATATTGGTATTTTGAGTAAAACGTCCTCTCAAAATTTTCTTAAAATTAGTGCTTATTTCTAGTTTAGGAGTCTGGTTTCATGTTATCAGCTGCAATAGCTATATTTCTGTTATATAAAATGAATATGTCGAATTGTTTAGCTCAATTACTTAAAAAAAAAAACATATAAGCCTACTATTGGAATTGATTTTCTGCTGTATGTATGTACCTTTTAATTATTTTGATAAGGTACCGATTTAAACCAAAGTATTAACAACCACTCTCACCTTCAATATTGCCTGTTTTCATTTTTATGAAAATGGAGTCATTTTGTAGGAATTAAAGGCGAATCATTGTAGTGGAAAGGCGAAATTAAAAAAGAAAACTCTAAAATAACTGTATAGTATAGAAAATTTTGTAACTCAATGCCTATATTTCAACAAATCATCAGCTAATTTTAAGAATAAATTGTAATTATTTCCAAATCGATTTTTTCTCGTCCCTAACATTGTCTTATTTATTGGTTTATTTATATTAAAACTCTTTGTTTATTCATTATTTATTATGGGTTTTTAATGACAAAATTATAGCTTAATTACATTTTTCTTTAGTCTTTTATTTTTCATTATAGAATTTCTTATATTTCTTATAATAATTTTAAAATTTATTAATCTTATAGTCACGGTTTTTATTCCACCTAGCCGTACCATACAGCCTGTCATCGTGTATAAGGTTAGAAATGTACAGATTTATTCAGAAGTAAGTAGCTGTAAATGGTACGTTCCATTTACTTAATTCCAAAAAAACTTCGTCTGTCTATATTTTTATAAAAAGTTATTTCTTTGGCACGAATTTACATATAAGTCTTTTTAAATAACATTGTTGTCTTTTGTATCTCTGAAATAATGCGTTAAAAATAAAGTATTATTTCTTTTTCTCTCTTTTAAATGTGAATTTGGCTATATTTTTATTTTCGTTATAATAAGAAATAGCTTATTCTAAACACTCAAGGTTTTCTCATGACCTCTAACGTTTTCATATCTTCAACAAAACTAATAAATAAACAATCTAATACGATCGCCAATCTTCAAAATATCAAAAATTGAAAGAGATGGAACTAATATTACCTTTTTTGAATAAAAATAGTACAAGCCAATTGCCTAGGCTAGTATAAAAAGTTTGTTTCTCTGCCACAAATGCTTATGGTGAAAATTCTATAACTTTAGAGACCGCCGAAAACAAGAACACTTTTGTTTTGTGTCCTTGTCAATTACCAAAAATTAGTTTTACGACAGGTTACCTCAAATTTTTTGTTATCAAAATTTAAAAAAAAACAACTCCGGCTGAATATATGGTTAAAATATTTGTACAATAAATTTGACCAAAAGCAAGTAGGGGTTAGAAGAAATTTGAAATTTGTCAACTAGTTGTGAAGCAAAAACGGGAAATTTCCGAAAAAATAAAAACGTGACATTTAAAAATTGATGTCAGAGACTGGGGTTGTAAGTGAGCAGAACTAGTTTGATCCTTACAAGTGAAGAAATTGGGTGGAGTTGGCTGCTGTTTTAGCTGATTACACAGAGCAGTGGAAGTGATGTAAAAGGCTAAAATCTGAAAACCAAAATCTGAGGTCGAGGTCGTTGATCAGTAAAGAAGAGAAGGAGTTTTGGTTTTATTTTGGTCTTGTTGTTCATATGCACAGAAAGTCTATTCTTCCACTTCCACAATGTGTATTATGTAACCATGAAGATTCTATTATTAAGAAGCATCATTTGTTCGAATTGCCAACAATAAGAAGATTGGATTGCGATCTGACAAGACATTATTGATATCAAGGCAATAAAATAGTTGGAGAATAAATCTGAAATATTATTATTACTCAGTTTTAGTAAGTTGAAGAAACTAATTATATACTGTTTCGGGTATGGTAAGTTTATCCTTCTAATTTCAAATATGACAGATAATTGCTTATGGTAGGTTCTGTTTTTTCCCTTTTACTTTCTCACATATACGTAGTATAGAAAGTGTTGTGTTGTGATGCCATCTGTCGTCTGGGAAATGATCTACAGCCCAAACTCCAAACATTTAAATCAAATTTGGTGTGTGTGTTGTATTAGCCATATTTCAAGAAATTATTTTAATTTCTTTGGTAACTCAAAATTTGTGGTATCTCCTATAAGAAATATATATAAAATTATGATTTTGTGGAAATCAGCTATAACGATTTCGATCAAAGTTTACTCAAATATAGTCTTTGGGGCCCAACGTAGGCCTACTGTTCGCTATCTCTCCAAAGTATTGATTCGTAAGTTACCGGTATAAACCAAAAAGCAAAAAATGGGGCTTGAGGTTGTTATAAAGACGTAATTTCCTTAAAATTGGTTATAAGATGCCGTTCAAATTTTAGTGAAATGAGAAAATTAATAACAAAAACTCTTTAAATTAACTAACTAGGCTATCTTTAATGTAATGGGCCTATCATTCTCTTAGGTGGGCCATAATAGTTTAAACGTGGCAAATTCTGTTTTCTCTTCATAAACTTTTTAAAATTGTGACTGTGAGTACGGTATTACTTTAAATTATGTTAGTTACGATATGTAATAATTATAGTTCGTATTATGTTTAGTGCCTCATTAGGAGTCTGCAGTAGTCATATGCGTCTGAATTATCATATTTAAAATTAAATACATTTTTTATAAATATTAAACTTTGCTACACATTAACTCATAAACATAAAGCGTATGTATAACATACATATTACTGGATGTGGATATTTTCACAGAACGATTACTTTTCCATCGAATAAAATGCCAGTTGAGCTAACTCTGCAGGTATTTTTTAAACTGAATATGATAGCTCTTCTTTTTCAAATATTGAGGTAATTTTTTGTCCTTCTTTGAATGAGAGAGTTGTGCATCGCGCTCGAATTTTTTTGAGCCTGTGGATGAGTACTGTGGTATTTCCGTCTGCATGTTTACCCGAATACCCGTTTAACAGAATCAGACATTTGACTTTCCGTGTATGCTATAGTAATTAAGTTTGCTTAGGATAATTGAATTGTCAACACAGTAAAATGCTTCGTGGCCTCTTTCGTCAATTTGCGTTATTGTTGATTCGATATTTTTCAAACACAAATTGACAATTCGTCAACATTGTATATCTTACCGTGAAGCGTTCAAATTATTTGACATAATACTAGAGGACGATAATTAATTATTACTAATTATAAATTAGTTCATATTGATTTAGTGTACAAATATCTAATTTCAGTGTAAATAGAATGTACAGAAATATTTCACATGTTATGAACAGTTAACATATCTTAAACTGTTAGGTATCATTGGTAGACAGAAGTGAACATTGTTAGAAGATAATTAGTATTTAGTATCGTCAAACAAACATAGGTTTTTACAATGTTTTGACGATACGTTATCTAAGGAAATTTGGAGTGGGTTAACTGATTTTTTTACTAACTTAACAGATTTTAAATGCACATGTTTACATGAAAAATATGTTATTTAGTTTTAAAATGGTAACGTAAATGAACGATACGTTTTCATTGATTTATTTTATTTTTTTACGATATATTAACATTTGTTTGTTAGGGAATCGTATGTAAACATCAGTGCCATTTCACGACATTTTATTTTCATTTTCAGAAGAATAGAATTTATACTGTAAGAAATTGATTGTGATTATGACAAAAATCCTATTCCTTTTAAAATAAAATGATTGAATAAATCAAACTGCGTTTAGTCTGTACAGGAAAGTGAATACATTGACACTAATTATGTTGTAATCAAAGATGACATCTCCTATCTTAATATTAAAAGTGACGCAACACATTGTCTTGGAGTAAGGAGTACAAGGTCGCATGCTGCGGTAAGTCGGGCAGACACAGGAACTGCTCTTACTCACGATGGAATTTGCGGAATCTTGGCGAACCTACTATGACTGGTTACTGACTGGGTTATCGACATTGTCATTAATTTGACTTTGAAAATTGTCTCAGGTTGTCTCGAACTCTGTGAATATTTTCAATGTCCACGGATGTTTTCGTTCTGGTGATGTGTTCCTTAAAAACGTTGCTTCTCTTAATATAAATCATGTTGCATTGTTGTGTATAATCGTAAAGAAAATATATTTATAGATCTTTTATTTATCTGAGCAATCTTACGTTAACGATTCAAGTTTACAGCTGTTTCGCCTATTTATCTGGCATCATCAGAACATGTAGAACTTTTATCACATTTCAATAAGTCAAAATAATTTAAAAACACGTTTAAAAATCACATTTAAACGTAATGAAAAACACATTTTTGATATTATATTAAAGTTTATGTCACAGTGAGTGACCGTCCACTTTTATATTGTCTGTTTAATGAAATTGTTGATTTGGTGGCTGTGGATCTATTAGATCAAAGATTATGTTAGCTTGAAACTGTGTTTGTTCATTAAATGTGTTACCTTTGTCCTTCTTGCAATTACTATAGATTTGGCAGGCCTCAAAAGTTTTCATTTTTTGTCCTTTTCTCAGAAGTGCAAGATTTCCATGTTAGTGTTTATGTCAGGGTATGTGTGATAATTATTCATGATAAGTTCCTCAAAGTTAAATTTGGTGCTGGATATGCTTATATTGGATGGTAGATGTTCCTTGAATCTTTGACGGAAAGGTCGTCTTATCTGTCCAATGTAGTTTTTGGGACAATCATTGCATGTGATCTTATATATTGGTACTTGTTGGTGGTATTAATGTTTTAATAGGTTTTGCTTCCTTTTTTTATTAGGGAACAGCATAGTAATAGTAACTCTATTCTCGGTCTTATAATTTAGAAAGATCGTTGTCTACCGCAATGATATTTATATGATTAATAGGAAAATTAGTTCCCTAATCTTTTTAAAAAAAACACTTAAACAACTGTAAACATGAATATATTCCAGTGACAGAAATTCAAAATTTTGGAACAGAGAAAAGGATGGTTCACTTGTAGATTTTTTGATTTTTTTATCAGAATATGACATGTTTTCTTTTTAAAACCCGTTACGGATTTTCGATTAGTAGTGACGGACTGAAAGCGATTGTTTAATTGTTTGGAAGGAAAAGGTTTTTATGTAAGATTTGACTGAATTGAGTTGTTTTGTCAATTAGTACTTTGTTAGTTCATTTTAGAATTAATAAGGGTGGATATAATTTGTCATAAGTTTTGTAAATTAAATTTCGGTGTATAGTGAATCAGATGTGATTTTTCAGCAGGATCTCATCAAGTTTGACGGGTTTCCAAAACGATTTGTTTTACTGTAAACACAGACAATAAACAAAATGTACTGCTAAGATCCTCAAGTTAATCGAGGACAGTTTGAACATTAATTGTTATTACATATTATTATTAGTAATTAATGTAATATTTTAGAGAAAGTTTTTCCACTTTTTTAATTGACCTCAATTTAACTTATACCTCCTAATTTTATTTGACAGTCATATTTGATTTTTGTTTAAAAACACCTTTAAAATAAGGTATCATTTCTGTTTTATATGTGAAAAACAAAATGGACCATGTTTCTGAGTTACCTAACTTAAATAAAATGGTCTTACGTGTGATTATTCGGAGCTAAGAAAATTATTGATAAGGTAACTTGAGGGGGGACCTGTTTATTCTGTATCTCATCCGTTTCTTAACGTTGGCGTTGTCGGAAACCTTTATAACCCACCGTTAAAGTCTAAATATAGCCTAGTGCGGCACGTATGATGTATAATCCAATATTTATCAACTACACGTATGATGTTAATATTTAAAGGCCATTATTGTAAAGCTGAAGCAAACATAATGTTCTTATCTGGCGCCTTTCCTCCACTCCTCCACTCCTTCACTTCATATTTATTTCCGTCTTGGGGTTGAAAGTGCGACGTTTCCCCTCCCCACCCTACAGTGTAAGTTATAAAGCTGACAATTCAATCATGACGGTCGTCCGACGTCCGATCGATTTCTCCGCAGCGATGGCATTAAACCAAATGTCACTTAGGGTTACAATTGTGTCCGGTTAAAGGTTAGCCATTTGTTAGAATCCTCGTTTTAATAACAATTAAATTCTGAAGTTAGGTTTATGTGATTTATATTTGTTTGTTTAAGGTTTTATACGGTTTTGTATCGTTATTATGTACCTATGTCTAGATTTTTATTAAATAAAACTATACACGTACATAATGACTTCTCTGTACACCGTCATTTAAAAAAATAAAATAAATATAAGTAGTTAGAGTTTACTTAACCCATTTACTTTTATAACTTTAGCGTTTTAAAACATTCGCTCATAGAGTATAATAATGTTTTTAAAAAAATAGGTTTGATATTTTAGGTACTATTTAATCAGTTTGATAAATGAAAGCGTGTGTTTAAAATAACCCTAGCAAAAATAAGAGTTAGAGGCAGACTAATTACTAAAAATATAAAACACGTTGATGGTCGCTAACAATTAGTACCAACGCAGTTCAGTCATACATAGTTTCAGAGGCCTCGCCTAACTTATACACATGTGAAATAACTTATAATTCCAGTACTATACTCTCGTGTCGGTAATTTGTTTTAGTTCGTATGGAAATTCTTCAGACCACTAACTATCCACGGATCCTTAAGAAAGCGTTGATTTTTACTAAAATTATTTTATTCAATATTTCTTACCATTTCAAAATGGCGAACCAAATTATTTGCAATATAGGATTATGATTTTCTGTAAATTGACTATTTTAATCGTGGCATAAAAACAATAACATTAAAATAAAGAATCGCTATTAAGCGAGCTTTAAATCAATATACGACATTACCACTTTTTAGAAAATTTATTCATAATCCCCCAAACTCCAACTTAAAAAAAAAAAAAAACATTGAAATACCCGTACTTAAAAATTATAAATGGCAAATTAGGTAAAGTTATACCTAATTTTAAAGGCAATTTAAAATCAAATTGTTTCATATTAAAAATATTTTTCTATCTTACAGTTTTGAATAGGATATTTGAAAAATGATAGGCCTATTTTTAGCAGTCTTCTTGTTACAGTTTTGTTAATTTTCGAAATGTTACATGGTCCGACTGGCATCTCACATTTCATCAACTTTGATAGTCAAGATAGTGACTAACATTAAGCCAATAATTGCAAATATTTTGTGCCGCCAATTTGAAAGAGATATTACACTTTTTTGGGTCGAAATCTTTGGTTTGATTTGTGGTTTAAATTAAGGCACATTTGACTCATGTTTACATTTGAAATTTAAGATTTAGACTGACTACTCTGATTTTAAATTAACCTACATCTAAAAACGAAAAATAATATTTTAGGAGATTCTCCATAACCTATTTGATTTCGTGATATTGGTTTTTACTGCATCATTCTCAATCAAGCTGTTGTAATACAATCAAGTTATTAGAATTACTCTTTATATGATAAATTTAGTCTTCTTTCTAACTCCTAGAAATCTTTTCCGATTTTCTTAGTTAGATAAAAAGTCTTTCATTTAAAGATGGTTAAACAACAAATTCCGTTCAAAAGTTTCATAATAGCCATTCAAAATTTTTAAAATCCCATCTTACATTAAATGTTTTAAATTTTTATTTTACCATATAAAATAATGAAAAAAGAACTATTATAAACTTATAAAAATAAACACTAAGTTGAAAAATCAAAATGGAGGTTAAAACTATTATTTTTGTTTTTAACAGATTTTCATCAAACATACATTTCCTGTATATTTTTAGGACATCGATTGGAATGCAGTACAGAATATGTTTGTTACTAATTTGTTAAAAATTCGCTTACGGCGGTGCTATTTCCTCTTTCATCCCCATCTACATGAAAAAAAATTGGCCGGCAACATTTTTTAGCGTGTCAATAACGTGACTAAGCTTGACTTATTTTCAGAAAGGTAGGAACGACAGAAACATGTTCTGTTCTTTAGTAAGACCAGACTTTACATCATTGTGTCTAGGAACCCGTGTTACAGTTGGTTCTGGGAACAAGACATGAATACAACGCGGATATCTGTCAAGTAAAATAGAAAGTTAGCTCTTACAGAAGGTATTTCAAATGTGTGGACTCTGGTGTGTCGTTACAAAATGTATAATTGATTGAAACAATTTAGTAGTGGAAACATCTTATTTTATTATTTCTTCTCAAATATATTGTGGTAGTCATCTTTATTTTTACGGATCCAGAATTTTGATTGTTACGATAAATCTATCTCTAAGATTTTATTGTTTGAGTTCTGCATGTTTTATTACGAATTTTCACAAGAAATATGAGCTATTAAAAAGGGCCTTATGGTAAGAATGAAGACCAGGCATATGAAGTGTGTGCTAGTCCCGACCTGAAAATCTGAGTTTTAATTGGTTTTTAAAAACTAGAATTGTTATGAATCTGGTAGTTAGTAGTTTGAGAACGCAGTTCTTGTTAGATATTGTACACAGGTTTGGTACATAGGTTGGTTTTAGCACAAGTTTTTTAATCGGCAAAATCGTTCGTGAGTTTCAAAATGGGTGCTCATAATATTATAATTCAACTACAAATATCCTCAGTTGCTCATTTTAGTGAGTAAAATTTTGGAACGTAACTGGATCTTAACTTTTTTTAATGTGGTTTTGAGTAGATCTCTTTTATCACTATTAACAGGTGTCTCTTGATCAATTCTTGTTCTTTTCCGACCCTGACGCTATTAGATTATTCAAGGGTTAGGTGTCTTTATTTTATGTTATTTTCTTACTTTTTTATAATGCGTTGATGACAGAGAGGTTTTTTACCGTTAAACGGGGGGGGGGATCAACTAAAAATATCGTAAATTATATAAAAATGTGCAGATCATAATTGTACACTTAATGCTAAATCTCTGTTGATAAAAAAATACTGACCATACAGTCAAAAATAATATTTTGAACTTTGAACTCATGAAACAAACCATGTTCTCAATTCCTAAATTTGAGGTAAAACATGTAGCCTACGTGTATAAATCAGTTTGGCTATTCCATACAACCACTAAATAATAGTTTTCCCTAAACTTCCGTAGGGAAACTAGTTTAGCACTATGTAGTTGTCTGCTGATATTCTTTTACCTTTGTTTAATAAAGATTTATGACTTTAAGAAGTAAGTCTGAACCCCTTTCCCTCCAGACTAATACTGCAGTAATCTCATAACTCCAGACTTACACTTAAAATACTCATCTGTATAATTTTTAAATAATGAATTTTAGAGTTTACGAAATGTTTTTATAGTGTTTTTACAATACAATCTTGCACCATCTGGAAGTTTCCATCACCAATAGAAAATATTTCTGCAGTTGTTTCAAGACCTTTCTGAAACAAAGGCATTGGTGAAAGTCAAACTTTTGTCAGGTCCACATGTTCATTCAGGTTGTGCATACGAAAATATACCAGATGTCCCAAAAGTCCTGTTCCGTCTAAATTTTGAACGAGTGAATATATAAAACGTGATTTCGGAAAACGTATTACATCAAAAAAGCTAATGTTTTGAATCTAGGGCAATTTTGTGTACCACAAATTTTTTGTAGAAACAATACAACATTTAAAAGTACTCATAATAAAGAGTAGAGAAAAACCATGCATACCAAAGGTATTGATGTGGCCTTATTTAAAAATGACAGCAAAGTTAAATTTAAAATTAGAGCAATGTATCCTAATTTTTTATTGAAGCTTGAAATGAATTGATGACAATGGATAGATCAGTCAGTAACAATCCAGGGTTTATCACCAAAGCCTTGTTTCAGTAAACATTATGAGTACGTAGCTTTTATTTTAAATTTCAATTGACCGCTATTTTAGACATTAACAAACCTTTGGTTTGCCAAGCTTTTCTCTAACCGTTATTCTTTTTAAAGTTAAGTATCACTCAATAGGAGTTACTATTTAAAATATTTGATTTGACCATTTTTTTTTTTAATATAAGGAACATAATAATGTTCTTACATGCGGATTTTCACGATTTTTGTGTGTATAGATATTACCTTACCTCACCCCGTGGCGCTGCAGCCCTAGGTAGTCCTTGTTTTGTGGCTCCACAACAACCGATAGCAGTATCATCTCCTCTTAACTTGTCACTCCGAACCTTGTTAAAATCATTCAGTCACTCTTCCTCGCCTTCCTTCCTAGGTAACCTTTCTTCTAATACTTTCTTGGGACTTCTCTCCTCATCATTTCCCTTGAGTGTATTCAAGAAGTCTCAATCTTTCAGCTTTGACCAAAGCCAGTGTGTTAGGTTCGTTGTACAGTTCTTTAATTTCTGTTTCTATACTTTATTCTGTACTCTTCAGTATTTTTTATTAGTCCAAATATCTTTACAAGTATCTTGTGTTTTCATGTACTAGTTTGATTTATTTGTCATAACCTATATTGCAGGTGTTAGCGCAGTTTTACTTATGGTGAATTTAAGCTTCCTTGGCTTGTTTTTATTTCTGAACATAGTTTACAAAGAAGCATACCATCTACTCCCTACAGCAAAACTTTCGCTGATTTCTTTCAATGTATAATGTAATCCTTAATAATGATTCGGTGGCATTAAGGAAGTATTTAATAAATTCTTCTGTGCCTAGGAAATTAAAAGGATCACATTGCAAAGCTCTTCTAAAGCGTGTTTGTCTATTTTATAGCATTTATTTGGTCTTTTAGCTGTTAACCTCCAAATCCAAATTACTGGATATGTAACTTTTAATAAACTGCACAAAGAAAGTTTCATGTCTTGCAACCATATAGTCTTTATACCTGATCGAGAATCTGTTGTAAAAATATTAAGTAAGTCTGGTAGATCTCTTTGTGTCTCAATTCATTCCAATATCTTAAAAGAGCTGATTTCCTTGTATCTGAATTTCTCTCTCTCTCTCTCTCTCTCTCTCTCTCTCTCTCTCTCTCTCTCTCTCTCTCTCTCTCTCTCTCTCTCTCTCTCTCTCTCTCTCTCTCTCTCTCTCTCTCTCTCTCTCTCTCTCTCTCTCTCTCTCTCTCTCTCTCTCTCTCTCTCTCTGGGTTATCTTAATAAAAAATATTAATTGCATGTTATAACCAAGTTCTGCAGATGTCCTGTTCTCACTTTATCATTAGCTAGCTTTAAATCTTTGTTAAGTGGTTGTACATTAATATTGTACTCGTAACATTTTTACAGAACAGCCCTCAGGATGAACATGTCGTTTATTGTAGATCGGTCAGATCGAAAATTACAGTGTCCTATTGTTGTCTCACTCTCCTCGTTTATTGTAAGAGCCAGAACTTTATAAACTCAACTCAAGAGAACTATTCCTCTATAATTTGGACATTTTATTTTGCTGCTGTCTCTTAAATGTGGATCATATATGAGCAACAGATCATTCCTCTCATATTTCCTCATCCTCCCATATTGTTTTAATAACGCTGTGTATATCCCTTGCCAGATACACGTAGATTCTCTAATCAACTCTTGCGTCTTCTCCACGAGCTTTATTATATTCACGAATAATTTCTTTTCACCTAATACAGACTGGATGACATCTTCTCGTGTCCAGTACTCTTTATTTCACTTTCTTCGATTTACTCCATTTCGAAAGACACATTCAAAAGTTAGAAAGGGAGTGGTTGTGACTTTTGGGATACCTGATATGTTCATGAAATAAGAGGAAATACGAGTACATAAATTGCACTTATACTGTTTACTGTTTTACAAAAACTAGTCAAAAATTCGTGTTTAGTCCAAAATTTACCGTCTCCGTTTGTGTTTTTACCGTAAGACAAATTTTTGCATTTTTAGTTTTCAAAACATTCGTTTTAAACCTATATTAATCTTGTAAAAATATTACTCCCCAATAGAGTAAGGTTAATCATTATTTTAAATAGCTAATTAGTTGGTTAAATGGTTCTAAAGAAGTCAACATTCTAAAATCGGCTTTAATTGAATATCAAAGACGTAAAGAAGAAAACGTTGAAAGTTACATGTCCTGGCTGTGAAAGCGACTGCGGGTTTGAACAAAAACAAATGGAATGACGCTTATAATTAAATTTTCTATTGATATGTTAAGTAATAAAATGAAAATTCATTGTCATTGTGTTAAGAACTACTTTCCCCATTATTTTGTAATGACCTAATGCGGGTAGAAATAAAATAAATACTTTAATAATTGATTCTTGTTTCATTTAACTCTCTACGTAATGGAATGTAGATCCATAGAATATGTTATTTCATAACCAGGTTAACCACAACACTCATGTTATGTTGTCCTTTTTAGCACATTTAATGGAACTGAATAATTGAAGTGACGTCTGGCTTATGTGATTTCATATGCACAGTGTGGTCTAAAAAAAAAGAAATATTTTGTGTTACGTGTAATAGGATTTTATTTGAAAATAGCGTCCTTCTACATGAGGATTGGCAGCATATACGAGTATATGGCATTGTGACGTGAACTCCTTTAACATTTCTAACATCATATTAGGCTGACTTACTACTTCAGATTTTCAAAATGAAAGTACGGCTTCTATGTTTTGTTTTTTAAAAGCCATATTCGTTCCACACGCATTGTGACATTATCATCTGGGCAAGGTGTTTCAGGAAGAAAAGTGAATACAGTGGGAGATCATAGGGGACACCTTTTGGACTACAATATATTATGGACACTGTTAAGAAACACTTCGTTTTCCGTCTGTTCGCCCGTTGTCTGAACATGTGTGTTTTTCCTAACTTATTTTACACGTGTACTAATTGAGTACCAAGTAAAACGAATTTTCGATTTTTTTTTCCAAAATGGCATTTGTTAAATATTTCATGAAAATCTATATCATTTTTTACATATTACTTTCGTGTACATAATACACTGCACACATGGGACTAATACATTTAACTGCACCATGAGACTGAGCAAACAGATAAATACTTAAGACATGCCTATGCACATGAGTCCCGGTTTATAAATATTTTTGTGAAAAAACATATGGGTGGACGACGGAAAGTGAACAGTTCTAAACAAAATCTCAAAGAAATATTTTACTCGTTACGATATCACCTATCATCTCCCACCTAGTATTGACCTTTCTTTGTGAAACTTCCTTCATCTCAGTGGATAATAGCTCTACAACAAACAAAAGAAGAAGCCTTGACCGAACATCCCCACTCCACCTTACTCCCAACTGTTCTTTCATATATCTGTGTATGTAAATGTGGTTAGGCAAGTTTCTCACCCCTCATTCCCCACACTGTTCTTTGTTTGTTGTAGGTTTGTCTTTTTAAAAAATGTATGGTTAAAAATGTTGGTTATACAAAATTTGGGGACAAGTACTGAACGAAATTTGGAACTTTAATTGTGGATATTACAAGTACAGTAATAGAAAATTACTGTTCAAAAGTAATAAAAATGAAAATTGCACTTCGATCATCGTCGTTAAAAAAATTTAGTTGAGTAATATACTAGGGCGTATTTATGATACAGTGATGTAAATTTATGTTTTGTTTAAATGTTTAAAGCATAATAAACAAATAACGAAAATTTCCTTTACCACATATTTAACTCGAATAAGAAGATACAAAATGAAAAGTGCTAACGTTGACAAATGAATAGGTACAAGTGCTAAGTACACCATATCTTTTGCTATTTCCTCTGTAATAGATTAAAAGAATTATGCATTCTTTGTACTTATTATCGGTGAGAACTTATTCAAAGGAATATGTTATGTTATAGACAATAATGTGCACAGTACTATCTATAGGTATTATCTTCAACTAATTGATCATATTCATTTGTCCACAGAGTTGGGTGAGTATGTTTTGAAATCAAGACTTGCTTTGGTATTCGTAAACAACTTCGACGGTGTCCATGGTTGATTTCCCCTCCCAAACGTAGATTTTTGGGAAGATGGAGACAAATATGTTTTGTTTGTGTTATAAAGACTAATTTGTAAGTAAAGTTATATCAAAGTCTTTGGTACTGATTCAAAAATTCTTCAAAAATGTCGATTTAAGTTAATTTTTTTGTGGGTGTTTGAGAAAGTTTGTGTAATATTTATTGCAGGATTATTGAGAGTTTAATATCATTGCCAATGTGATCCACAACACTATATTTATTATAACAGAACGCTTGTAGACCTTGATGTTATATTGCTTAACACTCTTCACTCTTGGGATTAAACTCATCAAATGCTTGGTTAATTATGTTATTTAAGCGGTTCAAAACAAGTTAATATTCGCTATGAAACACGGTATATTGTTATGTGGTTATTGACTCTATTCATATATTCGTAGACGTTTATGTTATTATAAATATTTTATTTTTATATAAAGTATAGGCTACGTAGTTTGTATAAACTTATATGATTGGTGAAAAAATATATTTTAAATATTTTATTTTTATGTATTTGAGAACTTAAAATTTGGATGTAAAATTTCGTGAGACCAAAATTCAAAATTACTTCAACACACCCTATAATCTAACTGTTTGATAAAATATTCCATAGATGTAACCTCTCCAATAAATATCAAACAATAAATAATTCATTATCGGTAAAAAAACAAACAAACAAAATCGTTCAAGAAGCTGTTATAAGAGATTTATCAATATTAATGGCAAAATTAGTGTGCAAAATCTGAAGTCAACAAAATTACCGTTACCGTTACGACATTAAAAACTTCATTCATCCCAATTCGCTTAGAAAGAGTTTATGACAAAGTCGAAACAAGCTTAGGGTATATTTAAATATAGATGTTATTAAGAAGTACTAACTTACCTCCCATAAGAAATACATTAACAAAAATTCAGATATACAAAATTGTGCAGCAAAAGATATTATTTTTATTTTCTAAATGAAATTTAGTGCTATGTTTTTGAACAGTTTATTTTACTGTGTAAAATAAAATAAAATGTGAACTCTAGAGTTGAATAGAACTAGCAATGCTACATGCACTTTTATAGTAAAATTATAATTGTTTTATTTTACATAAATAGTCTGGTTTTGAAGTTATCGGATAATAGTGTATTGTTAACATTCTTGTATTCTACATTTTCATTAGTTTTTGTATATACAAAATCTAATACGCGACCTTTCGAGAGTATAAATCAATCTCCGTTTTCAAGTGATAAATATAGACTGTGGAAACGTCTAGTAGCCTAAGGCCATGTTGGAAGCTAAAACTAGAACTAGAAAATAACCTACAATAATTAAAACTGAAGAGTAAATTCAAACGTGACTAAGAAACCACAAGTTGAAGAACTATACAACATTAGGAATGTCAACGACCTTGTGGGAAATGGTGGTTAAATAATTTCTTGTCTTGAGTATTTTTATGCCTTATTTTGATCACGTTTGTAATTTAGTCTTAGTTATTTTGACTGAGCAGCCATAGCTTTAATTCTGGGTTCCTTTCTTAGGTTGCTAGTTTTAGTTTTAGTTTCCAACATGGCCTATTGCTGTTTTTCTCTTTTCTCATATTATAAGAAGGTCGCCTGATAATGGGATGATTGCTATGGAAGTGCCGTGTATTCGTTTTTTAGATACGTAAATGATAACAAATGAAAACTATATGATTAATTACACTAATTGTTTTGTAGACATGTTATTATCCATTATTTAGATAGCACTGTGTGCACTAGAAGCTTCTTGGCTTAGTGACAAAACTCTGAAGGTTATATTTTCAGTAGTAAGCATATCTCTTCTGTAGTATGCTCAACACTTCCGGTGATGGTAGCGAGGTAGAAAGCATAAATTATATGTTCTTCACACGGGAAACAATAAAGAAAATTACTTTATCTCTACACATTCCCATACTTTCACATTGTTCCACTTGGTTGCTTCTAATCTTTTATTTATCCAATTAAATAAAGTAGTTGACGGAGGTGTACATCATTGATAGAAACTATCTCTAAACTAAGGAAAACAATCGTTTTTGTTTTACAACGTGAGTGGATGTGAAAAGAGACAACCCTTTAAATTTGTTCAAGATAAATTCATTACATAAGTTTTGAAAGTAAGAACGAATACAGATGGCGAGCAGAATAATAATCAATAGTTTAACACTCAACTGACATTCTTTAGGCGATAAAATCGCGAAGCCTGAGCCTTTATATTGTTTCACGTCTTTGTTAGCTTAGACGGCAGAACACTACTCACGTCTACAAGACTTGTCCATCATAAATACTCCAATGTGAGGATGTCTATCAATGTGAAGATCCAGAGAAGGGGCTATTAACTCAAATTTGATAGTATATTGTATTATCATCAGAAATATTGAGTTATGGAAAGTTTAAAGTACGAGAAGTGGGTTAAAATCTATCTGTCTCTCTCTCTCTCTCTCTCTCTCTCTCTCTCTCTCTCTCTCTCTCTCTCTCTCTCTCTCCATATATATATATATATATATATATATATATATATATATATATATATATATATATATATATATATATAATTTTAACACTAAAGCCAGATCCACACTGTAGTATCTGTGATACGATACATGTCTGAAGGTCGTAAGCGATATAAGCGATATCTAGTAATTATCTTGTAAGATAGGAATCGTTAGTGTGCATTCAAATCATGTTGTAGTGGTTGGACATTTTTATATCAGTACGATATAATTACATCTATCATAAGATATAATATATGTATTAGGCAACATGCTGTACCTATCTCTTCGTACGATAATTTAAATTGACGAGATGTTTAGAGGAAATACCATTGTTTGTGGAATTATAAACTGAAAGACTACCATAAAACTGACGTGTTAGGTAAGGCCTGGAGACCATTGCAGCCGAATTAACATACACACTTAAAAAAATTTCGTTTTCAAGAAATCACGAATTGTAATAGGAAATAGAAACTTTTAGGGCACATCCTATAAAATTCTTTACATTTCTCTTCGTGTTGAGATAGTGTGCGTCCAACTACTGCAGAATTGTGTCGCACATTTATGAAATTATACAACTGCACCCAATACCTTCTCCCCTTTTTCCTTCTGATTTTCAAATACCAATATATCAATATATGAATATTACTTGTAAAGCCACATATTTAGGTCAAACTGTTCGTAATTTTAAACCTAGATTAGATGAAGATAATAGAAGTTTGCTGTTGGACTATTAAGACTCTAGTTTTCCTAACAATTTAAAAATGCACAACATTTTGGATTGTTATTCAAATACTAATTTTAATATTTTACATGTATGTAATAAATCTAAAAAAATAAACTACTTTGAAATTAATAGAGTGGTTAGTAGAAAAAAGGTTTTGATTTTAAAGGAGCAATTAGATTATGCAGTTTGCACTCCTTATACCCATGACCAGGTCATTATCCTCTCCCCAATTCCTTAATTAGGTTTACAACGGGGAATACCCAGCTATTGTATTAAGGATTTGTCTTAGTCTGTTACAGCCTTGAAAATGCTGTAACTAGCGAAATTATGGTCGGCAAGGTTTATTAATCTTTAACATGGAATTCCACCAAGTACCAACGGTATTTATCATAAATACCAATATATCACGAAAGCGTCATCTTCACTGGGAAAGTTCAGATTAGGCCTGGTGCACATCAGTGTCACGCGTCACTTTGACGTCGCGATTCTACGATACATTTGAGTAAATGGAGCAATGCATATTGGACTCACGCCTCAGCATCAGGTGTGTGTACTCCCGCGTCCAATTTAGTGACGACAGTTTCTTACGAACGCAGCGGTGACACTGACGCTCGGCGTCTTGTCAAAGATGAAAACAAATGGAGCAGTGGTAGTTAAGTGGTAGGCTATGGAGGACTTTACATGGTTATTTAAAAGTGTCATGTGTCGTAGTGTTACAAGTAGTATAGTGAAATGTATGAGGAATTCGATACTGAGAATTTCATGAGTAAAAAAGAGAGCGACATATGTTTTGGAAATCTCCTCTTGAAAAATATCATGACCGGAACAAAAAACAAACTGCATGGATGGAAATTACCCAAGTCGTGTATCCTCACTCAAAAAACCACTTATTTGGACTCAAGGGGCCTCAAAACTGAAATATCAGAAACAACGCGACATCGATATTTTTACTTACCACATAACTTTGCCCATACTATGTATATGAGAGAAAGTAGTAAAAAAAACTGGGAGATTTAAAAATATTAAACTGACCGCCTTTAAGTTTATTTTGGTTTAAAAAATAATGCAAAAACCTTAATTTTATTTTACGCGAGGTTTCATTTATTTTAATACAAAGAACCATGAAGCAATGGGCACTTATTTTATATATACTATTAATCCTTGTGACTACTTGAATAATCCAATCAGAATTGTATTGAATTTATTATATATGTGTGTTGATTGTTTCAGTTTTAATTTTCTGAAATCATAAGTGTGAACACGTTCAAATTCTATGTAAAATATGCTTTACAATGTCATTAGAAAGTCCAAGTTGTGCTGTAATTACTGTTTTGGGACCTTCGTGTTCTATGTATATTTAAAGCGAACAATCACAAATTGATTAACCTTTCTCGTAGAATGGAGCTCACAAATTGGTGCTCCGGGGCCGATAAATAAATATACATGGCAGTTTAACTTGACTAGACTTAACGAGACGTAAATTTATCATTACTACCTTCGCAAATCCCAGGACGTAAAATACTGATACAATAATATGTATATAGTTGTTTCATGCATGACTATTTTGTTTTTATGTGACAAATTTGAAAATAATTGGTCTTAAAATTGCTACTGTTATTTTCTAATTATTTTAGTCTAATTTATAGGTTAAAATTCTGAACTTATAAATATACTGAATAATGAGTTTTCATGTAAACAATAATTTTATTTTAAGTTATATAATTGCTTAAAAATAAACGTTTTTAGGAAAAGTTGGAAAATTTTATAAAAATATAAACTTTGGTGTATTGATTTTGTTGTTGTTAAGTGGTAAATGGTTATATTTTAGATTTGTGCATCAACACTGTCATGTAAGATAATTTTAAAATATATTCATTTTTTAGAACTAAAGTTACGCTCTGTATAAATTTCGTACAGATTTTAATTGATTTTCATAATAAAGTCATTGAACCGCTGACAGTTGATATGGTACAGTATATCCATACAGATTAAAGTCATGCTATGTCAATTCTGTAATAATTAAGTTTTACTTTCTTATTTATAGTAAGAAAAAGTCGTGTGATTGTCAAAAAACCTGTGGCGACATGATCTTCTCTGACTCCAAAAATGTTGTTTTGGGAATGTCTGTCTGAGTGGCGTTTATCGTCTGTCGTCTACAACCCAAACGACTTGACCGATTTTAATAGAATTTGGAATGTGGGCGTATTTCCCCATATATCTGCATAAGACAAAAACCACATAATTCCGATTTTCTCAAAATCAGCTTTAACCGGTTCTATCAAAATCAGCTTTAACGGTTCTATCAATATCAGCTTTAAAGATTTGATCAAAATTTTCCATTTAGTTCCCAAACAAAACGTATAACATCTCTCCAAAAAAATTGGTTCGTTAGTTATTGGTAAAAACAAAAACAAAATCTGGGCTGGGACTAACAAGACCTAAGTAATCAAAATCTACCTACTGATTTCATTCCAATTTCGGTAAAATATGAAGATTAATGAACCATAAAATAATTGAAAATGACAATCAAGGTATCATTTCAAAAATACGAAAAGTGCCTTGACCGCTGTCTTTTAAACTTGATTTCATTTTGTAATATTTATTCTACGACACAAGTGAAGCAAATTTAGACCTTATTGAAATATATACACATTGTTTGAAATAATCTACAAAATCTTAAATGGCGTAACTTTTACTTTTTTTACTGACAACTACCGAACTGACATTTTCGTGACGAATAGTATTTTTGGTTGGTACTGTACTTCGGTTGTGAGTGGGCGTGTGAGAAAGTTTGTGCAATTTTTTTAATTAATTTTATTTGTTATTATAAGATAATAAACTACTTGTTCTATTCAAACAAAAATTAAATTAAAATCTTAATCTGAGTTTGTTTTAAAATATCAAAGTTGTAGTAATTTGTTTGAAATCTAATCGTTTGATATCATGCACGTTTAGGCAAATTTAGTAAAAAAACATCCGTTCCTTAATTTTGGCACCATGTACCTAAATAATCGTTACGACAAAATAATAATTTAAAGAAAAAATATTTTCATAATAATGTTTGAGTAAAAATCTATTGAAGGAAAGGTCTTGTATCTCATTGCATTAGTAATCTAATTTAATACAGTATAACTAAGACTTTTGAAGCTAAACAGGCTACAGACAGTAACATGTAGATCCTTCAAATGCAAAGAAAAAAGCTAGATAAAGTAACAAAAACTAAAAATAAATGTAGCTTATGTTATATTTGAACAATCGTATAAATTGAAGGGGGATTGTACGAGCATGTTTATCTCGAACTTGTCATTATATAAAACTAGCTCACTAGCTCACTGATGACTTCAGCAGATCGGATGAGTCAAAGCGGGTTTCTCATGACGTAATTTGAATCAGGAAAGATGCGCATATGTGATTTGTCGTTCCTTTTCCCCCTTGGGGCATGATGTCATGTATAAAACAATCTTTGCTCTTAAAATATATATAAAATGTGTGATTTTGTAGTAAATATTATTCTCACAAAGTTGTGGTTTAGTATAAAATCGCGTAATCAGATTACATCTCTCCATCTGATTTTTGGTAACCAAGTGCAATGTTTACCACACATGCTACTGAACCTTTTTACCCCAGTTCACACATAAAAGTCACCTTATACTACATATGTAAATCATTTCTAACCTTTCTATGGAGAATAAAAGTAAACTTTGGAAATCGCATTTTACACCTTTATAAAGAGTAAACAACTTGTCACGTCTTTATATAACAGATAGAATATGTAGATATTTATTTGATCAGATTTCTAACGGCAGTAAGTATAAGCAAAAAGATATAATTTTTTTTGGGTAATTATTTCCTTAAAAGTGGCGCCTTATTTTCCTGATTTTTAAAAATGTCTACTACACACCTTACTTCTTAAGAATAAATAATGTTTCTTTGCGGAGGTCACTATTTTTCACTGAAAAATCACAATCTAAAAACTATCAAATTGACGGGTTTATAGGTTACACATGGCAAGACAAAATAGCAATTAGAATAGCGTATGTTTTGACGCATGCGCATTACACATTGACTACGCTAGATCGCTATTTAATATCACAACAGGTTTGTCTATGTTCCTTTCATACATTTATTGAAGTTAATAATTTACTTACTTTGCGATATAATTATAAATCTCAACAGGTTTGACCAGGTAGCTAATATATATATATATAAACACCTGCCAAAACCTTATATATAAAATCACCTGGCCAAACCTTTCGTAAGTTTATTGAAATTAATAATTTGAAATTAGATTATTAATATCGAGGATTCACAGCATATCACGTGATCTGTGTCACGTATATATAGATCTTTAGTAACATATGAGATGTAAATGGTAACATTTGCCGTTATGTTTTCACCTATAAATTCGTTGGATTTTGTAGTTTTTAGATTGTGATTTTTCAGTGAAAAATAGTGATCGGCGCAAGGAAAACATTATTTATTCTTATGAAGTATGGTATGTAGTAGACGATAACAAACAAAATCCAGAATATAGGCGCCACCTTTAAGTAAACATTTACCAATTTTTTTTTCCACTTCGTTATCCAAAATCTTACTTTACACTTCCTCAGAATTTAAAATATTTTAAACAGTATTTTTGTTCATAATCTCGTGTGTTATTCAATGTACAGTATAACACCCACCAATATTAATAACACGACAAATAGCGAAGGTATTGTCAAAAATATAATACATAGTGATGCCTTTTTTTGTATGATTTAATTGTTTTTAAACGAATTTCTAATATAATGAACGTAAACGTACAAACGTTTATTTATAATGAAATAATATAGAAACACGCAAGACTAAGAAAATTTCACCAAACCTGTCCATCGGATTAATTTGTGGTCTCAATTTTTAGGCGATTCTATTGTAGGTATATTTAGGTATGTAGTATTGTTTTATAAATTGTTAAATAAGTTAATCAAAAAAAATCTGTCCGTAAATTTCAAATGCCGTCTGTTTTAAATAGTTTTAAGTAATAAATTTTGTAGGAAATCTTGCAAAAATAAAGTTTCTTACCTTTTTTTCCGTCAAGTGACATCTTTTTTGTAATCGTAATACGTTTCGGGACTTTTATCCCATCTTCAGACACAAATATATTAATTTAAATTACTCGACCGAGGTCGTCAAACACTAAAATTATTCATAAAACACACATATCACATTTTTAGGTCACTTGACGAAAACTAAGGTAAGAAATTTTATTTTAAAATAATAGTGACCTGGATACTGAAAATGAATTCATAACATCTTCCAGTTTTAAAATTTGTATTTAATTCTTCCTTGACTTTGTTTTGTACAATAAAAAATACGACATTTATCGCTAAGAAAATAAAATTAATAATCACTCTACTTATTGAATTTATTACAGTTAAATTTTAGAGGTTCTATAGGTTTTCCTATTCTATGAACACATTACTTACGTAAAAATAAAGGTCGACAAGTTTCAAAAATGGCGTCCGTTTAAATAATTCTTTCGGAATACTTTATTTACCGCATATAATATATTATTTTTGTTCAGCTTACCTCGTGTAGAAGTTACCGTGATCTGTAAAGTTATATCGAGTTCTTAGTCCTAGCGCTAACAAAGATTTAAAAAATAAGAAGAATATCGGGTTCTATAACCGACAGTGCATCAGCTGCAACGCAAGTATTTCAGTTTTAAATTTTATAAAGTTAATCTTACTTCAACGAAATCAACCTTTTAATTTCATGTTGAACTGCACCTTTTATTCAATAGTTAAAACAGAATTTTTAAAAGATTATCCAAAAATTATGTGTGTAAACACATTTTGGAGGTAAACGAACATAACTGTTGTGACTAGTCATAATTTATTTATAGTTAATTAATTAATTATAAAGTGTCGTTTATGGAAAATAGGTGATCTTATTTCTTTCTCCTTACTGTCGTTTTATTTTCTTAGATTTGCTTATTTAAAATTGCTGATTTAATATATTATTTTCCTATTCGTCGTCATTTACTATGTCATTGTAAACAAATAGATACATCATTTCAGTTGTCTATGATAAATCAAGCTTGATATTGATTGTAGGCTATCATAGACAATTGAAACTAGATGTTACAATAGTATATTTTGGTACTCTTTGCAATAAACAAATGACCATTAAAACGGAAACACATTATTCTAAAGCTTGGTTAAGGGTTAAATGATTTATAAAATAGAATAAGTTAAATGTTAGATCAAATTAAAGGGAATACTGATCTCAAAGTATATATTTATATATATATATTTTTAATCCAATTAAAACTTGAAAAGCCCTCCGAAATTGCAAAAGTCGGAAACTGTAAAACGTGATCTGAAACTATAGGTAAGTAACAAATAAAAATAAAATTATTTATGTCCTAATTGTTGGTTATTTAACTTTTTTTCAGTATTCACAAAATCTGATACAACGTTTACATTTAAAATGACTGATTTTCCTGATTTTTGTGTATAAAATATATTAAAATTTGTTTAAACTTTTGATACTGTATAAATGAAACGTTTACTCATCAAGTATGACATACCGCCATAGACGCCCGGTCACGCATTTAGATAAGAAACTGATATATTAACAAAAATATCAACGTAGATTTGTTTCGCGATCACAATCTCCTTACTTCTTCTTCTTCTTCGTGGCCTATGCGCGACGTGGGTTTATCGCCTTCCCATTAATTTTGTCCACTCAACTCTGTCGCTAGTCTATTTCTTCTGCTGACGTTCATGGCTTTTAAATCCTTCTTAACTTTCTCTCCACAGCTTTCTGGATTTTATCCGGTTTCTTCAACCCATCAGTTTCTACGCTATTATTTTTTAGCTCCTTTGTTGTTGTCAATTACGACATTTTAGTCTTTTACTTGTCTCAAAATATCAGCACCTCCTTCCTATCCTCTATCTCTTTCGTTATTCATTCTGGTGCGTCATAATCTATTTGAATTATTCGTCCCATACAACACCATCACAACACTTTCTCAAAATATAGGACTGATAAAGTAAAATTAGATTTACTGAGTGGCCGACACAAACGAAGAGAGTGGAGTCGAGTCTTCTTCACATATGTAAAGGTACGCGGCCCACCATGGCCGAGACTGTGCCGCGAGCGAAGCAAGTGGAGACACACATCTACGACGCCCCGTAGGCTTTAGCAATCGTCAAGAAAGTAGTGATATACACCATTACGAAAACCTGTATAACAACTAGATAGAACAAAAATTACCTTTACTTAATCAAACGTGTCTCAACGACAAAGTCGCCATCCTCAGTGATACATGAGCTACAATAACTGAACTATAACTAACTAAAATATCACTGAGGATGACGACTTTGTCGTTGAAATGCGTTTGATTAAGTAAACGTAATTTTGTGCGTTTTCTCTAGTGTTCGAGTTTTATTCTATCTAATATTATCTCACAAGTCGAACTCAACATTTATTTGTATAAGAAGACCCCTTGACCTACCAATACAATTTCACATTTCTTACAAAACCCAAGAGACTAGCAATTTATAGAATTTACATAGTATGATGGGGTTGGGTGAGTATTATGATGGCACCCATCAACTTGTGTTTTCTGTAAAAGTAACGGTCCAATGATTATTCATTCCAGAACTGAAAATTATCGCCACTTGTTCATTATATTAACGTTAAATGTTATAAAATTAACGTTTTATTTCAAATTACATTTTAAAATTAAAAACTGAAACACTTGCATTGCAGCTGATTCGCTGTCGTGGTAGGACCCGATTTTTTTTTTTTTTTTTTTTTTAAATCTTCGCTATCGCCACTTGTTCGTTGGTATCGTTTGGGGTACTGCTAATATGCTATTTTTACTTTTTCAAGTGTATCTAGAGAGGGGAAAGTTGTGTGATAGATCAAAACAATCGATGTCGAGTTTTTGCAGAAGTTCTCTGATTGCATAGAATTGTTTTTGGAGTGATATCGGTCTGTGCTCTATATAGCCCAAACTTGTGACGGATTAATCAAATTTGAAATGTGGGCATAATTTGAAACTTTTTTCTAACTTCAAAATTGGGAATAGCCATAAGAACAAAATTCTAAATACAGGTTTACAGATCGGCTATAAGTATTTAGATCAATTTTTTTTTAAGAATCCAAGCAAAACCTATTTGTCGCCTTCACCACAAAAATACTAGTTTCGGAAAAAAAGTTCAAAAACAAAACAAAATAGTCCATGGAGGTGTTTTATACAAGCGAATTTCGAATACAAGGTTCTACCGATTTCGTTTAAGATATAGCGAAATGTGAAAATTAATGACTGAAACAAGAAAATTACTGGTGCTAAATTGCCAGTAAAAGAAAATTACTATTATAATCAGTAATAACTGGCAAAAAGTGAAAATTTACTGTGACCAACTTCATTAAAACTATAGTTCAATCAAATACAATTTACTTTTTCGATGAGTTCATAGCACAAGCGAGGTAAACTCGGGTTCTATTAAAATATAATAAAAGATTTAAAAAATATATTTTCACAATGTTGATAAGAATATGATAAGAAATTCATATTAAAAAATCATTAATAGAGAAAATGAATTTAATCTCTCTCAAGCAGAAAGTAGTATAGATATATTATTGGGGTGATTTCAATGAATATATTATTATTTTTTGCGCCTTTTATTTTCTAAAATAACTACCCTATGTGTCATTAAGTTAACACTTTAATCTTGAACAATTCACTTACAACTACAAACAGTCAAGCAGGTGGTTTCATCTAGACATTGATGATTGTTCCCTACCACTACAGGCATTTACTGAATTATTTAGCTCTCGTGATGAAAACTTCAGTCTATCGTCACTCAATCGCCTTTGTGACTCTACAACGTTCTTTCTCATTTATATTTATTGAATACTGACTTATCCTTATTAAATATCCGTCCGTCTCTCGATTTGTAATAATTCCGTAAAGAAATCTAAAGTCACGATTGTAAGGATTTGTAAGAAATTAATACGTAAATTATTTTATGCAACTGACATTTTTGGCAGCCAATAGTTTTGCAGTTTATTTGATTATATTACATTGCTAGGACTGTAGGACTAATGCAAAAAACCGTCAATCAACGTAAATTCTATAGAGATCTGTTGAGTGGACAGTCTAGGTTTTATGAAAAACTACTACCATTTTTATAATCAGACAAATACAAATGAATAACGTAAAGTCTGTTTTCAGACTAGCGTCTGTTTTCAGCTCCTCAAACACATTTTTTGTTATTTTATTTTATAAATCCTACGACGAGACAATAATCTTTAACAACGTCTTCTTAATCGATTCTTATATTTTAAAAACATAATTTCCCACAACAAAATCCCTTATTAGGATCAAGATCATTTATCATTACTAAGTCATCATCTACAGTTGTTCAAAGGTACACAAGCTTTGTGCAAGCCAAAGGGTTTTTCTTAAGCCTGTATAAGTTCGCTTTAGAAATATGTACGTCTCATAACCCTAATTCTAGGTTCCAATTATCTACGGGTATTTAAGGTAGGTAATTTTAGTGTTCACTCAAAGAAAACCGTAGTTCACCAGTTGAAATGAAGCCAAAGTGTAGCCACAGATAATTATTCAAATTACTGTAAGATAATAAATTACATGGCAAAGGTCATTCTAGAATTCCTTCAGTTCAGATTAAGTGTGAAATTCTTTGCCGGACCCATCATGGACAGAAAGTAATTTTTCGAGTTAACAAATCGGGGATCATAACAAGACGATTAATCGGCGGAATGTTCAAGCCGCGAATTGTTTAATATACACTATTTCTTTTTATGTAGTATCTTATACTTCTTCTTTACAGAAAACGAAATATAATTAACAAGTTGATGAGGCCATCATACCACCAATGCACGTACAGTAGTCCAGTAGTAAATAAAGTTAAAGTATGCGTTTAAATCTTTCATTGTTTAAAATAAAAAATAATTGTTTTAAATAAACGATTTAAAAAGATGATAATTTAACAATTTAATAACTTGGAAATTATAACATTAAAAAAAGAACCAAAAACATTTCTTTTTTAGTTTATGAAAAGACCTTTAATTTTAACCTGTATCTTTCAAATTGACTGAGTTATAATTTCGTTTTTAAACTTTGTTCAAGTTTAAGTATTTTTTGGAATCGCGCTCATTTCTTCGCGTATTTTTTCTTTTTCATTTATCGCTTAAAACTACAATATATTAATAACTACAACATTTAGTTAAAATATGCAGTATATAACTTTTTGAATTACATTTAATTATATATTGTTTGAGATGTCAACGGTTTTATTATCTTTAAAAATAATGAAGTTATGACGAATTGTTAATAAAAAAGTCAGATTGAATGTTTTATTTAGTCTTTTGTTTATAAAATATGTGACTATTTTACTTGACATTAAAGGCGATTTTGTCCATGTTGTTTGATAATATTATTTATTAGCTTCAAAATTCTGCCAATAAAAATTAATTATCTTGAATACTGGGCGTCTATAAAGTGTCGAAATTTAAATTTGCATAAACTTTAAAAATCATATCTCAGTCAATTTTAAAGATACATTATCAGTTGGGGCTCATATTAGAAAATGAAACAAAATTAGTCATTTCCTCCCTCTATGTTGTATTGTCTATGAGTGATAACACTGAATAAATATTGGATATTAACTTTCTCATTTCTATTGAAAAAGTATAGTCGCGTCGATATTATTTAATTTTACTGCGTGTTATTTCAGAACTTTGTGAAACGTCGGGCCATAAATAACCCCTAATAGCTGAATTTCATCAAAATTATCCCAAAAGGTTTTCAGAAATGTTCATAAATAACAAACATTATTTCTACATTTGGAAGTTGTCTAAAAATTATTTAAAATCGCAGGATACAGGATATTAAAAACAAATTTGTTGTGCCTGTTCAACAGAGGCAAATTTTGGTCTTACAAGAATATTGTTGGAATTAGGGATATTTAAAAAAAATATCACGAGGTTGTTGAAAATAATGTTTTGAGAAGGTTTCAGTAAAGGACATAACTGTTTTTAAAATAATGTTCAGTTTATTTAGTCACTTTTGTTATACATTTTGGATTAGTATTTTTATTTGAGATAACATTGTACTTTTATTTTTATTAATCTGGTTTTTAATTAAATTTTGTAGACATCCATGTTCTAAAAATGAATTAGATTATTTAGGATAAATAACTTGTTAAAATCGCTTAAGTTGCTACATAAATGTTTTGTTCGTAATGATAAACTTTTTCATAATATATATATATATATATATATATATATATATATATATATATGTATTTAGTATTAATTTTAGTTTTTATGAAACCATTTTCAATAAAAACTGTACTAAGGAAGTAACAGTAAGTGATAACCCAATATGCAAGATTTGTCTGGGAGTATTTCTGAATCTCTGAAGGGAATAATCTAACCACTTTGGATGAAAGTATTTTCCTGCTCACGACGTTTTCATCTTTGTATAATATTTTCTCTCGTATATTGTGAATTTATATATCTTATTTATCTATTCAACTCGTCCGTAGAGATTTTTTAAGGTAGTAGCTATTTCCTATACGGAATTAGCTTGGTTTTTTATATGTTTCATAGTATATTTTTAATTTTAGAATCTTATAGCAATAAAGTTTCTCTTTTAACACGATTAATTTGCAGTCTTTTGTTGCTACTACAGAGACAAAGTTGTGGAGGGTCTTATAAAAGTTTGTGAAATTTTAAGAAAAACTTAAATGTTTTTAGAATTATAGTTGATTTGTCCTCATACCGAGTTTCTGTTTTATTTATGTTTTGTCAGTTTGATGTTGATGGACCGTAGTCTATATTATTCTGCGTATTTGTTGTATTTTTAAGCTAAAACTTATATGTAAATACACATCTATATTTTGTATATTTACACCTTTCTATACATATTTTCTTAAAGTAGGTCTATATACAGAGTGATAACGAGGGAAGTGTTAATAATTGGGAAATTTGTTTAGACGAATACAAAGTTTTAAAAGAACACGAATCAGGCTATGCTTCGTTTGGCATCGATCTAACTATTTATGATTTAAAATACAATTTTCCATAAAGGGTTATACAATTTCAATAATGTTCTGAACCAAAGATTAATATTGTGTGTAATTAATAGACATATACTAAATTATAATTTTTTACAACTCCATTTCAAAATGAGGCCTAATTGATATTTTTGATGGGAAATATCTCGGAGACACAAAACAAATCACAACTAACAACCTTTTGTACGTTTAATTAAAATGAACTTTGTTTTTCTTCTAACTCAAAGAATAACCGATATATCGATAAACAGCCTAATTCTTGATAATTATCTAAATCTAATTCACGAATAAATTATCTAATTCATGAGCTTCTAAAAGCATACAATTTTGAAATATTCGATAAAATATATAAGCAACTCAAAACTACTTTCGATTTTTTGCCTTCAAGCAATTTTAATCCATTGGATTTCTTGTAATTGGTAATAGTTTATAGCTGTAGTGTACGAAACTTCTAATATAATAGGATATATATGAGTTCTATCCTTAAGGAAAATGAACGGACACTTCAACGAGGGCTAGGATAGATGGCGGAATGTTTGAGAATAATTTTGTGTGAATTAAAAAAAATACAACTCTGCTTAATTATTATAATTATTGTTTTCACCGGGATACATATAGTCACAATTTTATTTACTGTATGTTAGTTTCGGCAATGGTTACATGGATATTATCATGTGAATAGTAACCACAAATGTGACGATATACAGCTTCAGACAACTTAAAGGAAACTTCATCTGACCTCGATATTTCATCAAGACATAATTTTTTGTAGTTTTTGAATTTTTAATGTAGTTACTTTTCTTTCTTCGATTATTAAAATTTCACAAAACGGAATACGCTGGTCAGGGTCACCGAATGGTCTCGGATGATAGAACTTTAAAACCAAGACCATGATGTAACTTTTGCAGAGTTTTTAAAGATGTCAAGATCATGCGATGCTTTTATTTCGGATGTCTTCCCGCTATTCATAAAAGTTTCAGCGACCAACAGTTCATTATCTTCGGTCATTACAGTGACTGGTCAACCACATTTATTTCTCTTGTGTTGAAGAATCTGTTTTGTCAAATTTGTAAATGACTTTGTCCTAATGGTGGTTCTGTTTGTTCCAATGGTTCCTTCCACCCATTACGAACAGTTTCAACATTGTCTAGTTACAGTATTGGTTCAAAATTCACATATATTGTTCATAGGTTAAATTCTAGCCATTTTCAAACGAACTTGAACTTGATATTATATGTCTAGAGTTTGGAAACAAATCATTACACCATAAGTAAATAAAGAAAACCAGTTGCTTTTCATTGTTATAAAAACATGTGTTATTAGAGTAAAACCATATGTTTCGATCTAGATATGACAAATTAATGGATTTAAGGTTTTCATCAATCAAACTGTATTTGAACAATATAAAGCATAGTCAATTGCTACGTTTAGCTACTGCTTAACTACGTTTAGACTAATTTTCTGCACAGTTTAATTCCGTTCTGTATTCACGGCACAATGGTTGGTGTCTATTACTTAATTTAGAATGCACTTTAACTTTGACTAAATTAGGATGAGTTAAGTTTCTATTCTCTTCTGTATGCTAGAGGCATGTTAAATTTTACTGTTGACTGACTTGCCTGTTGAATATTGTATGGAGTGGAGGGTGTATGTAAATGTATTAGTGGTATTACGTGAAAGTTTCATTACCCAATGTTGGATTAGCCAAAGTAAGTTATTGCTACCAGGAAAACTAATTACATTTCTCAGAATTGGACCGGTTACACTACAGATTATAGTTTCATTGGTGTTGTAGACGGATTAGTCAACTATTGTACTATAAAAGGTGTTCATTTTATTTTGGTCATCATTTGCATCTCTGAAATTGTAAGAGTTACGAAAAACATTAAATGGGTGACCGTAAAACATGTTTAACTTTTCTGAAATCGGTTCCACTTTTTCAATATTACAGACAAATTTCTATTTTGTATATAGTAACCAATATTTTGATTGACATTTTTGATAGAACACATCATTTTAAGATTTTTCGCCAAGTTTGGAAAAAATTGGGAAAATTTTCGAAGAACTAGAGATTCAAAACAAATTACCAGACATCCTTATATATATATATATATATATTTTCTTCAAAGTCCTACTTCCATAATTGAACTCACATATTTTGGTGATTACCATATTGGTCATGGAAGAGATTACAAACAGCTAATTATCTATTAAAAAATGAGCTAAACCTTTAATACTTGACTTTCTGCCAAATTCAGATATAAAATGTTGAAGTCTCACAAAATGCTATTTTTTATATTGAAGAATTAATTTATTTCATTATACAGGGTGTTTATTTTTTAACTTTGCCACAATTTGCATTTCTGAAGTTAAAAGGTCTAAAAAAACTTAAAATATGAACTTCCGTTATACTGGACGAAAACAAAATCAATCTCAATTTTCCAATATGGACAATTATATATTTTTTAAATGTAATAACCAACATATATTTGGGCCATTTTTATATAGAACATATCAATTTTAATGTAACAGCAGATATTTCTTGTTGAAACTCTATATCCAAGGATTAAATAAAGCAATAAAGATAAAGTTTCAAAATTATTTTAATAATATAAATGAGCTAAATTGTTTCGTCTTGCGGAATTTTTATTATTTATATTATATACGGCATTATTTATATTATTAAAATAATTTTGAAACTTTAGCTTTATTGCTTTATTTAATCATAGAACATATCATTTCAGGTTTTTTTAAAGCTATCCTTAAGATATTGTAGCCGATGATAAATTAGTAAAATTAAGTATTTAGTAGACAAAAGTGTTTGTTTATAATCAAACCCACAATAACTGTTACGTCTCAATTGAGTTGCTACTCGTATTTAAAACTAATGTTGCTTTATAAGATTTGCTGAATATTTTCATGAAGTATTGTCAGTTTTGAAAATTCACTCAGATATAGTTTATGGTTCGGAGAAACTCCACCCCAGGGAAAGTGGTCAGGTAGGCGATGCAATATTTCAACTATTTTTTAATATTTGGAATCTTGCCATTACGGGCAGTCCCTCAATAACTCTTATATCTTGCAGCCCGATATTATGCATTATATTCGTAACTTTAAAGGTAAACGAGAATTATTTTTAATAGTAAATTGTTTATTGTAGTCTATTTCTTTTTGTTCTTTTGTTTTGTTTTTTTAAAAATTATATTAAAATTATTATATTTTGTGTTTTAGGTAACAGCCCCAATGCTGGGGTGCCGGACATGACTGTGATCTCGGATATAGATGAGGTGGGCATCAACCGCAATCTGCAAGTCCGCTACGCCAGAGATCAAATATATGTATCCTTTATGAGACTTTATATGAGCTGTCAACAGGTGAAGTTATAAACGTTGATTAAGTTTCGTTGTAGAAAACCTCAATTTGCTAGAATCACTTAATGTACTCTTTATCGCCATGGTGAAATTTCTAAATTACTAAAACAACTGAATCGCCATCCTGTGTTGCAATACCGACCAACCTGAGTTTGAGATGTTGAAATGTTGTATTAGTGATGTGATATTTGATGAGTCACTGTACCGAATTTTTGCACGTATGACATAAGTATTTTGTGAACTGTTAGGATAGCAGAGGATCGTCATGGCTTTGGTCGAAATGTTAAGAAATAAGATGATATGGAAAAGAACTTTATGTATAATGTTTAAGATGTCTAAATAGATTAGACATCACATAGATTTAATACTAAAACGTGTATTAACACAAATTGTTTAAAATTATATTTTTAGTGATAATATAACCAAGCAAATATGTATTTCAATAAGCTCGGTTTCTTCAAATTTATGGATTTAATATATTTCTCAAAAATAATTATTTAAAAAATATATAAAAATGGTTGAAAATTATAAATACTGCTAAATATTTGGATTTATTAAATGATTGATAATAGTAAATAAATACAGGCAATCTATATAATTAACAAAGATTTAATAAATCAGTGTTTTTAATATTCAACTCTTCAAAGGTTTTAAATTATCAATTTTTTTTAAATAGTCCTAGAATACGGTAGTCAACAATTAAAACCAACGTAAATTAGTTTTTTCTACGTTTAAAATTACAGATTTATATAATTATTTAAAGTTTAAAGAATTAAAACATAAGTCCTGTATTGACGAAATGAGTTTTACACGTATAAGAACATGTAATTTATCATGCTTTGTCTACTATTTTCTGAATCTGAAGAGAAAAATTACAGAGATAGTACTTTTTCGACATTTGAGAAGTTGTATAAGCTCAATTTAATAACTTCTTTTTCCTGTCACGAAAGATCTATTATATATGTGCCATTCACTCCATAGGGTTTACATTAAAAATGGTTGAACATCCAAATTATGCAAAAATAGGCTAAAATCAAAAAAGTTAACAATGAACATTTTTAATGTAAATATTTAGTGTATAGCCTATATCATTCCTAATGCTTTATAAAATTTGGTTGGAATGTTTCAAGTTTTAACAAGTAGCTAATAAAAAACACTCCCATGTTCTGGTATGAATTATTTTTTGTATATTCTTACATTCAAAGGCACACACAATGATTTAATTTTGTAAAAATAATAAACGGTATTGTTGGTTGTTGAGAAAGTTTTTTTTTGAAAATTTGATTTATAATTTTTTTTTTTTTTTAACATTCTAATTTTAAATTTTACTTTTAAATGAGCTTTGTGCACCATCATTGTAAAGTTAGAAGACCCGGTAATATAGCGGAGGCAAAACATCAAAAACCAATAAAATTAGTTTAATTCGTGCAATTAATGACCATTGCTTAATTAAGCAATTTAACGACGATCGTGAAGTCCATGTCATCAGAGATTATATTTATGATGATCTAATCAGTAAGCTTTTTATTAGATTAATTTTTAGTTGTAATAATTTGCCAGATTTATAACGAGCGTGATTTTCTTTATCAGCATTTAATCAAATATGAACGTACATTTAAGACGGATAACTCCATATTTAAGGCTCTGTAGATGGACCGCCATCTTTAAATTCACCTCAAAAAGAACAATTTTAAACGTTTAAACAGATTATTTCAATAATTTTTATCGAATCATCGGAAATGTATGTGTGATATTTCATTTTAAAGGTCATCTTTATTTTGGCTTTGATTCAAGGTGAATTATTGGTAAGTTTTGTTTTTTAATTTATATATGTATAAATTACTGTTCGGAAATCATTGTTTTTCAGATAAAATTTGTTACGATAAGTGATTAAAATATGGCGAAAACCCCTTGCAAGAGCATTTCCGCTCGGAATTAACTTTAGTTAAAATAAAGAACTCTCGAGCAAGAAACTTTATAAATTATCGTTTTTATAATGAAACAAAATTTAAATGTTCGTGATCATTATATTGTTTTTTCTTTAACATTTGTGTTAGGAACACGTTAATTTAGTTCTTCTGGCACCCGCATTGTGAAAGACATTGTGAAAACAACTCATAAAACATTTCTTTTCTTTTTCTTAAAGATTTTACATTCTGTGCTGTTTTATTAAAATTTTTATTAGTTCTCATAGAGTTTTTTTATAGATTGATATCATTAACGTGGATAAGGCCCTCGCAGTATGGGTGGATAGGCTATGATTCTGATGTGGTCCCAAACATGGAAAAATAATAAAAATTTAATTATAATAGTCTCAAAATGTTAGTATACGTTGAGTTTTTTACCCTTATAAAATTAGTCAAATTGTTTAATCTTTTCATCACATATTATCTACTAATACAGCAATTTTCAGATACCAATTTTTTAACTGAATTATATAGTACAGATATCTTATTTCTTTTATTTCAATCTTGATTTATAACGACATCATTTAGACTGACAATCAAAGGCTTGGTAACCATTTCTCTAAACAGTCCGTATTAGACTTTGTAGTTATATTTTTATAAAGACTTACATTTACCATCCGGATATTGTTCTTGAATCCATTGTTCACTGATTTGCAAATATTGAAATACAATAGTCACACTGTAGGCATACTGTAGCTAACAAATAATTAAATATAACTAAACTGAAAGAAACACGGGCATGCCGCCAAGTTGCACCCTCTCCGAAGAGAGTAGGGTTCCGAAAATGTAACAGTTAAGTGTCATTCAGTTGTTGGAATGTTTTCTGTTTCATTATCTATTTTTAACTCAAGTTTTTGTTTTTATTAATATTTTAAAGCATTTGCTGACTAAGGCGGGATATTATTGTTATTATTTTATGTTATAAAATAAACGTAAGTTATTCTTTACATTTAAAGTAGAGGACATGTTGGTCGGAATTGATACTGCTTAAAGTGATTTGAATGTTTTCGCTGAATAGAAGTGAAGTATAGAATTTTATCAGATATAAAGTTTGATGAATCAGTATGTTAAGTAGCAGAGATATGATTTCCAGGTAATGTAAAAAGATGACAAGCCAGAATGATAAAATACGGTGAGAGCTGGGATTCGTTTCCCTGAGCAACTTGATTATTTATGCACCCGAGGGAATGTGTTGGTTTTAGTAGGCTTACTTGCTCGAAGTAGAGAGATAAAAGCCAAAATACGGATTTAATATATACAGGTAAAAAGAAGAGAATATTATGAGAAAATTTAACGAGAAATATTTTAAAAAGTATAATGTATTACATTTAAAAAAATTTTGACATTAAAAACATGAAAATTATGTTTTACTAAATTGTATGAGTTGAAACGATTGAAGGAAAGAATAACTGTATTCATAGCAAAATATAATTGATGACATTTCTTATTTTTAACATCGTATTTAATTTTCATAAATATAAATTAGCAGTTAAAAATAAATAATTTTATTTTAACCCTTTTTTTTCGCTTTTGATTTTGATATAAATTCGCTGAATTGCAATTCTTTATTAACCAAATACACCAACTTTGATATGATATTAATTAAGGACATGATCCTCGGTCAAAAATTACTGATGCAGCAATACTCTGTTGTTGAAACGAAAACCGTTATAAAGGTTAAAAACAAATTTATTTTTAGGGTTGCAGAAGATAACGTCTTTTCATTAAAATAAGTGAAAAACTTTTCTTTTTTTCCTTCTTTTTTTATGAGTAAAAAGTAGGAATACAAAATCTAGTTTTGGCTAAATATTTGAAAAGATTTTAATTCTCTTTTGGTTTATAACAAAAATTAAACATTTCAGTTTCGTTAAAAATCGTCTAAGAGAAAGATCAGTGGAAATCGGTTCAGCCATTTTGGTCATGACATTTTTCATCCGGACAGCCTCCGATTTTGATTATGTATTTGATTTTTGGATCAGAAAAGAAAAATTATGACGTTTTGTTTTCGAAATTTTAAATTTCACCCACAAATTTTCCAAATTTGGAAGATATGATTTGCTATGCAAAAGTCCCATCTAATAAGATTAGAGTTTTGGAGTGAAAGGTAGAATTTTAATTGATTAAAACGTTCTCATAGGCCAGAGTTTGTTTCGAATAAAATTAACTTAACCATAAGACTGAAGAAATATTATTCCAACTAGTAGACTACGCAAAACGATCAGGGGAGTGAAGTAAAAAAGTAAAGGACCTGGGGATATGTAAATCTATGACAGTTGCAAAGATATCCTATTATAAATAAATATAGTTGTAGATTAATGTTCCGAAAATGTAATTCTTAAAGAAAATTGAAATAAAGTTTTAGTAGTATTCCTTCAGTACATATATTTTTTAACCAATAGCTGGTTTTAATAATAATAATAATAATAAATGATCCCCTTTCCAGTGTTTCTATAAACTATCGAATAAAAAGTTTTCATTATATTTTAGTAGTAAAAATTAAATTATTCATTTCAGTAAAAGGTTTGAAATTTAACTAAACTTCTTTTCTAAGTAGTAAATTAAAATTATCATTCAATGTGCTGATGAAAACAAACAAAAATGAATACAAATTTATTCAATTAATTCACAAATAATAAAAACCTAAATGAACGAGTTTGACCCTACATTTTGAAGTAGACATCTAAAGGGTAGTACAAGATAGGCAATAAAGTTTTTCGGGATATACCGGTACGTTGTTCCGGTGTCCGGATATTTGATGACGCAATTCAGGAAATCAGGCTGCTATTTGATCTCTTGTGGATAAGTGGCTACGCCATGAGAAACAAGCTCGTAAAATAGATCTCCAGAGAGGTTTGGTACACTTCTCTTTATAGCTTACAGAAAAATCATAGAGTTGATATAGTTGTCCATATAAGGTATCCATTTAATTAAATTAATGTAAATATTATATTGTAATTTCTTAGCGGTTCATCTAAAAATAATCTACAATAATAGGAAATATTAAAAATATATTTACACATGTGTAAAGAACTATATTATATATAATAAATATAATTTATTTCCACATTGTATAAGTAACTATGGGCCAGAGTTACCTAGTTTGCCAAACTGACCTTCGTCTCGTTCTCCAGACATAGTGAAACTAGAGTCGTAGTCGGAAAAAAGTACAAAAATATGCCCAAATGTAAAATATCGGGGGGGGGGATGTCTAAAATTTTGGATTTGATGGACCACAAACATATAAACACTGTTATACAATTTCAACTCTCACTTAGAGAAATTTAAGGATCACACACACAACTTTAACAAAATTAGTCCTTAATAAAGATTTTCAATTACATGTGTGTATTTTTATATACTTTAGATACTAGTTATGTAAATACTAATATTGAGTTGCAACTCCGAGTTTTTGAAAACATACCTTTGCTCAGCTTTATAAAAATACAAATTTTTAAATATGAGCACCATTTTACATTTTATAGAGAGATCTGGACTTTTTTAAAGTCATTTTCTAATTTTATGTAAACCGATTTTTGCCCCTGTGTACATCTCCTTTTCGAACTCTATGAATTAAAAATGTAGGTTCATATTACACCTTTTAAAAATATTTCTTTGAGAATAATCAGGTAATCTGAACAATTTACAAATATAATAACACGCAATGGTCTTATCAGCTATGAACTGCAATTCAAGAAAATATTATTAAATAAATCTAAACTGAAAAACACATTATTATGCAAGATTTGGTATAATCTATTGATATTGGCAAACTAATCGGAAAAGAATATTATATTTGAAAGCCACATTTTGTAAAATGTGAAAGTATTTTCCTGAAACATATCCTTCACAATAATTCTCTGAGAAGAAAACTGAATAAAATATAGAATACACTGCCTCGTTGGATATAAAAGAACGATTTCATTTATTCCCAAACCTTGAATATATATTTAAAATTAAGGAAAACTATACAATTTGAGAAATACAATATTTTGAAAGTAATTATTCTTTGCAAAGCCATAAAATACCATTTTAAATAAAGAATTTTGTAAATGATTTCACTAAATAAACCATCATTGTGATTAAATAGTGGATAAAGAGCTGACGATTTCAAATATGGACATAGTATAACTATGAGAGTTCAATTCTATGAAACTTTTTACACATACTCTACGTAAAGTGTAGATCTGAGTTTCTTCACAAAAAAAGTCGAGAAACTTTACTTGTGGTTTAACAAATCTTTAGAAGTGATGGTTCGTCATTTTAAAATTGAATTCACAAAACGCATGATTATAACTTGGTAATTTATTTTCAAATATACCCTCAGGGGCTCACCTATAGTGAGTACGGACTTGATAGTCTCGAGGGCCCTACTTCGATCTACACCTTTATTTATGTAGTCTTCTTTTAAATTATTAAAAGGCTGGGGGGTCTTTATTTCCCCCCTTTTTATTTATAAGGCAATGATTTTTCGTTTTTAAATTGAAGTTGAAAATTTGTGTCTTTTGCCTGTACTCACATTCTGAGAAAACGTTGAGAAATTTACTTCTTATTAGTTTTAATGTTAAGCAAAACAATTGCGTAATATAATAAATACTTGGTATGCTGTGAATTTTATTTATTTGCATTCTATTCGTCTCTTGTTTTTCCTGTCAAATTCAGGTCATGCATTCTGTTTTATGCATGCATTTTCTACATTCCAGTATTTACTTCTTAGCTCTAGTTGCTAGAAGTCGAGGATGGGTGGGCAACCAACATACACTTTACTGATGTATTGAGGTTGAGACTATAGCATGTATAAAATCAAAACTTGGGGTGGACATTACTACTGAAATTTTGCTAGTGTTGGAGATTTAGTCAAAAATGTTATTGCCCATATTTATAAAAAAACAATCTTAATTTAGTATTAGGTTACTTAGTGATTACTTCACAAAATATATTTATATTTGCAACAAAATATTGTAATTTATTAGTTGTTTAATTATAGTTGACGTGAATGTGACTCCATTCTCCATAGTCTTGGAATATGGATCTACATTACACATTAATGTACACTTTATACAGATTTTAAAATAGTACAATGTAGGGTTGTCCAAAGAAAAATCCTAGGCAGAACTAAAATACATTATTACGCTCATTTTAAAATTAATTCATCATACTAAGCAAAGAACCATGTAAAAACAGTTTTATAAGATAAGGAGCTATCTGTTCGGAAATACAGCTTTATTGTTAAAGAGTGCAAGGTCAATTCTAAAATTAGCCGAACGCTCAAGGAAGTAGTCTTCTCTAGTTAATAGAGCTATTTCGAGAGTGAGACCAGTTTTCAATTTATTACATAAAAGTTTAAGGGTGCATTTTAAAAGTAGTGTCACAATTATGAAAAAAGTAAAGTGAATAATGCATTTAATATTAAAAAATTTCTTATTCAGTTTAGTCCTACATCCAAGTTAATTTGTTACGATGCCTCGTTAGGCCAATCACCGTCTATTGTCTACAAACTAGGTAATTCACCATTAATTTTGTACTAGCTATATTCAAGATTGAGTTTCTAAATGAATTTAAAAGCTTTGACCGAAAATTCTTGGTGGAATTCCAAGTTTAAAGAAGAAAATAAAACACAATTTATTTATATTTTGTAACTTCCACTTTTTATTAGTCAAGCCGACCAATGGTTTCGCCTACTAAGGCATTGACGAGGCTGTATTACAGAAAATGAAAACCAGAGAACCTTAAAAACTAGATGGCGGGAGTTAGATACAATGAATGGAAGGGTGGGGAAATACCCGGCCTGGGCAATGACCATAGGAACAATATAGAATGGCAAAACCCGTTAACTGTTCTAGGTACAGAAAACTTTTAAAGGTTTTACTAAGGGAGAATTATACAAATTTAATTGTCATTTAAAACTAAATTAGGATTATAGTACCTTATTCTTTTAACTTCTAAGCTCTCCAAAGCATTAAATTTTTTACCTTTATTATCAAAATGAAATATTTCCCCTTCAGTCTGTAATACAGCCTCGTCAATGCCTTAGCAGGCGAAACCATTGGTCGGCTTGACTAATAAAAAGTGGAAGTTACAAAAAAAAGTGTTTTATTATTTTTTCTTTAAATTTAAAAGCTTATAATTAATTTTTGCTTATTAATTATTGAAATATTAAAATTTTATAATTGTCATCTTGTTACATAATTTGAACTAAAAGCGCTCTTGAGAGCTTTGTATTAAATCTGTCTGAATATGTTTTATCTTGCATACTTAAAATTTATCAGATGTAAAATAATTTTAAAATGGTCTCTTCTTTAAATAAGATTTCTTTTTTAAAAATGTCTTTAGCCGTTCAGTATTTTTTTTTTTATAAATTAATAAAGATTGGTAAAATCTCAGTTTTGTGTTAGGTTAAAAATAAATTTAATGAATCGTGCAGTTATTGCCTGTGTAGTGAAGGTTCCTCTAAACAAACAAACAACAGTCTACCTAGAACATTAGGTCCTATACAGGAAATATCGATACGTTGTTAATTCTATGATTTTGTTTATATGGGTGGTATAGCCAGCTAATTTTTGGCTCCCCAGTCCCAAAGGGACCTCTATGAAAATTTTGAACAAAACAAAAAAAAAAAAAAGGTTGGACGTCCAAAATAAATATTATTAAAACTAAAATTTACAAACTTGTAATTTTACCCCCAGGTTTAATTGTTAAATCACTCTGACGTCTGCACTCCTTTACATGGGTCATTTTATCGCCATGAGTGCAACATATGTATAAGTGCATATAAAATTTTAGTTTCCATTACCAGTATTTGATTGTCTGCTTTTTTAAAGCAAAGATGTCTGTGACTGGATTGAAAAAGTTAATTTTTTTAAACTCTTTAACCAATTCATTTTAAATAGTTATTAATCATAAGGAGCTCAGATAATATTGTTTGATTGTCACTTTCAACACTAAATATACCATCTTCCATATTCATTTACCTACACTTACAATCACGAATACCCTGACTTATTAACGACTTATGATATTAATTTTCCCACTTCCTGTATTTTAGTAAATCTATATATATATATATATATATATATATATATATATATGTGTTATTTATATATTAGTAAATCCCGTTACTTGTTGACTTAAATAATCCACGCATTGTCACCCTTTACTGTACTGAGAGTTGACGCGAGAATGAAAAACTTATGCGTCAATCCGTATGTATTTGTCATTCTGTAATTAATCTGGAAGTGCATAACAATGCTTATTATCTAGCGATTCAATGAGGATGCATTTGTCTATCCTACACTTCAACACAAGGTGCTCTAACTAATCAAAAGCACTTATAAATCGATGCATTGCTTCTCTAGTTAATGTTTACAGATATTTATACTACTCTACTTTATTTGTAAAAATAAATAGTTTATTTATAATTGTAGAATCATTTCACATATATTGAACAATCGCCACTGAAATATATATGAGTTAGCTCTCCATCGGTCGCAATTTTAGTTAGATTTTGTTCACAGGTTGTTTTAAGTATTATCTGACAGTTTTGTTAAACCTGTTCAGTCTGTTTTTGCACAAAGTTTTGCAATAATTCAAGTAAAAATGCCTTAAAATATTTTTCAAACGAAGATATAACCCAAAATAAAATCTAGTCCCTTGAACACCCGAATTTCAATCTGATTAGTAGCTCAACTTTTTACTTTAGGCATCATGAAGACTTAGGTAACACAAAGGGAAATGCTACGTCATCAACTGAGCTCGAACCAGCTTAACCTTTGACGGTTCACAAGTTCCAATTGCGGTGAGATAAGCCCACGTTTAAACCATCTGCTTGTATTATTTAGTAAACTGGGTAAAACCCTATAAACATCACGGTGGATTCAAACTAATTGGCTGAGTTTTCAGTTTAAGTGTTCTATACATGTGTCATAGAATCCATTTTTTGTCCAATAAGGAAATTCATTGAACTCACGTCAGCATAACTGTGTGCTGATATTTGGCCTATGTTATTTCTTGTTGTTAGAAGAAAACAAGTTAAATCGAATTTATATTTTTACATTTTCTTCCTTCTCACATTACAAGGGTAGGTAAAGAGCCGATTATTTATAACTTTCATCAAGTATAGATTTCAATTAACAATAACTGGTTGTAATGAACTAGAAAACAAAAACTTCTTTAAAAAAAAAAAACCAAAGTGAACAGAGTTTTACATTTTGATGTTTCTCTCACTCGAGTTATTCCCCCATTTATTCGATGCTATTATTGCAGGGAGAGGTATTTCACATCATTATTCACAGCATAAAACTCTGACAATATGTGTTGCTCGACATTTATTACTATTGAATTGAAATGAAATGACTGTCATTCATATAGCTTTTTCATAACTGAAAAGAAGTACTGCTTCTTATTACTGGGCATTATATATTATAATGTTTATTTCTTCGTCATACTTCTCAAATCATATTATATCAACTAAACTTTTTGCTTTTGTGTTGAAAAAATCATTAAATGAAGTGCTTATTATCGACAATTTGTATTTGTAATAGTAGGAAAGTGTTACTTTACAGTTTAAAACGAGATAATCTTTAGAATTTTTTTTGTTAGCCTCAATGTTACAAAAAATAAAATAAAAATAATAGGAGCTTATTTAAATACTTAAGAGTATTGAACCGTGACCGAAAATTAAACAACTATTTATTTGTCAGTGATGTAGAAATTATAGTTTTGTTCATTTATATAGTTGTAGATATTATTAAATTTTTTGTGCGACAGAAATAGATTATTGTTATTATTATAAAGATGTCAAAAATGTGTTTGAAAACAATTATATTAAACTTAATGGAGCTATTGAAGTTTAGTAAAACTCTGACGAATGTTTTTGGGGTTGTTCAAAATATATTTGAACTATTTATATGTAAAAAAACAATATCGAGGAAATGAAGAAGGTCGCGTTATCTTAGTGCCGGAAGTAGATAAAAAAAGAAGTTAAAATAAAAAGATAAAGCACACAGTGCTCGAACTCGCTATCAACTTATTAGGGCAGTGCGAAATCTAAATAACGCGATTAAAAAATACTGTATATATAGAACAATTGGAATTAGGAAGTGTCTACATCTTTTGTTGTGTGATACAAAATACAATAAAACCGGTTATATAGGCTATTTAGAATTTTTAATTAATTCAAACAAGCCTCGCAGTGGTGGAATCGCAAGGTGGAATCTGTAAAGGTATTCATTTCCCGCAATGTGTACTTGCTTGAGCTGCGAAGCTGGCCACTGCTCTTTTCATTGATTTACATACGTAACTTAAATATTAAAAAAAATTAAATCTTTTAAAAACTTATTACAATCCTTTTAATTTAAATATTTGAGGCTCTAAAACAACATAAAATTATAGACTTTAGACTGTCGCAACAGTTTGCATCAAGGTTTGCTTCACCTCAAGGAAACACGTAAGAGTCCAAACTTTAGGAAGACCATTGTATATATATATATATATGACCCGACCCGACTGTTATTCTTCACAGATTCGTTGCGGAGTTTAGAGTTACCACCTTTAGATCATCAGACCACTCCCATAAAACGTTCAGTTGTCTGTATTCCGTAGAACAAAACCAGCAAACGTCTCCTTCGACCAGTACCGTTTATCCAGGGTAATATATCACCGGGACGTAAGTTCTACATTTAGTCCATAATTTTGGTCCTCGAAAAATATACAGCGTCCCTGTCAGAGTTAAAGTGAAAAACTACATTTTGTGCCCTAGAGATGTTTTATCCCCTTACAACTCTCAAGATAACTCCCTAGCAGGGTTTCAGCAATTACCCAGAGACAAGCGTCATTGAACAGTAGAGTTCAGGATACAGGTTTGTTACTAAATCTATACAATTTATTCAGTGCATAAGATGATTCTCCAAGTCTCCGATTTCTCTCAAAGATATCTCTCTGTATGGCATCAATTATTATATTGAACAGAAGCATCACCGAAAAGCTAACGAGAGGGTTCGAGCTCCTATTACAACTTAGCTATAATCAGTGAGTTTTGGAACCTTGTGTTCCTGTAATATGGACTCAACACTTTTTACTTTCTTTTGTAGGTAAATTCTGGCGTCTCACCCCTCTTGGATTCTTTGCAATTTTATATTTGTAAGGGCCATGGACGATGAGGTTCTTCAGACGAGTAGCCATGCTTTCTTATGCATTTAAACACATCCTTTGTGGCTCCACTAAGAATTTTTGTGACTCTTCATATTCTTAGATTTTGAGAATTTCCACTGCATTATCAAAAACAGCGTGAAGAGTTTCTACGCCCATTTTCTCCCGCCAGATTTAAGTATGGAGTCCCCATTCATCCCTATCTTGAACAGATCAGTTATGTGTTATGTCAAACTCTATTGTAGTCGAAAGCTCCGCCGCGCGCCGGACAGTTCCAAGTAGAAGTGTTGTTCCCACACCAGTGACCTGAGTTTAATTAGTGATTTGTTTGTTATTTGTGTGTGTAACTTATGTATTTATTAGATTACATGTTACATCCTTGTACTCTCCGGCAGTCTGTTGTATTACTCTTAGTACATTCGTAGTGAGTCGGAACAGAAGGTTTTTAAGTCGGAACGAACTGGAAAACCCCAATAAAGACATGCAAAGTAGAGAGTTTGCGTGTGGTAGATTTGGTAAAGAGGACTGTATTTAATGTAACCCTGTAAAATTTCAGACTTCCAATCTTAAAGATTTTAATTACTTGGATAAACGGCTAAGTACATATTAGCACAGCAATATATTTAGGTAGTACAGTTTATCTTCAAGGCATTTCGCTGCCACAGCTAATAAGGAAGCCCTGGAGGTTAAAGCTACTTTATGTTTGGATATAATCGTGACCACAAGTCTTATTGTCTTGTCCCTTCTCCTACACTACACCTTCTCAATTAAACGATTACTATTCTTTAAATTGTCCATCCTTTATTTATTAGGAACGTGCCTTTAATAGCAATAATTCTGTTATAAAATTGTGAATTGTGTCGGAAATCCACAATAATTATCCGGAAATCCGTCGTGACGGCAATTGTAGTAATTAGTAATCAATAGTAATAATTAAAATCAATAAGAATGTCGAGTTTTAAAGTTGTTACGTAATAATTAACAAAAATAGGTAATGATTGATATTATTAATGTCAACAGTGCTCTGGGTTGTTTGACAATGTATTTCCAGTCGTATTGTTCTTATACGACTGTTTGAGTCATAAGATATATCATTATACTTTGATTGAAATCAAATGAACAAATTTGGTCTTTAAAGACATCGTTTAGTTGATATTTTATTTTCTCTGATTGACTGATAACTCTCAAAAATCTTTTCATTAGGTATCGATTATTAATTTTTGTTTTTATCCTTAAATGACTGTCCACATATAAGCTCATTGCGCTAAATGGAAGTTTTGTGTTCATTAAACATCGGGAATACCGCCAATATTCCCTAGAAACAAATAAGAAATATGGAGAAGGCTAATTCAAAGACTGGAACATGAAGAAAATATGGTGGAATCTAGAGTTCACAAAAGTTACTTCACCAGCAGTCAGAAGGAGCTTAATAGAAGTATAGGGCGTTTAAGGAAGAGGTGGCTGGATGACGTGCAGGGTACTGGGTAAGGTAGGTAATCTTTCCGGGGAAAGTAAATTCACAAATTATCCTGTAAGATTTTTGAAAATAGCAAATACTGAATAATTTCACTTCTTAAACAAGAAAATAGAAAGACTTCACGGAAAATATTATCAATAAACGAAAAACCTTAATTAAAACGACATTTTAAATTTATTAATTCCTCTATAAGGTTAAAATTTATTATGGAGAACGGAAGTCTAGAAGTATTGAGATTTGTAGGAAATGATTCAAATGTATCTTAATATTCAATTTCTACGATTAAAAATACAAACAATAACAAGAAGAAGAAGAAGAAGAAGAAGAAGAAGGAGGAAAAAAAGAAAAGTATAAAGAGTTGTTATTTACATATAATTAAGAAAGCACTTCAAGTAATAAAATTAATTTACGTTCAACTCCTTGACTTTATTATTGTAGGACAAAAGCAAAGTTTTGAAGTTGTGTTAAGACTTATTTGAAATAAAACTCGAGTCGTATTGTAAGAGCAATATAAAGGATGTCAATCATGAATTTATTCAACGGTGTATCAATTATGTTGACAGCTTTGATTAATTTAAGAAGTCTGGCAATAAAAAAAGGGAAAACTACAGTGGAAGAGAAGTGCTTATACACGAAGTGACGTCATTCATGCCAATCGATCAACCAGCCGGCACAGGATGCTTCAAAACGACAATTTTTAGCTTTCTACGTTAAACACATCTTGGTTTTGTTCGAACCACTAAACTTATTTATTTTGGATTTTATTCGAGTATTGAGTTGATGTAAATTGATTTTATAATTGGTATTTAAGATAACCTCCAATTAATACCTTTACTGTAAATGTTTCACTGTACATAATTGCTGCAAAGTAGTCTAGTTTTCTAAATTTAACTGACTTTTGTGACGAAACTGTAAATATTCGGAAGCGAGGGAAGAAAACGAAGTCCAATATTTCAGTTTTTGTTTAAAAATACAAATAATATGATTAGGTTAAGATGGCGCAAATTAAATGTTCTGCAGGTTTACGGTGTCTTGAACGTGTATTAAATATTGAAATGAAAGGAGAGAACTAAACAAACCCTAATTATATTGGAGCACATTTTACGTTTTTATGAAGTTTTAAATTACCTCGACCCTAATTCTTTTACTATTGAGCATTATTCTAGTTTTAAATTTATTTGGTAGTTATGGATTGCTTGTATTATTAATATAGTTTCATTAAACAATAGCATCATTTGTGTATATGAAAACTAATACACGACGTTTTGAGAGTATAAATCAACTCTCGTTATTAAGTGTGAAACTTATGTAGGATTGAGTTATTTTCTTAGATTATTTAATTAGCTTTAGTTTCCAACATGGCTCTCGGCTATTAGGCTGTGTTGGTGGTTTTTCACTTTTATGTTCTATTTTCACACTTGATAACGAGAGTTGATTTCTACTTTTGAAACGTCGTGTATTAGTTTTCATATACACAAATGATGGGAAATGTCCGATTAAACCATATTTATAATAAACCATTATAGATGGATTGTTCATATTATTGGTACACTTTATTCGGACATTTGTGTATATAAATATTATTATCTGACATTTAGTGGGTCAACTGTTGTTATCAAGTGCAAGAGAATCATGAAAAATGTCAACGTTAGTAGAGATATGCTAGTTTAGCTGATAGAAGAGATCTAAGCCTCATATACTGTAAAGATAACGGACGATCCTGTCACCCATTGTATAAATATGACTTCCAATACAAATAAAATTATGAAAATTAAAAATCCTTAGCTGTAAATTAAGCTGATTTTTTTTCAGGTTAATTACTAGGTTTATCACTTGATGTCATACTCAAGAAATGTCGTCTATTAAATTTTATTTAAACAAATGATGGCAAATATCCAATTAAATTATGTCAAACAAGTACGGTTAATATAACTAGTGTAATGCCCGTATAGTAACACATTTGTACTTTGTACATTTTTATAAAGACAGTTGTTAATTCTTAAGTTAGACGTTTAAAGTCAATGTTTATATTAGAATTTAAGAAAATATTATCCCCCAATCTTCCAATATAAGACACTGTTGCATTTTATCTGTAGGAAACTTGAGTTTTATTGGCCGTAAATCTTGGACATTTGACTCCATGAGGACAGTAATATTCGTCATAGTATAAGCTTTATGGGTAAAGAGCTAAAGTTATGAATAACAAAAAGACGTAGACTAGATTTGTTCAAAACTTGCCCATGGTTCATTGAAATCGTGTTCCACAATATTAAAATAAATCATGTTTACTGTTTGACGCATTTTCTATTTCACTTCCCCGGAAAGAAAGATTGTATTAGCAAAATGGAAGTCTGTATGAAGATTGTATTATCATGGAATTTTGTTTAGATATTAATAAAATTATGATTCTGTCTGTCTGTGATTCATTGTTTTTCATGCATTAGTCAACATATTTCGAACTTTACAAGCAAAGTGGTCAAAAATCCTACCCGATTCAAAATCTAATTTGTTAGTTTGTTTGTCTAACTTGAGTAAAGTTAGTCTCAAGAACTCGTGAAGAATAATCTACACGTTACTTAGTCATAAAATTACAAACAGAATTATAATATATAATCTTGATGCACTGGCAAATTATCAACAGAGTGAAATAGATTTTTAATGACTAATCATTTTGATTTTCTCATCAATGAATTTTTTCAGTCTCTTTAATAAAACTTATTTTCATCAGATTTAAGTGTTGTTGGTTAGAAAATGAACACATTATTGTTTAAATTATTTATAAGATGGCTAAGACTGATCCTGTTGAAAACTATATTCCAAATACTAGGTATTATATGTACAAACACTTATATACTCAAATTCAGCGCTTTTTACTATTCAAAAATTGGTTTAAACTAAAAAAAAGCAAGTTTATTTCTTTCATAAAAATGCTTTCATTTTGGTGGGAAATTTAGTCAGCTACAACTTTTGTATTAAACTTATTTTTATGTCTTCCTTAGTTTTTTTGAGATATTTACAAAAAACTGTTTTGTCCCACCTTTTAACCCCCACCCAGGGGGCCCAGCGGAGAGCTGGAGTGCGTCTGGAGGATTTTTTTCCAGGTTTTCACAAAATCTGTCTTTGTTTAGTGGTCTATAAGTTCTATATCGATTTGTGAACGGATTTGTTTCTAGAATAGTATAAAACGAAAAATAATGGGAATGTAATTTTCATTTATAAATTTAAAGATTGAAATACAATCTCCAGAAATACCGGTGACATAAAATGGCACTCAATATCATGTATTAAAAAAAAAATAATTATATTAAAAAATTATATTGATAATTGGTTATAATCGTTAATAAACTTCAATAAAAATTGGCAGAACGCTTCATGTTGGTTGGAAACGCCGCTCTGCAGAACGTAATATGGGATTAAACACGAGATTAAACACGAAAGACTATATATAATATAAAAGTCGAAATATTACAAATTATGTTGATAAAATGTCTTTTTTTTTTAAAATTGTTTACTAACAAATCTATTGTTTTGTTGTCCGCTGTATATGAGCCTATAGCAACCTGTCAAGGTTTTTAGGTACGAGCGTGCTTATATGTGTGTAGTAAAACCTGGAAGACTCGTTTTAAACGTGAAAAATCGGTCGGTAAATTTCCAAATGGTAGCCGATTTTACAATTAATAATAAACTGTATAAATAATAAATTAATTACAAATAATTGTTTTTGATTATAATTATTTATCTGTAGATCTCATAACGCTTCAGAGTTCATTTTACGTAACTTTAAATCTATGTTCAAAAGAATGTTTCTACAATTTATAATGTAAATAATTATAATTAGAAAAAAACATCACCTTAAAATTGGAAACAAATCAATAATAGTAGTTTTATTACACATAGTTTGATTATGTGTAGCTCAAGAAGTCGACATTATCGTTGAAACGCTTTTTAGGTAAACGTATTTTTTGTTAGAATAGTGTTCAAGTTTTAGTTTAATTTTAATAGTAGCTTTAGTTTTTACAATTAATTGGAATAAAATTTGAAAAATTGGTGGCCATTTGAAACGTACTTTACCTAGATCGTACACGAGGCTTTAATAAAAAGATGAAATTAGGCAAACAAACGGATGTACTAAAAGACGCATTAAAATTCGCGTTAGTTTTCTGCCCCGAGTATCTATCATTGTGACCAAAGTTTCAGTTTATATCTTTACGGTGTTTTCTAAACTAAGATACGAAGTAAGTTAGGAAATCCACTTTGTTCTTGTCCGAAATGACAAAATACCAGTTGAAATAATCGAGTATTGCCATGGTAACCTAAGAGCAGATCGATGCTTTCAGGCGCCGCCAGTTATATCACGTATTGTAATGACTACAGCTATCCACGACTGGCTCGTCGATTAATTCCCAACTGAGTAGTCGAGAAATACAAATAAAAGCCAATTAGTTAGAGAGCCACACTTGCGGAAATAAACGTTTAGAGGGAAAACAAACAATAATTGTTTCCTCAAGCTGAAGCATCGTTGCCAGACGACTGTCCCGAGTAATGGTTCAATGCACTTTAATATTAATTCAGAAAATTAATCAATTATTTTCTAAATTAAATAATCAATCAATTTGAGTTTTAAGTATTGATTGAATGGTTTTAAACCATTTATTTTTAGTCTTTACACCCTCGTTCAAAAGTTAGAATTAAATTTTGAAAGAAACTGTTCACAAAATTTCTAACACACCCATACGCAATTACAAATTCCAATCAAGTTCCAATTTTGGGGATAGCTGAATTAAGACCAAAACTTAAAATTTCGTTTTCTAAAAAATCGCTTGCTTTTAAGAAACGTCTAAAAACTCAAACAAAGCGTATTGTGTTATTGATACAGTTTAATTGGATATTTTTCAATATTTGTGTTTAAAGTTGACATTTCGAACTTACGAATCAACATTCGTTATCAGGTGTTAAATAAGGCTGAAATATTTTCGGTTAAATCTCCACAAGGACTGATCACAAGGTGGAGGGTTAAAGTTTCGAAATAGGACACAAAAAGTTGTTTACCCCGGTTAACAGTTAGGTAACCGTGCCGTTGGCAAACAATTTCTGTTTTGTTAGTTGACCAGTACAGACTCTCGTTTCAACATAATATTTGTCATCATTTTTGTTTCTTTAACTCGTGGTTTTCCTGATATCCATTGTATCCAGTCTTAATTATTTTGACTGTTCAGGATTTACTTCTTAGATTATTAGTTTTAATTTCCAACATTACTCTAGACTCTCTTGGGGGGTTTTTTTTTACGTATCTCGGCTCATGGATTTATCACTTGATAACAGATTTTGATTCATACTCTTGAAACGTGGTGTATTAGTTTTTATTTACACAAATATTGGCAACTTTCAAAGTTAAACTGCGTTAATAATGTGAACCTATCATCATTATCCAATAGCGTTAAAATGTATCGGTCTGCAACGCCAGTGTTTTAGGTTGCATTTGTGTTTTATGTATATGTGATAAAATGAAACTCTAATTAACGTTGGACAAAATAATATTATACTAACTTTCACAGTAAAAAAGCAAATAAAAAATAGTATGTAATATATTGTTGAAAATTAGAACAGCTAATACAAATGTACAGAAAAATGGTCATATAATGCGATGAGTGTTGCCAGATGAGTGAATTCCCAAACATACATTTATTACAAACTTGTTGGCTTGCAGAAGTGTAGGAAGATAGAGGATTAAATAGTGAATCCGGAGGCTACCTAATTTTGAAAAGTTAGATGAAGACATCAAGTCGGGAGTTATCAGGAAAAAATTATATTAAACTCTAGGCAGCTTCCTAGAGTCAAATCTCAAAATTCCAAGCGATTACGATTAAAGTTTGGTCAATTGAGCGAAATACAATGTAATGTATTTAGTAATGTGGAAAAAGAAAATAACCGGCGAATATTTTGGAAAAAAAAGCCGAAACGAAATTTTGAGTTATGGTCTTCGAGATATCTAAATCTTGAATTATCCACTTCAGTTGTACAACTAAAGATGGTCTTAGTCATTGAAACGTCGTGCCATAACAAATCAAGTGCTTATTTTAAGTGAACAGAAGACATGAACAGTCTAAAATCAAATTTTAATAAAAATTGGTGATACAAATATTATTCTTTTCTTACTAAAATAAATCTTTCTTATTAGTTTAAATAATAATCTATTTTCAGAATTGAGTACTTTTTATTTTTTGTTTTATATTTTGAAAGATACTTGTTAAAAAAGTTTTTCTTGTCAGTATTACAATACTAAGAACATCGGTTTTGTGTTTAACAATATTGAAGTGGCACCTGCCGTCTACTTAACCTAAATCTAAGGGAGCAGGTGTTACCTTCAGTTCTATAATGACTTGCTTGATGCCTTAATCAGATAGCTTTACTTTGATTGTATTGTCTTCTATAGTTACAGCTTCTCAATTCTGGCTTCTTTATTCACTATGGTACCATTCATTTTCTCTCGGAAATTGAAATTAATATTAAATATGGGAATTATTGTTAAGAAAATGGAATTAAACCCAGGGAAAACTTTTTTTAGTACCAAAAATTATTTAATAATTACAAGATTATTTCTATTTTGTCTGTAACCATATTTATATCATTACATTTTCGTTTATCCTTATCTACTGATTAATATTATTTTATTTTGCCGTTAATTTATATCCGCTAGACTGTTGAAGATGGTGAGTAGTGTAACTTCAAAGCACACACATAAGAGTATACTCAATTTGGCTTAACACAACGCTAACGACTGGGTTTAACTGTTCAGCGCAGCCTTTGGTGGTTTATAAGTCCAAACTACAACTTTAGTAAATTAAATTACAACTTTAGTAAATTAAATGTATAGCTTAACCAACTAAACCATGCTGCACCCTTATTAATTAATAACACTAATGTATAGTTATCTCATTTGAGTATTTAGATTTTACTGTTGGTCAAAACATGAATCATTGGAAGAATTTTCATTCGTTTTAAAAATAATTAATACTATAGTTTAAAAATTATATAATTAGGTAATATATAGGGAGTATAACAGTAAAATTAAAACGACTTCGAAACAAGTAGTTACCACTTTATTTTATTAAATGTAGAGTAGACTGTATAATATTAAAAACATTATGTTATTATTAATTTATTAAGTGATAATAGCTTTATGTAGCCTTCTCTATTAACACATACATATACAGGGTGTTCGAAAAATGTGGGGCAATAATTTACGTAGTGATTCCTTGGGTCAAAATAAGCAAAAAATTTTATATAGATATATGTCCTATCTCGTTTCGTTTAGCGTCTGTCTGTCTGTATGTGTTTTTTATAAAATAATTCATAACTCCTTAACAGTTTATAAAAAAATCTTTAACCGTTTCAAAATGGCGGCTATTTTTAATATTTGACGGCAAATTTCACGAAAACCGTTAATTTTACAAAAAATTGCGAGATACATAAAATGTAGTAAGTTTTATGGAGATTCCAACGATATCTTATTAAGCTTATTTTGGACGAAAAATAACAGAGAAATTAATTTCTTCCTTGCTATATCTACAGTTTTCTCCATTTAAACAATGTTAAAATTGCAACAAATATCTTAAAATCACAAATTATCAATACATAAATATTATTTTATTTTCAAACATGTACAAAATGAACATTTTTTAAAGAAACACAACTTTTGTGATTTTATGATATTTGTTACAGTTTTAACATTGTTTAAATGGAGAAAACTGTAGGTATAGCAAGGAAGAAATTAATTTCTCTGTTATTCATCGTCCAAAATAAGCTTAATAAGATATCGTTGGAATCTCCATAAAACTTATTACATTTTATGTATCTTGCAATTTTTTGTAAAATTAACGGTTTTCGTGAAATTTGCCGTCAAATATTGAAAATAGCCGCCATTATGAAACGGTTAAAGATTTTTTATTCAAATTTTGCACAAAGATAGGGGCCAATAAGATAAACATTTGTGCAGAATCTCAACGCTGTAACTCAAATCGTTAAGGAGTTATGAATTATTCTGTAAAAAAAAACATACAGACAGACGCTAAACGAATCGAGATAGGACATATGTCCATATAAACCTTTTTGCTTATTTTGACCCAAGGAATCACTACGTAAATTATTGCCCCACATTTTTCGAACACTCTGTATATAGGATTCTATATACTGGTCTTGTGATAAGGTATTCTAAAAAGGAGGATATTTTTAACGTTAATGTTTTGTATATTAAGTAATATTGTTTGAGTTAAAAAATACTCAAATTGTTAATTTCTTACAAATTTTATTATCTATTCACCTGCTCTATTTTTTACAGCTTTTATACAAAAAAAGAATATTAATGTGTTCAATTGCGAAAATAGAAGTTTTTATGTAATGTGCAATATGTTAAACCTTTATAAAGTTATGCATGTGATATTTTTATTGCTGTGATTATTCATTGAACAGACTTTGTTCCATGTGTTTCCAGGAATTGGGTGAATTATTCCCGGACCTTCCAGTCAATATCAAATACACTGCTCCATCTATTGCAATCTGGCTTCCTCGTACGTTTATTAAATTATAATAGAATGAAATTAATTATTCTATCATTCGCTGCATATCTAAAACCATTTTAGATATAACTACACTTTAGGTTATAACTACACTGCGCACACTTTTATGTTTTTAATGCTAAATTCAATAGTAAGTGAAAAGAACGCTTAAAACATACACATAACTAATTTTGATATAAATGTCTACGTTTTTGTTTACAAACCCTAACAAAATTAAATTTTTTTGTTTGCAATATTTGCAAATATATTTTTAGTGGGAAAGCAGCTTCATCTAACAATAAAGTGCCGTGAACTTATTATATTTTATTATTGTGGTTACATTATTCAAATGAAATCTTTAACAAAACATATTTTGATTAACGATCTTCACGATGTTTACACATCAGACTATACTTGTGAGAATCTACAAAGGCTAAATTACTTTTCGAAAATAAATTTCTTACAAATATGACGATGTTGCGTCAAAGTCAAAGTTTTCTATCTAATGACAAAATTTTAAACTTTTGTCATTGTAAGTAATTAGGTTTCCGTAAGCTGAGTGTTCGTTAAAGTTCATTTAAACAAGTGACTCATTACATGAAACTCTCTTCCATTACTCCACTGCTGACAATATTAGTCGACGAGCTCTTGAGGCGAAGGGAATGTTACAACTCTTCAATCCCAGTTCCTATATAATATTGTTGAGTGAATAACTGGTTATTATTAGTTTTAAAATTATTTTGTATTTTACTTATTTTAAAATTCGTCGAAATTTTTAATAATTTTTGTAACTGTTCCTCTGTTAGTTCGTATTGATGACCATAATAAATACAAAATTGACACCATATTTGATCAAGTAAATACTTTAGCTTATATATTTTTTAAAATAGTACTAAAAGTGTTAAATTATGGTGTTATTTTGGAGTTAAACTAAGCAAAAGTCTAACATGGAATCTAAATACAATTGCTGAGGAAAAACTACATTGGCAATTAGCATGCTATTGTATGAATACCCCTATGTAAAAAGGCTAAAATTATGTGCCAGTTCTTGTCACGCGAGAATCCAATAAAAAACCTTTCTCGACTGATTATTTGATTGTTAACAACACTAATTTCGTATCAATTAGGCAGTTACATACATTTTCGTTGTAAATATTTGTTTATTTATTTAATTATTTAATTAAATTACTTATTTACTCACACAGGATTGGATTTTTGTATACATATTTTTCTTCTGCACTAAAGGTTGTAGATTTTTCTCATATATTTATACAAATTTTAATCAGAGAATTTACGTATGTATAGAAGGTGGGGGTAATTTAACAATTACTTGTGGCAATTGTAAAATAATTACAGTAGTATGGTTTAAATACGGACTGATACCACTCCGTATTCTTGCGGCCATTTAATATTTTATATTTATTTAAGTTAAAACAAAACTAGTGATAAAATCGTGTTCAACGTCCTATAAATTTAAATAAACTCAGTTTCATAAAATCTGTAAATAATCAAACAATGTGGACTCTGACACCCAAATATCTATTTAAAGGAAGGAACTTAAAATAAAATAAAAAATAGTTTCGTTACAAAATTTAAAATCTCTACAGCAACTAGCGGAATGTAATTGATATTTTGCAATTACATACTATTGGCCACACCTAGTAAGTTCAACATTTCGGCAGTTGTATGGATAGAAATGAGAAATTACGATATTTTAAACTATTTTTATTACCACTGAAAAGATATACTTGTTACATTTAATTTATGTTAACCATGATGTAAACTATGAAAATGTTAAACTCCCTTTTCAACCAACATAAATTTAAGCCTGTAAGAAACTGTATATACAAAATATATATACGTGTAAATAATAATAACAATAATAATAATAATAATAATAATCACACACAATAACACTTTTAGATACCTTGGTAGAATAAAATTTCACCTTTAACATAGTTTCCCATTGATCGTACTGTATAAATTTGATACTGATAGAGAACCAAACTATTTTAATAAATTATAAATAATACTGCGCACGCTATCATAAAATAACTCTCAGTTTTATCGCTCATCTTGGAATTTCATTTATAAAAACAAATTTCACTTATATGTCTTATGAACTATGAAGCTCTAATATGTTCCTTCAATTAAAGTAAAAAAAGTACTGAAATAACTCGTTAAAAATTTATTAATAAACTAACTTTAATAAAATGTTTTCAATAATTAAAAACTGACGAATTTGATCAAAATTGCCTAAAACGCAGCCTCTAAAATTACACAAAAAAGTATTGGTCTCCATATTCTTAATAATAAAGCCGGTTAGGGAGTTTAATAAATAATAAAAATATCGTCCAAAGAAATGTTACAAACAAATCGGTTTTGTCACGCCGAAACGCAAGGTTTAATCACATTAAAGAAATGTGAAAAATTACAAGTAAAATGTAACTACGATTTAATAATAATTGCTAATAAACGAAATTGACATTTAATGACCTCATTAAAAACTCGATGAAATAAAATATGATTTACGCTTAGTTTATGGCACAAGCGAAGCAGCTTAGACTATATTAAAAAATATTTTAAAAAACAAATCCACAGAAAGTCAATAACTCTTATCTCTCGTAAAAAATACTCGGAGAAAACTCATTATTATAGGAAATATACTTTTTTTTCTCTAACATTAGTATAACAGACATTTTTGGGAAGAAAGCAACAAATATTATTTTTATTTTAGTACATGAATGTATGAGGAAGCTAGTGCAATCTTTTGTACCGTTTATTTTCTGTCGAACCTGAGCAATTCTTAAAATGACTTTTTTTATTAAATATAATGAAAATTATATAGAACTTGTTATCACTCTGAAGTGACATTTACATAAGCTGCCCATTGCAATATGACAACCAACTATAGTACAACTCAATATGGGAAATACATAATGTTTATTATCTTTCATTTTGTATTTAACAAGAGATTTAAATGGGTTTTCGAAAAAAACTATGTAACAAATTTTTTCATTAAATATTATACGAGAAATTCTAGCACCAAAATTAAAGTTAAAATAAATGATTTAAACAGGAGTGAATTTTGTACCTCTGTAACAAGTTTTTACTTGTTTATAAAAGGATTGTTTAAAATACATAGCTTTTAGAGTTGTAAGTTGTTCTAACCTTATTTTCTGTACAAACAGAATACAATAGAAGCTTATAACTTTAGCGGCGCCTCAGTTTTCGGTATATTCTCTTCCCTGGATTTTACTCGTATTTTATGCTTTACGCTTGTTAGACTCATAGAATAAATCTTGATTTGAAGTATTTGTTGAATAGTAATGCTTTATAACTTCTACCTTAAATATATGACTTTAGTTCACTGCTTTCTTACAATTAGGAACATATTGTATATCCTTGTTTATTTTTGGATGTTATTGTAAAGAAGTGATCCTTCTCAGAAAATTAAAACCCTTTTAAAAATTGTTAGCAAAATTATTTACAAAGGTTTAAACGCCAAAGTTTTAATTTTAAAAAATATTTGTCTTATTCAGTATTAACTAATTATATATTATATTATTTCTCTTTAGTAGGCTACATTTAATATGTTAAAGTTTAAACGCGGTTATTTTATCTGCTTTCTGTTTCGTTAATACTTAAAGATCCTATAAGTGGGCCTAATTACAAGAGAAGACACGTCTAATTGTCCGTATTGTAACAGGACCATTTGACATTTCGCCTGTAGGCTATATTTGTGTGGTTATTACTTAATTACGGTAAAACACGTGTACCAACCCTTAAAAAAAATTTACAATATAACTGTAGGTAGATCGATGTGTAAAATCTAGAAGGGTTTTAAATGGCGGCTACTCAAAACAGTTAATGCAAGGCATGGATGCCAATCGTTCGACTAGGATACAGTGCTTACTCCAAAGTATTAAATAATAGCAGTCGTAAAAATACTTCACATGACAAATTGAATTTCAACCGATTTTTATAACTTTTCAGGGGAAATATTACAGCACTAACTTTTCAGCAATTTAGAAATGATATTCTATCCAGGAGAGTTAGTTCTACTCGTACTTTGCGAAACAGTAGCGGTTTGAAACATTACTTTTGTTGCAAATTTATGACAGAAATTCATAGTCTCTATAGAAAGTGTTTGTTTTTTGTGTGCTGAATTAGGCCAACATTTAAATTCAAGTGGGATTAGTTTTTTCTTCAATATTTTAAAGAATGAATAGCCGGACGAATATTACGTTCTTGGATACGAACATGGATGTTAAAGAGCTGGATGGTATTTCACTCATAAATTTATATTCCATGGTATGCATTTGTTTGTATTAATTGTATAAATTAATAAAGCCATGTAATCTGGTGGTTGATAATAATGTGGAACGGGAAGTGGTCTAACCACATGACGGAAGAGGGTTTTCCCACTGAAAAAACTACAGTGGAACCTTGATTACATGAATTATTTGCAAACACTTTAATTAAAAAGTCCTAGATTCTATCCATGTGACAGTGAATAGATTTCTAAAATCAATGTCAATGTTTCTTTTAAAATTCACGTCATTAAAAAAAATAGATGTAACATTACTACTAATATATGAAGAGTGAGTTGTTTTCTTGGAATTCAAGTTTTAATATAGATTTAGAATATTAAAATGTTTTATTTTAAACGTTTTGTTATTAAGGATAATTATTTTATTTTATATTTGTTATAAATCGATGGAACTTTGGTTCTCTTGTTCTTTAGTAGGCTACTCTCTATGCATACTCTCTTGTCGGTGGTATTGTGAAGGCGCTAAAATTTTAATAAAGAGTTTTCTTCTGATCTTGAAATTTGATTCTTAGAAACACATTTAGATTATTATTAAAATGATTTTTATTACAGTGCGGAGTAGGTGACATACATAGTGATTATATTTTGGTATAGTGAGAGGGGGCATGAAAATAAGTAAGTTATTGGTCCCAAATTAACAAAGTATATTGTGGGAATTTAATGAAACTCATAATATTTATGTATTTTAGGGCATTAAGTTGGAAATTGACATTGATGCCCTCGTATATCCAAAATATTAAATAAACTGTAAATGATAAATTTCCTTTTAGTGACTGATTTTATGAAACGTATTATGTGTTTCAGCAGTGCACTTGGCTATGTCTCGTGGAAATCGAGTTATTCTCACGAGCACGAAAGTCAAGTTCTACTGCGGTATTCAAACTAAAATTACATAAAACTTGAAATTTGTGATAAGTTTTGAACCATTCTTACAATCAATTCTAAATAATATTTTAATTGTGTACCAAGGTTGTATTTTATAAAATGTATATGTGGCTGAAACACCAAAAATATATGGAAGATTGTAGATATTAATTGCTAGCAAACATTGTAAAACTTTAGAACTACTGCGCTGATTTTAAAAACGTTTTCAGTTCTTATTGTTAAATCATATACCATCTTTTCCCTAACAAACTTTTTACCTATACGTTCTACAAAATTCATACAATAACTCATTAAAAGTCCCACAGCTTCAAAATTTGCATCCAATATGCTTAGACTTGTTTTCTACGATACAAGTGTTACTACTACTAAAATAATAAACGGGTAAACATTTTTAATTTAGAAGAAATCAGAAATAATAGTTGTAGTAGCCGAAATTTTAGTCGTATTTCAGACAAATTTAAACACATAATAAACGAGGTTTTAGTATTCCTTGAATATATACTACTCAATGTATATGGTTGGACAATTTTAAAATGGCTGTCGTTTGAAACGGATGCTTCGGAATTTTCTCTTTACCTAGGCCTTAAATGAGACTATAATAGCTCATTTTGTGGAGAATTGTGTTTTTTGCATATATTGATACCAAGAAAGAGATCATCAAACGATCCGATTCGAATAATCCATCCAGAGGAAATTCACTTCCTTTTACGACAGCATATCAGATGTATTTTCATAATACTCTCAGTATCTCCTTAAAACAAGTCTCATATTCTGATTATAAACATTTATTATGTAATGTGAAGAGTATTAATTTAGGTCACCCTCATTACGGGAGATTAATGGTGTCCCTTGTTTGCGATGAGTCTCAGTAAGGATAGGAGAACCTTTGGTCCTGAATGTAATTAGGTTAAGTTACTGTTTTATCAGAGTGCTAACTAACATAGTTAATTCAATATGGTCATTTTATCATTCATGTTGTTCATTTTTTATGAACAATAGTAAATTCGGAATATAATTAAATAAAAAATTTCTTCTGAATTTGAAGATTAAGGTAGATAAAATTCTAATTATAAAAGAAGCTAAATACAATATACAGTATACAAAATATTACAGTTTCTAAATCTTCGCATCATCATTCAAAAGCATTAAGAAAACATAGGACTATTCAGTAACTTCAGTTAATTATATTAGCGATGATCAAAACAAGTCCAGGTTACTGTAAGATATTATGTTAGGCATTGTTGGAAGCGATATTTAGGAATATGAAATTCAATAACCATACACCTTAGTGTATACTATTATATTTTGATGATGCC